>OZ024880.1:8360582-9615582 GCA_964017185.1 Rugalucina vietnamica
GATATACACATATTGCAGTTTGGTCTTACAATGACGGTATGCAAGATGGCCGCCACATTGAAAATACATATTTAATGATTTTGTTATTTTTTCTCCAAAATAAGTCGTTTTTCAGTTTCACTAAAATCTATGCAGTTAGAATCACTAATTCAACCAATTTTCTGACCCACCGTTTTGGACGGTTTTCAAGATGGCCGCCAAGCAAAAATGTGTTTGTTTAGTATATTAGAACTCTTAAAACTTCTTATCTGCTTATTTTTATGAGCAAAACATGCATGCATAAGTGGTAGGACTCAATTTCTGATGGAAATGAATCAAAGTAAGGTCTGTAAATGATAGTTTACAAGAAGGCCGCCACATCAAAAAGCCTATTTGCTATCATTATTGTTTTTTACTCCCCCCCTTAGAAAAAAGTGGGGGGGGGGGGTTTGGTGTTTTTTTGTTTGTTTTTTTTTTGTTTGTTTTTTTTTTTCAGTTTCACTAAAATAAATCTATGTTGTTTGAGTCAGTAACAGAAATGCAGAGATGTCGACTCATCAGGGGTGGTCTTGATACAAAACAATTGTTGATTCAATGGGAAGGATTTACCTAAAGTAATTAACCTAAAATGCTGTAAAACTGGATAACCTAAATAAGATCAAATTTTAAAAACAATTGAAATGAGTGCCTTGTATAAACAAACGTATTAACATATGTTAGGTATTTACCCTGTCTGTGACTAAATGTATCAACCGTTGACAGGCCAGAAATATGTGAACTGGACATAGCCATTGGTATGTGGTTAAAATTGTAATTCTGATACTGGTTGTGGTGGCATAACCGAGGCATATATTATTCATTTTCTAATTGTAAACTCATCAGATCCCTTTATTCAGGACTGCTCAAATCCCGATGAGTGTCTCCAGAAGATAAATTAAATTTACAGGGGCAGATTCTTAGAACCAATCTAGTCTGCCCATAAAATGGCACATACATGTACTGTATGTGTTAAAGAGCGCATGCTTGAAATCACAATCTTTTTTGTCGGCGTTTCATTGGAAATTAAAACGGCTGTCTTTGAATAACTTATCATCAACTATTGCATATACTGTACTTATTTCAATGCATATGCATTAACTACTTCCATTTCTGATCGCTGAGACTTCCAAAGCTCAAGCTAAAGTTAGGGGGATTGTGTATATTATTCATGGCATCTTTCATGTTACTGGGTCTTACATGCAATCAAATTATATTCTTTGTTTTTTCTAAGAATAGAACAGTCATTAATTTTTTCAGCTGCTTTAAGTATGGTTGCGCCCTTACTATATTCAAATTTGGAAATGGTTTTTATTGTCCATAGTTGCCTTTCTTAACCTTACACTAACTATATTTTTATAGCCTCAACCCTTCAATGTATTATTCTATAGCTATAACTGTAATGGAAAAGGCCCATATAGATATCGATCCGAGAAAAAAAGAAGTCCGGTTTTAAAAGATTGTTTATTCGTCAATATGATTATTTTAGGATGTAAAGCTGTAGACATACAAAACGTAAATCGATTGTTTTTTCAACTGGGACACTTAAAAGTTTGAAAGTTACTAACGTTTCAAATTAAAAAGAATGATTAGAGGCCATGGGTAGTGATTCGGTCGGCGGTCATCAGTCTGCGGTCTTTGCAAGCCTTAGGCATATTCGTCCCCAATTATTTCGATACAAATTGTTATTTCGGTTTCTAATCTATAAACGACATGCTTAAGACATGATTTCTATCATTGATTATGCCTGTAGTGCCTGTCTGTTCTTCAAAATAATAATAGTTCATCGCGGTTTGTATTTAGCGCTACACTGCCGTGGTCACTTCATTAGTTTTTTTTATGATAACCTCGAAGGTACGAATGAAGCCGAGATAGCCTGATTCTCTTTTCTCTAGTAATCAAGGGCGGGAAAATGATTCGGTATCAATTAAGCATGGCACTGGTTCCTATTCCGAATATATTTACATATAACATAAACCTGATAACGGGAAACCAGCCGATAATGGCAACTATTTTTAGATTATTATTTATAGACCATAAATATTAATGATAACATGAGTAATGCTGTTAAAAGTCATTCGGCCCCATTAGCTCAGTGTGTTAAGCATCCGCTATCCATTTTTTTTTTTTTTTTTTTTTTTTTTTTGTTTGTTTGTTTGTTATCATAATAAGTTTCTTTTCTTTATTCATTCGTTTTTATTTTTCCTTTTTTATGGAGTCTATTTAGCAGTACGCTGAAAAAAGTTGTTCAGTACTGGCGATAACTGGTAGGCCCAGACAGATGAATGTTGCATTATCAAATGAGCCGCGTCACAAGAAAACCGGATTTTTGCCTATGCGAAAGCAAGGGCGCAGATCAGCTCGGCAGTAACTGCGAAGCTGATCAGCGCCTTTGTTTTCGCTACACGGATAGTACACTTTCTCTTCTTATTAAATCCGAAATTTCAAGCTTCTATGCTGCTTCTGGGACTACATGTCGGTTTGTGTCAGACCTGGTTGGAAACCCCGGAGACCGGTTTTCTCGCGTCGCGGCTCATTATTATTGAATTTTGAAATGATGTTTAACCGTATCTTCAATGGCAAAAAAGATAAATGTATTACATAGGTGTAAATTATGTAAAGTGTATGTTGAGATATCTGATGATTTTCACAAGTGATTGATATCAGCCGATATTTTAACTGTAAATTTCTGATAACTTCTAACGTTTCCATTCACTTGACGTCATTAAAAAGTGTTTCACGTCAGAAATTCGGACGCCTTTAACTCAGTTATATAAGAAATAACATAAAGTATTGGTGTTCATGTTCTTAAATTTTTTATTCAGAACGTAAGGAAGAGTGTACCATAAATATTTGTGTTTTCAATATATTTTTTGTTTTGCATTTTCACCGCCTGCCTCATCAATGGGAAAATGTACAAAATCAACACACTCGATTAAATATATTTGGTATTCAATTCAAAAAAGTAAAATATCCTCTAAGTATATACTCATACCCATACATACACGTCAATCTTGAAAAGTCAGTCGTACATTAACGTTCAAGACAAACGCGACCCTGGCGTATGAAAAAATCTCAACACGCTGAATAAGAAAATTTGCTTCTTAAACTTTAATTACCTATTGTATAGGACTTACGGCTAATCAATTACTATAATCTAGTAAAACCACAACATGGAAGTATGGAGAAATCTCCGACCACTTTTGCAACCTCTTGGCGCGATTTGTTTGTTTGAATTGATGCTTTACGTCCCAGTCAACAGCTAAGGTCATGTTGGGACGTTGCCTCCATTTTACAGGACTTTTACCCAAAATGAGGATGTCATCACATCCAACAAGTGCTTGAAATATAACTATCCAACTAAGACCCAAAAGGCTTATACGTATGGATGGTTTGACTTGAAATGTTTCCTCGGCAGGCTCAGACAAGCGCGGTTAACCAGTAATCAGACGGTCAGTCAGCAGTGTATTTAGCTTTACCTGAAGGCACAAGTAGCCTATATCTATTTCTTTAGGCCCCAATGGGAGGGGGGCCCATAGTCTTTATGGTGAAAATAGCAGTCACAAATGATTAGCGTGTGTCTAAGGTGTGTACAGGTCGTATAATAATCTCAGCATGCTGAAAATTTTGGATTGCATGTACTTTTGTACAGTTATGTTAAGCACACAATACAGTACATGCGCGTATCAAACGTTTAATGTAACGCGTGTTGAACTTATTCATATAAGACACATACCCGAGACACGTCGAGCTTTAAGCATGCTGCATGCTTAAAATACTTTAACGTACACCAAGCGTACAGAACGCACATGTACGAGGTTTGTGGACACCTTGGCTAGCAGGAAAAGTAAAGTGCTGTTGTTTGAGTTTTTTTTTTTTTTTTTTTTTTTTTTTTTTTTTTTTTTTTTTGTATAAATATAAGCAGCATTATTATATAACTATAAATAGACAGTATTTCAGACAATGCTTTCAACCCATTGCATATTTTGTCATATTCAATGAGCTGGGGTTTTTCCCATTAAATATATGTTGCTAAATTTAGAACACTGTATCTATCATGGAAATGTACATTGATTGATGTCTTGCAGTCCTGCTGATGAATTACAGATGATAGTTACTACTGTTTAATTAGGACTTTATGTCCCAAATGAACTTTTTTTGTAATACTGGGACTTTATGCAAGCTGTTGAAAACAATCCATTTTCAAAACAATCCATTTTCAAATGATTTTTTTTTCTGCTCATTCTTTTTAAAAGTTTTGTATTAAAAGAAAGTGTTATACAATAAAACAATTGTTGACTATTGAGTCATTGAATATGATGTGATATCCAACAGAGACTACCAATATTGACCTCGGCGAAGCCTCGGTCAATATTGGTAGTCTCTGTTGGATATCACATCATATTCAATGACTCAATAGTCAATAATTGTATAATATCTTATGAGCTTATTTGAGGAATTTGTTTCAATTTGAAGTATCAACACGTTAAATATGACATATTTTCTACTTAAGCGTACGTAGGGCCACACGGGACAGGTGCCAAAACGTCAACAAAATGTGACGATTTTAATATTGTGTTTTTTCCCTGTCAAACGGCACTTAAATATGTTATAACATTAAAATATTTCGTCCTAAAACCATATAACACTGACTTCAGTTTCAGAAAGATTCCGACTTGGCGGCAGTGTTTTTTGATTTATGTGAAAAAAAAATCAGAAGCAGACCGAAAAATCTGTTTGAAATAATGGCGTAATTTGACGTCGGAGAACAGCCGACACCGATTGTATGTTTCGTTAAGGAAATCACCCACAGATACGATGAAAATGTTACAAACAACAGAAACGTCATCGGTCTGTCAGTTACTATTTAGTTCACAGTAGTTGTGGCACAGACGATTTTCAGCTGCTCAGAAGTCCACCAATGATGATAAACGGAAGATCACCTGTCTGGCATGCTCGCCGCAAGAAATTGTTACACATGTTCAACAGGTGGACGAACAATTTTGCGAGAATTGGTACGGCGTATCTGCATTTGACAGCTGGATACACAGACATAAAAATGTTGATAGCCAAGGATCTTTTGTTTAAAAAAAACACCCTGAAACAAATGTATAACGCGCTGGCGGCTTAAAATGTCAAGTAACGTCATATAGAGACGTTGACCTTTGCCCCGCACTCGGTTCGGAAGTGCAGGGAAAAGGCTGTAGATGACGTGTTTTTGTCAGATTTCAATAAAATTTCTTGTATATTTGCTTATAAAATACTTTTGCAAAAGCAGATATATTCATTTTTCTGTTGAAAATATAAATGGTGTACACGAACTTTTCTGACAAACCACGTATGTATTAAACGCATTTGTTACGTGTCTCCGACGTGCTTCTGATTTTGTTGAATCAAGGTATCGCTATGTCTATGGAAATACATTGGTTGAATTTGCGGCATATTTTTCCACACGCTCGGTGCGCGGTTTGTCTTATACGTTACTGACTGCGATAGAAAATTGAGGCTATTAATATGACACTTGTGTCATATCTTTTCTTGTTTAAAAATACATTCAGGGGTTATGTTGTGTTTCTTCGCCTAGGTCGTGATAAAATAGCGGTTGCTCCTTTAAGTTAGATCTTTACAGACAGGTTACATTTTTAAGAGAAGCACTTATAAAATCGTGATATCGATGTGTGTGTTCTTTTGTGTTGTTTACCTACCTAGGCCTTCAAATTACATTAAGCTTCTGAAGATGCTAATCAGATTTTTGCACCTTTGAAAGCAGGAAAATGGGATCAGGTGTTTTTTTTTTTTTACATCTGGGATAGTTAATAAAACATCTCTCTGTTGCATCACCGACACAAGTATTAGAACTTAAACTATGTCTCTCTGTCAGACTTACTGTGCTAGTGATTGATACAGCTAGTCTTGTACAGACTTGGTACATTCCTGAAAAATGTATGAAATTGTTTGCTCATACAAGGTACAGGCATATTTCAACCATTTTGTCCTTTGATCCTATGCTAATGTCTGACACGAAAAAGAATCTGGCTGAATTGGAGGTTTCTTATCTCATCCTGCTATCAGAAAGCGATTTCAGAAAACAAATATATAAAGGTAACAGATGTACAGGTAGTTTCACATCGCTTGTTTTATTAGGTTGATCAGCATGTCTAACAAAGTGAAGGTAAAAGATTTGTATTAAATACACTTATACACACATACATGATTGTAATGGTTGAATAAGCGTACAAACAATATCTGCATCTCTGTTAATGACTTAAACAACATAGAATTTTGTGAAACTGAGAAAAAGTTTTTAAGGGGGGGGGGGGAGGGTTAAAGTAACGTAATAGCAAATGCTATTCCATGTGGCGGCCATCTTGTACACTGTCATCAACAGACTTTAACAGACTTTAATTTAATAAATTGATATCAAAAATGACGTCTAGACACTTGTACATGCATGTTTTGCTAAAAGAAATATGCAGAATAGAAGTTTTGAGAGTTCTAATATACGTAACAAGCTATTTGCCATTTTTGCATCTTAAAAAAAACGTCCAAGATAGTGGGTCAGACCATTGGTTGAATTAGCAAAGAAACAATATCTGAATCTCTCTTTATGACTCTAACTGCATAGATTTTAGTGAAACTGGAAAAAGGCTTATTTTGGAGAAAAAAAAATATCAAAAGTCTAAAATATGTATTTTCAATGTGGCGGCAATCTTGTATACCGTCATTTAAAAACCAAACTTCGATATATTTATATCAGAAATGGAGTTATCAGAAATGGAGTTTAGACACTTATACATGCATATTTTGCTCATAAAAGTTAACAGATTAGAAGTGTTGAGATTTTTATTATGCTTAACATGCACTTTACCATTTTTGCATGGCGGCCATCTTGAAAACCGTCCAAAATGGCGGGTTGGAATGAGGAATTGAGTGTTAACATCTTGATTCTTAATCAGGGAGGTCCAATGAACAATGTTATACCACTCCCAGAGGATCCTTGGGGCGGGGGGTGTATGGTGAGCCCTCCTGGCCCACGGAGTATCACGGCTGTAAAGGAGAACACGTGTGAAAATGCTGACGACGGACGGACGTACAAAATAATTTTTGCAATGAACGTCATGAATTTGTGTTGTTAAACAAAATTAGTGTGAACCAGTGTATTCTTGTTTTGGTCACGTGGATAGTTCACAAAATAATGACCCATATACAGCCATTGTGAAATGTACGACCGAAAAAGTAGGCAATGATCAGGAAAAGTCGCAGTCCGAAAGAAACTCCCACTCCGAAAACCGAGGTGGGAAAAACCAAAATGACAATTAGGTACTTAAAATTAGAAAACATATAGTAAGCCGAGTGAGCAGCTTTTTCCCGATAGGCGGCCACTCAGTCACCAGAACTTAAATAAAAATTGAAAACATACATAAGGCTCAAACACGACAAAAATTAGACTTCAAAACATAAAACAAATGGAACCACAACAGAAGTATCGCCTTATAAAATTACTGGCGGGCTTAAACCGGTTTTACATGGCCATAACCTCACCCTCAGCTTCTGAAGTGCTTCAATTATACACAAATATAAATTAGGAAAAATCATGTTAGGAAAATATAAAACATAGGTACCAACAAGTAACATGAATAACAGAAAGCAGGGTGACTAGCTATTAAAGGTCACAGTGCTAGCTTGGTTATAACAAGTAAAATGCAGAAAGCTAAGTGAACAGCCAAATTATATTCGGGTGGTCACAAAGTCATGCAACATGAAACTTATAATTTGAATACCTTAGATAAATGTGAACCACAGCAGAAGTACCACTTTGGAACGGTCAGTTCAAAACCACTTTCAAAGACTGGTTCTCATAAAATGGTCACCACGTTGGTCTTTCAAAACCATTTCATTTAAAATGAATTTTAATCTTGATCAGCGCTTTCCCGGAACTGAGGCCTAATCCGTTTCCTATTTTCTCATTGCGCTATACAGGGTGTCCAACACTATCTGATACCATCACAATCTGTAATATTTTGCTCCTGCCAGCACATACCTTTTTAAAATTTATATCATATTAATCTATAGTAATTAAAATTTTGGATTAAACTAGTAGAATATTAACACAGAAAATTTACACAAGATACACATTTGAGATTCATGGCAAAGTTACCGCATCAGTGTACTTGCTTGACTCATGTTTACGCGCATTTCAAGCACATAAACAAAGGCATGTACAAAAATGGTATAAAAGATTAAATAGTTTGCTTAACGTGTACAAATGGAAACAATTGCCTAATGAACACCATTAACACTGTCATTACTATAGTGGTTTCCAAACAAACATAAGATATTGAAATGAATTAAGTTAAACAAACCTCAAACGAGCAGCCATTTTCAATCAGTTCTCTCAGACGCTGTATGCTTTAAAATACTATTCATAATGAAAGCGTTTACAGATACTTTTCAAAATTCGGAATTCGGAATTCGGAATTCAGAATTCGGAATTCGGAATTCAGAATTCGGAATTCAGAATTCGGAATTCGGAATTCAGAATTCGGAATTCGGAATTCGGAATTGTGAATTCGTACGGAAAAAGGTTTGCTGAACCATGAAAAATAGGTCAAAACGTGATACATTTATGAAGTAATCTAATAGACTTGTATTCCAAGTTAATCGAATCGCATATTGAATGAACAGTGTTATGAAGGAGATGAGATGTCAATTAGCTTTCTGACCAGGACTGAAGCATGTCATGACACACCCCATGACCATGTGCATTGACACCCTCGTAGTCATGTGCCTCGGGTCATGTACCAAAGGTCCCTCTATCGGAATTTGGAATTTTGAATTCGAACGGAAATAGGTTTGCTGGACCATGAAAAATAGGATTACATGTAAATATCATTCACCAAGGTCATAAAATCGCATACTGAATGAACAGTGTCATGAAAGAGATGTCAGCAGGACTGAAATATGCCATGCCACACCCCGTGGCCATGTACCTTGACGTCCCCGTGGTCATGTGTCTCGGGCCATGTATCAAATCACGGCCACCAATTTAGCTCTTTCATAGCAAAATGCAATGATAATAAATTCATTTGCGGTACTTCCCACTTTGCAGCTGCAAGGTTCGAAACGTGTAAGTGACTTCGTGTTCTCTTGTTTTATTATCAAATACTCCTATTTCAAGACATCTTTCAAAAATCGGAGAATGACATGATGTGGGTAATTTATCTAGCGTATTTCATCTCCAGCCGATCTGCTAAAAACACAGCACATAGTTTGGAATCACTTTTGAGGTAAGTGCAACACATGCGTTTTTAGATTGTGTGCTAGATCATCAACACAAACACGCTGCATTACTTCGTTTTCCAACTTATGCAATGCGTCCATTTTATTTGGAAGATTTGTTGATGACTAATGATGAAGATATGTGACCATAAACGTCATTTGTATGCCTCTGATGAGAAAATAATCAATATGCTATGAAGCGGCGTGAAAGGCGATGAAGAAAGGGGTCTAGCTATGAAGAAAACGTGTAATGCTTGGAGGATGAGCAGTCCAGTTGATTTTACTATAACGAAATACGCTAGTCAGCCTTGTATTGTCAAGAGGCATATTAATAGAATCCGCAGCTTCGACAGCAACTTAGCAAATCTGGTAAATGTCTTTCTTGTTTTGAAAAAGCATGATTCTTTACAAGAACATGTTTTGTCTTACAGTATGTATTTGTGTTTTACAGGTATTTTTTCGATATGTATGCTTACTTATATTTATTTACAGTATATATGTAGTTCGCTTCTTATTGGAGGAACGAAAAAGAGCTATATGCATTACAGAAAATGATCAGTTTACTTCTTCTTTTGCATGGAACTATAAGGGTTCATACAGTAACCAGCATGACTACATTATAAAACGAGTTTAAAAAGAGTACAGCGGTCTCAGCTTTAAAATCATCCAACAACTGATTGAATTACCCGATGTAAGCGCCAGAGTGATTGATAATGGGCTAGAAAAGGTGTAGAGGTCTATATACGTGCAATGAATACGTACTTTTTCCATACTATTTCAAAACAAGAAAGACATTTATCAGCTTTTCTTAGTTGCCGATTAAGCTAAGTAAGTAAGTAACGTCTTTATTTCATAGCTAAGAAGGCTATTAAATACGCCTCTTGACAATACAGGGCTGACCAGTGCATTTCATTACAGTACAATCAACTGGACTGCTCTAGCTCATAGTATAACAAGTTTTCTTCATAGCTAGTCTCCTTTCTTCATCGCTTATCACGCCGCTTCATAGCATATCGATTATTTTCAAATCAGAGGCATACAAATGACGCTTATGGTCACAAATCTTCATCATTAGTCAAAATAAAATCTTCCAAATAAAATGGACGCAGTGCATAAGCTGGAAAACGAAGTTATACAGTGTGTTTGTGTTGAAAATCTAGCATACAACCTAAAAACGCATGTGTTGCACTCATTTCAAAAGTGATTCCAGACCACATGCTATGTTTTCAGCAAATCGGCTGGAGGTGAAAAAAGCTAGATAAATTATCCACATCATGTCATTCTCTGATTTTTGAAATATGTCTTAAAAAAAGTAGTAATTGATAATAAAACTAGAGAACACGAAGTCGCTTACACGTTTCGAACTCCGCAGCTGCATAGTGGGAAGTACGGCAAATGAATTTATTATCGTTGCATTTTGCTATGAAAGAGCTGGATTGGTGGCCGTGTCAAATGTTCCTCTATCGAATTTTCTATCCATTGATCAAGATTGCCTATCAGAAAATGTTGCACAATTACCTTTATGTTCTAATTTCTGCCTCTAGCCCCAGCACCGGGGCATGGAACCTCATGGGTTTAGGACCTCAAAAAGATTTTCGAAATTCGAAATTCGGATTTCGGAATTCAGAATTCAGAATTGTGAATTCGAACGGAAATATGTTTGCTGTGCTGGACCATGAAAAATAGGTTTAAATGTCATACACCAATGTCATAAAATCGCATACTGAATGAAGATTGTCATGAAACAGATGTCACCAGGACTGAAATATGCCGTGCCACACCCCCTGGCCATGTGCCTTGACACCCTCGTGGTCATGCGTCTCGTGCCATGTACCAAATGTTCCTCTATCGCTTCTGTGATGCATTGATTCAGTTGAATGAACAGTGTCATGAAAGAGATGTCAGCAGGACTGAAATATGCCATGCCACACCCCGTAGCCATGTACCTTGACACCCTCATGGTCAAGTGTCTTGGGCCATATATCAAATGTTCCTCTATCGCATTTTTGATGTATTGATCAAGTTTGCCTATCAGAAAAGCTTGCAAATTTCCCTCTATGTTCTAATTTCTGCCTCTAGCCCCGGGGCATGGAACCTCATGGGTTTACAACCTCCAAAAGATTTTCGAAATTCGGAATTCGGAATTCGGAATTCAGAATTCGGAATTCGGAATTCAGAATTCGGAATTCGGAATTCGGAATTCAGAATTCGGAATTCGGAATTCGGAATTCAGAATTCGGAATTCGGAATTGTGAATTCGAACGGAAATAGGTTTGCTGGACCATGAAAAATAGGTTTAAATGTCATACACCAAGGTCATAAAATCGCATACTGAATGAACATTGTCATGAAACAGATGTCACCAGGACTAAAATATGCCATGCCACACCCCCTGGCCATGTGCCTTGACACCCTTGTGGTCATGCGTCTCGTGCCATGTACCAAATGTTTTGTATCGCATCTGTGATGCATTGATTCAGTTGAATGAACAGTGTCATGAAAGAGATGTCAGCAGGACTGAAATATGCCATGCCACACCCCGTAGCCATGTACCTTGACACCCTCATGGTCAAGTGTCTTGGGCCATGTATCAAATGTTCCTCTATCGCATTTTGATGTATTGATCAAGTTTGCCTACCAGAAAAGCTTGCAAATTTACCTCTATGTTCTAATTTCTGCCTCAAGCCCCGGGGCATGGAACCTCATGGGTTTACAACCTCCAAAAGATTTTCGAAATTCGGAATTCGGAATTCAGAATTCGGAATTCGGAATTCAGAATTCGGAATTCAGAATTCGGAATTCAGAATTCGGAATTCGGAATTCAGAATTCGGAATTCGGAATTCAGAATTCGGAATTCGGAATTGTGAATTCGAACGGAAATAGGTTTGCTGGACCATGAAAAATAGGTTTAAATGTCATACACCAAGGTCATAAAATCGCATACTGAATGAACATTGTCATGAAACAGATGTCACCAGGACTAAAATATGCCATGCCACACCCCCTGGCCATGTGCCTTGACACCCTCGTGGTCATGCGTCTCGTGCCATGTACCAAATGTTCCTCTATCGCATCTGTGATGCATTGATTCAGTTGAATGAACAGTGTCATGAAAGAGATGTCAGCAGGACTGAAATATGCCATGCCACACCCCGTAGCCATGTACCTTGACACCCTCATGGTCAAGTGTCTTGGGCCATGTATCAAATGTTCCCATATCGCATTTTTGATGTATTGCTAAAGTTTGCCTATCAGAAAAGCTTGCAAATTTACCTCTATGTTCTTATTTCTGCCTCTAGCCCCGGGGCATGGAACCTCATGGGTTTACAACCTCCAAAAGATTTTCGAAATTCGGAATTCGGAATTCGGAATTCAGAATTCGGAATTCGGAATTCGGAATTCAGAATTCGGAATTCGGAATTCAGAATTCGGAATTCAGAATTCGGAATTCGGAATTCGGAATTCAGAATCCGGAATTCGGAATTCGGAATTCAGAATTCGGAATTCGGAATTCAGAATTCGGAATTCGGAATTGTGAATTCGAACGGAAATAGGTTTGCTGGACCATGAAAAATAGGTTTAAATATCATACATCAAGGTCATAAAATCGCATACTGAATGAACATTGTCATGAAACATATGTCACCAGGACTAAAATATGCCATGCCACACCCCCTGGCCATGTGCCTTGACACCCTCGTGGTCGTGCGTCTCGTGCCATGTACCAAATGTTCCTCTATCGCATCTGTGATGCATTGATTCAGTTGAATGAACAGTGTCATGAAAGAGATGTCAGCAGGACTGAAATATGCCATGCCACACCCCGTAGTCATGTACCTTGACACCCTCATGGTCAAGTGTCTTGGGCCATGTATCAAATGTTCCTCTATCGCATTTTTGATGTATTGATCAAGTTTGCCTATCAGAAAAGCTTGCAAATTTACCTCTATGTTCTAATTTCTGCCTCTAGCCCCAGCCCCGGGGCATGGAACCTCATGGGTTTACAACCTCCAAAAGATTTTCGAAATTCGGAATTCGGAATTCGGAATTCAGAATTCGGAATTCGGAATTCAGAATTCGGAATTCAGAAATCGGAATTCGGAATTCGGAATTCGGAATTCAGAATTCGGAATTCGGAATTGTGAATTCGAACGGAAATAGGTTTGCTGGACCATGAAAAATAGGTTTAAATGTCATACACCAAGGTCATAAAATCGCATACTGAATGAACATTGTCATGAAACAGATGTCACCAGGACTAAAGTATGCCATGTCACACCCCCTGGCCATGTGCCTTGACACCCTCGTGGTCATGCGTCTCGTGCCATGTACCAAATGTTCCTCTATCGCATCTGTGATGCATTGATTCAGTTGAATGAACAATGTCATGAAAGAGATGTCAACAGGACTGAAATATGCCATGCCACACCCCGTAGCCATGTACCTTGACACCCTCATGGTCAAGTGTCTTGTGCCATGTATCAAATGTTCCTCTATAGCATTTTGGATGTATTGATCAAGTTTGCCTATCAGAAAAACTTGCAAATTTACCTCTATGTTCTAATTTCTGCCTCTAGCCCAGGGGCATGGAACCTCATGGGTTTACAACCTCAAAAAGAGTTTCGAAATTCGGAATTCGGAATTCAGAATTCGGAATTCGGAATTCGGAATTCAGAATTCGGAATTCGGAATTCGGAATTCGGAATTCAGAATTCGGAATTCGGAATTCAGAATTCGGAATTCGGAATTCAGAATTCGGAATTCGGAATTCAGAATTCGGAATTCAGAATTCTGAATTCGAACGGAAATAACTTTGCTGGACCATGAAAAATAGGTTTAAATGTCAAACACCAAGGTCATAAAATCGCATACTGAATGAACATTGTCATGAAACAGATGTCACCAGGACTAAATTATGCCATGCCACACCCCCTGGCCATGTGCCTTGACACCCTCGTGGTCATGCGTCTCGTGCCATGTACCAAATGTTCCTCTATCGCATCTGTGATGCATTGATTCAGTTGAATGAACAGTGTCATGAAAGAGATGTCAGCAGGACTGAAATATGCCATGCCACACCCCTTAGCCATGTACCTTGACACCCTCATGGTCAAGTGTCTTGGGCCATGTATCAAATGTTCCTCTATCGCATTTTTGATGTATTGATCAAGTTTGCCTATCAGAAAAGCTTGCAAATTTACCTCTATGTTCTAATTTCTGCCTCTAGCCCCGGGGCATGAAACCTCATGGGTTTACAACCTCCAAAAGATTTTCGAAATTCGGAATTCGGAATTCAGAATTCGGAATTCGGAATTCGGAATTCAGAATTCGGAATTCGGAATTCAGAATTCGGAATTCAGAATTCGGAATTCGGAATTCGGAATTCAGAATTCGGAATTCGTAATTCAGAATTCAGAATTCGGAATTCGGAATTCAGAATTCGGAATTCGGAATTGTGAATTCGAACGGAAATAGGTTTGCTGGACCATGAAAAATAGGTTTAAATGTCATACACCAAGGTCATAAAATCGCATACTGAATGAACATTGTCATGAAACAGATGTCACCAGGACTAAAATATGCCATGCCACACCCCCTGGCCATGTGCCTTGACACCCTCGTGGTCATGCGTCTCGTGCCATGTACCAAATGTTCCTCTATCGCATCTGTGATGCATTGATTCAGTTGAATGAACAGTGTCATGAAAGAGATGTCAGCAGGACTGAAATATGCCATGCCACACCCCGTAGCCATGTACCTTGACACCCTCATGGTCAAGTGTCTTGGGCCATATATCAAATGTTCCTCTATCGCATTTTTGATGTATTGATCAAGTTTGCCTATCAGAAAAGCTTGCAAATTTACCTCTATGTTCTAATTTCTGCCTCTAGCCCCGGGGCATGGAACCTCATGGGTTTACAACCTCCAAAAGATTTTCGAAATTCGGAATTCGGAATTCGGAATTCAGAATTCGGAATTCGGAATTCAGAATTCGGAATTCGGAATTCGGAATTCAGAATTCAGAATTCGGAATTCGGAATTCAGAATTCGGAATTCGGAATTCAGAATTCGGAATTCGGAATTGTGAATTCGAACGGAAATAGGTTTGCTGGACCATGAAAAATAGGTTTAAATGTCATACACCAAGGTCATAAAATCGCATACTGAATGAACATTGTCATGAAACAGATGTCACCAGGACTAAAATATGCCATGCCACACCCCCTGGCCATGTGCCTTGACACCCTCGTGGTCATGCGTCTCGTGCCATGTACCAAATGTTTTGTATCGCATCTGTGATGCATTGATTCAGTTGAATGAACAGTGTCATGAAAGAGATGTCAGCAGGACTGAAATATGCCATGCCACACCCCGTAGCCATGTACCTTGACACCCTCATGGTCAAGTGTCTTGGGCCATGTATCAAATGTTCCTCTATCGCATTTTTGATGTATTGATCAAGTTTGCCTATCAGAAAAGCTTGCAAATTTACCTCTATGTTCTTATTTCTGCCTCAAGCCCCGGGGCATGGAACCTCATGGGTTTACAACCTCCAAAAGATTTTCGAAATTCGGAATTCGGAATTCAGAATTCGGAATTCGGAATTCAGAATTCGGAATTCAGAATTCGGAATTCGGAATTCAGAATTCGGAATTCAGAATTCGGAATTAGGAATTCATAATTCGGAATTCAGAATTCGGAATTCGGAATTCAGAATTCGGAATTCGGAATTGTGAATTCGAACGGAAATAGGTTTGCTGGACCATGAAAAATAGGTTTAAATGTCATACACCAAGGTCATAAAATTGCATACTGAATGAACATTGTCATGAAACAGATGTCACCAGGACTAAAATATGCCATGCCACACCCCCTGGCCATGTGCCTTGACACCCTCGTGGTCATGCGTCTCGTGCCATGTACCAAATGTTCCTCTATCGCATCTGTGATGCATTGATTCAGTTGAATGAACAGTGTCATGAAAGAGATGTCAGCAGGACTGAAATATGCCATGCCACACCCCGTAGCCATGTACCTTGACACCCTCATGGTCAAGTGTCTTGGGCCATGTATCAAATGTTCCCATATCGCATTTTTGATGTATTGATCAAGTTTGCCTATCAGAAAAGCTTGCAAATTTACCTCTATGTTCTAATTTCTGCCTCTAGCCCCGGGGCATGGAACCTCATGGGTTAACAACCTCCAAAAGATTTCCGAAATTCGGAATTCGGAATTCAGAATTCGGAATTCGGAATTCGGAATTCAGAATTCGGAATTCGGAATTCAGAATTCGGAATTCAGAATTCGGAATTCGGAATTCGGAATTCAGAATTCGGAATTCGGAATTCGGAATTCGGAATTCGGAATTCAGAATTCGGAATTCGGAATTCAGAATTCGGAATTCGGAATTCAGAATTCGGAATTCGGAATTGTGAATTCGAACGGAAATAGGTTTGCTGGACCATGAAAAATAGGTTTAAATATCATACATCAAGGTCATAAAATCGCATACTGAATGAACATTGTCATGAAACAGATGTCACCAGGACTAAAATATGCCATGCCACACCCCCTGGCCATGTGCCTTGACACCCTCGTGGTCGTGCGTCTCGTGCCATGTACCAAATGTTCCTCTATCGCATCTGTGATGCATTGATTCAGTTGAATGAACAGTGTCATGAAAGAGATGTCAGCAGGACTGAAATATGCCATGCCACACCCCGTAGTCATGTACCTTGACACCCTCATGGTCAAGTGTCTTGGGCCATGTATCAAATGTTCCTCTATCGCATTTTTGATGTATTGATCAAGTTTGCCTATCAGAAAAGCTTGCAAATTTACCTCTATGTTCTAATTTCTGCCTCTAGCCCCAGCCCCGGGGCATGGAACCTCATGGGTTTACAACCTCCAAAAGATTTTCGAAATTCGGAATTCGGAATTCGGAATTCAGAATTCGGAATTCAGAATTCGGAATTCAGAATTCGGAATTCGGAATTCAGAATTCGGAATTCGGAATTGTGAATTCGAACGGAAATAGGTTTGCTGGACCATGAAAAATAGGTTTAAATGTCATACACCAAGGTCATAAAATCGAATACTGAATGAACATTGTCATGAAACAGATGTCACCAGGACTAAAGTATGCCATGCCACACTCCCTGGCCATGTGCCTTGACACCCTCGTGGTCATGCGTCTCGTGCCATGTACCAAATGTTCCTCTATCGCATCTGTGATGCATTGATTCAGTTGAATGAACAATGTCATGAAAGAGATGTCAACAGGACTGAAATATGCCATGCCACACCCCGTAGCCATGTACCTTGACACCCTCATGGTCAAGTGTCTTGGGCCATGTATCAAATGTTCCTCTATAGCATTTTAGATGGATTGATCAAGTTTGCCTATCAGAAAAACTTGCAAATTTACCTCTGTGTTCTAATTCCTGCCTCTAGCCCAGGGGCATGGAACCTCATGGGTTTACAACCTCCAAAAGATTTTCGAAATTCGGAATTCGGAATTCAGAATTCGGAATTCGGAATTCGGAATTCGGAATACAGAATTCGGAATTCGGAATTCGGAATTCAGAATTCGGAATTCGGAATTCAGAATTCGGAATTCGGAATTCAGAATTCGGAATTCGGAATTGTGAATTCGAACGGAAATAACTTTGCTGGACCATGAAAAATAGGTTTAAATGTCATACACCAAGGTCATAAAATTGCATACTGAATGAACATTGTCATGAAACAGATGTCACCAGGACTAAAATATGCCATGCCACACCCCCTGGCCATGTGCCTTGACACCCTCGTGGTCATGCGTCTCGTGCCATGTACCAGATGTTCCTCTATCGCATCTGTGATGCATTGATTCAGTTGAATGAACAGTGTCATGAAAGAGATGTCAGCAGGACTGAAATATGCCATGCCACACCCCGTAGCCATGTACCTTGACACCCTCATGGTCAAGTGTCTTGGGCCATGTATCAAATGTTCCCATATCGCATTTTTGATGTATTGATCAAGTTTGCCTATCAGAAAAGCTTGCAAATTTACCTCTATGTTCAAATTTCTGCCTCTAGCCCCGGGGCATGGAACCTCATGGGTTTACAACCTCCAAAAGATTTTCGAAATTCGGAATTCGGAATTCGGAATTCAGAATTCGGAATTCGGAATTCGGAATTCAGAATTCGGAATTCGGAATTCAGAATTCGGAATTCAGAATTCGGAATTCGGAATTCAGAATTCGGAATTCGGAATTCAGAATTCGGAATTCGGAATTCAGAATTCAGAATTCGGAATTCGGAATTGTGAATTCGAACGGAAATAGGTTTGTTGGACCATGAAAAATAGGTTTAAATATCATACATCAAGGTCATAAAATCGCATACTGAATGAACATTGTCATGAAACAGATGTCACCAGGACTAAAATATGCCATGCCACACCCCCTGGCCATGTGCCTTGACACCCTCGTGGTCGTGCGTCTCGTGCCATGTACCAAATGTTCCTCTATCGCATCTGTGATGCATTGATTCAGTTAAATGAACAGTGTCATGAAAGAGATGTCAGCAGGACTGAAATATGCCATGCCACACCCCGTAGTCATGTACCTTGACACCCTCATGGTCAAGTGTCTTGGGCCATGTATCAAATGTTCCTCTATCGCATTTTTGATGTATTGATCAAGTTTGCCTATCAGAAAAGCTTGCAAATTTACCTCTATGTTCTAATTTCTGCCTCTAGCCCCAGCCCCGGGGCATGGAACCTCATGGGTTTACAACCTCCAAAAGATTTTCGAAATTCGGAATTCGGAATTCGGAATTCAGAATTCGGAATTCGGAATTCAGAATTCGGAATTCAGAATTCGGAATTCGGAATTCAGAATTCGGAATTCGGAATTGTGAATTCGAACGGAAATAGGTTTGCTGGACCATGAAAAATAGGTTTAAATGTCATACACCAAGGTCATAAAATCGAATACTGAATGAACATTGTCATGAAACAGATGTCACCAGGACTAAAGTATGCCATGCCACACCCCCTGGCCATGTGCCTTGACACCCTCGTGGTCATGCGTCTCGTGCCATGTACCAAATGTTCCTCTATCGCATCTGTGATGCATTGATTCAGTTGAATGAACAATGTCATGAAAGAGATGTCAACAGGACTGAAATATGCCATGCCACACCCCGTAGCCATGTACCTTGACACCCTCATGGTCAAGTGTCTTGGGCCATGTATCAAATATTCCTCTATAGCATTTTGGATGTATTGATCAAGTTTGCCTATCAGAAAAACTTGCAAATTTACCTCTATGTTCTAATTTCTGCCTCTAGCCCAGGGGCATGGAACCTCATGGGTTTACAACCTCCAAAAGATTTTCGAAATTCGGAATTCGGAATTCAGAATTCGGAATTCGGAATTCCGAATTCAGAATTCGGAATTCGGAATTCGGAATTCAGAATTCGGAATTCGGAATTCGGAATTCGGAATTCAGAATTCGGAATTCGGAATTCAGAATTCGGAATTCAAAATTCTGAATTCGAACGGAAATAACTTTGCTGGACCGTGAAAAATAGGTTTAAATGTCATACGCCAAGGTCATAAAATCGCATACTGAATGAACATTGTCATGAAACAGATGTCACCAGGACTAAATTATGCCATGCCACTCCCCCTGGCCATGTGCCTTGACACCCTCGTGGTCATGCGTCTCGTGCCATGTACCAAATGTTCCTCTATCGCATCTGTGATGCATTGATTCAGTTGAATGAACAGTGTCATGAAAGAGATGTCAGCAGGACTGAAATATGCCATGCCACACCCCTTAGCCATGTACCTTGACACCCTCATGGTCAAGTGTCTTGGGCCATGTATCAAATGTTCCTCTATCGCATTTTTGATGTATTGATCAAGTTTGCCTATCAGAAAAGCTTGCAAATTTACCTCTATGTTCTAATTTCTGCCTCTAGCCCCGGGGCATGAAACCTCATGGGTTTACAACCTCCAAAAGATTTTCGAAATTCGGAATTCGGAATTCGGAATTCAGAATTCGGAATTCGGAATTCGGAATTCGGAATTCAGAATTCGGAATTCGGAATTCAGAATTCGGAATTCAGAATTCGGAATTCGGAATTCGGAATTCAGAATTCGGAATTCGGAATTCAGAATTCGGAATTCGGAATTCAGAATTCGGAATTCGGAATTGTGAATTTGAACGGAAATAGGTTTGCTGGACCATGAAAAATAGGTTTAAATGTCATACACCAAGGTCATAAAATCGCATACTGAATGAACATTGTCATGAAACAGATGTCACCAGGACTAAAATATGCCATGCCACACCCCCTGGCCATGTGCCTTGACACCCTCGTGGTCATGCGTCTCGTGCTATGTACCAAAGGTTCCTCTATCGCATCTTTTATGCATTGATTCAGTTGAATGAACAGTGTCATGAAAGTGATGTCAGCAGGACTGAAATATGCCATGCCACACCCCGTAGCCATGTACCTTGACACCCTCATGGTCAAGTGTCTTGGGCCATGTATCAAATGTTCCTCTATCGCATTTTGGATGTATTGATCAAGTTTGCCTATCAGAAAAGCTTGCAAATACCTCTATGTTCTAATTTCTGCCTCTAGCCCCGGGGCATGGAACCTCATAGGTTTACAACCTCCAAAAGATTTTCGAAATTCGGAATTCGGAATTCGGAATTCAGAATTCGGAATTCGGAATTCGGAATTCAGAATTCGGAATTCAGAATTCGGAATTCGGAATTCAGAATTCGGAATTCGGAATTGTGAATTCGAACGGAAATAGGTTTGCTGGACCATGAAAAATAGGTTTAAATGTCATACACCAAGGTCATAAAATCGCATACTGAATGAACATTGTCATGAAACAGATGTCACCAGGACTAAAATATGCCATGCCACACCCCCTGGCCATGTGCCTTGACACCCTCGTGGTCATGCGTCTCGTGTCATGTACCAAATGTTCCTCTATCGCATCTGTGATGCATTGATTCAGTTGAATGAATAGTGTCATGAAAGAGATGTCAGCAGGACTGAAATATGCCATGGCACACCCCGTAGTCATGTACCTTGACACCATCATGGTCAAGTGTCTTAGGCCATGTATCAAATGTTCCTCTATCGCATTTTTGATGTATTGATCAAGTTTGCCTATCAGAAAAGCTTGCAAATTTACCTCTATGTTCTAATTTCTGCCCTTAGCCCCGGGGCATGGAACCTCATGGGTTTACAACCTCCAAAAGATTTTCGAAATTCGGAATTCGGAATTCAGAATTCGGAATTCGGAATTCGGAATTCGGAATTCAGAATTCGGAATTCAGAATTCAGAATTCGGAATTCGGAATTCAGAATTCGGAATTCGGAATTCAGAATTCGGAATTCGGAATTCAGAATTCGGAATTCTGAATTCGGAATTCAGAATTCGGAATTCGGAATTGTGAATTCGAACGGAAATAGGTTTGCTGGACCATGAAAAATAGGTTTAAATGTCATACACCAAGGTCATAAAATCGCATACTGAATGAACATTGTCATGAAACAGATGTCACCAGGACTAAAATATGCCATGCCACACCCCCTGGCCATGTGCCTTGACACCCTCGTGGTCATGCGTCTCGTGACATGTACCAAATGTTCCTCTATCGCATCTGTGATGCATTGATTCAGTTGAATGAACAGTGTCATGAAAGAGATGTCAGCAGGACTGAAATATGCCATGGCATACCCCGTAGTCATGTACCTTGACACCCTCATGGTCAAGTGTCTTAGGCCATGTATCAAATGTTCCTCTATCGCATTTTTGATGTATTGATCAAGTTTGCCTATCAGAAAAGCTTGCAAATTTACCTCTATGTTCTAATTTCTGCCCTTAGCCCCGGGGCATGGAACCTCATGGGTTTACAACCTCCAAAAGATTTTCGAAATTCGGAATTCGGAATTCAGAATTCGGAATTCGGAATTCGGAATTCAGAATTCGGAATTCGGAATTCAGAATTCAGAATTCAGAATTCGGAATTCGGAATTCAGAATTCGGAATTCGGAATTCGGAATTCAGAATTCGGAATTCGGAATTGTGAATTCGAACGGAAATAGGTTTGCTGGACCATGAAAAATAGGTTTAAATGTCATACACCAAGGTCATAAAATCGCATACTGAATGAACATTGTCATGAAACAGATGTCACCAGGACTAAAATATGCCATGCCACACCCCCTGGCCATGTGCCTTGACACCCTCGTGGTCATGCGTCTCGTGCCATGTACCAAATGTTCCTCTATCGCATCTGTGATGCATTGATTCAGTTGAATGAACAGTGTCATGAAAGAGATGTCAGCAGGACTGAAATATGCCATGCCACACCCCGTAGCCATGTACCTTGACACCCTCATGGTCAAGTGTCTTAGGCCATGTATCAAATGTTCCTCTATCGCATTTTTGATGTATTGATCAAGTTTGCCTATCAGAAAAGCTGGCAAATTTACCTCTATGTTCTAATTTCTGCCTCTAGCCCCAGCCCCGGGGCATGGAACCTCATGGGTTTACAACCTCCAAAAGATTTTCGAAATTCGGAATTCGGAATTCGGAATTCAGAATTCGGAATTCGGAATTCGGAATTCAGAATTCGGAATTCGGAATTCGGAATTCAGAATTCGGAATTCGGAATTCGGAATTCAGAATTCGGAATTCGGAATTGTGAATTCGAACGGAAATAGGTTTTCTGGACCATTAGGTTTAAATGTCATACACCAAGGTCATAAAATCGCATACTGGATGAACATTGTCATGAATATGCCATGCCACACCCCCTGGCCATGTCCCTTGACACCCTCGTGGTCATGCGTCTCGTGTCATGTACCAAATGTTCCTCTATCGCATCTGTGATGCATTGATTCAGTTGAATGAACAGTGTCATGAAAGAGATGTCAGCAGGACTGAAATATGCCATGCCACACCCCGTAGCCATGTACCTTGACACCCTCATGGTCAAGTGTCTTAGGCCATGTATCAAATGTTCCTCTATCGCATTTTTGATGTATTGATCAAGTTTGCCTATCAGAAAAGCTTGCAAATTTACCTCTATGTTCTAATTTCTGCCTCTAGCCCCAGCCCCGGGGTATGGAACCTCATGGGTTTACAACCTCCAAAAGATTTTCGAAATTCGGAATTCGGAATTCGGAATTCAGAATTCGGAATTCGGAATTCGGAATTCAGAATTCGGAATTCGGAATTCAGAATTCGGAATTCGGAATTCAGAATTCGGAATTCGGAATTCGGAATTCAGAATTCGGAATTGTGAATTCGAACGGAAATAGGTTTGCTGGACCATGAAAAATAGGTTTAAATGTCATACACCAAGGTCATAAAATCGCATACTGGATGAACATTGTCATGAATATGCCATGCCACACCCCCTGGCCATGTGCCTTGACACCCTCGTGGTCATGCGTCTCGTGCCATGTACCAAATGTTCCTCTATCGCATCTGTGATGCATTGATTCAGTTGAATGAACAGTGTCATGAAAGAGATGTCAGCAGGACTGAAATATGCCATGCCACACCCCGTAGCCATGTACCTTGACACCCTCATGGTCAAGTGTCTTGGGCCATGTATCAAATGTTCCTCTATCGCATTTTTGATGTATTGATCAAGTTTGCCTATCAGAAAAGCTTGCAAATTTACCTCTATGTTCTAATTTCTGCCTCTAGCCCCGGGGCATGGAACCTCATGGGTTTACAACCTCCAAAAGATTTTCGAAATTCGGAATTCGGAATTCGGAATTCAGAATTCGGAATTCGGAATTCAGAATTCGGAATTCGGAATTCGGAATTCAGAATTCGGAATTCAGAATTCGGAATTCGGAATTCGGAATTCGGAATTGTGAATTCGTACGGAAATAGCAAAGTGAGCCATTTGGGCCATCGTAAAGATCCTTCTTTCGTATATAAAAGTACACCATATGTTTACTATATAGATATTTGGTGTATTGAGTATATTCCATGGCCCTGGTTTCCTAATGCTAAGTACTGTACTAGTACATGTATTAACTTCCTTGTTCATTTAACATTTATTGGAAGTACAAAATTGGTTACAGATATTAGATAAATGAGAAAGAAAATCTCTCATTGACATGATTATTATCAAAACTAGCCTAAACTACACTGTATCAACAGAATTTAGGAAGTGCTTGAAATTCGGGTTACGCAAACCCTGAACGAGACATCAGGAAAACATGTCCGTAAAATAAATACCCCCTTATACCCCATTTTATAAAGTAAAATTGGGGTATGCAGAGGTATACCTTTTTTCCTTATTTTTGCTTCGAAACATAAATTGTGCATACTCGTTAGAACTGCCTCGCCAAGGCGGTTCTAATGTGTACCCACAATCGATGTTTTGAGCAAAAATATCAAAATTTTCTACTGAAAATTTTCATTTTTTACAACTTAAAAAATCTCTGTATTATTGTATGGGCATGTTTTTGTACTGGTATTGTCCATTCAGCGAAAAATTTTCCCGTTTGCATTTAAATAATTATGTTATTCGTTACTTTTTATTATCAATTACATGGCATACGTTCCGTTTGCTTCAGTACCTTTTTGATGCCAATAAGTGAGTTTAACCATTTTATATGATAACACAACTACTTTCTTGACGACCCTGTCCAGCAAGCCTTTGCATTCGACCCTGGAAGTGCTCCATCGGTTCGATCCAATTGCTCCTGAGCCAAACTTGTTTGCAAGCCATGATTTTATGGATCTGCTTCCTTTGACCACCAATCACGATGCTGTTGGCAACTAGGAAACGGTTGCTGACGGCGCTGAGCTCGTAGAACTCATTAGAAGAATCCGGGCACAAATCGGCGTCTTGGAAGATGCATTTGTTAAGCAGGACATCAGGAGATATCAAAGCACAGAGTAGAATCAGCTGATCGGTGTCAGATTCCGACAGTAGACTATAATTTTCATAGTCGGTAAGTCGACGAAGATCGTTACTGTCATCGGCCTACAATGATTGAATGAAAAAAATTACAAGGACAAGCCG
The DNA here is from genome assembly GCA_964017185.1 of Rugalucina vietnamica. Lineage (NCBI taxonomy): Eukaryota > Metazoa > Mollusca > Bivalvia > Lucinida > Lucinidae > Rugalucina > Rugalucina vietnamica. Next base: position 8,385,959 of record OZ024880.1, read on the forward strand.
ATAGTGAAGCTTAAGATTTTTTCAGCTATCAAAGGCGTACATGCAGATTATGGACATTTATAAGATCCTGTTTTGTTTTAGTTAGATCAACTATAATCTATATCCCCGAACACCACAATTCTAATTTACACAATTATGCTGTGGTTTTGGAGCTATTTTACATAAAAAGGAAATCAATGTGTCTTTTTATAATTTCACTGATGACTTTGTTAAAAGCTTTATGCTTACTGTCAGACCCTGTCTCATATGACATTGTATATACATGTATACTAGGCAAATTAAATTTAGCAATTTTCGTAACGGTCGCCAGTCTCAGCAGATAAATGAACAAAAGTCATATTTTGGAATAAAGGCGTAAGTGGTAACCTTTCGGTAAGAACTTGCAAGCAATTTTGAAAAAATCCAACCTTACGGCGATACTGACGTGACGTCACAATTTAAGACTTATTATCAAAACTTGTATGTCTGCGTTAAGTGGGAAACCAAAATCATGCTTAAGCAACTGTATAGTCATCAAAACAAAGAAAAACATTTATAACGTTTGGGAACGAAATTTTATCGCCGAGAAATAAAGACCGTTAGTTTTTGAATTTGACGTTTGTAGCTCACCTGAGCCGAAGGCTCACAAGGTGAGCTTATAGTATAGTAGTCGAGCCGGCGTCCGTGCGTGCGTGCGTCCGTCCGTCCGTCCGTCCACATTTTCAAACTTGAATATCTCTAAGACAACAAGGCCAATCGTGACCAAATTTTATCTAAAGCATCATTGAGGAGGGGGAAAGGTTGTATTAGGTTTTGGGCCAGGTTGGATCAGAACAAATCAGAACATGGCAACGGATAGCTCCCATAGACTTACAATGGGAAAAACATACATGTATAGAAATCTTCTTCTCTGAAACCACAAGGCCAAGAGCTTTCATATTTTGTGTGAAGCAATGTCTAGTGGTCCTCTTTATAAATCCTGCCTACCGTGCCTCTGGGGTCCATACGGGCCCCGCCCTGGGGGTGTCATGGGAAAACATAAAAAAATCTTCCTCTCCAAATCCACAAGGCCCAAAGCTTTCATATTTTGTATGTAGCATTATATAGTGGTCATCTTTATAAAAAGGAACAAGTAGGCAAAGATCAGGAAAAGGCGCAATCAGAAAAAGATTCCCACTCTAAAAACCGAGGTGGGAAAAAACCAAACTAACAATCAGGTACTTATACCATGAAACATATCGTAAGCCGAATGAGCAGCTATTTTCCCAATAGGTGGCCACTCAGTTACCTTAACTTAACTAAAAATATGAAAACATACATAAGGCGCCAACAGCACAAAATGTTTTATACACCAAGACATAAAACAAAAAGAACCACCACAGAAGTATCGACTTGGAACGATCAGTAACACAAAGTTACTGGCGGGCTTAAACCGGTTTTACATGGCCATAACCTCACCCTCAGCTTCTGCAGTGGTTCATAACATTTAGTTAGTTATTCGGTCCTCGTGGTGAATCTCTAACTAATAAATGAAATCGTGCCAACCGTGCCCCTGGGGTCCATACGGGCCCGGCCCCGGGGGCGTCATGGGAAAACCATAAAAAATCTTCTTCTCCGAAACCGCAAGACCCAAAGCTTTCATATTTGATGTGTAGCAATGTATAATGGTCCTCTTCATAAATCCTGCCAATCATGCCCCTGGGGTCAAAAATGGCCCCGCCCCGGGGGTCATTAGCTCCCATAGACTTACAATGGGAAAAAATATTCTTCTCCAAAACCACAAGGCCCAGAGCTTTCATATTTTGTCAGTAGCAATGTATAGTGTTCCCCTTTATAAATCCTGCCAACCGCGTCCATGCAGGCCCCACCCCGGGGCGTCATGGGAAAAACATAAAAAAAATCTTCTTCTCTGAAACCATATGGCCCAGAGCTTTCATATGTTGTGTGGACCAATGTATAATACTCTCCTTTATAAATGCTGCCAACGGTGCCCCTGGGGTCCATACAGGCCATGCCCCAGGCATATCATTATCTACCGTAGACTTATAAAAAAAATCTATGAAAAATCTACCATAGACTTATAAAAAATCTATATATGAAAAAATCTTCTCTGCAACAGCACGACACAAAGCTTGTATATTTGATATACAACATTGTCATGTGGAGCTCTACATTTATAAATCCTGCCAATATGGCCCCACCCCGGGGGTCATTACAGGACCCTGACCTTGTTATATGATTTGTTCAAGTGAACCAAAATGGCAGAAAAGAGGATACACAATCCAGACAAGAGCTCTTCTGCTGATTTCAAGGGTTTCAAGGTCCCGTGACCAAGATGGCCACCATACCCATATATGGTAAAAACCCCAATTACTTTGTCCAGTGACTACTTGTTGACTCACAGGTGAGCGATCGTTGCCCTTGGGCTACTTGTTTTCCTTTGCTCCTACATTATCGCCTTACAGTTACGTTTCTTATTTGAATTTCCCGAACATCGGCAATGAGTTCAAATGACTGATGCATAACGATATGTAACATTAAAGAGAGTTTGCAAAATTCCCTATCTTGGCTTCGTAACGTGAGCTTAAATAATGAATTATTATTATCATCAGCGTTATCTCACTAGCATGACGCGTTATGACTCTGAAATTTACAAGTGTTACTGACCACGCTTTTTGCTACATTGTGCTTAGCGTATCTTGTTTTGTTTTATGAAACTCCACGGAAACCAAGTAACCCGAAATTAAGGCATTTTCGACCATTTGACGGTTCGTTGACGTCGTTTTTTCGGCAGCTAAAGTTTGTACCGAAAAAGCCCAATCTCATTTGTCACATAATCAACAACGTTGATAAACAAGGGATGAAAATGATGCGCCTAATGAACTGAACAAAAATCAGCTGTTTGCATTGTGTTCAATATTTGAGAATTCTGCATTTACACCCTTTCTGTATTTCATGGTTGTTCCAAAAGGCTCTTTAAAGTCTGGCGTTTTTAAATTCAGCGAATCATGTGCCTAAAACCCTGTTATTGCCATTTTGATTAAAGAAATGTCCAAACTTTCTCTAAGAAGATCAAAAATATATGTAACATCAAAAATTGCTTTTGTTTTTTGCATATTTACCCATGTTCTCCTATAATTAATATATCTTATGTTTTTATTTCCTTTAATGAATTATTGTTAATATTATTATCATTATCATTATTACATTAAAACATAAAAAAAACAAACCTTTAACAGTGTGTTAACGCAGCTAAGATAATACATCAGCTTCGCTTTTGGGTTGTTAGGTACCGTGCAAGAAGTTCCAGTTTTCCTAAAACCTATTTCAGTGTTGCCTAAAAATGCAGCCATCTTACAATATATTATCAGTCTAGTAGGCATCGCCCACCACCTACTTTATATATTGCCCGGCCTGGCTTCACTCCAAGTTTATGCGTTGGCATTTCTTATAACTACATATTGATGACCTATTGAAAGTTGTGTCTATATTCCTTGCAATGTTGTTCGTCTTCTCAAAGGCGAGTTTTGGTTCCGTGTTCCGTAAACGGAACAGGTGAACGGGACACTGCAGCATGCCTAGTGGAAATGTAGGTGAGGAAGACCCAACTTGTATGCAGTAAAAACATGTTACACTGTACATTTGCATAATACTGGATATATTTAATTTTGCGCGTGCAATTCCCAATGTAACGTTATAATTATTTAGTCTTGCACAAAGACAGTACGCTTTAATGACCTTGGTTGCGTATTGATTTGATTGATTTTTATTCAATTTCCATGAAAAGATAAAAAAATAATACCTGGAACAGTTAAGTAAGTCAAATGAATAATTATACTTTATCATCATTTAAATCTTTTTGTGAGAACGTATGTGGCCACGATCTAGTGAATCATGGTAACAATGGCATACTGAATGCTTTCAATGGCTTCATGAGTTCAGGGCAATTTTACGGTGCCGGCGAAACCAAAGTAGGCCTGCAGTTGGCAATGTTTAGTTATGTACGATGTTTATAGAGGTATTCACATTTAGCATGTGTTGCCAATCTGTCACGTGGCCCTCTTTCACTATTTCTAAATGTTTAACGATTAATACAAATATTTAAATGGAATAAATACATATACGAGTATATACAAGTGTAAACACATTTTATGTCAGAGCGAGAACCTTGGTCTTTCGATGTCAACAGCGAATGTGACTTTGTGTTTTACCCACGAACCCCAACCTGGGGTTTAAGGGGTTATACATTTCACGGACATGTTTTCCTGATGTACCACAAAGGGACGGTCAGTAAATTCACGTTTACTTGTAGGGTAAGTCCCACTAAATCGTACGACTGCAGAAACGCAAGATATTCTTAAGATTCGGGGGTATTAAGACCAATCCATCAGGAAAACATGTCCGTGTATTGAATACCCCCTTAAACCCCACTTTTATATAGTAAAACTGGGGTATGCAGGGGTATACCTATTTTTCTTATTATAAAAACATAGATTGTGGGTATTCGTTAAAACCGCCTCGCCGAGGCGGTTCTAACGTGTACCCACAATCTATGTTTTGAGCAAAACTAAGAAAAATATCGAAAATTTTCTATTGAACATTTTCATTTTTACAACTTTACAACTTTAAAAATAACTGTATATTGCATGGGCATGTTTTAAACCCCACTTTTATATAGTAAAACTGGGGTATGCAGGGGTATACCTATTTTTCTTATTATTGCTCCAAAACATAGATTGTGGGTATTCGTTAGATTTTCAACTTTAACGTGTTTGGATTGCCTCCATTGGACATGCAAAGGGCTTGAATGATGTCACGGTCAAAATATTTTGGCACAAAAATGTCTGTCTTTCTAGGGTTAAGCAATGAGTATTTATTTATTGTGGACTATTCATATTCTAATAGAAGTTGACACTAGTTCACGGTTACAAACAAGTAATGCACCAGTCATTTGCATCCCCGGCTCCCCCGGGGCCGGGGAATAGCGGGGCTTTTAACTTTTCAATTTTTAAAGCCCGGCTAAAAGCCCGGCACTGCCGGGCAAGAATTTTGGTAAAACCCCTGATAAAAGCCCCGGCACCCCAGGGGCTGACAATAACGTGGAACAACAGCTGGGAGTTGTTCTGATGAAACTGAAACATGGGAGAAGGACCTCAATTTATGCATGTGAATGTTTAGGTGCATTTGGAAATTAAATAAGTACCATAAAGATAATTAAATGTTAAAATAGCATTAAAATCTAATTTGAATTATTGTGACAGTGTATTGGCGGGAAATCATAACCCCGGCAAATCCCTGACTCTGCCGGGACACATCAGAGGTTAAAGCCTGGCACTTTAGCCCCGCTATGTCCCCGCTATCCCCGGCCCCGGGGGAGCCGGGGATACAAATGACTGGTGCATAACAACTGTTAAAGTGGCCGCATTGTTTATTGTCACCTCCACGTGATCAGCATTTCCCCGTTTTAACTGTTTACTGAACGAAACACGGAACTAAACTTACGTTTGCCACAACATGTTTACAAAATGGCATTATATACAACCTGCAATGTTAAGTATCGTGTCAGATGTGGCGTTTAGTTCTGTAATTCGTTGAGTCAGCACGTAAATGGGACAATGCATGTCACTTGGAGACGTCATGTTAACATCGCAGGCATTATTATTGTTACTTTACTGCATCCAGAAATTTAAAACAATTGATCCTTAAGTTTGCATACAAAGTTAGCGTTTTTTGTAAAACAAGTTTATGATCTATCGTGCATGAACTATTACCACTAAACGTTCGAAAACCTTTAGAATATTCTGTAATTCATAAGATAACTGTAAAACTGGCTTGTTTGTTTGTTTGTTTGAATTGATGCCTAACGTCCCAGTCAGCAGTTATGGTCATGTCGGGACGTTGCCATTTTATGATTTTACCAAAAATTAGGAATTCTTGACATGCAAAACGTGCTTCAAATATAACCACCCAAGTAAGCTATAAAGGCTTATACGTATGTATGGTTGGTTTGACCTTAACCACTTTTCCTTGGAAGCCACAGATCTGAGCGATTAACAAGTAATCAGATGGCCAGTAAGTAGAGTAAAGCTTTGCCAGAAGGCACCAGCAGCCCGTCTTTTTGTGCCTTCAGGCAAAGCTTTACCCTTCTAAATACCAATGGTAAACATTCATTAAGGTGGAACAGTCATCAGTGGAATGCTTCTTCTTTCCTTATATGACCAAATGACCAATATTTGATGTTTTTCATGGGGATAAGCTAGGACGACTAGTTGCATTCCTACGGTCTATGTAAAATATTTGACATGACACTGACTTATCGTCAGCAAACTGTTCAGACGTTTTAGCAAAAATTACAATCCACTCTATTTTACTGTCATCTATTTCTTTGGAGTTAACTGTATGTATTAATCTTTAAACACACACACACACACACACACACACACACACACGTATAAAACACAAACTACTCCCTACTTTAACACAAACTTCTCCCTACTTCTAATCATATTTTGGTTTTAATGTTCTTCCACGACCATTTGTCCACCACACATGCAAACTTTGACTTTCAACTGCCTCAGTATAATGTAATGTATTATTTGGTATAGTACATGTATTTCAGTGATTTCTGTTATATTGGTTGACATATATAGTTCGTTTTTTCTGGTATTTATATGGAACGACACCGTATACTCGTGATGATATTTCTTCGATAGTAACATATATATATGTGACTGTGTTTATACTCGATTATCTGCTTTTCTATGTCCCTTTCGACTTTATACTGGCACTTTTTTTTAAGAATCTCAGTTTTAATTTTGTTATTAACGTTTTTTGTTGTTTTTGTTTTTTGCATTGGTAAGGATTTCAGAAAAATATCATCAAGTTTCAAAAATTGAGTTCCGTAAATGTCCTCCTTGTTCTCGACTTAGAAATAATTTGGCCACCAGATAAACCGTTGAACCTTCCTCTCAGGATTTGCGCATGTTGGGTATTTTAAAGTATGGTACATCCAGCGTCTTGCTCTCGTCCAGCACTCAAAAGTCTCGTTAGGCGTTGCTTATATTCTTTCATTGGTTCCGTCCAGTGTTCATCTAACCAGGATTTCCTAAAATTAAAATATAACGGACTAATTAGTCGAGCGACAATAAGCTCGGTATCGAATATTCCAAAATAAACATCAATCAGAATAAATCACGTACTAAAGAGCAAATTGTGTGTGTGTGTGTGTGTGTGTGTGTGTGTGTGTGAGAGAGAGAGAGAGAGAGAGAGAGAGAGAGAGAGAGAGAGAGAGATTGTGTGTCTGTGTGTAACTGTGTGTGTGAGTGTGTATGTGTTTGTGAGATTGTGTGTGTGTGTGTGTGTGTGTGTGTGTGTGTGTGTGTGTGTGTGTGTGTGTGAAGCGTTCTTATCAGTGTCAAGTCACACCTTTAAAATGTTCAAAACAAGAACAAGGCGCCTACTTCTAAAATTATTATTAATTTCATTTGTACAGCCACTTATGCATACAACATAACGATTTTGGCGGAATAGGCGAACTTTTAAATATACAGTAATAATAAACAAACGTGCCACCGTAATTTTCCAAAATAGTCTGCCCGCAGTAAGCCCCTTAAGAATAGCTAGTACTGCCCAATATCTGGAGGAAGAGGTGGTACGAGTACATGTACCATCTTGACATGACCGAAAAACTGTTTCCTGTGACGTTAAGCTAAAATCAAACAAGTAAAAATCAAGTGCTCCATAAATTAATAAGAGCTGTCGCAGGACAGCGTGCTCGACTGCTTCTGACCTTTGTCAAACATAAGGCCAAACCCGACCAGTAACCCAAAGCATTATGCTCATACATCTTTTTGCCTTGATGCAATAAGGCAAAATCACTGAACCATGAACGTTAACTACAACTACCTAAGATTTAAAGGTCTCACTCATATTGTGCAAGAAGTGTGTTCATATACCAACCGAGTGCCAAGACACAAGGCAAAATCACTGAACCGTGAAATAAGGTCACACTGACCTATAAGTATTTCAGGGTCAAAGGTCTAGTGATACTTACTCATAATGTGAAATATGATCATATACCCATTCAGTGTTGAGATATAAAGCAAAATCACTGAACCATGAAATTAGGTCATATAAGTATGTTTGGGTTAAAGGTCTGGTCATACTCATTCATAATCAGAAAGAAGTATGAAAAAATACCAACTGAGTGTCGAGATATAAGGCAAAATCACTGAACCATGAAATTAGGTCACAGTGACCCAGGAATACTTTACGGTCAAAGGTCATGTCATACTCATACATATCGTGAAAGAAGTATGTTCATATACCGATTGAGTGCCGAGATATAAAGGAAAATCACTGAACCGTGAAATTAGGTCATATTGACCTAGGACTACTTTAGGGTCAAAGGTCTTGTCATACGCAAACATAGTGTGAAAGAAGTTTGTTCATAAACCACTTGAGTGTCGAGATATAAGGCAAAGTCACTGAACCGTGAAATTAGGTCACAGTGACCTATAAGTATATTGGGGTCAAAGGTCTGGTCATACTCACTCATAATCTGAAAAAAGTATGAAAATATACTAATTGAGTGTCAAGATATAAGGCAAAATCACTGAACTGTGAAATTAGGTCACAGTGACCTAGGACTACTTCAGGGTCAAAGGTCTTTTGTCATACGCAAACATACTTTGAAACAAGTTTGTTCATAAACCGTTTGAGTGCCAAGATATAAGGCAAAATCACTGAACCGTGAAATTAGGTCACAGTGACCTATAAGTATATTGGGGTCAAAGGTCTGGTCATACTCACTCATAATCTGAAAAAAGTATGTAAATATACTAACTGAGTGTCAAGATATAAGGCAAAATCACTGAACCGTGATATTAGGTCACAGTGACCTATAAGTATATTGGGGTCAAAGGCCTGGTCGTACTCACTCATAATCTGAAAGAAGTAAGAAAATATACTAATTGAGTGTCAAGATATAAGGCAAAATCACTGAACCATGGAAAGTAGGTCAACCGACCCTTACCGTCATGACACACAAGTCAGTGTCACAAAGTCAAAAGATGAATGACCAACCATCTTCCTAAGTTGTTTCTATTAAGAAATAAAAAGAAAAACAATTCGGGGAGTTCTAGATTTTGACCTCTAGCCCCGCCCCCTGACTCCGACCCAGAGGTCCGATGCCATGGAACCTAAAGTGTATGAAGTATGAATGCTTTATGATAAGTTGTTGTCAAGATATGGACTCCTTGTAAAAGTTACACAGCAGTACATCTATTTTTTACAGTGTTCTAGTTTTTAACCTCCAGCCCCACCCCCCAGGCATGGACCCAGAGATCCGATGCCATGAAATGAAACTCAACCCTACAGGATACCTATGGTCCGAGTATGAAAGCCCTCTGATAAAAAGTTTTCAAGATATAGACTTCTAGAATACTATATCACAGAAAAGCCATTATTATTAATGGTGTTCTAGATTTTAACCTCTAGCCCCACCTCCTGGCATGGACCCAGGGATCTGATGCCATGGAATGAAAGCCGACCCTACAGGGTGTCAATGGCCCAAGTATCAATGCTTCCTGATGAGTGGTTGTCAAGATATGGACTTCTAGAAAACTTTAACACAAGAATTGCCATTTTTGAAGGTGTTCTAGTTTTTAACCTACAGTCCCACCCCCTGGCCTCGACCCAGGGGTCCGATGCCATTGAATGAAAGCTATCCCTACAGGGTATCTATGGTCCAAGTATGAATGCTTTTGATGAGTGGTTGTCAAGATATGGACTTCTAGAAAACTTTAACGCAAGTGTGAAGCGCACGCGCACACGCACGGGAACGCGCACGGGAACGGGAACGTGGACGACCGGGGTGACTGCAATAGCTCTATGCACTTCGTGCAGTCGAGCTAAAAACGATTTCGGGGTAGGTTGTATCTTACTTGCACGCCATTATCCTGTGCACAGTCCTTTGTTCCCCGGCAATCATCAGGTTTCGTGTGACCACAAACCGGTTGCGTACCGCGTTCAGCTCATAGAAATTATTGTCGTAATCCTTGCATAGCTCGGCATCGATGAAAACGCATTTGTTCAGCAGGACATCCGGAGATAGAATGTAACACATCAAGATCAGGTTGTCGGTGTCATCTTCCGTAAGGCGGTGGTGTTTCCCATAATCGCACAGTTTCCATATTTCCGGTTTGGTTCGCTCTCCTTTCTTTTTCAGAAGCGTGTTTATACAGTTTAGGTAGTACATCAACTTCGATTTGGCGTTCGTCGGTACCACGATTCCGTGTCCGAACTGTGATCCCGAAATCTCGGTACTTCCGAGTACGGCCGCCGCTTCGGCCATCTTGAATTTATAAATTGAAAAATAAAATGTACTTTAAAGTAGACACATGGTCAAATATTAAGGACTTCGAAAATCGAAATTACAACAAATGAACTAATGAGAATCACCTACTTAAGCGTCCTCGGTGACCTTATAGATTTGGCAACAAGGAGTCAAAGAGAATTACTGTAATTTCATGTCTTTCAATAAGGTAGTCGATAATATGACTAGTATAATCAAAATAGATCCAAATATATTTCAACGTTGGTTAGGATTTGAATCTAAACCGAAATCTTTATTTTATAATAATAATAATAATAATAATAATAATAATAATAATAATAATAATAATAATAATAATAAATCAGAACAGAACCTTATATAACAACCAAACATATCGAAGTGTCCTCGATCTGCATCGACAACTAAAATATGGTTCTGTGCTTAGACGAGTGTGCATATGATAATGATACAATACATACATGTACATAGAGCAAGTTAATGTGTCCAGAATTTTTCAAATCTTTTGCAAACATCAGGAAAACATGTCCGTGTAATGTATACCCCCTTGAACCCCACTTTTATATAGCAAAACTGGGGTATTCAGGGGGTATACCTATTTTTCTTGTTTTTGCTCCAAAAACATAGATTGTGGGTACTCGTTAGAACCGCCTTGTCGAGGCGGTTCTAACGTGTACCCACAATCTATGTTTTGAGCAAAAATAAGAAAAAATATTTTGAAAAATCCAATGAAATTTTCAATTTTTACAGGTGAAAAAAATCCCTGTATATTGCAAGTTTTCGTAATGGTTTAAACAAATCACTTAAACTATGACGGTGTGATTGCCACCAGTATCTGCCGTTCGATTAAAAGGGACTGACCATTTAGTATCGCGACTGTTAAAACCTTATTTTTTATCTTGAGAATACATGTATGCGATTTATTTTTTAATTTATTTATAGGTTGTTTTTCTCGGTATTGGGTTTACAATTTATAATCGAGTGATTGTAAATAATCATGTTTGAATATAGGTCATGTTCACCGATTTAAATTTTACATCCTTGTCAAATAAAATGTGTAGTTTTTTGTTTATATCCTCAATAATATTTTTTTTTATGATTTTTTTTTCCTGACAAAAATAAAAAATCAAAGTTGAAACAATGTCGTATGTAATTTCAAAATATCGACATATCATTATGAAAACATGCCCATGTAATATAGATCTACAGTGATTTTTTTAGCTGTAAAAATTGAAAATTTCACACACACACACAAAAAAAAAAAAAAAAAATAAATAAATAAAATAAAATAAAATAAAAAAAAAATAAAAAACAAAATGAAATTTTTAATATTTTTGCTCAAACCATACATTATGGGTACACGTTAGAACCGCCTCGATGAGGCGGTTCTAACGAGTACCCACAATGTATGTTTTGGATCAAAAATAAGAAAAATAGGTATACCCCTGCAAACCCCAGTTTTTCTATATAAAAGTGGGGTTTACGGGGGTAGACATTTCACGGACATGTTTTCCTGATGTGGAACAAACATACAATGTAGGCCATAATATACATGTTTACAATATAAATTTCATCAATGAATTTTCGTAAGCATTGTCCGCGGAATAAAAACAACAACTTCTATTATGACATTCTACTTGTAATTTGAAGCCTTGTAACATAAAGTCACATGAAAAGTACAAGTAGGAAATGATCAGGAAAATGCGCAATCAGAAAGAAATTCCCACTCCAAAAACCGAGGTGGGAAAAACTAAATCGACAATTAGGTACTTATACTTAGAAAACACATCCCCGAGTGAGCAACTACATGTATTTCCCAATAGGCGGCCACTCAGTTATCCCAACTTATAAAAATATGAAAACATACAGCACAAAAACTCGACTCCAAAACATAAAACAAATGGAACCACAACAGAAATATCGCCTTGGAATGATCAGAAATATCGCCTTGGAATGATCAGAAATATACTACTCGTAAAATAACTGGGGGGGGGGGGGGGCTTTAAAAGATACAAGTAGGCAATGATCAGGAAATGGCGCAATCAGAAAGAAATTCTCACTCCATAAACCGAGGGGTGGGAAAAAACTAAAATGACACTTAACTAATAGGTACTTATACCAAGAAAACATATCGTAAGCCGAGTAAGCAGCTGTTCTCCAATAGGCGGCCACTCAGTTACCCGAACTGAACTAAAATATGAAAACGTACATAAGGCTCAAATAGCACAAAAATTCGACCCAAAATACAAAACAATTAGAACCTGAACAGAAGTATCGCCTTGAAACGATCAGTAATATAAAATTACTGGGGGACTTAAACCGGTTTTACAGGCGCCTAACCTCACCCTAATCTTCTGCAGTGGTTCACAACATTTCGGTCCTCGTGGTGAATCTCTAACTAGTCGATGAATCATCAAGGACAAACGAATAAATCATGATAATCACCCTGATGAATCAAACACGAGGACTCAACAGATTCAGTAAGTTGCTCGACGATGGATATCCCTGGGCGCCGCTGTTAACCGGTTTTACAGGCGCCTAACCTCACCCTTATGAAGACTAGCTTGAATCGTCTGAAAGGAGGCCGAATGAAAAACGCGTACAATAACTTCCCGCAGTTGGAAGTTATTGTACTTTAGTTATTCAGTTGATATAACATAAATTTACTACAAGTCGTAGAAAAATGAGAACAAGCAAATTTTTGTGTTTCTTCTCGGCAATTAGCTTTAACATTAATTGCTGTGGAACATTCATGATTTTTAACATTTATTTTAGCGTGCTTAGCGTAAGCATTTTGCATTCTATGTTCACGTAATTACATGTACATGTAGGCCTATGCACAGATTTAATAAGGGTGACACTTACACTGTCATTCATCGTATTAACAAACCATTGTTTATTAAACAATCTTCACATTTTTCAAACAATGCTTACCAATATTGTTTTCATCATAGGACAAGGAAGTCAACCAAAATAACATAAATTAGTTCTAATAACTCAATTGCTCACAAGTGGCCATGATACATGTGCTAAATTATCTAAAACTTTTGTCTCCGGATATCTTGAACATTATTATCAGACGGCGTCTCGCGTATACCGAACATACAACAAAAAAGCATGTAGATGTGAATAACTTATATTTTTTTATAGATATTTTATTGCATGTTCTGGATACTAAATACTGCGAGCAAAGACAAACTAAAATTCACAAGTACGCGTTTACATCCTTGATCAACCTATTTGCTTTAAGATTAAAAAATACGGTGTTACATTTATACGCTCAAAAATGGCGGCTGTAATGGGACAACGAGAAGTAGGGATACGCCAGTTCGGAAATACCGTGACTATACCACAAGATCCAAGAGCTAAACTGATGTATTACCTCGATTGTATATGTGCTGTTTTGGACTTGGCAGACACGGCAAACTTGGCTAGGCTAAGGTAATCTGGGATTTCTTTTCATTTTCATTTACTTCCTTTTTCACAAGGATCTAACAGAAACTTATTATTATTATTATTATTATTATTATTATTATTATTATTATTATTTTCATGGGCCAAGAAAATCTTGTTTCCTTCCTTAAGTCAACTCGGCTTACGTATAAGTACCTACATGTAATTATCAATTTGGGTTTTTCCCACCTCGGTTTTTGGAGTAGGAGTTTCAATCTGATTGCGCCTTTTCCTGATCGTTGGCCACTTAGTTAACAGATGTTATTGCTCTCACTACATGAGTGTTTGTACTATCAGGCGTTCGATTTTACTCATAAGCTTATATTGTAGAGACTACCAAAGATATTACTTGCTGACAGAGGCTGAGGTGGATAGTCTTGTGGCTTTCACATTTCTCATTTCACCTGATGAGTTAGATGGGAAAGTTATATTCTGTGTAAGTTGTTTTCTTTCTTATTTTATTTTCGTTTCTTTCTAAATTAAAACCCTGCTACCTTCCTTAAAAAGTTCTATTACACATTATTATGACAATCGAGATGCATTGCTAGACAAATTAAGATGACTGATACATAAATAATTTTCTTATTGTTGTGAAGCACTGCAGAAGATAAGGGTGAGGTTAGGCGCCTGTAAAATCTATTTAAGCCCCGCCCTCAGTAATTTTAAATTACTGATCATTCCAAGGCGATACTTCTGTTGTGGTTATATTTGTTTTATGTTTTCGAGTCGTATTTTGTGCTGTTTGAACCTTATGTACGTTTTCACATTTTATTTAATTGATCTAATTGATCGGCCGCCTACTGGGAAATAGCTGCTCACTCGGCTTACTATGCTGACTATGTTTTCTAAGTATAAGTACCCAATTGTCAATTTAGTTTTTCCCAACTCGGTTTCTGGAGTGGGGGCTCCTGTTCCTGATCATTGCCCACTTATACCTTTTCCTTATTCTTACTGAAAATGGATTATCTGCTATAACCCGATGACTCTAAATAAATGTTGTAGTCAATGTTGCCATTTACTCGATGAGTGTTATCAAAAGTTGATTCGTAAATGCCCAATGACTGAAACTAGACGGTTCAGTCTTATAAACATGGTTAAGCATGTTTTTTTCATGCATGCGCTGTTTTACTTTAGGATGCTGAAATGTGTGGGGGCAAGAAAAACACATTCTTCGAGCTAAGCGCTGTACAGAGTAACTTATTAATTTCCGACAGTATAGTCATCGGTGGACAAACCCGGACAGTGAAGAAAATTATGGCATACACGCCACAATGGCTGATGGATTTTTGGCGCAACCCAATGTCGCTCTACGCACAAAGACTTGCGAGGATCGCCACAGGACAACAGACACCACAGAGGCCCGCTATAGGGTATTATTCTACAAACTATCAGACCTTTCAAAGACCTCAATATGATAACGGTTCTAATGGCTGCTGTTGTTGTTGTACCATTCTCTGAATAGGAAGATGATTCAAGCGGTCGGTGCTTCCGACCAGGTCACTGCATCCCCCCCCCCCCCCCCCACACACACACAAAAAAAAAAAAAAAAAAAAAAAAAAAAAAAGTTGTAAAGCACAATTGATAGTGAAAGACACAGACAGGCGTTCTTATAAATAAGTTGTTTTGTTTTTTAATAAAATAGAATCATTCTTCGGACAGGTTTTTCGGACCTCAACCCCAATTATAATACCCAATTATTATTCATTGGCTGAGTGTGGAGTTTTCGACAGGTCCAGAGCAGATCACGCGGAGGGTGATATTCTATCATGTCGCATGATCATATTACCATCTGACGTCATATCTGCTTAGAAAGTGCAGCTGCACTTGTAGTCACATGCGTCACAGTGTACGTGGATGGTGCTGTTCTGTCATGTCGCATGATCACATTACCCTCAGACGTCATATCCGCTTTAATGTGCAGTTGTAATTGTAGTCACATGCGTTTGTCATGTGGCATGTCGCTTATTTGTTCGTTTCAAAAGTGGTTCGGTATAATAAAACAATTATTACCCTTGAGTAAGGGTGACATGACGATTTGTTAACCCCGGCTTCGTCCTAGGGCAATATTACCTGCCTCGGGTGAACAAATCGTCGTGTCACCCCCACTCAAGGGCAACAATTGTAAAATATCCATCGACTTAATGGTATTGTAGACTGGCATCAAGAATACCTACAATGTAAATGATGGTCAACTGAAACTTGGTGGTTCTAACATGTACCGACAATCAATGTTTTGAGTAAATACGTTGGGTGATCGGAAAGTACGTATACAAATGTTGTCATTTCTGTAGCTTTTGTTATTTCGAAATGAAATACCATCACATAATGTCTCAGTATATATGCAATTATTTCATTGCATGCATAATACGCACACGTGCGTTGCAGCCGTCGTTATGGAAACGCCTAACGAAGTCCAAGACAAACTTCCTACGATGTATTGGTTACCTAAGCTTCACAAAAGACCATACAAAGCTAGATTTATTGCAAATTCGAGCTCTTGTACTACTACTGAACTTTCTAAATTATTAACTTCCTGTCTTACTGCTATCAAATCTCATGTCATAAGATACTGTGAGACAGTGTATGAAACTTCAAATAAAAATTGGTTTTGGTCAATAAAGAATTCTGGCGAGGTGCTCAGTAAATTGAAGTGTAGAGGGTTTCGTGCGACGAGCTTGTCCTCATATGATTTTTCTACTCTGTATACAACATTACCACATAATCTAATTAAATAAAAACTTCTGGATTTGATAGAGTGGACCTTCAAAAGGGCATTAAAAAACTATGGTTCACTTTATTTGGCCTGTAATGACAGAAAGACCTTTTTAGCTTCCAGTGACCAAAGTCGGTATACACTTTGGTCATGTCAGAATGTGTGCGACGCTCTATCCTATCTCCTAGATAATATTTATATTTGATTTGAGACCAAGTTATACAGACAAATTGTTGGAATTCCGATGGGTACAAATTGCGCACCTCTCGTAGCTGATTTATTTTTATACTGCTACGAAGGAGATTTCATGGATTCTCTTAACCAAGATAATCAACCTGATGTTATCGAGGCTTTTAATTCGACTTCTAGGTACCCCGATGACCTTTTGAACATTGACAACCCTTATTTTGAAGGTATGGTCAATCAAATTTATCCACCAGAACAACAGTTGAACAAAGCCAATATCTCAGATACCGAAGCGCCCTTTTTAGATTTACATCTTTCTGTTGCAAACGGATTTGTTTCTTCTGAAAAAATATGATTAGCGCGATGACTTTGACTTTGATATAGTAAATTTTCCGTTTTTGGAAGGTGACGTTCCTCGTCGTGCTTCTAATGGTGTATACATTTCTCAACTTATTAGGTTTGCTAGAGTCTGCAATCATGTTACGGACTTCAACGCTCGAAATAAATGTTTAACGGCCAAACTTCTCCAACAGGGTTATCGGTATCATAAACTATGCAAATATAATGTTGGGTTAAAGACGCTTTTAGGTGAGGGCCTTTCGGAACCAGAATTTTATGGTGACTTGGTTTACAAATTTAAGAAACTTATAGGAAGGAATGATTTTTCTTTTCAGTTCAGAAAAATCATTACACGTTACAGACGTATAGGTTAAAACTTGAATGTGATGCGACAGTCTGCATGCTTAGTTTTTAACCCAATCATGGTTGATAACTATGCCACCTGCTTTAATTGCAAGCCGGTGGGTCGGGCGACAGACTCTATGATGGCCCCGACTTAAAGCTATTCATTTTAGTTGGTTGGGGCCGGAGCTTCTTGTCTGTTGCTTGGCCCACCGGGGTCCAACTGGTGTTTTTCTATTGCTCCGGAGTTAGTAAGTTATTCGGCGCCCAGGGCTCTCCATCGTCGGGCAGCTTACTGAATCTGTCGAGTCCTCGTTTTTGATTCATCATGATGTTTATCATGATTTATCTGTTTGTTCTTGATGCTTCATTGACTAGTTAGAGATTCACCACGAGGGCCGAAGAACTAACTAAATGTTATGAACCACTGCAGAAGCTGAGAGTGCTGTTGGCGCCTTATGTATGTTTTCATATTTTTAGTTAAGTTTAGGTAACTGAGTGGCCAACTATTGGGAAAATAGCTGCCTATTCGGCTTACGATATGTTTTCATGGTATAAGTACCTGATTGTTAATTTAGTTTTTTCCCATCTCGGTTTTTTGGAGTGGTAATCTTTTTCTGATCGCGCATTTTCCTAAACTTTGCCTACTTGTACCTTTTTTGCAAATACCAACTCTGTCAAATAGATTCGACAATGTTGCATTTTCACGAAGTCGTTTTTTAAAAGGATATATTTACTGCAAGCTGAAAACGTTTTTATTCTTGACAGTGTCTCTTCTAGTTATAGTTTATGCCAGTCTTTTTATCATTTCGTTAAACATCGGTCAGAAAACAAGGTATTGAACTTAAGTTTACAAAACGAAATCGACGTTCTGGCATTTTTACGCTAGTCTATTGAATTAAATTTCACCGTATTAGTAGATAAAGCATCAGACTGCCGTATGCTTTCGAAAAATGGTCAATTAATATTAGATCAACTTACCCAAACCCCCAAATACACTAACAAAGTCTACCCAGGTGTACAGGTGCGCCAGGTCACGTGAAGTGACGTCATTACGCTATCTCGTGCATAAACGTCTGACGTTATTGTTTTGAAATGACAATGAAGTGGGAAGTTCTTTTCTTCTTAATTCTACGTTTTTCTTTTTTTTTTTTCGGAAACACATATAAGATTGCCATAGACTTTAATTTCTAAGAAAAAAAGGTAGCTGTTCATTGCAATCGTTTATGGCCCCTAAGGTAGTCGCTTATCGCAATTAGGTAGCTGTTTAGTGCAATCAGTTACATGAAAGAAACACTTTTATTTTGTGGTCTACAGTAGTCGCCTATGGTAAATGTATGAAGCAGAGACGTCAACGCACCTCCAGATATTTTAATTGAATTAACTAATGTTACTTTATGTTAGGACAATATTAGCTAAATAACATTGGTGTCATACTTGTACACGCGTGCCATTCAATGGCTACCGAGAAAATTTACACCTACAGATCAAAGGTGCTCTGCCTTCGTGCTATCAAAACATTTGGTAATAACATAGGTGTCATCTTTTCATAGGTGAAGCAATTTTTTTTGTTTGTTATTCTTTGAATAATTTTGAACTCTTGTTTGAAAAAAAGTGTTGCGTTTAAGCTACTTTACGGTCCTTTACAACAGCACAATGAAATAGTGCGCCATTTTTATTCTGATAAGCAAACTGCTAACAAAAATAAATTTACTCTTAATGCGTCCGAATGCTAAGTTAAGGACGCGATTACGTGAACCCCAGTGTTTATTATAAATTCTTTATAATTGTTACAACACACCCCACCCCCCTTAACATGGATATGTAGTTTTCAAGTTAAAATTCTAGTGGATGGAAAGTTTCGACTTTCATGTACACCACATTGCGACATCAAGCATTTTATCGCATTTTTAAAACTTCACGAATGAAATGCTTTTTAAAGAACAAAAATACCCTAAATACAACATTTTGCAATATTTATGAAATCTGGGTTGTTTTAGAAAATAAACAAAGCAGTTGAGCGTAGAAAATATTTATTTCATAATAAATCACTTGGACCAAATCATAATGCAACAATAAATCATCCTCTGATCTCTACAGTCAAGGACATATTTCGCAATTTGCTGTCAACGATGCATTTTATTATTCTAATGTAGACCTTGAGGGTTCAGTACCCGAAATTTCGCAATATAGCCCATACTACCTTCCTTCAAACGTTTTTAATGCTTGGATCAAACGTTTATATTGTATTCATTCGTTTGTGTACCCGACAACATTGTTGTTTCGGAAGCGACATTACAATGATGTTTTCAGTATGAAAACAGGTCCAATTTTACGAAATCGAATAAAGAACCCTAACAGTTTTTGTCTTGTCTGATTGAATTGGTGCGTAATAACGTTCAGGTCAACAATGATTTAGTCATATTGAGACATTTGATACTTTACATGTACTTTACGACTACATCTATCTGAAAAAGGTCAAATATAAGACTTGCGAAATCAGGGTTTGTTCAAAGCTGGTTTTTCTGGGTACCAGGATACGCAAAGAATCAAGAAGCTAGTCATCTTCACGTTATCAATGCAAAAGTACTTAACCAAGCAACCGTAACGAGAAATTCCCCCATATAGTAAACGTGCTATTTTGAATAAATCCTATTCGCCAGAAGCTGAGGGTGAGGTTAGGTACCTGTAAAACCGGTTTAAGCCCGCCAGTAACTTTGTGTTACTGATCGTTCCAAGTCGATACTTCTGTAGTGGTTCTTTTTGTTTTATGTCTTGGTGTTTAAAATTTTTTGTGCTGTTGGCGCCTTATGTATGTTTTCATATTTTTAGTTAAGTTAAGGTAACTGAGTGGCCACCTATTGGGAAAATAGCTGCTCATTCGGCTTACGATATGTTTCATGGTATAAGTACCTGATTGTTAGTTTGGTTTTTTCCCACCTCGGTTTTTGGAGTGGGAATCTTTTTCTGATTGCGCCTTTTCCTGATCTTTGCCTACTTGTACCTTTTTGTGTATAACTGAATCGCATTAAATTAACTGAATCCGGTCATAAATGTCTGTAATCTGCTGCTGGATAATTCAACATGGCTAACTATAGCTACATATAAGATTGTCATAGACTTTAATTTCCAAGAAAAAAGGTAGCTGTTCATTGCAATCGTTTTTGGCCCCTAAGGTAGTCGCTTATCGCAATTAGGTAGCTGTTTAGTGCAATCAGTTACATGTAAGAAACACTTTTATTTTATGGTCTACAGTAGTCGCCTATGGTAAAGGTATGAAGCAGAGACATCCATGCACCTCCAGATATTTTTAATTGAATTAACTAATAATATTTTATGTTAGGACAATATTACCTTAATAACATTGGTGTAATACATGTACACGCGTGCCATTCATGGCTACCTTTAAAATTTACACATACAGATCAAAGGTGCTCTGCCTTCGTGCTATCAAAACATTTGGTAATAATATAGGTGTCATCTTTTAATTGGTGAAGCACTATACGACGATGGGCTATTATGCCTAAGTCTGAATAAACTTTCTGTATTCTGTATCAAGGATAAGATAATTTTATTTCAAAATTTCATAAGGCTGACAAGCCCATGAGGATATAATACTTACATAAATATTTGATGGCATACAGTACAGATACATACAACTAAATTATATATTCAATAGTAGTATAATAAGGACCGTATTCGCCTTCGTTGTGGTTGTGGTTGATGACGTAATGTTGCATCATCTTTCGCGCCTTTTCTTTTGGCGCCAATTTTGTTATCTGATACGGATCCACCGAGGTTCCACTGTCCCCTGGTGACAATATTTAGAACATCATGGCGTCAGCTGGGTGCCACCCACCTTTTGGAATGCGGTCATCAGACGATATTTATAGCAATGCAGTCGTTCTATTTATCGCGATTGCGCAAATAAAAAACCATTTTCTCGCCCCAAAATCGTCATTCTTTGAGTTGTCTAAGTAAGCTTCACATCGTGTTTCTAGCACTGTTGTAGAAAAAAAAAACTTCGAGTTCTAAACAAAACAACATTGTTGGATACTATAAAATCAGGTAAGATTTGTTGTTTTTTGTGCCGCTAAAATATATTTGAATTGGTTACTTGAATAGTATATATAGCCATAATAGATCTAGTTTTCTTTTATGAGATCTTTTCTTAACACTTTCTTAATAAAGCCAACAGCATTGGCTATATCATATCAAAACCTTCTGAAAATGCATCGTGTTAAAGCGATAGTTATTCTTTCTTTCTCTTTTATAGTATTTACCAAGCACTGCTTCAGTAAAGCTGTGAATCAAACTTTATTTACTTTGCGGATTTATCATTTAAAATAAACCGCCGAATTCTTATTTACATTTTTACACCGTGAAAAACCTAGATAATTTTCATTTCTTTTGAATTATAAGTAGGTTAAATATACTACAAAGCAGAGCTATCGCTGAGTCTAGTTTTTTATGATAACTTCCTTTTTAAGGAGCCCTGTTTAGCATCTATACTATAGAACAGGTAACAATATTTCACTAGTGACACAACAAACATTTTCATTATAAATCGCAGCTTTGTGGCTACTAGTTCAAGTTTTCTAAAATCAGACTGAAAATTTTGTCAGTGCATATTCGCTCTCTTCCGTTGACCCTGAAATATGTGTACATTTTCTCTCCATAGTGCTTTCGTGGAAGATGTAACCACGTATATCACAATCCCTTTTGTCCAGTATGACAAATGACAAATGATCTATTCAGCACGAACACATGCGTAAAAGATGGTTAAGGCTAAATCAAGATATAGCAAATAATGAGAAAGTATCAAAATAGTTAACATATACAATTTGTTTTTCATAGGGTGAAATATAATTTCTAACTGACCTTTTCTGCAACTGGTGAAAATGTTTCATGAAAAAAGCCAAGAGTATTTCAATCACACATCAAATTTATTCCCTAAAAAGCTTGCTTTCATTTATATACAGGGCTTTTATACATGTCTGTTTTCTACATATATTTCAAGGATTTTTTTATAAAACCGTTTACCTGTCTCGATAATGTGTAACGATTTGACACTGTTATCATATATCGACTGCTTTAGTTTCTAATACATTGGAGATAACTTACTCCCCCTTGACCGTAAGTAAACCATTAAGCAAATCTTTGTTTTCTCTGTCTTGCTACCCCACTTCCAGAACTGCCCGACGGGTATTTAGGCTTGCGTTTCAAGAGTACCATAACTTAATGTCTTGACATTTTTATCAATGAATTATGATTCTACTTTGCCTGATAGTTAAGATTTCTTTTCTTCAGAATGGGACGACCTTGTAAGTGGTGTGGGTTGTTTATCAAAGACGAATTTGAGCTGCACACTCACGAAAATAATCATAGGCTACAAGAGCGCAGAGTTGTCATTGTAAGTGACATTTTGTTGAGCATCTCTTCAAAGCAAAACAAAATTATGCCTAATCCATTTTTTTCTCTTTAAACAGACGTTCAAATCTCTATACAGTATACAATCACTGTGTTAACGGTACTGTGTTTGTTTCTCAGTGAAGGAAAAATATCCAGCCATTCTTTAGACTTAATGTTGAATAGCTGTTCTCTAAAAGTATGCTTGCTTAAAAAACCATCTAATAAATTCATGTTGTAGGAACCAGACGGGTTTGACTCCAGTTTTTACCACGATACTACAGAAAACCAGAAAGAGACCCAACCTGCAAATGTAAGCATTATAAACCTTCATTTCTTGATGCCATATATCTTTTGGTGATGTAGAGTGTAGCTTCAACTCAGCTACTCACTTACTCAAACTGAAATTATGCATGTAAACATCCATGTTTATACATGTGTATAGTGTAGCTATTGTCTGTAGTTATCAACAACTGCACCTGTATTTTACCCCTACAACCTCATTCGGTGCATGAGTGATGCCATGCATTGGAGCAACACACCTTTAGATTGTTATTTTTAAAACACTGAGAGACTACCTTTCGGAAAAAAGCCGCTAACTGGACTGACTGTTTCTCTTTCTATTAGTGCCTTTTTGTAATTTTAGAGTTTTCTCACCCTTTTTTGTGGTGATTGGGATGAATTTTGTCACCCCTGCCTTTGCTTTAGGCGTTCACAAAGTTTAAAGTTTTACGATATAGGTTGTAAGTTCAAACGAATTCACTACAGATTTGGTATGATGGTCCAATGTTTCTGTTTCAGCATCCTACAAGAACCGTTTGTCACAGTCCAGTTGAAAGTCAAGAGCAACTTATCACACTGAAGGACGCTCCCCAGGTCAGTGTAATTTCCTGAATGATGTTAGTTTTGTCAATTCAATCATATAAACGTTTGCATTTATCATCCAGCTTTGAACTGAACAGTAATTTAAATCAAATATTGTCTTCTCTTTGCAGGATTCAGGCAACTTCATCTGCAATACTTGTCAGAAACAATATTAAGCTAAATCGTCATTGATGCGACACAAGAAAATGGATCATGGTACTAAGCAGTTTGCCTGTGAGCACTGCGGAAAGAAGATGAGTAGAGCTGATAGTAAGAAGAGACATGAACGCAGCTGCCAGGGAGATGTTCGTCATACATGCCCTCATTGCAAGAAACTCTGTGCCACAGCTCAGGGTCTCAAGAGGCATGTCCAGTGGCACGACAAGACCAAGAATTCTTCGCCACAACCTGCAAAATCATTAAAGCCTATCGGTCAAACAACACGTCCCGTTCAGACAGTTAACAGCACATCGGTTCAGACACCCCAGTATCGATGCCGGCGCTGTACCAAAGTCTTTGACAATCGACATGATCTCTTTTTGCATCGTAGGTCTGTGCACTACAATCAAGTGGGTGGAGCCTTACAGCTTCGGCCATGGGAACAAAACCAGGTGGCACCACCCTGGGCTGGAGATGATGCACTGAGAGAGGTCTACGAAGCAAACGCACCCCTTGTTTTGGAACAGAATCGTCTGGGTCCTATACACTCTGTCTACAATTATCCAATAACCAATGATGTCAACCTCAACCAACTCATGCATTTTGCTGAAGAGGTGTACCGTCAACAGCAAAGGGCATTTCGTATAAACTTGGTGTTTGGAGTGATTCTCCAAAACAGAGAAACAAACAGATACAGATATTTTGTACCCTATAACAACAACGGGATCTTCGAAAGACCTCTCTACATTTCCAGAAGAGGGGATCTGCATCGTCTTCGCCGTGAGTTGGAGAGGAAGGACATCTTGACTGAATTGTTGCGTCACCGCCCAGATACCAAGTGGGTTCCCGTTTTGGTAACCAATGTACACTTTGTAGTGACCGAGACATACTATCCGTTGGGACAAGGCCTGCTACCAGAGTACTTGTTGAAGAAAGACAGTCTGTACCCATTGATAAAAAATAGGCAGAGCGGAAAATTATACAAGGACAATCTTTGCGCTTTTCGGTGTCTTGCTCTTCATAAAGGCCACGACATTAAGTCTGTGGATGGACCAGCTAACCAATTGTTTCGACAGTGGTCTGAGGTATCTACAGAAGACTTCGATGGATTGAGCTTTGAAGATTTTCCGGCCTCTGAAACCCGTTTTTCTGTGAACCTGGAGGTCTACAGTTTAACAGAAGATGGCTTTGCACAGTCTGTGTATAAATCACGAGGCCAGCAACCTTCTACGATGTATGTTAATCTCTTCGAGAACCATCTATCATACATTCGAGACTTTTCAATGTACGCTCAAAAGTATCAGTGCAAGAACTGCCAACGTCACTTCCTTCATGCCGGGCACCTACACCGTCACCAGAAGAGCTGCGTCAACAAGACCAAATTCGTGTACCCAGGCGGTTTTCATCAAGCTTCAGAGAATATTTTCCACCGGTTGGATCAATTCCAAATTCATGTGCCAGAGGAGGACCGCACATTTCCATGGTTCGTGTGTTATGATTTCGAGGCCCTTTTGCAAAAGGTTCAAGATCAGCCAACGCACATGTTACAGTGGACCCACAAACACGTCCCCGTCAGTGTGTCCATCTGTAGCAACGTAGAAGGTCACACTAATCCCTTGTGCCTGGTCGACGCTGATCAGGACCAGCTTGTTAAGAGCATGGTGTATCACTTGAACCAAATTGCCCAGCGTGTTTATGAACTGGCTGAAGAGAAGTGGGGCTGGGTACTTGCTGCCATTGATCAGAAAATCCAGAAGGATGATGCTATGTTAGTGGAAGAAAACAGTGAAGATGAGATCTATGATCAGACTTTGGAGAAAGACAGAGAAACGAAACGACCTTCGCATCCTCTTAGGAAAATATATGATGCACTGGAAAAGTACATGTCTCAGGTGCCCGTTATAGGCTTTAACTCGGCCAAATACGATTTGAACCTCATTAAACGATGCTTGGCCAAACATCTGAACATCCATGAAGATTCAGAAGCATTTGTAGTGAAGAAGAATAATGCCTACATGTGCATCGCAACCGAATCTTTGAAGTTTTTGGATATGTCACAGTACCTGGCGGCTGGTTCCTCGTATGCAGGCTTCCTTAAAGCTTACAATGTCAGGGAACAGAAGGGATTTTTCCCCTACGAATGGTTTGACGATATCTGCAAGCTCAAGACAACGTGTTTACCCCCACGTGAGGCATTTTTCAGTCAGCTGAAGGGAAGCAACATTTCTGATGAGGATTATAGCTACTGTCAGAAAATCTGGGAAAACAATCAAATGACTACATTTCATGACTTCCTCATGTGGTACAATAACCTAGACGTGAAACCATTTGTCGAAGCTGTACAAAAGTTCCAACAGTTTTACTTTGACAAAGGAATAGATGTCTTCAAAGTGGCCATTTCTGTGCCAGGTATCGCCAGGCAACTCCTTTTTAAAACAGCCAAGACACAGAACGCCAACTTTGCATTGTTTGATGAATACAACAAGGACCTTCATCAGACTGTCAAACACAATATCGTCGGTGGACCAAGTATTATCTTTACCCGCCACCATTGCGCTGGCCAGACATTGATAAGAGGTCAGAAGACGTGTAGAAAAATCCTCGGTTTTGATGCCAATGCTCTTTATCTTCATGCTGTCGGACTTCCCATGACAGTGGGACCTTTTGTGCGTCGTCGAGCCGAAAATGACTTTCGACCTGAGTTAAGGGATAAATACATGTCTGCCTATTACTGGATGGACTGGCTCATACACGTTCATGGTTTTCCCATACAGCACAAACTGAATACAGGTCGAGAAGTGAAGATAGGAAAGTACCCCGTAGATGGCTATATGACTGCTAACCATACAAGAGATCGACCAACTGTCTTTCAGTTCCACGGATGTTACTGGCATGGGCACCTCTGTGAAGTCACCAGAGGCATCAAAGATGAAAAATGGCAACAGACTAGGGCAGCAAAGTTTCAAAAGACTTTGGAAACAGCAGCCTTTTTGAAAAAAGATCACAGTGTTGTTGAAATGTGGGAGTGCGAGTTTCGCCAGTATTGTAGTCAGAATCGCGAGATCTCTGATTTCATAGACTCGAGACGACCTGGGTTTTTCCAAAAACATAAGGGAGAAATCACACCATATGGTATCCTGGACGGTGTAGACAGCGGAGCCCTGTTTGGCATGGTAGAGGTAGATATCGAAGTGCCCAGAGAATGGCCACCTTATTTTCAACACCCCACCATGACACCCTACCAGTACTTTCAAGAGATGTCGCCACTCTTCAGTACAACAGAAATTCCCTTTGAGGCCATCGGACAACATATGCAGACCCACATTCGGCAGTATCACCTGTCTGCACAACATAGACGACTTCTTGTGGGTGGTATGAAAGCCCAGCAAATCTTGTTGGCTACCCCCCTCCTTCAATGGTACCTTAATCACGGTCTGATTGTGACTAAAATTTATCAGGTGGTAGAATTTAAACAGCAAAGATGTTTTCGGGACTTTGTCAAAGAGGTCAGCGACGCCCGAAGACAAGGGGACATAGACCCAGACACCGCCATTATCGCAGATACCAATAAGGTTATCGGTAACGCTGGTTACG
Source organism: Rugalucina vietnamica (assembly GCA_964017185.1). NCBI lineage: Eukaryota > Metazoa > Mollusca > Bivalvia > Lucinida > Lucinidae > Rugalucina > Rugalucina vietnamica. The sequence goes on from OZ024880.1 coordinate 8,413,351, forward strand.
GTTCGCTGATCATGGATAAATCGAAGCATAGACAGATCAAATATGTTCAAGGGGAAAATGAAACTTGTCTCAAGGTGAACGACCCTCTATTCCAGAAGTTGGACTGCTTGGATGAAGAAGAACAGTATTATGAAGTGGAGATGGCCAAACCCAAAATCAAGCTTGATTTACCGATCCAACTGGGCTATTTTATCCTACAATATGCGAAGCTCAGAATGCTAGAGTTTTATTTTGATTTCATGGACGTGTATGTCGACCGTTCTGACTTCGAATACTGTGAGATGGATACAGATTCAGCTTACATGGCCATCTCAGGATCATGCTTGGAAGACATCATCAAATCAGAAATGCGAGAAACTTTTGAAAAGGGTCTGAAGGGATTTTGTACTGACACAGATATTGAAGCGGATACAAGCTATCATTGGTTTCCTCGCACCTGTTGCACAAAGCATGCCAAATTTGACAAACGCACTCCCGGGTTGTTCAAACTAGAATACCAGGGCGATGAAATGATTGGACTCTGCAGCAAGACATACATCGTAAGAAAAACCACGGTTTATCGACCCTCAACAAGCAAGCGGACTGCTTTTCACTTGCTTCGTCGATCAATGAAACTTCCACCAAAGCGATGTCCCTTTACCTCCAGGATGCAAAATGAGTACAAGTTCAGCTCAAAGGGTGTCAGCAAACGTCACCTCAAAAGTCCCATGACCAAATTTCGATCAGTACTGAAATCCCGCAAAGCGCAGAGTGGCCTCAACCGTGGATTTAGAATAAAAATAATGCTATCTTCACCTATACACAGGAACGGAGAGGCTTCTCTTATCTTTACTGTAAGAGAAAAGTGTTGAAAGACGGCATACACACTGAGCCACTGGACATTACACTATGCCCGCTGCCTTCTCAGGAACAGATAGCGAGTGACCAGGACTTGATTGCCATGCTGGCTAGCAATTTCGAAGACTAAGTGTGTGTATATATAAGGGAGCAGATAAATCTAGTCATGATCATTGTCGAGATGTATTCCTTTCCAGAATGTTCATCCATTGCCATATCAGGAGCCACTATGAGTGGTAAATCTTTTTGGACATTTCGCCTCTTGCGGGAGAAAGACACCATGTTTTCATCACCTCCTGAAAAAGTGTTGTATTGCTACGGAATCTACCAACCTTTGTTTGACACGTTGGAGAAGGAACTGCCTTTTGTGACCTTCCATCAAGGCTTACCGAATGAGGACATGCTACAAGATGTTTCTAGTTCAAACAGTTGTAACCTTGTCATTTTGGACGATTTGATGGATGATGTGACCTCATCTAGGGAAATGGAAAGTCTATTCGTGAAAGGCCTACATCATTTACACCTCAGCGTGCTCTATTTAAACCAAAATTTGTACTGCAAAGGAAAGCACAGCCGCACCATCAATCTCAACACACACATTTACGTGCTGATGAAAAACCCTAGAGATGTGTCTCAACTGCAGTGTTTGGCCAGACAAGCCTTTTTAGGCAAAAGCTCCTTTCTCGTGGAGGCTTATAAGGACGCGACCTCACAGCCTTATGGTTATTTGATCTTGGACTTTTCACCTGTATCCGAAGAGGCCTATCGTGTGCGCACCAAAGTGTTTCCCGGAGAAGATACCATTATTTACCAGCCAGCATGAAGAAATCGGTGTTGCTACCATATGATCGGTATCAGCGTTTGTTGACGGGAACAGTAAGGGATGAAACAGCTGTGTCCACTACTAACCAAGAACATGCTTCACAAGACAGCGAAGAGGATACTGAAAGAGCTACTACCTGTCCAGCTCTGACTCAAAGAGCTTTTGAGACATTGACTCAGCACTTTCCAAAATCCGTGCAAAACAGAATGCGTAGTTTGATGGTCTACATTCAACCTCATGTTTTGTGGAATGATAAAGGAGAAGTGACAATCAAAGACAAACTGATACCTGGATCCAATATCGTCGACTTGATCAAAGTTCATCTCAAAGACTATAAAAATTTCCAGCCAGTGGGGAAAGAGGCATTAGGCAAACTATTGTCAGAGCTCAACGTACCCACTAGCCTATTGGCCCCATCAACTAGGAAGCAGCAGCAGACCGGCAAAGGAAGTGACATTCCACCACCCCCGGGCATTCCTGTGGAAGAAACCAATTCGGAACAGACTTTACCACCACGAAAGAAAGTCAAATGGCTTCGCCTATGAAATACCAGGATTACTTAGCCAACATTTACTTTGATCCTAGCCATGCCGGATCTTATGGGGGAGTTGAACAATTATATAGAGTAGTACGAAAAGAAGGAAAGTTTGTTCTTGGCAGGGCAAAAATTCGTGACTGGCTGAATAAACAAGAAGACTATGCCGTACACAGAGAAGCCAAGTCTAATTTCAAACGTCGTAGGGTGGTGGCTCCTTTTGTGGATTATCAGTGGGATGTGGACACAGCCAACATGACCTTCTATAAAAAAGACAATGATGGTTACGCCTATTTCGTCCTGGCAATAGATATTCTTTCCAAGTTCATTTGGACTGTACCTCTGCGAACCACGACGGGAAAGGAGATGACACAAGCCTTAAAGAGCATGTTTGTCTCTGGAAGGAAGCCTACCCACATTAGAAGCGACCAAGGCACCGAATATGTAAATAAAAATGTCAAAGATTTGCTGAAGAAGGAAGGGGTCACCTTTTTTGTGACCCATAATATTGTGAAAGCGTCCTACGCTGAGAGAGATCCATCAAAACCATCAAGTCGAGACTTGTCCGTTACATGACCCATAAACAAGTACATCGCTGGATTGACATCCTTCCTAAAGTCACACAAAGTTACAATCAGACTTATCATCGTTCTATAAAGAGATCACCGCAAAGCGTGAAACCAAAAGACTCTGTAGAACTATGGAAACGTCAATATGACACTATACCCATGTCAAACAGCAACAGACGACATGTGTCTGCAGTTCCAAAGTTTCAATACAAAGTAGGCGATTTGGTGAGGGTGTCCTTTCTCAGACGTCCATTTCAACGAGAGTACGACGAACGTTGGTCTAGGGAACTCTTTGTTGTGAACCAACGTTTCATGAATGACAATATACCGCAGTATCGCTTGAAAGATTATGCTGGAGAAGTCGTCAGTGGCACCTTTTACCAAAATCAGATGAGAAAGGCCTATGAACAAAATGTCTACTTGGTGGAGAAAGTACTAAGAACTAGAACTAAGAGAGGTCAAAAACAATTATTAGTGCGTTGGAGAGGGTGGCCTGCCAAGTACGATTCTTGGGTGGGAGAAGAAGATGTTAGCGCTTTAAATAGGACTGCATCCAATACTTTAGCTTCATAAATGATGGCGCATAAGGTGGAGAAGCATCTTGCTTTATTCAGACTTTTAATAGATACAACAGAAGCTCAGCGTTTGGCTATTGTTAAGACTTTACAACCCAGTCAAACAAAGGCCCTGTTAGAGGCTATATACAACGTGTTGAGAGGAACCTGTCCAGTCAGTGACAAAGTGAAGAAAAAGCTGTATCAGCAGAGAGGGATTATTCGACAATTGGTCTCCAAAGAGCTTTCTAGCAAGCAACAACACCGTCTGTTAGTCAAACATAGAGAGATCTTACCCCTTCTTCTAAAACCAGTGGTAAATTATTTAACCAAGAAGGAGTAGACTAACAGTAGAGACATCTGGTTTTGAAAGATGGATCGTTACCTTTACGTGCAAAGTGACGAGAGCAACGCTTTCTTTGTGGATAACTCTACCACAAGATTCAGGGTACAGTTGAAGTTTCCCTTGTATTTGTCCGGTGTTTGGAAAGTGGCTTTAGTCGAATTCCACGCCTCAGAAAGGACCACCTTAAAGAACCAAGATAGTCTTTATATTTACTCCGACTTATGCAAAGAAAGTATTGTTTATGGTGAAGAAAGACCCTTGTTGAGGCGCCTTGAAAAGAACAGCGATGGAAAATGGGACTACATTCTCAACCCTCCTTTTTACGTACCGGTGACGAAGAATGAACTGAGAGAGTTCGAGGTGTATATAAGGGGTCAACGAGACGAAAAGGTAACAGAACTAGCGAAACCTGTACACTTGACACTTCATTTCAAACGTTATCCCTTTTGGTTAGACATACAATAATGAAACTTTACGTGCCTAATCCGCAGCTCTGGGTGGACTATTTTGATCGCATTACTAAAGGTACCTCCAACCAAAGAGGTGGTGGAAGAAGACCCCGCATCATAATGGTAAAACCGTCTAGAAAGAAGGGGGAAGATCGCCGCATCTCTATCAAAGCGGTGTTACCTACTGAACAAACGACTGCGCAGGCAAAATCAGAACTGGTGAGGGAGGATATAAATCCCAAAAATGTGGAAAAAGTCTTTCAGAACTTGTCTGAACGTCGAGGAGAAAGCACTAAAAAAAGAAAGGGTCCAGTATCATCTTCTCCCTCCAAGAAATCTAAACGACAGAAACGTGAAGAACAAAAAAGACGAATTCAAAAGGGAAAGACTACAGCTAAAAGTCGTCGGGACATATTTGTCATCGAGTAAAGAAACATGTCGGTATTCAACGAGGAAGAATTCAGGGAAGGACTCGTGTCAGAATTGGAATTATTTAATTTGCCCGGTGTCCAGACCAGCGTGAATGAGATCTACTACGAAGAAATTAGACCTCTGTCAGCTGTATCTGATGACGCGCCTTTTGAATTTCGGGTCAACGGACAGCATTCGTCTGATTATTTGGACTTAAAAAATAGTCAACTCTACGTCAGGCTGAAAGTCCAGAAAGCTGATGGTAGTGACCTAGTCGCGGAGCACGTGGGCCCAGCAAACCTGTTATTGCAGAGTCTATTTTCGGCATCGGAGGTCAGCTTGCAGAACAAGGCCAACATCACCAACAACTACAACCCTTACAGAGCCTACATTCAAACGCTACTCAAATACGGTCAGGATGCTTTAACCTCTCAAATGCGAACACAAGGATGGAAAATGGATGATAGCGATTCGCCAGGGGTGACAGATATTGCAGGAGCAAATGGTGGATTATATGAAAGAGCTAGTTGGATCAAAAAATCTCAGACGTTGGACCTACAGGGTCCCATTTTCCACGACCTGTTTTCCATGGATCGCTACCTGCTGAACCAAGTGGATGTTAAACTGAAACTCTACCGAAGCCCAGTCACCTTTGCCTTGCTTGCCAAAGATGCAAGTACCAGCTTCAAGATCAACATCGAGGACATTTACGTGCTGGCCAGAAAAATCAGAGTGAATCCGGCCGTCCTGTACGGACACTCTAAAATTCTGGAGAAGAGAAACGCTTTGTACCCCTACACGAAGGTGGAGTGCCGTTCACAGAGCGTGGCTACGGGAAGTGCCTCTTTCCAGTGGGACAACCTGTTTCAGGGGCAAAAGCCAGAAAAGGTCATCGTAGGCTTTGTTAAGAGCAAGGCGCTTAACGGAGATTACACCACAAATCCCTTCAATTTCGAAAACTGTGGCATCAACCATATAGCGCTGTACGCAGATGGATTACCGGTTGGGGGAAACCCGCTGAAAATGGACTTTGCGCAGGCCGATGGAACAGCGGTGATGAGAGCTTACACCAACTTACTAATGAGTTCTGGGAAGTGGCGTCAAGATGAAGGCAATGCGCTGGACATCAAGCACTTTATAAGCGGCAGCACCCTGTTCGCCTTCCAGTTAGAACCTGAGTTCTCACACCACGGCGAGTTCCTGACGTTGGTAAAGAATGGCAACGTCCGCTTAGAGGTGCAGTTCAGCTCTGGCCTTACAGGTATTCTAAAGTTATCAGACCATCTTTCACATATTTCATGTTTAGGTTGTTTTAAACTGTTTAAACATCTTTCCTTTTCTGGGTCCGTGGATATGATGTCAAAAATTTCTAATCTAACAACAATAACTGCATTTCACAAGTGTAAGACAAAGATGAACATATAAAAGTTACTTTGTGAGTGAACTGACAAGTTTTGTAAAACACATACATTTTAATCAAGACTGCATTGTATCTAGGAGTGTTTTATAGTCGCGTTTTGAAAATATTCTTTTATTTGGTTTCAGAACCTTTGAGTTGCATAGTGTACAGCGAAGGACCTGGGTATTTCGAAATCAACCAATCCAGAGACATAATTGTACAGACATGAACACTTCTCAGCTAGAGTGTATCATCTCCTGCGACCATGTGCTAAGGGGGCGTGTTCTTGGCGTGTTTGCAGCGGATCAATTGCCCAGAACCATAAGGACTTTCCCTTGCGGGTTTATCGCGAATACTGACATTAGCAGCAGAGCTGGTCAACACTGGCTAGCATTTTTTATGAGGGACGATAATGTAGTGGAGTGCTTCGATAGTTACGGCCAAAATCCAGGGGTATACAATGGGCTATTTATGACATGGATTCATAGACACGCCAAAAATGTGCTCTTGAGTGAACAACGCCTTCAAAGTGACTATTCCAACGTATGCGGACTTTATGCAGTTTATTTTCTTCGCCAAAGGCTCTTGGGAGAAAGCATGGACCAAATCTTAGATACATTTAATATATCAGACACGGAGGTGAATGATAATTTTATTCTGAACTTATTTTCTTCTGTTTATCCTAACTGTGTGCAGAATGAGTTTGTGTTTAATCAGAAATGCGTTCCAATATCATTAAAAAAACTTTGATAAAAAGCAAATTTAATTACATACTGACATGACCCTGCACTGTTTAAACATATGAGCTGCCTTATGGGGTAGATACTGTGAAGCTGATCTGTTTTCGCTACACAGACGGTATAATTCCTCTGAAAAATACACAATTTCAAGCTTCAAGCTATCTTCTGTGCCTGTACAGCCTGGTTTATGATGGGCCTGATTTCTCATGAGGCGGTTCATTATATGAAGTCAATGAAGCAAGTTAAGTTTTTGGTGATTGATATGTTTAAATGTATATAATTGAATAATTCTACATTCTGTATATATGTATATAATAAAACATTGTTGAGCTCAAGTTGTTAGTTTACTCTTGTCCTATTATATAGAATAACAAATCAACAAAGTACGTTTCAAATTCTTTATTTAGTGAATACATGCCATTGTCAAAATTATACATGCGGATAAAGAAAAAAAATACTTAGTTTTGATTTTAAAGAGTTGGGTGAAAACACTATTTTTTTGCGGAACTGCTTTCCCAAAAATAAAACATCCAAAAACACAACTGGCCGACAGGTTGTATTGTGATTGAGTACCACTGAGTTAGCATCATTATTAAACATAAAATTTTCTTTCTAACTGAATCATTCTGCAAACGGTCTGATATAGTTTTTTCACCCATTGGTCGGTTTTCATCCGAGTCTCTCTCCAAATGAAATTGTGCACATTTCTAATTTGTGACAGACAAGCCGGGCATTCTGTCTCATCAATAGAAGCCTCCCACCTATTGAGGACTTCACTTTCATCTAGGTCATGAAGAGTTTGGTAAAAATAACTACTCAACTTTTGTTGAGCAGTTAATGTGATACAGCTATGCCGTGTCTGTGACAAATGCTGTTCCCGACACCCATAACACATTCTTCTAGACACTGTAAATAATAGATTCTTCACTGCCTGGGCATAAAATAATGCCAAATGCTCCAATAACATGCCAGCATAGCACTGAGAATAACTATGTTCTTCCATTATGTAATTGAAGGAAATGAATCTAACACAAACTATTTTTCCCTCGAAAACAAGTAAAATAGTCCGTCAAAGGTTCTTTCAAGACATAACATCCGTATCCGAATCTCCACCGCATACCATCATCAAGTAGTTGCAGCTCGGGGAAAGACGTTTATGCTCCTCCCAAGGTTTGTCATACCGCTCCCACTGGCTGACCTTTAGGTGGCAAGAGAAACACACGGTTACATCGCTTTGTCCAGTATAATAGAATCCTGCTTCCGCTAAAGCGTATTTGTTGGGAATTAACTGTCTCGGCCAGTTATGAAAAGTCAACAGCCTGTCTCGATACAAGTTCATTCCGTACAATCGACGATCTGGGACAATATCCATTTCATGAAACGTGTCTGAAAGGTCTGGTGGTGGTGATCACAATGAAGAAGTCAGCGGTGACAAAAGTTGATAAAATTCCTCAGGCTGGTTTTCAAATAATTCAACCAATCGATTGGCTGCTTCTCTGGCTTCGAAAAGAGTCTTATAGTTAGGGATGGTAGTTTTAGCCACATACTCGTGGAAGACATAAAGTAGTGTTAACCACATGATTTACCAAAATAAGTTCGAATCAGTTGTCGGTGGTCCAATATCAACTATGTCCACACAAGCTAGCACATTTGGTAAGATATCTATCAGTCAGTAACTGCGTCGTGTTCTGTGACTTCGTGTTGATCACATTGGGCTTCTTTCACAAATTGGGCTCCGCAGTAGCAACACAACCATGTACCCTCTACTTCTGGCTCTGTTTCCTCTAAAAAGTGTTTCAAGAAGGTGACTGTGAGATGTGCATTACAAATGGCATCGAAAATATGGCATGGTAGTTTGACCACTTTGTTTCCACTTCGAAGTAAAATATAAATTGACTGCCTGCATCGCTTCACGATCAGCGAAAATCTTTGATTCAGTTGGCAGGTGATTTGGTTGTGATCCCGATGTACCGCTAGAAAATCCTCGGGAAAATGAGTGGTAATGTCTAGCTGCATCTGGGTCATCGTGAACGCAGTGCTTGGTAAATACTATAAAAGAGAAAGAAAGAATAACTATCGCTTTAACACGATGCATTTTCAGAAGGTTTTGATATGATATAGCCAATGCTGTTGGCTTTATTAAGAAAGTGTTAAGAAAAGATCTCATAAAAGAAAACTAGATCTATTATGGCTATATATACTATTCAAGTAACCAATTCAAATATATTTTAGCGGCACAAAAAAACAACAAATCTTACCTGATTTTATAGTATCCAACAATGTTGTTTTGTTTAGAACTCGAAGTTTTTTTTTTCTACAACAGTGCTAGAAACACGATGTGAAGCTTACTTAGACAACTCAAAGAATGACGATTTTGGGGCGAGAAACTGGTTTTTATTTGCGCAATCGCGATAAATAGAACGACTGCATTGCTATAAATATCGTCTGATGACCGCATTCCAAAAGGTGGGTGGCACCCAGCTGACGCCATGATGTTCTAAATATTGTCACCAGGGGACAGTGGAACCTCGGTGGATCCGTATCAGATAACAAAATTGGCGCCAAAAGAAAAGGCGCGAAAGATGATGCAACATTACGTCATCAACCACAACCACAACGAAGGCGAATACGGTCCTTATTATACTACTTTCAATCGACAACTTGTAACAAAGCAACATATAAATGTACGTAGTATATTGCATTTAGGTATAATTAGTAGGGTTTCAGTAGCAATTTATCTCATGGGCTACTTAGTTAGGTTTCTTTAATTTCGTTAATAGAATGTACAGTAATAACGAAGTACATGAGAAGTTGATTGGGCTGACACCTTTTGTATAATGAGAGTCATTTAAGAAAACAAAAACACGTGTTCACACCGCCGTTAAGAAAACAAATAAGCATGTTCGCACAATCGAAGATAAACTTGATAATTATGTCAATTTTTTCGGTATGGCCAGAAACTTTTACATTGAGTGAGAACACACTGCTTATGGATTCACGGAGATTGTCGAAAGTTATGATTACTTATCAGCGAATGCAAAGACATTAGTAAGACCAGACTGCGCGATAGCATATTAATTTCTGTACACAAGTGCACATGTATGAATTGCAAGATCCATACCAAAACACAACATTCTGAATACTTCTTATGTATTACAAACCATAATACCTGATCACGAAAATCAGCACATCAGCAAATGCGTTTCAAGTTTCTATGTGGTATGATCACGCACACTGCATTATAAATGTTTGTTATGAAATAAAATAAATGAATGCTCTAAAATAATTATTGTAAGAAATATGCATCATCCGATAGCAGTTTTCATAATGCTTCTAATGATTTGTAGCAATGCCCCATTTTTTCAACAGTATGCATATGTTCTACCGAGAAAGGAGCCACACTAACGATGGTAACAGAATGCTTAGAGTACATGTATAAAAGTCTGAAATATTTTATGCCGAACAAAAGTGCAATGGTGGGATGATAGAGCATCTTTAATTGTTAGGTGTGAATTATCACGGTACATGTAGGTGTAGATTGGCACGTGCACATATACTGTCCTATGACAACTTTGTTATTTACATTCTGTTGTGTCTATATCATCGTAATCGTGATAGTCATTCTTTTTTATTTTAATGTGTAGTTAATATTTTGTATTGAAAATTATGGTATAATATGCAAAACAAAGTTTAAAATTGACAACGAGCAACAAATCAGCAGTTCAGTATTTCAGCGTTTTAGTATATTTCTGCTGATCAGTCAGTTGCTGAATTCAGCAGAAAATTCAGCGTTTTAGTCTGTCCCAAATTTAATTACATGTACTAAAAGGTCAATGTTTATGCGTACTAAATGTCATATAAATCGGTTGACGCAAACTTGTTTTACAACATTTTTATACGTATTTTCCGATCGCCCCTCGTATATTAAAAATATCAACTTCTTACTGATGTTTTTTTCTTCAATTTTATAGCTGAAAAAAATCTCTGTATACTGTACGGGCAAGTTTTCATAATGGAACCTCAAGTAAGTTCTGTGACTGATTTCTTCGTAGTAAAGTAAGCTGTGTGATGGATTTATTTATTGGACGTTTTATTTTCTGACTTTTGTTTTCAATCCATAGGCACTTATCGAAAGAAGAGATGCTTTATTAATTGTTCATCCGTGCAGCTTGCTGGATGACGGTATAACCGAGAATATGATCTTCTGGGGCCAGTTGTTCAAAGCATCGTTAGCTTAACGATATCGTTAAGACATAAATTTGTTAAGCAAATATCAGCTAAAGTAACAAATACACTGTTATTTTTTGTTGAAAAAATGTGAGAATCCTTTGCAGTGCAAAGGATTTTCACATTTTTTTCAACAAAAAAATAACAGTGTATTTGTAATATTAATGTTTGAAATTTTAACGAAACGTTAACTAACGACGTCGTTAGTTTTGAACAACTGGGCCCAGTTATCTAACTTTTATAAGAGAATGTATTTCTGCCCAACTGTATTTGTGCATAGCCTAAAACATCTACCATAATTGCTAAAACAGATGACAACAAATATGGTTAAATATGATTTTTCATGAAATACACACATCTTTATATATATGCACGTATAATACCACCGTGTTGTGTCCTTGAGCAAGACACATTGACTCCCTGCAGTACTGGTAAAACCCAGGAAGCGATGGCTCCGTCCCGACATGACTGAAAAATTGTTGACTGGGACGTTAAGCCTCAATACAAACAAACAAACAAACAAACAAACAAACAAACAAACAAACAAACAAACAAACAAACAAACATATAATACCATAATACGTCCATACTTTCTATGGCGATACTGTAAGTCATGCTTTGGAAATATATGTGGTATATGAATGCAAGTAATTCAAGGGGAAATAAAAATAAAACTGAGACCCTTTAACAGCAGTGAGAATATTAATGAGAAACTTGCCCATGCAATAAACAGAGATTTTTTAGCTTTAAAAATTGAAAATTTTCAGCTGGATTTTTTTTATATTTTTCTTATTTTTGCTCAAAACAAAGATTGTGGGTACATGTTAGAACCGCCTTGTCGAGGCGGTTCTAACGAGTACCCACAATCTATGTTTTGGAGCAAAAATAAGAAAAATAGGTATACCCCTGTAAACCCCAGTTTTACTATATAAAAGTGGGGTATAAGGGGGTATGTATTACACGGATATGTTTTCATGATGGAGAAAAATGATGGGTCATACCGCGGTTTGGGCTACTTAAGCCTCTATAGTGACCCTGTAGATTTGGCAAAACTATGATGGAGCCAAAGAGGAATGCTGTAATTTTGCACTTTCAACAGGATAGTCTAGACTAGTATTATCCAAACAGAGGCAAAATACATAAATCGTTGGTTATAAAACGAATTTCTGATTTCTCAAAATACCCTCGCTGATCTCAAAGGACCAAAAGGAAAATAAAATCAGTACTATGAATGATTTACGTGGAGACTTTTAGGGCTGCCACACGGCACAACACCAGCTGCAGTAACAGCAAATGCTTAAAGATAAAACTGAGATCCTTTAAGAGCAGTGAAGGGATACGCGGTTTCGGCTACTTAAGCCTCTATAGTGACCATGTAAATTTGCAAAAATGGAGCCAAAGAAGCATACTGTAATTTTACACTTTCACCAGGATAGTCGATACAAAGACTCGTATTATCCAAACAGAGTTAAATATGTAAATGTAGTTTATAAAATGTTCAAAAGTATATTGTGGCAAATGTTGCATGTTTGAGGTTTAACTGTGTGTGATGTTTAAAGAAGCGTTGACCATTTCAATTTACAAATGCCTATGGTTTTTGGAAAAACAAAAGGCTAGCCATCTGTCTTCTTATGCACAGGTTAACTTCCCTGAATTATGCACTGTTGGATAACAGAATTTGTTTTCCATGTTTTGTGCCACAGGATCTGAATTTGGGGCTAAAACAGTCAATTTTTGTATGAAATATATAGTAATTATGAAAATGTTTTATAGAGTATCGTTCCCCCCCGAGAACCAATAAAAACTTTAGCATGTATATGTGTTGCCATGTATTGCACAATATATGAAAGTGGCGTGTTGGTTCTTTGGGGGGGAACGATACTCTAGAGCCCAAAAACCAGAGCCCAAATATGAAAAACGGTTATAGCTACTCATTCAGGCAAAGCTAACATATATAAAGTAATGGAAAATGAAATAGTTTAACTTGGTCATAATATGCATTATTAGAAATGTTATGAACTTGAAACTGGATGCTGCAGAATCAACTTTCATCATTTGGTCCACGGGCATTGATGATGCCCATCATTTTGTGTTACAAAATTTTGGAGACACACTGTACAAATATTCCCTTGTTTTTTGCACGGCCTCTAATCTATAAAAAAATCTATCTCTGTTTATTATTTCCATACTGTGAGGGCAGGTTTTCAGATCTGATTATACTAGTTCCTGGTTTTTGCTCAATAAATGGGTTTGGCTGGAATATGGCAAGTGCAGTCCAGCTTATCTACTTTTGGTGACTTTGATACTTGTTTTTTGATAATTCATTTCATTGTTGAATTATGAAGATAGGTAGCCGTGTTAGTGTAGACAGTGTATATGTCTGTTACGCTACACTGGCCATGACAAACTAGGTAGAACATATCATACATATTTGGACACAATAATTCAATTGTTCATGATGAATATCAAACAAATTTGTTGCAAGAACATATTGATCAAGCGACATAGAGCTTTGACTTCTTAAAGAATTTTTACTGATTCAGGTCTAAAACTCGCCACTTTTTGCAACTGTTATTTATAGAGTATATATGGTAATCATATATTGCAAAGGCAGAAATGCTATACAGGTACCTCCTTAAAGTTTTCCTGACAATATTTCAAACTGCAGATATGTAAACATTTTCGGTGCATTTTTACATGGTTCTTGCATGTTTCTGTCGACTGAATGCTCTAAAATACAAACATTAGTAACAACAATCGTCAATATGCAAGAAAAATACAAATTTTCTACCTTTAAGAATTCATGAAATTTAGACCCCCAACCCCACTGAAACTTCAATTTCTACTAAATGGAGACAGAATATGTAAATATCTGAGCATGTATCTCTTCATAAGACATGGAACTATTGTCTACAGTATGAAGGATCAGCATCAGGAGCTTGATAGCAGTATTCTCGGCCGCTAAAGTGTAGGCATAAACAGGCCATATAGTCAATGGTCCTTGTCTTTTCAAGAATAACTGATCAAATCATAATTTTCCCATAGTCAGGCAAATATTTGTACAATTATTAGATGATGACCTTTGCTGATTAATTGAATGACTGATTTCAATATAATATGTCTATTAATAGATCACTTCGTAGAATTCAAACACTGACTTACTTTAAGCTCTGTTCTCACTGTCTGCCCCGGTTTAACTCCCCGGTTCACCCCGGTTTGACAAACTTCGGTAAACCGAGACTAATCGTGACGAACCGGGGTAGAACCGTAGCGGTACCTTGGAAAACCGGGGCGAACCGGGGTTAACCGGCTTGCCTTACCGGTCGTTTTAAAATGTTTAATAGAACCGGGGCGAACCGGGACAGGTGTCAAAAACCGTGATAAACCGGGGCGACACCGGGTCAAACCGTGTCTTCACCGGGGCGACACCGTGATAAACCGGGGCGTTTGTTTTACCCCGGTTCGCCCCGGTGCTGAGCCGGTATCGCTACGATTTATGCAGTTGGAGCTACGGTTTGACACGGTGTCGCCCCGGTTCGCTACGGTTAGAGGCGGTGCTACTACGGTTTGGCCCGGTCGAGCCCCGGTTCAATACGGTGTGTGCCGGTTCACCCCGGTACCGCTACGGTTTAGATGAAATTACATGCAATTAATGGTTAAAATACACAGATTTTATCAGTTGTGTTCATGTTTTACACGAAAATAGAATAAGTTATCTAATAAACACCAATTGGAATAGACTGCAGTACCAACTCCAGTTGACTAGTCAGCAAATGGCATGTGCCGTGGCTATGGCAAGAGCTCAACCGCCCATGGTTTCAGAGGAAACTTGAACTCGGATACTACTCAAGACTGCTAGAGGAATTGAGGCTTCAAGATGAGACTTCCTTACGAAACTTCCTTTGAATGGATCCAAGGATGTTTCATGATCTGCTTTAGAAAACAGAACAGACGTTGCGCTCGAGTGTTGGCGTACATTGTCAATATGACGCCTTGTGGTTCTTTATGGTATTGTAGATACGGCGAAAATAAACTTTTTTTTTTTTTTTCTTTTTTTTTTCTTTTTTTTTTTTTTTCATAAATTTATATAGCATTAACTTCAAGAATTACTTTCAACGTATATGGCCAAAACATAAGATTTAGATTTTGTATTTTATCTTTTATTCAAATCTAACATGCAAATGACTATATCTGTTTATGCGGTTCAATGCCTAGTTCATAGACAATACTGTCAAATCATGTAATTTTTGTTGAGGTTTGAATAATCTACTATCTTTCATTATTTCGGTGCGAAATCTAGTGACGATGTCACAACGCGCAAAACACGCGTAAATGTAAAATTTGCTAACTTAGATGGCTAACTATAGCCCGATAACCTTCAGAAATTCATTTGAGAATGATAAGTATATGAAGTTCATAAATATCTACCAATGACATAAAATGCATGAAGAATTTTAACGAATATGTGCTTTCTGGCAAATTATTTCGTGAATCTAGCGAAAATGTATCACTGCCGAAAGAGCGCAACGTCTGCATTGCGTTATTGAAAAGGGTTCAATGGACATTTATTTTGGCTTATAAACTCAGAATCGATAGGTCCCGGGTTCGATCCCCACTGGTGGCACCGTCTTGTGTCCTTGGGCAAGACATATTAACTCTCCCCAGAGTGCTGGTTTAAACATTGGAAGCGGTGGCTCCGTTCCGACATGAACGAAAAATTGTTGACTGGAAAGTTAAACCTCAATACAAACAAGGCATTTCTGTTGTATTGAATTTACATTACGTGTTATCCTCCTGTGGTATTATTTATTCATTTTATAAATTTAAGTGTTACCTCTGTTACCAAAGTACCAAAATGCAAGCTTGTATGCACGAACATGCACTATGTAATTTTGTTTTCATGTGTATGAAGCCATCGTAGCAGCATTTGCTGATGAGGTAATTGACTGCCATACAAACCGGGGTAAACCGGGTCGAACCCTGGCGAACCGGGGTAGAACAGTGACGCCACCGGCGCATACAGTAACGCGACCGGCAGTCACCGGGACAGCACCGTGGACAACCGGGGCAACACCGGGCCTTACCGAAGTAGAGCCGGGGCTAACCGGCATGCTCCGGGATGAATCCGGGGTAAAACCGGGAAGAACCGTGGCTCCACCGGGGTCCTTCGTTTCTAAAACAGTAGCTACACCGGGGTAACACCGGGTCTGTGAGAACAAAATCATTTTGTTGAGAAAATGTTCCCCGGTTTACCCCGGTAAACCGGCTTGCCTTCACCGGGGCAAACCGGGGTAGAACCGGGACAGTAAGAACGGGGCTTTAAGTAATGTTAAAACTAGTTTGGTTTAAACAATATTTATTTCAATCAAGTCATACATACAATACATATTATTATATGGTACAGGATTGGATAAAAGAATCATCTCCCGCATAAATCAGTTTACATTGACTTCGGCAAGGTCCATTAGCGAAAATGGTAAAAATAGCCAAAATTGCTAGTTTCAACTTCCTTGGAATGCCACTTTTAAACAATAAAAAGATAATCGTGAAGTTTTTTTTTTTATTTTCAAGTCAGAATTAGGGTGAAAATGGCCAAAAATGCCAGTTTCAATTTCCTTGGGATATTTAAAGATAAGTTTAGGTAACTGAGTGGCCACCTATTTGGAAAATAGCTGCTAATATGGCTTATGAAATGTTTTGATGGTATAAGTACTTGATTAAAGATAAAGATAAAGATAAAGAAGCTTTATTTAACGTCGCGTTTTTTTAACAGACAACATTAGCTCATGAGCTATTATGAGACATAACAAATATCCTTAACAGATACTTACCTGCCTTCCTGGAACTACCCTTTTATTGCGAGCGTCAGCAAGGGAGCTACCAGTACCATTTTTTACGCCTTTGGTATGGCGCGGCCGAGGATTGAACCTGCGACCTCCCGATCCCGAAGCGGACGCTCTACTACTTGAGCTATCGGGGCCGGTTAGTTTTTTCAAATACACCGGAAATACAGCGATTATCATTATCATTAACAAAAACCATTTTCACTGGGACAGCGAAATTACCAAAGCGAAAATGCACCAGCGACTACCAAAAACGGATCAGAATAAACAAGCAAATTCAGAGACTTTATGTCCCCCGCCTTAATTGTTTAGTTACACAAATATATCTGACAATAATGTATATCCAAATCACATGCATTTACTTCACGTCACAGTGTCAAACATTAATCTGAGGATTATATTCAAACCACATGCAAATCTTCAAATCATGGTCAGGACATCTGTACAGTTTGAAAAGAATCAGAATAAAACTGAGGGAGGAGTTTGCACACAAGGTACACAATGTCCATTCACTTTCATTGTATAAATGCCTGAAAAACGACTAAGTTCAAATTGCGAAAAAAAGTGTCAAAAATTAACCTGAGGATTATATCCAAAGCACATGCATATCTTCAAAGCATCATCAAGACATCTGTAAAGTTTCAAAAGAATCTGAATTAAAAACTGAAGGAGGAGTCGCGCACACAAGGCACCCACTGTCCATTCACTTTCATTGTCAAAATACCGAAAAACGACTAAGTTCAATTTGCAAAAAAAGTGTCAGAAATTAATCTGAGGATTATAACCAAACCACATGCACATCTACAAAGTATGATGAAGACATCTGTAAAGTTTCAAAATAATCGAAATAAAACTGTAGGAGGAGTTGCGCACACAAGGTACCCTTAGTCTATTCACTTTCATTATCAAAATGCCCGAAAAATGACTAAGTTCAAATTGCAAAAAAAGTGTCAAAAATTAATCTGAGGATTATATCCAAACCACATGCACATCTTCAAAGCATGATGAAGACATCTGTAAAGTTTCAAAAGAATTGGAAAAAACTGTAGGAGGAGTTGCGCACACAAGGTACCCACTGTCTATTCACTTTCATTATCAAAATGCCCGAAAAATGACTAAGTTCAAATTGCGAAAAAAGTGTCAAAAATTAATCTGAGGATTATATCCAAACCACATGCACATCTTCAAAGCATGATGAAGACATCTGTAAAGTTCAAAAGAATCGGAATAAAACTGTAGGAGGAGTTGCGCACACAAGGTACATACTCCTATAGGGGGACGGAAGGACGGAAGGACGGACGGACGGACGGAAGGACGGAAAGCCAAAAACTATGTCCCTCCGCTTTTCTTCGAAAAGGCGGGGGACAAAAATAAATCAATATCAATACTGGCTAACACATGTATTACAAATGTTGCTGCAAATAAAGCCAAAATCCTCGACCCAAAGATACTAGGCGGGAAGGAGAGCATTATAACTGCTTCATCAAGATGATCATTCACGAAACTAAACAAGAGCCCAACAAGAAAGGCAGCAATTCGACCATATTAAGTAAAACACCCCGACGAGCACAACAGACAGACAAACGGACAAAACATGCAACATGAATATAAATATCAACAGAACCGCATTGGAACGATCAGTAACGAATTACTGCGGGGCTTAAATCGATTTTACAGAGCTCTAATCCTCGCCCTTGTTTGTTGATAATAGAGAGGTTGAGAAAATGAACTTGTAACTTGTACGTGTACGTGTAGAACAGTTTTATCCCCAAACTTCGTCATTTATTACAAGTTCAAAATACTCGCTACACGTTGAGTTCCATGAAGCGTTGCCAAATCGTTTTGCACGTGCAGCCGAAGTATATCTGACCAAAGGCGAATCGACGTACATGTGACCATATATGTCTAGGTCGAAACCCTTTTCAAAAGAGGGCACATCGGAGCCGGAACAAACTTGTGACAATAAAATTAACTCATCATCGTTGTCTAAAAGTCCGGCTAACAATAAATCATCCATATTTACTTTCATATATCAACACATGTATAAACAATAAAAAAAATCAGCTGTATATACTTTATGAAATCTACACGTGCACGTTCGATTTTCTCAAACGATTTTACACTCAAAACGATCGTGTACGGGTAAATAAAGCTACAAGTACACGTACACGTTACAAGTTTATTTTCTCAACCTCTCTATTTATCACGGAAATAATTGTTCGATTTAGCCAAAAGCTTCCATATCTCGTTTCAGTGACGTCACTGCGTACATTGTATTAATAAAGTAAGAAATATAAGCAGTTTCTTTAAATTGGACCATATCGTATGAGAAATTATGTAGTAATTACCCGCTGAGCGACAGGTGGGTATGATATTTTCCTGACCTGTCCAGCCAAAAGCATGCACCGAGAGCCCGAAGGGCTCGAGGTGCATGCTTTTGGCGGGACAGGTCAGGAAAATATCATGCCCACCTGTCGCGAAGCGGGTAATTAACTTACCTTATGACCCGACTGAGTGAAATTTTAGTTTTAAGATCTATACAACGATAATGCACACCGGTAAAGTGACTTTTCTCGCGATATAACTATTGACCGAACACTGCACGTGCAAAGCGAGGAGGTTTGTCAATTGTACCGCGTCGCTGTTGTCAAAAATAGATCAGAATGGAGTTTCTTCCCTTGTGCATTTAAAACATTTTGAAACCTATTTTTTCTTATTTTGTAATGGCAGTTTCTTTATCAAATTGTCTAATCACAATAGAAATTATCTTTTATTGAAACAGTTAACAAACTGGGAGAGTAAATATCAATTACCATTTCTTTTGTATGCAAAAACGTAATACCATTTCGTAATGATTTTCAGATAAGTATATATATCGTGTATAGGATTGTAATGCAGGGTTGGAAACCTAAATTCTAAAATCCCCATAGTAAGTGGTTAAGTCACTCGCCTTGTAAACCAGGGGTCGCAGGTTCGATCCCGGGCTTCTCCTAAAAAAAACCTCCTTCCGGTTGAGCCTTCGGGTGCTCCCGGAACAACAAAACCCACAAAAAACAATCTCCTATAGTACTGGTCTCGCCCAGGAAAAAAAAAAAAAAAAAAAAAAAAAAAAAAAAAAAAAAAATAGTAAGTTAGGGGACCAGTGTACAAATGTCCAACTGTATTTAAGGGATACAGTTGGTCGTTTATCATGAACATTCTCGCAATGCAAAAATGTGTGAAATTGGTTTCTGGTTCATTGTTCTTGCACTTTAACAACAATAATCTACTAACAATAAATATGAAAACCAGAAAGCAATTCCAAATCAAAAAGACTTTCAGCTCAGTGTAACTGACCAGTCCGATCAGTGCACAGCAATCGATACTCATGTGCACTGGTCATGGTCAGTTCCTTATTTCTATACTTACTGATGACGTAACTTTTTGCAAGGCAGTTATGTTGGAATTGAAGTCTGCATCGGAATGGCATGGCCACGCTTTAGTGCATTTTTATTCATCAGCTGTGAGGAGGTAGGAAAGTCACTTTCACCACCGGTCTGGGGGTGAGGAAAGTACTTTCCTTACCCCCAGACAGGTCTGAAAGTATTTTCTCTACCTGCATAACTGCTCTAGACACCGCGCGTACAGTAAGGTATGAAAAATATTTCCCCATGATTAACATTGCAGTCATAAGGTAAAATGTATTGAATCAATCGAACACTGATTAATAGTTAAAGTACAAGCGCAAGCACCGAGATACACCAAAAACGAGGACTCAACAGTAATACTGGAGCAAAAGAAAGCTTATGTTTAAATGGGCGCTACACAATGGGGCTGATTGGCAAGACTATGGGGCTAAAAAAAAAAGATATGATGGGGCTACAAAAAAATATGAATGGGGCTAATTTATCTGTATTTTTTTCACATGTCAATGGGGCTAATCCTACAGGTAAGTCTATATTTTCTTGCAGATAAAAAATACTAAGCACACTTAATGTATCAGCACATATATATACCAAGCAGCACTATCAATAAAAAAAGTAACATATTTTAAAATTTTAAAATGCATCAAAATATCCTAAAACTTTATGCATTTTCGCATTTTAAAATGCATCAAAATGCCTTTTACAGTTCAATCAGCACTGACATGCAATATTCTGAAACTTTATACATTTTCGCAGTTTTCCTCTTTAAAACCTAAATCCAGTATAAAAGAACAGTTAAGTATGTTGATCACTTTTCATGACATCAATTTACCTGTATTTACCTGTGAACTAGGTGTGAACAATTTAATACTGTACAGGTAAAATAGCCCCGTTCATACCTTTTTCCCTAGCCCCATTGTAAACTTTCAGAAATCAAAAATTAGCCCCATTGGAATCCCGGTGGACCCGACTAGAGACAAGAGTTTTAGCCCGTTATCCAAACTCAAAGTCAGGTCCCTCCCGTCTGTAAAGTCAGGACCGTCATAGAGTCTGAGGTCCGACCCACCGGCGTGCAGCGAAAGAGGAAAGCCACGTCTAGTCAATTATATCTATTACCCGAATTTTAGACACAATCCTAACAAAAAGTAACAAAAACCAAAAATACCCTTTCATTTGATACATTTTCTACTCATATTTTGATAACTCTTACACTGTCTTTACTTCATTTAACTACACTGAATAAAAATTTATAAAATTTAAAAGTCAACTGGCAGCAGCTAATTTATGTTAAAATTGCCATAACCAGTTGACTAGCAGCAGCGATTAATCGTAAAAATGGCTGGTGATAGTCAACTGGCAGCAGCCAATTTAACGTAAAATCGCTATTACCAGTCAACTGGCAGCAGTCAATTTAACGTAAAATCGCTATTGCCAGTCAACTGGCAGCAGCGAATTCAACGTAAAATCGCTGCTGCCAGTCAACTGGTACTAGGCCTTTCCTTTTTTTTTTCTTTTTTTTTTTCAGGAAAATACGCAATCAAAAAGAAATTCCAATTCCAAAAACCGAAGTGGGAAAAACTAAATTGACAATTAGGTACTGAAACGTAAAAACATATCGTAAGCCGAGTGAGCAGCTATTTCCCAATAGGCGGCCACTCATACCAAAACTTGAATAAAAATATGAAAACGTACATAAGTTTCAAACAGCACAAACATTCGACTCCTAAACATCAAACAAATGGAACCACAACAGAAGTATCTCCTTGGAACGATAAGTACTATAAAATTACTGGCGGCTTAAATCGCTTTTTACAGGCACTTAACCACACCCTCATCTTCTGCAGTGGTTCACAACATTTAGTTAGATGTTTGCTCCTCGTGGTGAATCTCTTAACTAGTCAAAGAATCATCAAGGACAAACATATACAAGAAACACCTTTAAAAAAGATAATTGTCGAAGATTAATATCTGTTCTGCAATAGGGTACAGGATGCAGGAGACAGACAGACAGACAGACAGACAGTATGACTCTTGCAGAGCCAACTCCAGACATGACTGAGAGGAAATGCTTTTCAAATGTCCTTACGGCGAGAGTCCTTAAGAGTCGCTGGACCGAAACAACTCGTTCTGTTGAGCAGAGCCTTTGATCCGAACACGCCTACATTTAATGGAGAAAATCCGAACGCATCTTATCTACGATGGCCTGCATGGATCATAAAATTTCAAAATCCACAGATTTTAGATTTTAATTTTTCTTTGCAAAAGCTTTCGTCACACAGAAAGCGATTAAAATGAATATCAATAAGGACCAATGATGGCTTGTATAGTAAAAAACATCATCTTAAAGTACTTTTTAAAGAGATGCAGTTTGTTGCTTTTTTCTTCTTCCATATGGGAAAAACCCGGATGCAGGTCAAAAATGATCTGAGATGTCTTCGACAAAAAACATGATAACCACCCTGATGAGTAAAAAACGAGGACTCAACAGACTTGAAGTAAGCTGGAGATCACTGGGCGCCGAATAACTTACTGAAGTCTGGACCAAAAGAAAAACACCAGTTGAATCCCGGTGAAGAAAAACACCAGTCGAACCCTGGTCAAGTAACACGTAATACTGGCGAATGGAAGTTGTACTTAGCAGACAAATTGAAGAATAGCAAATTACAAATGCAATCAAAGTACATATTATCAAGGTTCGATTCATTATGTCATACGGCAGAGAGCGCGTTCGTACTGCACATAATTTCGGAAATCGCGCGCTGTTATTTTCATATTTAAGAAAAATATTTCACACATATCCTATTTCAATTCAGTTCAATTCAATAGTTTAATATTTAAGTTTCATGTTGATATACAATATACATACAATTATAAACATAAAACTATATGAACTATAGCAACCCATTCTATATAGAATCGTTGGCAAATTATCTAAACATTGTACATACATACATACATATAAACAAATGAATACTATTTCAACGAGTAGCAGGATTCTTCAAACTGACTAGCTTCAGGGTATTTACATAACCTATATACATCAGAAAGTACAAGTACAAGAGGCAGAGCGCCTGTGGCGGAAACCGATGTCCAGACACCAAGCCCTCTGCCTCGAAAATGTTCAAAAGGACATAATCGTAGCTTAGCTTATACTAAGGTGCGTCTAGCGTCATGTGACTGGCGCAAGGTCATTGTTAACAGACATCACAACATGGCACATAAGGTTAAAATGGTACTTTACAAGGTATCTACACATATACATGCAGTGTACATAATAAGGTACAGTTAAAACTAAAGCAACACAATAGCTTGTGTGCCCCACACCACCCACACACGGGGCCCGAAACCCCAGCAATTATTGTAAAAGAAGGTATAAAAACCACTATGATATCCTATCATATGTAATATTGTCTTTCTTTGAAACAATTGTCAAGATTTAGAAAACTTCGGAACTTTATAGTTTCCGACCAGATGATGAAATGCAAAGGTTTTTTTTACAAATGGGTGCTGTATATGATAGGATATGTAAACTATTTCACAAGTACTTACACAAACGGCACCACAAATTTTCCGAACTTAGGTTTAGTCCGAACTGTTAAAAGTTCTTGTGACGTCACCGTTGTGTACACAAATGATAACTTACACGGAGTTTGTTTCCCGACAGTGATACTGTTGTATAGGTTTTTTAATGTATGAAAAACTTCATAGAGTTCATAGTATCGTAAGACAGATGAAGAAATAGCATGAAGATACTGCAATGTAAAGATAGACAAATTCATTGGATAAAGAAAGGTACGAAGGTAAAAATAAATCACATTATGCTACAAGTCGTAGAAAAATAAGTACTGTATGTAAACGTTGTTTGTTTGTTTATTTCTTCTTGGTATTTATTCTTACATTTTACTGCGGTTGAACAGTTACGATTTTGCCATTTGACTTAGCATGCTTAGCGTAAACATTTTACAGAATAGGGATCAACCTTGGTTTTCAGTGTCTCACCATTCGATGGATCACGAGGAAGGTATTTGAGCCGCGTGCTCAATCCCCTTCCGAGTGATCCAACGAATGTTCGAACACTGAAACAGCACATGGTTGATCGCTATTCTTGCATTCTCACACAAATTCACTTAAAATCTCTTAAATATACCATTAACATCGTAAAAATCACCGAAAACGGCATAGACTCGTACACTCAGCTGATGAGTACAATCTCCATGGAGCGAAACGTCTCTTCACCATTCCGAATGTACTTTCAGCCTCGTGTCCATCCGTAAAACAAGATGGCGAAAACAAGTGGTTTTTACACACCGATTGTTTTACATAGAATTCCATCGTTAATAGAAAGAAATGCTCACCGACACTTCGCTATTTGATGAAACACATATTTAAATTTCTATCAATAAAGTTTTCTCCTCAAAATTCTGCGTTTTCTTTTTCTAACAGATTCATTTTTCAGCTGTTTGTCATCGTTTTCACTCGTGTGGGGCCGTTTCCGGAACGAGCCGAACACATATACCGACGTTTACGGAAATTGACGTCGAACATTAATTTATTCCAGTTGAAAGGTCAGGATTTGGCCTTGTCCAATGATATGCACGTATTTCTACAAATGACGTCAATCAGGTCGGCCATTTTGAATTCGGCGCGCGGCGTTTGACGTCAGCAACACGCGCTGCTTTATACTAATTGGTCAATTAAATATTAATTGACAATTAACTTTCCATATATGGAAATGGTCGGAAGTCAATTCTCGGCGTAAACATACGAACATATACGGACGATTTAGTGCACTGAAAGAATGACAACCAGAAGTTTTTAAACGAGAATAAAACCGCTAAACGGACAAAATATGTTGGATTTTTTTCTAAAAGCACATTAAACATGTTAGTAATGCATTGGTGAAGTGTATTCTTCTTGATTTATCTTGAAAAAGTTGCAATTATCGACACTTCGTTTCACCATTGAAAAGCCAACTGGGATCGCAACGAAGGGATATGGAACATATATGTGTAATATCGCAACTAAAAACCGCAGAGCTTCTTCGACGTCGGCCATTTTGTTTCTACGGAACACAATGACGTCATGTCGCATTGACCAGTGACGTCGACGGATTTGGGCCCAAACCCATGTTTAAACTCATGTTCAAACGGCACGAAAATCTCATGCTTTGAACATGGGCTCTGCTGTTTGGATATGGTTTTCGGTCCAATTGAAAGCGCTTCAAACAGCTATGCATATAAATATCTATGCAAGAATCTACGTTCACATAATTACTTGTAGGCCTATGCACAGATTTGATATGGGTGATATACTGACCTTGTCATTCGTTGTATTTAGTTTTGGCAAACCATTGTTTATTAATATTATATAATGTATAATTACATACACGCCAATATTGTTTTCATTATAGATCAATGAAGTCAACCAAAATATATAGTATTAACTAAATCTATGATACATGTCATTGTGTTTAGTTATCTATAGCTTTTGTCTTCGGATATTTTGAAAATAAGTATTGGACGGAGCATCTCGTATACCCGAACATGCATGCATATACATGTACATGTACATGTAGATGTAGTAAATACATTTAACACTGTGATTTATAAGGGTACCAATTGATATTTTATTGCGTGTTACGGATATTAAATACTGCGAGCAAACACAAAATTTTAATTCACAAGTACGCGTTTACATCCTTAACTTATCTACTTCGAGATAAAAAAAAAAAAAAACAGCATTCTAAAAATGGCAGCAGTAATAGGCCAACGAGAGCTAGGGATACGTCAGTTTGGAAATCCCATGACTATACCGCAAGACCCGAGGGCTAAATTGATGTACTATCTCGACTCTATATGCGTTGTTTTGGACTTGGCAGACACGGTCAATCTAGCTAGGCTAAGGTAATTTGAATTAGTATTTTTTACCGTTTCCATTTTTCTTCCTTTTTAGCTCACCCGACCCGTTAGGCTCACAAAGTGAGCTTATAGTATACGCATGCTCCGTCGTCGCTGTCGTCTTTGTTCAAATGTTCAAATTCTCTGAAACCACTTGGCCAATCAAGGCCAAACTTCAGGTGGAATATCCTCATAAATTTCCTCAGAAACCACTTGACCAATCATAGCCAAATATTATGTTTAGTATTCTTAGAAAGGGATAACTGGTCTAGGTAAGGATGGCTCCCACGCCCGAATATGGTAAAAAATCGTATTCTCTGGAACTGGTAGACAGATTTCAATGAAACATGGTATGTAACATCAGAGACTCAGGCCCATCATAGTTTGAATAATTCATCGTCTTGGGTTGGCCTTAACCAAAATGGCCGCCATACCCATATAATGGTTAAAAACCATAAAATCTTATTCGCTGGGACCTGTGGAATGATTTAAATGAAATATGGTACATGTACATGTGTATGTAACATCAGGTACTCAATGGCCTATCACACCTATAAACATGTACATGTAAATCATCACCATGGGTTGATCTTGACATTTTATGCGGCACAATCAAGTGTGATGACATAGGCCTTTCAATAAGAAAAAGTGAAAACATTGGATGTTCAGAGTTTTCTCTAGCCTGTGACCTGAAAGTAGTTAGATGCAGAAAACTTATTGAACTAATCATGATGGAGTTACGTGAGTGTTCAAGGTCAAATTCATTTCTTGACCTTGGCCAATAGTCATTTAATCAATTAAAACTTTCTTCTCCTCTGAAACTGGGCCAATCAAAGCCAAACGTAATGAGGTGTATCATATGGAAGGGAGAATGGTTCAGATCACATGACCAAGATGGCCTGCATGGCAATATATGGTAAAAACCTTAAAAATCTTTTTCTTCAATGAACGTTGTTTTGAAGCATCTGGGACTCAAGGCCAATGTTATTTTTACGTTGACCAACATGACACAAAATCTCAGATGAGCGTTCTCAGGACAATTTGTCCTCTGGTTTCACATAGATCAAACTCATTTTACTAAAATTATTATCATTATTATTATTATTATTACTATTATTATTATTGGTGATGATGATGATGGTAATGATGATGATGATGATGATGATGATGATGATGATGATGATGATGATGATGATGATGATGATTTTAATGGGCCAAGCGAATCTGACTGGCCTTAGGTACTTTGGGAATATGTTCTTTGCGTGTTTCTATTCGTTTTCATAATGATCTAAATCAAGTCGGTTAAAAGGTGTAATCATAATAATGATAATGATGATGCATTTTAGCCATACAGATTTTATATGTTGACAGAATGATTTTCATTTGAGCCGCGTCATGTGAAAACCAGATTTTTGCATATGCTACAACAAAGGCGCAGATCAGCTGTGCAGTAACTGCACAGCTGATCACGCCTTTGTTTTCACTACTCGGATAGTACAGTATAACCAAAATTTCAAGCCTGTAGCCTGCTTCTGTGACTATATAGGCCTATTTGTGTCGGACCTGGTCGGAAATCCCGAAGACCCGTTTTCTCGCGTCGCGGCTCATTCGTTCTTGGTGGCGTCTGCTCGAAAAGAACCTCTTATATAATTGAGCCGCGACGCGAGAAAACCGGTCTTCGGGGTTTCCGACCAGGTCCGACACAAACCGGCCTGTACAAGCTCAGAAAAGAGCTAGAAGCTTGAAATTTCGGATTTAAGTAGAAGAGGAATTGTACTATCCGAGTAGCGAAAACAAAGGCGCTGATCAGCTTCGCAGTTACTGCGAAGCTGATCTGCGCCTTTGTTTTCGCATAGGCAATAATCCCGTTTTCTCACGATGCGGCTCAATATATACCAAACATGATTTTAACCGAAAAGTATTTTGCTCCCACGAGATGATCGTATATTCCACTGACAAATTGCATTATCAAGCGCCAAATTTCACTCATTAGCTTATATTGTAGAGACTTCCAAAGATATTATTTGCTGACAGAGGCCGAGGTGGATAGCCTTGTGGTGCTCACATTTGTGATCTCACCTGATGAGTTAGACGGTAAAGTTATCTTCTGTGTAAGTGATGCTTTTTTTTTTCGTTTCGGGCCCCGCTCAATGGACCCAGAGAAATAAATGGGCTTCGTGTGCCTCGAGGCAAAGCTTATAAACTACTGACTGACCATTTGATTACTGTTTTGCCTTTTAGAAGGTCTGAGTATTTCAAGCGAAGGTGGTTCAAAACAGACCGTCCATACATATGGTTGTTATTTTTTCAAGCACCTCTTGGATGTAATGGTATCCTTACATGTATATTGGGTAAAAGCAATATAAACCGGAGGAAACGTCCCGGCACGACACTATCTGTTGACTGGGACGCTAAGCCACAACTCAAATAACCAAACAAACAAATAAACAATTAAACATTATTTCTCTTTTTTCTAAATTAAAGACTCTGTTATCCTCCTTAAAGAGGTTCTATACATTACGAAAACATGCCCATATGATATACAGTAATTTTTTCAGGTCAAAAATCGATAATTTTTAGCGGATTTTTTTTTTATATATTTTTCTTATTTTTGCACAAAACATAGATTGTGGGTACTCGTTAGAACCGCCTCGCCGAGGCGGTTCTAACGAGTACCCACAATCTATGTTTTGGAGCAAAAATAAGAAAAATTGGTATACCCCTCCATACCCCAGTTTTGTTATATAAAAGTGGGGTTCAAGGGGGTGTTCATTGCACGGACATGTTTTCCCGATGATACATACATGTAATCATGTCAATCGAAATGCATCTCCAGTTAATTTATTATTTGTTTTAGATGACCGATACATGTATATTTGCTCCTTGTTAAAATGAAAAAGCATTATCTGTAGTAACAAGAAAAATCTTAATAAATACTGTACTCCAACATTACAATTCCCGCGATAAGTGATTTCATAAGACTATATTAGCCCGTTGATTCGCAAAGGCTCGGTGAGTGGGGCAAGACGGTTGAGTTTTGCAAACATGTTCAGGATGTTTCTTTCATGCATTCGCTGTTTTTTTTTTTTTCAGGATTCTCAAATGTGTGGGGGCAAGAACAATGCCTTCTTTGAGCTTAGCGCTGTTCAGAGCAGCTTATTAATTTCTGACAGTATAGTCATCGGTGGGCAAACTCGAACAGTCAAGAAAATTATGGTGTATACGCCACAATGGCTTATGGAGAATTGGCGCAACCCAATGTTGCTGTACGAACAAAGATTGGCGAGGATCGCCACTGGACAGCAGGCGTCACAGAGGCCCGCTATAGGGTATTATCAGACTATTCATATACCGCGAATTGATAGCGATTCGCGTGGAAGCTGCTGTTGTACTATACTCTGATTAGGCATCAAGTCCGTGTAATGTATACCCACTTGAACCCCACTTTTATATAACAAAAATGGGGTATGCAGGGGTATACCTATTTTTCTTATTGTTGCTCCAAACATAGATTGTGGGTACTCGATAGAACCGCCTCGCAGAGGCGTGTTTAAACGTGTACACACAAACGATGTTTTGAGCAAAAATATAAAAAAAAATCAACATTTTTTTCCGGTGAAAATTTTCATTTTTACTACCAAAATATTTTCTGTATTTATAACATGGGCTTGTTTTCATAATGATAGTGATTCCAGTCGTAGCTGCTGTTGTAGTTATACTCTGAATAGGAGGACGAATTTAGTGGAGGTTTGTTCTGGCCAGGTTTGACACACATATTAAGCGGTTGTGTTACATGTAAAAGACACAGACAAGCGTTCTTATCAATATTTTTTCAGGAGGGAAGTGTTTAACCGTAGTATTGACCTCTCCATATGTTTTCAGTATTCTGTCAATCATTTGACGTAATAAGGCTCCTTATGGGTTTATGAAGGTGCATTTTTCATAACTGTTTCAATGCACAATATTGAATTCCCTTTCTTGTGCCCCATGCACTTCGAGGCTAGACTAGGATAGAATTTGTTTTGTCGGCCATTTTTGTAACTTTTCATCACTTCGATAAATAAATCTATTTTCTTCACGCTTACGAGATCAGTTAATACGATGCTTACCGGGGTCCAACTGGTGTTTTTTTCTTTTGCTCCGGAGTTAGTGGGTTATTAGGCGCCCAGGGATCTCCATCTTCGGGCAGCTTACTCAATCTGTGAGTCCTGGTTTTTGATTCATCAGGATGTTTATCATGATTTATTTGTTTGTTCTTGATTATTCATTGACTAGTTAGAGATTCACTACGAGGACCGAAGAACTAACTAAATGTTATGAACCACTGCAGAAGCTGAGGGTGAGGTTAGGTACCTGTAAAACCGGTTTAAGCCCGCCAGTAACTTTGTGTTACTGATCGTTCCAAGTCGATACTTCTGTGGTGGTTCTTTTTGTTTTATGTCTTGGTGTTTATCTTTTTGTGCTGTTGGCGCCTTATGTATGTTTTCATATTTTTAGTTAAGTTAAGGTAACTGAGTGGCCACCTATTGGGAAAATAGCTGCTCATTCGGCTTACGATATGTTTCATGGTATAAGTACCTGATTGTTAGTTTGGTTTTTTCCCACCTCGGTTTTTGGAGTGGGAATCTTTTTCTGATTGCGCCTTTTCCTGATCTTTGCCTACTTGTACCTTTTTATGATAAAATTAAACTGGAGATGTAGTGTTTAATGATATTAAGTAGTGTTGCTTAGTTTCAAATGTTTTTAGATTATAAGATTTGGACGAACTCTCTCGATCGTTGACCTATTTATCGGAAAACGATCCATGTTGTTTCCAATACAGTGTTCTCGTTCACGCCCTTTTTCATAGATGATTGATATGCGGTATCACGACCTACCGGATTAGACCGAAACTGTCCGAAACGAACCGATATTGTCCGAAACAGACATAGATTGTGATAACAAGAAAATTATAGCATGTTACTAAAAATTATAGCATGAAAGTATGATTTTGCTAGAGCCAATCAGAATAATACTACCACAGAATCAAGCAATAATGAAAGGACGAGGTGAATCCAGTATGGTTCGAATTTTTCACCACATAGTAGCATGTGAAGCATTTTATGTGCACAACAATATTGTGATTTACTTAGAACGCAGGAAAACCGTACCCGAAGAGTTATTGCACCCTGCATACATGTATCCGTCATGTAACCAGATTTTTTATAGTACGGATTTATGCTACATCACACGACGACACAAAAAAATAGTTTAACCTCACTTTTAAGAATATACCATTTAAGTCACGTGATAGCAGATTTTGGCTTATGCCACTTAACTTATATTTATAGCACAGCTTTGAAACTGGATTCACCTTGTCCTTCCATTAATGCTTGATTCTGTGGTAGTATTATTCTGATTGGCTCTAGCAAAATCAAACTTTCATCATGTATTTGAAATCTTTGTTTGGAGACTCAGAGAATCTAACCAAGTAAAGCACAAGCACGCTATACAACTTTGGGTCACTCAGATAGAAAGAATATATGTTTGGAATTTTGAATAAAATCTTCTTTTGCTGGTGGAATTTTACATATGTTTGTTTGTTTCGTTTAAGTTTCAAAGGTCAAAGTAACAATTTTTCAGACGTTTAACGGTTTAACATAGCATATGTTTTATTTAGTATCAAAATGCACTAAACGTTACTAATTAAAAGGAATAATTCTTCTAGTCGGTGTAGATTAATATCACAATCTCATATTATTTTAAACTTCCAAATTTCTATGAACCCTTCCGTATAGCATGTTACTAAAACATGCTATAATTTTCTTGTTATGAGATAGAATCATTCTATTGGGTTTCTTTAAAACTCGCCCCCAAAAAATCCATCGACTTGATGGTACGGGATGGTATAACTTGTAGAATGGCTATATTGTATTATCGTAAGAGTAGTATTCTTGGATAAGTAAGTCTTTATTGGACATAGTAGACACTTAATCGATATTAGAGATGCTTGCAGAAAAAAGTATTACCGAGAATTTTCTTTCTAATTATATCTGTGCATGGCAATAACATTTATCATAATTGTCAAAACAGATGACAGCAAATATGATTAATCTATGACTTTATATGAGATACGCACATCTTTATTTGTAGTACTCAGACATTGTATTTCGATAACTGTAAGTTACTGTGTGTGGTATATGAACAAAAGGAAGTAGTTTGTAAAATGCTCAAATACTGCCTTTTTTACATTGCCCATTCAAAGGAAAGCATGTCCATGAAAAGTATACCCCCTTAAGCCCCACTTTTATATAGTAAAACTGGGGTTTACAGGGGTATACAAATATTCTTATTTTTGATCCAAAGGATTGTGGGTACTCGTTAGAACCGCCTCAATAAATCTCGCCCCACCAGCCTTCAGACATAACCACAATAAGAATATGGGCCCCCGCCCACTCGGACCTAAAGAAATAGATTGGCTGCTTGTGTCTCTAGGCAAAGCTTATTCGCTACTGAGTGACCATCTGATTACTGATTAACCTCTCAGGGCTGAACCTACACAGGAAGAGTGGTTCAAGTCAAGCCATCAAGACATATAAGCCTTAGTTTAGTCACTTGATTTAGTCGGTGGTAATATTTTAAGCACTTTTTGGATGTCATGACGTCCTTATTTTGGGTAAAAGTCCCATAAAACCGACATGAACACAGCTGTTGACTGGGACGTTAAGCATGATTTGAAAAAAAAAAAAAAAAAAAAAAAAAAATCAAATGTCTATTTATAGATCAGTTCGTAGAATTCAAAAACTGACTTACTAGTCCGGCAGAAAACAAATTTGACCTGGAATTGAGTTCTAAAGTTTTTTTCTTTACTGAATTATGTTCAGTAGACATTGCCTTTGAAGAATCTGAGTGATGCCACCTTGGCATCAATGAGCAATTTTGTATTTCTAAGATGGCGTTTAAGATGGCGGCCAAATTATAAAATTATCTTTAATACAGCTCCCTTGTTGTTTTTATCTGGCAAAATTGATGTGATTTCAGTGCAAAATGATGAATAGGTATAAGATCTGTGTAAATATGCAAATTTTATCACATTTTTAAGACAGGATACAACATGGCTGTCAACTATCTTAGAAAAACACGGTATAAATGAGATTAGTCATGTTATTTCTACTTTCAAGTTTTGATTAAACAATAAGCACTTTGAATTTCAGGACCATTACCTAAGCTAGTTTGCTTCATCAAGATGCAGTGATTATCATATTCAAGATGGCATTCAAGAAGGCAGTCATGATTTTTTGCGTAAAACGAATTTGACCTGGAACTGAGTTTTAACGTTTTTCCACACTGAATATACTTACCACTTAAGTCATTAATCTAGACATTTTACCTTATCAAGCTATAGGATAATTGAGCAATTTTATATTTCAATATGGTGTATTTCAAGATGGTGGAAGGTTGGGTGGAAAGAAAGTGAATGTTGATAAAGATCTGGAACTAGGTACAAAAGCAATGAAACCGTTTGAAAGCAAATAACATGTAAGGTTAAATGAGGAAATATTTAAGTTGTAGAAATTCAAGCAGCAGTATAAATGATCTTATAGCTGGTAATAATGAAGTAATTTCTACCATTTTAATTTATACTAGAGGAATTTGACAACAGGCAATATCATATGTCATGGGCATAAGCATATTAACGCATGGGTTTGCACTAATGCCAGCCTTGATGTTTGCAGATACAGGTGACATTTAAATAAGCCAATGGAATAACTACTCACAAACAAAATAGTATGTATGGGTCAAATAAAAAGAAAATCACTTGTTCTGCACAAAAGTGTCACAACACATGCAATTAGTGTAACAGACAATCAGACTTGTAATTTGAGAAGATGAAATGTACTTTCAGAAGTTTGAAATGGTATTATCATTGAAAGGAGCCATATGTAAAACACCCATGAAGAAGGACCTCCTTATGCAGCAAATGATGTTGGCAGCACTTGTAAATCAGAAATTTTGTTTTAAAATATTTACATCCGATTTGAACATTTATCTTTCCTACCATAATATTGGTCTAATGGCTGATAGACACAAAGTCAATAGTTTTTTCGGTCATGTCGGCATAGAACATGCTTCTGTTGAATTTCGTATTTTAAATGCATGGTTTTATAATTATACAATCAAGAAATTTCTACACAGAAAATCTTTGATACGGTTTATATAGTCAGCTTAATTTAATTGTCTTTAAGTGAAGGAAACATTGCGATCCTGGTCTCAATTACATAACCATTGTCAATAACATGTTTTCATTTTTCTCCAAAGGAATTAATGCAGGATGACTTGGATTCTTCAAGGGCTAGGTCTGCTAAACAAGATACAGTAAAGAAAAACACTTTTGAGCTTAATTCCAGGTCCTCTCTGACGTAAAATATTGATTTTTGCTATTTCTGGCTTCCATCTTGGATACCATCTTGGATATATCAAAATGCTCAATGATGCCAAAGTGGCATCACTTGGATTCTTCAAGGAAAAGGTCTGCTCAACAAGATTCAGTACAGAAAAAACTTTAGAACTTAATTCCAGGTCCTCACTGAATTCAGCTATTTTCTACCGGACTATACTTTTAGTAATGTTAAAACTAGTTCAAGTATACAGAGGCACGGTCAGTTAAATTGAGGCAAGGTCAAACACCGCACCTTGAGAAATCACGTAAAATATATTTGATTTGTTTTATTGTTATTTTTATTTATTTATTTTGTTTTTATCTATTATTATTGTTATTTTTTTTATTTAGTTTGACGTCCTTTCAAACATTATTTTATCTCATATGAGACGTGCCAATCAGTAGGTGGGGCGAAAACGGGAGAACCCCGAGAAAAACCACCTGATACACCCGCAAGCAGATTTTGGCTTGTTTCACATATGCCCCGTGTGTTTGGGTGGATGGGGGCACGAACCTAAACCAGACACAGCGTGATTAATGAAATGTCAGCGCTCTTAAACACGCGGCGACGTGGCCGCATATATTTTAATGCTTCTATATTTTAACATATTTTACACATTTATAGTGCACATAGAACAATAAATTGAAAAATGCGACGTAATGGTCTCCGTAAGAACTTACCGCAATAATATAGATACTCATCAAAAGAAGTTTGCACCAACTAATATTTTTGTGCTATTTTATAAATGTTAGACTTAATTAATTCATACAAGCCTGATGGATATGACAACACTCATATTGGTGTACATAATGATTGTAGAACTAAATTAATGTGTTCAAAATGCATTTTCATAGTTAAATGCAGGGAATCGTTCATTAAAAATCGTGTTTTAATGCCTTTTTTTTTAAACGGCCCAAATTTTGGGCATAACCTGTGCACTCAATATTTTTACAAACACGCTTTCATTAATACCAAATAAAATGATATGTACATGTAATGTTATACAAAATTTTTTCGAAAAATCAAAATTTTTCCGTAGCATCAGGAAAACATGTCCGTGCAATGATTACCCCTTTAAACCCCACTTTTATATAGTAAAACTGGGGTATGCAGGGGTATACCTATATTTCTTATTTTTGCTCCAAAACATAGTTTGTGGGTACTCGTTAGAACCGCCTCGGCGAGGCGGTTCTAACGTGTACCCACAATCTATGTTTTGAGCAAAAATAAAAGATTTTACCGAAAATTTTCAATTTTTACAACTTAAAAAATCTCTGTATATTGCATGGGCGTGTTTTCGTAAAGGTTTTATCTGGACATTTCCTGTATCTCTATCTCAAGGTCAAGATAATCATTACGACAACATGCCAATGCAATATAGAGATTTTTTTTGGTCGTAAAACGTCTAAAATTCTATTAGAATGTTTTTGATGTTTTTCTTATTTTTGTTCAAAACATAGATTGTGGGTACACGTTAAAACCGCCTCGGCGAGGCGGTTCTAACGAGTACCCACAGTCTATGTTTTGGAGCAAAATATGAAAAAAGATATACCCCTGCATACCCCAGTTTTGCCATATAAAAGTGGGGTATAAGGGGGTACATATTACACGGACATGTTTTCCTGATATAATTTTGAGTAATTTATCATGCATGCATGTGCATTTTAGTGCATGCAAATTGGACTTTAGTCAGACAAAGATAGGTGCCCTCTTTATTCTCATCAAAATATGATAAAAAGATAACATTTGTTTTTCCGTCAACGCATAATCCTAGAAAACCACCAGCCGCCATTGCGATACGTTAATTCAGGAAGAAGACTCCCATAGATTGGCGGTTTTCAGGATAAAATAAGTTAAACGGAAAATGGCCGCATTTCTTGGGAACACAGAGATTGGCATTAAGAAAACTGGAACGTCTTGCAGGGTGCCGAACAATCCAAAAGCCAAGCTGATGTATTACCTAAGCTGTGTGAATACACTGTTGAAGGTTTGTCTGTTTAAATGCATTTATGTCTATACATGTTTATAGACTTTTAATTTTTTAGCTTAATTATGTTTTGTGCTCGCCATTATTAAAATCTACACACTGTCAATCAGCTTTTCGTTTTACGATGGTGAAACATGCATAAGAAATTGAGTACTCTGATTACAATACGAGGGTAGTTAATATGACACAATCAACTGTTGCTATAGCAACATATATGGTACGTGTACAATTGGCTTGGTTTGAAATAAATATTTACGTCGTTTTCTGCGCTGCAAGATAAAAACCGTTGACTTTAAATATAAGAACATGCCTTATTGTTTTGGAACTTCTAATAGCCTAAACTACTGGACTGTCCGAAAGACCATTTTATTTTATATTTGTAGGCAGACGACAGCAATGACATTCGCCGGCTTACCGATTATAGAAACTATGATCGTTTGTCGGAATCCGACACCGACCAGCTGGTCTTGCTCTGCATTTTGATATCTCCGGATGAGCTACTGAACAAAGTAATCTTCCAAGACGCCGATTTGTGCCAAGGTTCCTCTAATGAGTGCTGTTAGCAATCGCCTTCTCGTAACCAACAGCATCATGATTGGCGGACAACGAAAGCAAGTCCGTAAAATCATGGCGTGCACACCAGCCTGGCTCCGAAACAACTGGATCGAACCAATGGAGTACTTCAAGGGTCGTCTGCAACGGCTTACCAGGCAAGGCCGCCGAGAAAGTGACTGTGTTATCCTCTAAAAGATCAAGATCGTTTACTGTGCTTCAGATATCGACGAAAATGAAGGTCAAAATACCTATGAATGCCTACAATTCAGTACGGTTCCTTTGCTTCGAATTTTACCCATGCCATTTACACTGTATATATTTTCATATTCATATACTGTATGCATTCATATTCCATACATTAAAGCACGAACATGACTACAGTTGTCTGAACGGAATGTATGGACGTATAAATGTAAAACATATTTGAGCCACATTTTCTGCTCTGTGAACTAATTGACTTCACCCAAACCCTTAAAGACATTTTTGCACTGATAATGATTTTGTAATTTTGAAACTGTAATAAACGTTTGTGCTGATTAAAAAGTGCAAAATCGTTAAGCTGATATGTGATAGGTAATAACATTTTTAGATATGATTAAGCTGTGTCCGATTCTGAGAAATGTTCTAATTGCATGTTGTTGCGCAAATGTTGACTGTTGGATATTTGCATGGTGAGTAATAAATGCTTTGGGAGTTTGCAAGCCGCTTGTTCTGCGCTTCCACCACACAAGATCATAGGCTATGCTTAGTCTACGCTGTCAACGTTGCAGCTGCGACCTTGCTTCAATCTAAGCACCGGGACAGCGCTCATGGTACTTTTTTCAACTTTCTATATAAATTCAACGGTTAAACTTCTTAGGCAGCATTTGGAAACTCATTAATTTTTTGCTTGGTTTCCGAAGTTATTAACCTTCAGCTTCTCGTACAAGATCTTGTGGACTAAGATCAAGCGGTTCCATCACATGAGGTTAACCTTGGGTCTCAGTGGTCGATTTTGTCTGTCTTCTACGACAGGGTGATAAACTTTCCCGTTATGATAAAAATAATGATACATCATGTAAAAGTGTGGCGCTTTCATACATGTATCTTCATCGGCAAGAGCGCGATGTCAATCTCAATAAGCGAGGCTCGGTTGCCAATAACATAGTAGAAGCATACGTGAAACGCAGACAAAGTACCAAACGCACAGCATAGTAGAAGCGCCGTTGATGACGCTTCAAATATGTTCGAATCACAGTGAAAGCGCTTTGATCCTGTTCAAAGCGTACAGAGTATAGACGGATCGCCAAGAGCGT
The DNA here is from genome assembly GCA_964017185.1 of Rugalucina vietnamica. Lineage (NCBI taxonomy): Eukaryota > Metazoa > Mollusca > Bivalvia > Lucinida > Lucinidae > Rugalucina > Rugalucina vietnamica. Next base: position 8,451,642 of record OZ024880.1, read on the forward strand.
CATACGGAAAAATATTGAGCCGATACCTTGCCTGTAATTCGGTTTATTGCCGATAAAAAATGTACATAAATGAATAGGACATTGACTTTCAATCTTTGATTAAAACTTAATTACGGCAGATATCAAATTTGTTCTTTCGGAATATTGTAATTTAATGTATTCCTGATTTAATGGATATTGTTTTCGTTAAAATATCTTGATTTTTTGAATGGACAAAATCAAAATTTAAAAAGGTCCTATTTGGTCGCATCGTTTCTTATATCTGATATACAAAAAGCGTAAAATCTACCAAAGGTGCTTTGGTTAAATACTAAATATATTTTTTCCAAAACATTTTTCTAAATTTGTTCTTTCGGATTATTCATCAGAAGAAAATGATCTTTCTAACGGCATGCTTAATTTCAAAATCAAGCGACATTTGGCGTGGACAAATTGCGTGTGTTTTCTAGCTACTTTGAGATTTTTCCTAATTTCCGTAAATCACTAGTCTTTTCGGCAAATCCCGTAAACAGGGCGGAGAATTACGAATACCTGTGTATTAGCGTCTGTTAGTTATTGTAAAGGTGTAATACTTCTTTTCCTTGTAATTTATTTATTTATTTATTTATTTATTTATTTATTTATTTATTTATTTATTTATTTATTTTCTACAACATGGTAATTACTTATTCACACAAAAGAAAAAAAAAATGAAAAGTCTCTTTTCTCACCTCGAATGATAATCGCTTTAAAATTTATGAAAGATGCTACACAATGATCGAGATTATCTTTTGAGCATTATATATCCTCACAGAATGTAACATCTCTGAACAACAAACACATCGTAGGAATGCACATCAACATTATTATCCTTCTTGCAATTAGTCCATTTAAAGTTTCACACCTAAGTAACACTTTTTACTCAATCCGATGCCCAAACAATAGCGTCTCCGTGCCCCAGTTTGAACAAAGCAAAAACCGACATGAGCATTCTTAATAATCTTCAATCAAATCTCTCTCTCTCTCTCTCTCTCTCTCTCTCTCTCTCTCTCTCTCTCTCTCTCTCTCTCTCTCTCTCTTTAAAGCTGCAGAGTAACACTGAAACTGTACACTGTTTTCAATGAAATTAAGTCTTGTTTTTACTGTCCTGCTACTTTTTACGTTGATTCGTTCTGATTTTATTTCTCCTCTCAGTTTTCTGACATCGCGTTTTCATTCATTCATTCATTCATTCATTCATTCATTCATTCATTCATTCATTCATTCATTCATTCATTCACAAGTCACAAGATACATCAATTTATTATTTTTGTATTTTACTTTTTAAAAAGTCATTAAATGATTTTTTTTTTTTTTTTTTTTTTTTTTTTTTTTTTTTATCAAAAGATTAGTACTATAATTAATATTTACCAAAAATGCAGATATTGACGATACGATTTTGAACAGTTCAGTAGCGCATCAGTGTTGTTTTAGTTAATCTATGACCTAAGGGCTGATTTTATGACATGCAATTGAATTGAATTTGAATTTGAATTTATAAAACTACACCATTTCACATTTTAGCCGCGGCGTGAGAAAACCGGTATCAGGGGTTTTACGACCAAGTCTGACACAAACCGGCTTGTGTACGTTAAGTTTTTTTTTTTTTTTTTTTTTTTTTTTTGTTAACAACAACAAAAGTTGTAAACAACAACAAAAGATAAGTACTATAATTAATATTACACAAAAATGCAGATATTGACGACACGATTTGGAATAGTTCAGTTGCGCATCAATGTTGTTTTAGTTAATCTATGACCTAAGGGTATGATGTAAACAGACTGTTTACAGATTGTTGGTTTTCCCATGAGGTGGCTCAAATGTAGGTAAATATCAACATTTAGCTACGTCAGATGGTTGATGGATGAATTCTCACCCCCCAAAAATAACTATAATTACGTAGGTTTAACCAAATAAGGTTATGGTTCATTCAACTTAATTTTGTCTTAAATTTTGATTTAAAGTTAAATATTATCATGACCGATAGGGGTAAGATCTCTCAAGTTATTACATGTATCTTCATCGGCAAGAGCGCGATGTCAATCTCAATAAGCGAGGCTCGGTTGCCAATAACATAGTAGAAGCATACGTGAAACGCAGACAAAGTACCAAACGCACAGCATAGTAGAAGCGCCGTTGATGACGCTTCAAATATGTTCGAATCACAGTGAAAGCGCTTTGATCCTGTTCAAAGCGTACAGAGTATAGACGGATCGCCAAGAGCGTAGAAGAAGCGTACTGGGGTCGCGGACAAATACCTCGACGTTCTTGGTACGATGCCACTACGCTTTCTCTGCGATGCTCGCGCTGAAGCTACGATACTTCTACGATCAAGATATCTCTTCACTTTTATTACGTTTTTACTGCGCTTCGAGTCTATGGCGACCTCTCTTAGTAAATTTTGATCAATGTCAAAACTTGAGTTGTGCGGTGGCGATCGATCGCGATCAGGGCGTTTCCAAAACGCTTCTCCTACGACCAAAGAATTTTACCTACGCTGTTGCTGATCTTTCTACGATGCATAGCATTTTACAATGTATTCCCATATTTGGTTCGTTTGCTTAAAGTCCCAGTCGACAGCTATGGTCGGGACCTTGCGTCCATTTTATTGGACTTTACCCAAAATTAGGAATACAAAAAGTGCTTCAAATATAACATCAGGAAAACATGTCCGTGCAATGAATACCCACTTAAACCCCACTTTTATATAGTAAAACTGGGGTATGCACGGGTATACCTATTTTTCTTATTTTTGCTCCAAAACATAGATTGTGCGTACTCGTTAGAACCGCCTCGGCGAGGCGGTTCTAACGTGTACCCACAATCTATGTTTTGAGCAAAAATAAGAAAAATATCAAAAATTTTCCACTGAAAATTATCGATTTTTGACCTGAAAAAATTACTGTTTATTATATAAGCTACTGAAAATCTCGCTTTTCATTGGCCCAAAGCGCCCACGTGGCAAGTCTTCAAATTGTCATATTAACTGGCTAGCGCGTGCTGGCAGGTCTATATGAGTCAATGTCAAAATTCGTCAAAATTCTTGTCTTCTCAATATTTTATGAAAACCACTTACCAGATCGTGATTTGAATTTTTTCATATGATACTACTGATTATGCTTAATAATAGTAAATAATAAGACAGTATCTGATTGGTGTAAAAATACCTGTTTTCTAGATTTAAAACCTCATTTTTCATCATTTTTGCCTGTCCCTCGAAAAAAAATGAAGATTCAGCACAACTTTTGAAAGCCGCTATTAATTTTTTGGTAGTTTTGACTGGGTGTATCAATAAGACCATTATTAAGGTAAATATAACAGGTTTCAAAATGGGATATTTCATATAATTTTTCATATTTTTTGGCAATAATAAATCCGTCCCTGGATTTATGTCCTTACCGTAACGCAGTGATAAATTGCCAAAATAATACAGGATCCCTCATGTTGGCAAATCTGGTTATCTGTCATGCTTACTGGACACTTTCTATTTACAAGCATTGCATGTGTTTTAAAATGCTGCTACTGAACTGTACAATGAAAGTACTGTTTCAGTGAGTAAGCCCAGTAGAGTATATTTTTTGTGTGTCCACTGACCGTAACGAGATATTAGCACAATGAATACTTTGAAAAAGGTATGATTCTGACATATTGATCCAGTTACATTTCTCAATAGCAAACCACTTTTGGTTCCATGTTTTAATGCATAAATTTTATTTAAGATAGAAATAACTTAAAATAAGTCCTTACCGTAACAGTCCTTACCGTAACAATATAAAATGTTATGGTAAGGACTCATTTTGTTACGGTATGGACATCTGCTGTAAAACAGCAAAATAAATCAACCTGTATGTTATTTATGTAGATACATTTGCTATGAGAAACTGTAACTTGTTGTAATTAGAGTAATAGGATTATAAAAACCCAAATTTATCAATGAATTTTTAACACAAATACGTTCATAGGAATTATTCCGTTACGGTAAAGACATTTTGTTGAAATACCATGCCTTTTTGGAAAATCAGTTGGAAATCAAAACCAGAAGCAATACAATTGTAAGTCATATAAAATATATTATTTTATTGAAAAAGATAGCTATCAGGATTATGATTGAGAACAATTATTTCCTACAAAATGTGTTTTGTCCATACCGTAACATGCTGGTCCATACCGTAATGATATCTCAGAATGTTTAACTGTACCAGAAAACTTACAAAACTTATTAGACTTAAATCACCATAGAAGATACCAAAATATTTAATACTTATTATATCATTCAATCACACTTGCCTGTATTGCTGTCAAAAAGGCAAGCAATGATATTTATACTAAAAATGTCCATACCGTAACAATTTTATCAATATAAGATCTTGTCCATACCGTAACAGAGAATGTCCATACCGTAACAACATCAGAAAAGTATTTACTGTGTAACATTTTATTAGTTACTTTTCTGTGTTTACCTTCTTTTGAATTCACACCAAAAGGATTTATCAGTGAAAATAAATAAAGATCTTTCTGAATCACTGCCTTCGTTTAGCAACAAATTAGTGCGCAAAGTCAAAAATGTCCATACCGTAACATGCATCTTGTCCACTACCGTAACGGTAATAAATTTCTGAAAATAAGTTCTTTATAAAGACTTCATGTGGATTATAACCACACAATCATTATTATCAAGATGAATAACTTGTCTGCAGTATTGTTGTTGTCTAGCAACATGTGTTTTAAAAATGTTATTAAAAGCGGAAAACATCTAAAATCTGTAAAAAGTTGTTTTTGCTTGTATGGTCACTGTTTTTTTCTACTATCATTACAGCTGTACATTTTTTTCTTCAATACATGTGTAGAAACATTCTGTTTATGAGATTGCATACATCAGAAATAAAAAATTGTTGCACATTTCAAAGAAAAACACAATTTAAAATTTGTTACGGTATGGACATTTTTCCTGGTCATGTGACTTTTGACGATCTATTAAAGCAATCTGATTGGTTGTTAAGATTACCTTTAGTTTGTTTTAATTATTTTAGGGTTAGCTTGTTACTATCAATCAAAAAAATTTTAACTTTCTTTTAGTTGCTTTTTATTTTTTTCACACATTCAAAATTTGACGAATTTTGACATTGACTCATATTAGTTTAGAAGGCAAGTTTCCAATCATCTTTAAATTTAGAAACTAATATAGACCTGCCAGCACGCGCTAGCCAGTTAATATGACAATTTGAAGACTTCAAATATAATAAAACAATTAATGACTATTGAAGCATTGGATATGATGTGATATCGACCCGAGAATACCAATATTGACCTCGGCCTCGCCTCGGTCAATATTTATATTCTCGGGTCGATATCACATCATATCCAATGCCTCAATAGTTATTAATTGTATAATATCATATGGGCATGTTTTCGTAATGAAAACAACAATGGCTCATATGCATAGATGGTTTGACTGAACCACTTTTTCTTAGCAGGTTAAGGCCTGAGCGGTTAACCAGTAATCAGATGACCAGTCAGTAATGTATAAGCTTTGCATAAGCAGTCCTTTTTCTTTCGGCCCAAATGGGCGGGACTCATATTCCCACCCGACAAGCAGCGTTGTGGGATCGCGCCCAGTGGAATGGATGTATAACTGCCATGTACAGCCTTAAATGGTTCAAATAGGTATTAAAATTATTTCTTTTTACAGAGTTAAGTTTCAGAAAAAATAGCCAAAATCTGAAACTGCTGTCAATCTCGATTAATGCCAGGTAAATATCTTTTTCAAGCCTATCCATATCATATACATATTTCATATCCAAAATGGTTTAACATCGTTTTTTATTATCCAATTATGATTCATAACTTATATTAGCTATTTTCCTGACTTGAGAATGTCTCGAGTAGTTTTTCAAATGACCATTTAATACACAATACATACTTCTTAGGGACGTTCAATTGATTATAAAATGCACTATCGATGCTTCGAGTAACCATTCGAAAATTCATGACATGCATTTTAAGGGTCTCGCTTAGACAGCTGTAGATGTCAAAATATTTTTTAACGATATAGATGAACATCCAAAATATGGAAGGATATATTATATTTCGAGTATTTCTTACATTCATATTTTGTTCATCTTTTCAGTTTTCAGTTTGCTTAGGTACGTGTACGTTTGATTTTTGAGTTTGCCATTTCCTGGTCATAGTTTTTTTTATCGCTCCATAGAATGATATTTTGTAATTATAATTCTTAAAATTCTTCACTAAGTATTTTATACCCTTTTTACAGTGGTTGTTTTTATCGTTCTTATAATATTGCCTTGTGTACTGTCAAAGTCGGCATTTTCCATTTCTATGCTACTAATAAATGAAAACACTCTTTTATTCTGAGTATGAAAATTATTTCTTAGTACCTTTCTTGATTTGCTTATCTGGCATGCACAAGAAAAGTGAACATTTTGTACAATTTGACAATGCATTGAAAGACACACCTGTTTGCCAAAAATAGTATACAACGTCATAACATTTACTGAATAATTCCAGAAAATGTAGCCAGAGGTAAAACTGCGAGCCAAAACTCTGATTTGATCTGGAATAACTTCACATGGTCGGCGGACAGGGCTATTGACGGTTGTCTAACCCAGGCCGACCCAGACTCGAGCGGGTGTTGCAGCTGCAATATTGGGAACGGGCTCAACAATTATTGGAAAGTCAACCTAGGGGAAAAGTATTCTGTGATAAATGTTACAATCATAGGGCGTGAACTTGGTGCAGGACGTAAGTACCTGCTGTAGCATGCATGTGTTTTTTATCTAACGGCTTTACAGTAACATTTTAACACATGTACATACCGTACTGAAAACTTAGTTTATCAAAGTATAAACGCTTGCCTGTATCACACTAATCAGAAAGTGCACAATCCGTCACCTATTAATGGTGAATATTAATAAGAAAGACCTGGTTTGGCTTTGGGTGGTAATATTTAGGATATAGAGGTCTCAGAAGGTGATAATAAAGCAGTTCTGGGTGTTTTATAATCGTCATCTTTATAAAAACGGATATGATGTTTCTATAAGACCAGCTTTAAAGATATGAATACTTGCTTCTTTTACCATAGACACGGTTTTGGTTCGTTTTTTGTCAGCTCCATATCATTGATAAAATTACTTTCGTAGAAGACGATAGCCAGCTCTTGCCTTTCCAACTATTTGCAATAGAGACTGCTGATGAACAGGAAGTGGAGATCTATGACAGTGGTACCCAAGATTACGGGAATGGGATATTTTACATCACCTTTCAACAAGCGGTTGAAATGACGGTACTGGTAGTTAGAAGACCGGACCATAATTTATTGACTCTTTGTGAAGTCCAGGCGTTTGCAGGTACATACTATCCTACATAACTGTAAAATAATGGATTTCAGTTTTAAAAAAAAGTGAAGAGAAACTTGATTCATTATTTTAAGCTAGCCTTCAGAAAAAGAAGAGAGAGAAAAAAAACATGTTCACGTGCACGCATGCACGCATGCATGCATGCACGCATACACGCGCACGGATGCACAGAGAAGGATCAGACAAAAAAGTATTCTATTATAAAACTGAATAAGTACTTAAAGATACATTCAATATGTATGACTCATTAGTTGAATTTCATAGACACATCAACAACTACAACAGTTGCAGCACAGTCGACAACGCCGACAGAAGCTCCAACACAGTCGACAACGCTGACAGAAGCTCTAACACAGTCGACAACGCCGACAGAAGCTCCAACACAGTCGACAACGCCGACAGAAGCTCCAACACAGTCGACAACGCCGACAGAAGCTCCAACACAGTCGACAACGCCGACAGAAGCTCCAACACAGTCGACAACGCCGACAGAAGCTCTAACACAGTCGACAACGCCGACAGAAGCTCCAACACAGTCGACAACGCCGACAGAAGCTCCAACACAGTCGACAACGCCGACAGAAGCTCCAACACAGTCCACAACGCCAACAGTAGATCCAACACAGTCAAGCACTGAATCAAGAGCAACAGTGACTAGCCCTCAATCATCAATATCAACGACCAGGGCTACCGGTAGGTTAAAATAAAATTGACGGAAAAGAAAACGCTCATTATACCAATGTACATGTACGTAAATCCAAATAAGCAATGGAGCAACCCATTTAGGAATAAAGGAGCCATTTTAAGTTAGATTTTGTCAGCACTAGACAGAATGCGCCAAATGCAAACTGAATAAGTCATTATCAGTGTATTGTCTCTCTTTCAGCTTTCTCCGGAGCCAGACACTTGCAGTATTCTATGGGAACAGTTATCGTTAGTATTCTGTTTGCGTGCAAATGTATGCCTGCTTGGAACTAGATGAAGAAAACAATAACAACAACAAACAAACAAACAAAATCATGACAACGAACACTTTCACCGAAACAACTCGCGTTACAGCCATCATCTTGCAAAATATCCATGTATTATAAATCCCCTTAGAACCCCCGTTTAAATACAATGAGTGCTTCAAATTATATACCATAGATTATATAGAGTGTGCGGTTTAACGTGTTCTCCTAGTGAAAGTTTTGAGATTTTTTATGAATACATGTATTTGCAGCTGTAAATAATACATGTGTATTGCATAATTGTAATGAAATTGTAATAATTGTGTAAAACTAAACTGAACCAGTTACAAACGTCACATAGGTACAAGGTACCGTGTGTATCAGACATCTGTGACATCTGTGAGATACAGCCCAGCAGGCACATGGCGTCAGAATGACGTCGCATCGACGTTTATATGACGTCAATTTGACGTCATGTGCTCGCTGTGAGGTATCAGAGTGAACTTGCTATCTAACATGTACCCACAATCTATGTTTTGAGCAAAAATAAGAAAAATATCAAAATTTTTCAGCTGAAAATTTTCAATTTTTAAAGGTCAGAAAATATCTGTTTATTGCATGGGCAAGTTTTCGTGATGAGGTAGCGATATGACAGAGGTAGGGATGTGTAAATTTCAAAATGACCACAATTTTATCTAGGATTTTATCGCCTTTATAGTGGACATTTATTAATGCAGAGAATTCACATTGTTGTCACGGCTGTCGACAATGACGTTACGTATTCCCGCAAAAGTGTACTAGTACACGTGTGGTCATAACACTTTTATTGCATGACTTTAACCACTGGAAAACAGCGGCGCCATGTGATAGTAGTTTTGCTTTGTACGAGATATTTAGAGATTATCACATGGGCATTTTGGTTATCGCCCGCAGTATCAACCTGAGACTCCATTATCAAGCCCGAGAGCTTTAGCTCGAGGGCTGATAATGGTCGAGGGTTGATACTAAGGGCGATGACCAAAATGTCCATGTTATAATCTGTTTATCACATCTTAAAAATCTTCTATTCAACGAACGTATATAGAAATGCGAAAATTTTTCGATTTCTGACTAGAAAAAGAAAACGGCGCCATTAAAATGACGTTACGTCATTTCACTTGACGTCACATATTTCGTCGCGCGACAACGTCGGATGCGGGCATGATAACCTCTTTCCATTCAAAATGCATGGTTTCCGGTTATCAGCCCGCCTGTGTTGATAACCAGAGGGCGGGAAACACATTATCACATATGCAAACTTGAGGTTATCTCTGGAAATATAGGTTTAAGTATGTGATAATGATGTTTATCATATATTTACTGCAAAATATGTTCTTTTTGCATATGCGATACAGACAAGAGTTACGTTCACGTATCGCGGCACAGTATCTCGAAAGCCGTATCCGTTCAAAAATTGATAAAACCCATATCACTCCCTTGGGAGAAAAAGCCGTATCACCAAATGATTGGCTCACATACCCACGTGACCCATATCATCCCTAGGGAGGAAAAGCAGTATTACCAAATGATTGGCTAATAAAATTATATTCGGTGCACTCGGCTCCTATTGTATTGAGTTCATTAGGTAGTGTACCGCAGGCATTTTAGATTTGTTTGGATTGTGGTTTTATGTCACAGGCAACAGTATTTTGTCATGTCGAGACGAATTTTCGATTTGTGCTAATGTGGAAATAATATGCGCTCTACTGCACGCTTTGGCGGTATGTCAAAATAAAATAAAATAAAAAATAAAATAAAAGAAAATAAATAAATAAAACAAAGAAAGGGAAAAAATGGTCATGAATTAAAATATATGATAAAAAGATTACGATATGACATCTTTCATATCGTACCCACGTATCAACCCTCGAATCCCGTATCAGCCCTCGACTCTCGCATCAGCCCTCGGGCCTTCGGCCCTCGGGCTGATACGAGAGTCTCGGGCTGATACGGGATTGTCGGGTTGATACGAGGTACGATATGAAAATTGTCATATGATAATCTCTATGTACCAGGAATCGATATGCGCCAAGTGTTGGTGTGTATCATGTATCTGTAGTGTACAAGATATCGGCGTTTTATGAGTAATTGCCCGTAGTCAATTAACGCTTGTAGGTCGAATTAAACTTTTGTACAAAGACATATGGTGGCCTTTGGGAATACTTGTTCCATCTAAATTCATTTAGTCAAAACATGTATTAAACTCCTTACGCTTACTACGACATAATTAATTTTCTAGAATCAATGTCTTGCATTAGTGTCTTCTACAATTTTATAAAAGCAAAACATTAAACTGTGATGTTAAAGACACATGTTAAGCAATTACTTTTAGGTACCCCAGATGGTTGATGGAAGATTTTCTACACAAAAATAATTATATATTACTGCAGCTGGTGTTGTAACGCGTGGCGGCCCTAATACGGCTCTGGACAGTGGACAAAGGAGCGGACTGGCGCAAGGGTAGAGTGTCGGAATCTGGTCCCAGAGGTCGCAGGTTTGATCTTCAGCCGGGGCGCCGTTCGTTGTAGCCTTGAGCAAGTCACAATTCCACCACTCCTGAGGTAATGGTCAGAAATTGATCGACAGTACAGAAGAAAAAAGTCTCCCCCTTCATCATCCAAAGTGAAGGTTGTATTTTCCCGTTTTGTCCTTTCAGATCGGTGAGGGTATGTGGAGAAATCAGGATTTTATAATCCGTTTTACATTTTAATTGCATTTTACTAAACATGTTTTAATTGAATGGCTCTGTTTTGGATTTACCCGTCAGTATGTTGACTGCCTAGTTGAATTTTTCAGAATTGCAGTAATTTTGTCTGGCTCCATGTTGCCAGATTTATAGGGCCACTGAGGAAGCTTGAATACCCTTAACCGCGGTATGGCCAATTTCTTTTCTCATAAATGTTTTAACTGCTCTTAACCACGGGGACTCAACTGTTAATCGTGATTATTGATGCGACGTGGAATGTTAATGCATGCTATTATGAAGTTTCGTATGCGTCGGCGAGATCTTTACGAATGCGACGTTCCACATCCACTGCCCTTGGACTGTAATTACACGGGCACACGTTTTGCTCTCGTGAAAATAAACAAAGCCGAGTTTGTAAAGTCGGCGTCCACTATGATCTGCAAAATTCTTTTATGTTCCTTCTTGAAGTCAACTGGAATACTTACGGCACTTGTGTTTTTCAGCTTATGGTTTATAATGCTGACCTGTAGATACGATTTTGCCACGGAAACTCATTACATTCTTAAAGTCCTTTTGTTTTTCATTGTCTCGGTCGTAAACTTAGAAGTATAACACAGTCATGTGGGTGTCTTTATTGAAATTTGTATCCAAACGGCTTTGTAAACGCACATTTATTTACTGTGCGTGAAAAAAGTAAGATAAACATCTTTTGTATGCATTGAAGACGAAGGTACGTATTACTAGAATGAGTCATAGAAGAATTTGCATTTTTATGTGCTCTTTCAAAAGTTATTTACGTGCATGCAGAAGCATAACGAGTGCCTTTATCAAGCGAAACATTGCATGGCGTTTTTTAGCTCACCTGAGCCGTCAGGCTCACAAGGTGAGCTTATAGTATACCCATGCTCCGTCGTCCGTCCGTCCGTCGTCCGTCCGTCGTCCACCATTTTCAAAGATCTTCTCCTCTGAAACCGCTTGGCTAATCAAAGCCAAATTTTACATGAAGCATCTATGGGAAGGGGGAACCAATGTGTATATAAATAATCCAGGTCACATGACCAAGATGGCCGCCATGCCCATATATGGTAAAAACCCTTCAAAACTCTTCTTCTCCGGAACCACTGGACCCATTTCGACCAAACTTGGCATGAAGCATTAATGGCTCAAGCACTACAATGTATATATAAATCATGACCCTATGATGACCTTGACCTATTTTACGGCAAGGTCAACATAGGTCGCGAATGCATTTGAATGGGAAAAATTGTTAAATTGTCATTTAAAGGAAAAATCTTGCAGAAAATGAGCAGTAGGACTGAATATTAATGATTCTGAAAAAAAAATTGGGCACCAGGGGCTCATCCGCCCCCACCCCGGGGCAATATACATGTATATCTCCATAATATTCAAACATCTTCTCCTCTGAAACCGCTTGGCCAATCAAAGCGAAATTTTATGTGAAGCATCAATAGGAAGGGGTAACAAATATGTATATAAAAATCCAGGTCACATGACCAAGATGGCCACCATGCCCATATATGGTAAAAACCGTTCAAAAATCTTCTTCTCCAGAACCGGTTGACCGATTTCAACGAAACTTGGCACGAAGCATTGATGGCTCAAGCACTACAATGTGTATATAAATCATGACCCTGTGATGACCTTGACCTATTTTACGGGAAGGTCAACATAGGTCACCAATGCATTTGAATGGGGAAAACTTTTAAAATGTCATTTAAAGTGAAAGTCTTGCAGGAAATGGGCAGTAGGACTGGATATTAATGATTCTGAAAAAAAATTGGACCCCAAGGGCTCATGTGCCCCCACCCCGGGGCAATATACATGTATATTTCCATAATATTCAAACGTCTTCTCCTCTGAAACCGCTTGACCAAACAAAGCCAAATTTTAAGTGAAGCATCTATAGAATGGGGGAATCAATGTGTATATAAATAATCTAGGTCACATGACCAAGATGGCCGCCATGCCCATATATGGTAAAAACCCATCAAAAATCATCTTCTCTGAAACCAATAGACTGATTTCAAGGAAACTTGGCGTGAGGCATCGATGGCTAAAGTACTCCAATGTATATATAAATCATGACACTGTGATGACCTTGACCAAGTTTATGGCAAGGTCAACATGGGTTGCCTGTGCATCTGAATTGGGAAAACTGTTAAAATGTCATTTGAAGGAAAAAGCCAACAGGAAATTGGCAAATTGACAGAATATTGAAGATTCTGAAAAAAGAAAATGGCCCAAGGGCTTATCTGCCCCTGCACTGGAGTTAAATACCATAATATTCAAACATGTTTATTGGTATATGCAGCTGATCTCAGGTGAGCGTTTACAGGACCATTGGTCCTCTGGTTCCTTGGACTACACGCACTTCGTTGCCTCAAAGCATATACCACTTTTATTTTGAATGAGGTCAAAGTATGGTGTTTCTGATTCAGCTGATTAATCTAAGGCTAAACCGAATAATTTTTGATCATTGAACAGGTTGAATATGGGTGGCTCCATGCACTTCTGATAGGCAGGGGGAAAACAACAGAATTAAAGGGGTTTATGCGGTTGTTAGGTGCGGTTGCGAGGCAGTTTTCCATTGGAATGGTGTGTTATACAAGAACAGCGATCAACTATGGTTATTTTATTAGCACTCGAGCTCAAACAAATTCCTCCAGCCTCTGCAAGTAATAATACCGTATGAAAACCATGGTTGACCCCTTTAACATGTATCTAAAAATATTTATTGAAGAAAATGCATCACTGTCTCCATATCGCAACATTTGCTATTTTATTTTACTGAATCATCGGTCTCATTCTTCCACGATGCATTTCTGTGTCGCATATTAAATTTTAAAAACGTCTTCGATGCATACAACAGATGCTTATCTTACTGTTTTTATTTTAAATGTGCATTTACAAAGCCGTTTGGATACATATTTCAATAACTGTGTTATACTTTTGGTTTACGAATGTAATGAGTTTCCGTGGCAAAATTGTATCTACAGGTCAACTTTATAAACCATTAGCTGAAAAACACAAGTGCCGTAAGTATTCCAATTGACTTCATATGGGAACATAAAAGAATTTTGCAGATCATAGTGGACGCCGATTGTGTAAACACGGATTTATTTATTTTCGCGATAGCAATACATGTGATACTTACCATTCAAGGGCAGAGGATGTGGAACGTCGCATTCGTAACGATCTTGCCGACGCATACGGAACTTCATATTAGCATGCATTAACATTCCACGTCGCATCAATAATCACGATTAACAGTTGGGTCTCCGTGTTAACGGAACTCAGTTTTACTTTTATTAACAAAATAAGGTAATGGTTCATTCAACTCACTTTTGTCTTATATTTTGATTTAAAGTTAAATATTATCATGACCGATAGGGGTAAGATCTCTCAAGTTATTATTGTATATTCTGGCCAGATAAGTTTGTGGTTACAACACTTAGGGACCAATAAATTCTGGTTCTTCTGCGAGATTTATACTATACTTTAAATATAAATATATGTGCTTCGAATATAAAAATCTCCTTTTGAATTGAGAACTCCACTTTAGACGTCAGTTGTTAGTCAGACAATAGTGCCATATTCAGCTGCAACCATGAAATATTGGAACTGCCTTCTAGTAATGGCATCAGGTTTCTCCACAATGTATTGTGAAGGTAAATATACAAGTAGTGAAATAATTATTAAACTAAATTGTAGTAATTAATGAAAAAAGATTTTTTTTTATACTGGAAACTTCTTGATGGGAACCAATACCTTTAACAAATATCCGATCGTAAAAATGGCTTTTTTCTAAAACATGCGCAAAGCACTTATTTTTGTCAGCTATTCAATTACACAATACGCATTTTTATTGCATTTGTTAATTATCCATTTTAATAGATGCGAACATTACTGAAAAAAAAAAAAAAAAAAAAAAAAAAAAAAAACTTTCATGTACATCACGTTTCTCCGGCTTTGCTTTGTTGGATATGCAATGAATATTTCAGGAACCAACGTTGCGCTTAACAAAACAGCTACACAGAATTCCGACCTCGACTTTGCTGGGTTTCTCTGGACCGCGGACAAAGCTGTTGATGGCTGTACGAACCAAGATAACCCCGACGGGGAGAGGTGCTGCAGTGCTTCTGAAGGAACAGGGGCAGGCAATTACTGGAAGGTTGATCTGGGTGCACAGTACAATGTTGAGTTGATCACTGTTTACGGAAGGAGCCCAGGTAAGCAAAAGTGTGAAAGTATAAGCAAGCTTGAGATACAAAATATCATGTATACGGGAGCTGTCGCTGTAAATCGTGGACTGTGCTTACTGTATAAAACTAAACATCAGGAAAACATGTCCGTGAAATAAAAACCCCTTAAACTCCACTTTTATATAGCAAAAGTGGGGTATGCAGGGGTATACTTTTTTTCTTCTTATTTTTGCTCCAAAACATAGATTGTGGGTACTTGTAAGAACCGCCTTGCCGATGCGGTTCTTACGTTTACTGGTTCTTACGTTTACTCACAATCTACGTTTTGGGCAAAAATAAGAAAAATATCAACATTTTTCCAATGAAATTTTCCATTTTTTCTTCTGAAAAACAAAAATTCTCTGTAATGTGCATGGGCAAGTTTTCATAATGTTCCAATTTACAAAGTATATACATCTGCTGTGGGTGTACATAACGTAATTTCAGAAAAATCCACGTCATGCTAAGGTCTCAGTACACAATACAAAAAGATAAGGTTTGCAGTCCCGGTGCACGTTGACGACGTTATACATGTACGTTAATTTCATGTACATACCGTGAGGATTCGTCCTGAGTTAACAACACTGGAACCAGCGAAGCGACATTTTTAATTAAAAAGTTAGTGTCCACTGAACAGTAGACTTACTTATACAAGCACACATCGCCACTTTTCTTACTGTCTTAAGCCTAGTTTCCACTGACAATTTTTCTTTGACAAAGAGGGCTTGTCGTAGAAAAATGTACTCGTATAAACTTATTTCTGTGGCGAAGTGTCATTGTTAAATACCTGTGACAAAGGTGAGCGAGCTAAGTAATATAAGCAATCTTTGCCGTGTGTGAACGCAAACTCATTGCAAAAGTTTCTGTGACAAATAATTTTCGTCAAACAAAAAATGTCCGTGGAAACCAGGCTTTACGCCTATCGCCGTCAGTGGCATCTTTTGTTGTTTGAACGTCGCCGACATTCATGTATGGTTTCCTACCTACCTGTGCACATTCTGTCCACCCACCTCCATTTGAAAATAAGGCTCCTTAAAACACTATTGTATCTGACTGTGCTTTTCAGTTTCTTACATGTGTCATTGGGGTCACAGAACTGGATCGCCGTTCGTCACGCTTTCTCTTCGTCTAGCGTCGCCATTTTCACTAGGATGCAGGTTCAACGGAGAACATTCAAATAAGCGTCATTTTCAAACCAAATACTAGTGTATGTAGCTGTTCGAAATTTTCTGTGGTGTGGTGATACAAAAATAGTGTTGCTATAAGCATACCGCTTGTTTTCGCTCTAAACAGTAAAGTGACTGAAAATATATTATTTTATTAAGCACACCGATGATTATTTTAATGTGTTTATTTTGGCTGCTCCGGGTAAGCATACCGTGGCGTAATCCATCATGCTCAATGTACAAGTTGTATATATATAAAAATGTGCCTTTCATGTATCTCTTTTACTGAATTTGAATGGCAGAAGGTATTTATAAAGTTTATTTATTTATTTTTATTTATTTATTTTTTTTTTTAATTCAGTTTTACGTCCCTTTCAAGATTATTTCAGCTCATATGAGACGGGCCAATCAGTAGGTGGGGCGAAAATGGGAGAACCCCGAGAAAAAACACCTGTGGCCAGAGCGGGGCTCGAACCCGCACCAGACAGAGCGGTGAGATGATCGAGTGATTAAGAGAAAGCACTCTTAACCGCTCGGCCACGGTGGCCGCCAAATTTATAAAGTTTTGTGCCGATATGACGACAAATAAAAAAAGCTAAGTCGACGATTTATTGGGACAGCCCCCGTATACAGGCTTGGGCTGGCACAAACCAGGTAGTACAACCTCAGAAAACGACTAGAGAAGTGAACTTATGTATGCTCTGTTTAGCAAAAAGATGAAAAGGCAACGATCAGCTGGTCTACTTTCACTGTTAACATGCATGTTTCTATGCTCTTTCCTTTAGCTGTGGTTTCGCTACAGCGGATATCTCGTTAATACATCAATGCTTGATGATTTAAGCTGACTCGTGTCAAATGCTCCTTGGTAAGCTTATTTGATGGGCCTGCTCTGGTGTCGAACATGTATATTTCTGTAACATTCAAACATCTTTTCTAAAACCGCCTATCAAAATCCAAATGCCGTATATAGCCTTCTTGCAAAATGAGAATGGTTTTTATATAAGTGATCAAGGTCACATAAACAAGATAGCCGCCAGCGCTATAAATAGCAAATCCTTTAAGATTGCATAAATCATGACCTTGGGGTGACCATGACCTATTTTATGGCAAGGTCAACATTGATCGCCAATGCCTTTGAATGAGGAAAATTGGAAGAAAAAGGTACAAGTGGGCAATGAGGAAAAGGCGCAATCAGAAAGAAATTCCCACTCCAAAAACCGAGGCGAGAAAAACTAAATTGACAATAAGGCACTTATACATGTACTTAGAAAACATATCCTAAGCCGAGTGAGCAGCTACATGTATTTCCCAATAGGCGGCCACTCAGTTACTCGAACTTAAATAAAAATATGAAAACGCGCATAATGTTAAAACAGCACAAAAACCCGACTTCAAAACATAAAACAAATGGAAACATTTAATGAATCATTTAATGAAAGAATAATTTAGTGGGTAAACATTGCAGAAAATGTACAAATAGACACAGTCTTATGCTTATGTTCTCTAACCCAGGTTGACACAGGGCTATGCACATGAATATGTATTTGGAGACTAAAGCAGATCTTAAGGGATCTTCTACTTGGCCATTGGTAAGTCTGGCCGGGTCGTACATGTATTAGTGCTCATCATACATTACAAGTAATTACACCCCGCCCCGCCGTCTAGGTACAGTATAAAGTGCACTACATGTATGTCTTGGGCAGGTGGTGACGTTCAGCTGGCAGGATTCTCAGTTTACACTCAAGCTACCGTCTCTGGCACGGAAACCCTACTGTACACCCAGACCGGCGACTACGCCCCGGGGATTTTCAACATTACGGTCAACCCAGTGAGAACCGTGAGGTCTGTGGTTATCAGAAGACCTTTGGGAGATATTATAACGCTGTGTGAGGTCGAGGTCTACGATTGTAAGTTTTCATTACAATAGTCGTAATTTAGAGTATCACACTGTTTATCACATTTAAAGCCTGGTTTCCACGGACATTTTTGCTTTGACGAAGATTATTTGTCACAGAAACTTTGGCAATGAGTTTGCGTTCACACACAACAAAGAATACTTATATTACTTAGCTTGCTCACCTTTGTCGCAGATATTTGACAATGACACTTCGCCACAGAAATGAGTTTACACCAGCATATTTTTCTGAGACACACCTACTAAAATTGTCCGTGGAAATTCTGCAAAATGCCATTGAACCCCATTCCGGTCACAAGGGGATTGTTATTGGGATATGTTTACATGTCAATGGAAACCAGGCTTAAGCCCTTATTAAAAAGGCATAACGGCAGATTTGCTATACTCTTGCACACATGCTATTGAAAATTAGTTTTTAGCTCTGTTGCTTATGAGTTGCTAAAGGTAGTGCATCAAATACTTCTTATAGAAACTTCGTAAATGGACTGCAAAAATATTTCACTTGTATCGATATTTAAAGGCAACATTTTGTAGTACTATTTAAATTTCAGAAATGGAACACTGACAAGCATAATGACCATTGAAATTTAATAACAATATAAATTTTCATAAGATTGTGATAACACCTGTACTGCAAATACACTTAAAGTTCCATTAATCAAAGAAAAATAATCATTGAGAATATGTTCACTCTCGATAGGCCATAAATTCTTCAATATGCCATTGAACCTTATTCTGATCACAAGGGTATTGTTATTGGAATACGTTTATTACCAGCCCATGTTAAAATCGTCTAATCCAGCATGAAAAAATCATTTGTTTTATTCTGATGACTGATCTTTTTTATTAATTTAGTTTCCATAACACTGATCCGACAACAATTTGTTTCAGATGTGTTTTAAAACCTCATGCTAGCAATTTCCACAGCAGAAATCTAATAAAAACGTTTTGTTGAATAGTTTAGTTTCCATAGTACAATGTAATATTCTGTGGACTGCAAAGATTGTAACATTTTTTCAACAATTTGAGCCTGTGCATGAGAAAACCAACAATTTGGGGTTCCGACCAGGTCTGACACAAACCAGGCTGCACAGTCACACAATAAAGCTAGGAGCTTGAAATTTCGGATTTAAGAAGAAGAGGAAGTGTACTATCCTTGTAGCGAAAACAAAGGCGCTGATCAGCTTCGCGGTCACCGCGAAGCTGATCTGCGTCTTTGTTTTCGCCTATGCAAATTGTTGGTTTTCTCATGCACAGGCTCATTTGTTATTATATTTTAGTTACCATAACAACCACCACCTCTTCAACAACATCGACAACTCAGCCAGGCCAAGGTAATTCGTATATACGTTTTAAAATATCCCTAAAATAATAAATATCGTCGCCTTCTGGTGACCTCCATGGTCCCGTTTACCTTTTGGACCCAAAATACAAGTTTTAGATAGATAGATAGGCAGGGCAGGGCAGGGCAGGGCAGGGCAGGGCAGATTATGTTTTGTACTCTGCAAACATAATATGCTACATGTACATGTAGCACTGATGAAACTAGAAGCATACTTCGAGATGAGTGTCACAAGTTGTTTTTATAAAATTCAAGGTTTCATTGTAGCTCATCATCTGATTGCTCTATTTCTGACAGCATCATGAAAACATGCCTGTGCAATAAATACCCCCATAAACCCCACTTTTATATAGAAAAACTGGGGTATGCAAGGGTATACCTATTTTCCTTAATTGTATAGTACCCACAATCTATGTTTTGAGCAACAATAAGAAAAATATCAATTTTTTGTTACTGAAAATTTCATTTTTGTAAACTTTAAGAATCTCTGTATATTGCATGGACATGTTTTCGTAATGTAAACTTACATCCAGACAAATAGCGGACCCCGTGGTCGAGTTGTTAAGAGCGCTGATTTCTTTAACTCCCTTAATTATTCGATCATCTTACCGTTGTGTCTGTTGTGGGTGCGAGCCCAACATGGAACACATTTGAGACATGCCAATTTCTTGCGGGTGTGTCAGATGGTTTTGTCGGGGTTCTCCCTTTTTCGATTCACCTACTGATTAACCCGTCTCGTTTGAGCTGCAATAATCTTGAAAGGAACGTAAAGCTGAATATTTTAGCACACTAACAGTTTAATTAGGTTGTTTTATCTGGTTTGAATAAACCTCGTATGCGTAGTTTATTGTTACCGAATCATATATTTTCTGCATCTTTTTCAGGTAACAGCATAGGAGTCAGCATTTACACGACGGGGGCAATTTGGACGCCATTTATTACTCTTATGTCTATAATTCTTGCACTGTATGACTGAATCATGTCTGGGGAGATACGTCGGAGTTTTATGTCCTTTCTGACAGTTTCTTTTCTCTTCGATTTACAAACATACAAACAATTGCATGACGTACTCTGACAAAATCATTGAGCATCAGATCAGTACGTCATTGACTAGGCTTTATATGAGCTCACTCTGTCATTACATTTGAAAACTAGAAAATGTGTTTATGAAACACTATGCCCCCAACTGGTAAGTCACTTTCAAGATGTAAAAATGTCCAAAAAATGACTAAGTTCAAATTGTAAAAAAAGTGACAAAAATTAATCTGAGGAGTATATCCCAACCACATGCATATCTTCAAAGCATGGTCACAATGTCTGCAAAGTTTCAAAAGTATCGGTATTAAATTGTAGGAGGAGTTGCGCACACAAGGTACCCTCTATCCATCCACTAAAATTCCCGAAAAAATGACTAAGTTCAAATTGTGAAAAAAATGACAAAAAATAATCCAAGGAGTATATCCAAACCACATGCATATCTTCAAAGCATGGTCACAATGTCTGCAAAGTTTCAAAAGTATCGGTATTAAATTTTAGGAGGAGTTGCGCACACAAGGTACCCTCTATCCATCCACTAAAATTCCCGAAAAAAATGGCTAAGTTCAAATTGTGAAAAAAATGACAAAAAATAATCCAAGGATTATATCCAAACCACATGCATACCTTCAGACCATGCCCATAATACAAGTAAAGTTTTAAATGAATTGGCATGAAACTGTAGGAGGAGTTGCGCACACAAGGTACCCACTGCCAATTCACTTTCATTGTCAAAATGCTCGAAAAATGGCTAAGTTCAAATTGCGAAAAAAGTGACAAAAATTAATCTGAGGATTATATCCAAACCACATGCATATCTTCAAAGCATGGTCACAACATCTGTAAAGTTTCAAGAGAATCGGAATAAAACTGTAGGAGGAGTTGCGCACACAAGGTATCCACTATCTATTCACTTTATCAAGAATTAAAAAGGGAAATAACTCTCACAGAATTGGCCCCCCGTCCCTTGAATTTACCTGAAAGAAGAAAAACGGGTCCTCTTAATTTTCATATACAAACTACATACCAAATTTCAAGATCCTAGCTCTAACGGTTCCTGACCGAGTGCTCACGCATCACAGACTGACAGACTGACTGACAGACTGACTGACTGCACGGACAGACCCAAACCAATATGCCCCCTCAACTTCTTCGAAGTTGGGGGCATAAAAACAAATAATCCTACTTTGCCATCTGTATATGGGACTGAGAGATGACATGCCCATGGCTTATATGAATTAACATGTAGATCTTTCATAATTGTAAAACTCTCGCAAATATAACAGAAAATGATTGCTTCAAAACTTGTTTAAACAAAAGAGTGTTAAACTTGTTTTAAGAAAGTGTGTGTGTGTGTGTGTGTGTGTGTGTGTGTGTGTGTGTGTGTTAATCAAATGACTGTGTTTCCATTATTTTCGTATTTATAACTAAGTATATTTTATATGTGCATTGTACATGTAAATGAATATTTATTCTATTTACAAAACTTATAACAATACCACATTAGGAAGCTTATCATTTATTTTTTTTCGCTCTGGCCCTGTACAACGCCTGGTAAACAAAATTCGCAATTCTTCATTGAATTGTATTGATGCTTTACGTCCAAGTCAACAGCAAAGGTCATGTTGGGACGTTGCCTCCATTTTATGGGACTTTTACCCAAAATTAGGATGTCATGACACACAAAATGTGCTTCATAAATATAACCACCCAACTAAGCCAATAAGGCTTCTACATGTATGTATGGATGGTTTGACTAAACCACTTTTCCTGGGGAGACTCAGACATGAGCGGTAAACCAGTAATCAGATGGTCGGTCAGTAAATTAGAAGCTTTGCCTTGAGGCACAAGCAGCCCATCTATTTCTCCGCAATTCTAAAAACGTCACAACTCCACACACAGAAAAAAGACAAACATCATAACCACTGCTAATGAATCGTCGCTAGCTTGTATTATTCATTTATTTATTTATGTCAACTATATACAGCCATACAGTAACAGACAAGAGACTTGCCGATTATTCTAACAAAGAACAGAATTTCAGAAAATGAATTCAAAATTGTAACGTGCAGCCGAGCAGAGCCACAGAAACCCCGTCGGTGGAAAAGCATGCTCATCCACCTAGGGTGGTTTACTGCGCTATATAGCCAACACTTACTCGATTCACAAAGTCTCGAGTTTGAAATTTGCATATTTCCAAGGGAGGCTATCCCGTCACATTACTTCCCACTCTGAGAAGACTCGTCCCGAGTCTTGGCCTGGGGACTACATGGGTAAGGTAACTCCTGTCCGGCAGTTGTCATTATCCCACCGCTGCCACCAAATGTAACGTGCAGCCGAGCCAAGCCACATCAAACCCCGTCAGTGGAAAAGCATGCTCATCCACCAAGGGTGGTTTACTGCGCTATATAGCCAACACTTACTCGATTCACAAAGTCTCGAGTTTGAAATTTGCATATTTCCAAGGGAGGCTATCCCGTCACAAAATCACTACCAAGACACCAGGAGAAAATCGTATTATATACGGTCAACCATACAAAATGCTCTTTCGAAGCAAGGCGACCATCCAGCTAACATGAACACATTACGAATATCGGCCCCTGCAACTTACAGATATTTTTCCACAGATGTAACAATTGGGAAAAATGATTTTTTTAATATTTTTGATCAAAACATAGATTGTGGGTACACGTACTCACGAGTACCCACAATCTATGTTTTCGCTCAAAAATAAGAAAATTGTAACAATACAATAGTGGAGTTTAAGGGAATATTTTTCATGGTTATGCCTTTCTGGTGTACAACCCGGCTGAAACAGAGAAGTAGAAAGGCTAAACGCACACTATAACACCATATAGATTAAGCTCGAACGGTCAGTAAAGAAATTAGGAAATGGATTTACTCCATTCGGTGGACACAAAACCATAAGTCCTCTGAAATTCAAACAGCAAGAAACTGTTCGAGTCTCATAAAAATATTTAGCTCGTTAATGACGCATCACAGAAAACAACGTATGTACATGTGAGCACGTCGACAATCACAAACGAGTACCCAACATAAATACCGGAGCAAATATATTTTGGTACAACTAGCGCGGGCAGGATAACGGTACATGTACATTGCCAAATTACCAGGCTATCTCGAATACACACCAAAACATACTGCCAAAGCTCGCGAGGATCCAGACATTTCTTTCAAATTCTATAGCCATATTTCTCAGTACAAGTATACATACGTTATCATGCGTAAATGTAGTTTGCCTCTCGATCACCTACTCGAACATCACAGACAGTCACTGTGGTAAATATATATATAATTATAATGTTTTGTACATATGCGTCTTTGCAAAAATATCAGTACAGAACTACGTACATGTAGGTTGAATGTACCACAAACCTTAAACACACCATACAATGAGAAAAACACCAGAAGAACCGCAAAGGAATTGGAACCGCAAACATATTAACAGTACAACGCAAGGGAGATAATACAAAATATGCAGCTGTTAATCAATAGTCATTATACACACTGCAATACAGAATGGATTGTATTAGATTAGACATATCGTTGTTGAACTTAACATGTTACACTACTCTTAATTATGCATAATAAGTTAGTTAAATAACGAGTTAATCCACGATCTCCTTGGGAAGACAATACCGCGACGACGGATGCTGTAATGTGGTAAGTCAATTTACTACATGTTTTACTAAATAAATTAAACACGTTGCTAAGCATAACGCACACATCTAATGTAAATAGCCACTGTCACCCTTGTCAATCTATCTTGGTCATTACTTCATACACGTTACGTGCAGAGATGAATAAAAATGATAAAGTCAGACTGTTATCAATAGTAATGATTTAATGAAAGTCGGTAAACATAATGTCCTATTTAACCTTTTTACTATAACGGATTGAAATTAAGATTGTATGGTTTTTAGATATCATGTTTTAGTATCTTTGTTCTCACAATGTTGAAAAGTATTAATCATGCAAATTTTAAAATTTGGTTGTCCTCTCTTTTAACCTTTGTCATTTAATTATCTTTAATTTTACGTAATAATTGTAGTTTTAAATTTGAAGGTAAGATGTTAATGTATTATTTTATGAGATTTCATTCATTAACATTATCAAACGTTATTTTTTTTTATTTTTCATTTATGACTCAGCATAACACCGTTCTGGATCTTTGCTGGGAGCACATCGTATGCACTAGTCATTTGTAACCACCGTGATGGCCCCACAACTCCGGGGGGAGGGCGGGGGATAGCCGTGCAAATGAGCAGGAGTTGAAGGCCGCGTCTCCACGGA
The DNA here is from genome assembly GCA_964017185.1 of Rugalucina vietnamica. Lineage (NCBI taxonomy): Eukaryota > Metazoa > Mollusca > Bivalvia > Lucinida > Lucinidae > Rugalucina > Rugalucina vietnamica. The sequence continues at coordinate 8,476,742 of OZ024880.1, forward strand.
CAATGTTTCTTTGACGAAAATTCTTTGTCATTGAAACTAAATGGCAATGAGTTTGTGTTCACACACAGCAAAGATTATATATACTACTTAGCTCGCTTACCTTTGTCACATATATTTGACGAAACTTCGCCACAGAATTGAGTCACGGTTTACACGAGCATATTTTTCTGCGACAAATCTACTTTGTCAAAGAAAAACTTGGCCGTGGAAACTAAGCCTAATCAAAGTTTTTGCCACTGTAGTGCGGGAGAAATACCTGAGGTTTGCTTTAAATAGGCAAAAAGGGCCGCGAAAGGAAAAGAACAGTGGGCTATGATAACCAACGAGCAGTCTCCGAAGAATGGGGCTTTTAGCGGGGACTGCTAGACCCCTGGCTTTGGGCGCGGTTACAAATTACTCGTGCATTATTTGTTGTATACGCGTATAATGTATCATAAAATGTTTCGTTTGTCTCTTTCTAGATCTGATTAGCAGTTGCACCATAATAGACAGTATGAGCTGACAAAATTATAATTTCAAACAACAATAATGGGAGCTAATTTGAACGTACGAGATCTATGTAGCAAAGGTCTCTTTATGATCGGAGTGTTCATACTTGCGACAGCCGCGAGAGGTTTGTGTCAATCCGTCAAACTCCTGTAATATCGTTTCTACGAACTAGTAAATGTACAAGGATCGGTCAAAACGTTCTGTCACTCCCTTTATTTCTCAGTGACTTACATTTAAAATATTTTTAAAGAACCATATCTAAAAGACAATTTTTTCTGGCTATAGCATGTCGCAAAACTTCGTCAATGAAATTCACTTTAATTTTAAAGAATTTGCATGGTGTTTTAAATCGGCTATTCTTAGTACATGTATCCATCCTTTCAGACCATCAGTAATCAATAACATAAAAACTACGGCAGTTACCTTCCACAAATGGGATACTCGTATACCGTTCTCTTTTCATTCCAGGAGAATGGCTACTTCTGATAGTGTATCTTGCCAAGGACTACCTTAGAGAGAAACTCCAAGTGACTCAGCCCAACTCCAATGGAACACTAGACCAAGACGCTGATTTTCTCACTAGCATTGGTCTACAGAATCTTCCTATATTTACACTGTTTGCTGTGGCGGTGTCGTTTACGACATTCTGGGGAATAGGTCTAAGTTTTGACCAATACTTTTACAAGAATAGGAAACATATTGTGAGTGATTTAAATCATTAAAGTTTGTGGGACATAGGCAAATAGTATAGCCATAGAGATGCGACGCCGCAGAAAAATTTTGTTTACTATACATGTACATAAATGCATTGACTTGATTTAAATTAATATAAATTGTAGGGGGACAAGTGATAATCCACAAAAATCACGAATAGAAGAAAACTGAAACTATTTTGTGACTTTTTACTATCTGAATAAAATACGTGACCCATAACTGACAGATGCTTGTAAAAGAGCAACATATTGTTTATCAACATTTTGTTTATTCATGTTACATTTCCTCGTTTTTGTAGCCAAAAGAATGGAAGTGCCAGCCTGACCGATGGTTGACCAAAGAGACAGAGTGGCATGAGTTCTATCTAGGGTCTTTCAACATGTTGTTGGGTTCCATCGGCTCAGGGGTGATATCCTGCTACATTATAAACGGAGGTTAGATCTCTATAACATCAGGAAAACATATCCGTGTAATGTATACCCCCTTGTTCCACTTTTATATAGCAAAACTGGGGTATGCAGGGGTTTACCTATTTTTTTCTACGAGGTGGTTCTATAGTGTACCCACAATCTATGTTTTGAGCAAAAATAAGAAAAACATCAACTTTTTTTCTACTGAAAATTTTCAATTTTTACATCTTAAAAAAAATCTGTTTATTACATGGACATGTTTTCGTAATGATGAATTGTAATTGCTAGACTCCTTTGCATCCATATCACCGGCATGTAATTTTAAATGTAACGAGCTCTATAAGACGTATTCGTTCTCAATTATTAAGCTTTTGGTTTAACTTTAAAAGCGGAAAGATTTTCCGTAACATATTGGCAAATTGATTCTGACGTTTGGCATTTGAATTCATTATGACTGCTAGCCAGAAACTTCCTGAAATTAGCGCCCTACAATGAACCGAACAATCTACGCTTTAATAATTTAAATGCATATCTTCTAATTTATAGGCCTTCACGCATGTGGTAATTTCCCTTAGCGGATAACGACGTCAGTGATTTACCGTTTTAATGGTGAATGAAACGACTGTTCCTATTGGTCAAATATTTTCATTTCCTTCACTTTAAAATTATTGTAAATCTGTGACGTGTGTCTACGATGTAGGAAATTCATGTATATAATAAACTGAACTGTTTTATTTTTTCAAAGGCGGATACAAGTATTAAAAATAATTATTGTTTGTCATAAAATGATCAAATTTTGTCATGAAAATCACCAATACGAAAACTTGCCCATGCATTATACAGAGATTATTTTACGCTTTAAAAATTGAAAATTTCATTGGAAAAAATTTGATATTTTTCTTATTTTTGCTCAAAACATAGATTATGGGTACACGTTAGAACCGCCACGGCGAGGCGGCTCTAATGAGTACCCACAATCTATGTTTTAAAAATAAGAAAAAATAGATCTACCCCTGCAAACCCCAGTTTTACTATATAAAAGTGGGGTTTAAGGGGTATTCAATACACGGACATGTTATCCTGATGGGATATTCAGTTATATAATAAACTTTTTTTTTCAAAGGCAGATACAGGTATTTAAAAATAATTATTGCTCGTCGTAAAATGATCAAATTTTGTCATGAAAGTCACAAAGTTCAGTTGAATATCAAACCACCGTGACGGTTGAAGCACTTTACACTTGGGTTGTCTCTTCGAACTGCTGTGGCATTACATCCGCTGATTTCCCATTTGCACCATTCTGGAATTCCCACAACACTGATCAAAGCGGCGCCATAGTCGCAACAAGAAAAGGCACCATATCCTTCACATGTACAATTCTTGCAATCTGGGGTTAGAAATCTCGACCTATACGGGTAAGTCTCCCCCATATACACACACGGAGAGTCTTCGGCTGTAAAAGTGTTAAATGAGCCTTGTCACTTTTCATGAGTCAATATGCGAAAATAAGTACGCACTCAGTTTGACAAACAACCGCTTATTATGAATAAAAAAAGAAAAAAAAAAGAAGAAGAAAACATTCTGTATACTGTAAGGTTAAGTAAGATGCCGTCGATAATGCATTTTTACTTACGCGGCCATTTCCCATTTTGCGGCCATGCAGCGCCGATGGAGCACGCGCCATTCACCCAGTATACGAGTCCACTCAACAGAAACAGATATTTCACAATAGCCATGTTTACTGAGCACAGATTTTAAGGCAGTGTCTGGAACCCAAAATATATATTCTCAGACCGGCCACAATTAGCCAAATTGCATCGTTTAAAATGCATTTAACTGAAATGCCAGACCACGAAATAGCTGGTTATTTCCATTATAAGTAGTTATTTTTCGAATTAGAATGCCAGACTTTAGTTCTAGAAAGGGCACAGCTGACATTTTAATGGACAAAATAAATCTATCCTATCTATTAAACATCCTATAATGCATATAAAGTTGGATAATACATGTGAATAATATTACATATTTTGTTGATTTGTTCTCATAAACATCACGTCATATAGCCCTTTTGACGTAATTAAACCCCATATTTTTGAATATTACGTACGCTAACGATGTCAACTAATCAACTTTGTGCGCCGCAGCTCAATAGTTTTGGCAACTGTTGTTTCAAATATGATCTACAAATTACACTATTTTTTCACTCGGGTTGTGTGAAATGAAATCTAGAGACTAGCCGGTTGGTAACCTTGTTGGGAAAGAGTTAGTCATTTTGCTCATCAAGTGTGTTGTCGGAAAATTTGCTTTGTGGTGTATATTCTCTCCCGCTTGGTGCCTATGTTGAGACTTTACATTTAATGGCATCGATTCCTGGTTTTATTAAGGGAAAGGAATAACACGTAAATAGACGTTAACTCCTGTATGATAATTATAGTTTAACGCAAACGCAAATACACATGTCCACGGCTTACTGATTTCCATAGACAGCGGCATTATCTTCTCAATGAAAGATAATTTTAGTAGATTTAAAAAATAAACCGTTTGCATCCTCGGGTCGTTTTCTGTTTTCAACATCAGCGTTTATATGTACCCTAGAGTTCATTTAATTTTAGAACATTTTATTGCACAGAAGACTTTCATTTTTTGGTTGTAATTTGCAGAAGTAAAAAGAGGTCAGAAAAATATCATGTCCATTCAGTATTATATGTAACCGAAGTTGCCAAAACATGAGCGCATGAAATTGGTTGTGGTTGGCCCCTTGCCCTCAGCCTATGTCAAGCGCTCAATTTATTCGGTTTCAATATCTATTGAAATGGTCATCCTGACTTGTTAAAATGAACGTCTGCATTCATAGAATCGAATCGACGTGCAAGTTATATCGAAAGAATGAAATTGTTAATGTGAAATGAAAAGTTTGGCAACGAAATGAAATGAGAGACAGAAATTCAGTTTAGATTACGAGTGTAGCTGTTTCACTTTTGTTCTGTATATAAATGAGCCACTGCATGGGAAAACCAACAATTTGCATATGCGAAAACAAAGACGCAGATCAGCTTCGCAGTAACTGCGAAGCTGATCAGCGCCTTTGTTTTCGCTACATGGATATTCCATTTCCTCTTCTACTTATATCCCAAATATCAAAATTCTAGCCTGCTCCTGTGACTGACAGGCTGATTGATATCAGACCTGGTCGGAAGCCCAAATTGTTGTTTTCTCATGCGAAGGCTCAAATGTACTCACTAGGTAAAAATACCCTGTACACCAATATCAACGATTACGGCTGGCTGTACCTCCTCGCCTCTATACCCGCCCTCTTCATGTACAACGAGGCAGTCAGCTACTATCCTCACAGGTTCTTCCATAACCCCTACCTGTACAAGAAGATTCACAAGATACACCACCGGTACGGCAGCCCGACCCTCTACAGTACAACAGCGATGCATCCTCTAGAATTCTTGATGTATCAAACGTTCTTGGCGATTCCCGCATTCACAGTTCCCCTACATGTTGGTAAGTCTTTCTTCTTCTTGAAATAATTCTTTTGGAAGTCATTCTTTTCCTTGAAATAATTCTATAATGTGTGTAATTCTATAATTCTATAATATCTGTAACATGTTGGTAAGTCATTCTTTTCTTTGAAATTATTTTATAATATCTGTAAAATGTTGATAAGTCATTCTTTTTCTTGAATGGATTCTATAATGTGTGTAACATGTTGGTAAGTCTTTTTTCTTGAAAGAATTCTATAATGTGTGTAACATGCTGGTAAGTCTTACTTTTTCTTGAATGAGTTCTATAGTATGTGCAACATGTTGGTAAGTCTTTCTGTTTCTTGAAAGAATTCTATAATATGTATAACATGTTGGTAAGTCTTTCTTTTGCGTGAAAGAGTTCTATAATATGTGTAACATGTTGTTAAGCCATTCTTTTTCTTGAAATAATTCTATTAAGTCTTTCTTTTTCTTGAAAGAATTCTATAATGTGTGTAACATGTTGGTAATTTATTCTTTTTCTTGAAAGAATTCTACAGTGTATGTAACATGATGGTAAGTCATTCTTTTTCTTGAAAGAATTCTACAGTGCATGTAACATGTTGGTAAGTCATTATTTTTCTTGAAAGAATTCTACAGTGTATGTAACATGTTGGTAAGTCATTCTTTTTCTTGAAAGAATTCTATAATGTACGTAACATGTTTGTAAGTCATTCTTTTTCTTGAAAGAATTCTATAATGTATGTAACATGTTGGTAAGGCATTCTTTTTCTTGAAAGAATTCTATAAGTGTGTAACATGATGGTAAGTCATTCTTTTTCTTGAAAGAATTCTACAGTGTATGTAACATGTTGGTAAGTCATTCTTTTTCTTGACAGAATTCTACAGTGTATGTAACATGTTGGTAAGTCATTCTTCTTTTTTTTTTTTGAAAGAATTCTACAGTGTACGTAACATGTTGGTAAGTCATTCTTTTTATGCCCCCAACTTCGAAGAAGTTGAGGGGGCATATTGGTTTGGGTTTGTCCGTCCAGTGTGTCCAGTGGTGTGCAGTCAGTCTGTGATGCGTGAGTAACGCTTAGCACTCGGTCAGGAACCGTTAGAGCTAGGATCTTGAAATTTGGTATGTAGTTTGTATATGAAAATTAAGAGGATCCGTATTTTTTCTTTCAGGTAAATTCAAGGGGCTAGGGGCCCATACTGTGAGAGTTATTTCCCTTTTTAATTCTTGATAAAGTGAATAGATAGTGGGTATCTTGTGTGCGCAACTCCTACAGTTTTATTCCGATTCTCTTGAAACTTTACAGATGTTGTGATCATGCTTTGAAGATATGCATGTGGTTTGGATATAATCCTCAGATTAATTTTTGTAACTTTTTTCGCAATTTGAACTTAGCCATTTTTCGGGCATTTTGACAATGAAAGTGAATGGGCAGTGGGTACCTTGTGCGCGCAACTCCTCCTACAGTTTCATGCCAATTCATTTAAAACTTTACATGTGTTATGGGCATGGTCTGAAGATATGCACTTGGTTTGGATATAATCCTTGGATTATTTTTTGTCATTTTTTTCACAATTTGAACTTAGTCATTTTAGGGCATTTTAATGAACGGATAGAGGGTACCTTGGGTGCGCAACTCCTACTACAATTTAATACCGATACTTTTGAAACTTTGCAGACATTGTGACCATGCTTTGAAGATATGCATGTGGTTGGGATATACTCCTCAGATTAATTTTTGTCACTTTTTTTTTACAATTTGAACTTAATCATTTTTTGGACATTTTTACATCTTGAAAGTGACTTACCAGTTGGGGGCATAGTGTTTCATAAACACAAGTTCTAGTTCTTGAAAGAATTCTATAATGTATGTAACATGTTGGTAAGTCATTCTTTTCTCTTGAAAGAATTCTACAGTGTATGTAAGATGTTGGTAAGTCATTCTTTTTTTTTTGAAAGAATTCTATAGTACATGTAACATGTTGGTAATTCATTCTTTTTCTTGAAAGAATAAAATTATTCTACAGTGTATATAACATGTTGGTAAGGCATTGTTTTTCTTGAAAGAATTCTATAATGTATGTAACATGTTGGTTAGTCATTCTTTTTCTTGAAAGAATTTTACAGTGTATGTAACATGATGGTAAGTCATTCTGTTTCTTGAAAGAATTCTACAGTGTATGTAACATGTTGGTAAGTCATTCTTTTTCTTGAAAGAATTCTACAGTGTATGTAACATGATGGTAAGTCATTCTGTTTCTTGAAAGAATTCTATAAGTATGTAACATGATGGTAAGTCATTCTATTTCTTGAAAGAATTCTACAGTGTATGTAACATGATGGTAAGTCATTCTTTTTCTTGAAAGAATTCTATAAGTGTGTATCATGATGGTAAGTCATTCTTTGTCTTGAAATAATTCTATATGTATAATATGTTGGTAAGTCATTCTTTTTCTTGAAAGAATTCTACAGTGTATGTAACGTGATGGTAAGTCATTCTTTGTCTTGAAAGAATTCTATAAGTGTAAAACATGATGTTACATGTAAGTCATTCTTTGTCTTGAATGAATTCTATAATATGTGTAATATGTTGGTAAGTCATTCTTTTCTTTGCAAGAGTTCTTTAATGTGTGTAACATGTTGATAATTCATTCTTCTTTTGAACGTATTCTATAATGTGTGTAACATGTTGGTAGTCAATCTTTTCCTTGAAAGAATTTTAGTATATCTGTAGCATGTTCATCTTTAGTTAGAGCGAATGAATACTCATCAACTTATTCCTTGTCAAGATCATCTCACGCATGTGCACAAGAGCATCATAACTTATTAAAGTACAATTCACGTCTTATGATAGACATGTCTCTGTGTTTACAAAAGTAGTGTTTCATGCAGCATAAATGTACGTATTAGCTATAGTAAAGCGTAGATGTTATAGATACAACGTGGTAAAGAATATAACAAGTCAGAAAAATTCAAAACACATGTACAAAATAAGCAAAAGATGGAATTGACGCAAACAAATTCAAAGCCCGCACCTAAAACAAGGTGGGGAATAACCAAGGCAATAAAAAAGTGCCGAAACCAGGAAGCAAAGAGAATCACAATAGAATAGCCGCATTGGAACGTTTAGTGCTATTTATAAGTCATATCCATTGGAATACACTTTTCTGTCTTATTTAATTCCGAAACAAACAGTTATGCAAATTACGTAGTTTTATGGATACTCCAAATTCAAAAGATGTTTTCAAAGGATCAAACTTTTATATTTTACTTCAGACGATTTTGTAGTAATACTACATGTTTATGTACCAATAATCCTTATTTGGCAAATGCAGAATAAATATATCAGAAACATAAGCCTTTTTCACTCTTATTTTGGCAATGTCCCTTCCAGGCGTATTCCTAACTATACTGCTATATGGATATTACTATGGAATGATGGATCACTCTGGTATCAATATGGATGCCGTGTGGCCATGGCAGCCGTCATCTATGTTCCATGACAACCATCATAGGTAAAACTATTTTTGAAGCTTGAAGTCGCGGCTACATGTACGTGTCAATCATTCACTTTCTGTTTAACCAAGTGGAAACAAACACTACTATAGATTTGAGATTTTACTTGCAGATTTGATAAGCCACCATAAAGCATTTTGAAAACATCACACTGTTTTGTCTCCATTGATTTAGGTATTCAAACGAGGGTACTACGAGGGGTGTTCTTTAATACTTGTCAGATGCTTGATTACTTTTTCCGTGGACTATCCATGAGAATAATATTTATATATGGTCAAATCTTAATCTTTTCTGATCAGATTAATATAAAAACCATTGCTCTCTGGCACACGGTCATATAGTAATCACATTCTAAAACAGGGCACACTCATGACACTGCGGTGTTTCTTGTTTAATTAACAATATGTTATTTCGATCACTTGTGTAGAAAATGCTATACCTTTTGCAAAAATACATACAGACCTACTTCCACTTCACACATAAACTTGCCATTCATATGAGTAACAGAAAACATTTTTGTAGAATGTATTCACTTTGACCTTGTAGAATTATTGCCCCTGCTTTGTGACGTCATAATAGTTTGAATATACGCCTTTAAAAATCACTGCACGTGTTACGTCTTTCAATATTTTCATATTTTGCAAATTGGATAGTATGGTGAATATCTCAAGTTTATGGGTATCTTATTTTTGTCTGAAATGGTCTAAATGGATATTCGCTGTATATTGCTTAATTGGCAACCAAACATTTACGTCAGGTTTATGTAGAAGCATGCCCACAGTTTCGGGGACAGTTGTCTATCTCTATCGTGATAGATTCACAGTGAAAACGTCTACCAAAACAATTCTCAAATTTACCAAGAAAATAGATTTAGGCAAGTTGTAGTGATAGTAGCACATAATTACATTGTGGTAAGAACACCTCTTCAAAAAGAATTTTGTGTTATCTTTCAAAATGTTACTAATCATAAATCAAGTTTTAGAGGACAAAGAATCCAAAACTTGTATCAATGGAATTGACAAAGATCTGCTACAAAGCAGCATTTACAGTTTGGATCAGTCGTAACTGGGTAAGAAATTATGAGGCTTTGAATCTTCTATATCGACGTTTTTCAATTAAACAATTCATAACAAATAGGCGTAGCTATCGTAAAAATTGCTATTTCTGTTTTAGGCAAATAACTTTTCGCCTATGTGTTAGCAAGGTAATAAAGACTCCGCAAGTATAAAATCATTCTTCTAACCTCTTTAATTTAAACATTTTACTGTCTGTTGGCACTGGCTTAACTACATGTTTGCAGTGTCATAAAGGTGCCACTCTTTAAAGACTCCTTATGCGACTCATTATGCAATGACCGATTGCTAAATCCTTAAATGGTTGGTAATTTCAGTATCGCAAATAACATAATGTATAATTAACAACTATTTTTCTTTTGGTACAGATGCAGTTTTAGGAGAAAAACGAGTCGATGGCTCCCCTCGTATTAAAGAACACCCCTCGTATTTTTTAAAACGATTTTACCTCATTGTTAAATGATCAAAATGCTAAATAATTCCGTTCAATATGTTCGTCTGCAGTTCGACTTGTCTCTTTATTTACGGTCACGTTTCGCCATTCCCTGTTTTGGTTAAAAAGTGGTTGGATTACTTTGCTTTGTGTCAATTCCTTACATTTTATTTTATACTTTACAGTAAAAAACAATGTATATCAAAACTTGAGAGAATTGGTATTTTTATTGATATGAAATTTCACTGATATCAAATCTCATTGATATCAAAAGTCACTAGTGACTGATATCAGCCTATATCTTCCCTGTAGAAGTGGAACTACTTTTTCAGTTTAAAGTATAAAATAAAAAAGAACTTTTGCTTTTTTTTCGGTGAATACCAAATATATATATTCGTGAGTTGAAAACATCACAATTTTCACTCGTGAAAATTCTGATGTTTTCAACTCACGAGATGAATTATAATTTGGTATTCACCTCAAAAAAGCAAATATCCTCTATTTACTCGCTTATTTTTAGATATTTCCACTGCAACTTCGGGTTCAACACACTGTTTTTCGACAAGCTGCATGGCACGCTGCGTAACAAAGATCGTATCTATGGAGAGAGTATTTTCAACAAAGGCCAGGGGAGGGAAAGAATGAAGACAGAGGAAAAACAACTTCAATGAAATGTTCTTTTTTGAAATGGGATTTGTTTTACTTCATCTGTACTGTTAGACAATTCATCATTTTTGCATTATCTGCTGGTTCCCAGCTTACACACAATCAATATTGGAAATACAGGTAACCAAACCCCCCCCCCCCACCGAGACAAAAATCAATAATCCAAGGGGGGTTTTGGTTACCTGTATTTCCAACATTGATTTCACTAAGCTGGGAACCAGTAGATAATGCAAAAATGATGAATAGGAAGTATACCTATAGCCACAACCCGAACTGGGATTTCGGAATGTGGGATTTTCATTTCAAGTGTTCTTTCTCAGTTTACAAACTGTACATGCTTGAGAGAAACAAACAAAGCAAATAAAAATGTTACGGTAGCATCAATCAAACAAACAATTCAACACATACAATCAAATTGATACCCCGACCCGTTAGTTTTACAATATTCTCGGACGTTGCGTACATGAACCACGTGGCTGTACGGAGATCTTGTTGTAGAATAACCAACTATATGAGCCATTACGCGAGCAATGGCCTGTTCAGTCACTGAAGCAGGCTAGAAGGTTTGAATTTTGGATATAAATAGAAGAAGAATCGTTCTACATATGTATCGAAAACAAAGGCGATGATCAGCTATGCAGTTACTGAACAGCTTGTCCGCGCCTTTCTTTTCGTATATGCGAAATGTTGGTTTCCTGTTGACACGGCTCATATATATCTTTATTTTCGTACGTTGCATAGCGATTATGATAGTGCCCATTTTTCCCCTCAAGTTTTGCAGCCCTAAATGTTTAGCCTCGAGTTTTTTGTGTGATTATGTTTTCTTTTTGTTGTCAGCTTGATAATGGTTTGTTAAGTTAGACTAGAACTAGCACCAACGAGAACAATGCAATTTGCAATGCACATAAATGCAATCAAACGTTTGTAAATAGCCAAACACTAGATTATTTTTTTTACTTTAAATAAGTTGCAGCTTCTTCTCTGAATATTGAAAATGCAAATGACAAACATGTCTCTTATAAGTAGCTTATCGTATTCGTTCTAATTAGCGCACAGTGCGCCTAACTTTTTAAAACTATCTAAAAGTAAGGTAACGAAATATCTTTCAAATAAGCGCACACTAGGACCGAAAATAACAAATAAATTGCTGAAATAAACATGTCAAAAATATCATTGATTATGCCATTGGAGTGTTCCAATCTTTGAAAAATAGAGTTTAATCAATTGAGGTTACTTTTTAATGCGGATAATTTGATATTGATGTGTAAAATTGTTGGAAAAACTACTATGCTAGTCGAGCTGTGTGCGCTTATGCACTTGTTTTTCGGAAACGACCCGGGTGTGCGCTTATTGGAGCATGTGCGCTAATTAGAACGAATACGGTATGTTATGTTATCATCTTTGTTGCTTTCCGTGATGCATTTTTTGTTGGTAATCTACAATTTTGTGTTATTGCATTGCCTCCTATAGTATAATTGTATATTGCTGAAATATTAAAAGAATCACAACTATTTGCAATAAATATATGAATACCTTTACAAAGCTCCAGACTGTCCACTTTTCTTGTATCGTTCAAGAGGTGTCACGTTTACTGCAAAACATTTTCTATTTGAATTTATATGAATCTTTGTGTACTTCTCACGACAAATGTAACGCGACAAATGTAACGAGGCAAATGTAACTATGATTACATTAGGAAAACATGTCCGTGAAATGTACGTGTATGCCCCCTTAAGCCCCACTTTTATATATAAAAATTGGGGTTTAAGGACGTATATCTATTTTTCTTATTTTTGATCCAAAACATATATTTTGGGTACTCGTTAGAACTGCCTCACCAAACCGAGGCGGTTCTAACTTGAACCCATAATCAATGTTTTGAGCAAAATTATTAAAAATATCAAAATTTTTCAAGGGAAATTTTCAATTTTTGCTTTTGAAAAAATCTCTATATTTTGAATGGGCAAGTTTTCGTATTTATCTAACAGTTTCGGTGATTCACAAAAATGTATTTTGGAAAATATTTTGATCTTTTAAATGTATAAACGTACAGTGATATTTGAACAGGGAAATGACGAACAACTGGAATTGAAGAAACTCGACATGATTTTTTTTTATTATTTTATTAACTCGCCGACGACGTACTGTTGTTGGTAACAGATTTAAAAGTAAACGATGAAAATTGTGTGTGCTTTTATTTTTTAAGTCAGCTTCCTAGGTTCCAGAATGTTCCGATGACCTGTTCCTGTTTTGTCTACTGTCTGAACACCATCTTTCAGAAACTGTTTTTTTTTTTTCGAAATCTCACTTTTCTGAAACACCACAAGGAAAATATGACCATGCCATCTTTTTGCAACTCATGAGTCCTAAAAAAAAAAAACACACAGAAAGTTTGAAAATCGATTCACTAATAAAATAATTATACCCAAAAATCATTTTGAATCTATCTAGGCATTTTGCATGTGCAAGGGAGGTAACCCAAACACCTTAAAACTGAAAATCAAGCAAATATGTGGAATAATTTTAAGAGTTTGGCGCTCAGCTATGCATGTAAAACAATTTTGGTTTGGTTTGGTGCATTTTAGATGAAAAATTATCAGTTTAGATTTTTCCGGGAAAATAGTTACTTCCCTTGCTGGCAATTTTATGGAAAAAAAGCCCTATTCAAAAATATATTCTTGCATAAGATTTTCATTTCTTAATCGATTTTCAAAATTTTTGTGGCCCTTTTTAAGACTTTTGAAATGCAAAATGGTGGCATGCTCACATTTTCTTGAGGTCTTTCAGAAAAGTGAGATTTCGAAAAATGCAGTTTCTGAAAGATGGTGTTCAGACAGTAGTTATATGCACCATCTACTGAACAAAAGTGGAAACGCTACACATTAATTTATTACTTTCTGACACGAACGTTTATCCCAAATTTCGTTTTATAACAAAACGTTTGATCACACATTAGAAGTTCATTTTTTGGCTATAACCTGCACTTTGGTTCACTCTAAAAGTCCCTGTTATACACATTTTAAGAATTAAGGGGTCAGAAAAGAAGGCCGTGACAATTCGTTAAAACGTGTAACAAAACTCATCAAAATTGGCGCTTAAAAAGGGCTTTGGTTGGCTCCAAACATTGTCGATGCCGTGCGCTCAGTTTGTCAAGTTAGGTTTCGCTATCTTCAAAAATAACAGGGTCATTTTTCTGACCCTCCTTAAACGCATGTATCACGACTGATTGCTTTCACAGAATCGAATCAAAGTGCAAGTAACAGCCACAGTATGACATTCTGATGTGTGATAAGTAAAACATAAGTATTATTTTGATTGTCACAGCATGTACACTTCGTTAACATAAAAATGTTCTTCTTCCGTAAAGAATTCAACGAAGCAGGTTTATGACGAAAGAAGAGACATAGCATCAAATCTATTCATCAGGATAACATCCCATGCAATATACAGAAATTTTTGGGCTGTTAAAAATCTAAAATTTCATTAGAATTTTTTTTTCTTATTTTTGCTCAAAACATAGATTGATGGTACACGCTAGAACCGCCTGCATACCCCAGTTTTTCTATAAAATGGGGTTCAAGAGGGTATACATTACATGATGATGGACAAAGGATCAGCAATATCTTGAGAATCAACAAAAAATGTAATGATTGGTGCTGTTAAAATGTTCCGATCAAACTGTTTATTTTAATGGAATAAGGACAACGAAATTATATATTTCCTTAATGACATGTTTCAGTCAAACATCTTTGGAGCTAGTAAATTGTTAGAAAATAATATAATGAAGGCATTATTTGCTCATTATTCAGCAGGTAGTACTATGCAACCGGTTAATATTGATGCATTTCGATAGAAACTACAGGTAGAGCGTTTTACCAAGGTTTTTTTATGCTTCAAATTTTTTCATGTGCGAAGAAACAGTGAGCAAAGAAAAACAGTATTACATGAAACTCTGTCAGACTTAAGAACAATTTCTTTTGTATCTTGCAGGTTTGAATAATGCCAGTCTCTACCATTCTGATGACCTGTCTCGTAAAGCTTTTTTTCTGAATAAAAGTGAAAACACCACACATATATTCTGACTTGAATTTCTGACTTTTTTGTTTCATTGCAAAACATCCCATAACATATAAGATGGAATTTTCTCACCCACCAGGCAAGCATGTCCCTTTGTGTGCCTGTCAGATATTTTTCTATCTCAGTACTAGTACATTTCAGCTGTCTCAGAATGCCGATCATTTCTACATTTTAACTAATGGAAATGTACACATTGTGTTTACTTCCTTATAAGGAAGTGTTAAGCTAAGTGTCATCTGCCAGAGCCAAAACTACCATTGTATGTGTTAATTTCAAGATGTTATCGAGAGTAATTGTAGTCTGCTGCTTTGATGAAAATTTCAAAATTTAATTTTGCTGAGAATGTTACGCGCACAACAAATTACTGATTTAACAGTTTAATTTTTTGTAAGGTAAGTGCAAATACAAAATTATCTTTATTTTTTCACCGGTTAACTTGTTTCATTTGCAAACAAAATGGCTGCCTAAACACATTTTAAAGCATATTCAGAGTCAAAATGTTAAAGAAATGGGTGAGAAAACTTATCCGATGAATGATGGCGTTTAGGCCGAGACAAGGAAATTTCAGGCTCGTTTTTAGATTATTCTAGTTTCATCCTCGGTAGAGCCTCGGATGAGACTTGAATAATCTGAAAACTTGCCTGAGATTTCCTTGTTTCGGTCTCAACCACATCATAGATTCTTTAAATATGTAGCGTTTTCACTTTTTGTTCAGTATATTTAAAAATAAATGTATTCTGAAGGAAATGTATTCCAGTGAGTTATTGTTTTTCTCTATTCCTGTGATGAAAACTAATACCTTCTTTGGTTATGGGATACCAGACATGCTTTATTCAGCATTTCATAAAACAGCTGCTGATGAACCGCGACGCGGGAAAACCTGTCTTCGGGGTTTACGACCAGGTCTGACACAAACCGGTCTGTGCAGCCACAGATGAGGGCTAGAAGCTTGAAATTTCGGATTTTTAAAGAACAAAAAGAATTGTACTATCCGTGTATGGAAAACAAAGGTGCTGATCAGCTGTACAGTGACTGCACGGCTTATCTGCGCCGTTGTTTTCGCATAGGCAACCAGTGGACCAATGGTCCTGTAAACGCTCACCTGAGACCTGAGATACATGTATATACCAATAAACTTGTTTGACTAGCATGGTAATATAGATGTATAACGCCCCAGGGCAGGGTTAGGGCAACCTCTGGAGTCAATTTCTTTAATAAATCATAAAGATTCAGTCATTAGCAAATTTACTGCAAGTTTTGCTCTTCAAATGACATTATAACAATTTTCCCCATTCAAATGCTTAGGCAACATAAGTTGACCTTGTCATAAAAAAGGTAAAGGTCATCCCAGGGTCATGATTTATACAAACTTTGAAGAGCTCCATTGCTTGATGCTTCATGCCAAGTTTCAAAATCATAGGCCTTCTAGTAATGGAGAAGAAGATTTTTAAAGGTTTTTGCTATTTATAGCCATGGCGGCCATCTTGGTCATGTGACCTTGACCATTTATACAAACTTTCATTCACTCTTCCTAAGAATGTTCCACATAAAGTTTGGCTTTGATTAGCCAAGCGGTTTCAGATAAGATGTTTCAATATTATGGTCATACACCTGTATATAGCCCCGGGGCAGGGGCAGACAACCCTCTTGGCCCAAAATGTTTTCATAAACATAAATCATCTGTCTATTTGCTCATTCCTAGCAAGTTTTTTGCCATTAAATGACATTTTGCTATTTTTTTCCCATTCAAACGCATGGGCGGCCTAAGTTGACCTTGCCGTAAAAAAGGTCAAGGTCATCCCAGGGTCATGATTTATATAAACTTTGTAGAGCTCCATTGCCTGATGCTTCATGCCAAGTTTCAAAATCATAGGCCTTCTTGTTCTGAAGAAGAAGATTTTTAAGGGTTTTTGCTATTTATAGCCATGGCGGCCATCTTGGTCATGTGACCTTGACCATTTATACAAACTTTCATTCACTCTTCATAAGAATGCTCCACATAAAGTTTGGCTTTGATTTGCCAAGCGGTTTCAGAGAAGAAGATCTTTGAATATCACTGTAATATACATGTATATTGCCCCCGGGTGGGGGCAGACATACCCCTGGGGTCCAAATTTTTTCAGAATCATCAATCTTAAGTCCATCTGCCCCTTTCCTGCAAGTTTTCCCCTACAAATGACTTTTCAACACTTTTCCCCATTCAAATGCATTAGCGACCTATGTTGACCTTGCCGTAAAATAGGTCAAGGTCATCCCAGGGTCATGATTTATACAAACTTTGTAGAGCTGCATTGCCTGATGCTTCATGCCAAGTTTCAAAATCATAGGCCTTCTTGTTCTGAAGAAGAAGATTTTTAAGGGTTTTTGCTATTTATAGCCATGGCGGCCATCTTGGTCATGTGACCTTGACCAATTATTCAAACTTTCATTCACAGTTCCTAAGAATGCTCCACATAAAGTTTGGCTTTGATTGGCCAAGTGGTTTTAGAGAAGAAGATCTTTGAATATCACTGTAAAATACATGTATATTGCCCCCGGGTGGGGGCAGACATACCCCTGGGGTCCAATTTTTTTTCAGAATCATCAATCTTAAGTCCATTTGCCCCTTTCCTGCAAGTTTTCCCCTACAAATGACTTTTCAGCACTTTTCCCCATTCAAATGCATGAGCGACCTATGTTGACCTTGCCGTAAAATAGTCACAAGTCAATGAATTGTCAAGGACATACAAATAAATCATGAAGTACATTTATGCAAACAGAACTACACAAAGTCAACAGACGCTCATTAAATTTACCGTCGAAGAAAGACGATGCTCACAATAACAAAATAATTGCAAACTAATATAATTTAATCTAGAAAATACGGCGCATTTTCTTGACGTATTTGGTCTAATTAAAGGTGTTCGTAGACAAAAAAAAGTGTCGCATGTTTAAAATGCAACATGCAAATATCAAAATTATTTCCAAGAAATGGATAAGGAAATAAAGTTTTTAGGCCACAACATGACAACATGTCCCATCAAGCAACATTTTGACTGACAGAGAAACAAGCTAAACTAATAAAAATATTTTCAAGTTGAGTAGCCTGGTCGTTCGTCTCTCACTAATGAGAAAGACCATCATTATTTCATGATTAAGGTTCATGTTTGTGCGTGAGTACTTTGATGGTTGACTAGGCCAACTCTTGCTCTAAATTAACGTCTTCAAGTAGAGCAAGTCAGTGCCATGGAATCTGCTGGTGAGCAATTGGTCCTGGCTTTGCATTCTCTGCGCTTTCTTTCAGTTTCACAGATTCTTTCCTTCATAGAGACATGCTCCTTTGTTGATGAGGCCTTGCCACTTTCCCAAGACCCCAGTGGTATGTCGAAATCCTTTAGAGAGGCTTTGAAGCGTTTCTTCTGGCTACCTTGAGGGCGTTTTCTCTCCTGTAGTCCTCCATAGAAAACGTTTTGTTTGGAAAGGTACAAGTAGGCAAAGATCAGGAAAAGGCGCAATCAGAAAAAGATTCCCACTCCAAAAACCGAGGTGGGAAAAAACCAAACTAACAATCAGGTACTTAAACCATGAAACATATCGTAAGCCGAATGAGCAGCTATTTTCCCAATAGGTGGCCACTCAGTTACCTTAACTTAACTAAAATTATGAAAACACACATAAGGCGCCAACAGCACAAAAAAGTTTTTAAACACCAAGACATAAAACAAAAAGAACCACCACAGAAGTATCGACTTGGAACGATCAGTAACACAAAGTTACTGGCGGGCTTAAACCGATTTTACATGGCCATAACCTCACCCTCAGCTTCCGCAGTGGTTCAGTGATATACAAGAAATAAGAAAAATCATATTAAGAAAATACTAAACATAGATACCAACGTTTAACACGAATAACGAAAAGCAGGGTGAGCAGCTCATCAGGCATTCTTATAACATGGTCAGTCCATCTTAGCTGTGCTAGACGGTAAGCATGTTTGCATCCCTGCTTTCCTCAGGACCTGTGTGTCTGGAATCTTGCCTGCCATTTGATTTTAACAGCTTTCTCAAACAACTTTGCTTGATTCCATTTCGCTCCCAGACATTTGCACGGAGTCTTCCGAATGCCACACTGGCTTTTACAATTCTGGCAGTGGCCTCATCATCGATGTGCGCTGCTCTGGAGAGAGTGCTTCCCAGGTAAGTGTATTTATCAACAACTTTCATGCCACATTTTTATTTGCGAATTTTCATATTCGTAAGAATGTGTATTCTGATCAAGATGAACATTCGGATGATTCAACATTTTTTGCTAGTATCTTCCAAGGAATGGATAGGAGGGAGATGCCTCTGTGGTTGTAACAGACTTGAGGACTTCCTTTCTGCTTGTACATGTATAGGTGGATTATGAATTCATCATTAATTCTTGTGGGATAACCTCCTTCCTCTAGCTCTGTCGGTTTCTCTGCCATGGGTAGTTCCCCAGCCTTATAGACCTCGGCAGGAACTGGATCTGCACCTGGAGCTTTTCCAGATGACAGTTGTTAAACTGCTTTTCGTGTTTTCATGCCGGTTTGAAATTCATCTAACAGAACATTGCACTTTGTCTGTGGAAGTTTGTTGATTGCATCCTCATTGATGCTTGATGCTTGATTCGGCACACTTTTGAAGTGTTCTTTCCACATTTCCAAGACAACATCTTTATCTGTGAGAAAAGTGCTTCCATCTGCACTGACGCGGCAATGTGGTGGCTCCAGAAACCTTTACGAGGCGGTTCTAACGAGTACACACAATCTACGTTTTGAATAAAAAATAAGACAAATAGGAAGATCCCTGCAAACCCAAGTTTTACTACATGTATATAAAAATAAATGGAGTTTAAGGGGACACATATTGCATAGACGCGTTAGCGTTATGTTTTAGACGAGAACCCTTTTTTGTCATATTTCTTGCTAGCACATGGATTTGAGTTCGCACTGTAAGGAGTGTCCCAAAACGGCGATTTTGACCCACTTGTGACGAACTGACTCACCAATCATTATCATTTGGGTGAGTCAACTTTCATTTTTAAGACATCAGGTGTGATTTTATGTTTTTATCCGAAAGGTAAAGTTCTGTTTTCTTGCCTTCAGTACACTTGTACTATTCATAAGTGCCATGACACAAAAAAGTCTATCTTTACTGGGTGTACTTTCCATACAATGAAAAGAAAGACATAAAGAAGCTTGTCTGTTGTTACACAGCTGATCCCAATCGTTATTTTGTACTGAAAGGTCATGTTACTGAAAATTAATTTGCACTGCTGATTACAGAGGCACCTTTTTCATTAAGTGGCTGCTTATCCAATACAGGAAATGTCCAAATTTGGGAACAAAGTTGTGTCACAACATAACGTGTCTTAATGAACAGTACTATATATGCAATTACAGTAAAACAAAGACACCGATCAACTGCACAGTTGTAACAAACTGATCCGGAAGAACTAACTAAATGTTATGAACCACTGCAGAAGCTGAGGGTGAGGTTAGGTACCTGTAAAGCCGGCTTAAGCCCGCCAGTAACTTTGTGTTACTGATCGTTCCAAGTCGATACTTCTGTGGTGGTTCTTTTTGTTTCATGTCTTGGTGTTTAAATTTTTTTTGTGCTGTTGGCGCCTTATATATGTTTTCATAATTTTAGTTAAGTTAAGGTAACTGAGTGGCCACCTATTGGGAAAATAGCTGCTCATTCGGCTTACGATATGTTTCATGGTATAAGTACCTGATTATTAGTTTGTTTTTTCCCACCTCGGTTCTTGGAGTGGGAATCTTTTTCTGATTGCGCCTTTTCCTGATCTTTGCCTACTTGTACCTTTTTACAGCCTAGGATAAAATAGATAATCAACTGATTTTTGCTTCGGTTGCAGGGTTTTGGAAATTTATCCATAGTTTAAGTGCTCTTTCATCATTACTTTTTTACTCGGCTTCGCTCGTAAGGTCATGATGAAAGGTCACGCGGCGTCCCATCTGGTACTATACTGTTTGCCTATGTCCCATTTATAGGACGACATGCTTATATGAGTTAAACTTCGTCGGCATTAATTGTTTTTGGGTCTGCATAAGTACATGTATAAAGTTATGCCAAATGATCATTTGTTGATTCTGCATTTTAAATTTTGCTTCGAATGTATTTAAATTTCATGGGAGTTTTAGCAGCTTAAATAACTGCATCTATGCGGTGACTCTTGGCGAGATAAATTGTTCCTTTCGAAAGATACAACGTCGCGTAGTGGTTTTGTGTTGTCTTATTTTCATATCTTATTATTTTTTTTTCTTAAATTATCAATTATTTTGCGATTCTGTTGCTATAGTACAACATGGATACTATATATAAGGCATGTAGCTGAAGCATAGTCAAGGCCATAAACCCGGTTTATCGCCATTTCTGGGCAAAGTAAAAATCATTTTTCTGTAAAGGACATAATTCTATTTCGTTTCAATTTGTTTCATAAGGAGGGAGGGGTCATAAAAATAAAATAACGTATATCCATTACGAAAACACACACAATATACAGGTTTTTCTTAAGTTGTAAAAATCGAAAGTTTTCAGTAGAATTTTTTTTTATATATATTTCTTATTTTTGCTCAAAACATAGATTATGGGTACACGTTAAAACCGCCTTACCAAGGCGGTTCTAACGAGTACCCACAACCTATGTTTTGGGCAAAAAATAGAAAAAAAATAAAAAAAATCTGAAAATTTTCAATATTTACAACTTAAGAAAAATCTGTATATCTGATTATTACATGGGCGTGTTTTGTAATGGGCGTCTAATGTCTTAAGGAAATGGATTCGAAGTACTCGTGCATTTTGTTTGCATGTGGCATTGCATTCCTTACGTTAAACGCTTTAGACAGCATCGGTGAGCAAATACAACAATTCGAAAGTTTAAATGACTTTCTAGCGGGGATTCAAAACACGGCGCACAGTTTGTTGGACTATGTCACTAAGATTCAAGCGCTATTCTGTCCGAACCAGCCAATCTGTGGTCCGGAA
This sequence comes from Rugalucina vietnamica, assembly GCA_964017185.1. Classification (NCBI taxonomy): domain Eukaryota; kingdom Metazoa; phylum Mollusca; class Bivalvia; order Lucinida; family Lucinidae; genus Rugalucina; species Rugalucina vietnamica. The sequence continues at coordinate 8,498,619 of OZ024880.1, forward strand.
GGTGAGCTCACAAGGCAGGAAGTTTTGGAAACCTTACCAGAAGCGGTGACAGTGAACGGTCGACAAGTAAGACTGGATGACATCTCTGATTACGCTGGTATCTGCTGTCTACATTGCTCCTGTTCTGACCACTGTAGACAAGACAGTAATTGCTGTCCGGCAAAACAGCTTACCACAGACTATAAGTGAGTATATTATTACTTTGTTCTTTTATTACTAGGATAAATACTAGCCAAAAAATCTAACCGGCCACTTACATTCTTCAATTTTTTTAAGATTAAAATAGTATGAAAATGCATAAGGCCGACCCTTTGTTGACTATATGCAGTGTTAACTTTTTACAAATTTCGATACCACCCAGAGCACCAGTGGTCCTGTAGCTCACCTGAGAGATTTGCTCATTGTAAGCTTGCAGGTCAGATGATGCTACCACGGGGTATGATCAACACGTTTTATAAAGATTATAACTTTGCATTGCTACACACAAAATACATGAACATGTGTTAAAGCTTTAGGGTTCATAATTGTAGAGAAGATGATTTTTTCCATTAAGAGCTTGGACGCTAATGACCCCCCCCCCCCTGGGTGGTGCCATTGTTGACCCCATTGTTGGCCCCAGAGACATGGTTGACAAAAGTTATGCAAAGCTCCACATAACATTGCTGTATTGTAAATATAAAGGCTTTGGATCTTGTGATTTCAGAGAAGAGTATTTTTCATGCATATCCGAATATAAGCATATGGCAGATGATGACGTCCCCGGGGCGTGGCCTGTATGGACCCATGGGCACGGTTGGCAGGACTTATGGCGAGGATTACTATATATTGCTACACACAAGCTCTGGGTCTTGCAAGTGTAGAGAAGGAGAAGAAGTCTCTGTGAACTAATTGACCCTACTGTCGGGCCGTTTGTGACCTCAGGGACTTGAATATTATGATTTATGTAAAGCTCCTCATAACATTGTTGCATACAAAATTTACAAACGTTGAGTCATTTGGTTTCAGAGATGACGATTTTCAAGCATTATTCATTATAAGTCTATGACATATAATTACACCCCGGGGTCTGGCCTGTATATACCACAGGGGTACTGTTGGCAGGATTAACAAAGAGGATTACTATGCACAGCTATATACAAAATTTAACAAAAATGCCCAGGGGCTTGTGGTTTCAAAGGGGAAGTTTTATTTTGTCCCATTGTAAGGCTCTGAAGACTAATAACCCCCGGGGTGGGGCCATTTTTGACCATAGTATCTTTGTAAAGCCCCGAATTACAATGCTGCATACCGAACATAGAAGCGTTGGGTTTTCAGAGAAGAAAACGTTTTTTATGTATTTCCCACTATGGCCTATCGCAGATAATGACATCCCCGGGGCGGGGCCTTTATGTAACCCAGGGGCATGGTTGGCAGGATTTATAACGATGATTAGTAAGTGTATATTGTGACACACAAAATATAAAAGCTCTGGGCCTTACAGTTTCAAAGTATGCTTTTCCCATTCTACGGCTTTGGGAGCTAATGGCCACCAGGGTGGGGCCACTTTTGACCACAGGAGCATAATATGCAGGATCTATGTAAGGCTCCACATACCTTTTTACCACATAACCGTTGAATGATGTATACCAAATATATGGGCTTTTTAGCTCACCTGAGCCGTCAGGCTCACAAGGTGAGCTTATAGTATACCCATGCTCCGTCGTCCGTCCGTCCGTCCGTCCGTCGTCCGTCGTCCGTCCGTCCGTCGTCCGTCGTCCACCATTTTCAAAGATCTTCTCCTCTGAAACCGCTTGGCCAATCAAAGCCAAATTTTACATGAAGCATCTAGGGGAAGGGGGAACCAATGTGTATATAAATAATCCAGGTCACATGACCAAGATGGCCGCCATGCCCATATATGGTAAAAACCCTTCAAAAATCTTCTTCTCCGGAACCACTGGACCGATTTTAACCAAACTTGGCATGAAGCATTAATGGCTCAAGCACTACAATGTGTATATAAATCATGACCCTATGATGACCTTGACCTATTTTACGGCAAGGTCAACATAGGTCGCGAATGCATTTGAATGGGAAAAATTGTTAAATTGTCATTTAAAGGAAAAATCTTGCAGAAAATGAGCAGTAGGACTGAATATTAATGATTCTGAAAAAAATTGGGCACCAGGGGCTCATCCGCCCCCACCCCGGGGCAATATACATGTATATCTCCATAATATTCAAACATCTTCTCCTCTGAAACCGCTTGGCCAATCAAAGCGAAATTTTATGTGAAGCATCAATAGGTAGGGGTAACAAATATGTATATAAAAAATCCAGGTCACATGACCAAGATGGCCGCCATGCCCATATATGGTAAAAACCGTTCAAAAATCTTCTTCTCCAGAACCGGTTGACCGATTTCAACGAAACTTGGCACGAAGCATCAATGGCTCAAGCACTACAATGTGTATATAAATCATGACCCTGTGATGACCTTGACCTATTTTACGGGAAGGTCAACATAGGTCACCAATGCATTTGAATGGGGAAAACTTTTAAAATGTCATTTAAAGTGAAAGTCTTGCAGAAAATGGGCAGTAGGACTGGATATTAATGATTCTGAAAAAAATTGGACCCCAGGGGCTCATGTGCCCCCACCCCGGGGCAATATACATGTATATTTCCATAATATTCAAACGTCTTCTCCTCTGAAACCGCTTGGCCAAACAAAGCCAAATTTTAAGTGAAGCATCTATAGAATGGGGGAATCAATGTGTATATAAATAATCTAGGTCACATGACCAAGGTGGCCGCCATGCCCATATATGGTAAAAACCCATCAAAAATCATCTTCTCTGAAACCAATAGACTGATTTCAAGGAAACTTGGCGTGAGGCATCGATGGCTAAAGTACTCCAATGTATATATAAATCATGACCCTGTGATGACCTTGACCAAGTTTATGGCAAGGTCAACATGGGTTGCCTGTGCATCTGAATTGGGAAAACTGTTAAAATGTCATTTGAAGGAAAAAGCCAACAGGAAATTGGCAAATGGACAGAATATTGAAGATTCTGAAAAAAGAAAATGGCCCAAGGGCTTATCTGCCCCTGCACTGGAGTTAAATACCATAATATTCAAACATGTTTATTGGTATATGCAGCTGATCTCAGGTGAGCGTTTAAAGGACCATTGGTCCTCTGGTTTGGTCTTGTGTCTTGTCTTCTTCTTCGAAGAAAAATCGTTAAAAACCTTGGTGACGGGTTAATGATGTTTATTATTTTAAGAAATAAATCAACTCTAGCAGACATGTTTGAGAAAATCGAACATTTATGACAGTTTTTGTGAAAATGTCATCATTTATTTCTCAAGTATAAACAAGAATAACTGACTACAGTGCATGATTGGATTTAGTTTTGGCTTTTTGATGAAACAGGGACGCGAACCCAGGTTTACGGGTCCTAAATACGGGTGCATGAAATAGAACCGTATAGCAGGGTGACTTTCAACGCCTAGTTGGGGTGGGATCAACACATTTTGATATATATTATTAAATGTGGTACTTTTGTGGTCACCTACTCCATGAAATAGGTTACTTTGTAGTCATAGTCACTCCAGAAATCAAATCAAATTAAATCACTTTATTGCCATATACACCTTAATGTCTGCAAACTGTTTTGTTGTTTAAGACAGTTTTTATTTGAAAAAAAAAAAAAAAAAAAATCAGTGCAAATACAAAGTATAAGAAAACCTATTCAAAATGTCGAAACATGCTATGTCGGATATTCCGGATTAATTGATGGAAAAAGCAGAATTTACAAGACACACAAAAGTCCTACATAGCACCAGCCGTGAATTGGCCAGCCCCCAGCTATGGCTGCTTTGACGATCGCTTGTCTATCATCTTAAACATTCAGTCGTATAAACTTAATTAGTTTATTTCATATATATCGGAAGAAAAAAAATCTGCTTAGGCCATTTTGCCACGGACAATTTTTCTTTGACAAAGTAGGTTTGTCGCAGAAAAATATGGTCGTGTAAATTCAATTCTGCGGCGAAGTTTCTTAATTTTGTCAAATATCTGTGACAAAGGTTAGTGAGCCAAGTACGCTCGTAAGTAATCTTTGCTGTGTGCGAACGCAACCTCATTGCCAAAGTAATCTTCGGCAAAGAAAAAATGTCTGTGGGAACGACGCCTAATATTGACGTTTCATGATAATCGTATGAAATGTTTTTGTCATTTCAGTGTTACAGCAATGGTGGAGAAAAAATGCATAGTAACATCAATTCACAGCTACAAGCAGACCGCGTTGAACCGGTTCTACAACAAACACCGCCACCAGATGTTCTTGATGACAACCGATTGTTTCCAAAACAGTCATGATGCAACGAATATCACGTTACATGGTACAAGGAACACAACGCTGCTTGAAAATTGCCGAACCCCAAGCACCGGAAGCTTTGGTAGCGACATTGTCCCGGTGACGTCACTGAAAACCGGAATCAACTACTGGAACAGAGCATGCGCTGAATGCAATGGCGACGATGATGACGTCATTGAGTGGGCACCAATTATTTTACTCACACGACCTGTCCCATACTTCACGAACTCTTCAACGCCTGGAGTTTTCCCAGATTTACTGGATGCCTTTATCGAACTTGTGAATTTGCCACGATTCGGTGATATTGTTTATAAACCACCAGAAGGAATACCCATGAACGATAGCTTGTGTCTGAGAAAAGAAGCGATTGTCAACCAAAAAGTTTGTGATAATTCGTCGGGGTGGCTCTCGGAATCCTGCCATAGGCTTCAAAGCCCTGTGTTTTGGACTCCACGCGCAACTGTTGCTATTGACGTCAGCTTCATTAACATATTCTGTCTCATCTGTCAGGTAAAGCTACAGACGCTTGACGAGAAATCAAATTGCAGCTATGAATCAGAATGGAGGGGTCCTCCTGATACATTGATGGCATTACTCGACTATAGACAGACGCCAGAAGAAAGTGACTATGATGACCGCTGCGGTTGTACCGAGATCTTTGATCCTTACCAGGTAGGGATAAGCCTAGCATTCTTTCAAAATGCACCAACCACCTCATCAACCCTTTCTCGTATATTACAATAAGATTGTACAGCTTACAATGCAAATGCTGCACATCAAAATTAAGTTATAATCACTACAGTATAAAACTGGCAAGTAACTTGCCTATTATATTCAGATGTTTGATTAAGATAATAGATTTAATTAATATGATTATTCCTGTTAGAATATTGCAATTTTTTAAAAAGAATTTCTGGTTTAGTTGTATGTAGTTTGACCATTCTGTAATCGTACTCAGTTTCGCTACAGATAAAGTACTATATTTTCTCTTACTTTTCTACAGCGAAGTTGCAGATCAGCCTATTGTCCTTACGGTGACTTTCGGGCAGGGTGCGGGTGCATCCAGGCATTTAAGAATTACTCGGGACTGCCCATACTTATAAAAGTTAAAATTTCTGCAAAAACGAAACAAATAAACGCTGGCCAGCTGAGTAAACTTCATACAGCTTTGGTGAAGATGATCGAAGCCATAGCAGAACACTCAAGCGCCGAAGTCTTAGCAACTTTTCGAGAGGAAAATGCAACTGGACAGAACTATCTTTCGATACTTATCTTGCGATCAGATCCTGGTCACGGCACCAAGAAAACAATGTTACCACTGATGAGGTTCATGGACACTGGAAATACAGTGGAAGTTAATATACTGAAACTGGGGTCATTCTCGGCGCACTTGACGTCAAGCGTTGCTTTATGGACAGAAGCTGACCTGACGTCTGGCCATTGGAAGTTTATAGCCCAGGATATGAAATTGCCATACAACAAGTTTAATCAGATCTACGACACACCCCTAACTGTAGATATGTGGCGAGGCACTTATCAAATTTTGTCTCGACTTCTGTACTGCACCCAGGTACAACTCAACGTCAGGGAATACTTTGAAAGATCGGGTTTGATAGTCGTTAACGTCACGAGTTTGACGTTTTCAATCTCCGACTATTATAAGATACCGCCTGCACAAACGCAAGTTCGCATTTGTGCTGATGAGTATCTACAAGCTAACAAAGAAATGGGCATGGCATCTGGGACTCCAGCTCTGAGACCTTATCTCTTGTTTGGTATTCTTATACGTATGCTCGTACTTGCTGTTCAAAGCAGTGCATGTCCTAATGAAACCGCCTAGCGGGTAACATAAGAAAATACATAACAAAACAATGCATGTAAATGAAAATTGACTTTTTGTAGAAGTTTTTAACCAAATCGACTCACGGACGGTGGAGTTAGCTGCCCTTGTGTGTTGGAAAATAGATATTCATTTTTGTTTACACTCGAGCACCTTCATTTTCTGATCATTGATTCATTCCTGACAGTAAGAAGAACATTATCTCCGATGAGTTAGAGTTTCGACTAGATGCTTAGTTACCCGTCCTTGAGTGTTTGAAAAAATGTTTTTAGTGTTGTTAACACTCTCGCATCCTAAGTTTGCATTTCGACTGGATTGGATCATGGACTACAGTTACCTGGTCCTTTTGTGTCTTGAAGAATCTTTTTATCTAGACTTTTTTGTTAATAGTACACTTGCTACATTTAGTATTGTGTCTTCATTCTTGCAGGTTAAACGGACAACTAGTTTGAAATTTGAACTAATCCCTGTTGGGACTGTGGAATTATTAGCCATTTAGTTTGATAACAATCAATATTACATGTAAGTTTGATGGTTCTGAACAGGTTGGTCCTCAGGTGAGCAATCGTTGCCCTTTGTGTTACGTGTTTCTGGTTGCTTGTCTCCATGAAACACGACCGATCACGAAAACTGTTATCGACCGAAATGCTTCTTACTCTACAACATTCAAAATGAATATTACGTCAATTGATAATTTATCGGTTTAGACAGAACACAATTTAGATGCACACTTTGCACATTTCGATCAATTTTGAACACACATTTTATTTTTCACTACTGGTTCACGCGACGAACAAAATGATGCTTTGCTTACAGCATGCATCCAATAATCAAGTTATTGATTATATTGGCCGGTACAGTCAATTCATAGATGCATGGTAATAAGGCTATACCATTTTTCGCACGAACAGGTAAGTAACGGTAAATAAATGCAATCAGTAGAGGCGAACTCTAAAATTTGGAATAGCGTTGCACATTGAAATAAGCAATAATATCTAAAAGTCTGCAATAAATACGTCATACCTGTAAACGTGAGTCAATAGTCTTTGTTCATAACGGTTTCCTTAGATCTATGAACGATTTATAGTTAAAAATAGTGAACGTGCAAACGGTGTTATTTCTATATACTGCGGAACGTTGCCATGACAACGTTTACTGTGTAAGTGAACAAATTGCTACTAGATTGTTAAAACAGAGACCTATACCTGTTATTTTCCTAATTTTGCTAATTTAAATTCCAAAAGAAAAAAAAATCAAATTTGCACAAAAATTCGACTCCAAAACATAAAACAAATGGAACCACAACAGAAGTATCGCCTTGGGACGATCAGTAATATAAAACTACTTGGGGGCTTAAATCGATTTTACAGGCGCCTATTATCACCCTCATCTTCTGCAGTGGTTCATAGCATTTCGTAGTCAGTTGTTCGACCCTCGTGGTGAGGTAGTCAATGAATCATCAAGGACAAACAAATAAATCATAATAACCACCATGATGAATAAAAAACGAGGACTCACAGACTCAGTTTGTCCGACGATATCCCTTGGCGCCGAATAACTTACTGAAACCCGGAGCAAAAGAAAAACACCAGTTCAATCCTGGTGCGCCTGATCCAGGTTTTTGTTAGATTAGATTTAACGTGGATTGATATATTTACAAAGTCCCTAACCCCCCCTAAACTTTGAACATGTTGTTCTCAGTCCTGGTATCCTAGTAATATAACCAGAATTTGTATTTGCATTTTCGTGCATGTTGGTAGTGAAATGCACTGTTAGTTTGAAAACTGCTTTTATTTTTCTTGCATTGTTTTACGCTTAAATAAGAAATATTGTGGGATGAGTGTTGGCACGGTAGTTAGTAAGTAGAAAAATCTATCAACTGCTATCATTTTTGTTCTGTTTGAAACAATTCTTACCGAAATATCTGCAGACAAAATGCCCGTTTTTTTTTTTAGACTAATCAAGGTCAAATTAATGGGCTTATTTGTTATGTAAAAAGGCAATGGAAATATACTGTATATGTCTGTTACTTCAACAACACACAACAATTGTTTTTACCCTTATTAGATACATTAGAAGAACTTCCCTAATGTCTAAAACGTATGAAGACACTGTTCAAAGTAAAAGTTGCTTAATTTATTTGGCATGGTATATTTAAGGTACAGGTATTTGCATAAGTGACGGACAATATTATTTAAAGTAATAAATCTGATAAAGATGATGCACCTGCTATTCATGCAAATCGTTTCTAAGCTAATTTTTCAGCTTGCAAATTAGTTGGAGAACATTATTTAGACCTTCACAAAGGTTTCTATCAATTAAAATCAAAAATTTATTTTAAAGGATTATTTATGGAAATTTATTAGAAAAATAGGTAATTTCACTAAAAACTTCTATTACAATGGCTTCCCTTTGGAAAACATTATCAAACATAAGAAAGTTTAAGGTTTAGGGATTATTCTGGTATGTAACATGCCACATTTTTTTTTAAAAATCTATGAAATATTTATGAGCAGAAAACACTATTATTATAGTAATAAGGAACCTTAACATATTTTATTGTATAGATAAACAATAGGATTGAGCACAAGTTATTACAACATTAGATAGCCCTCTCCCAATTACAATATGATATACAGTCCCGGTAAAAAAATAACAACATATTCCGCGTTTCTCCGCAACCATGGCAAACGCGAAATTTTTATTTCTCGGAGAAACACCGCGAAATAAGCCAGGTAGACGAAATCGTCAGCGTGAAATTTCGCGGTGTTTCTCGGTGAAATTTCTCGGTGTTTCTCCGAGAAAGGTAATTACCTGGATTTATCGATTAAACTCTTTTTCTCGGAGTTTCTCGGAGGAATTTAAAAGACAAATGCATGTTTATAATTTTTGAATAAATAAAAAACAATAAATTAAAAAATAATCAGTATTTGCAAGTATGAAACTTGCAGATGTTACGTATTTGTTTAGATGGCTTATAATCCACATAAATATATTTTTGATTACATTAAAATTTATGATGACCTTTGTCACTTGTGTTGCTTTTCACATCATCCATGATTATTCGATCTTTGAACATAAGAATGGAAGCGAAAAAATCATTTAAAAATCAAGGGCGTCATTAAAAATTCGCGCCTTGAGCATTGTCCTTTCCGACAAAGAATAAAATTACCACACTTCCAGTGACTATGTGGATAATCAGAATCATTTTCATTGAATGAATAAATAAGTTTAATGACATTTGATCAAAGGTATTTAATTATGTACAATAGCAATGATTTAACAGGCGGTTTACTTTAATTATGTCAGGATAAACACACAAGTCATCAAAATAACATGAATATACCGGCCGGAGATCGAAATCGCAACTTTTTTTTTCGAAGCGAACGCACTATCTATACATGTAAAACCATCCTGGCCTGTCTCATTAAATGTTCCGACCTTACTTGTCCGCCAGCATTTCTTGGTAAGCTGTTAACGTAACCGTTATCAAATATTCAGATTATGGTTCCATATAAATCGCAAATAATTTGAGCTCGTACATGTACATGTACATGTATATGTACTTGTATGTTTTAGATCGAGACTACACATGTAGTAGGAAAGAATTTGCATCAAAAGTTATTCTCCATGAACAACCACAAAGCCGTTTAAATCATGAACTTATGGGATCGCCTAAATTGATGCCCTTTCACCCGTAATATTGCATGGTATTAAGATACATAAATGGTCAACAAAATTTACAGAAATCACTGTTGACTGATTTGGCCAAGTGGTAGAATTTGCAGCATTACCAGGAAGTGTGTTTCGGCATACACAGTCATGTTCTTGTGTCACATTCTCTAATGAACACGAAGCTGACACTGCTCCTTCACATGATAAGGAAGCTGCCTGTCGTAAAGTGAAATAAAAAGTCAAGCAAATAAAAATGCCGACCGTGCAGCCAACACTGTCATATGACTTACTCCCAATTGACGGCTAAATACATCACGTAGATATGAATGTACATGTCCATACATTGCTATTCACGCACATGCATTTGCATCATTAAAATCATTCTTGTTCAAACATTTTACATCAGGAAAACATTTCATGGAAAATGTGTATCCCATCAAAAGCAAAACTGGGGTATGCAGGGGTATATCTATTTTTTTTTTTTTATCTTTTGCTCCAAAACACAAGATTGTGGGTACTAGTTTGAACCGCCTCGATGAGGCGGTTATAACGTGTACCCACAATCTATGTTTTGAGCATGAATAAGAAAAAGCAAACATTTTCTTCTGAAATTTTTCATTTTTTTTTTTCATCTTTAAACATCTCTGTAAATTGCATGGGCATGTTTTCGTAATTTTAAAGTTACGGTATATGAAATTATTTCTTTAAAACATCATCGACACAAAAGGCAGCAACGCTTTCGGAAGGAGAGATCGGAAAACCTCATAAATACATTTACATGTTTGTTATACCTTGTGCAGAATTGCGGTTTGTATGGAACATTGTAAATGTACATGTATATACAGTCGAGAAATTTTAATGGTCTTAAATTTTTATTTCGCTCCCTCTTTAAATCTGATTGATATTATTAGATGAAAAATGCATTATTTGCAGCAAATACTTTTGTATAGGATATGTCACACAGTGCATCAAAGTAAGTGGCTGAAATATACAAACTTTTCTTTACATGTACATGAATTTGGGACAATGTCGGTTATGATAGTATTTTTCTTTTATTTTGCTTTTACGTATGCACCATTATTTTGTCGTCATTTGTGTTACGACATCGAGACATAAATGTGGATGCATCAAACATACAAAACATACATACTCAAGTATCTGCAGTTCATCGCGTGTCGGATGCTGTTTCGGTAGTTTTTGTAAGTGAAGGGTTTACAAATACGAATGTTGTGTAGCCCATTTCGAACGTCAGGACATCCCAAACTTGTATAGTACCATAAAGCGACGAAAACGTACCGACGTAACCGTGGCTGAGGACAAGGACGTTAGTAACAGCAATATTGCGCAGTGATTTTTCTATTCATGCACATGCATATTAAAGTTTGTATACGTAGACGGTCCCGGTAATTTTTAAAACTGACACCAAAATATAAGGTCATGTATTTGGTTTCGTGTAAAATGAGTGTATCCGTTCCTGCCTTCTACGCAAACATTAATAAAGGTTGTTAATGCGATTTAACGTGTAAATTTGATGTAAGATATCCATACGCCAGTTGAGCTGTGTGCTAGTCGAGCTGCACATGTTTTTCGGAAACGATCAGGATGTGCGATTTTTGGAACAAGTGCACTTATTAGATCGAATACGGTGAAAAATTCATATCTATACATCTTGATCATGTAACGGGATAGCTTCCCTTGAAAATATGCAAATTTGAAACTCGAGACTTTGTGAATCGAGTAAGTGTTAGGTATATAGCGCAGTAAACCACCCTTGGTGGATGAGCATGCTTTTCCGTCGACGGGGTTTGCTGTGGCTTGGCTCGGCTGTACGTTACATGTAACGTACAGCCACGTTACATGTAACGTACAGCCGAGCCAAGCCACAGCGTACAGAAATATCAGATTAAAGAAGTAGGGGGATTGTACTAGCCGAGTAGTGAAAACAAAGGCGCTGATCAGCTGTGCAGATACTGTACAGTTGATCTGCGCCTTTATTATCGCATGAGTATAAGTCTAGCGTTCTCATGACGCGGCTCATATAAAAGTGGGGTATACATTACACGGACATGTTATCATGATGTGTGTAAATATGTTGAGGAATACCTCATACAATGTATATGGGTTTAAAGCACATGAACATGTAAATGCGTTTGTTAATTTACTCGATTAATTATCAATTAATTTATCAATTATCAGTAATTGATAAATTGTCTTTACCTGTCATTTTTCACCATGTATCATGCACTTTCCTATGCACTTGACATTTCGGACCGCACCTTGTAAAACAACATGCCGCCAACACAAAATGTTCATGGCGGAGTTGTCGTTATGCATGTCAATAGGTTTTGCGTTTATGCATTTAGCAAGAAAAACAGATGCTTAAAAAAAGAAAAGTTTATAAATTGTTTTCTCGTTATCCGCCTTATTCTTATGTGAAGATTTGGTCATAAATTTGGTATGAAAAAAGTGTTTATGCGAACAGTGCCCCTGATAAACGAGTGATTTAGAGGTATTGACAAAAGTTTGTGTAAGTTAAATACTGTGTATCCTTATCATCGAGAATGTTGTAATGCATATTCATATAGGAGTTAGAAGATCGCTGCAGGGTAATCGGGTCAATAAAATTTTACAAAAAATAGCTTGCTCCATAAGCTGACAATGTGATGAAATTATGCCATTTCATTCTACATGCACGTTTCCATAGCTTGACATACAACCAGAACCAGAAAACATTTATTTCATTACAATATGAATTCAAGAATGCGCAAAATGGTTACTTATTATACTCGTACATGTTTATGGCCTATTGCTTTTATGTTTCCTAGCTCAAACAAATGAAACTACTCGGATAAAGACAAAATTGAGATGAAACAAAGTACTTCTTAATTTGTATGTCAAATGCGAGTCGAGTCATGCCTGACCAACCGTAACGGAAACCAGTGAAGAAGATTGTGGAATGTTTGCTCAGTAATTAATGTGCCTTATTAAAACGTGTCAAACTGTTTGAGGTGCAATTTACAAAAACACTTATAAATACTGATCAGTTAAAGGTCTAAAACTTCTTTAACTATTAAAAATGTGGTAAAATCGATTTTCACAATCGTGCACAATATTTCTCCGAGAAACACCGCGAACAAGTAAATCTGGACTTACCTGTATTCACCGGTTAATACCTGCGGTCGCGGTGAAATTTCTCGGTGTTTCTCCGAGAAATCGAACTGAACGAAACGCGAAATATCTTAATGAAAAGAGAAATTTAGCGTTCTTTCTCCGAGAAAAATAGCTTAGGGTCCTCCGAGAAAAGAGGAATATGTTGTTGATTTTTTACCGGGACTGTAACTAGATTTTATGGCATAATGGTGAAAACAATTAAATCAATATTAATGCAATATATGTTCCTTTCATACATACATATTCTCTCGTGCTCTCATTCACACATGTGGTGCCGTTGCAACTTTATAATTTGAGTGCATTTTGAAGTAGCGTAACTAGTCAAAGGTACAAAAACGCACAGTGTTGTTTTAGTCAAATCTATGTGAATCTTTGATAAATCTCAGTACCGAAAGCATTATAAATTTATTTGTTTCATTATCGAAATCTGGAGATCCAGAAGTTAACATTTTGAAATCAAGATTAAAAGCAAATCCGAAGTTTAAACTTTGTAACAATCTGTTTCTTGCATCCATGTATTGTGGACATTCGAAAAAATAGTGTTCGGCATTTTCCAAAGGAGCACCACAACTACAATAAGAGTTTGGAATGATTTTAACACTGGACAAGTCACCCCTTAAACTACTACACCTGTGTCTGATTCGAGTAAGGATAATATTATATTTTCTTTCTCCTACATTTGTGAAATTTTCGACCTGAATTTTTATTGATTTTATGTGACCTTTAAATTGAAGTAATGTTGGGGATGATTTCTATATCGAGTTCGTTCCAGATTTTTAGGGTTGATGGCAAAAACGATGATTCAAAAGAACAGAGTCTAGAAAATGGAATTTCAAAATCATGCCAATTTCTAAGGTTATAATTAATGGTTTCATTTACTCGATTTGGTAATAGATCATTTAAATAAGATGGAGTCTCATTGTTGACTATTTTTATACATAAGACACAGTTTTCTCATTTTCCTCCTTTCTGCTAAGGTTTCCCATCCGGTTTCAAAATAAAGTGCTTCTAAGGAAGCAAATATCGGAAGACCCGTAACAATACGGGCTGCATTTAATTGAACAGCTTCCAAACGGTTTGCTTAGTGATGTATCATCAGCGTATAATCTAACCTTACCTACAAGTCCGTCTGCTATATCATTTATATAAATTAAAAACAATAATGGGCCCAAAACAGAACCTTGTGAGACTCCTGCATTTGTATTGTGTTCGTTTGATAAAACACCATTAACAAAAACTTTCTGCCTTCTGGAATTTAAATAACTGGTTAACCATAATAAAAGATCACCACTAAAGCCATACTTTTCTAACTTATACAATAAACCCCTATGCCAAACACGATCAAACGCCTTCGAAATGTCACAGAAAATCTGACAGTTCAACCGATATGCAGACATTATGAATCAATTCGATTAATGATGGACCGTTGAATGCCCTGGCAGGAAGCCTGACTGATATTTATACAGAAGATTGTTTTCTATTATATAATTGTTAACGATATGCTGTCATGCCATCCATGCAACCTTAAAGGCCTAGGTGGACTGAACGGAAAAATTAGGTTATACATCCCATTATTTGTCTGGGTATCAAAGACGTGACATCTCCAGCAGGTTCCGGCCTTAAAAATCTAATAATTGATCTGATTGGCTGATCAACGAATAACATAACTATGAAAGGATAAAAATGAAGTCGCTATTCATTTTAGTTGGTTGGGACCGGAGGTTCTGGTCTGTTGCTTGGCCCACCGGGGTTCAACTAGTGTTTTTCTTTTGCTCCGGGTTTCAGTAAGTTATTCGGCGCCCTGGGATCTCTATCGTCGCGCAGCTTTCTGAATCTGTTGAGTCCTCGTTTTTGCTTCATCAAGGGTGGTTATCATGATGTATTTTTGTCTTTGATGATTCATTGACCAGTTAGAGATTCGCCTACAGGACCGAACAACTAACTGAATGTTGTGAGCCATTGCAGAAGATGAGGGTGAGGTTAGGCGTCTGTAAAATCGCTTTAAGCCCCCACTAATTTTATAGTACTGATCGTTCCAATGCGATACGTCTGTTGTGGTTCCATTTGTATTATGTTTTGGAGTTGAATTTTTGTGCTGTTTGAATCTTATGTACGTTTTCATCATACTTTTTTATCTAAGTTCGGGTGACGGAGTGGCCGCCTATTGGGAAATAGCTGCGCTCTCGGCTTACGATATGTTTTCTAAGTACAGTATAAGTACCTAATTGTCAATTTTGTTTTTCCTACATCGATTTTTGGAATGGGAATTTCTTTCTGATTGCTCATTTTCCTGATCATTACCTACTTGTACCTTTTCATTACTTCATATTAAACGGTATATTATACTATTCCATGGTATGAATAGTATGAATAATAGAAGATAACAGAAGAAATAATGGAAGAAAATAACAAATATCTTAATTCTTTACAGTTTTTGATGTAATTATGTAATAAAAACATTTATTATTACAATGTACAAAGAAAACACGTCTTACAATATTAATCCTCAGTGAAATAATTCCATTCTAACTCCATTTATACCAGTCTTTTGATTTATTAAGACTAGGTTATGGTCCATGCACAACTCAGCTGAGACTTAAATTTGAATTGCTCTTCAATAAAAAAAAAAACAAAAAAAAAACAAGTAAAAATCATAGGTTTGAATCATCACAACTTCAGATCATTTAACCTGCTCCTTACATTATGGGCAATAGATCAGCTGGCTAACTTTCACTCGGTATGGAGAGGTTTAACGGAATAGCGATGGAAATATTCCGTCTATATGGGCAAATATGAGTAGAGTAAAACTTAGTCTCAGCTGAATTGAGCATAAAAATGTTGTTAAATCTTGGTCAATGATGCCAATAAAAAGCTATATGGCTACTTTGTGTCTCTGCTGATTCAAAAACATCAATCATCTGATGTATAAAGAAATGAGCAGCATTGGAAAGCTCTCTCCCAACAATGTTGTAAGCATAGGTCAAACTGACATGCCCACAGCTTTGTACAATTGTTGTAAAACATCAACTGAACAATGAAGTAATTCCAACGAATCTGTACAACCCTGAAAACCATGGATAATGACAATGGCTTCAAAGTCTAGACTTGAACACTATACATAGACAAAAACACCTCTGATCAGCTGTGCAGTTGCATTGAAGATGATATGCAACTTCATTTTTTTGCATATGCTGATATCAGGTTTATCAGTAATGCAGCTGCTGCAACACATATGGGCCTTCGAACGAGAAACCAACAATTGGCCCTCCGAACAGGTCTGACACAAACTAAGCTGTACAGTCACACAAGCAGGCTAGAAGCTTGAAATTTTAGACTAAAGTAGAAAGAGGGATTGCACTGAAGGATTGTTCTATCTATGTACTCGGCGAAAACAA
The DNA here is from genome assembly GCA_964017185.1 of Rugalucina vietnamica. Taxonomy (NCBI): domain Eukaryota; kingdom Metazoa; phylum Mollusca; class Bivalvia; order Lucinida; family Lucinidae; genus Rugalucina; species Rugalucina vietnamica. Next base: position 8,515,064 of record OZ024880.1, read on the forward strand.
AGGCGCTGATCAGCTTCGCAGTCACTGCGTCTTTGTTTTCGCCTAAGCAGATTGTTGGCGGCTCATATCTCGTCTTATGCTATCAGGAGCTTATAATTCTTTCCGTGTTAAAAGCTCCTGGTTATATACTGTAAGTATTATGTCGGAAAGTTTCGCTGACTTTTAGTTCACACTTTTTCTCTTTCCAAATTATTAGCGATTTCTTAAATTTCGAGAATGGGTACTCTTGCACTCTAAAAAGCTTATACAGGTCTGGCGTTTTAATGGCACAAAACAATCCATTGTTTATTAACAGTTTTACCGATATCTCCGTTAAAGATATACTGCGGGTATAAATCGTTCCAAGATCTAAGGAAACCGTTATAAACAAAGAATTTCGACTCGCCCGCGTTTTACAGGTATGACGTATTTACTGCAAACCTTTAGATATTATTACTTATTTCAATATGCACCGCTATCCCAACTTTCAGAGTTCGCCTCTACTGATTGCATTTATTTACCGTTATTTACCTGTCCATGCGAAAAATGGTATCGCCTTATTATAAAAAAACCATGCATCTTTGAATTATCAGTATAGGTAAAACGAATTGTTTTCGACAGAATATCGCGGCCGGCCTGTAGTTACTCTTTATTAGCATGAACTTTGAATTCGCAACAATATTAGCGAAAATTTATTAAGTTTTCGCAAACATTTTCGAATTTGGTTGAAGAGCATTGTATTTGAAAATATTGTATCAACAGTCAAGTACTGAGTCTATGATCAATAATTCGGCTATTGAGAATTAGGAAGTAGTTCGTGTACGACCTTTCCGTTTTACAACCCTAAAGTTTCCAGAGTCACCATCTTCAGAATTTAGTCATTTTTGTGATGGTCTTCTGATTCTGATGGGTCTTACATGTACTATCCTAATGCGGACCATTGCATTTGAAAATAATTGTAATGATTCTATGGCACAGACTCCAATTTTGACCTGTTACATATAATTGGCAGATGAAGAGACATCCGGAAAGCATGTCCATGAAAAGTATATCCCCTCAAGGCTCAAAACCCACGTTTATATAGAAAAATGGGGTTAGCAGGGGTATATCTATTTTGTTATTTTTGGTCCAAAACATAGAGTGTGGTACTCGTTAGAACCGCCTCGCCGAGGCGATTCTAACGTGCACCCACAATCAATGGTTTGAGCAAAAATAAGAAAACTATCATTTTTTTTTCTAATAAACAAATCAGTTTTAAGCAGTAAAAATTTTAGCATGGGCGTGTTTTCGTAATGGTTCTAATTTTTGATGTTTATAACAACCTGTCCTCTTTAATACGAAATTTCAAGCCTGATTGTAGTCCACTTAAATTGTGTTCCACTTGGAACACCAGATCACACCTTTTCTCTTTATTCCCTTAAAGAAACCAGATGACCAATGGTCCTGTAAACGCTCACCTGAAATTTGCTGTCGATCAGTCTATTGGTTTAAGAGAAGAAGATTTTTGAAGGGTTTTTGCCATATATGGGCATGGCGGCCATCTTGGTCATGTGACCTAAATTATTAATATACACATTGGTTCCCCCATCCTATGGATGCTTCACATAAAATTTGGCTTTAATTGGCCAAGCAGTTTCAGAGGAGAAGATTTTTGAATATTATGTTAATATACATGTATATTGCCCCGGGGTGGGGCCATATAAGCCCTTGGGTACAACTTTTTTCAGAATCATTAAATTTCAGTCCTACTCACCATTTCCTGCAAGATTTTCACCTCAAATGACTTTTTAAAAGTTTTCCCCATTAAAATGCATAGGCGACCTACGTTGACCTTGTCGTAAAATAGGTCAAGGTCATCACAGGGTCATGATTTATGTTGTAACACTTGGGCCTCTACTCTTGGTTAAATAAGGGCTGAAACATTGTCAGGATGAAGCCGTGCTCATACCAAGAGTCGGAGGGGTTACAAGAAGATTGTGGGTCCGCCTGGGTTGGACGGAATGTGGTGAAAGAATAACAATGCAAGAAACACATTATAAAAATGAACAATTTAATACTTAAATTAGAATTTCTCATATGCATTAATTCCATGGATAATGAAGAGGATTAAGAATGACGTGAATGCAAAATTACAAAAATCAACCATAAATGTAGGAAAAATGCGTGCATATACTGTGGGTTAATTATTATCGGGATTATTATACATACACTTTGCCGATGTAGCTCACGTAAGTTGGTCTTATATATTGGAAAGTTAAATGATTAGATTGAAATACAAAATAACAGCTATTTAGGGTTCATTATAACCGATGCGGCATATCTTAATACGAGCACGTCTTTTCTGGTATGGTCGGCGTTATCGCCACCAGATCTGGCGTGTCTCTTGATCAAATGCTATTAAAAATGAAAGCTTATACTTCTAAATATCTCAGTATGACTTGTGAGATCTTTAAATACTTGTTTTCACTCATTAGAATAGGCTTAACGGCGCTCTTGCACCGAAACAATGTATTTTATACAAGATTTGGCGTTTTCACCAAAAATGCTGGATTTTCCACCAGATCTGGTGTGAGCTGCTATTTTCACCCAAAATGCTGAATTTTCCACCGGATCTGGTGTGAGCTGTGTTATATTCATCGAAATCAGGCTCTTGAACCACGAAACTCCCTAAATTAATCAACGGCTGTATAAATTAAGATTAGATCTTTAAGAACATTGATTGAGTTTGATTTAAATTATGAACGAACGGAAGAATACGATTTACACCCATGTCGTACATTTTCACCAGATCTGGTGAGATCCCGTATCTCCACCAGATTCGGTGAAACCAGTGCTTTTCTGGTCAAAGTCACTACTGTTGTGACTATTTTGAGCTTGCACCTTTTGAAGGCTTTTCGGTGTGTTCACCGATACCTCTTTTTAGGTGCAGAGGCTTTCTCTGCGGCAATTCCTCTGGACGGAAAAGCCGATCTCCACACCCAAACACTCGCTTTTATAGTCAAACGAACGGCGCACGCGACACCTTGGATACCGGCTTTTGCACGCGCACGGAATCGAGCCAATAGTCGCTACGTCTTTCCAAGATGGCCGCCCGCGATAATTTAAACCAGGAAGTGCGGCGAAAAATCATACAAAAAGGCAAATTACAGTGTTTTAACAATGAAACAAGAACAAGTTGGCTTCTTTAAAAAGAAACCAATGAAAAGGTCAGCAGCCGTTTGTTATAAGAGGTTCCTTTTGCTCTATATTTCAGCTAGTGTTGTTGATTCTCTGGTTTGTCATTAATTTCGATTTTCATACGTTTCAATTTCGTTTCCTTTACATGTATGTCGTTTCTTTTTATGAACAGTGTGTGTATTTGTCACTCAAGGCATTGACCAAAATTTCTGATGTTATGGAACCAATGCCAATACTAAAGGGAACACGATTACAATCAATATGTCGATGTGCAGAAAACCATTTTGCGGTGCAGTTAATGTGTGACAGAGTTCTGAATTTTGACCTGCAGCCACACTCCCAGAAACAGACCCATAGGACCGATGTGATGTACTGAAAGTCAGCCATATAGAGTTCCTATAGTTTCTGTACCCCTCGTCAGGGTATCTACGATCTAAACCTAGATGCGCTATGATAAGCAGTCACCACGATCGAGACTGCTTGCTAGATTTTACCGCTATTTGACGGGGAGTGTCAAAAATGGATAAATTTAATTGATTGGGGTTAACTGTCTAGTCAGTATAGACGGGTTCACTAGTTTTTATTAAGCGCTTTATGTGACAAAACGCGTAATTGAGAGAGATCAGTCGATCATGGGTAGAATTTTCTTCATATTCAAAGTAAACACTGTGGAAAAGGTCCTGAGGGACCTTTTCCAATAATCATCAGTAGAAACTTGATTATACATATCTGAGGAATAAGGCCATAACTGGATATCGGCAGGAAATGCGAAATAGAGCTACAATCGACGAGTTTACCATACGAAATTATGGACCCTACGATATCGTGAATTATCAGTTAGACAAACAAGGTAAAATGACATTAAATACATAGAAACGAGTATTGCTGACTGGCCAGGGACGCTACAATATATACGTTGTAGTACTTTAGCCATCAATGCTTCATGCTAAGTTTCTTTGAAATCAGTCCACCACTTTCGGAGAAGAAGATTTTTGAAGGGTTTTTACCATATGGGCATGGCGGCCATCTTGGTCATGTGACCTAGATTATTTATATACACACTGATTCCCCATTCTATAGATGCTTCACATAAAATTTGGCTTTGTTTGGCCAAGCGGTTTCAGAGGAGAAGACGTTTGAATATTATGGAGATATACATGTATATTGCCCCGGGGTAGGGGCACATGAGCCCGTCGGTTCCAATTTTTTTCAGAATCATTAATATTCAGTCCTACTGCCCATTTCCTGCAAGACTTTCACTTTAAATGACATTTTAAAAGTTTTCCCCATTCAAATGCATTAGCGACCTATGTTGACCTTGCCGTAAAATAGGTCAAGGTCACCACAGGGTCATGATTTATATAGACATTGTAGTGCTTGAGCCATCGATGCTTCATGTGAAGTTTCGTTGAAATCAGTCCACCGGTTCTGGAGAAGAAGATTTTTGAAGGGTTTTTACCATATATGGGCATTGCGGCCATCTTGGTCATGTGACCTTGATTTCTTATATACACATTGGTTCCCCCTTCCTATAGATGCTTCATATAAAATTTGGCTGTGATTGGCCAAGCGGTTTCAGAGAAGAAGATCTTTGAAAATGGTGGACGACGGACGGACGACGGACGACGACGACGACGGACGGACGCCGGAGCATGGGTATACTATAAGCTCACCTGTGAGCCTTCGGCTCAGGTGAGCTAAAAATAGCCTCTGCGAACATTCATTAATCACATCAGTTATCATCGACTGTCTCCTCTATTAAATGCATTATTTCTGACACTTCCTTGAAATGGCAAATCCACTCTAGTCAGTCACAGCTTTTCTGTGTACACCAATGCTATCTGGTGATAACGAATCGGCAACTGCCTTTGGTAAATCAGGTAGGCTAATGTCATCATAGTTTCCATGAAAGTTATCCATTTGCTTACGCAAATTCTGTAGGCATATTTGAATATCCTTCATCTCCTTCTTAGCTTTCATAAAAGCGGTCGACATAACCTCCGATGCGTTTGCCTCGAAATATTCCAGAGCTTCGTCTGAAGACAACCATGTTTCTCTTTTCTTCGCTTCGTCCTTGAACGCACTATTAACAACAGTACAGCTTAGAAACACCTCAGCTCCTTCTATGGGTTCAGTGTATGTTTTAGTGAACAGTATATCCATCGTTTCTTCCGCTTCGTCGTCCGCATACATACTGTCCGTACTTATATTCGTGCGTTGTTCTGAAATGTCCAAATCAGAGTCAGTGGCGGTAATGGAACGCCGGCCAGTTGTCTGATCCGGATGCTCGTGTTGGATGACGGATTTATCCACCGTTTTTGCCAACTCTGGAAGCGCACTAAACTCGCCAGAAACTCCGGCTGTCGGAGTAACATCGGTGAGATCATCAACGAAAGATGTATTTGGAGTTGTTTCCGTGACTGTGTCTTCATAATCTTGCAATGGAAGAGACAGTTTTGAATCCTCCTTTTGCATAGTAGCAGTAACCTCCTTAGATTTGCCGTGAATATTTTCTGGATCGAAAAAATCCGGAAGATCGTCCGAAGATGAATTACTGTATTGTGAAACATATTTCGTAGAATCGCCAGATGCGCGCTTAAGCGTTTCAGCAGAGTCATTGCGTTTAATAGCAAGGTGTTCTACTTCATTTTCTCGTGTGTGAGTACTTTCAAAAGACAGACTCAAACCATCTGGAGATTTCTGCTCACGTGAAGACACATGGTTAGTTTCATTGGTTGATACAGTATGCCCCTTAATCTCTGTTTTAGTCTCTCTTTTATCATTGAACGCTTCAATTTCTTCTATTTCGTATCTACCAGTTGATGTGTCTACAAATTCTCGTGGTGAAAAGTAAATAATCGAATCTTGATCAACATTCGTTGTGGCTGTTTCCTCATCCTGGAAGCTTTTATCTTCTAAAAGTTTCGACAATCGTTTACACACCACGTCACCGAAGTCTACCATTTCATTACTCTTAGTATGCTCGGTTTCATCATCTTCGTCTTCATTTTCTTCCGTTAACACATTCATTGATGCCGGTGAGGGAGGTGGTACAGTGTCTTCCCTAGAAATCGCGGCTGAACCATCCCTAGACGGTACTTCTAGGGAGTCAGTCTTCGAAAGGAGGGCAGCTTTTAAAAAGCCCAATGCACTCTGTGGATCTTTATTTTGTTCTGGTATTCTTTCATTTAGGGTGTCATCAAAGCCAAACCCCTTCGCAGCATTATCAGTGTTTATTTGTTCTGTTGCGCTTACGTCAGATATGTCCACACTAGGTTTAGTACCATCATAGAGTTCAGGATTTTCGACCACACTTTCACGTGATTGATCCCCTAACACTAAAATATCTGTTTCTTTTCCGTGATTTACATCGGGGTTTAGTTTGTTTGTTTCTGATACACGTTCGTGCTGATTGTTCTTTCCCAATTCATCTGAAGAACTGTTCATTCTGACGTCAACCGTTTCGTAAATATTTTCATCTTTTGTCCCAATAATAATTGAATCGTCATCATTATTATACCCATAAGTTGGGTTAGATATATTGACAATATTATTGTTTCTTGATAATTCTTTTGTTTGAACGTCGGAAGTTTTGTCACGAGATGTAATCATTGAAAGGTTGCTTATTTCTGCATTAGATTCGCTCAAGTCCGTATCTTCCATGCTTGCAAGAGGAGCGTGGCCGATCTTTACTTCTTGTTCGTTTTCGTTCGAAATCAAGTCTTTTGTCTTAAACATTTCCTGTGTGAGAATATATTTAACAGGCACAATGGTTTCAATTGGTGCTTGCTTTGCTATAATTTTCTCGACATCTGTTGCGTTCATGTTTTCATACACAACAGTATCCTCCGTTTTGGTTTTCAGTTGATCAAGTGGTTCATTCACATTTTGCAAAGAACGAATACGTGGATCAGTTTTAATTTCTGAATCAGATTTTTTTGTTTTCGTTTTATTTTCTTTGTCTGAAATCGTTCCCTTCAGATTTGAACTTTTAGGTTTGACATCATCTACCGCTTCTGAATCTATATGACATGTTTCTTTCTCACCATTTACTTTTGAAAACATATCTTGTGACAACAGTATTGTCTTAGAATGTCTATCTGTACTTTTGTCGACAGGTGAATGTGACAACTCATTTTGTTTCTTAACTCTTATGTGTTCTTGTTCATCAATATTGCTAGTCTCTTTTCCTGTGCTCGTGATAGAAGCATTACCAATCGAGTCATTATTAATTCCACTTTCAGTCTGCTTTGCTGAATTAGGCTTAATGTCTTTGTGCGTGTCACTCGTTTTTGGTAAACCTTCTTCAGCAGTTTCGGTTTCATTAGATGAAGCATCATTTGTTTCCTTTTCTTCGAGAATAATTTCTCTAGAAATCCTATACTGACCATTTGTTCCAGACAAAATTACCCCAGATGTACCAGCGCCCGCTATAAAGCTAAGATCATCCGTTTCTACAATTTCAAACGGCTCCAAATCAACAGGTTCAACAACCTCAGTTTCGTCTTTACATTTTGTGTCAAATGGGTAGACTTCTCCAACGTCGAATTCGGTGTCTTCACTCCGACACTTAGGCAAGTGTTTGCTAGATTTGTCTTTTGACTTTCGTTTTGGTGAACTGCAACATGTTGGGGTTTGTTCATCCGGCGTTTCATTGCCACTCTCTTTGGTTTCAGACTGACGGTTTCCCATTGTTATGATAGTATTATTTATTTCTTTGTGAACGATATTTTGTAATTCGGCGTGCGGTGACCGTATAGTATCCTTTTCATTCAAGGCAGTGGAGTTGTCCGCAGTATATCTTGTATCATGTTGTGGAAATATTTGCTCGGGCACTATTGGTGCATGCTTAACATTGCCCTGTGGTGTCGCATTTTTGTTTTGATTGTCCCTTTCATAAAATCCGTCGTCGTTAGATGCAAGTATGATCTTTTCAGTATTTCGTAGCAATGGTTGGAGTGACGATGGTTGTGTAGCAAGCGCAAGGCGTGCTGAAGACAAGGGTGACTCAAGCTGAGGCGCAACACAAAGCTCCGTATGTTGGTTCTGTGTCATGCAATGATGCCACTAGACATTGCCATGGTAACCTTTGTCATCTTTTGTATGTAGTTTATCGTGTCTGAAAATACAAAGTGGTCGTATAAGTCGCATGATAACAACAACAACAATGTGCATTGAGCCTAATGAGTTCATAGTCAGATTTGTAAAAAGATAAACGTAAACAAGTTTGATCTGATAATACGCTGTTTGCATAAATGAGTTGAAAATCAACATGCGTATACTGGCTGATTAGTTCTTTGAATGCAAAGCCAGAAAAAAAGAGATAAATAGATTCAGGTAAATATTTGGTTTATACAATCCGAATGTTAGCATTTACTGAATTGTGTGATGAACGCATTTTTAGATTCATTGGCTGTAGAATATATACGTGAAAATGTATTACCCCTTGTCATTTTTTTAAAATATTGAACAAGTATAAGGGTTACGCAGATCTAGCAATCAATATGAGATCTACATATATAGTATGAATTTATCGCGACCCCTTTCGATTTATGAATAACGATTCGTTAGTAAACTGGCAAGCATACGATACATATGTATCATTTCTATTTCACACGAATTATGTAACTTACCATTGACCATATGATTTTGAACGTAAACATATTTAGCATCGTTTTCAGTGGGCAGAGCTGTGAAAGCATATTTGCATGGTTTGCAAGGGAGCTGTTGTGATTTAGGCATACCATGCATGGTTTCCAGTGGACAGTGCTGTAAATGATGGACATTTTGCATGGTGGACAGTGTTGTAAACGAGGCCTTCTTTGCATGGAATTTCAGTGGCAGTGCTGTGATTGAGGCATACTGAGGATCTCAGTTTATTTTAATTTGCTATTACTGCAGCTGGTGTTGTACTTGTGGCGGCCCTAAAAACGTCTCCCCGTACATCATCCATAGATTATATTTTCCTTTTGGTCCACTGAGGTCAGCGAGGGTATTCTGAGAAATCAGAAATTAATTATCGGTTTAGATTCATTTTCTAACAAACGTTTATATATTTGGCTTTGTTTGGATAATACTAGTCTTTGTATCGGATAGCCTGTTGAAAGTTGAAAAATTGTAGTATTTCTCTTTGGCTCCATTTTGCCAAATCAATAGGGTCACTGAAGAGGCTCATGTAGTCAAAACCGCGGTATGGCACATCCCTTTTCTCATTAATATGCTCACTGCTCTTAAAGGATCTCAGTTTATTTTTATTTGCATGGTTTTCAGTGGATAGTGCTGTAAACGAAGCCTTGTTTGCATGTGATTTCATTGGGCAGTGCTGTGAATGAGGCATACTGTGCATTGTTTTCAGTGGACAGTGCTGTAAACGAGACTTACTTTGCATGGGATTTCATTGGGCAGTACTGTGATATTATAGTTGGCCTCCCAAGCACCAAAAATATTTTTCTGTTGGCATTTTTGAGTACATTTTGGCATCCATGCTAAATGTGTTCCTTGATGTGTAACAATACATGCTAGGGTGGATGCCAAGTCTGAAATGCCCCGGAGTCCCAAAAATAGGTCAAAGGTCAACTAAGTGCAAAATTTCATATATTTTAACATATCAGCAATATTCTATGTAATATTTTCTATTTATTTGTCAAAATGACCCCTAAATTACATCTAATACATTTGTGAGGTTTAATCAGCAACAATTGTTACAACAAAATGATGCAGATTTAGGTCAAAGGTCAGTTTAGTGCAAAAAATGCTTATTGAACAGTTGATTCATGCACAAGTAACTTGCCCTCATCTGAAAATCTTCATACACGTCCAATTTTATTGCACTTTCTTATATTATAATTGATCAGTTCGAAACATTTGATACATTTATAGTGTTGATCGCCATCAGTTAATTTGGGTTCATAAATGATATTGATTCCTTCAGGTACAATGTCATGTAAGGACAAAATAATTATTTTTCATGTTGTTTTCTAATTTTGACCCTGAGAAAAGTGAAAATAAGAGTATTGATCGTAATCAGAGTCATTTCAAATTAGTTAGATTGATACTAACGTTTTATTTTTTATTTATTGTATAATGATGATGGTCAAGATGGCTGCCACAACAGTAATAATTAAAAATGTATTGGTAAATTGTATTAGCTTACGTATGGAGAATATAATTAATCTTGGTTTCATCGCAAACAACTCTGTTTAGGGAGTATGCTCTTCAATAATTTAGTCGTTACGGTTCAATAAATGGTGTATTAATGATTAACTTGCTGATGAAAAACATTAGGCTGTTTTGATGTTCGTGAGGGCTTCTCGAAGACATTAATTTTGCTGTTTTTCATCATCCAGTGAAAGCTAAACATCTGAATTTCAGTTCTAATTTTCAGTACTTATATTTACATTTTATATTATCAATCAAGTGTATGTCTTTTAGTTCCCAAAAACCATTGCTAATTTTCCGGATATTTGACATTAAATCAGAATTAACAGAATTCCGGAACAGCCCAAACGCTGAATTTTCGAGCTGACATTGATGCTACACCGCTATTAGGCTTGGTCACGCGATATGGCTTGTCAGCAGAGTGATCAGAGTGTGATTGGAAGAGCAAAACATTTTCGTGAATTTAAAGCATTTCAACATGAAAGATCTGTGTGTTTTTGTGGAGACACTGATTATGTAGAGATGTCTTGCACTGGCAGAGAGGTTGGCTCGGTTGTGCTGGCATTGAGATGTTAGCTTTGACTTAGGCATTTCTACATACATCCATTCATTAAGGTATAATATAGACGGAATGTTTCCAACGGTATTCCGTTAAACCTCTCCATACCGACGGAAATGGGATATATTAAGCCCTTGGTCGAAAATGAAAATTCAGCAAAACTGTTATTTTATTTTATAAATGTTAGATCTTTTCTTGCATATATGACATAAATTATAAATATTTTAGTTGTTAAATTACTTCATTTTTCTATGTATAATTTCAAAGATGTCTATAAATAGATCAGGGGAGACTTCTGTAGAATTAGCGACTTAAAGTCGAAAATTGTTTGTTTTTCAACATTGATTTAAACGTTTTAGGCAATTTTATGTGTTTACTGGAATATTTTCGGTATTGGTACAAATACATAACACAAATATGATTGATAGCAAAATAACATAGCTGCAAGTCACTTACAAAATGCACAATCAGTTCGACAATGGTTTAAATGCAACCTATGCTAAGCTGTCAGGGAAGTGAAAAGAGATAACTAAGTGGAGCGGAGTGACAGTTAGCCAGCTGATCTATGTATCATATAGCAACTTGGGGAACTTTACACAAAAATAGAGTATGGTATAAAATCATATAAAATCTAAAACATATTGTCAGTACACTGTTTATGTAACATGAGTCGTACTAACAGTAAATCATGCCAATGAAAAGTCATTCTCATTTACCAAATGGGAAATACTGCATGGAACAGGAATAGCATGGGCTAGGCAATTCTGGTATGACAGTTGTTATCATCTCACCACTGCATACTGCACTAATGCATTCTATCTTTGCTAGTATTAGAATTACAAGATGTTTATTTGCACATTTTACCATAGCTCTCGTGCATGGTGTAAATCAGGTTATTAATACTATACTCAGGGGATAAAGTTTTGTTATTACCTTTGACTAGCCCCGTAACTATTTATCCTGCTGCTGGCCTTAGCTGTTCCTTCTTTTTTAATTTGCAAATACACCATTTCTGCAACTACCCGATGAATGATAAAATCATTACTTTTATTTATAGCGTTGTGGAAAAGAAGCTGTTGCTAGTAACGACAATAAAAAAATCAAAGTAAAATTCAGCCCCAGTCTCAAGAAATAAAATGTCAAAAATTAAGAATTTGAGAATTGCCTCCCTTTGATTGAAAATAAGAAAAGAAATTGGTTTATGCATTCTGGCAAAACCACATGCGATAATTCAATTGCTTATCTTGGAAATGCTAGTTTTTATTCACAGCTTTGTTACTGGTAGTTCAATCCTAAACTGTCAAGGAGATTTGAAGACACATTGATTTAAACAGGCTCAATGGAATTTTACATGTAATTTTTCACTGACTAAACGTTTGCTTCTGAGCATATGTAGTAAAGCGTTGTCTTTCTGGGACGCTGCAATACCTATCAATTTTTGCAGTTTTATTTGAAAACTAACATTTGACTGTGGAAAGCTATACCAAAATTAAAGTTATTGAATGATAGACCAGTAAGTTTGGCATAACCATATAGTTCTCCTAATGCAAAGCATTTTATGTTGGTAGCCATTTTGTACTCCATCTTTGAATGTTCATGTAACTAAAAGTTCCATAATTTCCAATTTTCATATCATGACTTATATTCTGGAAATTGCTACAGTACTAAAAATGGGCAAAATGAATAATGCATTCGTATGATTTGTTTTGGCGTTTTGCTCAAAGGGGGGGGGGGTATTCAATACATTGGGGCAATTACATTAACTAAGGACAGGATATTCTCATCATGTACAAATGAAATGACCATCCTATGGTATCATCTTTACAGTAGTAGCTTAGATTAGGAAAAATTATTTTCGTGGGTAATTGTGAACCATGCTTGTTTTAATAATTTAGTCTGGTTTTGCTACACTTTCATCCTAAGCGAAACAGTGCAATGGGGCCCAGATAGACCAATAAGAACAGATGGCTATAGTCCAGATTTGTATTTCATACTTAAAATTATCAATGGCAAACACGCAGAGCAAGACCTCCTATCTCTGTCAACTACTTTTACAACTAAAACGTTCTAATTACTGAAATTGTGAATGCATTTTCAGGGTGTACCCTGTTTTTGAATTGATGACCTCATATGACCTTTGACCTCAATGGCTGACATGCATTATTCTCTAGATTAGTCTTAAATCATCTCAGAGATGCAGTATGAATGCTTTGGGAAACTTTCTTTAAGCCAGCCCATGATTGTGATAGAAATGCATTATTTAGTAATCATTACAGGTTTTGATATTTTTGCACTCATATGACCTTTGACCTAATTCTGTGACCCAGAGGCAGTAATAGACTTGGAATATACCCATATGAGTAAGCACTTGTCAATGAATAAAATGAGCACATGTTGCTTTAAGTCAGGCCATGTTTGATACAAAAATTACTTGATTATTGTAACGGGTGTTTGTTATTTTGCACTCAGTTGACGTTTGACCTAATTCTGTCACCCAGGAGCACTTACAGTCTTGATTTCCACCCCTATGTCTTTGGACACATGTCAAGGAATAGCATGAGTACAAGTTATCTAAAATCACTCCATGATTTTCCAAAATAATAATGTTTATTTTCATTTTTACAAATTTTTGCTATTTTGCACTCATTTGACCTTTGACCCATTTCTGTGGCCCAGGACCATTTACAGACCTGGTATCCACCCGTACGAGTTTGGACACATGTCAAGGAATATTATGAGCATAGGCAGAATAATGTACTCAAAAATGCCAACAAAACGAAAACTAGGCGACTTTTATGAATTTGGACTGCCAAGTATTAAGGCATTCAAGAGCATATTAGACATATACGCTATTTGGGCATTCTTTGGATGGCTGTCAGTAGGAAGTGCTGAGAATGAAGCATATTCTGCATGGGTTTCAGTGGGCAGTGCTGTGAATGATTTATATTTTGTATAGTTTTTCGTGGACTATGCACATGACCTAGTTTTCAGGGTTTTCAATGAGCAGTGCTGTGAATGAGGTATATAATGCATGATTTTAAGGGACAGTGATGTGAAGGAGGTTTTCCAGTGGTGTGAATGATGCATATTTAGCATGGTTTTCAGTGGACAATGCTTTGAATGAGGCCTACTTTGCATAGGATTTCAATAAACAGTGACAAGAATGAGGCACATTATGCATGATTTTCAGTGAGCAATGCTGGGAATGAGACCACCTACTTTGCATGGGATTTCAGTTGACAGTGCTGTGAATGAAAATATTTGCATGGTTTTCAGTGGGCAGTTCTTTGAATATAAGATATACTGTATGTTGCATTGTTTTCATTAGAAGCCTGTGTCTGTGGTATGATCCCATAAACACAGGAATAAGACCGAGATGATCTACTTCTCAGTTAAGTATCACAGTTTTGGCAATTGATTTTTTCTCTGAATCATTGCACTGCTGGAGGTAAAGCCGAAAGAATAATTATCTCTTCGGTGAGAAGAAATAAAAATGCTAAAATAAGTTTTATTTGTGTTAAAGAGGATCAACTCACGGGTGAAAAGTGCAGCGATAGATAAAGAAGCCGCTACGCGAGAGACTCGGTCCGTACAGTCGAGGACAATGGTAAGAAGCTTGAGATGTCGAGAGGTAATGTACTATCCGTGAAGCGAAAACAAAAGTGCTGATCAGCTGACTGTACAGTTACTGCACAGCTGATCTGCGTCTTTGTTTTCGCCTATGCGAAATGCCTTTTTTCACAAAGTGGCTCAAGTATTTTCGTACAGGTGTTTTGTAAATGACTTTACAGGATATTAATGAGCGCTCAGTAAAATATTGGGGATTTCCATTCAATCATAGCTTATTGATCGCCGGAACTGTGCTTCTTCCAAGGGTGTGTCCGGAAGTCTGCCAATATATTTTCTATGTATGCCTACTTTTTGAATGTTTACTGCATAGAATGACAACTGATATGATAATGCACATGATCTTGCTGTTGACAATTTGCTTTGCTAAATTGCCACTTGTCGAGTTCAGGTTGTCAGTATTACGCAAACTGCAAACTATCAGAAATGTCGAAATGACGTCATGTTTTCGAAACCAGTGCCAAGAAAATAAAATTAGTATCGGTATACAAAAGCAGCTTACTCATGTACTGAAACGTTGAAAACAAGTAATCGTGGTTCAACATAAAAAATGAAATTCTTTAACTAAATAAAAAACTTCCAAATGCCCAGCATTGACCTAATCTGCTTACATGTAGCTTGGGCGTCAAAGTTTAGGGCCCCGCCCTTTGGGGTCTAAAGAAAAGTTGGACTGCTTATGCCTCCAGGCAAAGCTTATACGCTGCTGACTTACTGATTATTGGTAAACCGCTGTGGTTTGAGCATACCCAGGAAAAGTGGTTCAAGTCTAACCATCCATACATATCATATGATATAAAGCTTTGTGGCTTATTTGGATGGTTATATTTTAAGCACTTGTTGGATGTTATGTCATACTCCTTTTTGGTAAAACTCCCATGATATGGAGGCATCGTTCCGGCATGACCTTAGCTGTTGACCGGGACGTTAGGCATCATTTCAAACAAACAAACTTAAAACACTAAATGATTCATTCATTCAACATTCACTCAAAAGCGTTTTTGCGGCCCCACCCATTGGGCCCTGGAGAAATAGATGGGCTGCTTGTGCCTCCATGCAAAGCTTGTAAACTACTGACCGACAATCTGATTACTGGTTAACCGCTCAAGTCTGAGCCTGCCCAGGAAAAGTGGTTTAGTCAAACCATCCATCCATTAAGTACAAGCCGTTTTGGTTTGCTTTGGTGATTATATTTATGAAGCACATTTTGAGTGTCATGACATCCTTATGTTGGATAAAAGTCCCATAAAATGGAGGCAACATCCCGACATGACTATTGCTGTTGACTGGGACGTAATTGACTTGGACGTAAGGCATCAATTCAAACGACAAAATATCAAAAGCGTTTTCGATGTAAAGTCATTCATCCGATTTTTTACTTTAAATAGTAAATGTAAGCAGTGTGACATACATGTATATATGGGTCATTATCAAAAAATGGAGCAATCCAGAAAGGCAAAACGAAAAAATATAATTGTCCAGTTTTTCCTTTTTAATGAGATTGTTTTATTGACAAGAGCATATATAATATAGAAATAAAACATGCCGAGTTTAACTGAACAAATAGTGCACCAGCATTAAAAATTGTATGGTACTATTGAAAAAAATACCAGTGCTGTCACGAACAAACTTTCTTGCGTAAAACGTTTATTTGATAAGACTTCCCCAATCTGAAAGTGGGGGTATATATAACTTGTCACGAACAATAGTTCACATAAGCCTTAAATACTTTCAATGAATTAACGAGGGAGAGAGCTTCAATGAAAATGCACATACTGTGATTTGTTCTTTTTCTGAAGCACTTTATTTTTGTAGACATAAAATCTTGAGCGATTGAGCTTTGAGCTAATACCCCATTGGATGGGCCTTAAATTTATGTTACCTTGTAGCTGAGCTACACTTTTGCTTTCACATATGCAAAACCATGTTTTCTCATGACGCGTCTCATATTTTGTTTGTTTTATGTACCCGAGTCAATAACTTTCAGTCATGTCGGGACGGAGCTACCACTTTTTTTCTTCGTAGTAACCAGCCTGATACATGTACGGGTAGTTAATTTCAAACCGGCACAGTGAAATGCACAGGAAGGAACGGAAAGGAAAAGGGCCTTGGGTTGACGTGGCTGTATGTTTTGCATGTCGCCGGTTTCAATGCTTGGACAACTTTTGCTAGTTGGTGGTTCTTCTTTACGTTTTGTCCACAACATTTAATTTTTATGTTAACATTGAGGAAAGGCGGTTATAACGTGTACACAACCAGATTTTTTTTCATTTTTAAAGCTGAAAATATCTCTGTATATTGCATGGGTAACACATTTTCGTAATGGTATGCAACATACAAACACAAAAGACACATGCGTAAAAGAAGGTTAAAATTTTCGTATTTTCATGTACCATAGACCCCTAGCGTGTATATCACCGGTCCTTTTTTTTCGAGGTACACTGTATATGAATTTGGTAGGTTTTACGGCACATCCATACCAGAATTACCCCGAGTTGTCCCTCCCACCCCTCGAGGAAAAGGATGGCGTTTTAAAGAAAAAAAGCGATTTTTCCGTATAAAGTGGGGGCTAATTGGATATACCCTGGTCGACGAAGAATTTTGAATTTGTAGTTTTGTATCACCCCCACACACCTCAAATGGTTTTCAAACGGATATAAAATTGCCACTTCTGGCTGCTGCTGGTGTTAGTAGCTGAGACCCTCTCGTGAAAGGCGACATGACCCCCTTCAGTCTAGGAAATAGCCTGAATCAACACCTTCTGACACTCGGAAGTCAACTCAGTGCTGTCTCACATCAGTACTGTCACGACCGTGACAGCACTGACCGTGACAGTACTGAGTCCCACACAGAAATTTAATTCTAATGACTAACAACAGAATGCAGGATGAAAACTTTGTTTGTCTATTCTAACTGGCCCTAAGTTGAAATTCAGTCGTGGTTTTAAAATGTATGTGATATTTGCAAGAAGCGGCAAAATGCACGTGATAGTACTGATGCTTGTAAAATTCCCACTCCAATTTTGACATTTCTTCATGGTATGGGAACGGAGTAATGCGATTTGTTCAAAAGTTTTTTTTTACATAACTTCTTCAGCTTGGTGTCGTCTACAAAACGTGAGAAAATGATTCGTAACTCTGCTCAAAAATGATTTTCAATAACTGTGACAGCACTGATACGTTTTCCGGGGACAACACTATATATGTGCCCCCACTCTTAAATAGCACTTTATATATCATATGATTTTTTAATTTGATTTCAATAAGTTATGCAATAGATGGTCACAGAAAATGTGATTTCTGTCAAGCTTCTTTTGCAATGGAAACAAATAAAACTACCTACCCTGACGCGGGGACACGGTAAAAATCGATAAAATAGCACTTATTGCATCTCTTTTTTTTTCAAATAACATACTCGGAAACGTGAAATCGCATGTGGTTCTAGTAAAGCACCGCGGATAATAATATTATAGAAGAAGAAAGCAAACTTCGGACATCGCGCTTGCGAGAAAACCATAGGGACAAGGATTGCTCCATTTTTTGATAATGACCCATTATACAAACCTGTCGCTCGTGGCAGCTATGACTCACTCGGCGGAGCCTCGTGGTTTAGGGCAAACTTGTATGTCATTGCCATCAGTCATACCTTGCACTCGTGTGTAGCGTGTACATGTTTACATACATGTATGAGCCGCGAGAAAGACGGTCTTCGCGGTTTCCGACAAGGTCTGACACAAACCGACCTGTACTGTCACAGAAGATGGCTAGAAACTTGAAATTTTGGATGTAAGTAGCAGGGGATTTGTACTATCCGTGTAGCGAAAACAAAGTCGCTGATCAGCTTCGCAGTCACTGCGAAGCTGATCTGCGCCTTTGTTTTTGCAAAGATAAAAATCCGGTCTTCCCACGATGCGGTTCATATAACGAAGAAAGGGGTATGCACGATTAGAACTGTAACTGCTTACAACATACGGAATACCTGTCAAAAGATGTAACTTTTGCCATTTTCCGGACATGACTCATAAGTCAGAGATACATACAACTAGCATCTAGCGACCAAACTAGCACTATCTTGAACGATCCTGCTTTGTACTGGAAAAATGCGGGGTAAAGCTGTGCTTTGCTTACCCCGTTGCTCGGAAATGCATGTTTACAAAGTTTAATTAATTTTGTATATCGAAACCATCAACACGCCGGCTTGACGCCGGATTGACAACATCAACACGCCATTAATGATCTACTATTAGTTCAATTACATGCTTTCCTAACAACTTACCAACTTATTTATCCCAACATTTTTCCTAGAACTTTTTGCATTTCTTGTCTTAAGAATCCGCACTTGCAGACGAGTAAAACAAAGAGATAAATAAATGAGCCGCATCGTGAGAAAGCCGGATTCGTTGCCTATGCGAAAACAAAGGCGCTGATCAGCTTCGCAGTAACTGCGAAGCCGATCAGCGCCTTTGTTTTCGCTATACAGATAGTACAATTTCTCTTCTTATTAAATCCGAATGTTCCAGCTTCTACCCTGCTTCTGTGACTGCACAGGTCGGTTTGTGTCAGACCTGGTCGGAAACCCCGAAGGCCGGTTTTCTCGCGTCGCGGCTCGAATGAGTTCAAGGAACCAATCTAAAAATAGAATCGAAGATATCTGCTGCTGAAAACTAGAACGCCGGCTTACCTGAGAAGCGTGATGCGAAAATCGGCAGTTTGCCTATGTGAAAACAAAGGATCTGATCAGTAGCGCGATATCAAAGCAGCTGAGTGTTAATTACAGTATCTCTTTTTCATAAAATCGGAAATTTAAGTAAGTATCCACAGCTAGCTTATGCATGCTAGCTAGCTTATGCCCGGCTGATTAAAACTCTTGAAGTATTGCTTTCTCGTTCTCGTGATGCGGCCCACCTGACTAAACTTGAGCTTTACAATGAGAAAAACTCCACATACTTTTCAAGTTTATTTCAAGTTTATTTCATGTATACTCCCTTTCCACTGGGATTTAACGACAACATTTACCATGAAGGTAATATTTCTAAAATGCCCGATTTTGATGTTCTTACACTTTTAGAGTCTCGTAAACGTAAATCTAGATCTCATGGTATACGGAAAAAGGGTAATGACAAACGTAAGCGGTGCGCTGCAATGAAATTGAACACTTCCCTTAATGATTGAGCTGTTAAGTTAAGGATTCATGGTCGACATCCAATGCTGTCTTATCTTAGTTCTCTACCTATTGCTATATTACGTTCTTTGGACACAGAGGCTAATAGATTTTACGATAGAAATCATCAAATGTATGACGCTGCACTGTTAACAAGATGTTATACTCAGCATGCTCTCCGTCCATTTATCGATTCCGAATCTAATCACATTAGAAGTTTTATTAAAATTCCTTTCATTAATAAAGGAATTGACTTTATTGATTTACCAAGCATATTCCAGGATAAATCAGTGATTCAGTCTATACCTACGTACTTCCAAAATTCAGAACCTCCTATTATTTGTTACAAATATAATAAACCAATCAGAAATACTATTTTTAATTTCAATAAGCTTGTTTCTGATCTTGATATCCATGCAAATACTCCTAAGTCTTGAGAGTGTAAAGATTCAAAATTTGTTTATCAACCAGCCGGACATATAGTTACTGGAAATTTAAAAATAATTTCGGATTCTAGAATTCGCAAAATTGTTTCTAAAGGTCCGAAATATAGATTCCCTTCCTACATTAATTTCGACAAATGTAGAGAGGAGATTGCATCTGCATTGAATGATTTCGGTAATCGATGGTGTAAACGAGAGGGTGTTGAGGATAATGCTCTTAAAGAATGGAAAAGAAGTATCTTCACTATCGTGGATAAACGTATAAAGTTTTATTCACAAAATACTAATCTTTTACCTCCTAAGCCCAAATCGTCATTTAGGCATTTGAAGCAGGGTATCCAGGAATTTCACAGAAAGTATGTCTTGGTTCCGGCAGACAAAGCCGCAAACAATGTTGTCGTCGTTTGTAGGCTACACTACGTTAACACCTTAAAACAGGAGCTTGATGGTACCAGGGCTTATCTTGAGACAGATACTGATGAAGTGTCTGTAGTTAATGCCCATTTAAACGATTTACCTATTAAGTTTTCTGTTTGTGCCAATGAAGGCCAAGACAAACTTCCTACGATGTACTGGTTACCTAAGCTTCACAAAAGACCATACAAAGCTAGATTTATTGCAAATTCTAGCTCTTGTACTACTACTGAACTTTCTAAATTATTAACTTCCTGTCTTACTGCTATCAAATCTCATGTTATAAGATACTGTGAGACAGTTTATGAAACTTCAAATAAAAATTGGTTTTGGTCAATAAAAAATTCTGGTGAGGTGCTCAGTAAATTGAAGTGTCGAGGGTTCCGTGCGACGAGCTTGTCCACATATGATTTTTCTACTCTTTATACAACATTACCACATAATTTAATTAAAGAAAAACTTCTGGATTTGATAGAGTGGACCTTCAAAAGGGCATTAAAAAACTATGGTTCACTTTATTTGGCATGTAATGACAGAAAGGCTTTTTTCACTTCCTCTGACCAAAGTAGATATACACTTTGGTCATGTCAGAATGTGTGCGACGCCTTATCCTATCTCCTGGATAATATTTATATTAGATTTGGGACCAAGTTATACAGACAAATTGTTGGAATTCCGATGGGTACAAATTGCGCACCTCTCGTAGCTGATTTATTTTTATACTGCTACGAGAGAGATTTCATGGATTCTCTTAACCATGATAATCAAGCTGATGTTATCGAGGCTTTTAATTCCACTTCTAGGTACCTCGATGACCTTTTGAACATTGACAACCCTTATTTTGAAGGTATGGTCAATCAAATTTATCCACCTGAACTACAGTTGAACAAAGCCAATATCTCGGATACCGAAGCCCCCTTTTTAGATCTACATCTTTCTGTTGTAAATGGATTTGTTTCTTCTAAAATTTATGATAAGCGCGATGACTTTGATTTTGATATAGTAAACTTTCCGTTTTTGGATGGTGACGTTCCTCGCCGTGCTTCTTATGGCGTATACATTTCGCAACTTATTAGGTTTGCTAGAGTCTGCAATCATGTTACAGACTTCAACGCTCGTAATAAATGTTTAACGGCCAAACTTCTCCAACAGGGCTATCGGTATCATAAACTTCGAAAAACCTTTTCTAAATTTTATCGTAGACACTATGAATTGATTTCCAAATATAATGTTGGGTTAAAGACGCTTTTAAATGAGGGCCTTTCGGAACCAGAATTTTATGGTGACTTGGTTTACAAATTCAAGAAACTTATAGGAAGTAATGATTTTTCTTTTCAGTTTAGAAAAATCATAACACGTTACAGACGTATAGGTTATAACTTGAATGTTATGCGACAGTCTGCATGCTTAGTTTTTAACCCAATCATGGTTGATGGCTACGCTGCCTTCTTTAATTGCACGCCGGTGGGTCGGGCGTCAGACTCTATGATGGCCCCGACTTAAAGCTATTCATTTTAGTTGGTTGGGGCCGGAGCTTCTTGTCTGTTGCTTGGCCCACCGGGGTCCAACTGATGTTTTTCTTTTGCTCCGGAGTTAGTAAGTTATTCGGCGCCCAGGGATCTCCATCGTCGGGCAGCTTACTCAATCTGTGAGTCCTGGTTTTTGATTCATCAGGATGTTTATCATGATTTATTTGTTTGTTCTTGATGATTCATTGACTAGTTAGAGATTCACCACGAGGACCGAAGAACTAACTAAATGTTATGAACCACTGCAGAAGCTGAGGGTGAGGTTACGGCCGTGTAAAATCGATTTAAGCCCGCCAGTAACTTTTTGTTACTGATCGTTCCAAGTCGATACTTCTGTGGTGGTTCTTTTTGTTTTATGTCTTGGTGTTTAATATTTTTGTGCTGTTGGCGCCTTATGTATGTTTTCATATTTTTAGTTAAGTTAAGGTAACTGAGTGGCCACCTATTGGGAAAATAGCTGCTCATTCGGCTTACGAAATGTTTTCATGGTATAGGTACCTGATTGTTAGTTTGGTTTTTTCCCACCACGGGTTTTTGGAGTGGGAATCTTTTGCTGATTGCGCCTTTTCCTGATCTTTGCCTATTTGTACCTTCGTATGATAGTAGATGGGTCTAAAACACAAAACACACCCGGAAGCAGAACTTGCCTTACATATGCCCTGCGCTCTCGAACCTAATCTCTAAGGGAGCGCGGTGGCGTAGTGTTAGAGAGTCGGACTCCTAATCGAGAGGTTCTGTGTTCGATCCCCACAGGCGTCATTGTGTTGTGTCCTTGATCAAGACACATTTTAACTCCCTACAGTACTGGTTAAACACAGGAAGCGTTGGCTCTGTCCCGACTTGACTGAAAAATTGTTGACTGGGACGTAAAGCCTCAACACAAACAAACAAAATCGAACCCAATCGCGATACAGGTCGGTGGTGAGATAATATTCAGTCAGTTTTTGCTCTATGTTATGTCTACTGCAATAGTTACAGGTAAGGGGCACGGTAGCATAGTTGTAGAGCGTCGGACTGCAAATCAAGACAAGACAAGACAAAATTTAAACAAGTAGCCCAGGGGCAACAATCGCTCACCTGAGAGCCAACAAGTACAGTCACTGGACAAAGTAGTTGGGTTTTTTAGCTCACCTGAGCCGAAGGCTCATGGGGAGCTTATAGTATGGTAGTCGAGCCGGCGCCCGTCCGTGCGTGCGTCCGTGCGTGCGTGCGTCCGTTCACATTTTCAAAGATCTTCTCTGAAACCGCTTGGCCGATCAAAGCCAAATTTTATGTGGAGCATCCATGGGTAGGGGGAACGAAAGTTTGTGTGTTTTTTTTATCTCGATCGGATAAGAACTCTGGTTGCTATGGCAACTTATGCTTCCCATAGACTTATAATGGAGAAAAGTGAAAATTACCTATTTTTGCTGTCTTGTTTGAGATATTTGAATTTTGTTTTGCAGAAATGTTTATTGAGTAGTCCTCTACGTTTCATGTGACTTTTGTCCTAATCCTTCATTTTGATTGTATAGGGCAAAGTTTTGAAAAAAACATTCAAAAATCTTCTTCTCAAAAACTGACAAGGGGATGAAGCCTATACTTTGTATACATGTTCCTGACAGTGGCGTCTACATAATTTGTGTTTTTTATTCCAGGCGGATAAGAACTCTGGTTGCTATGGCAACTTAAAGTTTCCATAGACTTATAATGGGAAAAGTGGAAATCGGCTATTTTTCCGCTAAAATTGCAGACACTTGAATTTTGTTTTTGCAGAAATGTGTATTGAGTAGTGTTTGACGTTTCTTGCGAGTTTTGTCCTAATCCTTTATTTTCATTGGTTGCTGGGGCCCCATAAAGGGCAAAATTTTGAAAAAAAAAAAAAAAAAAAAAAAAAAACCTTCAAAAATCTTCTCCTCAGAAACTGTCAAGTGGATGAATCCTGTACTTTGTATACATGTTCCTGACAGTAGCCTCTACATAATTTGTGTTTTTTATTCCAGTCGGATAAGAACTCTGGTTGCTATGGTAAATTTAAGTTTCCATAGACTTATAATGGGAAAAGTGGAAATTAGCTATTTTTTGAAAACTATTGCAGCCTGAGATCTGAAAAGTGGTAGATGCAAACAACTGAAGGATTTGATTTAGATGAAGGTATATGATTAATTTAGGTCAAGGTCATCTCTTGACCTTGGCCGGTCTGTCGTCCATACACACTTTTCAAAGATTTTTTTCTCTGAAAGTACTTGGCCAATCAAAGCCAAATTTTATATGAAGCATCTATAGGAAGTGGGAACCAATGTATATATAAATAATCCAGGTCACATGACCAAGATGGCCGCCATGCCCTTATATGGTAAAAACCATTAAAACATCTTCTCCAGAACCGGTGAACCGATTTCAACGAAACTTTGCATGAAGTATGGATAACTCAAGTACTACAATGTATATATAAAACATGACCCTGTGGTGACACTGACCTATTTTATGGCAAGGTCAACAGAGGTCGTCAATGCATTTGAATGGGAAAAACTTTTAAAATGTCATTTAAGTGAAAGCCTTGCAGGAAATGGGCAGTAAGACTGAAATTTAATGATTCTGAAAAAAGGACCCCAGGAGCCCATCAGCTTTTAAAATGTTATTTTTGGAAAACTATTGCAGCCTGAGAACTGAAAAGTGATAGATGCAAACAACTGATACAGTAGATGAAGGTATGTGATTAATGTAGGTAAAGGTCGATTTTGGAAACATAGGCAAACATGGAAACATGGGAAAAAGTGACAACTAGGTCTCGGGTAAGCATTTACAGGACCAATGATCCTATGGAAAGAGCTCTTGTCTGGATTAAGTATCCGCTTTTCTGCCATGTTGGTTCACTTGAAAAAAAATCATCTAACAAGGTCACCCAGCAGACACATGACGTCAGAATGACGTCAGATAGACGTCGATGCGACGTCATGACGTCGCATCGACGTTGATATGACGTCATTTTGACGTCATGTGCCCGCTGGGCAGGGTCCTATAATGACCCCCGGGGTTGGGCCATATTTGACCCCATGGGCAAGATTGGCGGGATTTATGTAGAGCTCCACATGATAATGTTGTATATCAAATATACAAGCTTTGTGTCATGCTGTTGCAGAGAAGATTTTTTTTCATATATTTCCATTATAAGTTTATGGTAGATAATGACATGCCTGGGGCGTGGCCTGTATTGACCCCAGGGGCACCGTTGGCAAGATTTATAAAGAGGAACACTATACATTAATACAAAAAAAATATGAAAGCTCTGGGCCTTGTGGTTTCGGAGAAGAAGATTTTTTATGGGTTTTTTTCCCATGACGCCCCCGGGGCGGGGCCTGTGTGGACCACAGGGGCACGGTTGGCAGGATTTATAAAGAGGATCACTATATATTGCTACGAACAAAATATGAAAGCTCTAGGCCTTGTGGTTTCGGAGAAGAAGATTTTTTTATGTTTTTCCCATGACGCACCCGGGGCGGGGCAGGATTTATAAAGAGGATCACTATATATTGCTACGAACAAAATATGAAAGCTCTAGGCCTTGTGGTTTTGGAGAAGAATATTTTTTTATGTTTTACCCCCCCCCCCCGGGGCGGGGCCCGTATGGACCCCATGGGCACGGTTGGTAGGATTTATAAAGAGGACCACTAAACATTGCTACACACAAAATATGAAAGCTTTGGGCCTTGTGGTTTTGGAGAAGAAGATTTTTTATGTTTTTCCCATGACACCCCCGGGGCGGGGCCCGTATGGACCCCAGGGGCACGGTAGGCAGGATTTATAAAGAGGACCATTATACATTGCTACACACAAAATATGAAAGCTCTGGGTCTTGTGGTTTCGGAGAAGAAGATTTTTTATGTTTTTCCCATTGTAAGTCTATGGGAGCTAATGACCCCCGGGGCGGGACCATTTTTGACCCCAGGGGCATGATTGGCAGGATTTATATAGAGGACCACTAAACATTACTATACACAAAATATGAAAGCTCTGGGCCTTGTGGTTTCAGAGAAGAAGATTTTTTTATATTTTCATCATGACGCCCATGGGGCGGGGCCCGTGTGGACCACAGGGGCACGGTTGGTAGGATTTATAAAGAGGAACACTATATATTGCTACAAACAAAATATGAAAGCTCTGGGCCTTGTGGTTTCGGAGAAGAAGATTTTTTATGTTTTACCCATGACCCCCCCCCGGGGCGGGGCCCGTATGGACCCCAGGGGCACGGTTGGCAGGATTTATAAAGAGGACCACTATACATTGCTACTGACAAAATATGAAAGCTCTGGGCCTTGTGGTTTCGGAGAAGAAGATTTTTTTATGTTTTTCCCATTGTAAGTCTATGGGAGCTAATGAACCCCGGGGCGGTGCCATTTTTGACCCCAGGGGCATGATTGGCAGGATTTATATAGAGGACCACTAAACATTGCTACACGCAAAATATGAAAGCTCTGGGCCTTGTGGTTTCAGAGAAAAAGATTTTTTTATATTGTCATCATGACGCCCCCGGGGCGGGGCCCGTATGGACCCCAGGGGCACGGTTTGCAGGATTTATGAAGAGGACCACTAGACATTGCTACACACAAAATATGAAAGCTCTTGGCCTTGTGGTTTTAGAGAAGAAGATTTTTATATGTTTTTCCCATTGTAAGTCTATGGGAGCTATCCGTTGCCATGGAAACCAGAGTTCTGATCCGACCTGGCCCAAAACCTAATACAACCTTTCCCCCTCCTCAATGATGCTTTAGATAAAATTTAGTCACAATTGGCCTTGTTGTCTTAGAGATATTGAAGTTTGAAAATGTGGACGGACGCACGGACGGACGCCGGTTCGACTACTATACTATAAGCTCACCTTGTGAGCCTTCGGCTCAGGTGAGCTAATAAGTCGATAAGATAACAATTAACATAAGGTCCATTGACCTTTTGAACCGACCCGGTACCGTGTTGTATCCTTGCGCAAGACACAATAACTTCCCAAACGTACTGGTTAAAACCAAGGAAGCGTTGGCTCCGTCATGACTTGACTGAAAAATTGATGACTGGGACGTTAAACCCCAATACAAACAAAACAAACAAACAAACAAACAAATAATATTGAAGTTTGAAAATGTGGACGGACGCACGTACGGACGCCGGTTCGACTACTATACTATAAGCTCACCTTGTGAGCCTTCGGCTCAGGTGAGCTAATAAGTCGATAAGATAACAATTAACATAAGGTCCATTGACCTTTTGAACCGACCCGAAACGAAGTGTTCTGGGTTCGATCCCCACTGGCGGCACCGTGTTGTATAATTGAGAAAGACACAATAACTTCCCAAACGTACTGGTTAAAACCCAGGAAGCGTTGGCTCCGTCATGACTTGACTGAAAAATTGATGACTGGGACGTTAAACCCCAATACAAACAAAACAAACAAACAAACAAACAAATAATTTCAGAGTTGTTTAAATAAACAATCAATACTTTTATATGGATTATTTGATTCTTGATTTGAAGAGTCTTGAAAGCTCGTTGGAGCTTGTACATACTCTTATCTTTTCTCTAACCGACTGCGCGTTTCCGGTTCCTGTATTAGGTTAAGATAGTTCTTTCAGTATATCTCAGCCAGATTAAATCTATCTGGCTTTGGGTGACTGTCTAATCTTGTTTTGAATTTGAGCACTGTGTTACTTGTTACGCGAGTTCCCCTCGCTGGAAAAGTGTTCCTTATTTACTGTATAACACAATATGAAATATTCCACACACATAAGATTTAGTAGGAATAAACGTTTTGATCGGTATATCAAGTGTCTACATGTACATATTTACGGCAGAAACAATATTTGCAATAATTTCTGTAATTCTATTTGCAGAAAGGAGATGAAAACTTATACAGCTGTAGAGTACAAATATGTCTTACAACAAAATATGTACATTGGGTGGAAATACTTTAATACTGACACTTTATACAGAATTACAACGCTCCCTTAACGTTAAGGTAGACCTTAGTAAAGGTGGCGAATTTCAGCATCCAAAAAGATGCATTTAAAACTTACTGAAATCAAACTAAGTCTTATAGGTCTTATTATGTAAATAACATTTTATTCTACACACCTGTATATTTTCGTAAATACAGTTATTGATTTTAACGGTACAATATCGTGTCAAAATTTGTCACCTTAACTAAGCTGGGCCTTAACTTTAAGGAAGCATTGTAATTCTGGGCACAGATCTTTTGAAAGCAACATTATTTGATAACATTAAAAGGGAGATTTGGGCCATATTGAGCATTTTTTTCCCTGGGCGAGACCAGTACTATAGTAGGTTTTTTTGTGGGTTTGTTGTTCCAGGAGCACCCGAAGGCTCAACAGGGAGAACGATTTTGGTGGTTGTTTTTGGACAAGCCCGGGATCGAACCTGCGACCCCTGGTTTACAAGGCGAGTGACTTAACCACTGCACCACGGAGGCTTCTGCAATTTCGTGTTCTGAACCCTCATCAGTGACCCTTGAATATCGATAGCCAGACAAATATATCGCGAACGAGGGAAGTCTAAATTAAAGACACATGCCTAATCGGGGACAAATTATTAAAGATGGCTCTAAACGTACAATGTGGTACTATGAATGTTATCACAACTGATCTCAACAAGTAGCCTATGAGAGGGGATGGACTCTTTCTAATAACCAGTCTGTTATTTTTATCACTTCTACATATAGTTAATACTATTATACATTATAGTTAATGTATCTGTATGTACAGGCTCAGATTGCATTGAAATGATTTGCACACTATCCTGAGATTTCGTTGTTTTTGCTTCAATCACATACTGTTTATCTCTTTTTCTTAGGTATAGGCAAAGTCATTATTCCATTAAATTACTTTATTTCGAACAAAACCAAGTCTTTTATAATAACTTTCATCAAACTGTAGCTTCCCAAGGTATTCGTCCCTGGTTCGGTTAAAGATCAATTCTTCCATGCAGTCCCGAGCAAATCTCTGATAATCCCAGTAAAACTTATTTGCAAACATGTGCGGTACCGAAGCCAAAAGTTGGAGGTCTCCGGGCCCAAATACACAAACTGTACGAACCCACTTTCCATGGCAGGGCCAACTGTTTATATGATGAGGATTCGGATACCAGTTGACAAAGTGAGACAGGTAAGGCTTTTCTACATCCGATGTGTGGTTGCCTGATTCCGGGATACCTGAGGATGAAAGACGTAGACAACAGAGTGGTATAAATATCTCATTACGAAAACTTGTCCATGCAATAAACAGAGATAAATTGAACATTTTCAGCTGAAAGATTTTGATAATTTTCTTATTTTTGCTCAAAACATAGATTGTGGGTACAAGTTAGAACCGCCTCGCCGAGTACCCACAATCTATGTTTTGGAGCAAAAATAAGAAAAATAGGTATACCCCTGCATACCCCACTTTTACCTTTTACTATATAAAAGCGGGGTTTAAAAGACCCATACCGAATAGTCGCATTTGACGATTCTCTTGTCGTTAATATATCAACAACATGTTTCTTATTAGGCTAGAAAGTCAAATTTTCTAATGTTTTACATTTTGAACACCTTTTTATCGAAAACAAAAATGCGCTTTACGCGGTGTCGGAAAAGGGCCGAAAAATCAAAGGGGAAAAACTCTAGCGAGACCAAACCGGAAGTGACGTTTAGTCGTACAAAATATCAACCATTTAAATGAAAGACACACAAAGTAAATGCTTACACAAAACATTTATCACAAATTTTACACCATGCGACGCCGACGTTTTACTTTTTCTTATTCTTTGATAATTATCAACATTACCGGAAACATTTTATAAACAAAACATAAAAGGAAAATAAATTATGGTACATTACTTGCATGTGAAAATAGCATTTCGCATAAAGTCCCGCATTTGAACCAGTTTCTATCATTGACAACTTCTCGTAGTTCATAATCTTTCTTTTGTTACGGCCGCTAAAACAACAAATTTGAATACCCGACACTTTTATTACCTTACCTTACGCAGTGTGTATGTCGGTGATCTATGATGTTTTTATGTGACACACGCCGACACACGCCGCTAGATTGCGGCATATATCACTCGGCGGCACGTGGCAGATACTCAAAGACATTCCAATCTCATTGAGTAAACGAGTCTACCGACATTGACTTTTGTTCTAGATATTAAGAATAGACTACTATTATTTTGATCTTTCTTTCTACATTTAATAAAATGTACACGCATTTATTATGATATGATTTTTCTCAGGATTTTTAAGTAAGCGACGTCATGAGAAGAATTGCATAAACCAAGGTGGAATTCCTATGATTTTATGTGACGAATGTATAAGTTGTATTTAAAATGGTAGTAACCCCATACAGTCACGACGCATATGCGCATGAGACGTTCAAGCGCAGACACCACGTTATTCATTCATCCTGCCCTTCCTGACCTTTATTTATATTTTTAAAAAGGTAGAGACGATGACCGGCTAGCTGTTAAGTGCCGGTCCCACTGAATTGTAAGGAATCGTACGATTGTCTAATTATAAGTTTATTGATAAGACTGCGTATGCAAAATATGTATTTTCTTTTCCAACGTGATTCTGCCTTCTTAATTTGCACATCGGTGTCAAGGAAATGATTCACAAATTAATATTAAGACAATCGTAGAGCAATCTTAAGCGCAGTAGGATCGGGACTTTACGCGGCTGCATTAAAATATTAACACACACACACACACACACACAGAGAGAGAGAGAGAGAGAGAGAGAGAGAGAGAGAGAGAGAGAGAGAGAGAGAAAGAGAGAGAGAGAGAGGGAGATGTGGTTCGGAAAACACGGCATATGACTTACATGAACAAGTATATCGTAATGTTTTCTTATGAAAACATGATGAGCGCTCATATCAAAAAATTGTTGTCGATACGTGTAATTGTTAACTGAACTTCTGTATATAATGATGATTGTTTTAACAACTACATGTACCTTTATTATTGTGCGTAACCCCCAAAATAAAGTACGGATTAAATCAGGTCCCTCGGGGCTTGTGTTTTATTGGTTAACCATGTTGATTGCACATGATTTGTATTTGTTGATTAACATTAAGATTTGCAAATGTGTCCTTAAAGAATGAATGTACTTGAACATCTTTTTATTATGGTGTAAGTGAGTGATTTGTACACTAGAGAGAGAGAGAGAGAGAGAGATAGTTTATTTTCGATTTGCAAAACTTAGTCGTCACATTGGCAAATGCATGTCATGAGATAATCTCTAATTTGCGAGTAACGGCGCTCACGCTGAATACTTTCGTTCAGACGTTGATCTCTCTCGCACACGCGCATGCCGCCAATAAGAATATTATTTCGTGTATTCTTACGCAACATAATCAGCATAACACGGACAATGGTATCAAAACAAGTTTGTGATCGCGCAAGTAATGAAAAAAATATTATAAAAAACGGATGTTTTATCCTTCATGTCACATGTGAAACAATGAAAATTAAATTATTATTTTCCCGAGATTTTAATTTTATAAGAACGGGTAAAAACGGCATGTATTCCTTATTACTTTGATACTCGGATCTGAAATAACTGCCATTGGATTCAAACTTTGGTAAAATGCTAAAGGCCTCATGTGTGTGAATGTAGAAAGTGTGTTATTTTTTTGTCTATATTTTTAAAACAGCATATAAAATCATTTCGTAATAAAACAAAACTACATAATTTATGGTCAAAATGAACATAATCATGACACGAATGGCCTTGTTATTACGTTATCCAATGGTCTGACGTTTTCGGACTTGTACGAGATGACGTCACAGATACTAAGCCACGCCCACACAGGTAAGACAGCGGAAAAACCCGGAAACAACCGATAATTTGTTTCCGTACTGCAATATTTAAAAAAGTCATTAATTTGTATACCCGCATAAGAAATTTTGTTTTTTGGACATGGATCGATATATTAATATGATTTATTTTTATTTTTAATCGAAATAGTACGTGGAATATCGTCTTTAAGGGGGTATTCATTGCACGGACATGTTTTCCTTATGTATAAACAAACATATACTAGCAAAAACTATGCTCATGGCTTCGTTCTTGGGCCTGTTGTTGTTCTTTTTGTTTTATCTTCTGGTGTCTATTGTGCCTTTTACTTGCATCTTTATATATACTTCGAATCGATACCACTGTCGGATTCGTAGTGGCGCAATCTTCATAAAACAGGTAGCCCAAGGGCAACAATCGCTCACCTGAGAGTCAACAAGTACAGTCACTGGACAAAGTAATTGGGGTTTTTACCATATATGGGTATGGTGGTCATCTTGGTCATGTGACATTGAAACCCTAATTACATCAGCAGAATAGCTCTTGTCTGGATTGTGTATCCTCTTGTCTGCCATTTTGGTTCACTTGAAAAAATCATCTAACAAGGCCAGGGTCCTATAATGACCCTCAGATTGGGCCATATTTGACCCCAGGGGCATGATTGGCAGGATTTATGCAGAGCTCCACATGACTTTGTTGTATATCAAATATACAAGCTTTGTGTCATGCTGTTGCAGAGAAGATTTTTTCATGTATTTTCATTATAAGTCTCTGGTAGAAAATGACATGCGAGGGGCGTGGCCTGTATGGACCCCAGGGGCACCGTTGGTAGCATTTATTGCGGGCGTTCACGAACGCCCGCATATATATACGTTGATGCAAACACACATCAATCCGGAAATGACGGCAATTAGACCGATCCCACTGTTGCTCCCGCATCATCATAAGTCAGTACCTGGCGAAAAACGAGTAGGGAACCAACCATAATGATACATGCTAAGAAAAAAAATAAGATCGTGAACGAATTATTTCGGAATTAGACCGAACCCATCATTGTTTCCGCGTCTTCATCCACAAGTCCACAGATGGCGAATAGTGAGTGGGGAACCAAATCAGCTGTTCCAAGAATTGAACATAATGGCAATTGATTCCATGTGTTAACATTATTATTGTGAAAGATAATAAAAAAAATAATCCAAAATTACTGTTTTGATTTAAAAAAAAAGGCCATTTAAAAGTTTTATTTTGAATGGTCAGAAAACCATTGCTATCTTGAAGCCCAATATATTTTGATAAAATGATACTTATTTATTTGGAGTTTTTCTGATGATATTAAAAGCGAAGCATAGTAAGGTCTATCTATGCTGCGAAGATGAAGTTACCAGGAACCAGGAATTAAAGCACATATGTTGAATAGGGTCAGCTTTCATCCTATAACTAGGGCTAAACGCCCGCAAGCTTTTTGAAAAAGCTAATACTTGTAAAGTAGAGTATTATACGTTAGTCCACACAACATATGAAAGCTCTGGACCATATGGTTTCAGAGAAGAAGATTGTTTTATGTTTTTCCAAATGTAAGTCTAAGGGAGCTATTGACCCCCCGGAGTGGGGCCATTTCTGACCCCAGGGGCATGCTTGGCAGGATTCATGTAAAGCTCCACATAGCAATGCTGTATACCAAATACAGAGGCTTTGGCTGTTCAGGTTTCAGATAAGATGTTTAGCTCACCTGAGCCGAAAGCATAGGATAGGTAGATATCCGTCGTCCGTCCGTCGTCGTCCACAATTTCAAATGACATCTCCTCTGAAGCTGTGTGGCCAAAACTTTTGATATTTGGCATAAAGCATCCACAGGAGGTGGGGGGACCAAAAATGTTGTTTTCTGTTCAGATCGGATAAGAACTCTTGTTGCCCTGGCAACTTATACGTCCCATAGACTTATAATGGAAAAAAGTGGATATTGCAATTTTTTGCTTTCTCATTGGAGATTTTGAGATTTATTTTTAGAGAAATGTTTATTGAGTAGTGCTCTACGTTTCAGATGACCTTCATCCTGGTCGCTTATTTTGATTGGTTGCTGGGGCCCCAAAAAGATAAATTTTCGAAAAAATCTTTAAAAATCTTCTCCTCAGAAACTGTTTGCTGTATGAAGCTGTGATACTTTGCATACATGTTCCTGGCATTAGCCTCTACAAAACATTTTTTTTTTTTTTTTTTTTTTTTTTTTTTTTTTTTGTTCCAGTCAGATAAGAACTCTGGTTGCTATGGCAACTTTCAGTTTCCATAGACTGATAATGGGAAAAGTGAAAAATTGCTATTTCTGCAGTCTCATTGGAGATATTTGAATTTTATTTTTAGAGAAATGTTTATTGAGTAATGCACTATGTTTCAGATGACCTTCATCCTGATCGCTTATTTTGATTGGTTGCTGGGGCCCCAAAAAGGGCATATTTTCGAAAAAAAAAATCTTTAAAAATCTTCTTCTCAGAAACTGTTTGCTTTATGAAGTTAATACTTTGCATACAAGTTTCTGGTATTAGCCTCTACAAAAAAAGGTTTTTTTTTGTTCCAGTCAATTAAGAATTTTGGTTGCTATGACAACTTTCAGTTTCCATAGACTTATAACGGGAAAAGTGAAAATTTGCTATCTCTGCATTCTCACTGGAGATATTCGAATTTTATTTTTAGAGAAATGTTTGTTGAGAAATGCACTACGTTTAAGATGACCTTCATCATGATCGCTTATTTTGATTGGTTGCTGGGGCCCAAAAAAGGGCCAATTTTCGAAAAACATCTTTAAAAATCTTCTTCTCAGAAACTGTTTGCTTTATGAAGCTGATACTTTGCATACTTGTTCCTGGCATTAGCCTTTACAAAAAACTTGTTTTTTGTTCCAGTCAGATAAGAACTCTGGTTGCTATGGCAACTTTCAGTTTCCATAGACTTATAATGGGAAAAGTGAAAATTTGCTATTTCTGCAGTCTCATTTTTATTTTTAGAGAAATATTATTGAGTAATGCACTACGTTTCAGATGACCTTCATCCTGATCGCTTATTTTGATTGGTTGCTGGGGCCCCAAAAAGGGCAAATTTTCGAAAAAAAAAATCTTTAAAAATCTTCTTCATAGAAACTGCTTGCTTAATGAAGCTGATACTTTGTTCCTGGCATTAGCCTCTACAAAAAGTGTTTTTTGTTCCAGTCAGATAATAACTCTGGTTGCTTTCAGTTTCCATAGACTTATAACGGGGAAAAGTGAAAATTTGCTATTTCTGCAGTCTCAATGGAGATTTTGCAGAAATGTTTATTTAGTGGTCCTTAATGTTTTATATTACTTTTGCCCTAATACCTTATTTTGATTGGTTGCTGGGGCCCCCAAAAAGGTAAATTTTCATTAATTATTTGAGTATCAGAGGTCAAGTTTACTTTTTACATAGAACAACATGACCTTAGCTAAAGGTCATGCAAGACCGAATCTCAGGTGAGCGGTTTCAGGACAAATGGTCCTCTGGTTTCATGTTTTTTTCCATTGGCAGATAATGATGCTTGTATGGACCCCAGGGCCACCGTAAGCAGGAGTTATAAAGAGGACTACCATACATTTCTACACACAAAATATGAAAGCTCTGGGCCTTGTGGTTTCAGAGAAGAAGATTTATTTATGTTTTTCCCATGACGCCCCCAGGGCGGAGCCCGTATGGAACCCAGGGGCATGGTTGGCAGGATTTATAAAGATAAATGATGATTTTAGTATTATAATAGTTAGCGTTTTCAATGGTATGTTGTTTTGTGTCAGTTACAAAATGTGTAACTTCGAAAATCTACTGACATCAACAAAAACGCCTCAGTCAAGTTTGAAATGCCATACTACCAAAATTAACAATATACAGTTATTTCATGCTTCAGCAGGCAATAGTGCAAAACCTGCACCGAGGGGAAAACGTTTTGCACTTTTGCCTGTTTAAGCTTGAAATAACTGTTTTATTACTTAATATGTGACTTATCATGTGACCAGGCAATACACAGCTGGCCAGGCAATAGAATATTTTATTGCCTGGTACAATTTCATGTTGTTACCTTGCAGTCATATGGCATATCACATGAGACTGATCACTTGCCAGGCAATAGAATTTTCTATTGCCTGGTTCTGTTTCAAAGTATTAACAATAGTAACTGGAATAGATGAAAATAACAAGTATCCATTTCTATACAATTTTTGATGTAATTAGGTAATAAACATATTTGATAGATTACATGTACCTAAATATGATCCTTTAATCTTCAAACTGGGATTGTGATTCAGAGTTGCAAAGAAGCACTCATCTGGTATACCAACGTTGTTCCTAACCCACCGTAGAAGATCTTTAGCCGTCTCATTATGCAGGGCAAACTCCACGAAATTGCGATTGGCTGCAATGTGCACATTCCCTTTGAAAGGTCGGAGGTTGTGTGGAGGTGGTAGTTTGTTCCGCCAACGCTCAGGATTAGCTCTGAAGAGAATCAAAATATGAGCCTCGTCACGAGATAGCCAACAATGTGATTTTCGAACTGGTATACTTGAATTCGGCAAAAAGGTTACTGTATGGGCGTTACCTCATGAATACGTTATTGGGTATGGTCTTCTTTTGGCCTAGGTAAAAGCTAAAGGTATACAGGTGAAAGATTCAACTCACATGTTTTCCGTTAGAAAATACGAATGAAATACGACTTTGTCTGATTCACTGGATTGGACAAAATACAGGTAGCTGATTTCTAACGGTTATTATGTGGCAGCACTCTAGGTCGACTGTTCGACTTTTCTGAACAGATGGACTAGCTGACCACGCCCTGATATGAATATTAAAGTTGCCGCCTATACAGTGACCTATTTGCCTAATTATATGACACAAACCGCGCTGTGTAAGCAAAGAAGATAGCTAGAGGCTGGAAATTTCGGATTTAGAAAGAAGAGTAATTGTACAATCCGTGTAGCGAAAACAAAGGCGCTGATCCTGCACCTTTGTGTCCGCATATGAAGCGTTCGTTTTCCTATGACGCGGCTCATATCATTTACATAAACTATGCACACTTCAAAACTCATATTTAACTTGCTGTAAAGCAAATCATAATCTCTCCTGAAATTTGAAACTGCAAGATGCAAGGCGGGCATTATGTTATGGTTCGTTCTTTTGATATTATTTGATACATGTATATGCATTGATAATGTATGTTCATAATATTACACCAGCAAAACATGTTCATTAAAAGTATACCACCTTGAACCCCACTTTTATACAGTAAAACTGGAGAATACAGAACTGCCTCGCACAATCAATGTTTTGAGCAAGCATATATATATATATATATATATATATATATATATATATATATATATATATATATATATATATATATATATATATATATATATATATATATATATATATATATATATATATATATATATATATTAACGTATTATAATATTTTTTTCCGATGAAATTTTCATTTTTAGAGCTGAAAGCAGTCTCTGTACATGTATATATAGCATTTGCAAATTTTCGTAATGTTTTAAGGTTGGAGTAGCTGAATAACCACCACATTACGTAAACGCGCCCATATTGTGTACAAAATGTTTCCTAAGATAAAAGATGAAACATTTTCATTAGCAAAATTTTGATATTTTTGCTCAAAACATAGAGCATGGGTACATGCTAGAACCACCTCGTAGAGACGATTGTCACTAGCACCCACAATCTATGTTTTGGAGCAAATATGTGACAGTATATGGCATTTTTTGATTAAAACATAAATTATTAATAATTGGCCTTTGAAAATTCGTCATATGCAATTTTGTGACGTCATTCACGTTTTGTGACGTCAACGTCGTACCTCCACAAGACCAAGAGAACGTCACATACATGTATAAGAGATGGCATACCCCTGTATATCCCAGTTTTACTATATAAAAGTGGAGTTTAATCGGGTATTTATTTCATGGAAATGTTTTCTGATAATTCAGTGATTAAGGTGCAATTCACAGATACGGCTACATGTAGGTATAAAGAGCCTAATGACTCCATAGATACGTACTTGGATCAGATATGCATTTTAGATACGATATGCCGACTGGGCGATCATAGAAGGACGACCTGCTATAAAAATAGATATATTGATATGAAATTATACCTTCTTATAGTTCCCTCGATGTCATTTGCACCGTTATATGCCTTCAGAATTTTCACGAGTTCATAATTTGTCCGCAAAGGGAATTCCTGTCCTGTCAAGTTTATAAAATATTTCCATGTTTTGCTGCGCTTAAGAAGCTCTTCCATACAGTACAAGTCTGCTCTTAATATTTCAAAATATCCCCAAGCCATTCGGACCCTATTAGGGCTCATGAAGACATTATCAAAACATGAGACAATGGCTTTCATTGCATGATATGTGGAAGCGTTTGATTTTCTGTCTACATGGATACAGTATATATTTTGCGGTCTATATATCATACGTAGTAAACGTTCAACTTGTTCCACGTCTTTGTACATCAGAATACTATAAGCTATCGAGAAATCGTCTTCCTCTTGCGTTAGTTCACTCATAATATAACCCCTCCTTTGTATAAACTGTGAACAATTTTGTGTTATTCTTATAAAATGATCAACAGATGCTTCCTGGCGCTTTCTAGTGCCCAAATCGTAGGCTTTCCTTATTTCTGTTTTGTCCCCGTATATAATAAGCTTACAATTAACTTCTTTGACATTTCTATTGTGTTTTAAGAAATACTCTGTATTTGTCTTGTCTTTGACTTTCTTTTCTAGCGATATTGGTTCGGTATGGCGGTTGGAATCAAGCAAGTCTTTACGGGTATCTTCTGTTTCATTTATAGCCGTGTGGGGAGTGCTGTCAGTAATAGTATTGCTTTGTTCAGCTTGGAAGCTCTCAAGCATATCTTGTTTGTTTCTGGTTGTTTCAGCACCTTGCGCTATTGAGGAGCCTATGGTTCTGTTGCTTCTTGTTCGATTGATTTGAAAGTAATTCACATGCACATGGAAGGTTAGTATCAAAAAGCAGAATACTTGAAGACACAGTAATGATATGGCACCTTTCACAATCCTGCGACGATATGGACTGCCGCACCTGCGGAAACAAACTGAGACGTGAAATCATGAGACTGTCATCATGCTAACTTATGCATAATACACTCACTTTCACGTATGTAATGCTTGTATGTATTATGTTTTGAGGGCCCCAAGGAAGATTGGTGCTAAACCAGTTGGGTTACCCTCTTTAAATGAAGTATTTACTTACTTACTTACAGTACAGCTTTCGTGGATTTCGAAATTTTCACGCTCGTCACCGTGCTGAAAAAGCATGGACACGCTTGGACATGGTGGCCGTCGCCGTGACTAGCGAGGCGGCCACGACGTGTCACAGGTAAGCTAGCGTGTACGCTCGCGTGGCAATGGCGTGGCCACGTGAACGACTTTCTGTTTTATTGCTTTCGCGACGACACCGTGGATTTTATGGCCTTTTGCACAGGTAGGGTTATCCACGGTGGTGTTTCGTGGCGAGCGTGGCAAAACATTTTCGATTACTGTCTTAGAAATGTAGTATGAAAGTGTTCTGCGATAAAATTGTTGAGTTAGTCATTATATTTCTTTTTTTTTTGTGTGTGTTTTTTTTTTTTCTTAATGCATAAATTAATAAACTTTATTCGCATAGTTTACATACATGTGCATATTATTATTTTTTTTTTTTCAAAATCACTCTGTTATTCAAATTTTCTATGTCATTCTGATTAAACATAATTATCATGAGAAAACTGGGTTTTTGCCCACGCGAAAACAAAGACACAGATCAGCTGTTCAGTAATTGCACAGCTGTTCAGCGCATTTGGTTTTGCTACACGGACAGTACACTCCCTCTTCTTAAATCCGACCTTTCAAGCTTCTAGATATTTTCTGTGACTGCACAGGCATGTTTGTGTCCGACCTGGTAGGATATATAATATTATATTATACGTAATTGCAATTTTGATGCACAATTCCGATGTTTTGGCTTTTTCCATGATGTATACTAGCATCTTTATTTGACTTATTCGGATATCAAATAATAATAATAATAATAATAATCGCGACGAAACTCATGCTGTATATTGAATGTAGTACATTTATCAAGTATACAGACGGCTTCCGTTAATCCGTTAATTTAACATTCACAACACTTACATGTACATGTACTTTCCAGTATATGATATGTTATCTTTACATGTATTTCTATGATGAATATTGTAAATTGTGTATTCTTTACGCAGAAGAAACGCATACTGTTTCGCCCGCAATCTCTTTTTAATAATCCACCGGAGGGCATGGTCGGAAGCATTTGGTACATGTGTTCTTGCGCAATGAATAATGATCTATCAAAAGTCATTATCTTTTTTTTTCCACGTTACTTTTTTGACGTCAGCCCTTTTGAAAAAAAAAAAAAAAAAAAAAAAAAAAACTTCATTAAACATACATGTAGTGAACACACGTTCACTATTTACCTTCCACACCGCATGAAAGGTAACTTGGGAACAGATTGTGCAAATTACGCGTAATAAAACTACCTTCCTCTGTGCTACTGTGGTCATTTATTCAAAATTGGTTTGGTTAGCTTGCGATTAATTGTCATTAATTGTCATACCTGTATGAAAATTCGAAATAGTTTTTCGCACATTTTACATGATTACAATTGATTACAAAGTAAAACATAATATTTATGACATCAAATCAAGTTGCGTTTTTTATTGTTTTTCTACGTATAATATATATTAGCGATTTTACACCTTAATGAAAACAAGCATTTATCTGGTATGGTCAGCTGATTGCCCTGCAGTGAGCTGTAACATCAGATGCACTTTATTAGCTTATAGTTAGAACCATAAATTCCCCAATTGTATGGTTATGGGAAGTAATGAATAACGCTCAAGAATTTTGTTAGCCTTGTGTACGCTATGAGACGCATTATAGCCGTTCATATACACTGCAATACATTTTGCGACAATTTTTCACCTTTTCTATTGTAAAAAAAAAAAAACATAATTGCGCCTTTCAACATTTCAACTACTGTTCATTAGAGAGTAAACGCCAAGTTGCGCCGAAAATTTAAAACATTGTTTTTTTTTTTTTTTTTTTTTTTTTTTTACTTTGTTGTTGTTGTTGTTGTTTTGTTTTTTGTCGATAGAATTTTGTAGGAAAGTGGCTTACTCGATCTGCCGATTACGTATTTTTCGTGTTTTATGTCACTTGCAAAGCATGCCTTTGCAAGGAAATTCTATCGCTGATTTTTCGATCAAGATGTGCGTAAAAATAAGTGATTACAATTTGCATGATGCTCATTAAACGAACATGCAACATATGCAAACCCATATTCTTACAAACTGAGTTCTTATATTGGATCATACTAGAATTTCAGCCAGTTGAATATATGTATATTATCACTTATTTGTATTTTATATGTAAGATGTAACAACCAGATGATGCATCGCTATTATAATACTGTTGTGGGTCGCACCTGATTTTCGTATAACTTTTGAAAACATGCAGATATTTTCAAAACTACTGAACATGCTGAATGGGCGCAAATTTGAGCCGCGTCATGAGAAACACAACAGTGTTGTTTCCGAACAGGTCCGACACAAACCGAGCTGTACAAGCAAAGGAGAAGGCTAGAGGATGGAAAGTTCAGATTATGAGACAAGAGAAATTGCACTATCTTTGTGGCGAAAACAAAAAGCGCTGATCAGCTTCGCAGTAGCAGTGCTGCGTCTTTGGTTTCCCATACGCAGATTGTTGGTTTTCTCATGATGCGGCTCATTTATGCATACAAAACATTCTCCGACTTACAAAAAGGCAATCAACATTTCATATTTACCAGTGGAGTCTGAATGATTTAAATGGTGACCTTGGCATATGCATTTTGATAACCAAAATGTTCGTATTTCTAGAAATCGATCAAAAGCTACCTAACACATGCTCGCTCGGCTTACCATATGTTTTTTTGTACCAGTTTCAATTTACTTTCGGTTGTTTCCCACCTGGGCTTTCGGGTCGGGTTAGACTTGTTTCCTGATACATGCGACTGTTTTCGTTTAACTTGTTAAATGCAGTATGTTATACATGTTATAAGCGAGCACTGTCGCAACTGCATACACACAGTTTACTACATGGTGACGGAAGCATGTGATCAGCTAAGTCACAGATCAGCTTACATGACTACGTACAGTCTGACCAGTCCCTTAACAATAGTGACACCATGCATTTAACTATCCATACATTTGTAAAATTTATATGTTTACTGGCTGTTGAAGAAGCATTTTCTCATGTTATCAGACAACGAAGGTAGGAAAGTTTTGTGTGTGCTTCTATTAATTAACTGATCAGCGAGAGCTAATTTGTGTTAATACGTTTATGACCAGTACGTCCAAGCTAATACATGTAACTACGAAATAAGTACTGAATCGTAAGCAATCGTACGATTGTCTTTTAATAAGTTAATTGATAAGACTGCGTATGCAAAATTTTTAAAATGTTTTCCAAAGACGTTATCTAAGGCAAGCACTAAATCACGCCCGCCATGGTGTCGACGATATTACAAAAACACACCCATGTAATGTATAGATTTTTCAGAAGTTGTAAAAAATCATTCTTCTTACACGCCGAGGCGGTTGTAACGATTACGCACAATCTATGTTTTGGAGCAAAAATAAGAAAAAATAGGTACATGTATAGCCCTGCGTACCCCAGGTTTGCTATATAAAAGTAGGGTATAAGGGCGAATATATTACACGGAAATGTTTTCCTGATGAATTTTCATTCTGGTTAAAAGGCATTTCGCGTGGGTCTTAAGGATATTTTATATGTTTGCATGCATAATCTCGCTCTTTGTTTCAAATCGGTAGCTCCATATGAGCCTTATCATAAAGCCGGCTATCATATAATGGTATTAGTTACATGTGAAACCGCAGAGAACAGGTGTTACTGGCGAAATTGAAAGTGTTCTCCTATATACATGCGACGTGTCTCGAGATAGCCTGCTTTAAAAAATGTTATAAAACCATGACAGAAAATAATAGTCTCATCACTAAATCATAAGAATTACCCATGATACTAACTAGTATATGGCCGTCGTTTTCATAAATATACACATGTACTTTTCAAAATAACGGATTATATTGCATTTGTAGAAGTCATCAACTCAACGAATTCATGAATAGCTGGTCTGCTCCAAAAGTATTTCTCACAGAAAAATATTTATT
The DNA here is from genome assembly GCA_964017185.1 of Rugalucina vietnamica. Lineage (NCBI taxonomy): Eukaryota > Metazoa > Mollusca > Bivalvia > Lucinida > Lucinidae > Rugalucina > Rugalucina vietnamica. Next base: position 8,558,203 of record OZ024880.1, read on the forward strand.
ACATGTTTATAGAAACGGAGCCTCTCTGATATTTTTGTAACGATAAACATACTGTATTAGTCAGGACAGGCGTGTTTGTGCTATGCTTCTAAAAGGGATAATACAGTGTATTCTACAAGCTTTCGGTGTCGCAACTCACTTACGAACCGTTACGTAGAACGAATAAAACGTATTAGAGCTCTTCAACGATGAGATCGCATAATGCACCATCTCGGAGCAGAAATTGATATATGATCCTTAAATCATTCATTGCAAGGAATATCCATATTAGCTTATGCAGTTCGAGCAGAGACGTTGTTCCGCAGTGTCATTGTACAATGTAGACATGAGCGGCTGCGCGAGTTTGAAATTCTGTCCGTTAAACTTGTATAAACAGATATCTAGCAGGTGCCTGTCATTCGCCTGATCGGCTGTTGTACTTATGGCCGGGGCTTTTGCGCCTTTTATGATTTCTGCCGACGCCATGACAGGAGGACTACTCTTGCGAGTGCCGATTGCCAATTTTAGTGCTAGTGTTTTTGCAATTACTGTTTGTTTGACTTGTTTCGTACTGTCTCAGCAAACAGCTATGGTCATGTCCGGGCCTTTGCTCTATTTCATTGCACATCAACCCAACACCTCCAAAATGTGCTTGAAAAAATTTTATTCACCCAAAGAAAAACACTGTATTGTACCTGTACCGCTTTTAAGCAGACCCCGGCCTTCTGAGCGATTAATCAGTATTACATGTTTGGTCAGTAATAAGAGGCACAAACAGTCCATCTATTTCTCTTGAACCAATGGGCGGGAACCAATTATCCATCCAGGCCACCCTTTAGAAGAACAGTTATTTTGTTGCGATAGACTGACTGGATTTAATGATCGTATCGAGCGCGCTCAGCTTTTCATACTGCACTGTTTTACTACGAGATTCGGTGGCACATTACCGGTACTCAGTGCATACACATCTGTCATTTGCATCTTAAATCAGCGAAGGGATTATGGTGATTGCAGAATTTTTGAGGCGCTTCATGAGAAAAGCAACAAGGTCCGACACAAGCCAAACTTTACAAGCACAGAAGAAGGCTAGAATCTGGATATTTTGGATTTAGAAAGTACAGGAATTGTACTGTACTATCCGTGAAGCGAAAACAAAGACGCTGATCAGCTGCGCAGTTACTGCGCAGCTGATACGCATATTTGTTTTCGCATATGCAGTGTTGGTTTTCTTATGCGGCGGTTCATTTGCATTCAAATTATTAAATTTTCAAGAAAACGTTTGTCTATAACCTGTATGCAACGATCACTTAGTATCTAGTGCAACTAGACCCTTGTCGCTTTGTATGCAAAGCGTCCTATCAATGCGCATTTATTGGTGCTATAAAATAATTCTGCGAGAACAGCTTGATAATTAGACCCCTAGTGATAAGGAATGGCAATGTTATTAATTTACTAAACCATCTGCATAATTATTTCTATAATGACTAGTTATAATAAAAAATAATCCCACCAGTCTTGATCGGTTACACGCTGGAAGTAAAATGCTTATTGGTCAAAGGCAAAAATATTGCTAGTGTAGCCGAATATTGTTTCGCATAGCAACGACATTCATCATAATCTACACATTTACATCTATACAGTTTTACCGTTTTCGTTTTGTTTCGTATAAAAAAAAAAAAAAAAAAAAAAAAAAAAATAAGAAAATGGCAAGTGACGATTTTCTTATTTTAATAGGTAACACCTTATGTCTGCCAAATTGGGTAGTTTACATTGCAGTATATGGAAACAGTTCTTTTTTATTTTTTAAAAAAAATATTTAGAGCAGTGTGCATGTGAAGTCGTACTCGTATTTAACTATATGCATACACTCGGATTATAATATGTTTGCTAAGTAGCTTACGAACTGTTCAAATTACCACGACATAAGCCAATAAGTGTACAACTGTACATTTATTTTTCTTTTCGGAGCTTTTCGAAGTTCCCAGGAATGTAATAATTGAACAACATCGCTTCCTGAATCATTATGTGACAGTTTAAAGTAGTTTGTTAGCAGAGTTAAACCAGCTACATGTAAGTCCCCGATATGCTGAGCCATACAATGCTGAAAATCAAGCTCAATGATTCATTAAGATGAATGGTTCCAAATGTCTTATGTATTTGTGTTTGCAAAAAACATGTATAAACTCAGCATGACTGGTGGTCTACTTGTCCAAAACAAGAATATACGACAGAAATTTATCCAAGTTTTCATGTTTAAAATGCGGTTTAAAATGCAAAAATGAATGCATGCATGTTGATTAATGCATTAATCATCAGAGCCGCGTCATGAGAAAACCGGATATTTGCCTATGTGAAAACAAAGACGCAGATCAGTTGTGCAGTAACTGCCAGCAGATCAGCGCCTTTGTTTTCGCTACAATACAAGGATAGTACAATCTCTCGTCTTTTTAAATCCATAATTTATAGCTATTATAGCCGTTTTCTGTGACTGTACAGACCGGCTTATGTCGGATCTGGTCGGGATACAAAGACCGGTTTCCTCGCGTCGCGGCTCATAATTAAAATGCATTACTGGAAAGAGGCGGCACATGCGATTCTATAAATCTAAAAATCGATAAAATTTATTACCGCTCAGGTATGAGACAGCCCAGGAAAAGTACACTGCCTAGGAAAAGTGGTTCAATTCAAACCATACATACATAAAAGTCTAAGGCTTACTTGGGTGCTCATAATTTGGATGTCATGGCATCCCAATTTCAGGTAAAAGTCCTATAAAGTGGAGGCAACGTCCCGACATGACTATATCTATTGACTGGGACGTCAAACATCAATTTAATACTAAACAAACAAGCATTATACGAGGGGGGTTCAAAAAGTTCGAGGAAAAGTGCTACCAAATTTGTAAGTGTCATGGGAAATTTACGCTCTCTGTGCATGTTGTAAATTAACATATAGGTAACATATGCACAAAATTTGAAAATAAAATCGGATGAAAATTAGGCGTTAAATCACGTGCGTTTCTAAGGTAACAACTGTTACAGTAAAACCGGCCCAACGTCATAACAACGTAATGCTATACGCATTCATGCCGCTGTTGGCTAGCTTTTAAGCATTTTTTGGAATCTACCTGGCATTCGGGCGTCCAATTGTCAGTTCTGTGTGTATAATGCGGTGAATTGTGCCGAAACTACAATTCGATATGTTGTGTATTTCACGAATTCTACTCTTTTCTATCACGACGATCATTTTCGACAGTATGACGATATTTGACGTTACGCTGCGCGAGTCGACATGGATGCATTATGAAAACATGCCCATATAATAATATTGTTTTTTCCTAAGTTGTAAATATTCGAAATTTTCAATAGAAACTTTTTGAAATTTTTTCTTATTTTTGCTCAAAACATAGATTGTTGGTACACGTTAGAACCACCTTGGCGAGGCGGTTCTAACGAGTACCCACAATCTATTTTTGGAGCAAAAGTAAGAAAAATAGGTATACCCCTGCATACCCCAGTTTTGCTATATGAAAGTGGGGTTTAAGGGGGTATACATTACACGGAAATGTTATCATGATGGTTTTCTAGTCGTGTAGAAATCATGTATACCACTTGTTGATTGCCGTTTTCTGAATTTCCTTGTTGCCATATGCGCTTTCTGCTCTTAGCAGTGTTTCTTTCTTTTATAGTCCGTTCGAGACACGCAATTTATCAAATACCGTTGTTCCCTCCGCATTTTAGGTATACCAACTAAAGAATATGGCCGCTTTACGCCCAAATGACGTCACACACTTATATGACGTCATGTGCTTATTACAAACATATTGAACTTTGCTCATACAAAGTTTGGTGAAAAAAGCACGGTAAACTATCAAATGCAACGTCATCATTAAACATCGACTTTTTGCAAAAATGAACAAAAGTGGGCCGGTAATCGTAATATACGGTTTCCAAAGCAACCACTGTTAACATTCTAATCATGCCAGAGCAGCAAAATTTGCTGCATAAGTACAAATAATGTTTGTCTGTATAACTGTAATAGTTTAATTCAGTTGATTTACAAAATAAGAATATGATGGCACTTTTCCGCGAACGTTTTGAACGCCCTTCGTACAAATGTGATCCAGAAAGAACATATGTGACTTTTGCGTTTTATCAAAGCATTTTACAGTAACGCAGGACAGATTGTCAAATAAAGAAACCGGAATATGAATTTCAATCAACTGTTTGCCTGTCTGTTCCTAACGTACTGATCATGTTGCATTTTCTATGCAGTTTCAAGCGGGTAGGTAGTGTGGTCCGTCAAGACAACGCAACATCTTGAATTTCTGTCTTGCATTTAATTGTTAAACTGTTCATTACGTATACGAATTCCATTCTTTGGCTATAACTTGCACTTTGAATCGATTCCGTGAATGCAATCAGAGACGTGCCACGTGTATTTTAACAAGTAATGGGTCAGATAAATAACCATGCAAGTTTTACAGATCGTGAAACCGAACTTACTGACAATATTGGCTGTGCAAGAGACCAACCAAAGACGATTTCATGCTCTTATTTTGGCTACTTCAATGCGTGTAACATGGCGTATTTCGTTTCAACGGAAACGAATCAAAGAGCACATTATGGGCGCACATAATAGTCAAAATGATAAATTTTTTATGTGTGATAAAATGTGTGCATTAAAATGAAATCTGGTGTGAACATTTGTGTTAGAATATCATAAAATAATGTGTTGCAATTTCACGTTTGTTCAGTATATTTTGACAGTAAAAAATAATTGTACATACATGTGTGTATGTATGCAGATCATTTAGTGCAAATTACGATTTTAGATTCACAAGCATTTGTTCGAAAAATGAATTTGTGATAATACAATGTACCGCATCAATTCATCGATGGTAGCCAAAACCATGAATGCATTTTAATAGAATCATTACAAATCAATATCTGCCACGGCGAACACCGTGATTCACGGTTTCGATTAGCAGTGCCGAGAAACATAATTAACCTCTGCGTTTGAGGCAAATAAAATTCGCGGTGTGCCACGGCTAACACGATGTACACGCCGTGAATTTTGAACACGCTTGTAGTGGAAAGTGGACAACACGCTTGGCATCGTGGCTGTCACGCCTGCCACGCAGTTGTCACGCTCACCGTGCAGCGAGACATTTAGGAAAGTCACGAAAGCTGTACTGTACTTACTTACTTACTTACTTACTTACTAGAACAACTTGGGTGTACTAGGGTATTTTCTTATCTCTTTTTCGCACAAAACATAGACTGTGGGTACTGAATAGAATCGACGAAGCGGTTCTTATGTTTAACCACACTATATGTTTTAAGATTTACATTAAGAAATTATTGAAAAAAAAAGATAAATTGTAAACTAGCATTTTATAGCTGAAATTCACTTTGTTTTGTATAATCAAGTTTTCTTAATCATCAGGAAAACATGTCCGTGTAATGTATACCCCCGCAAACCCCACTTTTATATAGCAAAACTGGGGTATGCAAGGGTATACCTATTTTTCTTATTTTTGCTCCTAAACATAGATTGTGGGTACTCATTAGAACCGCCTTAGCGAGGCGAGGCGGTTCTAACGAGTACCCACAATCTATGTTTTGAGCAAAAATAAGAAAAATATCAAAAAATTTCCAATGAAATTTTAAATTTTTATGCTAAAAAACCATCCCAGTATGTTGCATGGGTAAGTTTTCGTAATGTGTAGACGTGAAATCATGCCTGCAATCCTATATACATGTATTTGTGTATTGAAATGTAAAAGCTGCTGACCTCAAATGGGCAATTTCAGATTATGAAATTTTACTTAGTATATGATATTCATATTACCGCTTTTAGATTCCGAGGTCAGGGCAATATGTGTTAAATGTGACATCTGCTACATACACGTATGACATGATGTTACATGCAATAAAGGTATTTCATTTGATTACGCTCATGTCGCATATGATTGCTATATTATTCCTTTATTGGAAACAGCTGTAGTGGCATAGGAGCAATTTATTCACAGGGCATGAGGAACAAGAAAGTTCATTCACATTGATATTCAATTTATTATTTGACCCGCGTCATGATAAACCAAACAATGTGGTTTTTGAACAGCCGCGGTTGTGTTATGGATAGCGTATTCGCTTAGCAATCAAGAGGTTGCGGGTTCGAAACCCGGCTGGTACATATGCCTGTCATGTTGGTGACAAATGTTCATCATGACGTTATAAAGGCAAACCGCCCTTAGGGGTCCTTAGGGTGCAACAGGTCTGACATAAACCGAGCTAACAATTACACAAGATGGCTAGAAGCTTGAAATTTTGGATTTACAGAGTAGAGGAATTGTACTTAAAAAATTTAGATATTTTTGATAATTATGTTTGCTCGCCAAGACGGTTCTAACGAGTACCCACAATCTATGTTTTGAAAATAAGAAAAATAGGTATACCCCTGTAAACCCCATTTTTACAGAATAAAAGAGGGGTACAAGGTGATATATATTACAAAAACATATTATCGTGATGATATGAAGAGTTTGGCTAAGGGATTGAAAAATGAACAAAAATCCTGCAAATGGGTCTGTGCAAACTAGCCTTATCCATTGTTTGAAAAATGTCTAATTAAACTTATGAATAACGGCATTAAAAATTCCAAATTACTCCCAGGTTCAATCGCGAAATTCAGTCCTTTATCTGTCTTTACCATTAGACGTTATTTGACACACGTGCATCAAAACAAAGACACTGTTGTTTTATACAGAGCTGCTATTTCTTATGGTAACATGCCGATATAACGTCTGTTGCTTTACTTACCTACCAATGCTTTACGTTAAGCTGTGTATGTGTTAGAATCATCTAAAGAGTTGAAAATAAATTTCCGAGACTGAGAATTGCACGTAGTTCCAGGTGCTTGCTACATGTGCATTGCAGTATTGTCTAAACATCGAAGGCGAAATAAATTGATCTAACTTTATTTGATCAGTACTATATTTTTTTTTTGTTTTATGTAATAACTTTTGCAATTTATTGTATGAAAATAATCAATTTAGAATTGATATTATCACAGCTCATTATTATTATTATTATTATTATTAATATATTATTATTATTATTATTATTATTATTATTATTATAAATTCTTCTTCTTCTTCTTCTTCTTCTTCTTCTTCTTCTTATTATTATTATTATTATATAATAAAACTGAGATCCCTTAAGAGCAGTGAATATATTAAAGAGCAAGGGGATGGGCCATACCGCGGTTTTCATTCGTTTCGAGCATTCATTTCAATAAACGTAAAAGTAAAAAAAAAAAAAAAGAAATGAAATAATTGCATTTGCATAATATTTCAGTTTCTACTTACGGAAAAGCCATGTCCGTATGCAATGACATAATCCTAATAATTATGAATGTGCATAGTATATAGGTTATGATATGATATTTTTGCAAGAAACTCCAATTCTGATTTTTTCAGTCTTGCAACTTTTGTCAAACATTTGGCTTTGAGGCAGCTGGTCTATTTACTATAGGTGTAACAATCAGGTAATAAACAGCGTCTGATCAAAGATATGACCTGGTCGGATTTTTATCGCGCTGAATGATCCGCTAGCTGCTCCATTTATGTGTTCATATTCAGTTTTTCTTGTGGTAGTTTTTGAAAAAGAAAGCTCGCAAAAACAGCTGTTCCACTGAGCTATAATGTAACAGCATTAATTAACTGGCGCAGTAAGACATCCCTATAATGTTTGTTAGCCAGAAAATTATTCATTAATTTGGTAAATATCATTATATTCAAAAAGTCATGAAAAGTTGATACCCTACGAGCACTTTGCAATCACTACAGTTTGTACAGTGTAGTACGCTAGAAATCCATTCGCGTACACGTTTATGTAAAAATAGCCAAATTGAATCAGAATTCAACTCCAATTACAAGTATCAACTCCAATTACAAGTATCATACGAGTAATGTGCGTTTATTGTATTTAATGAATTGTACCAATTAGCGCATTTAAGGCTCTAAAATCATAAATATAAAGTCCATTCATACTAGAGCCCGACCGACCGTATTGCATCAAAATTACCACCAACATAAACCAGCCCTTTTTACTTCACAATTTTAACAATAAATCAGATCGACTGGAATATTGACATCAGGCTTGGTACTGTACCATATTGAGTGCCTGATGCTAATGGCTGGTAAAACTAATCGCAGTAGGCGGACTGGGGTTAGCCCCTTAGTATCTCTGGTGCCCGGCTACCAAAAAACACACAAAAAAGAGCGCAAGTCATTACGTGTAATTTCTATTGCTAATAGCCATTTTTATGTTTTTTTTTGGCTACAGCCAGTTGACCTGTAAATAGCCATTTTAACCTTTTTTGGCTACTGACAGTTGACTGGTATTAGCCATTTTAACGTTTTTTGGCTGCTGCCAGTTGACTGTAAATATACTATTCCAGATTTAAAATAAATTGTGCCGACTTAGACCGGGACCTGATCGCGGAACATGCTTCTGGAGTTGCGGAATTCGTCGAAGAGAAAAATTTTCGGGCACTGTACTCTTACAGTATATGATATTTTTAATGCAATAACACAATCAATAAATTGTACGGTATTAGAGTTTTATACTCATTGTCATTTATGATCATCTGATTTACTTATCATTTATACTCGTAATCTTACTGGTATTGATGCATTTATCTGTGCTTATGAATATTTATGAGATGTGTTACGCGTAAATAAGCGTAATTTACGAACGTAAAATGTGCGTAATACTCGTATGATACGCGCCAATGGAGTACAAATACGCGAACTGGAGTGTATTTTGTCCTTACGGTATTTTTAGAATATACCGAAAACTAAAAGTTTTGCGCCAGTAAAGAAATAACAGTAAAGTGTACTAACAAAATGCAGTCTAAGGTTATGGCAAATAAGCACATGTCCCACGTGACTGTTTTGTCGAGTTTCATAAACAAAAGTCAAATCCGTTTGCTGTATTTCCGGTTTGTATGCAGTTGCCATTTTGTCTGCATTCTTTGTTGTTAAAAGGAAAATTTCACATCGGTAAATTTTCCGAAAATTCCAAATTTCAAAATTTTGTAAAACCTACAAATTCTGTAAAATTTAAAATGTTTTATTATTTGTCGGACTCTGACATTATGCAGATAAGTGTTTTTTTTTTTTTTTTTTTTTTTTTTTTTTTTTTTTTTTTTTTTTTTTTTTTTTTTAATAAATTGTGCCGACTTAGATCGGGACAACTGCACTTTTACATTTATGTCCCAAACTTTTGCATTATGATCGATGCTCTTGAATTAGCTGCACAGTCAAAGATTTGATATTAGAATTAACAAGACATAATGTTAGAAATAAATATAAATATCATTTTAGTAAATCATAAAAATTGCAAAAACAGGGCGGTACAAGACCTTGGGTTTTCAGAATAAACTCAACCAAAATTCTAAGCGGTCACCTTAAAATCACCATACATTTCTTACATAAAGACATATTTTGGCTTTACCATGATTTTAAATAAAAAAGAGTTGGAAGGTCCGGAATCATGCTGTTGTGACCATTTGCAATTCCACTTCATGTTTTATTCGAAATTGATTAATGGATGTGTTGGTCATAGAGGAACGGGGGCCGGTAAGCGGGTTTGATAGCTGCAGTGTCTTCGGTAGTCTGAGGAAAGAGCACCTAAATGCAATCACAAAGACAATCCCACTCCAAAACTGACCGGGGCGAAAAAAAAACCAAACCGACAATTAGGTACTTATACTAAGAAAACATATTATAAGCCGAGTAAGCATCTATTTTCCAACAGGCGGCCACCCATCTACCGAAATATGAAAACGCACATAAGGTGCAAACAGCACAAAAAACAACACAAAGACATTAAACAATAAGAACCACACCAGAAGTATCGCCTTTGAAGGATCAATATAAAATGTGGGCTTAAACTAGTTTTACATGGCCATAACCTCACCCTGTTCACAACATTTAGTTAGTTGTTCGGTCCTCGTGGTGAATCTCTAACTAGTCAATGAATCATCAAGGACAAACAAATAAATCATAATAGCCACCATGATGAATCAAAAACGAGGATCTACAGATTCAGTTAGCTGCCCCCGGGCGCCCAAAAACTTACGTAAAATCCGGAGCAAAAGAAAAACACCGGTTGAACCCCGTTGGCCAAGCAAAAGACAAGAAGCTTCGCTCCCAACCAACTAAAATGAATAGCTTTAAGAGACGCTATAGAACCAGTTGACGATGCAATGCTCAGTGTGCTAAGGTACCGAGCTAATGCACGGTGCAAAAGCACCGAGCAAACATCAAATGAGCCGCCTCATGAGTAAACCATCAATCTGCATATGCGAAACCAAAGGCGCAGATCAGCTTTGCAGTACATGTATACGGAAAATAATAACACGATGTTTATCGACGTTTGAGTTGTAAAATTGTTTTTGCAAAAAGGCGTGTAAAATAAAATGCTATAAAAACCGAAAAGTATTTTTAAGCTGAATTTGCCACCTCAACTTAAGGGAGATTTGTAATTCTGGGCGAAGTACTTTTTGATTCTTTCTTCGCGCAATGTATCATCACCATCGATTCGAAAGCGTAAGATGACAAATACTTGAAAAGTAGGATTCATGCACCGTAAATGAAACCTCGGCCAATAGATAAGTATTCATGCATCGGGCTCTCATGAAAGGATATGCGATCTTTATGCGGTAATTAACAGATGTCACCAAACAGTGTTTTATTTTAGTTTCATACTAGCATCACAGTAACCGATGACTTTGGGGCCAAGGGTCCCTAGTTCGATTCTTAGACGAGGTGTTGGTTGTAATGGCCCTGAATATGTCACATTTTCACATATCCTAGGTAAGGATCAGAAACTGATCGAATCAGCACATTGAAAATAAAATAAAGTGAGAACCTTTAAGAGCAGTGAACATATTAATGAGAAAAAGGACCTAAAGACTGCTACTACAATATTGTATCGGGTGAGGTTAATATACATGTAGGTATACCTGTATAATTAAAAACCATGTCAAAGTTCATTGTCATTTTGGATGCGGTTGCTTTGATGTGCTAACGTCATGTCGCCTAAAGACAATGGCGGTAAACGTTTTTACGTTAGTACACTGTATGCTAGCAAAGTTAGCAAATATGGTAGTTAGTGTTACTAACACGGATTTTATTTTTATTCTTATTTCACTTTACGGATTTTTCGAATGTTACGGCTTCAATCTCTCCGATAGTAAGAATGATAAATATTTTCCTTTTTCTTTGAATTCTTATGCCATCTGATACGATATTGGATGTCCTTATTAAATAGTCATGTTTTCTAATATGAGTGTTTATCTATTTGAAATTTACCAAAGACCTACATGTAAGTCGCAAGTTCGAACTCATTTTGAAACCTATATAAATAGACTGCGACAAATCAGAGATATGTATACATATCAATAATAGAAACCAGGTGGGTTTCCATTTTATTAGCTCACCTGAGCCGAATGCTCACATGTGAACGTAAATGACAGACAGGCATCCGTCCGTCCGTCGTCAACCATTTTCAAAGATGGCCATTCGAAGCCAAATAGGAAAGGGGTGCCAATGCGTTTTTAAATAATCCAGTCCACAATACCAAGGTGGCCGTGACGCTGATATATGGTAAGACAAGACCCTTCAGCGATCTTCTTATCCAGAACCGGTGGACCGATTTCAGAGAAACTTAGTATGTAGCATCGGGGACTAGAGTACAACAAAGTGTTTATAGCCCTATTTTACTGGAAGGTCAGCATAGATGAATTTGAATTAGGGAATTTGTTTAAATGTCATTTGAAAGGTAACGGTATCAGTAGGCAATAATCAGGAAATGGCGCACTCAGAAAGAAATTCCAACTCCAAAAACCGAGGGGTGGGGAAAAACTAAATTGACACTAAGGCACCTACACCAAGAAAACATATCGCAAGCCGAGTGAGCAGCTATTTCCCAATAGGCGGCCACTCAGGCGAACTGAAGAACAATGATTTTAAAAAAAAAATCAAAGCATAGGCCAGGGGGTTGGTCTGCCTCTGCACTGTGGCAATATACATGTATATCACCAGTATTATTCAAACATCTGTTCTTAAACCGCTGGACCAATCAAAGCCAAATTGAGTGTAGTAGTTAGGTTAAAATCGAATAAAATTCGAAGATGCCCGTCACAACATGATGCTATGAAACGACAAAATAGTCTTTCAGCATTTCAGTACTGTGGCCGCATTGTTGATTGTCGCCTCCCCGTGACCAGCATCGTCCCGTTTTAACTGTTTAGTTGCCTACTTGCACCTACTTAGTTAACGGAACACGGAACCAAAATGACCTTTGACACGACATGTTTACAAAATGGCATTATATACGTTGCTTTATTAATAGTACATGTACATGTACGTTACATGTACTGAAAGAAAGAAAAAAAGAAAGAAAGATAGTTTTAATTGTTATTCGTATAGATATTTATTTATTTTACTTCAAATCTACAGGAACTCACTGAACTTGCAGGCGTTATGTATTCAAACGTGATGGAGGAAACCAGAAAACCCAAGGAAAGCCACCCACCTTGGACAGGCCACATGCGTTGACCTAAATTCGAACCCAAGGGTTACAAGCAGGCAAGTATGTTAACCACTACACTGTCCAGTTGTTATTTTTTCAGACACAAGAACTGACAGCTCCAATAATAGTACAGTACCCACGGCTGGTGGTCACGTGCCACCAGTGGCACCACAAGTCACGTGCGAGAGTGCTCTATTGACGGGATGGCTAGTGTCCGCCGTTTTGTTTCTTGTCCTACTCTTTTTCTGTCTTGGAATGGCAATACAGTCAAAACGAGGTACATGTAACTATAACATTCAAAACAAGGTATTGTATTGTTGTAGTTTGGTTGATGGATTTATGTCCCCTTAACTTCTTTTTCGATTATGTCGGTTAACCAGTACTATAAAATGTTTAGGGCGTAAAATGGCAATAAACGGCGGAGATACGTATCGAACACAGTAACTGTCGCTGCGGAGTCCCTTACTCTACCGCTACACCGCCGTGTTCCTTGTTACTGCCGGTGACATATAGGTAAATTATTTGATTTGGCCCCTGATGGTTGGCTTATTCTAATTTATCAGTGAATTCGATTCCAATCATGTATACGAAAAATGCCCACGAGTTTCACGTAATACTGCAAGATGTCGATAGCAAGGAAATGTCAATCTAACTTTATTTATGTACTATACACGGCTCACAATGGTCGGTTTTTATAACAACACTGAAAATCATAAATGGATGTGAGTCTTATTTTAGTTCTGTTGTACATGTACATGTACGCATGTCTTAATTACAGTCGATTAATAGACATTGAGATGCATAATAAGAAGGCTACACCTTTTTTCGCACGAGCAGATAAATAACGATACGCAATAGTTATCAGTATCGACGTACTTTAGCCTCTTGGATTGCAAAGAGCAATACACTAGTCATTTTTACCACGGCCCCTACCCCCGAGGAATAGCGGGAACTGACTTCTGGTCGAGCAAATCCCCGCTAAAAACCAACACTGCGGGGACTGCTCGATGGTAAAAACACTGCTGTTATCCCCCGCAGCCTGCTAGCTTTTCATTTCATGGTCTTTTTTGCCAATATCAAGCAAACACCAGGTACTTCTGTAACAGGCGAAGAAAAATTCTTTCTTCCCTGACGGGGATCGAACCAGGTTCTCCCGCCTGCTAAGCGAACACTCTACCACGTCGCTGTAAAAGCCGGCTTGTACCGCAAGGCAGTACAAGTGTGCTATATACCTATACCCTGTGACATTCTCCCCCACCAAATTGGGCTTCGTCCCCGAAGTCCCTGGCCAAAGAGTTTATCGTAGAAACAAACTCGGGGAATTACTGCACGGGTCATAGGATTAATTCACGTTGGGCGCCAAATGTAACAGGCGAAGAAAAATTCTTTCTTCCCTGACGGGGATCGAACCAGGTTCTCCCGCGTGCTAAGCGAACACTCTACCACGTCGCTGTAAAAGCCGGCTTGTACCGCAAGGCAGTACAAGTGTGCTATATACCTATACCCTGTGACACTTCCTCCGCACTGCCGTGGCATAACTTTAAAATTTGGTCAAAGCCCCGCTCTTTTCCACGGCTATCTCCCGCCCTCTCCTTCCCGGAGGGCGTAAGTGGCAGTGATTGTAAATGACTAATGTATAATATAAAAAAAGATGTTGTAAAAACGTCGTCACACATGTAACCGTAAAAAGTCGATTTTATTTGTTTTTAGCGGTTTCCATTAATCTTTTAAAGATCCGCACCCACATTGAAAATCGAGTGATGATGTTTGGATAAACGATGCAGTGTTGTTGACATTGAACCCACAAAAAGTTTAAATGATTAACTTTGCGTTTTCTGTTGCGGTGGCCGTGGTACTTGGCATATTATATTTGAAATACTTCTGCAGCAATTCGGTATTTATAAATTTGTTTTGCTGTTTCAGATAAACGCTTTCAAACGATGATGGAGGCCGTCAGAACAAGAGACGAAATTATGCCAGCTCAACACCCAATCCGTTCATTAAGCTGATTACACAGAATGACACACACTGCAGAGAGTTAATGTTCACATGCACAACCACATGACCTCACTCTCTAATGTGTCACCATCAGGAAAACATATCCGTGCAATATATACCTCCTTAAAATCCCACTTTTATATAGAAAAAAATGGGGTTTGCAAGGGTATACTTTTTTCTTATTTTTGCTCCAAAACATAGATTGTGGGTACTTGTAAGAACCGCCTCGCGCCTCGCCGAGGCGGTTCTAACGTGTTCCCACAATCTATGTTTTGAGCAAAAATATAAAAAAAATATCAAGTTTTTCCTTATGAAATGTTTCACTTTTTATAGCACTAAAATTCTGTTTATTGTATGGGCGTGTTTTCGTAATGCATTAACATTGCATTTTTTCCTGTAAAAAAAAGGCATAGCTTACCAAATAGGTTAATGTGTAGGAGGTCACTTTTAACATTCATATCTGGGCGTGATCGGCTAGTCCATCCCTTCCAGGAGGGGGATCATAGAAAAGTTGAACTCGGTAATCGAAGATCAAGTCACAGGTTTGCCGTTAGAAATCCGCTATATGCAACTTATCAAATAAATTAAACATTTCATTCATAGTTCTACACTGTGTGTTGGGAATTTGACTATATACACTTGGGAAAAGATCTGACAAAAGGGGCCTTATGGCCGACAAATTCAAAATTAAGATATTTAAATCATGTGAAAGACCATGCTTTTTTGAGTATTTCCTGAAAATTTGGAAAGATAATCTCTACAAATAGCAAAGAAAGATGTGTAGTTGCTACAATATAAACACGGCGTCGTGAAAATTATTTATGACATTTCGACATTGATGACGCGAACATCTTTATATCCCTGTAATTAAAAGAAACAAGGACTAAACTTCCCGAAATTCTGTTTTTCTTCTCGTTCAACATTTACTCCATTGTACAGACTATGCAATAGGCACACATTGATACACCGTTTAATAAATTTCAACATGCATGACAAAGTGCGAACTAAACCTGGTTTTTAAAATGAGCGTAGTCGTTATGGTGTAACGGTTGCAACCTACATGATATAAATAGCCTTTGTTTCATAAGAAATATATGTGTCTTGGATTGTGTTACATGTACAATATCAAAGCAATTTGACATAAATGTTAGAGCATGCAAAATATTTCAAATTTATGTGTGTGTGTGTGTGTGTGTGTGTGTGTGTATGTGTGTGTTTTGATTTTAATAGCACGAAGGTAAAAGTAGGCAATGATCAGGAAAAAGCGCAATCAGAAAGAGATTCCAATTCCAAAACCCGAGGTGGGACATTTACTTGAATGACCGAGGACCCCTTTTATCAAATCCACGCTCATTTAGTTTTCACCTAATAGTATGTCTAAACTAGCGCCTATGTCTAATAACGTGTGAACGAGGTAACGCCCACACATTAACCCATACACCACGAAATTATGTCCGTGATATGTATACCCCATTGAACCCCACTTTTATATAGTAAAACTGGGGTTTGCAGGGGTATATCTATTTTTCTTATTTTTGCTTCAAAACATATGTTGTGGGTACTCGTTAGAACCGCTTCGCCGAGGCGGTTCTAACGTGTACCCATAATCTATGTTTTGAGCAAAAATAAGAAAAATATCAAACATTTTCAGATAAAAATTTCTATTTTCAAAGCTCCAAAATCTCTGTTTATTGCTTGGGCAAGTTTTCGTAATACACAACTGACGTTTGAAATTATTGTGTCCAGGGGCTCGTTTCACGAAGCGTTGTATGACATTTCTTATCCTAAGACAGAACTTGTTACTAATTTCGGTATAAGATCTGTCTCATCCTTAAGATATCCTAGCTTTAGGGCATATCTTATGATTGATCTTATTTAATAGTAAACTAAAATGGCGGCCGTGTTTATGTGAGGGCGAAAAACAACAAAAAATTGCCTAGACTGGATTCGATCTCGGATCGCCTGGACAGAAAACAACATAGCTTACCACTGAGCCAGCGATTCATAAATTTTATTGATTGGCCGCCACACGGCATAACACCAGCTGCAGTAATTTGTGTTTAAACTGACTTCCAGAATCTCTCAGGAGGCGCATGTCACCAAAATAACCGCTTTGGCCAATCCCATTCGAGCGCAATGGCCCATACTCTGAAAACCAAACACTTTTGTACCCAATAAATTCATGGGCGATTGCTGACCTTGAAATGAGACAAATCTTAAGAGCAAGTCACAAACTAAAACATAAGACAATACATAACGATAAGATAGATCGTAAGTCACTATTAAGATCAGTCTCGATCATAAGATAAGATATGTCGTAAGAGAGCTTCGTGAAACGGACCACAGGACCATTCACATTTTAAACACAAATATGAAATTACGAAAACAGGTCCATGTGGTAAATAGAGATAAATTTGAATATCATCGGTTAATTCGTTTTTATTTTCCTTATTTTTAGCTCACCTGAGCCGAAGGCTCACAACGTGAGCTTATAGTATGGTAGTCGAGCCGGCGTCCGTGGGTGCGTCCGTGGGTCCGTCCGTGCGTTCACACTTTCAATCTTGAATATCTCTAAGACAACAAGGCCAATCGCAATCAAATTTTATCTGAAGCATCATTGAGGAGGGGGAAAGGTTGCATTAGGTTTTGGGCCAGGTCGGATCTATCTCGGATGAGTTCGAATTTTGGCCAGGTTCGACCTCAGATTGCGGAGTTAGCTGCCCTTGAGCGTCTGGAAAAATCCCCATAGACTTATGATGGGAAAAATGTTGTGGCCACTCTAGCGCGTTTATTTTTCATTGGATCTTCTTCATTCTTGCAGGTAACAAGGACAACTATAATATCTTAGATGGGTTGGAATTTCAGCCAGATCCGACCTCTGACTGTGGAGTTAGCTGCCCTTGAGTGTTTGAAAAATCATTATTTTGTGTTGAGGCCACTCTAGCGCCTTCAATTTTGA
The DNA here is from genome assembly GCA_964017185.1 of Rugalucina vietnamica. Classification (NCBI taxonomy): domain Eukaryota; kingdom Metazoa; phylum Mollusca; class Bivalvia; order Lucinida; family Lucinidae; genus Rugalucina; species Rugalucina vietnamica. The sequence goes on from OZ024880.1 coordinate 8,575,747, forward strand.
TTGGATCTTCTTCATACTTAAAAGTAACAAGGATAGCCATTACATCTCGGATGAGTTCGAATTTCAGCCAGATCTGACCCTCGACTGCAGAGTTATCTGCCCTTGACTGTGTGAAAAATCAATATTTAGTGTTGTGGCCACTCTAGTGCCTTCATTTTTATTCGGATATTCTTTATTCTTGGAAGTAAGAAGGACATTTATAACATCTCAGATGAGTTTGAATTTCGACCAGATCTGACCTCTGACTGCGGAGTTGTGTTGTGGCCCCTCTAGCGCCTACATTTTTATTCAGATCTTCTTTATTCTTGGAAGTAACAAAGACATTTATAATATCTCGGATGAGTTTGAATTTCGACCAGATCCGACCTCTGACTGCAGAGTTATCTGCCCTTGAGTGTTTGAAAAATCATTTTTTTGTGTTGTGGCCACTCTAGCATCTTTGTTTTTCAGTGGATCTTCTTCATTCTTGCAGGTAACAAGGATAACTACAATATCTCAAATGAGTTCGAATTTCAACCAGATTCGACCCTTGACTGCAGAGTTATCTGCCCTTGACTGTGTGAAAAATCAATAATTATTGTTGTGGCCACTCTAGTGCCTTCATTTTTATTCGGATATTCTTTATTCTTGGAAGTAACAAGGACATTTATAACATCTCAAATGAGTTTGAATTTCGACCAGATCCGACCTCTGACTGCGGAGTTATCTGCCCTTGAGTGTTTGAAAAATCATTATTTTGTGTTGTGGCCATTCTAGCGCTGTCAATTTTGATCGTATCTGCTTCATACTTAGAAGAAGTAAGAAGGATAGCCTTAACATCTCGAATGAGTTCGAATTTCAGCCAGATCCGACCTCTGACTGCAGAGTTATCTGCCCATTGACTGTGTGAAAAATCAATATTTAGTGTTGTGGCCACTCTAGCGCCTGCATTTTTATTCAGATCTTCTTTATTCTTGGAAGTAACAAAGACATTTATAATATCTCGGATGAGTTCGAAGTTCGACCAGATCCGACCTCTGACTGCAGAGTTATCTGCCCTTGAGAGTTTGAATAATCATTATTTTGTGCTGTGGCCACTCTAGCATCTTTGTTTTTCAGTGGATCTTCTTCATTCTTGCAGGTAACAAGGATAACTACAATATCTCAGATGAGTTCGAATTTCAACTAGATCCGACCTCTGTCTACGGAGTTATCTGCCCTTGAGTGTTTGAATAATCAATATTTTGTGTTGTGGCCGCTCTAGCGTCTTTGTTTATCTTCTAAGAATAACAACAATATCTCAGATGAGATGAGTTTGAATTTCGGCCAGATCCGACCTCTGACTGCGGAGTTAGCTGCCCTTTAGTGTTTGAAAAATCAGTATTTTGTATTGTGGCCACTCTAGCGCCTTCAATTTTGATCTAATCTTCTTTATTCTTGGAAGAAACAAGAACATCCATAACATCTTGAAAGAGTTCGAATTTGAGCCGGATTCGACCCTGGACTGCGGAGTTAGCTGCCCTTGAATGTTTGAAAAATCAATTTTTAGTGTTGCGGCCACTCTAGCATCCTCAATTTTGATCAGATCTTAAAAAAAAAAAAAAAAAAAAAAAAAAAAAAACACTTTGTCCAGTAAAAAAAAAACACTTTGTCCAGTGACTGAACTTGTTGACTCTCAGGTGAGCGATCGTTGCCCTTGGGCTACTTGTTTGCTGAAAGCATAGATCGTGAGTACACAATAATACTGTTTAAAATTTTTCTTCAACTACATTGACCCCTCGATTTTAGACTTTTAGTGACTTTTCTCGCCTGATCAGTAATAAACGAAACAACAATATTTTTTTTCTTTTGCTTTAAACGATTTGATCTAGAATTTGTATGAATAAGGCAACCCTGGGGTTAGTAACACAAAGCCATCTTAAGCTTAAGATCATCTTACGACCAACTTAAGTAGCTCTTATGGATTATGGTGAATAACTGAAAAGGACATTAAGTCACGGTGATAACTTAACAGCATCGTAACTTTACGGTCAACTCAAGCCACCTTAGCATCATTTAATCTTACGAAGTGGCTTCTTTCATTTAAAACAAGTTACGATTGTTTAGAGTAGCTGGAATAGCAAGGGCGTAAATTCTAAGGCGGTCATTTTAAGATCATCGTAAGAATGTCGTAAGAAGGGGAATTTACGATACCTTCAAGTTACTAGCCCCAGGTCTGGTAGTTGTCCTTATCACCAAATGTAACGTTTTAAGGACCGAGCTGTGTACTTCTGTATATCTTAAACTACGAAAAGTATTATTCAAAACATTTACTGAGCAACATCTTCATTTAAACAAACGGGATGAGCCACACCAAGAGCACCGCCTTAAAATCAATAAAAAGTAAACATAACTTGATTATTTTGGATATTTTCAATGTTAAACAAAGCCCTTGACATGCCAGACACAACCAACTTAACTTTGCGATAATAGAATGAAATACGAACAATCATAAAATGAAAATTTATTTCCTGTTGTAAGTATCTGCAGTATGGGAAAGTGGTCCTCTGTGGTTCGGTATCGAAAGTAATTTAGGAAAGACCCGGATAAAATTTGAGGGAAAGAACTTAACCTATATGTAAATGTAGCTGCTTATAGAGAAGGGGTTCATGTCACGTGACTTATACTTAAATATTCAATGCGACTGGGTCTGACAAACGACAGAATGATGAATTGACCCATAAATGAGAGGTACGTGTGTACCTACTTTTGAATTCAAAACTGATTTCTTTTACTTTCAACTTGGCGCTAATTCGTCATATCTAGATAAGCCTGTGTGTTTCAGGAAAGCGCATTATATAAACACAGCTATTGTCACTTCAGGTATAAACATTTTGTTTTACATTACGAAAATTTGTAATTTGTTCATGCAATATATGTAGACTTTTTCAGCTATAAAAATGTAAAAAAAAAAAAAAAAAAAAAAAAAAAAAAAAAAACATTAGAAAATTTGATATTTTTAATATATTTGCCCAAAATATTATTGTGGGTACACGTTAGAACCGCATCGCTGAAGCGGTTCTAACGAGTACCCTCAATCTATGTTTTGAATCAAAAAATAAGAAAAATAGGTACATCCTTGTATACCCCAATTTTACTATATAAAAAGTTGGATATTCATTACACGGACATATGGATAATATGGACTTGCACGGGTTTGTAGCAAAACTTCTTGTTTATATTCCACTCGAACATTTCCTTTTCGTACTTAGAATAACGTAATGAACATTAATACTGCTAAACGTTCGGCCCACTCAAGTTATTTTATATCAACTGATTGTTCTAAAGCGGTACCTATGCTGTGGTCTCATATGTTTTATGATTTGGAGTCGATTTTATGTTGCGTACTTTTTTCCATATGCGTATTCATATATTTAGTTAAGGAAACCGAGTGTCCACTTTGGCTGGTGATAGACTATTGTTTAGTCAAATGACGAACGAAAAAAACTCATGCGACAGTGAGATTGTTTTATTTCTGTGTTTTATCCAATTTCAAGAATCAATCATGCAGAACGTTTGTCCCTAAATGCATGCGTATTAACAAATGCTTAAAGTTGTATTGTGTGTAAACCCATCTATCAACGCCATCCAGTTGTGACGGGATAGCCTCCCTCGGAAATATGCGTTCGTCCAACGTATTAGCTGCAAATTGAGTGCTTATAATATGCAAATTTCAAACTCAAAACTTTGTGAATCGTGTAAGTGTTAAGTATATAGGGCAGTAAACCACCTTTGCTTTTTCACCACGGGGTTTGCAGTGGCCACTGCGGACCATTTATACCGTCCCGTAATGTTCGCAACATCATATCGATAAAGTCATCATAAAAAGATACAAGTGGGAAACGATCAGGAAAAGACGCAATCAGAATGAAATTCCCACTCCAAAAACCAAGGTGGGAAAAACCAAAATGACAATTAGGTACTTATAGAACATATTGTAAACCGAGTGCGCAGCTATTTCCCAATAGGCGGCCACTCAGTTGCTCGAACTTAACTAAAACTATGAAAACGCACATAAGATTCAAACAGGACAAAATTCGACTCCAAAACATAAAACAAGCAGAACCACAACAGAACTATCGCCTTAGAACGATCAGTAATATAATATTACTGGGGGGGGGCTTAAACCGGTTTTACAGGGCCCTAACCTCAACCCTCATCTTCTGCAGTGGTTCATAACAATTAGTAATTAGTTCGGTCCTCGTGGTGAATCTCTAACTAGTAAATGAATCAACATGGACAAACAAATTGATCATAATAACCACCATGATGAATCAAAAACGAGGACCTACAGACTCAGTAACCTGCCCGACGATGGTGATCCCTGGGCGCCGAATAACTTACTGAAATCCGGAGCAAAAGGAAAACACAAGTTGAACACCGATGGACCAAGAAACAAACAATAAGCTCCGGCCCCTACCAACTAAAACCTGTTGATAACTAAGTTGTGTCATATGGACCCTTAAATAGGAACCGTTCATACTGAATAATTATTAAAAGTTTCCATGATAATCTTATCAATTTAAATAATATTTGGTCATGTTGGCCGTCCCAGAATGCCTTGCATTGAGTTTTTGACATTTAAATCGACATCGACATATCAATTGCATTTATAAATAAAAATAAAACTGAGATCCTTTGAGAGCAGTGAGCATATTAATGAGAAACGGGATGGGCCATACCATGGTTTCGGCTACTTAAGCCTCAACAGTGACTCTTTAGATTTGGCGAAATGGAGCCAAAGAGAAATACTTACATTTTGCAACTTTAAACAGGATAGTCGATACAAGGACTAACATTATCCAAACAGAGCCAAATATATAAAACAAGTTTTTTTTTCAATAATTACTTATGTTTTAGACGTTTTGATGCTAATGAAAGCATCGAGAGACATCATCGTGTATATAGATAACTTGCCACTTAACATGTAATGTATAGGTCCCGGACGATCGTAGTAGACTTACATCACAGGTTTATCGTGATACATATGGATGAAATGAATGTATTTGACCAATAGGAGCAGGCGTTCCATTTATATTTATACTACGATCGTCCGTGATCTATAACGTACTCAATAAGTATTTAACTTATTATCATCATTGTGAATCAACAGCCACACGTTAATGTTTTAGACCATGCCAACATTCTCAGAGGTGACGAATGAGCGATCGGGTCAACAGATTTACGTCAAGTCAGATAATGTCAACGTCACACAAATTCTTGGTGGCGCTGGTGGCGCGTTTGCACCAGCTGTTCATGCAGGACGGGATCGGAACACAACTTATGTATTCAGAAAAATGGGGGAAGGGGAATTCAACGCAACTATGGCGGAGCAGAAAATGCAATCAGCTTTGACTGGCAACCGTCGTACCCGTGAGAAATGGTTTACAGAGCATATGGACCACTCACGCGCATTTCACAACAAGGGGGTAACGGAGGCGGAACGAGTTGCTGAATTCGCTGTGCAGAAGGGTGGATACAATGCAATGAGAGGCGATGCTTTGCCACAAAAAGGCTCTAAGGCGTTTCAGCCGCAAACTGGAGATATGAGAAACTTAACTAATGCGGAGCAGCTTGGACATCGCCCAGGAAAGTTAAACATCGGGTTGAAAGGTGACGCCAACGTCGCAAAGTTCAACAACCACGTCTTATCGGTTGCAGAGGTCGACCCTCACTCCTTTCTGAACAAAAATGAAGCGCTGATGTGGTGCCGACGCAATAAGTTCCACGCCGCGATGGGAATGATTGGTATCGCCATAGATGTCGGTTACGTTACCATATCTGTCATTGAAGACGATGGAAGGTTTGGTCCCAAGACACAGGTGGCGGTTGGTGAAATTGTCGGCGGTCTAGCAGGTGCTGAGGCAGCGGTTGCTATTGGCAGTGCTATAGGATCGGCGTTGGGCACAGTAATCCCCGGAATCGGCAATATTGTCATTGGATTCATCGGCGGCCTCATCGGTGCCATCATCGGCGGAGGGATCGTTAGAGCTTTGCGGTTTTGGGTCTGCGCTGGACCGGTGGCACCAGGTTCAGGTGCGCCACTTTTGGACACCGATCCGTATCCATCGGCGAGGGGTGTGCCGGATTCTGGTTTAGTTACACGACACCGTGGTGTACCTTCGATGCAAATGGAAACCAATGCAAGGGGAGTTCCCTCCACGGGGCTGCAGACAGGTGCGCGTGGAACACCAAAACCTAACTACAAAACCAAGAGTGACAGATATTAATCACAAATTAAGTTTTGATAACAAATTAGTGAATATCTAATAATAATTATGATGGTGACTATATATGTTTCATTTGGATGTATATTATTATATACTCATGTCCACTTAAAACGCACCACCTACAAGAATCTGAATGCTTCGATTTTGACATCTCATTTCAGTTTCTTTATTTTATGCATGTATTCCAATACTAAAGTAACCTAAGTGAATAATAACACGTTCACAATGTTGACTGATAAGAAATGCCCAGAGACTAAGAAAGTCAGCATGTTAAAAGTCAACGTCAAGTAGAAAGTCACAAAACCAGAATTCGAAAGAGGCAGATTTGCAGAACATTTTGATTACGCGTTTACCTGAGCCTAAAAACCAAACATGGCCACACACTTAAACTTTGTTAGAACTCAGTGTACTTCGAAAACGTCACGTTCTTCGAAATGGTCATACGCAGCATTTGGACAAATGCAAAACGAAAGAGACATTCAAAAAGAGTCAAGGGTCCAAATTCTTGTGTAAAATTATAAGCTGGGATAAAATCACATCTATGAAACGTTTTGTCAATAAACAAGCCTACTGCATCATCTCAGGTTATTGCGCTTTTGCAAACACTTCAGAAAAATGAACCTACAGATAAATCCTTTGAAAGCAATAAAACATTCAAAGGGATTGTATAAAGAGACCTTCATTATTTCCATCACAATAAAATTGAAGTGTTTGCAAAAAGTGAAATAACCGGGATTTCTTGTGTTACTTTATTTCAATAAATATTCAATTTCTGCATTGCCCGCCCCTATCTAACAGTCAACAGAGTAAACGCTATAGGAGAAAGTTCGAAAATCTAACCTTTACTTCGACCTCAATTCCAATGTGTGTCACCGATAATTTATCGACTTGTGCATGTATGTTTACAATCCCTCAGTAGTGGCATTGTGTCAAGGCCAGAATACTATTCGTATACGACAGTACGTAAGCCAACACATTACGTTATTCAAAATGACGTAAACATAAATGATCCAGGAATGTCAAAATCGTGATCCCTTCTTGTGATTATGTAAAAACACATGCTGCCGCTTAAATTACTACTAAATCACCACTCGAAACTCGGTAGAAGCACTTATCGATTAACTTTGCATGCAACTTAACAAACACTTAGTACGTAACTTTGCATGGAACTAGTTTTGGTTATACCTGTATACAAACCCCAATACCTGTATCATACAAAACGTCATCGAAATCCTTTCCCCAGAATGACGTGGCTACCTGACACCAAGTCTTATCTCCCCTAAAGCCGTTTTCTGACACGCTTCCGGATCCGTGTATACGTTTTAACGCTTTACGTCAACTATCAATCAACGTACATTACTTAATGGTGAAGTTGGCACAATATTTGGTGAAGCACGTCTCCCAGCTATGACTTAGTCTTAACTCTGTACCAGGGTTTCAAAAGCATTTCTAATTTCTCTGTGCTTATTATTTTTTTAGGATGTTGCCTATGACGTCAAGCATTGCTCATGTATAATATTTTGGTTCCTATGTGATTTTTTGACGGTTGACGGTTATACCTCACTTAGAAAGTAAGACTGGGGTATGTTTTTGTTATTTTTGATTCAAAACATAGATTGTGGGTACTCGGTAGTCTAACGTGTATCCACATTTAGTGTTTTGAGCTAAAATTGTAAAAAAAATCGAAAAATATTTAAAGGGTGATCGATACAGCTAAAGTTTGAACAGGGCAAAAAGAGATTGTCGGTTGCGCCCCTTGCGTGAAACTAGATTTGTTATGTGTTGTGTTTTGTACTATTTAAAAACATGAAATTGTACCACTTTCACAGTCTTTTTCACTAGAGCTTGCCGTTAGAGAATATGTAAATATACAAGAATGTCATGTGTTCTGACGATCTGAGTTTATTTTATGTTGTCCGCAAAGACGTCTGGATTGATTTATCTGCCGATTTGATTTTTTGACAGTTTCAAACTAAATGACCTTTAAAATGGCACACTCAAGTGAATTGTTTTACTTTCAAATGTGGATTTTTTGCTATAAAGATATCAGTCGTTTTTAATTAGTAAAATTCTGTTTTTGTTCCTATTACATTTCAAATGTTGTTTATTTATTTATTTTTAACATTTATTTTCTATTACTGTAGCTGGTGTTGTGCCGTGTAGTGGCCCATAAAAGTCTCCCCCGTCGTACACCATCCATAGCGCAGATTAAATTTTCCTTTTGGATCTTTGAGATCGTCGAGGGAATTCTGAGAAATCAGAAAGAGACTAATTTGCTAACCAACATTTTATTTATATGGCCCTTTTTGGAATGTGCTAGTCTTTGTATCGACTTCCATGTTGAAAGTTGCAAAATAACAGTAATGTTGCCAAAACTATAGGGTCATTAATTGAAGAGGCGTAAAGACACATAATTTTGCTCCTATAGCCAGGGTGGCTCAGTCTAATCACCTCCAATAAACATCAAAGGCTTATCAGACCTAAGTGATTATGGGGTCATTAGTCTCTACCTTGAAGGGGCCACTTAAAGGTAAATTTGATATAATTGAGAAGTGTACTATGTTCAATGTTTGTCTTTATATTTTATTCTCCAGTTTTCAAAGATTTTCTTTTGAAAATTCTCACAATGATTATTCAATTTTAGCATTCCAAATTATTTTATTGAATTGAAAAAATAAATAAATAATAATAAATCTAATAATAATTTTCCAAAACCTGGTCGGTTGTTTTCTTGTACCAATGCTTAAATAACCTTACTTCATTAAAAAAACTATGGTTTACTTTATTTGGCTTGTAATGACAGAAAGGCTTTTTTCACTTCCTCTGACCAAAGTCGGTATACACTTTGGTCATGTCAGAATGTGTGCGACGCCTTGTCCTATCTCCTTGATAATATTTATATTAGATTTGGGACCAAGTTATACAGACAAATTGTTGGAATTCCAATGGCTACGAAAGAGATTTCATGGATTCTCTTAACCATGATAATCAAGCTGATGTTATCGAGGCTTTTAATTCCACATCTAGGTACCTCGATGACCTTTTGAACATTGACAATCCTTATTTTGAAGGTATGGTCAATCAAATTTATCCACCTGAACTTCAGTTGAACAAAGCCAATATTTCAGATATCGAAGCCTCCTTTTTAGATCTACATCTTTCTGTTGCAAATGGATTTGTTTCTTCTAAAATTTATGATAAGCGCGATGACTTCGATTTTGATATAGTAAATTTTCCTTTTTTGGATGGTGACGTTCCTCGTCGTGCTTCTTATGGTGTATACATTTCACAACTTATTAGGTTTGCTTGAGTCTGCAATCATGTTACAGACTTCAACGCTCGAAATAAATGTTTAACGGCAAAACTTCTCCAACAGGGCTATCGGTATCATAAACTTCGAAAAACCTTTTCTAAATTTTATCGTAGACACTATGAATTGATTTCCAAATATAATGTTGGGTTAAAGACGCTTTTAAGTGAGGGCCTTTCGGAACCTGAACTTTATGGTGACTTGGTTTACAAATTTAAGAAAGTTATAGGAATTAATGATTTTTCTTTTCAGTTCAGAAAAATCATAACTCGTTACAAACGTATAGGTTATAACTTGAATGTTATGCGACAGTCTGCATGCTTAGTTTTTAACCCAATCATGGTTGATAGCTATGCTGCCTTCTTTAATTGCACGCCGGTGGGTCGGGCGTCAGACTCTGTGATGGCCCCGACTTAAAGCTATTCATTTTAGTTGGTTGGGGTCGGAGCTTCTTGTCTGTTGCTTGGCCCACCGGAATCCAACTGGTGTTTTTCTGTTGCTCCGGAGTTAGTAGGTTATTCGGCGCCCAGGGATCTCCATCGTCGGGCAGCTTACTCAATCTGTGAGTCCTTGTTATTGATTCATCAGGATGTTTATCATGATTTATTTGTTTGTTCTTGATGATTCATTGACTAGTTAGAGATTCACCACGAGTACCAAAGAACTAACTAAATGTTATGAACCACTGCAGAAGCTGAGGGTGAGGTTAGGATCCTGTAAAACCGGTTTAAGCCCGCCAGTAACTTTGTGTTACTGATCGTTCCAAGGCGATACTTCTGTAGTGGTTCTTTCTGTTTTTTGTCTTGGTGTTTAACATTTTTTTTTGTGCTGTTGGCGCCTTATGTGTGTTTTCATATTTTTAATTAAGTAAAGGTAACTGAGTTGCCACCTATTGGGAAAATAGCTGCTCATTCGGCTTACGATATGTTTCATGGTATAAGTACCTGATTGTTAGTTTGGTTTTTTCCCACCTCGGTTTTTGGAGTGGGAATCTTTTTCTGATTGCGCCTTTTCCTGATCTTTGCCTACTTGTACCTTTCTAGATATTGTTTCTAAAACAATCCAACTGAAGAAGTGTTTTAGTATTATATTTGAGTAATAATTATTAGTATAATATTCTGATTCTGAAAAGAAATGAATGTGCCACGTCACACTACACAGATACGTTCCATTTTTTATCACTAGAAGGATACGTAAACAGTTTTGTCATAAATCTAACAAAGACTTGTCACTCTAATGGTCTAAATTTATGAATGGCTATCTGTTTTTCACACCTTCTGCAATCCGTCGTAAAGCCTTTATGTACTCATGTCGTCTAATGAGTATACGTGTTTGTTCTGTATCTGACGTGTGAAAATCCTCATTTAAGTATATATTGGTTATTTGGCAGTTTTACTTTGCAATCACCCAATGCGACAGTCATACATGTAATATGCAAACTGATTATGTAAACTAAACTGTAAATAGTGCATAATCAGTAAACAATACTTTCAAGTTTGTACATCCTTATTTAAAGAAAATGCATAGTTTGAAATAACTAACTAACTAACTAAATAAATAAATAAATAGTTTTTAAATACAATTTCTTTATTTCTGTACAATGACAATAATTATCTTCTCTAGAGCTGTTTATTTCACTGATATTGATTTTAATTTCCCTTTCAGTGGCCCCTACCTGTAAAGCAGCCCATGGCTTACCTGTGAATCTTATATAAGTTGTCTGCCAAAGGTCATTAGGGTGTTATGCAATGCAAAATGTATCTTCAAGTAGCCGAAACCGCGACATTGCACATCCCCTTTCTCAATACTATGTTCACTGCTCTTAATGGATCTCAGTTTTATTTTCATCTTCATATGTATTGTATATATTGCGCAAAGAATTTTGTAATAAAGATGTGCTTTAACCAAACAAATGCAATGTTTTTATCAGAAGTGGTGACAGCATTTGGTTTACCTAAATTTAAATGCAGAATAGATTTTAAGAACACCTGACATCCTGGACACTGTTTCAGTTCTTAAAAAGAATAAAAAATTACATGATTCACAAAAATGACAAAATATGCTGAAACGACAGGCTCGAGTGAAGAGAGTTGTATCTTCGTTATTGTTATATATCGCCCTCAAGTATTCTTATAATGATTAAAATTTTCCTACTGACTTTTCTTACGATTATTTACAATCAATTTATAAGTTAATATATTTCATTTACAATAAATTTATAACTATAAATTTACATTTTATAACGCTAAACCACACCCCAAATCAAACTTTTGAATCCCTGCTTGTATTATCGAGTAGTTTTGAGAAGCACGCATATACGTATTTATTTTATGAAAAATACCAATACCCACGTACATGACAAAATGAAACCAAGCAACTCTGTTTCCTTTTGAATTTATATATTATAACATGAAGTTAAAGAGTAGATACAATCAGCTAGCAATTCTTCTAAGCTATAAACGTACATGTTACTTGAATTTTGTTTGTTTGAAATGATGCTTAACGTACCAGTCAACATATATAATCTTGTTAGGACGTTGCCTCCATTTTATGGGACTTATACTTAAAATAAGGACGCCATGTCATCAAAAGACTGCATTTTCCGGATCGTTGCCTACTTGTACCTTTTCAAATATAACCAACTAAGCCACTTAGGCTTATATATATGAATGGTTTGACTTGAACCACTTTTCCCTGGCAGGCTCTTACCTGAGCGGTTAACCAGTAATCAGATGGTAAGAAGGTAGCGTATAAGCTTTGTTTTGAGACAAAGGCATCCCAAGTATTTCTTTAGGCCCAAATGGGCGGGGCCCATATTACCACCAGAGCACCTTGTGAGATCAACATGAGATCAGCCGATAGCAATACAATGTTTTTCTTTGTGTTTCTTTGTATGAACTGGTGCTTTACGTCCCAGTCAACAGTTTTGGCCATGTCGGGACGTTGCCTCGATTTTATGGGACTTCTACCACATACTCGGGAAGTCACGATGTCCACAATGCCCTATGAAAATAACCACCAAAATAAACAACTAATGCTTTTATGTTTGAATTGTTTGACTTAACCAATTTTCCTGAGGAGGCTCATATGGTCATTCATAGACTTTCTATACGGTTAATCAGGTGGTCGGTTAGTCGGTTATAAGCTTTGCCTAGAAGCTCTAGGTTCTTATATACCCAGCATATGACGTCATAATAACATCATATCAACGTCGGTCGCACCGACGTCGATCTGACGTCATGTGCCTGTTTGGATAATATCTGCATGTACCATAAACAAATTTACCGTCAATTTTCATTACATAGCCTCCAGTTGGAAGATGGGTCAGCAGCATAATACGCACATTGCTAACCACACTGATACGGACGTCAAAGTCGTTATAACGGACTGCAACGACAGAAACACCACCTATGAACTAGGGCCAAGCGGAAGTGGAAGCGATGTCGTCTGCGTTCCGACGGTTAAAGGTTCAGTCACGGCGTCTGTGTTCCTGTTGGAAGGCGGGAAATTTCAGCAATATTCGTCTGCTAACTATACAAACGACTCGGACCGAAGTTTTATCATCAAGAGGGCTAGGAACGGGGTGAATATTGTTAGAGCTAAATATGGCACTGTTCACGAGGAAGACGCAGGCCTGCAGCGATAGTTTCAACATTGTTGATATAAAAGAAACGTGATTTCAAATTCATGCACTTAAAACAAAACAAATGGTTAATGTTCATACACTGAAGAGATTTAAAAAGGTGAAAGGGGTCGGTAATTGTACTTATACGAAACCGGCATTTTAAAGGCACTTGCCAACTCTAGCACTAAAAAGCCATTTTACAGTTTTTGCAATGTGGTGTCTCGTCAGATTAGTAAAGAAACACATTTTACCCTTCCACATGTAGCTTAAGTTAATCCATTTACACAAAACACCTAATTTAAGTTATGTCTCTTTTTGGACCATTTTAGGGATCTTTGAAATTGAATTATCCGGCAAAATTTGAGTTTTACAAACTTGATGACGTACAACTGACGTCACGTGACGTCATATTTGTTATCTATCAATTATACGGCTCATCAGGAAATCCTGACAGGCTATTGGGACACCGAAACATCGACACCGGTTTCATTATGAAAACATGCCCATGTAATTTACTGTATTTTCTTAAAATGTAAAAATTGAAAAATTTCACTAGATTTTTTGTTTATATATTTTTCTTAATTTTGCTCAAAACATAGATTGTGGGTACACGTTAGAACCGCCTCGGCGAGGCGGTTCTAACGAGTACCCACAATCTATGTTTTGGAGCAAAAATAAGAAAAATAGGTATACCCCTGCATACCCCAGTTTTTTTTTCTATATAAAAGTGGGGTTTAAGGGGGGTATATATTGCACGGATATGTTATTCTGATGATCCAAACGTTCACCGTCAAGGCGCTAGTATCGCTAAAATATCGACGCTAAATTACGTCGATGACGTTGTCTATGACCATTCAAACACACTAATATAAGTGCCAGAGTCAGTGCAACTGGCAAATTTTGGGATGGCGATGCACTTTATGCAACAGGGCAAATTGAAGTTATGCCTACTAATACTTGCAATTTTGGAATCTATTGTATTGTTTTTGTTTTTTTTCCAAAGACTATTCTCTCATATTACTCATCATTTCAATACAAAATTTACTCCATGGTTTGCGGACATATCAATGTTCACTTGTATAAAATTTCATTGAAATATGTTAAAACATTTGAATTTCAACTTTTGCGGTTTTAAAGCTCTTCAGTGTAATACGAGTAGTTACATAAATGCGCATGTTTTTACTTTGAGTCTATAAACACTCCTACATGTACAAAATATAGAACAAATATGCCATTTGTGTCGATTGATTTATTTTCATGTACCGACAAACTATACTATGCACAATACATTTAGCAAGTTTTAGGTTTCGTATGTGTTTTGCTCACCTTTTAGCAACAGTTGGCATGTTTTAAATAGAATTGCAAAAACTATGTCTGAGGCGCATGGTACAATGGACTTACAGATCGGATGCAGCAATTTTTCAGCTGATCAGCGCCTTTTGTTTCGCAACACGAAAAATACAATCCATCATAATTATCCTGTAAATCAAAAATTCAAGCTTCTAACTACTTTTTGTGGCTGTACAGGCCTTTTTATGTGGGACCTGTAAAAACCTAAACGCACGTGTAACTGATGCAAAATTGTAAACTGTTTGACATTTAATGTTAATTGTATAGAAATGGATTTCGCAACACTCTCAAATACCAACAGGTGGAGATAACCCTTGGTTTTCGTATCTACTTACATGTAACATTTACACTGCTAATTCGAATGGAGCAAAATATAGTTTCCTGTGTTTTGACTACATTAAACCGTTTGGGTTTTGTTGGTATTGCGCATGCGCACCATTGGAGCATGTTTTAAGGTTTTAATGTTTCCGATGAAAAAATAAAAATGGTGATCTTAAATGTTTTTGTTCTTAAGTATGTCCCTTAGACTCAAAACATCTTTTTACTGCAGACATCTAAAATATATTAACAAAGTATATGTAAATAAGAAACTAGGTTAAGGTTTGGGGAACGATGTTAAACAAAACGTAGAACAAAAGTATTTAAGCTTGATCGGAAACGAAATGACCTTGATACATACTTCAGTTATGCGCATGCCCATATAACAAAACCAAAACCAGAATAAACTTTGTTTAGAACACATGTTTGAAACCATTGGTAAGCGTTTCGTTTCCGATTGTGTAAGGCACAACATTTTTGATGCACGCAAGGTAACGCTTCAAGCGTTTCTACTGAATGTTGTTGAGTGATTGAATTGTTTACTGAGCTGCGAATTGAAGTTAATGGAAGTACTCGCAAGCCGGAAACACGTTCTTTATATACATGTATTCCTGAACCATTTTAAGTTTACGTTAAACGTCATAAACGTAATTTGTTTGCTGGTGTAACGTCGCATACTAATGGTAGCTAATGAATATTTTTGTTGTGAAAGCAGTACATTACCCTACTCACCTCTACTAGGTTACTTCTTAGGTTGAATTACTTTTTACAGGCTTTTTGGCGGCATGGCTAATTGTGTCATCAGCGTATATATCCGTGTCTCGTTTCAAACGAAGACGCATGTCATCTGAAAAGACAAGAAATAGAAATGGTCCAAGGACAGAACCTTGTGGAGCACCGCTTTCAATCTTGTGACGACCAGACGTTTTCAGTCCGCCCTCCATACACCTAAAAAAAAAAGTCAAACCGGCTGCGGGATACCGGTGCCTTTTATGCCATTGCAGAAGTATTTCATGGTCTACTCCAACAAAGACATTAGGACGATTGCACCTACTAATATATGTCAGCCCATCAGCGCTGTTTGGCATGAATGTTACCTACGGAAACCTGATTGAGCTTTATGTAAAATTAGTCACACGGTTTTCAAGAAAACAGTTTTGGAGAAAGCGGTTAAATTAATATGGGTCTGGACCAGTTTTATGTATAGGTATGATTTGAGCATCTTTCCTAATGCCGGGGAAAACGTATGAATACTGATATAAGGTCATTTACATGTATACCAGAGATGACAGAAATACCTTGGGAGCAAGCTTTAAGATTTTTGCACATCTCGTCAATACCGGTCGATTTTGTGGGATCTGGTGATTTCAATATGCATTTAAGTTCATCTTACGTAATTACATGTAGCTAATATCAGCGTTAATATTTTCTGGTTTGCTGGACTTATAGAAATCCATAATTCTGACTCATCACGAAAACATGCCCATGCAATATACAAAAAAAAAAATATATTTTTTTACAGAAGCAAAAATTGAAAACTTCATTGAAAAATTTTGGGTTTTCTTAATATTTCGACTCAAAACATACATAGTACAGAAACGCCTAACGAGTACCCACACTCTATGTTTTTGATCAAGAAAAATAGGTATACCACTGGATACCCCAGTTTTACTGTATAAAAGTTGGGTTTAATAGTGTATTTATTTCACGGACATGTTTTCCTGAGATGATTCACACTACGTTTATCTTGGATTAGTTTATCGCTAACTTTGTCAAAGAAAAGATTTATTTTATCAATCATTTCCCAGGGAGAGCTCAAAGCCGGGGCTTTGTCTGTAAAACAGTGGAATATACTGTTTGATCTGCCCTATTATTTTTTCACATTACCATGGACCTCGACAGTCACTGTTTGTAAATACAGTGATAGATGAAGCTGACGCCAACAACAACAACAACAACGAAACGCTACAAGGCACAGCGCCAACTGCAGTAATAGCAAATACAATATAAAAGTAAGATCCTTTGGAAGTAATGAAAACGCTCAAAGAGATATGGTATGGACCATATTGCGCAATTTCGGGTACTGAACCCTCATTAGTGACCCTTTATAAACCGGTAACGATGGTCAAATAGATAAACTGCAATTTCAAAGATTCACACGAAGGAAGTGCTCATTTAATGAGTTGACAAAGCCAACTCCTGCTTCACATCTCTTCTTGCTTTTGCTTCCACTCCAGAGAAATTGTAGCCAGCCTCGACCTCTTTGATCTTTACACCTTTAGCGAACCGAGTTTTACTAAGTGCAGCTATCAGAAGGTACAAGTAGGCAATGATCTGGAAAAGTAGCAATCAATCCAAAAATCGAAGAGGGAAAAACAAATTGCTTAAACCTGTATTACAGGGCCATAACCTCACCCTCATCTTCTACAGCCGTCCACAACATTTAGTTAGTTGTTCGGTCCTCGTGGTGAATCTCTAACTAGTCAATGAATCTTACAAGTTTTCACCAACAAGATCTGTTCAACGTAGTGGTGTATCTGACCCACCGCCGTCAATCAATGAGTTCGCATTGAATGTGCCACACCCTGAACCTTAAAGGAATCGCCTTGATCTTTATCTTGTTATTTTGACCGCTAATATAGATCTCAGCTACTTGCTGAGGCGCCTTCTCTCCATGCCTACGATACATGAATATGCAGCTTGATCCTTGGAAAAGTCAACGCGAGTACGTACATCACGTAAGTACAGATTATATTTCAGTTGTAGCAAACAGAAATTTACCTTATGACTTCTATGTAACTCATAGGAAATTATTTTTCATACTGTATTGCAAATGCGATGTTATGGTCAGTTATCCAGGTGGTGAAAGTTCTTTCACACCTGTCTGGAGGTGAGGAAAGTGACTTTCCTTACCCCCAGACAGGTGGTGAAAGTGACTTTCCTTACCTCCAGACAGGTGGTGGAAATTCGTTTCACAACGATTCCAATATAAAGATTTTAACTTCTTGTATGAGAACTGAGGCAAAAGTTAAAGCTATCAAGTAAATAGATGTCCATTGCGGTTATTGGACACTGATCTGACTGAGCAGTTACGTAAAGCTGAGAGTCTTCTCTCGTTGGAATTTGGTTTCAGATTCGAAGATTATGGTTTGTGGGTTATTGTTGTGCAAGAACAATGAATCAGAAACCAATTTCACATTTTTTTGCATTGCGATTGTGATCATTAGAAACGACCAACTGTATCCCTTAAATACAGCTGGGCATTTCGTACTCCGGTCCCCTAACTATCCATGTGGACTTGGGCAAGTTAGGTCCGAGGGTTTCAAAAACCTGCACTACAAATTTACACACAATATATATACCTATCTAAAAACCATTACGAAGTGGTAGTATGTTTTTTGCATATATAAGAGATCATTTATATTGACCACCAGTCTGTTAACTGTTTCGGTAAACGATAATACCTATTGTTGATTAATAACTTTGAGAGAAAAAATGCTAAAGAGTACCAATAAAATTATGTCTCAATAATTTTTAAATGCACAAGGGAAAATACTCCCATATGATCTATTTTTGACAATAGCGAAGCGGGTACAGTGGACAAGCTTCCTCGTTTTGCACGTGCAGTGTTCGGTCAATAGTTACGCCGCGAGAAAAATCACTTTATCGGTGTTCATTATCGTTGCGTAGGTCTTACAAACTGTTATTTCACTCAATGGCGTCATAAGGTAAGTTAATTACCCGCTTCGCGACAGGTGGGCATGATATTTTCCTGACCTGTCCATCCAAATACATGCACCTCGAGCCCTTCGGGCTCTCGGTGCATGCATTTGGCTGGACAGGTCAGGAAAATATCATACCCACCTGTCGCTCAGCGGGTAATTACCACTTACTGTAGGGTAAGTTTCATTTTTAAAACAATGTTTTAGGGAGTTCGGTGGCGTAGTGGTAGAGTGTCGGACTCCGAATCGAGAGGTCCTGGGTTCGACACAAGCGGCACCGTGTTGTGTCCTTGAGCAAGACACATTAACTCCCTACAGTACTGGTTCAGTCCAGGAAGCGTTTGCTCCGTCCCGACATGTCTGAGAAACTGTTGACTGGGACGTTAAGCCTCAATACAAACAAACAAACAAAACAGTGTTTAAATACTTGGCTTCATTCTGATAATACCAGTCTTTCAATCGACTATCCTGTAGAAAATTTGCAAACTACTAGTGATTCTCTCTATCTCTCTTGCTCCCTATTGCAATGTTTATACGGACACTGGTGGGTACTGAGTGGCCGAAACCGCGGCTTGGTCCGTCCACATTATCATTACTCTTGATTAAATTATGTTTTATATGTAAAAGAAATAATTTTACATTACTGTGAATTATCGTGGTTAACGCGGGGTGTTGGAGGGCAGACTGCGATGTGCTAATTCACGACGGCGCAGCCGGAGTAAATTGAATATCGCATCTGCCCGACAACATCACGAGTTAATCAAAAAATAATTCACAGTATTAGTAAAATTATTTCAGTTCTTAAACGACTCACAAAGAAATGCTTACATTTTAAAATATTTTGCAACGGACTCATTCTCGGCGGACATGAATGTTTACGTGCGACGTGACAAAAACGCCACCTTTCACGCGGAGTGAATTATTGCTTATTTTCACAAGGTGGCGTTTCCATTAGGTTCAATGGAGATAACGATAACGTCGTGTTTGAATTATTCTTTCAGATCAAAAGCAGTAGTATTTAATCGTGGTAATAAAATCATCCCCTCAATAAGTTTCGACCACGTCTGGTCACATTGATTAACATGGCAACCCTCAAATCCAAAAGTAAAAAAAAATCTACAGAACACATGACTATGATCTTGGTGACAAGTTTGTCTACATTATCATTAAATCTAGCATTGAAACAATGCCTCTAGGACGTACTTTTGGTCTCATTCCGGAACAGGGTTTAGATGAAGAAACACGTGCAGTTTATGCAAATCAAAACATTTGGTTACAAAGGCGAATTCCATGATTTTGTTTTTTTTCTTCAACATTCCTACTTCTAGTAAGTCATATCCCTCAGCCTTAAAAAGGATATGCTAGTGACAATGTTGGCATGTATACACGTAAACAACTAAAGCCACATGAGACGTTTCAGTTTTAAAACAGTACAGCTGTATATTCACCCACTCTTGTATATAGGAAGTGTGTTGCACATAAGACAGAGTGAAAATAGTGCTTTCAAATTCAAATCGGGATAACTCCTTGCGAACAAAGGGTGTCACGTTTCATAATGTCGTTAATCACATGAAGGTTAATGAATGAGTGCCATCATTTTCCAGATAATAATTCATGTTAGGGAGTCATGCAGCTTCAATAATTTAAGTCAATGGCCCGCTGAAACAGCTGTTTTGGTGTGATCTCCAGCAGCCCAGGAAAAGGGAGCTGTAAATGATAATGTATGAAGATTGGAAGCTTGTGTTGTATGCTCTTCATAAAAACATAATGTTGTGGGTTTCCATTAGAATCATCTTTGCGAAACGATTCTAATGAGCATCTACAACATACATGTAGTTTTTATGAAAAAAAAAAATAAGCAAAACTGTCCCTTAATTACCAAGAAAGACAAAAATCATCTGGTATATTATCTGCGTTATCATCACTGACACGAGAGTTCGTATCCATCACCATTTGAAAACTAGAGACCACCAATGGTCTTGTAAACGCTCACCTGAGATCTGAGATATATACCAATTTTGTTTGACTTTAATGGTCATATACAAGTAAATAACAGGGTCAGAATAACCCCTGGGTCAATTTCTTTTTCAAATTCATAAATTATACTTTTTCTTGGATTTTTAGATATGAGAGATGCTCGTGGAAGTGCAAATTGCAGTTTTGCCAGTATCACTCATATTTCAATAATGCCAGTTGCCTATATCCTGTAAGTTATTGCCACATGCTATGTATAACCCCCCAATCATGCACTTGTTTTCTTTTGGCTAGAATGGATAACTTCAATTTTATTTCAAATGTCCGAAAAGATGGTCATTTAAGCATCATTACATTGCACCCTATTGTTCCTATCAGAGCCACATTATACGCAGCCATTATCATATAAGGGTTGTCAGGTTATAGGATAAAGATTTTATCAATCTACAAATACGCTGCATGTATAACATTAAAAAATGTTGAAAACAACATAAAAATGTACAAGGAATCCATATAATTTCTTTAAATACTTAAAATGTTATATTTCCTTTAATCAAATTTACTTCAAACATATATCCTTTTACAATAACACCTACTACGGAATATTTCATATCAATTTTAAATACAATATTAGGCCTTAAATGCTTATACTATGACAACTTATACACAGCTGATAAACGCGTGGTATGGAATGGGTGACGCACAATGCAATTCTGTCCGAAGTTGAGATTAAAAATTCAAGTTTTCTCCTTTATCATTTACTCTATTGACTGATAGATAGGCGCAGTCAATGCAGAAAGCGAACATTTATTTAATAAAAGTAACATAAGAAATCCATGTTATTTCGTTTTCGCAAACACTTCCGCCCCATGAACATATAGTGCTTCCAACACAATAACATTGAAGTGTTTGCGACAGCAAAATAACCGGGATTTCTTAAGTTACTTAATTTCAATAAATGCCCCCATTTCTGCATGGACTGCACCCATATATTTTTCAGTAGGGTACACGCTACTGGAGAAAACTTGAATATCTAACCTCAACTTCTGTCTCAATTGCAGTGTGTGTCACCGATCATTTATCGGTTTGTATGAAACAATATCACGTGATTGTCAGTAGTGTTATAGTTCTAATTAGTATTGAGATTTACTTATTATATGAATATTATTACTTTAATAATTAACGCCTAGAAACCTATCTGTATATTGCTTAGTGGTGTTTTCGTACACTTTGCTTTAATGTTTTTCAACAGGTTGCCCAGAGTCAGGCAACAACTCTTTGGATGTAGAAATTCCTTACCTATCACACTTTGTCAACTGGCAACGTCTACCACATCAAATAGAAAGCTGGCCCTGTCATTGAAAACAGGTTCGTCAGGTTTGTGTTTTTGGACATGGTGTCCTCAAACTGTTGCCTTTGGTACCGCACATGTTTGCCAGCAAGGGATATATTTGCACAGGACTGCATAAAAAAATAAGATCTTTATCCAAGCCAGGGACGAATACCTTGGGAAATAAATGTTAAAACTGAGATCCTTTAAGAGCAGTGAACACATTAATGAGAAAGGAGATGGGCCATACCGCGGTTTCGACTATTAAAGTCTCGTCAGTGACCCTTTAGATTTGGCAACATGGAATCATGGAGCCAAAGAAAATTACTGAAATTTTGCATTTTTCAACAGGGTAGTCGATACAAAGACAAGAATTATCTAAATAGGATCAAATATATTGAACATCGGTAAGAAAATGAATCTTGACCGATAATAAGTTTCTGATTTCTCAGAATATTCTCGCTGATCTCAAAGGACCAAAAAGAAAAAATAACCTGCACTATGGAAACTCTATTTTGACGGTAGCTATCGTTAAAGCTTAGGTTTTGTTCACAATAAAGTTGATTGATTAACAATGTATACACGTTTAATGGATGACGCATGCGTTTTCTTGTTTATATTTTCTGGAACTATTGTCCTATTCAATTGAAATTTGAGGTGAGCTTGAAACTTATAAATTTATATATCGTACCCGAGTTATCAAGCTGTGTGTAAGCTATTGCTCGCGCTATGAACTCACACGTGTGGCCATTCGTAATAGGCATTATATATTTTATTTGACACCAATCTCGAATACAAAAATAATTCGATTTCTTTTTCTCCTGTAGACAGCTGGCGTTTATTTGCAACCGTGTAAGAAAAAATTAATCATAATGTCTGATTATACTGTCATCATATAAAATGAAGTAGCCAAATGAATGGTGTAAGAATTATACAATGTAATCAGGTTGAAAAGACATTGGGCATGTATATGTAGCTCTGTAAACCTATTCCTTCCATTGGCTGAGAATTACCTAGATGACGAGTAAGAATACATGTCCGTGCAATGATTACCCCCTTAAACCCAACTTTTATATAGTAAAACATGGGTTTTCAGCCCTGTTTAAGGGATATACTTAATTATCTTATTTTTGATCCAAAACATACATTGTGGGTACTTAGATATCTATCTTAGATAAGGTGGATACACATTACTATCAATGAAATGAACATCATAATCCGAAACGTCATTTATTTCACATAAGAAAAGACCAGGACCCAGTTGTTCAAAATTAACGACATCGTTAGTTAACGATTCGTTAAAACTTCAAATATGAATATTACAAATTCACTGTTATTTTTTGTTCTCACATTTTATAAACTAAAAAGTAACAGCGTATTTGCTTATGTAGTCGGCATTTACTTAACGAGCTGAGGTCTTAACGGTGACGTTAAGCTAACGAAGTTTTGAACCACTGGCCCCTGAAGTTTAAAAGATATGGCAACCAGAGACTTCTTTGTTTTCAATAAAGCACAAGTTCTTCTATGCAAAACAGTTTGGTGGTATCTACCCTTTTCCAGACTTCAAATTTTAAAACAAAATTTTAAATCGCGTTGAATTTAAAGTATTTGGAGCAGGATACCATTTGACTACATGGTGATAAACATGCGAAAATTGTAATTTACATATACATGTAGATACATGTACTACCAGTAGCAACCATTTACATACCTCCTGTGGGGTATCAAATTGTTGAACAGTACTAGACTGCCATATGTTACAGGAACTGTTATTATATCATTGTCCATGTCTACGCCTGAAAATCATACCAAATTAGCGCTGAACTATATCTACTCATTTAGCGAGAACTTTGGCTCCATGAAGTGCATACACAACGGGATGTGCATCAAGAGAACATTTTTATATACTTACATTCATCTATTCGCTGCATAACTCCACTCATCAACTTGAAGAGAGAGTCTAAAAGTCTCCCCGTACATCATCCATAGTGCGGATTATATTTTCCTTTTGATCCTTTAGCGAGGGTATTCTGTGAAATCAGAAAATTATCGGTTTAGATTCATTTTCTAACCAACGTTAAAATATTTGGTCCCATTTGGATTATACTACAATGTAGTCTTTGTATCGACTACCCTGTTGAAAAATGCAAAATTACAATAACTCTCTTTGGCTCCATGTTGCCAAATTTAGGGTCAGTGAAGAGGCTTCAGAAGCCGAAACCGCGGTATGGCCCATTATCTTTCTCACTGCTCTTAAAGGATTTGTTTTGTATTTATTCATTTATTAGGAATGATGCTAGGATTTACAATCCTGTGACTAACTATCTAACTATATGTCAATCTTAAACAGATTTATAATTAGAAATCGTTCTTCGTACACCCACGTCACAAATTTACCCTTATAGCTTCACATGGCCATGAATGACACATCTGTTCCTATTAATTATAAACATTTATTTCGTTTTTTTTTTATTTATATCTCTATATCTACGATAAAAGATTCTGCCTATAAATCGTGATTATTCGTTGATGAGGTTTCTTGTAGTGGAAGGGTCGCAGCTAACGTGGCGTGGCCTTGTGATCCGACCCCATCGTTTTATATGCAATAAGACATTATTAAACCACTGCTTTAATTTAAGGCACCTAACAACTTACTCTGGATGTTTTGACACACTTACAAAACTCTCTTGTTTTATCTTTTTTTTTCTCGTAAATCAAATTAATATATACTTATTTAGTAGTATATTAATACTACATCGCAAGAATTTTCACCATGAGGAATTGAGTCCTCCGTCAAACCACCCATCATTGATATTCATTTTATATTGACCATTCAAATCTGCACATTAGCTAACGGTCAATGACGGTTAGACAACACGTGGGGTAGACAAACAAACCAACACGTGCTTTTTACAGGTAAATATAGGTGCAAAAACACAATGTTTGTCTAAGGAAAATAGGAGTGGGCGTGGCTATACCTTGCTGGCGGAGGAGTCAATTGATTATCGACTCAGCAATGCAGTATTTATCTTATCATACCAAAATCGAATTTATCATATGATGTAGCTGTTTTCCAGTGGATAACGTCATGTAATAAAAAGAGTTATGACCACACGCGTATAAACACTTTTGCGGAAATACGAAACGTCATTGATTACGTCCGTAACAATTAAGAACACGTTATTTTTTCAATCTGCATTATGCCGTCAATCTGCAGTTGAGACTAAGAGCCAAAACCAAGGCCAATCCGGAACGAGGCAGGGCCAAATCGGAACTAGGGTGGGCCAAATCGGAACAGGGGAGGGCCAAATCGGAACAGGGGAGGGCCAGTTGGAAATTTCATATAGAGTACTAGAAACATGGTTTTCCAGTATAAATGAGGTATCAATATAGTAAAATATGATGTAGGAAACATGTATTCGTTATATTTAGTTCCATTTGAATATATTATTCAAATATTTGAGAAAGTATATATGCAATTAATATGCTAATCGGCTCGCTTAAATCATTGAAGAATACCTTAGATACATTCTTCAAATATTTGAGAAAACATATATTCATCAAATCTTTTCGAAATCAGAAGGACTTGATATATTCTTCAAATATTTGAGAAAACATATATTCATCAAATGTTTTTGAAATGACAAGGACTTGATATATCTTGATGACTAGTTAGAGATTCACCACGAGGACCGAAGAACTAACTAAATGTTGTGAACCACTGCAGAAGCTGAGGGTGAGGTTAGGTACCTGTAAAACCGGTTTAAGCCCCCCAGTTATTTTATAACTGACCGTGCCAAGGCGGTACTGCTGTTCTGGTTCACACTTATCAAAGTTATTCCAATTACGAGTTTCATGTTGCATGGCTTTGTGACCACCCGAATATAATGGCTGTTCACTTAGCCCTCTGCATTAACTTGTTCTGTCCAAGCTAGCACTGTGACCACCTAATACCTTCAATAGCTGCTCACTCTGCTTTCCGTTATTCATGTTAAACGTTGGTATCTATGTTTAGTATTTTCTTAATATGATTTCTTATTTCTTGTTTATCACTGAACCACTACAGAAGCTGAGGGTGAGGTTAGGTACCTGTAAAACCGGTTTAAGCCCGCCAGTAACTTTGTGTTACTGATCGTTCCAAGTCGATACTTCTGTAGTGGTTCTTTTTGTTTTATGTCTTGGTGTTTAAAATTTTTTGTGCTGTTGGCGCCTTATGTGTTTTTTCGTATTTTTGGTTGGGTTAAGGTAACTGAGTGGCCACCTATTGGGAAAATAGCTGCTCATTCGGCTTACGATGTGTTTCATGGTATAAGTACCTGATTGTTAGTTTGGTTTTTTCCCACCTCGGTTTTTGGAGTGGGAATCTTTTTCTGATTGCGCCTTTTCCTGATCTTTGCCTACTTGTACCTTTTTTTCAAATATTTGAGAAAACTTATATTCATCAAATCTTTTCGAAATCAGAAGGACTTGATATATTCTTCAAATATTTGAGAAAACATATATTCATCAAATGTTTTTTGAAATGACAAGGACTTGATATATCTTTCAAATATTTGAGAAAACTTATATTCATCAAATCTTTTCGAAATCAGAAGGACTTGATATATTCTTCAAATATTTGAGAAAACATGTATTCATCAAATGTTTTTTTCGATTTGCAGTTACACTTAAATCGTTAAAGAGTAATGTATTTCTCAAATATATGATAATATATATTCGTTTTACAACAAAAGATACAAGTAGTAAGTACATTACTTGTACATTAGTAGTAAGTGAATTATCTGTGTTTAAGCCCTACAAGTATATGTCGTTATCAAATATTTTAAAACCATATATATTTTATCTATCGTCTGATTGCGAAACATTTTTTAATATTTGGAAACATAAGTCAATTTCATGTGTATTTAAACTTTTGCCCCTTTACTCCCTCAAATCTCGTATTCAACTCCGTTATCAAGCATCGAATGAGCCTGTGCATGGGAAAACCAAAATTTTGGTTTCTTAACAGGTCCGACACAAACCAGGCTGTACAGACACAGCAGATGGCTAGAGGCTGGAAATTTTGAATTTAGAAATTAGATGAAATCTACTATCCATGTAGCGAAAACAAAGGCACTGATCAGCTTCACAGTTACTGCGAAGCTGATCTGCGTCTTTGTTTTCTCCAATGCAGAAACTTTATAGCATTATTTACATCCGCGACAACGTGCAAGACACAAAAATCATAAGTCTAGAATATTGAATATGTTTGGACTTAGAAAAGGGGAGACATCAGTTTTCGTGTAGGAAACAATTTCTAGTTTATAACTGGCCGTTTTTTTTTGGCGGTGTTGCTGTTGTGGTTCGAATTTATTAAAGTTATTCCAATTTCTAGTTTTATGTTGCATGACTTTGTGGTCACCCGAATATCATTTAGCTGTTCACTTAGTCCTCTGAATTTTACTTGTTCCGTCCAAGCTAGCACTGTGGCCACCTTACCTTCAATAGCTGCCCACCCTGCTTTCCGTTATGATTGTTAAATGTTGGTAGCTATGAATAATATATATTTTAACATGATGGTCTTTATTTCTTGTTTTTATTTGTGTATAACGGATTTACAGTGATTGTAGAAGCTGAGGGCGAGGTTGGGTGCTTGTGAAACAAGTTTAAGCCCGTCAGTAATTTTATATTACTCGTCGTTCCAAGGCAATACTTCTGTGGTGATTCTATTTGTATTTTATTTTGGTGTTGAAATTTTGTGAAGTTTGTACCTTATGCAGCCTATTCGGAAATAGTTGCTCATTCGACTTACGATGTGTTTTCTTAGTATAAGTACCCGATTGTTAATTTAGTTTTTCCCATCTCGGTTATAGGAGTGGAAATTTCTGTCTGATTGCTCCATTTCCTTATCATAGCCTACTTTTACCTGTACAATACTAGACTTGGTACGTTATCTGTGTTAAAGATATTGGCACACATATAGCTATCCCAGTTATTTCAAACGAGATATATTTTAACTACCATCTGATTTCAAAAAATAATTCAAATATTCGGAAACGTACATGTAAGTCACATGTACATTGAAACGCTTTCTGCTTTACTCTCTCTCGCATGTACGAGTACGTGCATGTACAAATGCTTGAAAATTCACGTGACTTATTCCCAACTCCATTATCAAACATTAAGTATGTGTGTTAGTGCATAACAGAAAATAGAACAATGATGTAATAAAATGATAGATAGACTGTTCCAAGGCGATGTTTCTGTTTTGGTTCTAATGCTTTAGTTTTGGTGTTTCGTTTTTGTGCTATTTGCATCTCTTATGTACGTTTTCGTGTATTTAGCTAACTCCGGGTAACTGAGTAGCCACCCATATGTTCTCTTTGTATTAGTACCTGGTTGTCAATTTAGTTTTTCCCACCTCGGCTTCTGGAGTGGGGGGGGGGGGCATACTGACCCAGTCCCGGGAACGCAATTATCTGCCATCAGCTTATAATAGGAAATACATGAAAACAATATTCTCTATAGCAATGAATTGTAATCACATACTCGTTTTTCCAAACTCATAAGCTTCAATATACATTACATACAAGGATAGCTTTTAAAAAAGCAAGTATCGCCCGTTTATCTGATATTTAGATCTACGTACACCACCATCCATTTAGTCCTGGATTGCGTAAGAATGGTTACATGTATCTGTCAGGATATACATGTAGATCAACTGTCTTACCTACATCGCGTTACACTTTTATACCTCGGTCTATCCATTTGTGTGGTGGGGTGTCATGTTCTGTTGAACATTCGGCCTAATCAAAATACAGAACCGAAATTTTGTGCCCAGGAGACGAAACGACTTGCGAAACGACTGCGTACACTCATAATCGCTAAATCAAGTCCATCCACAGCAAAGAATACCGAACCAGTTTTTAGACAAAATGTATGATTGGTCGGAATAGATCTAGCCAATCCCTTTCTGCCTTTCAATAGTCAGTTCCTGTCGGTAAAACGTTGCTGGTTTCCCGCTTTGTCAAATGGCATGTAAAATATCTCGAGAACCATACATATTTTCTTATTTGGATTCTGTCGGTTTTCTTTGCTGTTTCTTTGGAAAACGGGCGACAACAATGGGAAAAGTTTTGAAAAAAAAATCATTTATCGGGAACCAGTCAGTCTAAAGCTTTGATATATTTGATATTTTGTATTGTTTTGGTCACGCGGTAAGGTTATCCGTTCGTGCGTCCGTCCCAGCGTGCGTGCCTCCTTTCCCACTTTCTAACATGAATATATCTAAGGACACTAGGGCAATTTTTAAATTTTATCTGAATAAAAATAAAAACGGTGATCTTTTAAGAGCAGCGAGCATATCAAAGAGAATGGAGATGGGCCATACCGCGGTTTCAACTACTGAAGCCTCTTCAATGACCCTTCAGATTTGGCAACATGGAGCCAAAATGAATTATTGAAATTTAGTAAAGTAATTATAATTGAGATAGCGAAATGGTTGCATTTGGTTTAGGGCCGACTGGGATCCGAACTGGGTTCCATGGCAACGAATACCAACCATAGACTTACAATCGACCAAATAAAGAACACCATCTTCTCTAAATCCACAAGGCATAGAGTTTTATATTATTTTTGTGTAGCATTATATACTAGTAGTAATCTTCTTCATAAATCCTGACAACCACGCCCCTGGGGCCCATACATGAAAAATTCTCAAAGCTTGTATACGTAGTATGCAACAGTCGTATGTGGAGCTGTGCATAAATCATGTCAATCGTGACATTGGGGTCCAAAATGTTCCCACTTTGCGGGTCATTGGCTCTCATATACATTCAACTGAAAAATACAAAAACTTCATCTCTGAAACTACAAGGCCCAGAGCTTTTAATGTTGTGTGTAGCAATGGCTACTAGTCCGTTTTTAAAATCCTGCAACAGTGCCCCATTTGGGTCTTTACAGGCCACACCCAGAAGGCGTATTTTCTGCCATATGCTAATTATTGGCAACACATGAAAACTTCCGACTCTGAAACACACACACACACGCACACAAACACATACACACACACACACACTTTAAGCATATTTTATCTAACCTAAGCCGAAGGCTCACAGGGTGAGCTCTTAGAATGAGACGCAGGCGTCTGTGGGTCTGTGCGTGTGTCTGTCTGTCCACACTTTCAAACATGTATATCGGAGACGAGAAGGCCAATCACAATTAAACTTGATCCTACATTTTTGATTGGATCTTATTTATTCTTGCAATTAACGATAGCAACCATAATATCTCCAACGTGTTCGAATTCCGGCCAGATTCCATCACGGACTACGAAGTCAGCTGCCCTTGTGTGTTTTGAAAACTCCCAATAGACTTATAATGGGGAAAGTGGTGTTAACACATTTTCTCGGCTATTTTGAATCAAATCTTTTTCAGACTTGCAGGTAACAAGGACAACCACAATATCTCTGATCAGTTCGATATTCGACCAGATCCCACTACTGATTGCTGAGTTAGCTGCCCTTGACATTCTGAAAAATTGATATTTAGTGTTGCCAACACTCTGGTGCCTTCTTTTGTGATTGGATCTGCGTTATTTTTGTAACGTGGACAAATATAAGATCTTGGATGATTTCGAAATTCGACCAGATCACATGAATGGTTGCAGAGTTAGCTGCCTTTGAATGTCTGAAAATGATACTTAGTGTTGTCAACACTCTAGCCCCTACATGTTTGATTGGATCTTCATCATTCTTGGTGGCAGAAGCGTGGAAAACCATAATGTCTCGCATAAGTTCGAATTCGGCCATATTTGACAGCGGAATATGGAGTTAGCTGCCCTTAAGTGTCTGAAAATAATCCCCATAGATTTCGAATGAAAACATGTTTTAGAAAGTTAAACTTGTTGGTTCTCAGGGGGGGGGGGGCTACTTTTGCAATGCCCAGTATATACAAACTTATGCATGTGGCAGAAAATGACGGCCTGTATGGACATCAAGGACAACGTTGGCAGGATCAATAAAGATTGTTTTGTTTTATGTCTGAAGGAGCTAATGAAACCAAAGAAAATGGTATGGTCCATCTTCGTTCTCTTTAAAATGCTCACAGCTCTTAAAGGATCACAGTTTTTATTTTTATGTGTTGTTTCACAGACGTTTTTAAAACATTACCCATCACGCCGGCTAGGTGTGGGTTGTATGGACTTCAGGGGCACTGTTTGCTGGATTTTTAAACTGATTACTAGCCATTACTACACATAAAATGTAAACTCTCAGGGCCTTGTAGTTTCAGAGAAGTTTTTGTTTTGTTTTATCGATGGTAAATGGGAGTCAATGACCCCCATGGTAAGGGACAATTTGGACCTAATGGCATGATTGACAGGATTGACAAACGATTGCTGCATAATAGATATACAAGCTTTGGGTTTTGTAGTTTCAGAGAAGGTTTTTGTTTTGCATGTATGGACCCCAGGGGCATGGTTGGTATGATTTATAAAGAGGATTACTGAACATTGCTACACACAGTATATAGAAACTACGTATGTGCATTAGCTAGGCAGATTAAGTCAATTTTCAATAAAAATCGTGCATTTAGTGAAACAAGCATGAAATTTGGCGTGTAGGCTAAGAATGTCCAACTGTTTTGAAAAATATCGTTGTCCAGCCAAAAATTCAAAATGGCGGACAAAATGGCCGCCATTTTCAAAATGGTCCCCCTGAAAGACTACAGATCATAGTTTGCTATCTAAAACTTCACCGCATTAACTGATTTTCAGGTTTTTGGTGTCAATGTCCATGTTTAAGAACCCAATGAATCTAAATTTCTACTTAATATTCATAATGGCGGACAAAATGGCGGCCATTTTCAAAATGGCCGCCATTGAAGGCTTGAATTACAGTTTTTCGTCTTAAATTTCACTGCATTGACGGATTTTGATGATTTTGGTGTCTAAATGTATGTAAATGAACCTCTAGAATATGAATATACACATAGTTTTCTAATATTTATCATTTGCCATGTTATATTTGTCAAATGTAAAGCAAAAACCTCAGCCTTTAATGTGCAAAATGCATTCTATATGTAGCTGTCTGATGTAATATAATTATATTAGTTGCCCTTTACTTTGTATAAAGTTGATATGAATATGTCAGGTGATAATATTTAATGATTATCTCATTGCATTTAATGTGTTTAGCAATTTACACCATTAAAATCAACTTAACACTTCAACATTTTGATAGTAAAATGGGACCGTTGTATAAATGAGATTGTTATATTTGCGCCTTATCTTGTGTAACAAGAGTGAAATTATTCCTTCTTTTAAAAACTTCACTACATTGACTGATTTTTTTACATTTTTGGTGTCATTGTCCATGTTTAAGAACCCATTGAATCTAAGTGTTTACTTAATATTGATGATTGGGGACAAAATGGCGACCATTTTCAAAATTGACACCACTGAAGACTGAAATTACAGTTTTTCTTCTAACATTTCACTATGTAAATGAACCTATAGAATATAAATATTCACATAGTTTTCTTGTATTTATCATTGGTCATGACACATTTGCCAAATATAAAGCAATAACATCAGCCTTTAATGTGCAAAATGCACTTTATATGGAGCCGTCTGATGAAAAGCATCAGTGCCATTTTTGTGGTAGTTGCGTGCATTGGATGCACAATAAATGTGATGGCATGAAGGGCACACTGTGTCCTTGCCCTGATTTCAACTGTGCTTCATGCTTGGGCATAGCTAGTCCTATGGCTGGAACAGACAAAATGGAGGCGGAGTTTGGTGATGAAAAGAAACAGAGGGAGAACACCCATCAAGAAGGGTCTATAGAAGTCATGAAGACTTAGTTGACGTCGAGGACCAATATGTCAAATGAGGTGGAACGTGTCACATAATTTTGCTATTTAGGGATATGGTCTCTGGCGGTGGCTGTGAACTACTTTAATAAAGCAGGTGTAATTAACCTGCGTGAGAAGTGTCATGATTCATACTGCAGACACTTGGACCATGCCTATGACTACTCTGAACCATCTTCAATGTCATGGCAAGCAATGGTCCATTTGATTTGTAATGTCAAACAAAATGATGAAGCTAGCTCTTTCTCTCAAAGCTTTCAACTCTCGTACTTTGCACTAACAGAATGAGATGGTTTGGGTATGTGGTGTGTAGCGATGGAAAGTTTGCCCAAGTACGCAAACTGTACAGAAGAGACAATGCAGGCCAAAGAAAACTTGGGATAAATTATTTCGAGATGGCAGAAACAAACTTGGAATTGATTTAATCTCGCTGAAAACCGATCTGAACGGACGGGGGCATTTGCGGGGAAGACTTGTCAACCCTCAGAAGAGGAAAATGGACTTTAAACTGGATATAATGATAGTATGATGATAAAATTAGACTTATGTTTTCAGGCCTTTTCTAACCATATTCATGTTAGATGTATCAAATTTCTGTCACATCTGACAGTAATGACATCACTGTGCCCTGCTTGTGCTCTGATTGTGTAGAGACAGACACTCTTTTCTCTACATCCACAAAAATTTAATGGCAGAAAATTGATACATCTAACATGAATATGATTAGAAAGTTCTGAAAAGAAATCTAATTCATCATCATAACATCATTAGATCCAGTTTATAGTCCATTTTCCTCTTTTTTAGGGTTGAACTTTCTGCCAAGTCTTCCTCGCAAATGCCGTTCAGACCGGTTTTAAGGGTAGCTAAATCCATTCCAAGTTTCTTTCTGCCATCTTGCAATACTTCATCCCAAGTTTTCTTTGGGGTGGATTGTCTCTTCTGTGCAATTTGCGTACTTAAGCAATCCTTTCATCGCAACACCCCACATGCCCAAACCGTGCAAAGTGCAGCATCCCAAGTTTGGATGTCAAGCTTTTAGAGAAAAAGCTAGCTTCATAATTTTCTCTGACATTACAAATCAAATGGACCACTGCCCTGCCATAACACCGGAGATGGTTTAGAGTTGTAACAGGCATGGCACAAGTCTCTGCAGCATAAAACATAGCACAGGTTGATTACACCTGCCATCGGGTCAGATGTGACAGGTTGCAGTTTACAAGGGGAAACAGTTGGCGGGACTTTCCTCAAACTGAATTTCAGCCTGTAACAGCAGCCAGTTCACAACCACCACAATAGACCATATCCCTAAATAGCAAAACTATGTGACTGGACATACTGGTCCTCGACGTCCACTAAGTCTGCATGACTTCTATAGACGCTTCTTGATGGGTGTTCTCCCTCTGTTTCTTTTCATCACCAAACTCCACTTCCATTTTGTCTTTTGTCAAAAGGACTGGCTATGCCCAAGCATGAAGCACAGTTGGAATCAGGACAAGGAGCCCTTCATGTCATTACATTAATTGTGTATCCAATGCACGTAACTAATACAAAAATTGGACTGATACATACACCTGTCTTACAGACACCATTTCAAGTGACCATAAATCCATATATTCCATGCAATAATTGTCAATTACAAAGGACGGCATGGACATTTCTGGTGAATTAATTTTAAAAGAAGGAATAATTTCACTATCGTTACACAAGATATGGCACTAAAATAACAGTCCCATTGAAACAACGGTACCATTTTACAATCAAAATGGTGAATTGCCAGTTTTAAAGGAAAGTACCTGTATGGACAAAACATGGCCACCATCTTGATTTTAATGGTGTAAATTGCTAAACATATTATATGCAAAGAGGTGATCGTTAAATGTAATCACCTGACATATTCATATCAACTTTATACAAAAATAAAGGCAACTAAAATCATCATATTTTATCAGACGGCTGCATACAAAATACATTTTGCACATTAAAGGCTGATGTTTTTGCTTTACATTTGACAAATATGTCATGGCAAATAATAAATACAAGAAAACTATGTGTATTTTCATAATCTATAGGTTCATTTACATACATTTAGACACCTAAAGCATCAAAATCGGTCAATGCAGTGAAATGTAAGATGAAAAACTGTAATTCAAGCCTTCAATGGCAGCCATTTTGAAAATGGCCGCCATTTTGTCCGCAATTATGAATATGAAGTGGAAATTTAGATTCAATGGGTCCTTAAACGCGGACACTGACACCAAAAACCTAAAAATCTATCAATGCAGTGACGTTTTAGATAGCAATCTATGATCTGTAGTCTTTCAGGGCGGCCATTTTGAAAATGGCGGCCATTTTGTCTGCCATTTTGAATTTTTGGCTGGACAACGATATTTTTCAAAATAGTTGGGCATTCTGAGCCTACATGGCAAATTTCATGCTTGTTTCACTAAATGCACGATTGTTTCACTAATCTGCCTAGCTACATTGTGGATTTAGAGAATAAAACATAAAGGTTTGATGCTTTGGAATCAATGAAAACGTTCAAACGGAGCTAGTATGTGCCATATTGCGCAATTTCGGGTACTGAACCTTAAAGAGTGACCCTTTATTACCTGGCCTCGATTGAACACGATGTTTTATATTTTTCCCATTGTATGTCTATGGGTGGTATTTGTTGCCACGGAAACCAAAGTTCCCTAAATCAAATATAACCTTTCCCCCGTAAATCGCAATCGCAATATTGGCCTAGTGGCCTTAGAGATATTTATGTTTGATAGTGTGAAAGGACGCACGCAGGGACTGACGCATGGTCGAACGGACGCCGGCTCGAGTACTATTCGATAAGCTTACCATTTGGGGAAAACCTAAACAAAATATAGAAGATATCAAAGCTCTAGACCGTCTGGCCCAGAGAAGATGTTTTATACGTTTTCCCATTGTAGGTATAGGGGAGCCTATGAGTTTGGCAATATTTGATTACAATACATTGTTACGTCAAGCAAAATATATGGTTAAGAGAAGATTGTTTTCATGTATTTCCTATTATAAGCTGATGGCAGATAATGCCGTTTTATGGATCCCTGGGGCACGGATGGCCTGACTAATAAAGAGGATTTATAATGGCCCCATTTAATTTTACATTACTGATCGTTCCAAGGCGATACATCGGTTGTTGTTCAAATTGTTGTATGTTTTGGTGTTTGACTTTTGTGATGTTTGCACCATATGTACGTTTTCATTACAACATTCTCAATACCAGAGGAACGGACGTTCCGGAGGCCTTCCCCAGATATAAAAAACCACCCATCTTCCTTTTATAAGAAGAACTTAAAATCATCCTAGAGCCAACGTCAACACAAAACATCTTCATATCAGTTGTTTAAAATTAACGATGTCGTTAGTTAACGATTCGTTAAAATTTCAAATGACAATATACAAATACTCGTTCAGTTACTTTTTGTTGAAAGGGTTAGGGTTAGGGTGAGAGTTAAGTTCGTGTAACTGATTGGCCACCTATCGGGAAACAGCGGTTCACTCGGCTATCGATAATGTATTCTTATTATTCGCACCTGATTGTCAATTTAGTTTTTTACCATCTCGGTTTTGGAGAGGTTACGCCATTTTATGTCTATTGCATAGCTTACCTTACAATACATTGCTAAACATGAAAATAAAAGCTCATGGGCCTTGAGTTTTCGGAGATTTGTTTATGTTTCCCAGTGCAAATCAGTTGAAGCTATTTGTTGCCACGGAGACCAATGAGTTCTGATCCAACCTGACAATGATAATAATAACAAAAATAATAATAACAATAATAAAACAATCTTTTCGCCACCCCATTGATGCTTCAGATAAAAATTGATTGCGACTGTCCTAGTGGCCATGGAGGGATATATGTTTGAAAGTATGAACGGACGCACGGACATACGCACGGACAGATGCCTCGAATACTATACTATTAGCTCACATTGTGAGCCTACGGCTTAGGTCGGCTATTAACAATAATAACGATATAAGTTACAATAATAATGATAATAATAATCTTATATTACGACGATTATAGCGTATTTAGTACGCCAATCTCAAATTCACATTTGGCAAATTTCTGATGGTGGAATATTGTACCAAATCATCATAGCCAATTTTCAGGAAAGTTTTTGAGCGGTTTTATAGGAAAGCAATTTTGAATTTGTGGACAGACGGACGGACAGACGACATACATACGCCGGATTGTGGTACACTATACGCTCGCATGAACAGCCTGTGGCTCAGCAGAGCAAACTAGAATTTGGTTTGATACGGTGTGTCTCGTTTTTGTTTAGATGGAACATGAATGACACGGTGCCATTTCTGGCGTAATTGAACAGTGCAATCACAAATGACTACTAAACAATTTTGTAATTAGAAACAAAGAGTTTTTAATACTTTCTATATAGCTAAAACGCAATATTATGCCAGTTGATCTGCTGTCTTTTTATTTTCGAATTTGCTTAAGCCATGTTTTTCTACGTCGCGGCACACTGAAACGAATCATTCCCACAATTTGTAAAGAGTAGCCTTACAATATAATAGACAACATTGTTGAATTCTGTAATGAGGAAACACCGATGCCAGTACAACCTGGGCATTGTATAATAGTAGTCAATCTTGACCTGACCTTTTGGTTTACGATTCTTCAAAAGATTAATGACTTTGAATTGATTTGAAAATACTAACAACCATCTTTAATATACAATGAATTAGAAATCACTGGAACTTGCCGACCAAGAAAATTCTTAATGTATGTCTCTATTAGTATGAAAATGAGTGTCCCCTGATACTAGATATCATTTAAAAACAAAACAAAACATTTTAACCAAGTAAATGATATTGAATTGAAGATTAATCCAAAGTTATAACTCTTAGCATCCATATTCATTAAGAGATTGACTCAGTTTTTCCAACTGCTCAGCACAAAACACGCCTTTGACGTAGCCGGGAAATCGGAGCAAGATAATATGACGGGTCTGTGCTCAATTAAAGAGAATATTATATTTGACTTTATGCCAGTCTAACATACGGTTCTCAATTTATAAATGTTGAAATGCATGACAAAATGAAATGACAGTGTAGAATTTACAATATATATAATATGACTTACAATCGTACGACATTCGTACGAACGTCGCGCGTTTTGTTATATGTGTGGTGAACTATTCGCTTACTATTAACGAAATACATTTTAAGTTATAATCATGTTTTTTCCATTTCATGCGAATTTATTTGCCACGAACCTCTTGCTCAACAGTCGTACGACATTCGTGCGAGAGTCGCGAACCTGCGAAATTGTGGCGAATCTACAATGCGACAAATTCACGACGGTCGCGGCAGTCTTGAGAAAAAATGCGAAACTAAGCGATATTTGTGCGAATGTCGTAAGACACTCAAAAATGTCTCGCAACTGTTGTACGAGTGTCGCGCGACATTCGTTAGACATATTTGCAAAATAAGGCCGAATGATTCGGTCCGAATTGCACGAAATTGTCGCATAAATGTCCATCCAATGAGACTGCAACATGAAAATCGCGTGTCGCGAAACAGTCGCGAACTCGTCTTTAGTTGTCGCATTCCAGTGAGATAGGGATTTTAATTCAATTTCACATATTCCTCATGAAAAAAATCGGTAACACGTATTTGTTCATGTCCCAGTCATGCCCATATTCTAAGTTGTCACTGTGAAAACAAAATTGGCAAGTCTTGTGTGCAAGATTTCTCAAAAGTATTTGAGCTAGAATATTCATATTTGGCATACTGGTATATCACCTGATTACCTTATGCGATCTTTACTTTTACTTTTGAAAAAGTTACAGAATTTTGAAAATAGATTAATATATCTACTTTTCGGTGAAATTTGAAACTTTTCAACGGCGAACGCTAAGATTGTGGAATTACAGATACAGATTTCTCATTGAAAAAATTGACCAGTATTTTTTCATATCCGAGTCATTCCCTTTTCTTAGTTTATACCTTTGAAATCATAATTTGAAAATATTGTGTGCAAGATGTCTCATAATGTATGTATTGGGGCTACAGTGTTCATATTTGGCATACTCTTTGGCACTGAGGAATAGATCACCTGATTAACTATTGTGACATTTCTGTCCATTTTAACTTTGTGCAAAAAGCTTGCATTCTGTTTCTGGATCGAGGTAAAAACCCAGGCATTCTAGCAGCTATACCGGGACATGAAAATTCACTTCGATCAATTGAAATGAATTTATTTATTTATTTATTTATATACATTATTTAAAGAGGGTAAAACACATTTAACTATATAAAGCTATTCTACCATGTGGCCCTCATAAAACATATCAATAAACATATTTACATAAAACTAAATATTGTAACATAGAACAAAACTTCAAGGAGTCATAAGTTGATACTGGCTGAGGTAATAAAAATGATTAATTGATGTATATTAAAACTTATACCTAATAAAAATGACATCTAGTGCCGGGCTCGGACAAAACGAAATACATGTGGCGTAAACCAATGTCCAGACATCATGTTTCGTTGTCCGAACACGGCTCTAGGAAATTTGGTTTGAGGCTGCTAAAAATGACTCCAACTTGCTAAAATTTGGGCGTATAAAACTTTAAAAAGCATGTGCTGATGATAAAATACATACAGGAATCATTGGCTCAAATTTTAATGGTCATAAAATGTCACAATTATGTTTAAAATCTCTGAATTCAGTCACATAAAAAACACATGAATTGCACACAATAATTAGAATCACAGGGAAAAGTATTATAGTATGGGTGTGATATTATCCTTAAAACTTTTAAGAGATGGTGCGTTGCGCATTTTTTTTGGAATACAATTCCATAATTTTGGTGCTGTATAAGAATATGATCTATCGAACAAGGACGAGTGTGACCTGGGAACCGCTAATGCACCATTGACCGACGATCTCAGTGTACGGTTATGAGTTTCTGACACAGGTTTTAGTAAATCAGCGATATACTGGGGTGACAAATTATTTAAGTCTTTGTATGTAAAGACGGCCTTATTATATTCCCGGGGAGGGTACTCCCTGGTCAGCAGTGTACCGATGCGTGATCAAAAAAACGATGAGAAAGGGTACTTTTTTTCAAGAAGGGCAGTGCGCAGCGCTGACATCATTTAGGGTAGGCAAAATGTCGTTTTTGTGGAAAAAGGGTATGTTTTTTACAATTCTGCTAAAACGCTGTGAAAAGGGGTGGACCGAGGCGTCCTTGGCCGATATGTTTTGGGCCGAAATGACCCGCAACAATTTTTTTCGCATTTAAACGCACCGCTTTGGTGATCTTATAGGATAAGCAGGTACCTGGCATCCATCTTCCGTTACTGTAGTCTGTCTATATTTTAAAATTACTTCTCTGAAGCCATCAGGCAGATTGTTTGCATATTACACATATAACATCTTCACATGGTTATAAAAGAATTATTGCATTCCAGTGTTTTAGTTGACTACACTGGAAAGGGGTACTTTTTGACAGGACACAGTGGAAAGGGTCACATTTTAAAGCAAACAGTGAAAAGGGGGGTCAAATTTTAAATGTCGATCACACTGTTTAGGGTATGTTCAACAATCCTTTGATCACGCATCGGTACACTGCTTACCAGGGAGTGCCCCCCCCCCCCCGGGATTATATTTCAATCGTTTGTGAATAGGTAACCAATTTAATGTTTCGAACATTTGTAATGATGGGGTATTGAAATCGGCGTGCAGTATCACTCGAGCTGTACGTTTCTGAAGTTTAGCTAATCTCTCAATGTTAGAAGTTAAAGTTGAACCCCATACGAATGAATCGTATAAACTGCGCTGGGTTAGGGGCAAACATACAGTTGGGGCATAGTGTTTGACAAACACGCATTTATAGTTTATCATTCGTTCTGTGTAGCATTCCTTTGATTCTAATGAACATTCTTGTTTTAATTTTCAGTTACCGTAAGACTAAGATCATATCTGTTAGAGGGACACAAGAACGACATCGTGACCCCGAGCCGAGTTGCTTTCATCATACGCTTTCATTGGCGTTCTTGATTCTATAATTTTACCACACTGGGTTTAGCCATATTCGAAGTCCTTTGTCA
Organism: Rugalucina vietnamica; assembly: GCA_964017185.1. Classification (NCBI taxonomy): domain Eukaryota; kingdom Metazoa; phylum Mollusca; class Bivalvia; order Lucinida; family Lucinidae; genus Rugalucina; species Rugalucina vietnamica. The sequence continues at coordinate 8,616,590 of OZ024880.1, forward strand.
GATTCTGGCCAAATCTCGGACCAATTCAACATTTTACAAGATAAAGGGAACTGACTTCTATTCAATGGATTTCGGACCTTAAACCAACTTCCCCTTTCTCATTATACTACCCTTTTGAACGATGTAAATTACAGTCATGTTCGCTGCTCTTAAAGGATCTCAGTTTAATTTTTATTTCCTATTACTGCAGCTGGTGTTGTGCCGTGTGGCGGCCCTAAAAAGTCTCCCCGTACATCATCCATAGTGCAGATTATATTTTCCTTTTGGTCCTTTGAGATCAGCGAGGGTATTCTGAGAAATGAGAAAATTATTATCGGTTTAGAGTCATTTTCTAACCAACGTTTAAATATTTGACCCCATTTGGATTTTACTAGTCTTTGTATCGACTACCCTTTTGAACGATGTAAATTACAGTCATAATCTTTTGCTCCATGTTGCCAAATCTATAGGGTCACTGAAGAGGCTTCTCATTATATGTTCGCTGCTCTTAAAGGATCTCAGTTTGATTTTTATTTCTCGTTTCAAGTCTTTGGTGTTTGGTGACAGTCAAAGTCGCACGTCTGTCGCATTGTAGATATATTTTGTCTTAGTTGCTTCGTTTACCTTGTTACATATAAGAAACAAGAATATATCATAAAACACAGTTTCTATGGTTGTCATGACTTTATCAGTGATAGAATTAAAGGAATTTTAAGGCGTTTGCGCCCGTGGTTGGATCTGGAGAAACTTCAAAGTCAACTGAGTCTTGTTACAAGCAAGGCCGAAGAAGCTTCTGACATTTGAACTAGCTGCCTTTATTGTGCAAGATTGGGTCTTCTTAGCCGTTAACCGGTAATTGACCTTAGATGGACTGCACAAGGCACCAGACAAAGCTGCTTAACGACTGACTGACCACGAGTCAAATCAGTCTTACCTCAAGACATTCTGTTAACATGGTTGATGAAAAATAACATCCGATTATTTCGGGGACACCCGCCCATTGAGGCCTAAAGAAATAGGTGGGCTGCTTGTGCCTCCAGCCAAAGCTTGTACACTACTGACTGACCATCTGATTACTGGTTAGCCGCTCAGGTCTGAGCCTGCCCAGGAAACGTGGTTGTCAAAGTTAACCATTCATGTGTATTTAAATCCTTTTGTGGCTTAGTGTTGGATGGTTATATATCAAGCACTTGTTGGATGTTAGACATCATCATTTTTGTTGAAAGTCCAATAAAATGGAGGCAGCGCCCCGATATGACCTAAGCTGTTGACTGGGACGCACAGCATCAATTCAAACCAATCTTATTTCGGATGTCATGTTGGATAGAAATCCCATAAAATGAAGGCGACGCCCCGATATGACCATAGCAGTTGACTTGGACTTTGAACAGTAAAATAATAGAATAAATAAAATAAAACGAAGCATAATAGAATAAATAAAATAAAACGAAGCCGTTGGGATTGCAAGACAATTTTCCGATCGTTATCAAAGGTGATCTATTTGCATGTATTGAAACCAGATTCCTAACCTATCCTGGAACAAAACACGCACAGGTTGTCAATATCCCACAAAGGTAGGTGAGCAATCTCTAAGAGCTCTGGCGACAACAGTCTTTGTATAAGCTTTTGCATGTTGTGAGTGCTGAAGATGTTCTACTTTGAAAACGGCTCACTATACATCTTATACTTAATATCATTTTGCATAAAACTTGTTAGAAATTTAACTGATTTAATAAAACATATGTGTATCGTAATTTTATTCATAAAAATTTGTTTGCTATATTGTTTGCTAATACTGTTTTCTTGATACGTAGCGTTTTATTTTATTTTATTTTTTTTTATTTTATTTTTTTTTTAAGAAAACCTTAGGAGGGCTACAAAAAGGCTTTTTGTGAAACCAAACCATATCCGGTGATAGCGTACAACCTGAAGCACAAGAAAAAAGCAGAATAAAAATGAGGACATTCGTTTAATGCCGTTTAAGGCGCTATGGGTTTTCAGTGACGTAAAGCGTAAAGTGGGTAAAACACACGGACCTACGATTACAGCGCCAAAATTTAGTTGGTAATTTTAATTAAGTCTATTACTAAGTCTGTGCCTATTTATTGTGTCAGAAAACTTTCGAATTCGTTTCATTTTACACGCAAAAATCAAAATTTTTGACAATCACCAACAGATTGTAATGTCACGTAGAAAATATCTATCAAACAGCTCATGGCGCATTACTTACTGAAAAAAAAAAACAAAAACAAAAACAAAAACAAACATGTAAAAACTCCTCCTGAAAATAAGATCATCCGTTTTTGTTTTCATTTACTCAATAGATAATTAAAATTTATGATTCATTTTTATCATTCATAAAGACAGCATGACACAAATCTATTTTGTCAATTCTCCTTTGACATGTAATGTACGTCTTATGAATGGTCAGTTATCAAAGCAAACGTTCCATGGATATTAGATTGCAAATAGATGGGGGCCAGTCCAGTGGATCTTCCATGCTTTCTTTCTTCCAGACAAAAAGGTACAAGTAGACAAAGATCAGGAAAAGGCGCAAACAGAAAAAGATTCCCACTCCAAAAACCGAGGTGGGAAAAAACCAAACTAACAATCAGGTACTTATACCATGAAACATATCGTAAGCCGAATGAGCAGCTATTTTCCCAATAGGTGGCCACTCAGTTACTTAAACTTAACTAAAATTATGAAAACACACATAAGGCGCCAACAGCACAAAAAAATTATATACCATTTTGTCGTGTCACTGGGGATGTCATGGCATCCAAGTAAAGAACTAAGGTTAATACGTTTGGATAGTTTGGCTTAAGCAGGCTAAGACTTATAAGAATTATCTACTGTTTGTTTGTTTTAAGGTTTAATGTCCCAGTCAACATTTTTTTCGAGACGCAGCCACCGTTTCCTGGGTATTAACCAGTTAACGTACCTTGCTCAGGGAAACAACACAACACGGTGCCGGTAGAAGGGATCGAACCCAGAACCTCTCGATTCGAATTCCGATGCTCTACCACTAGGGCAAGTCGCTCTAGAATTTATTTATTAAGCGGTTAGCAAGGGATGAGATGGTCAGCCAGTAGGAAGTCAGCTTTGAATGGCCACACAAGAAGTCCGTCCTTTTTTCACAGCCCCGATAGATGGGGCTCCGTCACAGTGAAGCTGAAATAGACTTGCTGACCGTTACTTCTGTAGTGGTTCTATTTGTCCTGTGTTTTGTTTAGATTTTTCGCAGTTTGTTTCAATGTACCTTTTCATACATGTATATTCAGTTAAGCTAGCGTAATTGAGTGACGACCTTTGGAGACAAGAAAGCCGCGGAGGTTGGTATCGCACCTGCATCGGGCAAAATAATTCAAAATATGAAATAAAGGTCAAGAGCACCAGGCCAATGTGTGCACTTAAAGGGCATGTCAGGGACAATTCTATGCAAGGTTTCACATTCCAGCTACCTTGGGTGTAGAGAAAATCAAACTTTGACATAAAAATAATAAAGTCGTTGGATCGTGAAATATGGGTCAAGTGCAACAGGTCAAGGTGTGTGCTTGAAGGGTACACCAAGGACAATTAATTAGTATGCAAGGTTTCACACTCAAACTATCACAGGTGCAGAGAAAACCAAACTTCCACGTAAAAATTAACGAAGTCAATGGATCAAGAAATATAGGTCAAGGGCACCGGGTCAAGGTAAAGGGCATGTCAAGGACAATAACTTTGCAAGGTTTCACACTCGCAGGTATCATTGATGCAGAGAAAACCAAACTTCGATGTAAAAATAAACAAAGTCAATGGACCGTGAAATATAGGTCAAAGGCACTGGGCCAAGATGCATGCTTGAAGGGTATCTCAAGGACAATTACTATGCAAGGTTTCACACTCGGGGCTATCACTGATGCAGAGAAAACCAAACTTTGACGTAACTTCGACGTAAAAATTACATTTAGTCAATGGACCGTGAAATATAAGTCAAGGGCACTGGGTCAAGGTGCGTGCTTGAAGGGTATGTCAAGGACAATTACTATGCACGGTTTGAGACTCGCAGCTATCACTGATGTTGAGAAAATGAAACATCGACGTAAATGTAGACGGACGGACGAACGAACGGACGCACGGACGAAATTTAGACTCCTATATCGCACCCTGCTATAAGCAGGTGCGATAAAAATGATGCTCACTCAGCTTATGATATATTCCTATAACTTACTTTTACCTTTTGAAACTGACGCAAAACTTAATAAACAGTATAGCAACCAATTACAACATTGAAATATATTGTCTGCCAAACACGCATGGACGTGTTCGAAAATGCGTTTTGATTAAATACACTGGAATGTGCCACAGTCTGACGGTATTGTGCGTCACGTCAGTTCCATGTTCATTACGTATATATGAATCTTTATAGATTTTGAGCGATTAGTTAATGTCCTAACCAGTCGTTTCAATAACAGGTCTCCCAGATGCAGATTACCAGTATATAGTGCACATTTCTTCCACAGCTTAAAGACATATACTCTAATCAAAAGGGGAAGAAGAACTATTTCCACGATTCAACTATAGCACCCGTTCAGTCTATATCACAAAGTAGAGAGAGAGAGAGATGTCCTTATAATCATTGGATTACAAAGAAAACCTGTTTTTTTTTTTTTTTTTTTTTTTTTTTGTTTTTTTTTTTTTTTTGTTTTGTTTTTTTTGTTTTTTTTTTCGACTGCGTAGATACCAAATCTAAACCTTGCATGTGCCCGGTATGTTCCGAATTTTCATACTACGAATATAGGCTTTCGCGTGAATCGTGACTTAAAATGCACATATTATAGTCTGGGTTTGCTTTAACTTTTAATTGTCTAAATTGATCCAAACCTTTATATTTGATTTAATGCGCAATGTTAGTGGCTCACACTGTTTGGTCGGAAGGAGCGAAAGTCTCTCAACGCAGACTTGCACAGATTTGCATCTATCATTTTTTGTCATTTCTGGTCGAAACGTTTTGTAGATGCTTTATAAAACTACTCTCTTAAGCGAACGAACTCGAAGGATAACGATTTCGTCCAGAAATCGCAAAACATGACAGAATAACATTTTTACGTCAGTCTGCATTGAGGGATTTTCGCTAATATGTGACGAGGCTTTCATTACAAAAAAATGTCCATGCATTTATACAGAAATTTTTAAAGATGTAAAATATGAAAAATTCAATGGAAAAAAAAAATGATATTTTCTTATTTTTGCTCAAAACATCGATTGTGTGTACATGGCGGTTCTAACGAGTACCCACAATCTATGTTTTGGAGCTATAAAAAAGTGGGGTTCAAGGGGGTATACATTCCACGGGCATGTTTTGGTTTCCTGATGTAGAAACAAACACCTTAATTCGATCAGACTTATACATACGATTTAGATTAGAAACGATGAACACTGTGAATTTATACAAAATGCATTTAGCTCAGTAGCATTTAATTTTAGAGATTGCAATACAGGGTTCCTTCACTTGAACTTGGCGTTAATGAGAAATAAATCCAGTGGTTTATGGTTTTCTTAGAGTAAAGGTGGTCGTCTGTACGAAGGAAATGAAACGAATTATAATGACCGAATCTAATTGCTCGTATGGTTCTCTCTATACAATAAAAGACTAAAGACTAGGGTTTTACATAATGTGATCGACGAGTCTACCTAGTAGCACATAAAAAAGGTATTCAAATTGTAACAGTACAGATACACTAGCCAAAGTTTGATAAGGGCCAAAACTTTATTTTTGTTCACAGGACATGGGCATTTAAATGATTTATATGAAAACATACCTGTCAGAGGTACGTCGGCAGGGTGAAAGAAATCAGACTTTACTATGCATTTGGACATGTTTTTAACCATACTAGAATCGCATTTGTTACGGTGAGATAAAACACTAAATTACAATTACTAAATTACAGGATAATATACTGAAACACTTGAGAAACGCAACACTTAATTGTACACGACTTCTCGTGAAATACACGATAACAGGGAATTGCCTTGATTGTACAAACATCATACCTGACACAACTAGCTATGATTTGCAGTAAACATGACGTCCATGTGCGGGGGTTGGGGCTAGAGGTCAAAGTCTAGAACTTCTTTAAAAAAATGTATTTCTTTACTTTTCTTTACCACCATGTTTAGAAATGATTCGTACTTGCACCAAAGGTACTCTATAAGGTTTGCCTTGTTCCTAATGGTATTAGACTCTAGGGTCCGTGCCCTGAGGGTGGGGCTAGAGGTCAAAATCTAGGACATCTTTTTTTTTTTTTTTTTTTTTAATATTATTGAAGAATGACATTCTACTTTACATCTAGGACCGAGGACCTGACCCTCAATGTCTGCGATCAAGTCCTAGATTGAGTATACAAGTCAGCTCTGTATACTGCTCTAAAATAGATCTGTCATTCTACTACACCCCCCCCCACCTCCCCATGGTTTAGGACAGTGTTTTTTGCAAATACAAATTTATAAGATTTACTTGTTAAGGGCGCTCTCTTTCATCAGGAATTGAGTTTTAATGTGTCACTGTCAGTGAGCATGTCTGGATTGGGGGTGGTGGGCTGAGGGGTGGGGGTGTTGGAGGGAGCTACCAGCCGGGTGTATACGTGCCTCTCAAGGCACTTTTTCTAGTTATTATTAAATGCTTGTAAAAGTTGCTTTAGTGTCTTACAGTCCTCTGGGCCCAAAATTACAATGCTCCCTTAACGTTAAGGTGGCGAATTTCAGCATCCAAAAAGATGGATATAAACTATGCTGAAATCAAACTTGTCGGTTTTATTATGTCAATAGCATTTTATTATCAGTTATTGATTTTAACGGTACAATATCGTTTCAAAATTTGTCACCTTAACTAAGGTGGGCCTTAACTTTAAGGAAGCAGTGTAATTCTGGGCCCAGGTGTGCAAAGAAAATTAGCGCGCAAGTAGTGTGCAAGAACCAGGTGTTTTAATATCAGATCAAACAGGGTCTAACAACTCGTCTTCGCAAAAAGTCATTGTATTTGTATTTCGTCTATGATCAGATGATAGCGATAGTAGTACAGAAACTTTAAGTGTAATACCAGATGGACCTTCTGGCCTTATTCGAAGTGATTGACATTTGAGCCGTCTCATGGGAAAACAAACAATCTGCATAGGCGAAAACAAAGACGCAGATCAGCTTCGCGGTAACCGCGAAGCTGATCAGCGCCTTTGTTTTCGCTATTTGGATAGTACAATGCTTCTACTTTCTAAAACCAAAATTTCTCTAGCCATCTTCTGTGCTTGTACAGCCTGATTTGTGTTGGACCTGTTCAGAAACCACATTGTTGGTGTTCCCATGAGGCGGCTCATTTATTGGTTGTTATTGAACCCTATCTAATCACGAATCTTGTTTTATTGTGTATCAACTTGTGAATTGTTTATAAATTAGGCCATTGAAATCTTTCTTGCGTAATAAAGTCTGTGAATGAATGATTATGATCCGAATATGTAAACGTGTGAAAGAGTTTTTATAATTCAGTTTTACGTCCCTTTCAAGATTATTTCAGCTCATATGAGACGGGCCAATCAGTAGGTGGGGCGAAAACGGGAGAACCCCGAGAAAAACCACCTGGCACACCCATTATTTATGTTTTGATATTATCAAAATTAATATAATAATAACGATAATTAATTAGTTTAATTTAGTGTCACGTATCAAAAGCATAGGTATACATACTATTTTGAAACTAACATATTTGACACCCAGCCGAGTGTGGCTTATGTGGCACTTATTTACATATAAGTCATATGGAAGCGAGGTGGCGTAGTGGTAGAGCGTCGGACCCCGAATCGAGAGGTCCTTGGCTCGATCCCCACAAGCGGCACCGTGTTGTGTCCCTGAGCAAGACACATTAACTCCCAGAACGCATTTGCTCCGGCCGACATGACTGAAAAATTGTTAACTGGGACGTTAAGCCTCAATACAAAAATATATACGTATATATACATATATAAAACAGGCGGTATGGAATGGGTGACGCACAATGAAAAGTACACAATAACAAGAATAATAAATCGATGTAGGAGAAAACTCCAAAATCTAAAGCCCCTATCTCACTGAAATGCGACAACTAGAGACTAGTTCGCGAATACTTCGCGACTATTTCGCGACAAAGATTAACGATATAAACACAACTTTGCAGTCTCATTGAATAGACATTTATGCGACAAATTCGCGAATTTCGGTCTAATTTTGAAAATATATCTCGCGACTATCGCGACTATCCCGCGAATGTAACTTATTTTCATTTAAATTCGTACGACAGTCGCGCGACATTCGTGCGAGTGTCGCACGCCATTCGTACGAATGTCGCTTAGTTTCATTTTCTCGCCAGATAGTCGCGAGGTTTTCGCAAGACTGTCGCGCGACCGTCGTGCGACACTCGCACGACATTCGTACGAGTGTCGCGAAAATTTCGCATTGTAAATTCGCCAAAATTTCGCGGCGACAAGTTTGCGACACTCGCACGAACGTCGCACGACCGTCGCACGACAGTCGCGCGACAGTCTTGCGAAATGTTTTGGCGAATTAATTCCCATAAAATTTTTGAACATGTTTAAAAACTTCGCGACCAGTTCGCGACTAGTTCGCGACACAAGAAAATTCTCACGACACTCACGCGACACTCGCGCGAATGTCGTGCGAAAGTCCGCGACAAAATTCGCAAAACAGTCGCGAGATATTCGCATTCCAGTGAGATACTAGCTTAACCTCAACTTCGTTGTCAATTGAAGCGTGTGTCACCGATCATTTATCGGTTTGCATGTCTACAATACCACGTGATTCTCAGTAGCGATTTAGTGAATGAACATTATTTACAGGTGATGACATAAAAATGACAAAGACGCCATATAAAGGTATAAAAGATTTTAGAATATCAATTAGTCCCTCAGGACCTTTTCCACAGTGTTTACTTTGAATATTAAGAAAATTTTACCCATGATCGACTGCTCTCTCTCAATTACGCGTTTTGTCACATAAAGCGCTTAATAAAAACTAGTGAACCCGTCTATACTGACTAGACAGTTAACCGCAATTAATTAAATTTATCCATTGTTGACACTCCCCGTCAAAAAGCGGTAAAATCTAGCAAGCAGTCTCGATCGTGGTGACTGCTTATCATAGCGCATCTAGGCTTAGATCGTAGATACCCTGACGAGGGGTACAGAAACTATAGGAACTCTATATGGCTGACTTTTAGTCCATCACATCGGTCCCATGGGTCTGTTTCTGGTAGTGTGGCTGCAGGTCAAAATTCAGAACTCTGACACAAATTGACTGCACTGCAAAATGGTTCTTTTTGTTTTATGTTTTGGTGTATAAAAAATTTTTTGTGCTGTTGGCGCCTTATGTATGTTTCCATATTTTCAGTTAAGTTAAGGTAACTGAGTGGCCACCTATTGGGAAATAGCTGCTCATTCGGCTTACGATGTGTTTCATGGTATAAGTACCTGATTGTTAGTTTGGTTTTTTCCCACCTCGGTTTTTGGAGTGGGAATCTTTTTCTGATTGCGCCTTTTCCTGATCTTTGCCTACTTGTACCTTTCTACACATCGACATATATTGATTGTAATCGTGTTCCCTTTAGTATTGGCTTTGGTTCCATAACATCAGAAATTTTGGTCAATGCCTTGAGTGACAGATACACACACTGGTCAAGCGTTCATAACTAGAAACGCCATTCATGTATAGGAAACGAAACGGAAACATATGAGAATCGAAATTAATGACAAACCAGAGAATCAACAACACTGAAATCTAGAGCAAAAGGAATCTCTTATAACAAACGGCTGCTGACCTTTTCATTGGTTTCTTTTTAAAGAAGCCAACTTGTTTTTATTGTTGTACACAAATAGACACGACCCTGAATGGACCAGATCTGCAATCCGTCAGGTAGTGGCTTACCACAAGGCTGGTACCGGGGCGCCAAATAATTCTTCCACACATAACCACAGATCCTCGAGGTACATTTGTGCCAAGTGCATACGGGGTCTAAATGTGCGCAGCAATGATGCACACATGCATAAACTGTGACGGGTCTTTGTCGAAAGCAAACGATCGTGATGGCTAGAATTCGTAAATGTGACCCGAATTTGTACTATAAGGCCAACCTTCGCCTTTGATATAATTTGTCATAACCTGTAAATAATGTTTATTCACTAAATCACTACTGAGAATCGCGTGGTATTGTAGAATTTCAGAGATCGGTGCGCGTTTCGCGAAAAGTTTAAACATTTTTTTATTTTTATTATTATTATTAGATCTATTATTTTTATTTATTTATTTTTTGTTTTTCTAAACGCTCGGCGTGTCTCGTGTGTGTGTTTTCTACGATTCGAATCAGTTCCACGTGCGCTACAGTGCGTTGAATACGCTTTCAACGCGTTTGGCACATATTTTAGGCACACCAGTGTACGCGAGGTTACGAGATATTGCTGCAGAAACTTGCCCAAAGCGTGTATGAAACGAGCGTTTAACGTTTGTTAATAAACGTTGTGCAATATGACATGGCTCAAAAACTAAAGTCATTTCACGAGGAAACTTATTACGTAAATTGTGTGATTTGCATGGGGTTTAATGTCCCAGTCAACAATATTCCAGTCATGTGTGAATGGCTGACGAGGCATGGCCCATCACCATTCTCGAAAATATGCTCACTGCTCTTAAAGTATCTCAGTTTTATGTATATTTGCTATTACTGCAGCTGGTGTTGTGCCGTGTGGCGGCCCTAAAAAGTCTCCCCGTACATCATCCATAGTGCAGATTATATTTTCCTTTTGGTCTGAGATCAAAGAGGATATTTTGAGAAATCAGAAAATTATTATCGGTTTAGATTCATATTCTAACCAACGTTCAATATATTTGGCCACATTTTGATTATACTAGTCTTTGTATCGACTAGCCTGCTGATAGTTGAATAATTACTGTAACTCTCTTTGGCTCCATGTTGCCAAATCTAAAGGGTCATTGATGAGGCTTGAATAGCCGAAACGGTGGCATGGCCCATCACCATTCTCGAAAATATGCTCACTGCTCTTAAAGGATCTCAGTTTTATTTTTTATTTGAACTGTAAGTATCATCTGAGGCTAGTTAAGACTATCCCTCCTTGTAAATATATCAACTAACTTTATGATAAAGTTGCTTCATGCCATGCCAGGTTCCAAAGGCGCATGTCGTGAGAGAAACCACGGTAGCCACTGGTTCCTTTTAACGTCTTTGTTATGGCGTGACCTGGGATTGAACCCGCGACCTCCCGAATCCGAAGCGCACACCTCACCAATTGAGTAGCCTACTACTTGAGCTAATGGAAGAAATGTCGCAGGTGAACACCAAAGACAGTTACCATTTTGTGCATAATGCATCATTGTTTTGCCTCTTTATGCACAAGTCATTTGTAACCACGGCCCCAGCCCCGGGAGAGGGCGTGGGATAGCTGTGGAAGTGAGTGGGGTTTTGACCAAAGTTTTGCCACGGCAGTGCGGGGGGAATACCCTATGTTTGCTTTATATACTAGGCAAAAAGGGCCGTGAAATGAAAATATAGCAGGCGGGGCAAAACAGCAACGAGCAGTTCCCTCAAGGTGGGGCTTTTAGCGTGGATTTGCTGGACCAAAAGTCAGTCGCCAGGGCTTGGGGCCGTGGTTACAAATGACTAGTGCATTACTGTTTGCACAAACAGACATATTTTAACCGACGCATGAGAAACCAAACAGTCTGCATTGGAGAAAACAAAGACGCAGGTCAGCTTTGCAGTAACTGTGAAGCTGATCAGTGCCTTTGTTTTCGCTACATGGATAGTAGATTTCATCTAATTTCTAAATTCAAAATTTCCAGCCTCTAGCCATCTGCTGTGTCTGTACAGCCTGGTTTGTGTCGGACCTGTTAAGAAACCAAAATTTTGGTTTTCCCATGCACAGGCTCATTCGATGCTTGATAACGGAGTTGAATAAGAGATTTGAGGGAGTAAAGGGGCAAAAGTTTAAATACACATGCAATTGACTTATGTTTCCAAATATTAAAAAATGTTTCGCAATCAGACGATAGATAAAATATATATGGTTTTAAAATATTTGATAACGACATATACTTGTAGGGCTTTAACACAGATAATTTACTTACTACTAATGTACAAGTAATGTACTTACTACTTGTATCTTTTGTTGTAAAACGAATATATATTATCATATATTTGAGAAATATATTACTCTTTAACGATTTAAGTGTAACTGCAAATCGAAAAAAACATTTGATGAATACATGTTTTCTCAAATATTTGAAGAATATATCAAGTCCTTCTGATTTCGAAAAGATTTGATGAATATATGTTTTCTCAAATATTTGAAAGATATATCAAGTCCTTGTCATTTCAAAAAACATTTGATGAATATATGTTTTCTCAAATATTTGAAGAATATATCAAGTCCTTCTGATTTCGAAAAGATTTGATGAATATAAGTTTTCTCAAATATTTGAAAGATATATCAAGTCCTTGTCATTTCAAAAACATTTGATGAATGTATGTTTTCTCAAATATTTGAAGAATATATCAAGTCCTTCTGATTTCGAAAAGATTTGATGAATATATGTTTTCTCAAATATTTGAAGAATGTATCTAAGGTATTCTTCAATGATTTAAGCGAGCCGATTAGCATATTAATTGCATATATACTTTCTCAAATATTTGAATAATATATTCAAATGGAACTAAATATAACGAATACATGTTTTCTACATCATATTTTACTATATTGATACCTCATTTATACTGGAAAACCATGTTTCTAGTACTCTATATGAAATTTCCAACTGGCCCTCCCCTGTTCCGATTTGGCCCTCCCCTGTTCCGATTTGGCCCACCCTAGTTCCGATTTGGCCCTGCCTCGTTCCGGATTGGCCTTGGTTTTGGCTCTTAGTCTCAACTGCAGATTGACGGCATAATGCAGATTGAAAAAATAACGTGTTTAAGTAAAACTTCTTGATAATATATCCAATTTGAAAGCGTTAAAATCCCATTTGGAAAGTCATGTAATAACAAGAAAAGATATGACACAAGTGTCATATCAATAGCTTCAATTTTCTATCGCAGTCAATAACGTATAAGACAAAGCGCGCACCGAGCGTGTGGAAAAATATGCCGCAAATTCAACCAATGTATTTCCACAGACATACATACGTGGTTTGTCAGAAAAGTTCGTGTACACCATTTATATTTTTCAACAGAAAAATGAATATATCTGCTTTTGCAAAAGTATTTTATAAGCAAATATACAAGAAATTTTATTGAAATCTGACAAAAACACGTCATCTACAGCCTTTTCCCTGCACTTCCGAACCGAGTGCGGGGCAAAGGTCAACGTCTCTATATGACGTTTCTTGACATTTTAAGCGGCCAGCACGTTATACATTTGTTTCAGGGTGTTTTTTTTTTTTTTTAACAAAAGATCCTTGGCTATCAATATTTTTATGTCTGTGTATCCAGCTGTCAAATGCAGATACGCCGTACCAATTCTCGCAAAATTGTTCATCCACCTGTTGAACATGTGTAACAATTTCTTGCGGCGAGCATGCCAGACAGGTGATCTTCCGTTTATCATCATAGGTGGACTTCTGAGCAGCTGAAAATCGTCTGTGCCACAACTACTGAGAACTAAATAGTAACTGACAGACCGATGACGTTTCTGTTGTTTGTAACATTTTCATCGTATCTGTGGGTGATTTCCTTAACGAAACATACAATCGGCGTCGGCTGTTCTCCGACGACAAATTACGCCATTATTTCAAACAGATTTTTCGGTCTGCTTCTGATTTTTTTTCACATAAATCAAACAACACTGCCGCCAAGTCGGAATATTTCTGAAACTGAAGTCAGTGTTATTTGGTTTTAGGACGAAATGTTTTAATGTTATAACATTAAGTGCCGTTTGACAGGGAAAAAACACAATATGAAAATCGTCACATTTTGTTGACGTTTTGGCACCTGGCCCGTGTGGCCCTACGTACGCTTAAGTAGAAAATATGTCCTTTATATTTTATTTACGTGTTGATACTTCAAATTGAAACAAATTCCTCAAATATGCTCATAAGATATTGCTGCTTATATTTATACAAAAACAAAAAAAAAACTTAAACAACAGCACTTTACTTTTCCTGCTAGCCAAGGTGTCCACAAACCTCGTACATGTGCGTTCTGTACGCTTGGTGTACGTTAAAGTATTTTAAGCATGCAGCATGCTTAAAGCTCGACGTGTCTCGGGTATGTGTCTTATACGAATAAGTTCAACACGCGTTACATTAAACGTTTGATACGCGCCTATACTGTATTGTGTGCTTAACACAACTGTACAAAAGTACATGCAATCCAAAATTTTCAGCATGCTGAGATTATTATACGACCTGTACACACCTTAGACACACGCTAATCATTTGTGACTGTTATTTTCACCATAGAGACTATGGGCCCCCCTCCCATTGGGGCCTAAAGAAATAGATATAGGCTACTTGTGCCTTCAGGTAAAGCTAAATACACTGCTGACTGATTACTGGTTAACCGCGCTTGTCTGAGCCTGCCGAGGAAACATTTCAAGTCAAACCATCCATACGTATAAGCCTTTTGTGTCTTAGTTGGATAGTTATATTTCAAGCACTTGTTGGATGTGATGACATCCTCATTTTGGGTAAAAGTCCTGTAAAATGGAGGCAACATCCCAACATGACCAGTCCCCGAAGCAGCATAGAAGCTTGAAATTTCGGATTTGATAAGAAGAGAAAGTGTACTATCCGTGTAGCAAAAACAAAGGCGCTGATCAGCTTCGCAGTTACTGCGAAGCTGATCTGCGCCTTTGTTTTCGCATAGGCAAAAATCCGGTTTTCTTGTGACGCGGCTCATTTGATAATGCAACATTCATCTGTCTGGGTCTACCAGTTATCGCCAGTACTGAACAACTTTTTTCAGCGTACTGCTAAATAGACTCCATAAAATAGGAAGAATAAAAACGAATGAAGAAAGAAAAGAGGCTTATTATGATAAAAAAAAAAAAAAAAAAAAAAAAAAAAAAAAAAAAAAAAAAAAAAAAAATGAATAGCGGATACTCGGCGAGATTCGAACCTGTAAGAGTCTGATTAGAAGATCGATGCTTAACACACTGAGCTAATGGGGCCGACAGACTTTTAACGGCATTACTCATGTTATCATTAATATTTATGGTCTATAAATAATAATCTAAAAATAGTTGCCATTATCGGCTGGTTTCCCGTTATCAGGTTTATGTTATATGTAAATATATTCGGAATAGGAACCAGTGCCATGCTTAATTGATACCGAATCATTTTTCCGCCCTTGATTAGAAGAGAAAAGAGAATCAGGCTATCTCGGCTTCATTCGTACCTTCGAGGTTATCATAAAAAAAAAACTATTGAAGTGACCACGGCAGTGTAGCGCTAAATACAAACCGCGATGAACTATTATTATTATGAAGAACAGACAGGCACTACAGGCATAATCAATGATAGAAATCATGTCTTAAGCATGTCGTTTATAGATTAGAAACCGAAATAACAATTTGTATCGAAATAATTGGGGACGAATATGCCTAAGGCTTGCAAAGACCGCAGACTGATGACCGCCGACCGAATCACTACCCATGGCCTCTAAGCAGTCTTTTTAATTTGAAACGTTAGTAACTTTCAAACTTTTAAGTGTCCCAGTTGAAAAAACAATCTATATACTTTTTGTATGTCTACAGCTTTACATCCTAAAATAATCATATTGACGAATAAACAATCTTTTAAAACCGGACTTCTTTTTTTCTCGGATGGATATCTACATGGAACTTTTCCATTACAGTTATAGCTATAGAATAATACATTGAAGGGTTGAAGCTATAAAAAGAAGTCAACAGTTGAATGTAAGCCCTCAATTAGCACGTGTAAGATCCTCTATAAAATATATAAATAAATCTCTCTTTCTGTGCTTATGTTGTATTGTTTAACATATTCGACGTTAAAATAAAGTTTCTATGTCTATGTCTTCACAACAATTGATGGCCAACAATCGATCGCTATTGACGGTTTTTAACGTCAGTTTTGCCCCATGATCAGTAACCAAAATACTAATAGATGTTTGTTTTACTAACTTTCATCAATCTACATGTACATGTACGATTAAAATGTGTTTTCACAGTATAACCATTGCCATAAGAGGTTTTAGAAAAAAATGATCTATATGCGCATCCATTATACGAATGTTATAGTCCAGATAATCAAAGGATAATAGTAAGGAGCTAAAATAAGCAATGACCAGGAAATGAAACAATCAGACAGAAACTCCCACTTCAAAAACCCAGATGAGAAAACAACTAAATTGACAATCAGATACTTATACAAAGAGAACATATCGTTAGCCGTTACCCAAACTTAACTAAATATATGAAAATGTACAGGTACTAACAACACATAAATTCAACACCAAAACATAAAACACCACAACAGAAGTATCGCCTTGGAACGATCAGTACTATAAAAATACCGGGGGTGGGGATTAAATCGATTTTACAGGCGCTAACCTCACCCTCAGCTTCTGCAGTAGTTTACAACATTTAGTTAGTTGTTCGGTCCTCGCAATGAACCTCTAACTAGTCAATGAATCATCAAAGACGAACAAATAAATTATAATAAACACCAACATTTAACGAGGAATCACAGATTCAATATGCTGGCCGGCGATTGGAGATCGGCCGCTCACTGTCAATCGTGTCTGTCGTCATCACTATTTTTGGACAAAGTGGGGCAGAGCTATTTGTATCAATCAATGTTTTGTCTCGTTTTTGCTGTGAATAATAAATATCCTACCTTGGTGCCATGGTACAGTGGTAGCCTCGTTTTGAGGTGTTTTAGTGCGCAGGTTCAAGATTGGATTTCCGGCAATATCTGGACCAATCAGCTGTTCGATTACGTTTAATAGGCGCTCATTAGTCCACAAACATTTATAAGCCTAACAAACATCAAAGCATAACGGTGATCTTGTCTTACAATTATGACGATTTATTTAACTTTTCATCGTGTTCCTCTAATATCGTTGCTAAGGACACATATTATGTTCATATCTATAGTAGAATACCTTTTGGATAGGCGCCCCTACCATTGGTTCTGTGATAGATAGATGCGCTACATGTGTCCAGATGCAAAGTTTTATATATATTAGTCAGACAGGGGCGAAATTGTTTAGTTCCATTCAACATGGGGAACAAACAAACGAACAAACAAGCAAACAAACAAACTTTTGGGTAGATAATAGCGGTCATTTACCCAAATAGCCCCGCATAAGACACTAGTTTATGTTTTGGCATTTGAAGTTATGAATATGTAAAACACCGAATTTGCAACTTGTTTCATACTCACACTCACGAAAAGAGTACACTGACAGCACGTGCTACTTCTATGTGAACCGCCGTGCCCGTATAGCGTATAGCGAATGCCGAATAGCGTACAGCAAATACCATATACCGTATACCGTATATTTCTATGTGAACGCAGCCTTATAGTACCTCGTATAATTTACATTGTTATGAAAATTTAACGATTAAAACAAAATTTGTAAAAACGAATTAAAATCATGTTTAAAACTTTATAAACTTAACAGAATGAAACAAAAAACGGGCTTACGTCTTCGAAATATTTTCTAATGAGATCATCTGAAATCTGTCCCGGTTTCTTGTGAAACTTCTTGTCTTGTGGCAACATCGCCCGTACGTAAAATAGTTCAGGGTGCGCCTCGTCCGTAATTCCATTTTCAACGTGGATCATAGCCGGATGTGTCATCGCTTGTCCTGATGAGAGGTGTGTACAGGTAGCCTATCTTGTTGCACAATATAGTGTTCATCCACTTAAAAAGGTTGTTAACCTCGCAGTTGTGTAATTGGATGCCAAAAATGGGCTATATTATACATCATAACTTTTTTTCGATAGAATCTTTGTAAAAATTGTATTGTTTCTGTCGGAATATTGATTAAAATTGTTCTAGCTAGGTCTAAAATTTAAATTAATAATCAGGTAATGCTTTTATGGGCACGTGCATTTACTCGAGGCTAAAATAATTTCTTAACATGATATTGCAAGGTACAGTACAAGTAGGCAAAGATCAGGAAAAAGTGCAATCAGAAAAGGATACCCACTCCAAAAACCGAGGTGGGAAAAAACCAAATTAACAATCAGGTACTAATACCATGAAAACATATCGTAAGCCGTATGGGCAGCTATTTTCCCAATAGGTGGCCACTCAGTTGCCTAAACTTAACTAAAATATGAAAACATATATAAGGCGCCACCAGCACAAACATTTTTAACACCAAGACACCACCACAGAAGTATCGCCTTGGAACGATCAATAATACAAAATTACTGGCGGGCTTAAATTGATTTTACAGGTACCTGACCTCACTCTCAGCTTTTGCAGTGGTTCATAACATTTAGTTAGTTGTTCGGACCTCGTGGTGAATCTCTAACTAGTCAATGAATCATCAAGAACAAACAAATAAATTATTCAGTATGCAGTATTCAGTAGCATCGCGCGGTCCTGTAAGTTATCAGTGGTTATATTTGCAGTTTTGTTACCATGGTTACTACGCGGAATGAAATTAAAGCTTCATACCTGATCGTCGGTGACCAGCAAGATTGAAAAAACTCACTGAATGTATTACGATATAAGTTCAGAATATTGTCTCACATTTACTTATAGATAGCATCCCATTCAAAATATAATTTAATCATCGTCATGCGAAAGCATGTTTTAGTATCTGTGAACAACAAAACATTTACTTTCCCGTCCATGCGCACAATTCTGGCCGTTGGTTATGTTTGCTACATACTGAAAGCATCAGATTGATGTTTTCTGTTTTAGTTAGGTTTGGGTAACTGAGTGGCCACCAATTTGGAAATTGCTAATCACTCGGCTTAGGATGTGTTTTCTTAGTATAAGTACCTGATTGTTAATTTAGTTTTGTCCGCCCTCGATTTTTGGAGTGGGAATTTCTTTCTGATTGCGCCTTTCCTGGTAATTGCCTACTTTTTACCTCTTTCTAAACTGGGCAGGTTTCTTCCTCAGTGTGATATCTGACCTGCAGTGCTATAGGACGAAAGATCTTCACTCAAACTCACCTACTATTTGTGTGCTTTCAAGCGTACCATGGTGTGCTCAACAATTCGTTTTCATACCTCATTGTATGAAAATAAACGGCAGGCAACAAAACAAGATCACAGTCAACTCAAGGGAATAATTATGTATATAATACAGATATTTATTAACTTTGAGTTGCTTCCCTTTCAGTAATATTTTACAACCTAATCGCCGTTACCCATGCCAAACGAAAATTTACCCATATTTGACGAATGGATTTTCCCATCATTATCATTAGGGTGAGTCCACTTTCATTTGTAGGGGCGTCAGAAGTGATTTTTAAATTTTATTCAATTTTTCGATAAAAATTCTCTAAGCAACCAGAATAGTCCCAGATGGGACGCCGCGTTCTGCGGCGTCACATCTAGGGTTATTCTGTTTGCCTATGTCCCATAAAAGGGACGCCAGGCTTATATGAGTTAAGTCTGGCGTCTCCCTGCTAACTGGCGAAATGCATACAAATTTAAAAGCGCCCATTATATATGTACGCAAATCTGCTGGCAAGTGAGCTTTGGTGCTCTGGCACATATTTCCAGCCTAACAACGGATAAAATAAGTGAAAACGGCATTTTATAGCCAGCTAATGTCCATCAGCACATAATGTCAAGACATGCATGAAATTTAGCACCCTCCATAATCACATCCGTCTGTATAAAATAAGAGGTTTATACAAGTGAACTATAACTCTTGCCGGCTCTTGAGACTGTCCAAGAAAAAGATACGAAGAAGATATTTGTCATTATATTTCTGATCTTGATTTATTAAGAACTTCCATGAAGCAATTTACATATCACCTGTGTTTTATTGCAGAAATAAAGTATCATCACGCATTTCATCTGACTTTTTTAACAAGCTTGAAATTCTTTGCGGCACATACTTATTTTGATCAACGTGTTTGCT
Organism: Rugalucina vietnamica; assembly: GCA_964017185.1. NCBI lineage: Eukaryota > Metazoa > Mollusca > Bivalvia > Lucinida > Lucinidae > Rugalucina > Rugalucina vietnamica. The sequence continues at coordinate 8,636,685 of OZ024880.1, forward strand.
GTCAAAGAGTAAGTCCATTCAGTTTCAAAACACGCTATAACATCAGAAAAACGTGTCCGTGCAATGAATACCCCCTTAAACCCCACTTTTATATAGTAAAACTGGGGTATGCAGGGGTATACCTATTTTTCTTATTTTTGCTCCAAAACATAGATTGTGGGTACTCATTAGAACCGCCTCAGCAAGGCGGTTCTAACGTGTACCCACAATCTATGTTTTGAGCAAAAATAAGAAAAATATCAAAAATTTTCCTCTGAAAATTATCGATTTTTGACCTGAAAAAATTACTGTATATCATATGGGCATGTTTTCGTAATGAACTGACAATGGATAAACGCAAAGCTCTCCTCTGGTCCTACAGTTGTGCTTAAACGTAGATGTAGTTATATACTTAAAACCATTAAAAACGCAACTGATATACAGGTTATTTCTACCTTTCAGGGACACCTTGTGCGCTTTGTTTATAGCGAAGTCAGCTTGCCCCTCGTCCGAGAATCGTTCAGCGAAAACTGAACTCAATTTAGCTCTTCTGGTTAATTTTTGGGTGAAAAATGACAAAATCATTAAAATTTGATTTTAAACCCATTCAACCTTGCATAGCAACCCAATTTCAATGCGGAGGTATGCGGCCGAATACCAGCAACAAAAAACGGTCTAATACCGACAATTCCACCTAATGGAACGACTAAGATTAATTTCCAAATGTTCAAATTTTCGAAAAAATACCACAGATTTTGAGAATCTACCGAAACTTCAATAAAACAGAATCATTCCATAGTTTGGACACAGGAGATGTTACTTTCTAGCATATGGGTCCATTTTATGACAGTTTTAATTTTCAAAAATGGCATTCTTGAATTCACTTCCGGTTTTCATGTACTGACTTTGATGGCCTTTTATAAGATCAAAACTTGAAAAAAAAAAAACAATCTACGGAATGGTTTACATAGACTTAAGAGCAATATTGGCATTGACCAAAAGTTTGAACACAAAAGAGCTAGTCATAAAGGTTAACGTATAGCTGGATTGATAAGGTGCATTTGCTTTTGTTTTGTCCATGTTTGAGTTGTGTCCCTTAATCGACAAACGCAGATCGCTTTACTTCACTTGCTAATTTAGCACAAGACGAATATGGCCTTCATATCGGGATGAAAATTTCATGATTTTATAAAATAACATTGTGAAAATATCCAAGAATCGTTGGATAGGTTATATGCTGAAAGTTGCGTTTTTAATGGCTTCAAGTATATATACACACGCCAAAATTGATTACCAAACATTTTAAAATTCTTCTTTTTGACTATTTCTAAATTTTTAGGCTGGGAGTAAATCGCAATGAGTAGGAGTATTAGAAATCCTTTGTTTTAAGCAGATGAATCATAAAATTTATCCTTGTAGAGCGGACCCTGACCAAAAGTAGTGTTTTGTATAAATTGCACGTGCAATGTTAACGGTATTTAATATCATAAAATCTTAATGCATTTTATTTGGCTTTGATACACTTAACAAAAGGCATAAACTCATCATCAAAAATGCGATAATGGCCGAACAAGAACGAGGACAAACAACTGAATACTTCGCGTTTCTGCCTCAGTTTTTTCAGCATTATTATTGTTATTATTATTATTATTTTTTTTTTTTTTTTTTTTTTGAAATTTACACTTGATGAGATTTATTTTGACTCGAATATTTTCTTGAAGAGGTGCGGTAAGTAGTAATACTCCTGTTATGTTTTGGTGAAAATTGGCAGAATATTCAATTAAAATTCTTCATTTATTTCAGCCCTGTACCGGAAGATCCACACTGAGCAAAAAAGTAAGGCAGTAATGAGATGCTGATATGAATGCTTGCCTACATATGTGATCCCAAAATCGTCATCCGAAATTCTCGATTATCACTTATGACTCTTGTTACTCTTGATAAACTTACGGAGTACTTTTATATTTGCCATCTTCAGCTTTTTTCGGCAAAAGCAGTTTCCACATTTGTCCAGTTCTTATAAACGACGTAAAGCAAATGTTCGGAAGTAAAATAGAATCAACTTGCTTTTCCTTCTTTTGTTACATTTTTGTGATTTTACGATACTGTACTTTTTCCCGCCTGGTGTCTGGGTACGGGATTCTAATTTTAATTATACAATTTCTGTACGTTTTATTCCTGACCTTATCTCTCATGTTTATGAGTCTGTGTTGGAAGTGTTCTACTTTATGTACAATATGTATAGAGTTTAAATTAGGTTTAGAGACGTCGCCTTTTTCGAAAAAAGTTGCTTATTTGGATGACCAAATTCATATTAGTTGGCTGGGGCCGGAGCTTCTTGTCTGTTGCTTGGCCCACCGGGGTTCATCTGGTGTTTTTCTTTTGCTCATTTGGCGCCAAGGGATCTCCATCGTCGGGCAGCTTACTCAATCTGTGAGTCCTCATTTTTATTCATCAAGGTGGTTATCATGATTTGTTTGTTTGTCCTTGATAATTCATTGACAAGTTAGAGATTCATCACGAGGACCGAACAACTAACTAAATATTGTGAACCACTGCGGAAGCTGAGGGCGAGGTTAGGTACCTGTAAAATCGATTTAACCCGGCCAGTAATTAAGGAGGATTGGTTCTGTTTGCGCTAATTCCTGGTCTTTAATTATTTGTCCTATTCTTTATTTCAGGCTTTTCGATAGAATCAGATGGCTACATGGAATAGCAAATTTGTGAATAAAAATAACACTGAGAGCCTTTAAGAGCAGCGAACGCCTTAATGAGAAAGGGGATGGACCATACCGCGGTTTCGGCTATTTAAGCCACTTCAGTGACCCTATACTGAGATTTGGCAACATGGGTCCAAATGGAATTACTGTAATTTTGAAATTTTCAACAGGATAGTCGTTACAAAGGCTATAATGATCCAAATGGGACCAAATATATTAAACAATGGTTAGAAAAGCAATCGAAACCGATAAAACTTTTCTGATTTTTCAGAATACTCTATACTCGCTGATCTCAAAGGACCAAACAAAAAATGTTATCTGCTCTATGTATGATGTACGGGAAGACGTTTTAGTGCCGCCACACGGCACAACACCAGCTGCAGTAACTTACTGTCTCAATTTATCTTGTGAATAAGGTTTAGATATTTACATGTAGTTAAGAGCAAGCTTTTTGCGTTCCTGTGTTTGCATAAAAGCGTCGTTGGTTATAAAGGAACAAACAAACAATGGCTGTGTCATAGAGAATAATTTATTTAACAGATGAATAAAAAACTGGCATAAAGTGCATACATTTTCAAATGAACATGACTTTAGCAATTTTTGTCACTGCTCTTCTTTGAATATCAATAATGTAAAGAAGATATATGCATAAGATGAGAAAAGTCCCTAAAAGCCTATAATCGGGGGGTTAATTTTTAAAACATTTAATTTAAGCATAATTTTAAACTGTATTATTGGGTATATATGTAATTTGTGTGACAAAGGATTTGGCAGCGTTCCCAAATGCCAACAGGTGGAGATGTACATGTATCTACCCAAATATTACAAGTTTTTACACTGTTAATGGTCATGGAACAAAAATATAGTTTTCTATGTATTTGACTGCAATATTTTTGCTATAACCAAAGCAGAATTGATGTTGTCAGTATAAACCAATTTTGGTTATGTTGTTATTGCGAATGCGCATCATAGAAACCCTTTTAAGGTCACTATGTTTCGGATCAAAATATAAAAAATGGGGACCATTAATATTTTAAGTTTAAAAGTATGTCCCTCCTAGACCCAACAAATCCTTTTTACTGGAGACACCCAATATATATTTACACAATATATGTTACATGTAGTGAGAAGCTGGGTCTAGGGGGGATACTTTTAAACGAAAAATATTATTGGTCCTTATATTGCATATTATATCATGATATGTTGACAATGCTTTAAAACTTGATTCCATTAATTGACACAATTATTGTAATACTTTAGATGCCATCAAATATTGATCTTCTGCAATCTGCATTCCTACCCCCTTCATGTTCAACCCCCAGGATATATTCCAGAAACATGAGGTGTTCAAGATATTGCATGACACGAAGAGTAGGGACCCAGGAAACGAAAAAAAAAACGAACATGTACATTTTATAAGGAATATTGGTTGGACATCCTATCACGTGACAAGAATTAGAATTTAGAACTTGCCGTTTGTTTTATACAATTATATTGTCCAATTTTTATCATGGTTCATCAATATTTTGGGGCATCTAGCCAATTTGATTTTTTGGGTGCAGCTTATTTTACCCCCATCTAAGGCAAAATAATTTCATTAACCTGCATTTGTTTTTTTTCCTAAGTATATGTATCCGCGGATCCAATATATTTTTTGGGATCCCAGATATATCCATTGAGATCATTCGAGTTTAACATGAAACGAATTTCGAAATATATCATAGATGGATTTCGATTGTTTATACTTTCTTCAGCCACAGAAACGTCAGGAGCAAAACAAAAAAAAATGTGAAAATTTAAAAGTAATATGTTGTTTAAGAATGCGTGTATTTGTTTTCATTTTAAATACATGTACACGTAGATATGACGAAATGACTATTAACAAAAAATGATGCCAGGTTAATGAATTGTGCTCTTACATATAGAAAATGATTTTTACGTTTATTATAATAAACATATATATTTACACATTTCATTGAACAATATCCTTAATAGTGTTCAAAATAAATAACATTTGGAAGTGATATAGATACACAGTGTAAGTCAGACAACAGCTATGAAATAATCAAATTTGGCGAATCTAGTTTGTAGATGTACTGTACATATAGTTATGAACAGTGGCCTTGTGGAACACCGGCATTGATTAGCACTATCCTCGTTCCGGCCACTTAAATCCAGTGTACCGGCCTCATTTAGCAAGTACGCCGCCGTGTTGGTATAGCGGGTATAGGATTTCTGCAATTCTATAATTATATACAAGACTTGTCTGCCATTTGATCACTTGATAGTGGTTGTTTGACTCATAAATTGCTCACCGTTCAGTGTCGCACAATGGTGTTCTGGAGGGCTTGTTTTCCAATGTAAATACGCGTACAACTGAGGTTACAACATCGGGGTTCAATTAGCTTCAGATTCAATGGTTGCTTACGTTTTCAATCATTTTCAGCTGTCATATTAGAATTGCTCCCCAAAATATGAGTTTCCTATGATTTTTGCAGACGTAGAGAAAGAACTGGTACAATTTGTTCTGAAAATATTGAATGATAAAGTCGTCAATGACGCAGATTTTCTACCATAACCTTTCTGCCATAATCTTTAGATTCTTTCAAGCGTGCAATGGCATGCTCAACAATTTATGTCCAGACTTCATTGAATGAAAATAAACGGCTAGCAAATTTTAACAACACAAAACACAATCACAGTCAATTCAAGGGAATTATTAAGTATAAAACACAAATATTTACAAACTTTGAGTTGCTTCCCTTTACTTAATATTCTCCAACCTCCAATTCTCGAATAGTCGTCGTTATCCAGACCGAATGAAAAACTGTCTGGTGTCTCTATGATGACTGATAAAATTCCGTTGGTAGATTCAAATTAGTTTATTTTATTGAGAATCTGGTGACAGATGGGCGTCTTCAGTTCCTCTGGTGATCTGGCAAGTATTTCCAGCCTTATAACGGTTGGATTTAATCTAACCGGCAAGTTACAGCCATTGTCCGTCAATACATAACGTCAACACAAGTATAAAACTCATCTCTGAATAAAGTTTACTACAATTTAATATTTATGTTTCTGGCATATGGATACTGCTTCTTTTCTAGGATTCCCTAGACATAGGTACAAATCAATGTTTTTGATATTTTTGTCCTTAATTTGTACTCTATAGAACTATCATGATGCAATTTACACACCATCTGTGTTTTATGACAGATTTTATTAAAATTATCATACATTCCATCTGTTTTAATATGAAATTCTTGGTAGCATGCATGTACATTGCATCTGTTTTAATAGAAAATTCAAGGTAGCATGCCTGTACATTATGTGCAATTTTATGGAAACTTGGCTAACTCCGAAAGAGAATTTGTTATTATTATTTCATTTAAATGCTATAAACTAACAATTGTATCTGGCTTAATATTTCTTAAATCACATTTTATTCAAAAAGAATTTCTTATAAAAAGAATATGTATTTAATTTTCTAGTTGACAAATCTATTGAATTTTTCAAAACATAGAGATCGTGGACACCCATTAGATCAGACCATTAATGCACCTATACTGGTCCCAAGGTTATAAAACCTTTTTATGCTGAGCATGAAATATCAACTGCTCATTAATGCTGAAACAGTCGAAATTATATGAAAATTCAGGTTCAAAACTCAAAAACTGGTAATTTATCCTGCTTATAAATGTTTAAATGACAACAATTGTTGGCATTTTAACATTTATGAGCAGGGTAGATTTCAAGCTCAGCTGAGTTGAGCATGAAAAAGTTTTATAACCTCGGGACCAGGTCTGCACTGATACCCCCTGTAATAAAAAATGATTTGGATAAAGTTACACTGTGTGAATTTTGAACGCATATTTATACACGTTTATGTTGACATAATGTTGGGATTTAATTCCTCGCTTTCCCCCCATTTCCAGTCAGTGTACATATAACATATCCTTGCTTAAAACCCTTGTACCTATGTTGTACCATACCTGCGCATACCAGCTTGAGGTGATGAGATGTCTGGCATTGAACTGTCTGTTGTCCATGCAAAACTTGGCAAATAGTTCGATATGTCATGATAAGCTCTCATAGGAGCAAACACTAAATGTGCAATGGGAACACTGTAAATATATGCATAACACGATGAGGCCATACCGTTCACAACAATGGTTCCGTGTTTTGTTAGAGGGACATAAATGCCTTGTCGAGTATAAATTATGATTTTTGTCACTTTTGATAAGCTTATAAGGTCATTTTCTCCCAGTATTAGATATCTGACTTTTTCAACATTGGCAGCGAATTAAGATACCACATCTGCATACATACAGTCATTAAATGACGAATTCAAAGGCGATACTTCTGTTGTGGTTCCATTTGTTTAATGTTTTGGAGTCGAATTTCTGTGCTGTTTGAAAATTATGTATGTTTTCAGATTTCTATTTAAGTTCGGGTAAATGAGTGGCCGCCTATTGGGAAATAGCTGCTCACTCGGCTAACGATGTGTTTTCTGAGTATAAGTATGTAATTGTCAATTTAGTTAATCCCATCTCGGGTTTTGAAGTTGGAATTTCTTCTGATTGTGCCTTTTCCTGATCGTTGCCTACTTGTACCTTTTTCTTATAAACAACGTAAAACGTTGTAATATTTTTGTGATTTTCTATACTTCACTTTCATTACCGCCTGTTGTCTGGATTTGGGATTCTAAATTTGATTGTACAATCTTTGTGCGTTTTTCCTTGTCTTATTTCTTGTTTTAGAGGCTGCTTCGGTAATGTATCTACTTTATGTACAAGTTGCCTTCTTGTACCTTTTTATGTATGTGCACTATATACTTTATATCAGGTTTGGGAGACATCACCTTTTTCGAAAACAATCTGGGGCCAGTTGTTCAAAACGTCGTTAGCTTAATATCATCGTGAAGACCTCAACTCAAATAAATGCCGACTATTGACATTTTGAACAATTGGCCCCTGCTTATTTGGATGACCAAGTGTTCGCTTCTTTATCATTAATTGCCTTGGCTCTTGGTTCTTGGTGTTTGGTGCCACGGGGGATTGCTTCTGTTTGCGCCAATTCCTGGTCTTTACTTAGCTTTACTATTCTTTATTTTTACGCTTGTTTATGCATAATGTGATTCTTCGATAGAACCAGATGGGCATTATCATGTTCCTCCTTACGGTTGCATGGAATAGCAAATTATAAAACTAACTGTCATATTTGTTTTTATTTTTTTGAATAACCTTGTTTTATGTACATGTACATGTAGTTAAGACGGAAGCTTTTTGCGTTCCTGTGTTTGCATAAAGGCGATGTTGGTTATAAAGGAACAAAGAAACAATGGTTGTGTCATAGAGAATAATTTATTTAACAGATGAATCAAGAACCGGCATAAAGTGCATACATGTTCGAATGTACATGGTTTAAGCAAATGCATTTTGTCATTGCTCTTCACTGAATATAAATAATGTAAAAGAGATATATGCATAAGATGAGAAACGTCCCTAAAGGCCTATAATCGAGGGGGGGGGGTAATTTTTCAAACATGTAATTTAAGCACAATTTTATTTTGTATTATTTGGTTAATAAGTAAATAGTGTGACAAAGAATTTGACAGCGTTCCCGAATGCCAACAGGTGGAGATAACGCTTGGTTTTTGTACCTACCCATATATTTACAAGTTCTTACACTGCTAATGTTCATGGAGCAAAAATATAGTTTTCTATCTATTTGACTGCAATATGTTTGCTATAAACCAAAGCAGTTTTGGTTTTGTTGTTACTGTGCATGCGCATCACTGAAACACGTTTTAAGGTCACTATGTTTCGGATCAAAAACTAGAAAATGGGGACCATTAATATTTTAAGTTTATGTCCCCAATCAAATCCTTTTCACTGGAGACACCTAATATATATTTACACAATATATATTAGCGAGAAGCTGGGTCTAGTGGGGGACATATTTGTAAACTAAAAATATTAACTAATGAAATTTATGTGGATAGTGTTCATAAACTGTATGTGCACCATTTGAACTGATCGGATGTCGCATACGGCAAAGACTGTTAGCAAAAGAAGCCGATCTTCCGAGGGAGAGACCCCACGCCCTGACAGTAAGTCAACCAAGATGGCGGCCAACGAACAGACTGTAAGTGACGATCTTAAAACACAGATGATTTCTATCGCTAAAAGTATACAAGAGATAAAGGATGGTCAAGATGGCTTAAAACGTACGCTTGAGAGCAAAATCGATAGACTTAGAAACGATGTATTGTCAACTATTGATGAGAAAATCAAAGCCCTAAAAACAGACATTGACCTGGATATTGGGGCGAATACACGGCGCATTGATGAGGTTGTGAACTCTGTTCATCTATTGGCCCAGCGTATCGATCAAGTCGAGCAGAACGTTAATACCGACGGTGATGTGTTCAACGATGAGCGGAATAACGGCGCTGGGTGGGCACGTGACACATTTCGAAACCCGTTAGACAATAATGATATAACTGTTATCATCAAAGATATGCCGGTAACCCCTGAAGAGGATTTACTCATGAAAGCACGTGAGCTCGTATCAGCCCTTGGCGAAGACGTGTCAATGAACGTGAGGGTAATCGCTGCTTCTCGACTGCCAGCTAGATAACACAACAAGCCGGGTCTTGTTAAAGTCAGCTTTGCGGACAGAAACCAGAAAGTCTTGGTTCTACGAAATAAACATAAACTTAAGAATCACCGCAGTTACAAACGAGTTTTCATTCAAAGCGCTAAGTCACATGTCGAAAGGTTGCTTGAGCTGAATGCACGAACGATTCTGCGAGAATTACCACAAGGCCGATCATATCGTGTATCCGGTAATGGCCGAATATTGCGACGGCAAGGGAACGAAACGGCAGCGAATGATGATCACCGCGATATGGAAACGCAGCAGTCAGAGTCTGATTAGGATTTACCCCGGTCCCCTGGAAATATTACGCTATGTCATATGAATGTTTGTGGTTGGACTCAGTCCAATGAACGCCTGAGAATAGCTATTATAAACGAAATAAACGCTGATATTTTTAGTTTGAACGAAACGCACTTGAGTGAAAACAATGTTATAAACGTGCCAGGATATACTTGGAAGGGTTTTAATAGATTGCTCATTCATAGAGATGCCCCTAAAACATCAGGGGGAGTTGGATTTCTAATTAAAGATAGTCTGTTGCAAGAATATTCATGTGACATTGTTGATAAAACGCGAGATGGAATGTTGTGCATCAAACTTGTCTCGAAAAGTACCGACTATAGTGTTTTATTTATTACATGTTGTTTGCCTCCTGAAAACTCTGTATGGGGTAGGGACTCACAAGAGTTTCTATCTCATGTACTTTCCAGTGTATATATTAACAATGACTGTGATGCAGTTTTTGTGTGCGGAGATTTCAATGCAAGAATTGGTGATATTGACGAGTTGTCGGAATTTGATGACATTGATATCGTTAAAAGACACGTGATTAACAATACGGTCAACCAACATGGCCACTCCTTTATAGAATTTTTGAACGAGGCTAAAATGTGCATCTTAAATGGTCGATTTGGTGAAGATGATAATAATTTTACGTCGGTTTCTACACGCGGAAAGGCCGTTGTCGATTACATATGTGTACCTCATGAAACTATGGAACAATGTGTGAATTTCAAAGTAAGGACTGCTCGGTCGATTATCGGGGACGGTAACTTAGTTGGTTTACTTGGTGATCGCAGTAAAGCACCAGACCATTCTGCTTTGATTGTTGAATTCCGTACATCGCACATTAACACTGGGTATGACACTGATGAGGCGGGTGTAAACTGTGAAAGACCGCGATATAAACTGAAACAAACGCCACGTGACTTTCTTTCGTCTGATCTCTCGAAATTAGCGCTACAGACATTAATCTTAAAAATTGAATCATCTAGGGAGACTCAAGTTGCAATTGACACTCATTACGACGATTTGTGCAACATTATTATAACGGAAATGGATAAATGCATTCCACGCTTTGAAACCGGCAAAAAGGCTAGAAGACGTTTTAAATCACATAAACCTTATTGGAATGAGGAATTAACTGATCTATGGAACGCTATGCATGACAGAGAAAAACAGTTTTTGAATTTTAACGGACGCTCATCGATTAAGACCCAATTGCGAATGGAATTTCTTTCGTCGCAAAAACGTTTTGACAAAAGGCTACGTCAATATGAACGAGCATATAAACGGTCCGTATGTTATGATATTGAGAATATGACTTCTGAGAACCCAAATGAATTTTGGGAAAAAATAAAGAAAATCGGCCCGAGAAAATATTCAAAAGTTCCTATGGAAACTATTGACGAAAACGGTGAAATTGTGACCGATGAGACACTTGTCCTAAATCGATGGAAAAATGACTTCGAAAAATTATATAGGAACGAAAATGAAAACGCATTTGATAGCCACTTTCAAAACGAGGCTTTATCAAATAAAACTGTTCTTGAAGATAACATGTTGGACCCCTTATATGAGAGCAATAGTGAGCTAAATCAGAACATTAGTTTACAAGAAATACAACGAATAATCATGAACGCTAAAAACGGTAAATCGTCTGGTATTGACAATATCCCTTATGACGTACTCAAATTCCCATCAGTGATACCAGTTATTCGTTCGCTCTTTCAGTTAATCTTCGACACAAGTATTATACCTTCATTGTGGAGAAAAGCTATTATTTACCCTATTCTGAAGGACCCATCGTCGGACCGTCGCATACCAAGGAACTATAGAGGCATCAGTTTACTATCTTGTATCTCTAAACTTTATAGTGCATTTATAAACAATAGACTTAAGACATACCTTGAGGGAAACGAGTTACTGTCGGATGAACAGAACGGGTTTAGAGCCGGTCGGTCATGTGAGGACCATGTGTTTACCCTCAATAGTCTGATTAGAAATAATGAATCAATTTTTGCCACTTTCATTGATCTGAAAAAAGCGTTTGACTTTGTCGATCGTGATATGCTACTATACAAACTTCTATTGTATAAAGTTGACGGTAAAATATATCAATCAATTAAAAGTATATATGCTAATACTACAGCCTGTGTAACATTAAACGGAAAATCTACAAACTGGTTCGACTGTAAATCTGGGGGTGAAGCAAGGAGATAATTGTTCCCCGACTTTGTTTTCTATCTTCATTGACGATTTAGTGCGTGAACTAAACGATCTTGGCCTTGGGATACATGTGGGTGAAGTCAAAGTATCACTTTTGTTGTACGCTGACGATATTGTGGTGGTAGCATATAATGAACAGGACATGCAGGTGTTATTAGATAAACTACATGAATGGTGCCAAAGATGGAGAGTTCTCATAAACACAGAAAAATCAAAAGCAATGCATTTTAGAAGGGGCAGACGTGAACGATCCGAATTTCAGTTTAGAATAGGCGATAATATATTGGAATATACGGACCATTACAAATATCTTGGTGTTATTTTTACGGAAAAAAAGGATTTCACTCAAAACGCAGAAAATTTGGCTCGCGGTGCCGGTCGAGCTCTAGGTTCAGTTATCTCCAAGCTTCAAACACTTAAGGAGTTTGGTATAAAAACATATGAGAAACTTTTTAATTCGTGCGTTGTGCCCATATTGGATTACCAGTCTTCAATATGGGGTTTTAAGGATTACAATATAATAGACACGGTCCAAAATAGTGTTACGTGCCAGGCGTAACTAGAAGATTAAGGAAACCAACAAGTTGGTTAGCCAGCAACAAGCTTTGTTTAAAATTTAACAAATCTATTTAGAAGTGATTTAACCAGTTATTACATGTGAAACAATCAAAAGCATATATACAATCAAACAAAAATGAATGTACAATACCTTTCAAGATGTTAATTCCCTTAAAGAATGTCTGAATGTCCCTCAGAATTTTTTAACACAAGTCTGTATCAGTTTCTGATCCCAAGAATTAAAGTTTGTTTCAAAATAGCACTATGTCCCAATCCAGAATCGAATATCACAAAGTAATCCAAGAATAAGTTTAAATTCCAGTAAGATAGATTTTGACTTCTTAATAGTAACAGTACCCAAAGATTGTCCTTATGAAAATTCGTAGCCCTTATATAGCACTGAGGAACATTCAGGATTCTTCCAGCAAATTCTATGATATCATATACTAAAAATAACAAGTTGTTTACCAAAATTTAATGTTTTGGAATATTCTAGAGAGGCCATTATCCTTCCAGAAAATTCCACAATATTCTTTTGACATAAAAAAGATTTTTCTAGAAGATTCTACATCTTTGGTTCTTCCAGATTTTTCCGGACTTTTCCGTCAAAGAACAATTTGAAATTTCTAGAAAATTCTGAAGTAAACAACCTGTTTATGTCCAATATCTGGGACACTAAAAGTAAATAATTGCTAAGGACAACAAGTAAACATCATATGTATAACATCATACTTTCCTGGGCATACTCCCTTGGGAAGTTTACCAGTACTGAATGCACATCTTTCAACAAGTAACTGTCATACATAACACTTCCCCTCTTCAAAGAAAAGAAAGTTTTATGAAATAAAGCTTTCTTTTGCAATACTGGATAATTGTATACAATATGTTTAGCAAAATTTGTGCAAAACTAATCAAATACAACAGCACAAAGCTGGACATCAGCATTGTAGAGGCACTTAAGCTCTGCTTAGGGTGTCTGGAATGATATTATCTCTTCCTCGGATATGTCTGATGTCAAGATTGTGCTCTTGCAACATAGACTCCACCTGAGTAAACGCTGGTTCTTGTTTTTCATTTTGTGTATGAAAGTCAGTGGATTGCGGTCACTGAAGACAACAATTGGTGCATGTGAAGAAGCTAAGTAAACTTCAAAGTGCTGAAGTGCAAGGATTAGAGATAGGCATTCTTTCTCTATGGTAGAGTAATTTCTCTGATGCTTGTTAAACTTTTTGGAAAAATAACAAACAGGATGGTCAACACCATTGTCATCTTCTTGCAACAATACACTGCCTGCACCAACATCACTGGCATCTACAGCCAACTTGAACTCTTTGTCAAAACTTGGTGCTAAGAGAACCGGAGCACTTCTAAGTATGGCCTTGAGCTTATCAAATGACTTCTGGCAGTCATCCGTCCAAACATACTTGGCCTTCTTACCAAGCAAGTTTGTCAGAGGCTCAGCTATAGCCGAGAAGTTGTTGCAGAATTTCCTGTAATATCCAGCCATACCCAGAAAGCGCATCAGTTGTCTTTTGCTAGTAGGTACAGGAAAATCTGAGATAGCCTCAACTTTAGCTTCTACAGGTTTTACCTGACCTTGACCTACAATGTGTCCAAGAAATGTCAAGTTTGCATGGCAAAATTCACTTTTTGCCAAGTTCACAGTTAGTTTAGCATCACTTAGCCGGTCAAAGAATGTTCTGATTGTCTGCAAGTGTTGTTGCCACTCCTCACTGAAGATAATAGCGTCGTCGATATAGGCTTTACAGCCATCCAGATTGGAAATCAAACTGTTGACCAGCCGCTGAAAAGTCGCAGGTGAGTTCTTCATTCCAAATGGCATGACTTTATACTGGTACAGTCCATCTGGTGTAACAAATGCCGAGATCTCCTTTGCTCTGTCCGTGAGGGGTATCTGCCAAAATCCCTTTAGCAGATCGAACTTTGTAACATACTTGGCATGTCCAATATTATCAAAGCAGTCATCGATTCGTGGGATGGGAAAAGTGTCTGTTTTAGTGACAGAATTGACTTTTCGATAGTCTGTGCACATTCTAAATGTCCCGTCTGGCTTTGTTACAAGAATACAAGGAGAACTCTATTCACTTTGTCTGGGTTCAATGAAATCATTGTCCAGCAAATATTGAACTTCTTCCCTGAGATATTGCTGTTTTACAGGGTTCATTCTGTAAGGATGTTGCTTTACAGGTTTTGAACCTTCAATAATGTCAACATCATGATAGATTTTGTCAGTTCTGGATGGAATGTCTGGAAATAAGTACTCATATTCGAGAACTAACTGTTTCAGTTCAAGTCTTTTGTCTAAATCAAGGTGAGACAGTTTCTGATCAAGATTCTGTAGTATGTCAGAATTCTGGAGTTTCGATGACGAGGGATCAGATTTCTCCAAGTTGAAGTCCTCAGAGTCCATTTGATTTTGTTCATGAGGGACAGAATTAACTATATTTACTGATGAAATAACAGAACTATCCCTATCAATATACTTCTTGAGCATATTAATGTGACATAGCTGTTTTTGCTTGCGCCTCCCAGGAGTGTTAACAATGTAATTCACGTCACTTAACTTTTTATCAACAGTATACGGGCCATAATATCTAGCTCGTAAAGGTCTGCCAGGAATGGGCAAGAGAGCAAGTACCTTGTCTCCAGGTTCAAAATTTCTGTCTTTAGCATTTTCATCATAACGAATCTTCATTTTGCTTTGAGCAGATTTGAGATTGGACCGAGCTGCATCACAGGCCTTTGATAGTCTGTTTTTGAAATCAGACACATACTGAAGTAAGTTCAAAGAACTGTCATCATCTGAGAGAAATTTCTCTTTTAGAAGTTTTAACGGTCCACGTACAGTGTGCCCAAAAACAAGCTCAAATGGGCTGAACCCCAGAGACTCTTGTACAGATTCTCTTACAGCAAATAGAAGCAAGTGTATGCCTTCATCCCAATCTTTTTCAGTGTCAAAGCAGTAAGATCTGATCATGTTTTTCAAAGTTTGATGGAATCTTTCTAAGGCACCTTGGCTTTCAGGGTGGTAAGCCGATGACTTGTATTGCTTAATTCCAAGTTCGTACATACAGTCCCGGTAAAAAATCAACAACATATTCCTCTTTTCTCGGAGGACCCTAAGCTATTTTTCTCGGAGAAAGAACGCTAAATTTCTCTTTTCATTAAGATATTTCGCGTTTCGTTCAGTTCGATTTCTCGGAGAAACACCGAGAAATTTCACCGCGACCGCAGGTATTAACCGGTGAATACAGGTAAGTCCAGATTTACTTGTTCGCGGTGTTTCTCGGAGAAATATTGTGCACGATTGTGAAAATCGATTTTACCACATTTTTAATAATTAAAGAAGTTTTAGACCTTTAACTGATCAGTATTTATAAGTGTTTTTGTAAATTGCACCTCAAACAGTTTGACACGTTTTAATAAGGCACATTAATTACTGAGCAAACATTCCACAATCTTCTTCACTGGTTTCCGTTACGGTTGGTCAGGCATGACTCGACTCGCATTTGACATACAAATTAAGAAGTACTTTGTTTCATCTCAATTTTGTCTTTATCCGAGTAGTTTCATTTGTTTGAGCTAGGAAACATAAAAGCAATAGGCCATAAACATGTACGAGTATAATAAGTAACCATTTTGCGCATTCTTGAATTCATATTGTAATGAAATAAATGTTTTCTGGTTCTGGTTGTATGTCAAGCTATGGAAACGTGCATGTAGAATGAAATGGCATAATTTCATCACATTGTCAGCTTATGGAGCAAGCTATTTTTTGTAAAATTTTATTGACCCGATTACCCTGCAGCGATCTTCTAACTCCTATATGAATATGCATTACAACATTCTCGATGATAAGGATACACAGTATTTAACTTACACAAACTTTTGTCAATACCTCTAAATCACTCGTTTATCAGGGGCACTGTTCGCATAAACACTTTTTTCATACCAAATTTATGACCAAATCTTCACATAAGAATAAGGCGGATAACGAGAAAACAATTTATAAACTTTTCTTTTTTTAAGCATCTGTTTTTCTTGCTAAATGCATAAACGCAAAACCTATTGACATGCATAACGACAACTCCGCCATGAACATTTTGTGTTGGCGGCATGTTGTTTTACAAGGTGCGGTCCGAAATGTCAAGTGCATAGGAAAGTGCATGATACATGGTGAAAAATGACAGGTAAAGACAATTTATCAATTACTGATAATTGATAAATTAATTGATAATTAATCGAGTAAATTAACAAACGCATTTACATGTTCATGTGCTTTAAACCCATATACATTGTATGAGGTATTCCTCAACATATTTACACACATCATGATAACATGTCCGTGTAATGTATACCCCACTTTTATATGAGCCGCGTCATGAGAACGCTAGACTTATACTCATGCGATAATAAAGGCGCAGATCAACTGTACAGTATCTGCACAGCTGATCAGCGCCTTTGTTTTCACTACTCGGCTAGTACAATCCCCCTACTTCTTTAATCTGATATTTCTGTACGCTGTGGCTTGGCTCGGCTGTACGTTACATGTAACGTGGCTGTACGTTACATGTAACGTACAGCCGAGCCAAGCCACAGCAAACCCCGTCGACGGAAAAGCATGCTCATCCACCAAGGGTGGTTTACTGCGCTATATACCTAACACTTACTCGATTCACAAAGTCTCGAGTTTCAAATTTGCATATTTTCAAGGGAAGCTATCCCGTTACATGATCAAGATGTATAGATATGAATTTTTCACCGTATTCGATCTAATAAGTGCACTTGTTCCAAAAATCGCACATCCTGATCGTTTCCGAAAAACATGTGCAGCTCGACTAGCACACAGCTCAACTGGCGTATGGATATCTTACATCAAATTTACACGTTAAATCGCATTAACAACCTTTATTAATGTTTGCGTAGAAGGCAGGAACGGATACACTCATTTTACACGAAACCAAATACATGACCTTATATTTTGGTGTCAGTTTTAAAAATTACCGGGACCGTCTACGTATACAAACTTTAATATGCATGTGCATGAATAGAAAAATCACTGCGCAATATTGCTGTTACTAACGTCCTTGTCCTCAGCCACGGTTACGTCGGTACGTTTTCGTCGCTTTATGGTACTATACAAGTTTGGGATGTCCTGACGTTCGAAATGGGCTACACAACATTCGTATTTGTAAACCCTTCACTTACAAAAACTACCGAAACAGCATCCGACACGCGATGAACTGCAGATACTTGAGTATGTATGTTTTGTATGTTTGATGCATCCACATTTATGTCTCGATGTCGTAACACAAATGACGACAAAATAATGGTGCATACGTAAAAGCAAAATAAAAGAAAAATACTATCATAACCGACATTGTCCCAAATTCATGTACATGTAAAGAAAAGTTTGTATATTTCAGCCACTTACTTTGATGCACTGTGTGACATATCCTATACAAAAGTATTTGCTGCAAATAATGCATTTTTCATCTAATAATATCAATCAGATTTAAAGAGGGAGCGAAATAAAAATTTAAGACCATTAAAATTTCTCGACTGTATATACATGTACATTTACAATGTTCCATACAAACCGCAATTCTGCACAAGGTATAACAAACATGTAAATGTATTTATGAGGTTTTCCGATCTCTCCTTCCGAAAGCGTTGCTGCCTTTTGTGTCGATGATGTTTTAAAGAAATAATTTCATATACCGTAACTTTAAAATTACGAAAACATGCCCATGCAATTTACAGAGATGTTTAAAGATGAAAAAAAAAAATGAAAAATTTCAGAAGAAAATGTTTGCTTTTTCTTATTCATGCTCAAAACATAGATTGTGGGTACACGTTATAACCGCCTCATCGAGGCGGTTCAAACTAGTACCCACAATCTTGTGTTTTGGAGCAAAAGATAAAAAAAAAAAAAATAGATATACCCCTGCATACCCCAGTTTTGCTTTTGATGGGATACACATTTTCCATGAAATGTTTTCCTGATGTAAAATGTTTGAACAAGAATGATTTTAATGATGCAAATGCATGTGCGTGAATAGCAATGTATGGACATGTACATTCATATCTACGTGATGTATTTAGCCGTCAATTGGGAGTAAGTCATATGACAGTGTTGGCTGCACGGTCGGCATTTTTATTTGCTTGACTTTTTATTTCACTTTACGACAGGCAGCTTCCTTATCATGTGAAGGAGCAGTGTCAGCTTCGTGTTCATTAGAGAATGTGACACAAGAACATGACTGTGTATGCCGAAACACACTTCCTGGTAATGCTGCAAATTCTACCACTTGGCCAAATCAGTCAACAGTGATTTCTGTAAATTTTGTTGACCATTTATGTATCTTAATACCATGCAATATTACGGGTGAAAGGGCATCAATTTAGGCGATCCCATAAGTTCATGATTTAAACGGCTTTGTGGTTGTTCATGGAGAATAACTTTTGATGCAAATTCTTTCCTACTACATGTGTAGTCTCGATCTAAAACATACAAGTACATATACATGTACATGTACATGTACGAGCTCAAATTATTTGCGATTTATATGGAACCATAATCTGAATATTTGATAACGGTTACGTTAACAGCTTACCAAGAAATGCTGGCGGACAAGTAAGGTCGGAACATTTAATGAGACAGGCCAGGATGGTTTTACATGTATAGATAGTGCGTTCGCTTCGAAAAAAAAAGTTGCGATTTCGATCTCCGGCCGGTATATTCATGTTATTTTGATGACTTGTGTGTTTATCCTGACATAATTAAAGTAAACCGCCTGTTAAATCATTGCTATTGTACATAATTAAATACCTTTGATCAAATGTCATTAAACTTATTTATTCATTCAATGAAAATGATTCTGATTATCCACATAGTCACTGGAAGTGTGGTAATTTTATTCTTTGTCGGAAAGGACAATGCTCAAGGCGCGAATTTTTAATGACGCCCTTGATTTTTAAATGATTTTTTCGCTTCCATTCTTATGTTCAAAGATCGAATAATCATGGATGATGTGAAAAGCAACACAAGTGACAAAGGTCATCATAAATTTTAATGTAATCAAAAATATATTTATGTGGATTATAAGCCATCTAAACAAATACGTAACATCTGCAAGTTTCATACTTGCAAATACTGATTATTTTTTAATTTATTGTTTTTTATTTATTCAAAAATTATAAACATGCATTTGTCTTTTAAATTCCTCCGAGAAACTCCGAGAAAAAGAGTTTAATCGATAAATCCAGGTAATTACCTTTCTCGGAGAAACACCGAGAAATTTCACCGAGAAACACCGCGAAATTTCACGCTGACGATTTCGTCTACCTGGCTTATTTCGCGGTGTTTCTCCGAGAAATAAAAATTTCGCGTTTGCCATGGTTGCGGAGAAACGCGGAATATGTTGTTATTTTTTTACCGGGACTGTAACTTGCTGAAAAATTCCTGACATAAAATTTGAGCCCTGATCTGACTGGATAGATTTTGGGAGGCCTACAAATGTGAAGAACTTCACAAGTGCATTAACTATTGTTTTAGCCTTGATATTTCTGAGTGGGATAGCTTCAGGAAAGCGAGTTGAAGCACACATTATGGTCAGAAGATATTCACAACCTTTCTTTGTTTTGGGTAAGGGACCTACACAATCAATAATCACTCTGCTGAAAGGTTCATCAAAGGCAGGAATGGGCTGTAACTGAGCTTTAGGAATAGTCTGATTGGGTTTTCCTACCATCTGACAAGTGTGGCAGGATTTGCAGTATTGAGATACATCAGATTTTATTCCTGGCCAGTAGAAATGATTAAGGATCTTGTGATAGGTCTTATTTACACCTAAATGGCCTGACATGGGTGTTTCATGAGCCAAGTTTAAGATTTCAGGGCGATAAACCATAGGAACCACAATTTGGTGGTTAACAGTCCACTCATCTTCTGCGGAGACATCCGGAGGACGCCATTTTCTCATCAAAATGCCATTTTTGACATAATAGCAAACAGGAACCTGGGATATTTCATTTTCATTAAAAGCCCTTTCAAATAAAGGCGAGATATCAGAATCAATGTGTTGTTCTTTACAAAGCTGTGACCTTGACATCTGGTCATGACCTTGATCATTTGACGTTGAGGGTGAAAGGTCATTTTCTGACCCCGACCTTGGATTGCTAGGGTCAGTCTGAATATCAGACTGACTAGGGGAAAGAGATGTTGAAATCTCTTTATTAAAGGACTGACCTATCAAAGTGTCAGTTAAATTTATGTCCTGCATCCCATCATATAATTTGGCTTTCTTTGCCATTGCCCTAGTGACAGCACAAGAAGGGTAAAGGTCAGGAATTTCCTGCTCAATGGGATCAGGCGGTTGATCAACACATGGTGTGCTGGTCAAAAGTGGGTTTACCACAACCTTATCTCCTGCCAAATCATTGCCTAACAGCAAATGAATACCTTTAAAGGGTAAGGAAGGTCTAATACCTACAGCCACGGGACCTTTAACTAAGTCTGAGGACAAATAGATATTATGGAGCGGTACATTAACAAATCCACACTCTACGCCCTGGATAAGGACACTTGTCCCAGAAGAAGACTTCTCGGAAAATGGCAAGGTATCTGCCAAGATAAGGGTTTGAGAAGCTCCGGTATCTCGTAAGATTTTGATAGGGGTAGACTGGGCAGAGTCACTGTTAAGTGACACAAAACCATCTGATAAGAATGGTTCATAAATCTCCATAATAGAATCCTCAGAGACTGACTCTTTACAAGTTATGGTCAGTATAGGGTTTTCTTCCTGGATACAAGACTGTGGTTTAGCCTTTAAGGAGGTGAGACCTGTCGGTTTAGCACTATCTAGATTTTCTCTTTCTTTCTTTCGTTTCAGTGCCAAACATTCAGAAATAATGTGGCCAGTTTTCTTACAATAATTACAAATTGGCTGGGATAAGGGATTTTGTCCTTTGTTTTCACTAGAAAATTTGGGTTTTGGACTGGAATTGTCAGTTGGATTACTGGGATTGGCTTTGGGACCGGACTGAGGGGAATATGGTTTTGACTGAGGGGTAATTTGCTTTGATTGAGGGTTATATGGTTTCCTAGGATATGGCTTGTTGACAAATGAAGCCTTATGAGTCAAAGCATAGTCATCAGCTAAACGTGCTGCTGTTTTCAAGTTTTCAACTTCTCTTTCGTTCAAGAAAGCCTTAACATCAGAATTTATGCACCGTTTGAATTCCTCAACAAGCATGAGCTGCCTTAGCTTTGCATGATCAGAACCTACTTTCTTTGAAGAACACCATCTATCAAATAGTTGCTCTTTTGTTCTAGCAAACTCAACATGAGTCTGGTCATGTTCTTTTCTACAGTCTCTAAATTTCTGCCTGTATGCCTCAGGGACCAACTCATAAGCCTTAAGAATAAATTCCTTTACTGTATCATAATCTGAGCTTTGCTCAAGAGAAAGCTGAGTGTAAATTTCTCGAGCTTTACCAATTACAACACTTTGCAAAAGCAAGGTCCAGTGCTCTCTTGGCCATTTCAAGTTTTCTGCCACCTTCTCAAAATGTAAGAAATATTTGTCAACCTCTTTTTCTTGAAATGGACGAACGAGACGAATGTGTTTTGTGACATCAAATACTGTACTAGTAGCCAAAGGCAAAGATTTTGATTTTGATTTGTCATTAAGTTCAATTTCCTTCATTCGTAACTGAAATTGCCTTTCTCTTTCTTTTTCTTCAATTTCAAATTTAAATTTTTCTTTTTCAATTTCAAGCCTTTCTTCTCTTTCTAATTTTTCTTTTTCTAACTTTTTTCTCGTTTTAATTCTCTTTGTTTTTCCTTCTCTCGTTCTTCCATTTCTAACTTTTGTTTATGCATTCTTTCTTCCCGTTCTAAAGTTTCCAATCTTATTTCTTCCCTTTCGGCCTTTTCTGCCCTTATTCTTTCATCCCGTTCTAAAGTTTCCAACCTTATTCTTTCTTCATACTCAAATTTTAGTTTTTCCATCTCAATTTGTCTTTTGATTTCTAGTTCCCTCAACTGCAAGTCAGTCTGAGTGACTAGAATCTGAGAAGTAGCCGAGGAATCAAAAATTTCCTCGTCAACAAAAAACTGAATCAAAATGTTCTTAATTTCATGTTTTAACATGGAAGTCTTGATATTTGACAACCCATAATGATCAGCTATGTCTAAGAGGTCACTCTTTTTGGCCTTATCTAACAGCTCCTGAGAAGGCGCAGCAATAAAGTCACTTAGTTTGAATGACATGGTTGCTTTTTGCTGGCTTTAGCTATTTAAACAGCAAACAGTGAAGATACTTTAGAATCTTAAATAAATTTGGTGCACAAGAAATTTCAATCCCGGACTCGAGCCCCCAATTCTGTTACGTGCCAGGCGTAACTAGAAGATTAAGGAAACCAACAAGTTGGTTAGCCAGCAACAAGCTTTGTTTAAAATTTAACAAATCTATTTAGAAGTGATTTAACCAGTTATTACATGTGAAACAATCAAAAGCATATATACAATCAAACAAAAATGAATGTACAATACCTTTCAAGATGTTAATTCCCTTAAAGAATGTCTGAATGTCCCTCAGAATTTTTTAACACAAGTCTGTATCAGTTTCTGATCCCAAGAATTAAAGTTTGTTTCAAAATAGCACTATGTCCCAATCCAGACTCGAATATCACAAAGTAATCCAAGAATAAGTTTAAATTCCAGTAAGATAGATTTTGACTTCTTAATAGTAACAGTACCCAAAGATTGTCCTTATGAAAATTCGTAGCCCTTATATAGCACTGAGGAACATTCAGGATTCTTCCAGCAAATTCTATGATATCATATACTAAAAATAAAAAGTTGTTTATCAAAATTTAATGTTTTGGAATATTCTAGAGAGGCCATTATCCTTCCAGAAAATTCCACAATATTCTTTTGACATAAAAAAAGACTTTTCTAGAAGATTCTACATCTTTGGTTCTTCCAGATTTTTCCGGACTTTTCCGTCAAAGAACAATTTGAAATTTCTAGAAAATTCTGAAGTAAACAACCTGTTTATGTCCAATATCTGGGACACTAAAAGTAAATAATTGCTAAGGACAACAAGTAAACATCATATGTATAACATCATACTTTCCTGGGCATACTCCCTTGGGAAGTTTACCAGTACTGAATGCACATCTTTCAACAAGTAACTGTCATACATAACAATAGAGCCATCAGATACTTCTTAGGAGTACATCGTTTTGCTCCAAAACTAGCTATAAATGGTGATATCGGTTGGCTCCCAGCAAAAGAACGACGATGGTGTAATATCCTACGTTACTGGAATAGGTTAATTCAGATGGACAACTCTCGATTATGTAAAAAGATATTTCTATGGGATTACAATATATGCCGAAATAATTGGAGTGCTGACGTCAAATGTATTATGAATAAAATTGGTTAAACACAACGCTTTGAACACTTAGAAGTTTGTGATATTAACAATGGGAAACAGCTACTGTATGACATGTACATGCGTGATTGGTCACATAAAATACAAACAGTATCCAAACCGAGAACGTACAGTACCTTTAAAACTTCGTACAATGTTGAAAAGTACGTTTTGATGAACCTAAATAGGCGGGAACGCTCTATCCTTGCTCAATTTCGAATTGGAATACTACCTTTGCGAGTTGAGACCGGCCGTTATATTGGAGAAAACCCCGAACAAAGACTATGTAAAATCTGTCAAGGTGGTCAGATCGAAGATGAAGCACATTTTCTGTTCAATTGTGACCTCTATAATGACTTAAGACGCCAACTCATATCTGTTATTTCACCGGAACATTTATTCTCGACACTATCAGTGGTAGATAAATTTTCCATTTTGATGAACAATTATCCAAGACAGACAGCTAAATACCTAAGTAACGCATTTGATGAACGAAAGCATTTTCTTTATGTAAATAATTAACTATATGCTGTTCTATTGATAGTTATAATTTGACATTAGCCAGAAGTGACTTATAGGTCCATTGGGCCGGGTACATTTATATAACTATATCATATATATGAAATTATCATGTATTGTACAAGTCACTATAATAAATAAATTACTTACTTACTTACTTACTTAATGGTTCTTGTTTTATATTGCATATTATATCATGTTCTGTTGGCAATGCTTTAAAACTTGATTCCATTAATTGACACATATATTTTAATACTTTCGATGACATCAAAAAATGATCCCCTGCCATCTGCATTCCTACCCCCTTCATGTTCAACCCCATGATATATTCCAGAAACATACGGTGTTCCAGATACTGCATGACACGAAGAGTAGGGTCCCAGAAAAACACGAACATGTGCATTTTATAAGGAATATCACGTGACAAGAATTAGAATTCAGAACTTGCCGTTTGTTTTATACAATTATATTGTCCAATTTTTATCATGGTTTATCAAATATTTTGGGGCAACTAGCCAATTTGATTTTTGGGTGAAACTAATATTACTCCCATCTAAGGCAAAATAATTTCAATAACCTTCACTTGTTGTGTTTTTTAAGTATATGAATCCGCGGATCCAATAGATATTTTGGATTCCAGATATATCCATTGAAATCATTCGAGTTTAACAGGAAACGGATTTCGAAATAGTTCATGGATTTCGATTGTTTATACTTTATTCAGCCACAGAAACGACACTGGGCAACACAAACAATGTCAAAATTTAAAAGTAATATGTTGAATAAGAATGCGTGTATTTGTTTTCATTTTACAAAGATGTACACGTAAATATGACGAAATGAGTATTAACAAAATTATTTAATAATGATGCCAGGTTAATGAAATGTACTCTTACCTGTAGAAAATGATGTTTTTACGTTTATTATAATAAACATATATGGGCCACAACGTGAGAAAATGTACCTTCGGACAAGCTTTTGAGTATAAGAAAAACAAAGTTACTTTGAATGTTTCTAGAGTCTATTAGTCTTTATTTGACCAGAGTATTAACTTATTTTGTGAGTTATGACCAATTTACTATATGAACCCTACAGACGTCATTGTCCTGAAAAATGACGTCAAAATTGCGTAATGCATTTCTGTATGTTAGTAGAGCTTACAAAACTCGATGCATTTGCTTAAAACTGTTTACGCACTGGCTAGAACCTATATTGTTATGATAGAAGCATACCATCTTTACAGGAAATCTGTCGTAATTATTATGTCTATTTTTATGATGATGCGGTTGCTATGGTTACCGTTAAACGATAGATAATGGAAAATTGTGTGAATTATGGGTTAAAACAAGGGCAGATAACTCTAAATATTGAAAAGTAATATGTTTTAAAACTTATTCATTTAGTAGCCCATTTGCTGCTTTCTACTTGTAATGTCAGAATGTCCGAAGGTACATTTTGTCGCGTCGAAAGAAAAATATTTTTTGAATATATTCAGCCCTAAACTTAACAAAACTTGATGATGTCACGAACGTTGCGACGTTTAACGTCGCGTTACTATATGTAAACGTTACTTACGTTGCTATGTTACTATGTTAAATCCGCCTGATGAGTATAACGAAACCGGTCGCGGTAATAAAATAACGTAAAAATCCAGATGTCATTATTTTTTCTATATATATATATATATATATATATATATATATATATATATATATATATATATATATATATATATATATATATATATAAACAAACAGAATTAGCGTTTCATTGAGCAATATCCTTAATAGTGTTCAAGGCGGCCCCCGTGGCCGAGCGGTTAAGAGCGCTGTTTGTTAATCACTCGATCATCTCACCGCTGTGTCTGGTGTAGGTTCGAGCCCCGCTCTGGCCACATGTGAGACAAGCCAAGTTCTGCTTGCGGTTGTGCCAGGTGGTTTTTCTCGGGGTTCTCCCGTTTTCGCCCCGACTACTGATTGGCCCGTCTCATTTGAGCTGAAATTATCTTGAAAGGGACGTAAAACTGAATTAAAAAAAGAAAAAAAATAGTGTTCAAAATAAATAACAAGATACACAATATAAGTCAGACAACAGCTATCGCATAACCAAATTTGGCGAATGTTGTTTGAGGATGTACATATACATGAAGTTATGAACAATGGCCTTATGGCTTACGGGCATTGATTAGCACTATTCTCGTACCAATTTAACACCGGCCTCATTAAGCCAGTGTACCGGTCTCATTTAGCAAGTACGCCACCGTGTTGGTAGCGGGTATAGGATTTTTACAATTCTATAAAGCTATACAAGAAAGATTTGTCTGCCATTTAATCATTTTGATAGTGGTTGTTTGACTTGTAAATTGCACACCGTTCAATGTCACAGAATGATGTTCTGGATGGTTTGTTTTCCAATGTAAATACGCTTACAACTGAACATTTGATGTGTGTCGCTTGGTCCATCGGGGTTCAATTAGCTTCAGATTCAATGGTTGTTTACGTTTTCAATCATTTTCAGCTGTCATATTAGAATTGCTCCCCAAAATATGAGTTTCCTATGATTTTTGCAGACGTTGAGAAAGATCTGGTACAATTTGTTCTGAAAATATTGAATGATAAAGTCGTCAATGACGCAGATTTTCTACCATAACCTTTCTGTCATAATCTTTAGATTCTTTCAAGCGTGCTATGGCATGCTCAACAATTTATGTCCAGACTTCATTGAATGAAAATAAACGGCTAGCAAATTTTAACAACACAAAACACGATCACAGTCAATTCAAGGGAATTATTATGTATAAAACACAGATATTTACAAACTTTGAGTTGCTTCCCTTTACTTAATATTCTCCAACCTCCAATTCTCGAATAGTCGTCGTTATCCAGACCGAATGAAAAACTGTCTGGTGATCCTATGATGACTGATAAAATTCCGTAGGCAGATTAAAATTAGTTTATTTTAAAGAGAATCTGGTGACAGTTGGGCGTCTTCAGTTCCTCTGGTGATCTAGGACGTATTTCCATCCTTATAACGGTTGGATTTAATCTAACCGGCAAGTTACAGCCATTGTCCGTCAATACAAAACGTCAACATACGGATAAAAGTCATCTCTGAATAAAGTTTACTACAATTTAATATTTATGTTTCTGACATATGGATACTGCTTCTTTTCTAGGATTCCCTAGACATAGGTACAAATCAATGTTTTTGATATTTTTGTCCTTAATTTGTACTCTATAGAACTATCATGATGCAATTTACACACCATCTGTGTTTTATGACAGATATTATTAAAATTAACATCATACATTCCATCTGTTTTAATATGAAATTCTTGGTAGCATGCATGTACATTGCATATGTTTTAACAGAAAATTCAAGGTAGCATGCCTGTACATTTTGTGCAATTTTATGGAAACTTCGCTAACTCCGAAAGAGAATCATGAATTTGTTATTATTAGTTCATTTAAATGCCACAAACAAACAATTGTATCTGGCTTAATATTTCTTAATCACAGTTTATTCAAAAAGAATTTCTTAGAAATAGAATATGTATTTAATTTTCTAGTTGACAAATCTATTGATTTTTTCAAAACAGAGAGATCGTGGAAACCCATTACATCAGACCATTAATGCACCTATACTGTTCCCGAGGTTATAAAACTTTTTTCATGCTCAGCTCAGCTGAGCATGGAATATCAACTGCTCATAAATGCTGAAATAGTCGAAATTGTATGAAAATTCAGGTTCAAAACTCAAAAACTGTAAATTTATCCTGCTTATAAATGTTTAAATGCCAACAATTGTTGGCATTTTAACATTTATGAGCAGGGTAAATTTCAAGCTCAGCTGAGTTGAGCATGAAAAAAGTTTAATAACCTCGGGACTAGGTCTGCACTGATATCCCCTGTAATAAAAAATGATTTGGATAAAGTTACACTGTGTGAATTTTGAACGCATACTTATACACGTTTATGTTGACATAATGTTGGAATTAAATTCCTCGCTTTCCTCCCATTTCCAGTCAGTGTACATTTAACATATCCTTGCTTAAAACCCTTGTACCTATGTTGTACCATACCCGCGCATACCAGCTTGAGGTGATGAGATGTTGTCTGGCATTGAACTGTCTGTTGTCCATGCAAAACTTGGCAAATAGTTCGATATGTCATGATAAGCTCTCATAGGAGCAAACACTAAATGTGCAATGGGAACACTGTAAATATAAGCATAACACGATGAGGCCACACCGGTTCCGTGTTTTGTCAGAGGGGCATAAATGCCTTGTCGAGTATAAGTGATGATTTTTGTCACTTTTGATAAGCTTATGAGGTCATTTTCTCCCAGTATTAGATATCTGACCTTTTCAACATTGTCAGCGAATTAAGATACCACATCTGCATACATACAGTCATTAAATGACGAATTCAAAGGCGATACTTCTGTTGTGGTTCCATTTGTTTAATGTTTTGGAGTCGAATTTCTGTGCTTTTTGAACCTTATGTATGTTTTCAGATTTTTATTAAAGTTCGGGTAAATGAGTGGCCGCCTATTTGGAAATAGCTGCTCACTCGGCTAACGATGTGTTTTCTGAGTATAAGTAGCTAATTGTCAATTTAGTTGTACCCATCTCGGGTTTTGAAGTTGGAATTTCTTTCTGATTGTGCCTTTTCCTGATCGTTGCCTACTTGTACCTTTTTCTTACAAACAACGAAAAACAAATGCTTGGTGGTAATAGTAATAGACTCATCTTGCTTTTCGTTCGTGTTGTACTATTTTTTGTGATTTTCTATACTGAACATTACCGCCTGTTGTCTGGATTTGGGATTCTAAATTTGATTGTACAATCTTTGTGCGTTTTCTCCTAGTCTTATTTCTTGTTTTAGAGGCTGCTTAGGTAGTGTATCTACTTTATGTACATGTTGCCTACTTGTACCTTTTTATGTATATACACTATATATTTTATATCAGGTTTGGGAGACATCACCTTTTTCGATAAAACAATCTGGGGCCAGTTGTTCAAAACGTCGTAAGCTTAATATCATCGTTAAGACCTCAACTCAAGTAAAGATTGACATTTTGAACAATTGGCCCCTTCTTATTTGGATGACCAATTGTTCGCTTCTTTATCATAAATTGCCTTGGCTCTTGGTTCTTGGTGTTTGGTGCCACGGGGGATTGCTTCTGTTTGCGCTAATTCCTGGTCTTTACTTAGCTTTAGTATTCTTTATTTTTACGCTTGTTTATGCATAATGTGATTCTTCGATAGAATCAGATGGACGTTATCATGTTCCGCCTTACGGTTGCATGGAATAGCAAATTATGAAACTAACTGTCATATATATATATATATATATATATATATATATATATATATATATATATATATATATATATATATATATATATATATATATATATATATATATATATGGAAAAGGAGAAAAAGTTCTCGGCACAAAATGTGCAAAATATCGTAAAATAACAAGCTGATTCACATGCCGTAAATTTGTATATTTGATTCAGTAAATAAGACAAAGCGCTTTCGCCAGTGCGGCTTTTCAATGTAACGTTAGAAACGGCGACGTTTCCGGTTACGTGACGTTTCCGGTAGTCGACGGCCATATTGAATGTTCATAGTGTCCCGCCGTTGAATTTTCGGCGCACCTTGTATGAAGTATGCAAACGCCCCTATAATTATTTTTTTATATTTATGTTTTTCCCTATGAAGTTAAGTTCGATGCATTTAATAATGGCTTAAAACATTTTATAAAGTAGTGTTCTTTAGCTATTCTAGCCGAAGTTGTCTCAGTTTTAATTTTGAAAAACGGAAACATGACAAATTTTGGAGTGACTTTACTGCACATGTCTAAATGTGCGCTTAAAGGAATTTGTCTTGTCGAGGGGTCTCGTATTTGTTGCGCATGTACTGTGCGCCTGTCTCTTAGTTTTCCGCCAGTTTGTCCTATATAATACTCATTACACCCTAAACATCTAATTACGTACAGGACGTTTTTAACATCACATGACATGTTTGCATTTACATAAAATATTTTACCATTAAAATCAAAGAAGTTTTGTTCTACTATGTGCTGACATAACCCACAGTTTCTTTTGTTACATTTAGTTACTTTATTTGCTTCCCGTGTGGTAGTGCTGGAGGTAAATTTTGCTTTGGTTAATGTCTTTTTCAAGTTTGGAAGTTGGCGCTTGCTTTTGATGAATGTAGTATCTTTCAAAACTTCTTTCATCTTTGAATCTGCGTATAATATTGGTAAATGTTGATTTATAACTGTATATGCTTCTGGATTTCTAGGGTTGTGTGTTGATACATACGGTAAAACACATTCATCTGTTTTTAAGTTTACTTTAAGTAGATCTTTTCTTGGAATTTTCTTAGCAGAATCAATACCGTTTTGTATCAACGATTTAGGGTAATTTCTTTTCAGTAGCGATTGACGTAATTCAGATAACCTTTTGTCCCTTAGTTTTTCGTCTGAAACTATTGTACAAATTCTTCGTGCCAGATTGTAAGGTATGCTCCTTTTAGTATGTCTTGGGTGGCATGAATAGAAATTAAGGTATTGTTTTGTATCTGTAACTTTGAAATATATGTCTGTCTTTAATTGTGTGCCATATTTTATTAAAAGTATGTCAAGGAATGGCAAGCGTGTTTTAGATTTTTCTATTGTAAATTTGATATCTTGGTGTAAGTTATTTATTAAATCATGAAATTTGGTGAGATCATCTTCTGGATTTATCCAGATCATAAAGCAATCGTCAAGAAAACGTTTCCAATTGCGTTTCACATATTCTGCCATTTCCTTGTTGTCTGTTTCTAAGTGTGTATAAAGTTTTTCTTCGAGATACGCTAAAACTAGTGTAGCATACGTTGGGGCGAATTTCGTTCCCATTGCTGTCCCTCTTACCTGGTTGTAGGTACAACCATCAAACAAAAAATTATTGTTCTCGAGAATAGTTTTGATACCTTCGATTATAAAGTCTTTTGTAAAGCGTTTGTGGATTAAATTTGGGTGTTTTTCGAGCCAAAATTTAATTGCTTCTAATCCTAGTTCATGTGAGATATTTGTATAAAGAAAATTCAACGGCGGGACACTATGAACATTCAATATGGCCGTCGACTACCGGAAACGTCACGTAACCGGAAACGTCGCCGTTTCTAACGTTACATTGAAAAGCCGCACTGGCGAAAGCGCTTTGTCTTATTTACTGAATCAAATATACAAATTTACGGCATGTGAATCAGCTTGTTATTTTACGATATATATATATATATATATATATATATATATATATATATATATATATATATATATATATATATATATATATATATATATATATATATATTGAATAACGTTGTTTTATGTACATGTACATGTAGTTAAGACGGAAGCTTTTTGCGTTCCTGTGTTTGCATAAAGGCGATGTTGGTTATGAAGGAACAAAGAAACAATGGTTGTGTCATAGAGAATAATTTATTTAACAGATGAATCAAGAACCGGCATAAAGTGCATACATGTTCGAATGTACATGGTATAAGCAAATGCATTTTGTCATTGCTCTTCACTGAATATAAATAATGTAAAAGATATATATGCATAAGATGAGAAAAGTCCCTAAAAGCCTATAATCGAGGGGGGGGGGGTAATTTTTCAAACATGTAATTTAAGCACAATTTTATTTTGTATTATTTGGTTAATAAGTAAATAGTGTGACAAAGAATTTGACAGCGTTCCCGAATGCCAACAGGTGGAGATAACGCTTGGTTTTTGTACCTACCAATATATTTACAAGTTCTTACACTTCTTATGTTTATGGAGCAAAAATAAAGTTTTCTGTGTATTTGACTGCGCTATAAACCAAAGCAGAATTGATGTAGTCAATATTAATCAGTTTTGGTTTTGTTGCTATTTCGGATCAAAATATAAAAAATGGGGACCATTAATATTTTAAGTTTAAAAGTATGTCCCCCCTAGACCAAACAAATCCTTTTTACTAGAGACACCCAATATATATTTACACAATATATGTTACATATAGTGAGAAGCTGGGTCTAGGGAGGCGGATACTTTTAAACGAAAAATATTATTGGTCCTTATTTTATATTGCATATTATATCATGATATGTTGACAATGCTTTAAAACTTGATTTCATTAATTGACACAATTATTGTAATACTTTAGATGCCATCAAATATTGATCTTCTGCAATCTGCATTCCTACCCCATTCATGTTAAACCCCCAGGATATATTCCAGAAACATGAGGTGTTCCAGATATTGCATGACACGAAGAGTAGGGACCCAAGAAAAGAAAAAAAAAAGAACATGTACATTTTAGAAGGAATATTGGTTGGACATCCTATCACGTGACAAGAATTAGAATTCAGAACTTGCCGTTTGTTTTATACAATTATATTGTCCAAATTTTATCATGGTTCATCAATATTATGGGGCATCTAGCCAATTTGATTTTTTGGGTGCAGCTTATTTTACCCCCATCTAAGGCAAAATAACTTCATTAACCTGCATTTGTTTTTTTCCTAAGTATACTGTATGTATCCGCGTATCCAATAGATTTTTTGGGATCCCAGATATATCCATTGAGATCATTCGAGTTTAACATGAAAGGGATTTCGAAGTATATCATAGATGGATTTCGATTGTTTATACTTTCTTCAGCCGCAGAAACGTCAGGAGCAAAACAAAAAAAAATGTGAAAAATTAAAAGTAATATGTTGTATAAGAATGCGTGTATTTGTTTTTATTTTAAATACACGTACACGTAAATATGACGAAATGAGTATTAACAAAAAATGATGCCAGGTTAATGAAATGTGCTCTTACATATAGAAAATGGTTTTTGCGTTTATTATAATAAACATATATATATATATACATTTCATTGAACAATATCCTTATAGTGTTCAAAATAAATAACATTTGGAAGTGATATAGATACACAGTGTAAGTCAGACAACAGCTATGAAATAATCAAATGGCGAATGTAGTTTGTAGATGTACTGTACATATATACTGGACAAATAAAGTTAGGGATCAAACTTTTAAAGCGCAATCTCTACAAGATTTCGAACTGCTGGTGGAATGAAACATTTCTATCATCAAGGTAATTCGTTTTGTAAGCTTTGTACACTTGAAGGTCGAAACAATAGTCTTTGCATTCAACAAGACCATGCTTTAAGTCACACTTCCCTTAAAATGAAAGTGGTATGAAATTCCCATAAAGAACTGATGGTGTGTAAGTTTGTTCGCGCAAAACTTTTAAAAATGGCTGTAAATGTCCAATCTTATTAGCTGGCTGAGCTTAGAATCTTGATGACTATCATGCAAATTCGCAAAATTTTCATGAATTGGCAAAATTTATTTATGTTTTTTTTTTTTTGTGGAATCAGTTTTAATGCACTTTTTATCACTTTGGTTTTTAGGGTAGTGTGCTTTAAAGAACAGCTGTGCTTAAGTTTGGTGATGCACAATTTCAAAATTGGTGGCACATGAAAGTGCGATAAAACTGCTAATCCACCATATAAATGAAAAAAAAAATGATTAATTATCGATTGACCCTAAATGCATTCTTAAAAGTTTGATCCATACCTTATTCGTTCTAATTAGCGCACAGTGCGCTTAACTTTTCAAAATAACTTAAAAGTTAAGGTAACAAAATATCGTTCTAATAAGCGCACACTAACTGCTGAAATTTCCATGTCAAAAATACAAATGATGATGTATTTTAAGTTTTCCAATCGTTGCAAAATATTGTTTGATCATCCAAGTTTAAGTTTGAACGTGGTTAATACCGAATTTATGTGTAAAATTGGTAAAAAATACCGATGTGTTAGTCGAGCAGTGTGCGCTTAAGCTCATGATTTTTGGAAATGACCAGGGTGTGCGCTTATTGGAGCATGTGCGCTAATTGGAACGAATACGGTAACTTATTTTGTCCAGTATAGTTATGAACAGTGGTCTTGTGGAACACCGGCATTGATTAGCACTATCCTCGTCCCGGCCACTAAAATCCAGTGTACCGGCCTCATTTAGCAAGTTCGCCGCCGTGTTGGTATAGCGGGTATAGGATTTCTGCAATTCTATAATAATATACAAGACAAGATTTGTCTGCCATTTGATCACTTGATAGTGGTTGTTTGACTCATAAATTGCACACCGTTCAGTGTCGCACAATGATGTTCTGGAGGGCTTGTTTTCCAATGTAAATACGCTTACAACTGAAAATTTGACGTCTGTCGCTTGCTCCATCTGGGTTTAACTGATGAGTATGTTTAGCTTCAGATTCAATGGTTGCTTACGTTTTCAATTATTTTCAGCTGTCATATTAGAATTGCACCCCAAAATACGAGTTTCCTATGACTTTGCAGACAATGAGAAAAATCTGGTGTAATTTGTTCTGACAAAATTGAATGATAAAGTCGGCAATGACGCAGACTTTCTACCATAACCTTTCTACGATAATCTTTAGATTGCTTTCAAGCGTGCCATCAAGAAAACATGTCCGTGTAATGTCCCCCCCCCCTTGAACCACACTTTTATATAGCAAAATTGGGGTATACAGGGGTATGCCTTTTTTTCTTATTTTTGCTCCAAAACATATATTTTGGGTACTCTCGTTAGAACCGCATCGGTGCGGCGGTTCTAACGTGTATCCACAATCTATGTTTTGAGAAAAATTAGAAAAATATCAAAATTTTTCAGTTGAAAATTTTCAATTTTTAAAGCTCTAAAAATCTCTCTTTATTGTATGGGCAAGTTTTCGTAATGCAATGGCATGCTCAACAATTTATGTCCAGACTTCATTGTATGAAACTAAAGGGCTAGCAAAAATTAACAACACAAAACACGATCACAGTCAATTCAAGGGAATTATTATGTATAAAACACAGATATTTACAAACTTTGAGTTGCTTCCCTTTACTTAATATTCTCCAACCTCCAATTCTCCAATAGTCGTCGTTATCCAGGCCAAATGAAAAATTGTCTGGTGTCTCTATGATGACTGATAAAATTCCGTTGGTAGATTCAAATTACACTGTAGTTTATTTTAAATGCAATAAAATCTGGTGACAGGTGAGCGACTATAGGTCCACTGGTGCTCTCACATATTTACAGCCTTATAACGGTTGGACTTAATCTAACCGGCAAGCTACAGCCATTGTCCGTCAATACATAACGTCAACACACGTATAAAATTCATCTCTAAATAAAAGTTTACTACAATTTAAAATTTATGTTTCTGCAATATGCATACTGCTTCTTTTCTAAGATTCCCAAGACATAGGTACAAATCAATGTTTTTGATACTTTTGTTCTTAATTTGTACTCTTAAGAACTATCATGATGTAATTTACCCTCAATCTATGTTTTATGACAGATTTTATTAAAATTATCATACATTCCATCTGTTTTAATATGAAATTCTTGGTAGCATGCATGTACATTGCATCTGTTTAATAGGAAATTCAAGGTAGCATGCCTGTACATTTTGTGCAATTTTATGGAAAGTTCAGGTTGGTTAATTCCAAAAGAGATTTTGTTATTATTATTTCAATGAACTGCTATAAACTAACAATTGTAACTGACTTAATATTTCTTTTTTTTTTTCTTTTTTAAAAAAATCACTGTTTATTCAAAAAGAATTTCTGAGAAATAGAAAATGCATTTAATTTTCTAGTTGACAAATCTATTGATTATTTTTCAAAACATAGAGATCATGGACACCCATTAGATCGGACCATTAATGCACCTATACTGTTCCCGAGGTAATAAAACTTTTTTCATGTTCAGCTCAGCTGAGCATGAAATATCAACTGCTCATAAATGCTGAAATAGTCAAAATTATATGAAATTTCAGGTTCAAAACTCAAAAACTGTAAATTTATCCTGCTTATAAATGTTTAAATGCCAATAATTGATGGCATTTTAACATTTATGAGCAGGGTAGATTTCAAGCTCAGCTGAGTTGAGCATGAAAAAAGTTTTATAATCTCGGGACCAGGTCTGCACTGATATCCCCTGTAATAAAAATGATTTGGATCAAATTATACTGTGTGAATTTTGAACGCATATTTATACACGTTATATTGACATAATGTTGGAATTAAATTCCTCGCTTTCCCCCCATTTCCAGTCAGTGTACATATAACATATCATTGCTTAAAACCCTTGTACCTATGTTCTTCCATACCCGCGCATACCAGCTTGAGGTGATGAGATGTTGTCTGGCATTGAACTGTCTGTTGTCCATGCAAAACTTGGCAAATAGTTCGATATGTCATGATAAACTCTCATAGGAGCAACCACTAAATGTGCAATGGGAACACTGTTAATATAAGCATAACACGATGAGGCCACACCTGTTACAACAATGGTTCCGTGTTTTGTCAGAGGGGCATAAAAATGCCTTGTCGAGTATAAGTGACGATTTTTGTCACTTTTGATAAGCTTATGAGGTCATTTTCTCCCAGTATTAGATATCTGACTTTTTTCAACATTGTCAGCGAATTAATATACCACATCTGCATACATACAGTCATTAAATGA
The DNA here is from genome assembly GCA_964017185.1 of Rugalucina vietnamica. Classification (NCBI taxonomy): domain Eukaryota; kingdom Metazoa; phylum Mollusca; class Bivalvia; order Lucinida; family Lucinidae; genus Rugalucina; species Rugalucina vietnamica. Next base: position 8,673,687 of record OZ024880.1, read on the forward strand.
CGAATTCAAAGGCGATACTTCTGTTGTGGTTCCATTTGTTTAATGTTTTGGAGTCGAATTTCTGTGCTGTTTGAACCTTATGTATGTTTTCAGATTTTTATTTAAGTTCGGGTAAATGAGTGGCCGCCTATTGGGAAATAGCTGCTCATTCGGCTAACGATGTGTTTTCTAAGCTAATTGTCAATTTAGTTGTTCCCATCTCGGGTTTTGAATTTGGAATTTCTTTCTGATTGCGCCTTTTCCTACTTGTACCTTTTTCTTATAAACAACGTAAAACAAATGCTTGGTAGTAAGAGTTAAATAGACTCATCTTGCTTTTCTTTCGTGTTGTAATATTTTTGTGATTTTCTATACTGCACTTTCATTACCGCCTGTTGTCTGGATTTGGGATTCTAAATTTGATTGTACAATCTTTGTGCGTTTTTTCCTAGTCTTACTTCTTGTTTTAGAGGCTGTTTCGGTAGTGTATCTACTTTATGTACAAGTTGCCTACTTGTACTTTTTATGTATGTACACTATATATTTTATATCAGGTTTGGGAGACATCACCTTTTCCGAAAAAAAAATCTGGGGCCAGTTGTTCAAAACGTCGTTAGCTTAATATCATCGTGAAGACCTCAACTCAAATAAATGCTGACTATTGACATTTTGAACAATTGGCCCCTGCTTATTTGGATGACCAATTGTTCGCTTCTTTATCATTAATTGCCTTGGCTCTTGGTTCTTGGTGTTTGGTGCTACGGGGGATTGCTTCTGTTTGCGTCAATTCCTGGTCTTTACTTAGCTTTACTATTCTTTATTTTTACGCTTGTTTATGCATTATGTGATTCTTCGATAGAATCAGATGGACATTATCATGTTCCGCCTTACGGTTGCATGGAATAGTAAATTATGAAACTAACTGTCATATTTTTTTAATAACGTTGTTTTATGTACATGTACATGTAGTTAAGACGGAAGCTTTTTGCGTTCCTGTGTTTGCATAAAGGCGATGTTGGTTATAAAGGAACAAAGAAACAATGGTTGTGTCATAGAGAATAATTTATTTAACAGATGAATCAAGAACCGGCATAAAGTGCATACATGTTCGAATGTACATGGTATAAGCAAATGCATTTTGTCATTGCTGTTCACTGAATATAAATAATGTAAAAGATATAATTTATATGCATAAGATGAGAAAAGTCCCTAAAAGCCTATAATCGAGGGGGGGGGGGTAATTTTTCAAACATGTAATTTAAGCACAATTTTATTTTGTATTATTTGGTTAATAAGTAAATAGTGTGACAAATAATTTGACAGCGTTCCCGAATGCCAACAGGTGGAGATAAAACGCTTGGTTTTTGTACCTACCCATATATTTACAAGTTCTTACACTGCTAATGTTCATGGAGCAAAAATATAGTTTTCTGTGTAGTTGACTGTTATTTTTTGCTATAAACCAAATCAGAATTGATGTTGTCAATATTAACCAGTTTTGGTTTTGTTGTTATTGCAAATGCGCATCACAGAAACCCTTTTAAGATCACTATGTTTCGGATCAAAATATAAAAATGGGGACCATTAATATTTTAAGTTTAAAAGTATGTCCCCCCTAGACCCAACAAATCCTTTTTACTGGATACACCTAATATAACACAATATATGTTACTGAGAAGCTGGGTCTAGGGGAGCATACTTTTAAACTAAAAGTATAATTGGTCCTCATTTTATATTGCATATTATATCATGATCTGTTGACAATGCTTTCAAACTTTATTCCATTAACTGACACATTTATTTTAATACTTTAGATGACATCAAAATTGATCTTCTTCCAGCTGCATTCCTATCCCCTTCATGTTCAACCCCAGGATATATTCCAGAAACATGAGGTGTTCCAGATATTGCATGACACGAAGAGTAGGGACCCAGGAAAAGAAAAAAAAATGAACATGTACATTTTATAAGGAATATTGGTTTGACATCCTATCACGTGACAAGAATCAGAATTCAGAACTTGCCGTTTGTCTTATACAATTATATTGTCCAATTTTATCATGGTTCATCAATATTTTGGGGCATCTAGCCAATTTGATTTTTTGGGTGCAGCTTTATACCCCCATCTAAGGCAAAATAATTTCATTAACTTGCATTTGTTTTTTTCCTAAGTATATGTATCCGCGGATCCAATAGATTTTTGGGGATCCCAGATATATCCATTGAGATCAGTCGAGTTTAACATGAAACGGATTTCGAAATATATCATAGATGGATTTCGATTGTTTATACTTTCTTCAGCCACAGAAACGTCAGGAGCAAAACAAAAAACTTGAAATGTTAAAATTTAAAAGTAATATGTTGTATAAGAATGCGTGTATTTGTTTTCATTTTAAATACATGTACACGTAAATATGACGAAATGAGTATTAACAAAAATGATGCCAGGTTAATGAAATGTGCTCTTACATATAGAAAATGATTTTTACGTTTATTATAATAAACATATATATATACACATTTCATTGAACAATATCCTTATAGTGTTCAAAATAAATAACATTTGGAAGTGATATAGATACACAGTGTAAGTCAGACAACAGCTATGAAATAATCAAATTTGGCGAATGTAGTTTGTAGATGTACTGTACATATAGTTATGAACAGTGGCCTTGTGGAACACCGGCATTGATTAGCACTATCCTCGTTCCGGCCACTTAAATCCAGTGTACCGGCCTCATTTAGCAAGTACGCCGCCGTGTTGGTATAGCGGGTATAGGATTTCTGCAATTCTATAATAATATACAAAACAAGATTTGTCTGCCATTTGATCACTTGATAGTGGTTGTTTGACTCATAAATTGCTCACCGTTCAGTGTCGCACAATGATGTCCTGGAGGGCTTGTTTTCCAATGTTAATACGCTTACAACTGAAAATTTGACGTCTGTCGCTTGGTCCATCTGGGTTTAACTGATGATTTTATTTAGCTTCAGATTCAATGGTTGCTTACGTTCTGAATTATTTTCAGCTGTCATATTAGAATTGCACTCCAAAATATGAGTTTCTTATGATTTTGCAGACAATGAGAAAAATCTGGTGTAATTTGTTTTGACAATATTGAATGATAAAGTCGGCAATGACGCAGACTTTCTACCATAGCCTTTCTACCATAATCTTTAGATTACTTTCAAGCGTGCCATCAAGAAAACATGTCCGTGTAATGTTTTCCCCCTTGAACCCCACTTTTATATAGCAAAATTGGGGTATACAGGGATATACCTATTTTTCTTATTTTTGCTCCAAAACATATATTTTGGGTACTCTCGTTACTCGGTGAGGCGGTTCTAACGTGTACCCACAATCTATGTTTTGAGCAAAAATAAGAAAAATATCAAAATTTTTCAGTTGAAAATTTTCGATTTTTAAAGCTCTAAAATCTCTGTTTATTGTATGAGCAAGTTTTCGTAATGCACTAGCATGCTCAACAATTTATGTCCAGACTTATTGTATGAAACTAAACGGCTAGCAAAGTTTAACAACACAAAACACGATCACAGTCAATTCAAGGGAATTATTATGTATAAAACACAGATATTTACAAACTTTGAGTTGCTTCCCTTTACTTAATATTCTCCAACATCCAATTCTCCAATAGTCGTCATTATCCAGGCCAAATGAAAAATTGTCTGGTGTCTCTATGATGACTGATAAAGTTCCGGTGGTAGATTCAAATTAGTTTATTTTAAATGCAAGAAAATCTGGTGACAGGTGAGCGTCTATAGGTCCACTGGTGCTCTCACATATTTCCAGCCTTATAACGGTTGGACTTAATCTAACCGGCAAGTTACAGCCATTGTCCGTCAATACATAACGTCAACACACGTATAAAACTCATCTCTAAATAAACGTTTACTACAATTTAAAATTTATGTTTCTGCCATATGCATACTGCTTCTTTTATAGGATTCACAAGACATAGGTACAAATCAATGTTTTTTATACTTTTGTCCTTAATTTGTACTCTTAAGAACTATCATGATGCAATTTACCCTCAATCTGTGTTTTATGACAGATTTTATTAAAATTATCATACATTCCATCTGTTTTAATAGAAATTCAAGGTAGCATGCCTGTACATTTTGTGCAATTTTATGGATACTTGGCTAACTCCGAAAGAGAATTTGTTATTATTATTTCATTTAAATGCTATAAACTAACAATTGTAACTGACTTAATATTCCTTTTTTTTTTAAAAAAAATCACTGTTTATTCAAAAAGAATTTCTGAGAAATAGAAAATGCATTTGATTTTCTTGTTGACAAATCTATTGATTATTTTTCAAAACATAGAGATCGTGGACACCCATTAGATCGGACCATTAATGCACCTATACTGTTCCCGAGGTTATAAAAACCTTTTTCAAGCTCAGCTCAGCGGAGCACTGAATATCAAATGCTCATTAATGCTGAAATAGTCGAAATTATTAGAAAATTCAGGTTCAAAACTTAAAAACTGGCAATTTATCCTGCTTATAAATAATAAAATGCCAACAATTGTTGGCATTTTAACATTTATGAATAGGATAAATTTCAAGCTCAGTTGAGTTGAGCATGAAAAATGTTTTATAAACTCGGGACCAGGTCTGTATTGATATCCCCTGTAATAAAATTATTTGGATAAAGTTACAGTGTGTGAATTCTGAACTCATATTTATACATGATTCTGTTGACATAATGTTGGAATCAAATTCCTCGCTTTCTCCCCATTTCCATTCAGTGTACATATAACATATCCTCGCTTAAAACCCTCGTACCTATGCTATACCATACCCGCGCATACCAGTGCATGCCAGTTTGAGGTGATGAGATGTCTGGCATTGAACTGTCTGTTGTCCATGCAAAGCTTGGCAAATAGTTCGATATGTCATGATAAGCTCTCATAGGAGCAAACACTAAATGTGCAATGGGAACACTGTTAATATAAGCATAACACGATGAGACCACGCCGTTCACAACAATGGTTCCGTGTTTTGTCAGAGGGGCATAAATGCCTTTTCGAGTATCAGTTGTGATTTTTGTCACTTTTGATAAGCTTATGGAGTCATTTTCTCCGAGTATTAGATATTGGCCTTCTTCAACATTTTCAGCGAATGCAGTTTCCACATTTGTCCAGTCATTAAATGAAGAATTATTTTTAACAACGTAGAGCAAATGTTTGGCAGTAAGAGTTAAATATTTTCCAGAATCGGTGTGTATTGTATAAAACAGACCATAACCGTTGTCATCTCGGTCCATAAACGTCATGACGTCACTGTATTCCAATACGCCGTCACTGCGCATGCTTAGAACGCGGTCGCCACTGCGCAAGTCCGACATTGGAATATATCCGAGTTTCTCCGAATGCACCATGACATTTCCAGGAAAACAACCACCCGTCTTTGTTGCAACGGAAGAGTCTGGAACAGAAATGACACATATTTACGATTCAGAGACATTGCAAGCAGTTGCCCTAACGGATAAATTTTGTGCAAAAATGTAAATGTAAAAATGTCCATGTAACTACTAAAACAATCCTTATTATGGAAGTCATTAATGGTTGTGCATTAAACATGTTAAAAACAATTTCAGCAGTGATACAATGTAACGGAATAAGTGTATTTGCGGGTGGGATTTATTATATCGGATATAAATTCAGTGTGTTCACTTGATGATTTTGATTTTGTTTGAGTTGTGGCTAAAATGAGCTTGAAAAAATAACCACCAAAGTACCAAAAAAGGATTATATGTATGGATGGTTTGATTTGAACCACTTTTCATGAAAATGCCTAGGCCTTGTAATCAGATAGTCGGTAGTCTCTAAGCTTTGCCTTGAGGCACAAAAAACATCTATTTCTCACGGTCCCAATGGGCCGGGGCCGAAAGTCCCATCCGACCACCTTTTAAGTACATGTGAAGTGTGTAGATTCTCAAAAACATGTGACTGTTTTATAACGGGTTCGCGATGAGTTACATGTCCCTGATATATTACTGGTTTTATAATAAATGATATCATTTTCCTCAATATGTTTACATACACTATGATTAATTCAGTCAAAAACATTAATCGCATATTTTTTTCACAAATATGTGAGAGTTTTTAGTCATTTTGCAAGTTCCGTTTGTGTGCTTAGTCCTTCAGTTATGTTAGCTTTTCAATCTGCTAGACAAATGTTCTTTACTGGAGTTCTGTCACAAGTAAACCTATCGAAGAGGTTTCAAAAAATATTCTGCCCTATGAAATATTTTAAGGTACGGAGACGTGCGTGATTCTTGAAATAACAGGACTTAATAAGGGGTGGGTGGGATAAAAATGCAATTTTGGCGCTTATGTTATCTGCAGGTACATATTCGCCGAATGATACAGACGCAAAGCCTGAAGGCCCATTATAACGACCTACATTTATTTATGAATTATTTCGATATTCAATTTTCACTTTTATTTTCTGTCTGGCGTCTAGCGTGTTTGAAGAGGCTTAGTTCAAATAAAACTAAATATATTGACCTTATAAACCTTCACTGTCTTTTTACTGTCATCCCTTGTTTCATTTATTTACATTCCGACCCTTTTAATCCCAGAAAGGTTATTGTCATCACGTTCTGGTGAGCTTTGTCATTAGAATACCAAGGCTCTATTATAAGAATCTTATATGGGGTTCTGTTCTAGATGGAAGTTTCCAACCCAAGGGATGACCGTGCTGAGCGGAACCGAGGCTCCGCCGAGGTTCCGCTCAGCACGGTCATCCCGAGGGTTGGAAACTTCCATCTAGAAAAGAACACCATATTAGATTCTTTTTCTTGCACAACAACCCCCCAAATCTGGTTTATTTCAAGGTTTTGCGTATTTTTTTTGGCGCACTTAGCCTGGGTGAGAACACCTGGGTGAGATGCAATTTTATCACCCAGGCAAAAAGTGTGGCAATTTCTGTCTGGTGTGCAAGAAATAAAGTGCCGGTCCAAATGAATCGTATGCAATCGTACGATTGTCTAATCATACGTTTATTGATAAGACTGCGTATGCGTATGCAAAATTTATAAAATATTTTCCAAACTTGTTTCTTTCTTAATTTGCATATCAGGGTCAAAGAAATGACCCCCAAATTAATATTAAGACAACTGTATGGCAATCCTAAGCGATCATAAGCGCAGTGGGACTGAGACTTTAATCGGACTAGACTACACAGCTACGTGTACAATTTTCAGAGCTGCTTATCATACAAGCTGAAATTCCATACAAGCTAAATATTCATACAGGCTAAAATTCCCCACATGAATCGGAGACAAATACAACGGCTAATCTGTGTCTTTGCTGTCTCAAACGACAACAACAGGGTTTCTCACAATGGAATCAACTCCATCCCATGATTTTAATGAGTGTTTTAAACCCCTCAATAAAGTGAAAACAAAACTTGTAGGTTAAACATTGTGGTTCTTCATTTTCAAAGTGTGTATGTATATAAACCTTTGTTGAAAGCATAGCACATTAGTGTTAATGTATAATGTAAAGGTTTAATAGTCACAGAACAAGTGGCTGTAAAAGGCCTAAATAAGTCTTGGCTATTTATGATAATGGGCTTTAAATTGCTTGTTTTCAAACTAGAAACGATACGTTACGGTTGTATCTCTCTGCAAACACTGAAAAGAATATTCCTTTTCTCCATCATGAGAAAAGAACACAGAATTGCCAACTTCTTTATATGATATGTTGTGATTTATAAAATAACAAGAATTTGGTCGGTTTATATAGAAGTTCCCAAGCATCAGAGAAAACAACACAATTATGTAAACACCGTGATGAAACAGACAGAACTAAGCAATGTAACATTATAATTTATTTGTTTGTCCTTGATGACTCATAGACTACTTAAGAGATTTATCACGAGGACCGAACAGCTGACTTAATGTTGTGAACCACTGCAGTAGATGAGGGTGAGGTAAGGCGCCTGTAAAGAATGACCCCCACCCTGTTATTTATAACTGATTGTTCCACGTCGGTAATACCGTTGTGGTTCCGTTCATCGTAGTTATTTCAATTATGAGTTCTATGTTGCATGACCTTTTGGCCACACGAATATAATTTGGATATTCACTTAAAGCACTCTGCATTTTATTCGTTCTGTTAAAGCTAGCAATATGACCACCTCACTTCAATAGCTGTTCACCCTGCTTTCTGTTATACAAGTTACATGTTGGTACATGTACCTATGAATTATACTTTCTTACCATGATTTTCCTTATCCCTTGTTTATATTTGAGTATACTGGAGCCACGTCAGAAGTGACGCCTGTAAAACTGGTTTAAACCCACAGTTATTGTATATTAATGATGCTTCCAATGCGATTCCTCTGTTGTGGTTCGAATTGTTTGATGTTTTGGTGTTGAAGTTTTGTGCTGTTTGCACCTTATCTACATTTTTATAGGTTTTGTCACAGGTGTTAAAGTTTATTAAAGTCTCATATGTTAAGTTCTGGTAAATGAGTTGCCGCCAATCAGGCATATAATTGCTCACTCGGCTTACGATATGTTCTCTTTATATAAGCACCTGATTGTCAATTTAGGTCTTTTCCATTTCTTTCTGAATACGCCATTTCCTGATCATTGCTTATTTTACCTTCTGATAATAATAAATGTCATTAATATCATTATTATTACTGCCCTATCTAAAAGTACGTCGAAATTATTTTGCAATTACCTGATTTCACTGAACAATGAATATGTCCGTGTGACTCGTAGAACACCCAATCAAACCCGGCATCAACCGCTAGCCTCGCCAGCATGCCCAACTTTGACCTATCTCTATCATTAGTCGCCACATCTACAGCACGGCCCTCGTAGTGTAGTGAGTTTTCCCCGTGGAGGTAGTTATCGTCCCAGGCCTCTTTGACCTTCAGTTTTACAGGGGGTGTGACAGGTGGGTTTCCCGGCCATTGATTCTGTACCAGGACCGCCAGGATGTTTAGCTTTTCCTTACAGCGCTGAAAATGAAGCAGATGATACATTAGATAATCACCTCATTATGACAGCCAAATGCCTGGACCATATTGCAGCAGCGGCGCTCGTAAGTCCAATAAACAGTGGATAAAATATAAACGTTTGGTCCTTTGGAAGCAGTGAAAATGTTCAAAGGGATGTAGTATGGGCCATATTGCGCAATTTCGGGTACTGAACCCTCATCAGTGTCGATAGCCAGAGAAATATACTGCAATTTTAAAGATTTACAAAAGGGAAGTCTAAATCAAAGACAAATGCATTAACAGGGTAAAAAATAAAACATTGTTTAGAAGATGGCTCTAAACGTACAGTTTTGAATACTCTGAATATTCTAATTTACATGTATCTCAAAGGGCCGAAAGAAAAAATATAATCTGCACTATGAATGATGTACGGGGAAACTTTTTAGAGGCCACCACACGGCACAACGCCAGCTGCAGTAATAGGAAATAAAGTATAAACGTTTGATCCTTTGGAAGCAGTGAAAATGTTCAAAGGGAGGTAGTTTAGGTCATAGTGCGCAATTTCGGGTACTGAACCCTCATCAGTGACCCTTTATATACCGGGGACGATAGGCAGAAAAATATATTGCAATTTTAAAAATTTTCAAAAGGAAAGTCTAAATCAAGACAAATGCTTAAACCGGGTAAAAAATAAAACATTGTTTAGAAGACGGCTCTAAACGTACATTTTTAATACTCTGAATATTCTAATTCATCTCAAAGAGCCTAAAGAAAAATATACATGTAATCTGCACTATGGATGATGTACGGGGAGACTTTTTAGGGCCACCACACGGCACAACGCCACCTAAAGTAATAAGAAATAAAATATAAACGTTTGATCCTTTGGAAGCAGTGAAAATGTTCAAAGGGAGGTAGTATGGGCCATATCGCGCAATTTCGGGTACTGAAGAAAAACATCGTCCTACGAACTCACAATCTGCTTGTTTATGCTCGTTTCAGTCTTTGTTAAACATATAGTTATTGACATATTGTCATCTTAAAACATCATTTCTTGGTAAATAACAAGATTAAAAGATATGGAAGTAACAGGCGAAAAAATCCAAGACATATGTACAAGTGCCGTAATTCCCCTGCTTGTATGAATATACTGTTTTTTTTTTTTTTTTTTTTTTTTTTTTTTTTGTTTTTTTTTTTGTTTTTTTTTTTTTGTTTTTTTTTTTCAGATCTAATTAAGTAGATTTGTTTTAAATTATGTTAACTTATTGATTCCAACAAATAAAATGAGAATAATAATAGTAAAACTAGGACGCCCGGGTCTATGTACATGGAGACTGAAAAATGTTGTGAATTACATGTACACCTACATGTACATCTATTCTAAATGATACATGTATATTATTTTTTATATAATGCATGTACGCTACTTTTGTATTTCGTAAGGAACTAAGGCTTTGTTGTTTTTGATTTGTAGGAAAATAAAATGTCCTCATAGCAAATTTTGGAATTATATATGTATTTAATCAAGTTAAACGTTTAATATAATCTACTTAAGCGTAATTGGTGGTACATATGACGAGCTTATCCTTATTAATCGCAATTAGTCTGGGATTATTTCTTGTCCCATTTTCTCATATGTGCTTACATGTGCTTAAGAGATAAATGCCATGCTAAAATTTGCCCTATATATTTAATAGAATTATTCTTTTTTCCTTACAATACGGGCACGTATGTTCAAGTGCATAAACAGTTTATTAAGTTTTTGCAAATGAAGCCTTTGAAAAGAAACTTGACCAAAGCATTTACTAGCATGATATTGTACAGTCTGAGCACATGGTGTTGTAAAGCGACCGAATACGGTATTTGATACTTCTGTTGTAGTTCTTTCGTTTTATGTCTTGGTGTTTTAAAATTTTTTGTGCTGCTGGCACCTCATGTATGTTTTCATATTTTTAGTTAAGTTTAGGTAACTTAGTGGCCACCTATTGGGAAAGTACCTGCCCATTGGGCTTACGAGATGTTTTCATGGTATAAGTACTTGATTGTTAATTTAGTTTTTTCCCATCTCGGTATTTTGAGTGGGAATCTTTTTCTGATTGCGCCTTTTCCTGATTTTTGCCTAGTTGTACCTTTTTTGAAAATACTTGTACACTCATCTCAAATAAGTGCAACATAAAACTGTGTAGATATAGGTGGGTGTTATGTTTATCATTTATGTTTTCACACAAAATATTTTTCTAGTGTTTGCGAAACACTTTACATAGCGATATTGTTTACATGTGCATGTAATAATATAAAATTTGTTTGCAAAGTCTTATTCCTCGTGTGATGCAAGATTAATAGAATAACGCCTATCAATAAATACCGATTACTCTTTTCAAACAAGAGATACACGTATATAAGCAATTCCATTTTCAAGACAAATTTCAACTATTAAACTTACTCAAATAAAAATACTTCAAACCATAAGAATAAAAGCATCAGTCTTAAATCTAATGGTTAACCAAAAGTGATTTTCATTTGAGTTGACTTTTGGTTTAGCGTCGCAGTCAACAGCTATGGTCATGTCGGTACGTTGCCTCCATTTTATTGGACTTTTATCCAAAATTAGGATGTCAAATATAGCCACCCAACTAAGCCTATATGGCTTATACGTAAGGATGGTTTGACTTGAACCACTTTTATAGGGCAGGCTGAGACCTGAGCGGTTAACCAGTAATCGGATGGCCCTTCGGGACATGTAACAACAACAATCTGACTAAAATCTCTTACGACTCACATAACACTCTTTTAATAAAACTCAAGATCTTAACTTTTTATTTACTTTTACATCGAAATCATGAACTTGTCAAAATATAGCCAAAAAAAGATAAAAATGACTTAAAATGCCATTTTGAATTTCCTCGAAACGTCTCTGTTAAATGCTGACAACCCATTGGAACCGCACTTTGATGCAAAACATCAAAATAATTCTAAGTATCAAAGCACTTAACGCAATTGGTGCCGACGGGTTTGATCGATTCTTCTGCATCACAGAGACTGATAATAGCCGTTTATCTGCTACTGGTCAACACTCAGGGAATAGATAAACTGTCAATATTTAGTTTAATGCTGTCTAGACTATATAAGAATCAATTTACGCAATGTTTCTGTAGTTTCAAGTCTATAATACTACTATATAAGCCTGTGCGTGAGAAAACCAACAATTTGGGTTCCGACCAGGTCTGATATATACCGGGCTGTACAGTCACAGAAGATGGCTAGAAGCTTGAAATTTCGGATTTAGGAGAAGGAGGAATTGTACTATCCATGTAGCGACAGTTACTGCGAAGCTGGTCTGCACCTTTGTTTTCGCATAGGCGAAAATCCGGTTTTCTCACGATGCGGCTCATATATTCTAGAGAAAATACGAGGTTATTTTCACGTCTATAACACGGCTAGATATTCTAGAGAAATTATGAGGTTATAGAATCGGATTATTAATCTTTTATCAACTTGTGATCCATCTAATTCGATGTTGCATCAAGGTCCTGCATTCGAACATATTTTATATGAGTCACAAACACAAACTGAAAAATAATGCATATACGAATTACGGGCTTAATTTACTTGTTTTCAAGAACGACATAACCGCCGTCCTCAAATTAAATGGTGGACAGAACGTAGCATTTCTAAGAATGTTTATAATGATTCTTATAAAGAAAAAACTCACTAGACTCTGAGGGCCACGAGGGCCATGAAAATAGATTGGATGCCTGTGCTTAAAGACCACCTTATTACTGGTAAACCGCTTAGAAGGTCTTAACATCACCCTCCGCTTCTGCAGCGGTTTACAACATTTTGTTGGTTGTTCGGTCCTCGTGGTGAATCTCTAACTATGAATCATCAAGGACAAACAAATAAATCATAATAAACATCATGATGAATCAAAAACGAAGACTCGCAGATACAATAAGCTGCCCGGCGACTGAAGATCGCCGAGTGCCAAACAACATCACAGAAAATCTGGAGCAAAAGAACAACATCAGATGAACCCCGGAGGGCCAAGTAACGGACAAGAAGTTCCGGCCCCAACCTACAAAAATAAATAGCTTTATGTCGGGGCCATCATAGAGTTTGAGCCCCGAAGCCGAACAGTCGATTTAAAGAAAGGCAGATATATGCGTCATATTATCTAGAAAGCGAAGCAAAAAAAGGTGCTACATTGTACACATGCTGGCGCTATGAAACAAAACTCAAATTCCATTGCAGTCACTTTCATAATGTAAAGTGTAAGAATGAGTGTGTATGAGAGAGCCTAAAATTCACATAAAATACGAAATATAAGCAGCAATGTTAAAGACTTATCGTCGTCATCTAAATGCTGGAAAGTAAAGCATTGCTGGGACGATCGTTGCAGCCACTGGTGGTTAATTTTTATTTTACTTTTTTGATCTAAGACAATAAAGACAGGGTTTCCACGACAAGGGTCGTATGTAACGAGACATAATCCTGGAGTCCTCTTTCTTGGACATAGGCAAACAGTATAGGGTCCCGTCTGGGGATATTCTGTTTGCTGATGAATTTAATCGACCATTAGAAGAAAAAATAGAAATTACTCCTGAGCCCCTATAAATGATACTGGATTTACAATGGTCGAGTCCATACGTCACAAATGGGTTAAGTCTAGACAAATATGACAGAATAGCTATTTGGTGATATTGCGATTTGTTTCGGCACCAATTATTGCCAATTTCGGGATTTATGAAGTGACAATAAGATTCTGCAAGTGATGTAAGCTAGCCATAGTGCATTCCGTTTGTCGCGTATTTTAGCTGTGCTATTGGTGTACATCTGCGTTGTCTGTCGCACTTCGCTGTTCACACACAAACAAAAGAAAGATGTACACTTAAGTTTTAAAAGAGTTCAAACTAAATTTTTAGCTCACCTAAGCCGATAGGCAGGTACCTGGCGTTCGTCCGTCCGTCGTTGTCCGTCCCTCATCCACAATTTTCAAAGATCTTGTGCTCTAAAAACCACTCGGCCAATCAAAGCCAAAATTCATATGAAGCATCTTTGTACTTTTCTATAGATAGGTGTACATAAACAATCCAGATCACATGACCAAGATGGCCGCCATGTTCATATATGGTACCCTTTAAAATTCTTCTTCTTCGGAACCAGTAGACCGATTTCAACAAAACTTGGCATGTAGCATTAGGGATTAGAGTACTACTATAAGTATATAGATTATGACCCTGTGATGACCTTGACCTATAGTTTACGGCAAGATCAACATAGGTGGCCCATGCATTTGAATGCGGAAAATTGTTAAAATGTCATGTGAAGGGAAAATTTGAGGGGAAATGTGCAGATGGAGTGAAGATTTATGATTCTGAAAACATTTGGACCCCAGGGGTTGGTCTGCCCTGCCCCGGGGCAATATACTTGTGTATATTACCATACTATTCAAAGATCTTCTCTGAAACTGCATGGCCAATAAAAGACATATTCTATATGAAGCATACATAGGAAGACGGGGCAATGTATACAAAAATATTCCAGGTCAAATGACCGCCATCTTCTTCTCTGGAACCGGTGGACTGATTTCAACAAAACTTGGCATGTAGCATTGGTGACTAAAGTACTACAACGTGTACATTAAGTATGACCCAGTGATGACCTTGACCTATATACCCTTTGGTCATGTCAGAATGTGTGCGATGCCTTATCCTATCTCCTGGATAATATTTATATTAGATTTGGGACCAAGTTATACAAATTGTTGGAATTCCGATGGGTACAAATTGCGCACCTCTCGTAGCTGATTTATTTTTATACTGCTACGAAAGAGATTTCATGGATTCTCTAAACCATGATAATCAAACTGATGTTATCGAGGCTTTTAATTCCACTTCTAGGTATCTCGATGACCTTTTGAACATTGACAACCCCTATTTTGAAGGTATGGTCAATAAAATTTATCCATCTGAACTACAGTTGAACAAAGCCAATATCTCGGATACCGAAGCCCCCTTTTTAGATCTATATCTTTCTGTTGCAAATGGGTTTGTTTCTTCTAAAATTTATGATAAGCGCGATGACTTTGATTTTGAGATAGTAAATTTTCCGTCTTTGGATGGTGACGTTCCTCGTCGTGCTTCTTATGGTGTATACATTTCGCAACTTATTAGGTTTGCTAGAGTCTGCAATCATGTTACAGACTTCAACGCTCGAAATAAATGTTTAACGGCCAAACTTCTCCAACAGGGCTATCGGTATCATAAACTTCGAAAAACCTTTTCTAAATTTTATCGTAGACACTATGAATTGATTTCCAAATATAATGTTGGGTTAAAGACGCTTTTAAGTGAGGGCCTTTCGGAACCAGAATTTTATGGTGACTTGGTTTACAAATTTAAGAAACTTATAGGAAGTAATGATTTTTCTTTTCAGTTTAGAAAAATCATAACACGTTACAGACGTATAGGTTATAACTTGAATGTTATGCGACAGTCTGCATGCTTAGTTTTTAACCCAATGACGGTTGATAACTATGCTGCCTTCTTTAATTGCACGCCGGTGGGTCGGGCGTCAGACTCTATGATGGCCCCGACTTAAAGCTATTCATTTTAGTTGGTTGGGGCCGGAGCTTCTTGTCTATTGCTTGGCCCACCGGGGTCCAACTGATGTTTTTCTTTTGCTCCGGAGTTAGTAAGTTATTCGGCGCCCAGGGATCTCCATCGTCGGGCAGCTTACTGAATCTGTGAGTCCTGGTATTTGATTCATCAGGATGTTTATCATGATTTATTTGTTTGTTCTTGATGATTCATTGACTAGTTAGAGATTCACCACTAGGACCGAAGAACTAACTAAGTGTTGTGAACCACTGCAGAAGCTGAGGGTGAGGTTATGGTCATGTAAAATCGATTTAAACCCGCCAGTAACTTTGTGTTACTGATCGTTCCAAGTCGATACTTCTGTGGTAGTTCTTTTTGTTTCATGTCTTGGTGTTTAAGTTATTTTGTGCTGTTGGCGCCTTGTGTGTTTTCATATTTTTAGTTAAGTTAGGGTAACTGAGTGGCCACCTATTGGGAAAATAGCTGCTCATTCGGCTTACGAAATGTTTTTATGGTATAAGTACGTGATTGTTACTTTGGTTTTTTCCACCTCGGTTTTTGGAGTGGGAATCTTTCTCTGATTGCGCATTTTCCTGATCTTTGCCTACTTGTACCTTTTTTACGGCAAGGTCAGCTGAGGTCGCATATGCAGTTAACTGTTAAATGCCACTGAAGGAGAAACAAATCCAGGAAATTTAAATGGGCAAATGGACAGAATATTTATGATTTCGAAAATTAAATTGACCCCAGGGGCTATATAAATTTATATGACCATAATAGTCAAACAAGCGTTGGCTTCGCACCGACATGACTGAAAAATTGTTGACTGGGACGTTAAGCCTCAATACAAACAAACAAACAAACAAACAAGTTTATTGGTATATATTGCAGATCTCAGGTGAGTGTTTACACGACCATTGGTCCTCTGATTGCAAGCTTGAGGAATGAACTTGATAAAATTATGAAAATGGTTTATTTTAACTCATCTACCAATAAACGCTTTGTCATTTTACTGACCATGGTGTGTCCATGACAACTAGACTGTAATGGAAATTGTAACAACTGTTCTTAGCACTTTTCGCAGAACTATTGTATTTACTTAATATAACCATGATAGAAACTAATATTTTTTCGTCTGTATGTTATAAAGCCTCGTTATTTTCATTAGCGTTGTAAAACCAAGCCATTGTTTGGAAGTAACACTGTCCATAGCAGTTAAATTGTCTGCCAACCACATGTTTCGCGCTATGAGAAAATCGGATTTAACATATTCGAAAACAAAAGTGCAGATCAGCCGTTCAGAATCTTAACAGCCGATCAGCGCCCTTATTTTCGCTACATAGATAGTACAATCAATCGTCTTCCTCAATTTGAACCTTACAGCTTCTAACCTTCTTCTGTGATTTGTGCAGACCGATTTGTGTAGGACCTGGTAGAAAATACCGAAAACTTTTTTTTCGCGTCGGAGCTCACATAATCATGTTCTAAATGCAGAAACCAATTTACTTTTATAGCTTTCGCACGAGGAATAAAACCAGTATCACTTTTCATCGCATGTGCGAAATAGTCATTTACAAAACCAGTATTTCTGATTATGACTAATGGTATTTCGTCACGGTGACCCGACACCTCGGTCCCTGCCATACGTTTGAAAAAAAAAATACAAGTAGCCCAAGGGCAACGATCGCTCACCTGAAATTCAGGACAAAAGAAAAGTAGTTGGGGTGTAATCATTATACGGGCATTGTGGCCATATTGGTCATGTCCTACATTATTGGTTCCACCTTCCTATAGATGCTTGGCTTTGATTGGCCAAGCGGTTTCAGAGGAAAAGATGTTTGAATATTATGGTAAAATACATGTATATTGCCCCCGGGGTCCTTTTTTCAGAATTATTAATATGCAGTCCTACTGCCAATTTTCTGCAAGATTTACATTTTAACAGTTTTCCTGGTTTCAAATGCTTAGGCGGCTATTGTTGACCTAGGTCAAGGTCATCTTAGGATCATGATTTATATACATGTACATAGAACATAGAACATAGAAAATTTTATTAGATTTGAACTATACAGTTCCTCATCTACACCATACATATTAAGATGATTTGTGTAGTCAAAACAATGTGATGTAAACTAGAGATGTACAATTTATAAATTGTACGCTGAGGATGGTTACATATTTTGTAACCGTGATGTACGAACTTCAAAGGCATTATATATATTAGTATGACAAGTTGTTAATGGTCATTGTATCGTTAGAACCCATAAGTGGTATAAACTTATACACAGACGGATTTCGCCTATATATGTCTATTAATGTACCGTAAACGTAAATGGTTGTAAGCCGTGCACACAAGGATATATACATATTGTTGTACTGGAGTCATCGATGCTTCAAAGTGCAGATTGTATTATTTCTTTCGGTCCTTTGAGATCAGTAATAACATTATACGTTTACAGTCTTCTTCTAAACAATGTTTTAATTATTTGACCAAGTTTAATGCACGTGTCTTTGATTTAGACATCCCATGTGTACAGTTTTGAAATTGCAGAACAGAACAGAACAGATCCTTTATTTCAAACTCGTCGCCAGATTATAAAGGGTCACTGATGATGGTTCAGAACCTGAAATTGCGCTTTATAGCCCATACTACCTCCCTTTAAACGTTTTCACTGCTTCCAAAGGATCAAACTAGTTTACTCATGTCAAGTTTTCTTGAAATCGGTCCACCAGTTCCGTTGAAGAAGACTTTTGAAGGGTTTTTTTTATCATATATGGGCATGGCGGCCATCTTGGTAATGTGACCTGGATTATTTATAAACACATTGATTTCCCTTTCTTTAAGATGCTTCTTTGATTGGCAAAGTAGCGTTAGAGAAGATGTTTGCATATTATGGTAAAATACATGTATGTTGCCCCGGGGTGGGACAGATGATGTTTTGGGGTCCTTTTTATCAGTATCATAGATATTGATCAGTCCTACTGCCCATTTCCTGCAAGAATTTCTCTTAAATGACATTTAAACTTTTTTGCCCATTTAAATGAATAGGCGGCATATGTTGACCATGATTTATATACACATTATTGTAACTAAGCCATCAATCCTTCATACCAAGTTTCGTTGAAATCGGTCTACCGGTTCCGGAGGAGATTTTTGAAGGTTTTTAATTTTCATATAAGGGCACAGCGGCCATCTTGGCCATGTGACTTGGATTATTTATATACACATTGGTTCCCCACTCCTATAGATATATAAAATCTGACTTTGATTGGCCAAGCTGTTTCACAGAAGATCTTTGAAATTGTGAACGCACACAAGGACTCACGAACGCACGCACGGAATTTCGAATATTTCCATTGTTTTTATTAAAACTTCTCAGTAACTGGCTTGATTCTCACATGGTGCAAAGTGAGAAAGTATAAAACACTATAATATTGCAGTAACGTCGATTAACAATAGAAGAATAAAAATACAAGTTTGTCTAAATCACATGGCGTATGACGGCAGAAGAACGACCAGTTGGAGTGCTCAAGCAAGGCAGAGGTAAGCAGTTGACTACAGAATGTCACCAATTTATGGATTCATGGTGTAAGATGATGTCTTATGAAAGTTTGAAGTGGAAAACAGTTGGAAAATGACATGGGTACCTTCAGGTCGAATTCTAGATACCTTGATGGTGCACTCAATATTGATAATGACATACAGTGCCCATGCAACACACAAAGATTTTTTTTTCAGCTGGAAAAAAGGTAAAAATAAATCATTGGAAAAAATATAGTTACAGACGCTTTTACGTTAGAGCCTTTCGGAACCAAAATTTTATTGTGAATGGTTTACACATGTAAGAAACTGATAGGAAATGGTTTTCCTTTTTGTTACAGACGAATAGGATATAACTTAAATGTTATGCGACAGTCTGCATGTTTAGTTTGTAACCCAATCATGGTTGATAACTATGCTGCCTTCTTTAATTGCACGCCGGTGGTTCGGGCGTCAGACTCTAAGATGGCCCCGACTTAAAGCTATTCGAGCCGGAGCTTCTTGTCTTTTGCTTTGCCCACCGGGGTTCAACTGGTGTTTTTCTTTTTCTCCGGATTTTCAGTAAGTTATTGGGCGCCCAGGGATCTCCATCGTCGGGCAGCTTAGTGAATCTGTGAGTCCTCGTTTTTTATTCATCATGGTGGCTGGCTATCCTGATTTATGTTTTTTCCTTGATGATTCATTGACTAGTTAGAGACTCACCACGAGGACCGAACAACTAACTAAATGCTGTGAACCACTGCAGAAGCTGAGGGTGAGGTAATGGCCATGTAAAATCGATTTTAAGCCCGCCAGTAATTTTATATTACTGATCGTTCCAAGGTGATGCGTCTGTGGTGGTTCTTATTGTTTTATGTCTTGGTTTTGTTTTTTGTGCTGGCTGTTAGCACCTTATGTATGTTTTCATATTTTTAGTTAAGTTTGGGTAAATGAGTGACTACCTATTGAGAAAATGGTTGCCCATTCGGCTTACAGTATGTTTTCTTAGTATAAGTACCTGATTGTTAATTTAGTTTTTTCCGATCCCGGTTTTCGAGTGGGAATTTTTTTCTGATTGCACCATTTCCTGATCATTGCCTACTTTTACTTTTAATATTTTTGCACAAAATATTGATTGTGATTGTTTTATAAACGAAAAAAATAATAATAAAGTTTGGGTAATCGTTTCATTAGTTAGAATGTTAGAAACAATTTGGTACCAATATTATGCGTGTTTTTTTTTTTTTTTTTTTTTTTTTTTTTTTTTTTTTTTTTTTTTTTTTTTTTTTTGTTGTTGTTGTTTTTTTTAAATTGTTTTTGCATTCTCATCACCTGCCTCTTTAATGTGAAAATGTCAATGTATTGCTTAAATAAAAATATAATTTACTTTTACTTCGGTAAATATCAAATATATCTCATCTTGTGAGTTGAAAACATCATAATTTCCCCTTGTGATGCGCACTGAATCTCGTGAAAATTATGAGGTTTTCAACGCACTCGATGAGTTATATTTCGTATTCACCTATAAAAAGTAAATATCCTCTCTGTAAAATCAGGGTTGTCAACCTCGGGTCTAAGACTCAGATTTTAGTTTGGATTGGACCTATTCCTGGTCATTGTTCCCCTCTTCCTAATGCCTAGTAATGGGCACATGCGTTTGTATGTATAACGACTATGAGACATTTTAGAGAACATTAAACTTCTTTCCATATGTGGCAGAATCAATAATATTTTGACATTTATCTAATAAGTCCAAGATGTAAAACACAACTACAACTGACAAATATAGCTTTGTATCTGTAAAAGAATGTCTAAGAGCTGTTAAATACCAGACTATCAGTGGCCAAAAGGTTTCTGGCAAGGATCAATAGAAGAAAATAAAAGTTCTTGTCTAGACGAAACGACATAGTTCGCCATATTGAATTTGTAGCTTGGACAAACACGACCTAAAGGTCGACCCTCTTAAAGGGCATTTGTACCATGTATGTCTAGGCATTAGATAATATTTTATGCAGCATTGGCGGTATGCTGAAATCTTCATTACTTCCATAAAGGAATTTAATATGCTACACCATCAATCACTCTCTAAAAATGCAAACGATTGGAAAGTACACTTTGTTTATTTGTGTTAAAAGTCATGTCTATGTGTCGCATGTATTACTTAAAACAAAACACTCAAGTATTTGCTAGTCAAACAAGAAAGATTGTTCCGCAAACAAATGAAAGTCTACTTAATCCAAGAATGTGTCTGATAGCCATATATCATGGTTTTCCAACGTTTTTGAATGCAATATTGGGCAATAGCAGATTAATAATAAACATTCCTTGGTTCATGTATTTTCTATCCGTTTTCTTCGTAGTTAGCATAGATTTTTTTCCTTAGATTAGAATGACACAATTTTTTTCTAAACTACAAAAACTAAAAATTACAAAACGAGCAGATAGCTCTTCCCTGAAGGTAGACGATAACAGCAATGACTAAGTGATGAACGAGCAACGTATGATTTATAATGAAACAAAATACGTTTTTTTCTTGATTAAGGACTCGTCACACATAAGCGAAAACCACTCTGCGTGAAGTTGCGCAGACTTGCGTTTTATTGTAAAGAGTAATTTTTTATTGTTTGATTTATTGTTTTACGTCCCTTTCAACAGCTAACGTCTCGACATGGCTGTAGTTGTTTATTGGGGCGATAAAAAGCAATAAATCAAACAAACAAAAATATTTTTCGCTATTACATGTAAACGCAAGTCTACGTCGAGAGATTTTTGCATATGTGTGACGAGGCTTTTAAGCACAAAAACGAAAAAGTTGCATACACTGTACATTGTTAAAACGTTACGTATTGCTCGTGCAAACGTTTGCAAATTGTATACCGTAACTTGCTCACTCATTATTAGACCGAGGTGTGTTCTAATTGCTTTTACATAGACGTCGGCACTCCATATAACAATCCTGCTCGTGCCCTTTTACAGTTCTTTCACGGAGGAGAATAAAGACAACAGTCTCCTGGGACCAAAAGTGTGAATGAACTGTCAACAAATATGCATATCGTATTATAATTCTGTATATTCTCCTTAATAGTCAGAAGTTGTGAATGAAACTTGCCGAGGAAAGCATCATTTAGAAGTGTGACAGAAAATACGAGTATGTGTGGTGATAAATGTAAATAAAGAACCACGTTTGTCCGTCACAAACCGCTATTTATGGGTATTAACGTGCAACTCATTCTAAGAAAATATCGCCAGGATCATTCTGTGGCCTTCGGAATAGTTTTAAATGTATGCTTCTTTGTGAGTGTGATGCATCCATGTACATTGATTGTGTAGAATTCCCGACAGAGTGAATATAGTGAAGGAAGATCCGTCCGGGATAGGTTCATGACGTGTAATACAATAGGATGGTTGACTACGGAAAAAATATATACAAGTCCCATAATTTGTTATTCAGTGTTCGAATTCATTATAACTCTTATTACGTTTTTTGTCTGATTTGCAGTCCCCAATGACCAAGGTCTGTTAAAATGATAATCTCCACACCTATAGAGGTGGCACAAAACTAGTCTGACTCTGCCAACAAATGCCTATCAAAAGGTACGTGGAACGAATGACCAGAAACTGGCATAATCATAAAATAAAAACTTACACGTCATTTACATCCATATTCGAAAAATAACCTACACAGCAAATATGTGTATGATGCAATAGGGGCGTATGGAAATCCAAAGCGCAGCTATTACCCAAAGCGACAACCACTGGCATAATCATAAAATAAAAACTTACACGTCATTTACATCCATATTCGAAAAATAACCTACACAGCAAATATGTGTATGATGCAATAGGGGCGTATGGAAATCCAAAGCGCAGCTATTACCCAAAGCGACAACCACTCAGTTACATGTACCATCGAACCAAGTATCATGTATCATAACACTTTAACAGAAACTGGAGTCAAAAACTACCGAGATCGAACTACAACAAATAGAATATTTTCAATGAGTTATGCGAAGGCGACACATCCTCGTTTCTAAGCGCATACTTGTTGAACTATTGTAAACATATAACCGTTTCCAATATTTTATCTAAATCTGAACACCTGTGCAAAAGAGATTTTGATCAAAATAAAGAAGTACCAAATATGTGCAAGAATTATTCAAAATTAAAGATTCATTGAATACCTTGTTTAAGAACCCCTTCTACTTAAAGTACCCGTTCTATTTAAACGCTAGTGTGCTTCATGGTTTTAACATTTGGAACGTTCAAATGCTTCATAATAAAACGTTTCTGTACAAACCAAAGCCTTTCTTTTGTAGCAATTTTCTATTTTTGAAAGGACACTTTAAGCTGTCAACTTGAATACAAAGTTTCCAACAATTTTATTGCAACTGACTTTAAAAAAAAAGAAAAAGAAGTAAAAAGACAGTGCGATGTATATATATATATAAATTAAAATCAGGAGCATAAGCTTCGTGAATAACCACATTCGTTCATGAAATTTCTCACCCATCAGACAAGCATATCCCTTTGTGTGCCTGTCTGAGATATTTCTGTCTCAGTACTAGTAGATTTTAGCTGTCTCAAAATGCCAATCATTTCTGCAGTTAGCCAATAGAAATGTACATCTTTATGTGTACTTCCATATAGGGCAATGATGAGCTAGGTGTCAACTGTCAGTGACAAAAATAACCCTGCAGGTGTTAATTTCAGGAAGTTTACAAGAGTAATTGTAGTCTGCTGCTTTGATAAAAATCTCAAAATTTAATTTTCTTGAGGATTTTCTGCACAAAACAAAATGCTGATTGAATATTTTTTGTACGGTAAGTGCATATACAAAATTATTTTTATTTTTTTCACTGGTTAATTTGCATATTGTTTCATGTACAAACAAAATGGCTGCCTGAACTGCATTTGAAGCCTATTCAGAGTCAAAATGGTATAAATTGATGGGTGAGAAAAATAATCAATGATGGTGTTTAGGCCTCAAAAAGGAAATCTCAGGCTCGTTTTCAGATTATTCAAGTCTCATCCGAGGCTCTGAAAACTTGCCTGAGATTTCCTTGTCTCGGCCTCAACCCCATCATAGATTCTTTTAATTCATCACTGGCGTTTTCACATGTACCTGTGCAGTCATATAATACTTAAGTTTAAAAGTTTAATGAGTTCTCTGTCATTTTATTTTAGAGCCGAATGCATGTACATTTGTACCTCAGATAATAAATACAATATACGGAATTCTTAAGACGCAAAATACATGTAGCTCGTACATGCAATGGAGAAATACATGAAAATGCTTTAATTTTGCATTGTCTAGAAACGTCTCATCTTAGGCAAGTACATGTCAAACAGTGATTTTACAAACGATTTAAATTAATTAAGATTCATAGTTTTATTAATCAGCTAATATAAGATTTGAGTCAACTTTCTTGACAGGTTTGATTAAAATTGTGTACAAAATTATAGATTTCCTATTTCATTACTTCCACTTCAAAAGTACGACAGTGCTTAGTTTTTAACTCAAATCTTTTCTCCGGAGCTTTTAGCCATTCATCGCGATTTTCTGCTTGTTAATTCATTTCAGACGTTTAAGTTATCGTTAGATCTTCGTTGATATGAATCTGCGGTATAAAGCTAGTAATTAAACCGAGAGAAAAATAGCAAGGGCTACCTTCGTATTAATACCTCACTTATTTGTTGTTACATGGTTCAGAGAGTGTACAGCTTTTATTGTTAGGATTGAAACTTTGTTGAAATTCTTATGGTAATTCATAATTGAAACGTTGTTTAGTCATACGGTTTGAATAAAACAGATCGCCATCAATTAACGTTCAACAATACGCAACATTTTAGCTGACCCGCCAATTATCGCCGTTAAATTATTCAATTACGCACACTTCTACTGTAAAATACAGTTCAGACTTTTTGCTCTTGTCATTCGAAGTGCAGTTCCTAAAAATACCTTACCAAAATGTGTCATTTCAAAAAACATGCCCATGCAGTATACAAAAAAATTTTTGGTTGCAAAAATGAAAATCCACTGGAAAAAGTTTGATATTTTTCTTATTTTTGCTCAAAACATTTATTGTGGGTTAACGTTAGAATCGCCTTGCCGAGGCGGTTCTAACGAGTACCCACAATCTATGTTTTTGAGCAAAAATAAGAAAAATAGGTAAACCCCTGCGAATCTTAGTTTTCCTTTATAAAAATGGGGTTCAAGGGGGTATAAATTACACGGACATGTGAAACGTTGTTTAGTCATACGGTTTGAATAAAACAGATCGCCATCAATTAACGTTCAACAATAAACAACATTTTAGCTGACCCGCCAATTATCGCCGTTAAATTATTCAATTACGCACACTTCTACTGTAAAATACAGTTCAGACTTTTTGCTATCTCACTTGAATTGCAGTTCCCAAAAAATATCAGTGGGACCTGCACTTAGGCCAAATAAAAAAAATATGTGTGGTTCAGGTTACCCGACCTACCCTAGGATTTTACACCCTACCCTTATTTTTTTTCTTCAAATTACAGAAAATATTAAAATCAGCTAAACTGAAACAAAATGTTAATTAGAAAAAAAAATGAAAGGACTCGGTATAATATGGACTTCTTGTATTATACTTGCAGATTGAAAACAGCATACTAAAACAATATTAGTTGTCTTAGAAACAACAATTTTATGGAATTTTTTGTTTGTTGCACTCATGTACACAGAAGTTTTCGAGACAAAAGATAAAAAAAAAATCCAAAAAGGTAAAAAAAAAAATCCCTACCTACCTACACTAATTTTTTTCAGGATGTAACCTGAACCATACATATTTTTTTATTTGGCCTTAACCCAAATGCGTGTTGCAACCAAAGTGAGTGTTGAAACAAGCCCGTCAATGAAAATGGCTACATCAGAGCATTATGTAAAATCATAATCAAACTCAAAGAAAGAAGAGGCCAAAAGTGTGTTGTTTAAATCTTGTTGCCATTGACCAAACAAATCTGACAAGAAAGAGTGTCATGTAAACTCGTCGTCACAGAATTCCTTCAAATTTCAGCATATAATATTCTTTCATGGAATTAAAGTATTATAAATAAACTTGGTGCTACCTGACCTAGATCGTGCGCCCTGGTTTTTCTAAAGATAAATAAATGATCGCACTGTGCGCTTATTGAAATTCAGCTGCAATAAAATTGTTAGAAACTTTGTATCCAAGTTGACAACTTCAAGTGTGTCCCTTCAAAAAAAAGAAAATTGCCACAAAAGGAAGGCGTTGGTGTGTACAGAAACGTTAATTATGAAGCAGTTCAACATTTCAAATGTTAAAACCATGAAGCACACTGACTTTAAATGGAAGGGGTACTTAAACAACGTATTCAACGAATCCTTGATTTTAAATAATCCTTGCTTACATGTGGAAGTACTATATAATTTGATCAAAATCCCTTTTGCACAGGTGTTCAGATTAGATAAATTTTGGAAACAACCATACTTTAACAAATTTGCGTGTAGGAACTAACGAAACATGTCGTACTCTTGAACTTAAAAATCATTCTAAGACGGTAGACTGTTACATTGGCAATATTCCATCTGTTGTGGTCCGATCTTTTTCTTGTTTTTACATCAGGCCCCAAGGTTATAAAACTTTTTTCCATGCTCAACTTAGCTGAGACTTAAATTTACCCTGCTTATAAATGTTAAAATGCCAACAATTTTTGGCATTTTAACATTTATAAGCAGGATAAATTACTGAGTTAATAAAGTGGTATAAATCTTAAATTTTAAAATAGCTGGGCTATTTCGGTATTTATGAACAGTTTAAATTTTAGTCTCAGCTGAGTTGAGCATGAAAAAATATAACATCAGAACCAGTTTTTGTTTTCTTTCTTAAAATTGCTACATTATGTTCATATCACATTTGGTTCCGTTAAACGTAATTGAGTGGTTGTCGTTTCTGAAAGTAGCTGCTACCTCGGCTTTCCATATGCCCCTACTCACATACATGTTACATGTTTTAATGAATTTTACAAAGATAACATTTGCACAGACATCGGCACTCCGTGCAGCAATCCTTCTCGTAGTGTTTCACCGCTATATTGCGTGAAAGAAATAGACAATCGTCTCTTGGGACCAAATGTGTAAATAAACTGTCAACAAATACGCACATTCAATTCAATATTTATATTCGTACAAATGTCTTAATTTTGTTATTTCCGATATGGATCTTAAGGACATGGTTTTCGTTTAGTGATTCTGATAGTTCCTTGTCATTCTTACCCCTTACCTTTTGATATTCCATCCATGCAATAAACAGAAGTTAGTTTAGCTTTAAAAATTGAAAATTTTCAGCTAAAAAATTTTGATATTTTCTTATTTTTGCTCAAAACATAGATTGTGGGTACACGTTAGAACCGCCTCGGCAAGGCGGTTCTAACGAGTACCCACAATCTATGTTTTGGAGCAAAAGTAAGAAAAAGGTATACCCCAGCATACCCGAGTTTTGCTATATAAAAGTGGGGTTCAGGGGGTATACATTACACGGACATGTTTTCGTGATGATTTGGTGGCAGTCAGGCTACATGTAATTTAGTGCCGCCATCTAGGTGTGGAGATGTGTCATTCTATCAAACCATGCAATGTAAGTATCTGGTTCTGTATAATCAGAATAAATAATGCAAATAATTTATTCCGTCGGCAACCATCCTCTTGTGTTACACATCATGCGCCGATCCCGATTTGCTAGCCTCCATTCCGTCGTACTTTTGCTGCAGATTTCAAGATTTCTTATCAAAGACATATCGCTGCTGCAAAACATTTCAAGTATCTTGTCGACACGATAGGACATGTGCATTGAATGCGGGAGCGGCGCAGGGGACAAAGCATCAGTTATGTTTGTATAAATAAAGCTTGTTGATGATGGACTAGTTTGCTAGTCAGCATATTGGTTCATGTATGTGTATGTACTAGTATTGCACGAACCAAATTATTTTAAACACAAATTATCTCTCAAAACGACTTGAAAATTTTAAATGCACTGACGTTTTTGTTCTGTCACCGTGTGCGTTTTCTGGTGTCTGATACAGTAGTAAATGACGTTGTTCTCGACAAGTTTCATTCACAAACGGCTTTACTATTAAGATGCAAATGTTGAATTTGAATATGCAAATTTGTTGACAGTTCTTTCACACATTTGGTCCCAGGAGACGATTGTCATTATTCTCCCACGCAATATAGATGTGGCATACTATAAGAGGGATTGTTGCATGGAGTGCCGACGTCTGTGCAAATGTTATTAACACGCAAAATTATTACTTCCGTAAATAGTATATCCAAGTTTACATAAGTTTACATAACAAACATCGAGGCTCTTAAACAAGTGGACATATCAAATGAAATTAATTTATGAAAAGAACCTTCGGCGTGTTAAATAAATGCAATATTAAATGACCATGATTGCAAGATTCATTCTATCATGAGATTCTAGCTCCTTCAAAGTAGATATTTCCATGAAAGTTTATTATCGTCACGAATCTCGTCATGACGTTAGTCCTCACGCGAACGTGTTTTTACACGTGTGGTCACGTGAAGCAATCCATCCAATAAAAGCGACGTCATATGCCAAATGATGTAACGATATGTTACCTAACTTGTCTGTAGACTTCGTTACTTTTGAACTTTCCAGGTAAAGTTGAAACGTAATCTGGATAGGATGAATTCGATGGCTTTTTAGCCGTTTGGACTCCGTTCCTTCGTTTATTTTAACCATTACGATTTTTACCATACAGTTTTACGAATAATTATTGCAATTCTGCCATGCATACATGCACTGCAGCATGTTTTTGCGGCTGTGCTGTTATTTGCATAAGGACTTGGCCTGGAGATTAATGATTTTTCAAAGAGCTGCTAATCAGCTTGATTGAGCCTGAGTACCTTCTTATAACATACAGAGCATTAATTAATAAGTAAATTTTCAGACATTGCTAACTAGACAAACGTTTTGCTATGAATCTGGTAATAAGCAAAATTAACACGTGTCTAAAAGCTTTTGCGGGTTTGTCTGTGAAGTACATTAACATTACATCTTCAAAATAATCAAAACAAAAAGTTAATGGTGTTCAGTGCAAGTATTCAAAAACTAGACATTCATTCATTATTTTCTTTATTTCGGAATATTTTTTTCATGCTAAGTAGGTCTCATTCATCACGAAAACATGTCCGTGTAATGTATACCCCTTTGAATCCCACTTTTATATAGCAAAACTCGGGTATGCAGGGGTATACCTATTTTTCTTATTTTTGCTCCAAAACATAGATTGTGGGTACTCGTTAGAACCGCCTCGCCGATCTATGTTTTGAGCAAAAATACGGAAAAATATCGAAAATTTTCAGCTGAAAATTTTCAATTATTTTTAAAGCTGAAAAAAAAATTCTCTATATTGCATAAGCAAGTTTTCGTAATGTAAGTGATGACGCTAGCAAAATGTATTGAGCCGCATCGTGAGAAAACGGGATTATTGCCTATGCGAAAACAAAGGCGCAGATCAGCTTCGCAGTAACTGCGAAGCTGATCAGCGCCTTTGTTTTCGCTACTCGGATAGTACAATTCCTCTTTTACTTAAATCTGGAATTTCAAGCTTCTAGCTCTTTTCTGAGCTGGTACAGGTCGGTTTGTGTCGGACCTGGTCGGAAATCCCGAAGACCGGTTTTCTTGCGTCGCGGCTCTATTGTTTCGTCCTTTGGGAGACACTTAATCAGAGGGAGTCGAGTGTTTATTTTAAATCTGCACAAGGTGTGAATGTGATGCTATTCAAATTACTTGTCATGATGGGAAGGTACATGATTTACTTTGTTTTTTATTCAGCATAACCTATTAAACTCTAAACCTCCTTTTAAATCCTGCAAGTAGGTTATAAGTAGTATGTGTGCCTGAATACTGCCAGTAAAATTATGCTTCTGGTATCATGGAATTTTCTGTTGAGGTATAAGTGTTGTAGCGTGAGGCCATATTATTTTCATCATCTAGAATCGTTATTCATTGTCTTATCTGAATAATATATATACATGTATTACAAAAGGTGTATCATCGCACCTTGCATAACTCCCTGCCGAGACGTGACGTTATATAGCGACGTCGGTAATTGCAGCGCTGTAACCTTCTATTTTATGATAATAACACATACTACCATTACATATGAAATTCATGCAACTTGCGTATAGTTTGACACATAGATTCCATATGGCTTGACCATTGTGTAATATCATTTTAGCTAGATGATCAGCAATAGAATAGCATCGACGTCATTTAACCATGATTTTGTCAAGAAACCATGTCGTTGAACGAACGGGCCCTCCAGTTTCATAACAATCATTGTCTTGATTGTAGGATAGGATGGTAAGGTTGTGAGTTTACTTAATTGCATGTATCTCCAACGAATCATGATTTAACTCGTATAAGCCTGGCGCCTTTTTATGGGACGTAGGCAAACAAAACACCCCTAGATGAGACGACGCTGAACGCGGCGTCCCATCTTGGGCTATTCTGTTTGCATAGAGAAATTCCATCCCAAAAAAAAACTGAATAAAACTGATTACCCTAAAACTAAAAGTGGACTCACCCGAATGATAACGATGGGCAAATCTATTCGTCAAATATGGGTTACATAATATCAAGTTTTCTTACCGCTGACATAAGTCGATCCGACCCGTCTCTCTCTTCATCTCTGAATAATATATCCGTATTATGATTTTCAACTAAGTCTTTAAACCTGCTATCACCTCGTTTAACTGCCCCATCCGGCAGTCCACTTGCCCCTAGAGTGTTTTCTGAGATATTGGGCACGTGCTGTTTATACACGAGGGGCGTCATCTTCCGGATCTTGGGTCGACGAGGTCCAGCTCGACGCCCTGGTCCACATTGCAGTGAATATCCCGTAAATATAAGGAACAAAATAAACGTGCACTGAATATACCTCAGAGTTTTCAAAGATACCATTCCGAAAAGATGGGAAATATGTTTGTCAAATGTCGAAACCAAAATTAATGTTGTCAGTTTTTCAATTTGGTTCTGTTTTTCTTCATACAGTTAATTCACAACCAAGTATTATTTCATATTTTCGGAATTTCCTTCTAAAAGGCATTCAGTGCATTTCCAAGTGAATTTCCCAAACAACCTGTTCTATATTTTTGCGAACACTTTTTTATTCTTCAACGCAAATAATATTATCTAAGGGAATTATCTTATATTTGTTTTCCTTTTCTTCACATTGTATTTCCAATAAATATATAATTCCCCAGAATAAATGAATAAATAGTTTAACAAATCACCGCATATACTACAAAAATATCTTAAATTAAAAATTCTAAAACTTGAGAATTAACCAGTTTGTAATATGCTGTAATAGATTAGAAAATTCCGTCATAAATCAAGCTCTCTTGCCCATTGAGACATTGATTGCTATATTGACTCTGTGATGAACAAGCATTCATGATATCAATAAGTACATATTACAGACACAATTGAGGTCCCCGCGAGACCATTATGTACCTGTTTCAGACTAACAACTTCACCTTACGATTGGTTGTTGGTGAGATCAGGTTGCTGCATACTGAACTCAACTTCTTCAACTTTCACCCGTAACTGATTCTGAAGTTCCTCCTAGTTTTCGCACTTGTCTGATATCGGTGCGCCAATTCCCGCCTATCTGTTTATCAAACTCTTCTCTGATTCTTTTTCTATCAGGTTCTTTGACTTTTATTTTCTTTAACCACTGTCGATTCCAAAAATATTGCTTATTACTTGTTCTCTCCTCCTTTAGAGCAAGTTCTTCTCAAAGAAGTGACACAAAACGAACGCCTCCAAATAGCCATAACTAGGATTAATCGCTATTCAAAATTTCCTATAGTACCACAGAATTTAAGATATCAAATCCCACGTGTATCTTCATCCCATCTTATATGTACTAATATGTATTATTCACCAATTATTCACCAGTTATTAAAACTTAAACACCGCTCCATTCCTCTCCTATAATCGTCACTCGGTGGTACCGCCTCTTGCGTTCCAACTGATCGGCTTTCTACCCTCTTCGCGTCGCTCATAACTGTACCTGAAGAAATTGAGTGACAGTTATTGACAGGTATATGAGCCGCCTCGTGGGAAAACCAACAATGTGGTCTCCCAACAGGTCCGACACAAACCGGCCTGTACAGTCACAGAAGATGGCTAAAAGCTTGAAATTTCGGATTTAAGAAGAAGAGGAATTGTACTATCCGTGTAGCGAAAACAAAGGCGCTGATCAGCTTCGCGGTTACCGCGAAGCTGATCTGCGTCTTTGTTTTCGCCTATGCAGATTGTTGGTTTTCTCACGAGGCGGCTCATATATTCGCTCTAGTAAATCATTTTTGAGGTATTAATTCACTAATTCGATGCTAGCCAAAGATATTGACTTTGCTACGCCGAGACCGAATAGCAAAGACAAATCACATTTAAACCATAGCCTTTGTTGTAGTTATACGATTTCCCAATATTTAGGAAATAAATTTTCGGCATTATTACGAGAATATTTTATATATCAGACGCATTCGTTTCCATTCTCTGTATTAAGCATACCTTTTCCTGATTCCGACGAAAGCAGCGGCAGGTATAATAGGAAGCGGACTCCTTTTGAAACTTTTGTTTTAGGAAAAAAAAAAAATAAAGTAAGAGAAAATTGCACTGACTCCAAAATATCGGCCCGGTCTAAGCTTGTGTTATCCACATCAGATCCCGGGAAAAGTAGTCATTTGAGTGAAATGGTGTAGCAAACTATGTGCTTGGCCTAAAGAATCAAATGACAAGATAAGGATACATGCCTCTCTAAGTAAATGAACCAACGAAATGTTATATTCAATAAAAAAGGAATGGATTGACCATTTTCAAGATTTTAAAGTTCTAGATACATCAATAAAAATGGCTACAAGTTTTCAGATTTCAATTATAAAAGCAACATCATGAAAATGTGCTTAACTTTTGGGGTATAAAACTTTTACAGGCATTAAATAAATTAATCAGATTTGAAAAGAAAACTTTGTCCCAAGATCCGTAACCTTTCCTCAACTTTTAAACCAATATGTTCTATTCAAATTGGCTTTGCTGTTAGGTTTATTTATTTTGACTGATCAATTTATACAAAGAGGATTTTGATTGAACCTTAGCACTAATTCATGCATTAGGATGAACAAATTATAATGTAGATTCCCAAAAGTATTGCCATATTTGTTAAGAACTGTACACATCACGATAACATGTCCATGGAATGTATACCCCCTTAAAACCCACTTTCTAAGTGAAACTGGGGTGTACAGGGGTATACAAATTTTCTTATTTTTTATCACATAAATCGTAAGTACACGTAAGAACCGCCTCGCCGATGCGTTTCTTACGTGTATCCACAATTTATGCATTCAGCAAAACTAGAAAAAAAAACCATGAAACTTTTCATTTTAGCAGCAACAAAATTTCTCTGTATTTTATATAAACGTGTTTTCAAAATTTAACGAAAGCACACCCTTGTAATATACAGATTTTTCTTCAAAAGTTGTAAAACTGAAAATGTTCAGTGGAAAATGTTTGACATTTTTTTTTTTTTTTTTTTTTTTTTTTTTTTTTTTTTTTTTTTTTTTTTTTTTTTTTTTTTTGCACAAAACACAGATTGTAGGCACATGTTGGAACCATCTCACCAGTACCCACAATCTATGTTTTGAAGCTACATGTAAAATAAGAAAAAAAAGGGTACAGTATACCCCTGCATACCTCAGTTTTGCTGTATAAAAGTGGGGTATAAGGGGGTATTTGTTACACGGAAATGTTATCCGGATGTGCACATGGACGTCAATTGCACCTGTGAAAAGGGTAACAGCTGCTGTAAAAGGAGCGTTACAACAGCTTTGATCGTACACATTTGAGCCGCCTCGTGGGAAAACCAACAATGTGGTTTCCGGACAGGTCCGACACAAACCGGCCTGTACAGTCACAGAAGCAGGCTAGAAGCCTGAAATTTTGGAGTTAAGTAGAGGAGGAATTGTACTATCCGAGTAGCGAAAACAAAGGCGCTGATCAGCTTCGCGGTTACCGCGAAGCTGATCTGCGCCTTTGTTTTCGCCTATGCAGATTGTTGGTTTTCCCATGAGATGGCTCATTTGTTTACAACTCGACAAGCCTGAAATTAATTGGTGGTTATAATCCCATTTTGTAAACATGTCGTGGCAAAGGTCACAGCGGTTCCTTGTTCCGTTAACAGGTAAACGGGATAAAGGCGGTCACGGGGGTGCGACAATAAACAATGCAAGGATTATACATTTAACCATAACGGCCATCCGTTACAATTTTGAATAAACATCAATATGGCTCAATGTGGCACATTTATCCAATAGTCTGAAGTTAAGATTTTGCGTTTGTGTCTTCTTCACTACAGCAAATATAATCTGCACTATGGCTGATATTCGGTGGGCCCATTTCTACGAACGATTGGAAATTTCTTGTAATTTTCAAAGTTTTGTACAAGCAAATTTGAACATCAATTGTCTATGGGAATTTCGTTTTAAGGAGCCTGATCTTGTTGAAGGAAAATACTATTATTTTGATTTTCAAGTGTACAAAGCTAAAATGTATAGCCTTGATGATAGAAATGTTTCAGTTTATTAGCAATTCGAAATCTTAAAAAAAGTTAGGTAAATGTTTGACCCCTTACTTTATTTGTCCAGTATAATTTGTTGAGTATATATTATAACGCGTTTGGCCTCATTTGAAATGTAGATGATTGGAGATGGGGGAAAAGTCTCTAAACGTTTTTATGTATAAATTTTAAACTTACAAACCTTTTGCAATTTTCTTGAACAATAGACTGTTGCATGACGTTCAGGTGCGCTAAAATAATGCTCTTATCGATATAGGTATCGTGATAACGTTTTCCTTTTCTATTTTTCGTTTTGGTATCGCCACTGTATGGCCATAACTGTTCAATGTCCTGCACAACCAATTCATTTTCGTCGTAATCGAATGCTATCGTGTCTGAGAGCTACTTCCTGATAATAACTTCCTAACCTCCGATAATTAGTTCCGTCCGAATCATCGTTTTATTTCTTGTAAGCTCTTACTCACCTCGGCCTGCGCTGATGAGAGACAATAAAAAGCAAATGAAAATATGTTATCTAGAACAAATATGTTCAGGAAGCACGAGAAATAAAACGCTATGTGCGTCTGGTAGGAGCTGATTTCATCTTTACAGTTATTGCTGATTAACGAGCATATTTCTTTCTAACTCTTTTTGCTTTCATTCAAAAGGAGAAATGCAAATAAACCTGCTATATATAGCAAATTTCTGACTGCTCTGTAACTTTACTTTAAGGTTGGAGTTTGCATCATTTATTTGGTAATGTCTCAAATATGATGCTTTAAATCACACGCTTTGTCAATTCCCTTGATCGCTTGCTGTCTGGCCAGATATAAACAGCCAAAGAACCAATTTCCTCGCGGGTGTAGACGTCTGTTACGGAATCGCCGGTAATGCGATGGTCCGGTCATCGTAATGGGTCGTACTGAACTAACAAGCCACAGTTTATATGGCATTTTTCATACTATCGTGTAAATGTCGGCGCGTCAAGAGTTCTTTTGAAGCCACGATGCTGTATCATACCTTGCAATATGCTGCGATTTAACTTATTTTCGCACTTTTTATTTTTTGCACAATTGATTAATGGTAGTATATAATAATAATAATAATAATAATAATAATAATAATAATAATAGCTTTATTTAACGTATTTAGCAAATGTGTCATTCTAGCGTATGGTTCTCAATTTTAAATGTTATATGCAGAATGAAATAGAAATAGTCGTTGATTTGATTAAAATAATCAAACCTTAAACAATATACATGTACGTGTATATGAACAAAATAAAAAGGGTGGCGGTGGCCATTCCGCATTTTCGGCTATCAAAATCTCATCGCCATTTTATATCTCAGGGTGGTTAGGTGGGAATATGCCCCCCCCCACCCCCCCATTGGGACCTAAGGAAATAGATGGTCTGCTTGTACCTCCAGGCAAAAGCTTAAACGCAGCTGACTTACCATCTGATTACTTGTTACCCGCTCACGTCTGAGCCTGCCCAGGAAAAGTGGTTCAAGTCAAACCATCCATATATATGTATAAACCTTTGTGGCTTACGTGGGTGGTTATATTTGAAGCATTTAATGGATGTCATGACGACCTATTTTTAGGTAAATTGTTGACTGGGGCGTTTAAACAATCAAAAGCTATTGCCTGCAGGTGCACAAGTTGGAATTATTTTACAACGTCAACGGGCATAATTTTAAACGTCTTGTGAGATCATCCAGTAGGTGCAAAAAGGATATATAAAGTATGTCAAGAAAGTCTCAACTACAAAACAACGACTGGCATGAATTCTTTTACTCATATAAGCCTGGCAACCTTTTTCGGGGACATAGGCAAACAGCATAGCCCCAGATGTGACACCGCGGCGTCCCATCTTGGGTTATTCTGTTTGCTCAGAGGCATTTGTCGAAAAATAGAATAAAAATGCAAAATCACTCATGAGACCCTTAAAATGACAGTGGTCTCGCCCAAATAATAACAAGGGGTACATCCATTCGTCTTTAATTGGTTCAGTCTTGGTCATTGAATGTCCCTGATTGATTTTCGCCTGAAAGTTTGCACTTTAAAGATCAACGTCGGTGCGTTAGGCTTTGCAAGCAACAGGGTGACCAGATGCGATGCATGTGAACGCAGATTATTAATTTATCTATTTATTTGTTTATCTATTTACGTAGACTTGGATGACTATGACCTTGTGAATGCCGAAACTACAACGGCAAAAATACCACTTTAAGGGCACAACGTACAAAATAAGGTTTGTCGGGTGGGAATATGGCCCCCCGCCCATTGGGGCCTAGAAGAAATAGATGGGCTGCTTGTGCCTCCAGGCAAAGCTTCTAAACTACTGACCGACCATCTGATTACTGGTAGACCTCTCAAGTCTGAGCCTGCCCAGGAAAAGTGGTTTAGTCAAATCATCCAACATAAAAACCGTATTGGTTTGCTCGAGTGGTTATATTAATGACCATTGCTTTTTACTGGGGCGTAAGGTCTCAATTCATTGACATTACAGTTTTGGAATTGTGTTGAAAAATCCGTTAATTGTTGTAAAATTTGTTTGTGGTCAGTCAAAATGTTACATCAAATGTGTAATTAGCTCATGCCTCGCTGTAATTGATTTTTCAAATCTTCTTTGGGTCATATTTATCGAAATAGACCTGGTTAAGCATACGGTGCTGATAAGCAAACCTTGTCCGACTCAAACTTCAAGTTAAGGCTGTTATACAGTGACTCAATTTGCAATAATGGTAGGATAAAGTAAGAGGTAAAACAGTTTCCGTAGCTCTTCGCATGACAAGTCCATGATAGATCTTGCCAAATCATAACAAACACGTTTTCTAGTGACTCTGCGTATATGCGTGCACCAGATTCGCACCGGTTGCAAACTACTGAACCTTGCCATTGAATAGATCATAATAATAATGATGCTTATTTGAAGGTTTGAATTTTTGATATTATAATCATTATACATGTAACGATACTTGCTAAACCATTTTGTACTGCACCTAGATGAAGACGCACTTGTTAACCCTTCAATGCATAGTATTTGGAATTTTTTTAATTTCGATTTACCAGGTTTTTGCGTACATATGCATGTTTGCGTACATAAACTTTTTTCTTGTTGTAACGTTAAATCGGAAGCACCAAAAACCCTGTACAGGATGAAGGGGCAAGCGTGTAAATTCCCACCTAGCTGAAACATTTGAATTGAATTGAATTGAATTGATGCTTTACGTCCCAGTCAACAGCGATGGTCATGTCTGGACGTTGCCTCCATTTTGTGGGACATTAGGATGTCATGACACTCAAAATGTGCTTCTTAAATATAACAACCCAAACTAAGCCAATAAGGCTTACATGTATGGATGGTTTGACAAGACCACTTTTCCTGGGCAAGTTCAGACTTGAGCGGTTAACCAGTAATCAGATGGCCGGTCAGTAGCTTAGAAGCTTTGCCTGGAGGCACAAGCAGCCCATCTATTTCTCCTAGGTCTCAATGGGCGGGGGCCCTAGCTGAAAAAAAAAACAGAGGCATGATAAGCATGGTAGTTAAAGAAATATATACTTGTAGACTGCTAAACGGGACCAGGAATGCACAAAGCAAAGAGCTCTGATGATTAAATGTTTCTCGAATTTTTTTCAAGGTCTCAAAAAATTAAAATGTGAAGACAATCTATACAATTTAATTCTGAGGAAAAGAATGCAGGCACAACTGGAACGGTACATTGTTATATAATGAAATATACGAGCGTACATCGTACGCTACTGAGTGACTATCTGATTACTGGTTAACCGCTCAGGTCTGATACTGCCCAGGAAAAGTGGTTAATGTCAAACCATCCATACATAAAAAACTTATTGGCTTCGTTGGATGTTTATATGTGAAACACTTTCTCAGGGATGTCACGTCATGCTTATTTTGGGTACAAGTCCCATAAAATGGAGACAACGTCCCGTCATGACCACAGGTGTTGACTTTGATGTCAAATATCAAATAAAACAAAGTATCTTTCTGCTCCAAAATAGCACATAAACGATGCTGCTGGTCTGCTTCTGTGGACGAGCAGTTAATAATCTGTGCCACAATGTTTCGAAGATACTGCCATGGTGTTGCTCATTTCATTCTCCATACCACTCATAAAATTAACAGTTCTATTACCTACCTAGAAAGCCAATTCTCATTAATAGTTAAAATATTATCAGCTACTTATCCTTAATGTTGTCGAATTTGAATTAAATATGCCACATCTTGAACAAAGTGGTCGTACACTTATGCGAAAAACAAAAAGAAATAAGCGGCAGCGCGCACTTCGGCCATCACTGCTGTTTTCTCGCCATTAAGTGAATATCAGACAACTTACTTGATAACTGAATTTTCGGACATGTAGCAGGCAATGCTAGCCACATTATCGTGTTAGTGTTTTACCTAACCAAAATTCATGGAACCTATTTTCTCGTAGCATGGTCCAAATTAAGACCACTTTCATGGATTTAACAAGTTGTTACACTATTACTCTGCTTGCGGGATACCTTGTTTTACATGAAATATTGTTTAAGATGGTGCCTCTGATACTTCGTACAAGCCTGGTACTTTGTAGCTTCTTGATAATAAGATTCGAAGCAACAAATGAGCCGCCTCATAAGAAAACAAAAATTATGGTTTCCGACCAGGTCGGACAAAAATCAGGCTGTACAGTCACAGAAGCAGGCCGGTATCACGATTTACCAGAACGGATCGGAACTGACCGAAACGGGCCTAGAAAATAGCAAAACAGATCGTTTTCAAGACCAAGTTCGGATTTAAGAATAGGAAGTGCACAAACAAAGGCGCTTTTCGGACATTCCGAGTGATTTTAAAATTGTATTCAATTTTTCGATGGGATTTCTCTAAGCGAACAGAATAGCCCCAGATGGGACGCCGCGTTCTGCGGCGTCACATCTGGGGCTATACTGTTTGTTTGCTTACTTGTATGTCCAACAAAAATGTCGCCAGGTTTATATGCGTTAAGAATGTCTTGATTTGGACAGAATATTTATAGAGGACTAGCTTCGCATTGATTCGGACACATATCAGGCATGTTTCTTTCATACAGAGTTTGGAACTGCAAATTGTACTTTTGCTATTCGCAAGAAAAAAGATACCTGTATGACACCCCTTTGGCATATCCCTTAATGTTTATTACGCCCTTTTATCAGTTGTAGAATCAACAATAGCATTACCAATGATACAATTCGTGCTGGTGGATTTTTACACCCAATCAGCATCTATGGTCATGTCGGAACGTTGCCTTCATTTTATGGTATTTTTACCCAAAATTTAAAGGATGTCATAACATCCAAAAAGTGATTCGTATATAACCACCCCACTGAGCCATAAAGGCTTGTGTTGATGGTTTGACTTGAAACCACTTTTCCTGGGCAGGCTGACCTGATTTTGTTTGAGTTGTGTTTAGCGTCCCAGTCAACAGCTATCGTCATGTTGCAATGTGACGTTATCTCAATTTTATGGGACTTTTAGCCAAAATTAGGATGTCATGACATCCAAAAAGTGCTTGACATATATATAGCCACCCAACTAAGCCATTAAGGTAGTTTGACTTGAAACCTTTTTTTCCTGGGCAGGCTTAGACCCGAGCGGTTAACCAGTAATCAGATGGTCAGTCAGTGTATGGTTTGGTTTGTTTGAACTTGTGCTTCACGTCCCAGTCAACAGCTAAGGTCATGTCGGGACGTTGCCTCCATTGTACGGAACTTTTATCCAAAATGAGGGTGCCATGACATCCAACAAGTGCTTGAAATATAACCATCTAACTAACCTACAAAAGGCTTATACGTATGGATGGTTTGACTTGAACCACGTTTCCTGTGCAGGTTAACCAGTCATCAGATAGTCAGTCAGGAGCCTATAAGCTTTGCCTGGAGGCACAATCAGCCCATCTTTTGACACGTAGTTGATGGTATTATAATCATCGAAGAGGTGCTAAAACTATTCCGTAGTTTCGGCTCCTTAGAGCATGACTTTCCCACTTTGGGGCATTCTACGCCATAGATTGCAGCGACATCCATCAATGGTGCTATAGCTATAAAAATAGAAAAGATGTATTCCTTTTTTGTAACGACACCGACTTTCTCTAGATCGGATTTTGAAAAGTGTCTTCTGTTTTTGCACATGATAAGTATTGATTCAGTAGCGTCAAGATTTGTTTTTCTAGTTTAATAATTTCTTTTCTACAAAAGGGAACAGAGAGGAAACTCTTTATAGTCATAAGTTAAATAATCGTTATCATATGGAATCAATAATCCGTATTTGTTGTGTTATGAACGGTCTATAATTCTTTGAACAGTAAACGAATGTCAGCGATAGATAAGACACAACAATGGTTAACTTTTTCGCCCTGAAATTGAACCTTTTTTTGTTTTGGCTGTCAAGAAGGTGCGATAATTTCCTAATTTGTTCCATTCTATATACCTTAAATACGCAGAGGTTATTAACTAAAGTCCAATTCGCATGCGCAAAAAATACACGCGTGTAAATATACTCCGGTGTGTATTTATACTCCGGTGTGCAAATCAACCTGAGAGTAAATTTAAATTGCGTTCGCATGGGTTTTATCGCCAGGAGTATTTTTGTAGGTAAAATTATCATTTCTGGATTAAAACCTGTTCATTTAAGTTTTCTGTATTTGCAAAACAAGAAGAGGCTGCTTCAAGGTGTTCATGTAGACTTTGGCAGCAGAGGGGAATCATGTAATGGTCAGGCATAACCTTAGCAGTTATACAGTTCCCTTTTTTCATCCTTTCACAAGGAATTACTGTTAAAATGCCCCAAGAATCCTAACCAAGAAAGATGAAGAAATAGTGTGGCTGTTTGCACTCCGCTTGATCTAAAATGTTATAAATGGCAATTAATTCTTATTTAGCAACAATGTCCACAGTTTCAGCAACTCTCATATAATCAGTTAGGAACAAAAAATGTGAAAATTCGTTATCTAAAAGCAGAATATTGACTTTAAATAAAAATACTCATGGGTAAATTTTACTTTGCGTTCGCATGGGACATAATAGTAAATTTACACGTGTGTATTTGTAAAAATAAAATTTGCATCTGGTCAGACCCAGGAGTAAATTTACCCATATGTAAATATACTCCGGTGTGTATTTGCGTTCGCATGCGCCATTTACTTACCCCGAGTAAAATTTGCACACCGGAGTATATTTACACGCGTGTATTTTTGGCGCATGCGAATTGGACTTAAGATAACATGGTAAGGTAGCTATGACCTTGCTGTTCCGTCAAACATAATCTTGATTTAGCATTTTACAATTTTCTAAAGCTTTCTCTATACTAGTCTAAAGCCTTAGTCTTCGATAATGCGTTTACAAAAAAAAAAAAAAAAAAAAAAAAAAAAAAAAAAAGAAAAAAAAAGAAAAAAAAAAAAGAACTAAACCAAAATATATAAAATGACGCATTTCTTATAATACTTCAGTATTTTCTTACTTAATAAGTGCGTTGCGCCCAATGTTTGTTTTACATTTTAATGTCAACTGTTACATGTACACAAAATGAAAAAAGCATTGCGAGTAATAACAAGGCCTGGTCCTGGAATTTATACAAGAAATAATCAACAGTGTGAGAACAAATCACTGCCTTGGCAACCCAAATAGCTCAACCACCGGGGTTTACATTATGAAAACTTGTCCATGCAATATACAGAGATTTTTTTCCACCTGTAAAAATTGAAAATTTCATTGGATTTTTAAAAATATTTCTTATTTTTGCTCAAAACAGAGATTGTGGGTACACGTTTGAACCGCCTCAGCGAGGCGGTTCTAACGAGTACCCACAATCTATGTTTTGGAGCAAAAATAAGAAAAATAGGTATACCCCTGCAAACCCCAGTTTTTCTATATAGAAGAGGGGTATAAGGGGGTATTTACTTCACGGACATGTTTTCCTGATGAGCTAAACCACCGGGGTTCAACCGGATGTTTTTCTTTTGCTCCGGGTTTCAGTAAGTTATTCGGCGCCCAGGGATCTCCATCGTCGGGCAGCTTACTGAATCAGTTGAGTCCTCGTTTTCTATTCATCAGATGGTTATCATGATTTATTTGTTTGTCCTTGATGATTCATTGACTAGTTAGAGATTCACCACGAGGACCGAACAACTAAC
This sequence comes from Rugalucina vietnamica, assembly GCA_964017185.1. Taxonomy (NCBI): domain Eukaryota; kingdom Metazoa; phylum Mollusca; class Bivalvia; order Lucinida; family Lucinidae; genus Rugalucina; species Rugalucina vietnamica. The sequence continues at coordinate 8,716,591 of OZ024880.1, forward strand.
TAAATGTACTGAACCACTGCAGAAGATGAGGGTGAGGCTAGGCGCCTGTGAAACCGGTGATTTTTTATTAGTGATCGCTCCAAGGTGATAATTTTGTTTTGGTTCCTTTTGTTTTATGTTTTGCAGTCGAATTTTTGTTCTGTTTGAACCTTATGTATTTGAACCTTATGTATTTTCATATTTTTTTTATCTAAGTTCGGGTATCTGAGTGACCGCCTATTGGGAAATAGCTGCTCACTCGGCTTACGATGTGTTTTCTAAGTGTCAATTTAGTTTTTCCCACCTCGGTTTTTGGAGTGGGAATCTTTTTCTGATTGCACCTTTTTATGATCATTGGCTACTTGTACCTTTTTGTTTTGCAAATCTTAGAAAACTTGATAATATGATATTACCAAAATACTAGTACAGGTCCCGAGTAAAAATATTTTGATGCTCAACACAGCTGAGCATGAAATTTCAATTCCTCATAAATACTGAGATCATGACTCCAAAGCAATAAAATTTTGGGGATTTAGAGTACCAAAACCAGTCATTTGTCCTGCTTATAAATGTTAAAATGCCAATTGTTGGCATTTTAACATTTATGAGCAGGATTAATTTTAGCCACAGCTGAGCTGAGAATGAAAAAAGGTTTTATAACCTCTGGCTCTGGTTCGGAATATTTATTTGGGCTCAAATGCGGACCCAAGGTAAAACTCGATTGTAGGTGGATAGTTCTACAGAGGAAACCAATCAGGCTTCAAAATGCCCTCCAGGCTGACTCATGAAAAGTTGGCATCATATTTTAGCAATTTACGAAGAGCCAAAGACGCCTCTGTTGTATCGGCTATATTTCCGATTGATGATTATTTGACAGTCAACTTTCCATATGTTTCCGAACAAGGTTTTGATACTGCCAACAATGTGATGAATACACTTGGCTTTTAAAAAGTGCTGGCATTAATATTTACTTATACAGCTTTACTTATAGCATTGAGGCCCTACCGGGCGGCCAGGAAAATTGCTATTTATTTTCGGGCAGCTATAGAGCAGTATGTGATCTGGGGAGCAAATTGAAATATAGCACCTTAGGATTTAAGGAAGCATTAGCAAAATACTTTAAAGGAGATGATAAAAAAGCAATGCGGAAATTAGGACATTGTTTTATAGAGCAGGGAGCAAAAAAAAAAATATTGTGTTTGATTTGTGGCATAGTCAACAGCAATGGTCATGTCGGGACGCTGCCTCCACTTTGTGAACATTCTACCCAACATACGAATGTCTTGACATACAAAATATGCTTGAAATATAACCACACAAGTAAACAACTAAGGCTTACATTTATGGATGTTTTGACTTGAAACCACTTTTCTAAGACTGACTCAGACCTTATGAGCTGGAGACATTTAAGCATCCCATCTATTTCGCACGGCCCCAGAGGGCGGGGGCATATTTCCACCCGACCATCCTTGATGGCATTATCATTCAGATACACACATACATGTATATACTAACATGTATTTGTTTTAATTGTTACAAAACTCTATGTATAACCATTATATCTTCATTGGTTTGTAGCTCAGAAAAAAGTAAAGAAAAATAACATCTGGTGTACGTAATTTGTATATTCCGTCAAACCTCAGTATAGCTTAAATGCGATCGGGTGAATTTTTGGCTTGAAGTTCCCAAACAAGTGCATACGCACACTCTATTTAAGACATTATGAAAACATGCCTATGCAATATACAGAGATTTTTAAAGCAGTAAAAAATGAAAATTTTCAGTGGAAATTTTTGGATATTTTTCTTATTTTTGCTCAAAACATAGATTGTGGGTACACGTTAGAACCGCCTCGGCGAGGCGGTTCTAACGAGTACCCACAATCTATGTTTTGGAGCAAAAATAAGAAAAATAGGTATAACCCTACATACCCCAGTTTTGCTATATAAAAGTGGGGTTTAAGGGGGTATACTTTTCACGGACATGTTTTCCTGATGGCTATCAGATTTTTCAGTAATGCACTCAGTCCGTATGCAAAACCAACACAGGAAATGTAAAGTCACCACCCATCTAATGTAACCTTTCTGTTGATTATAGTTTGTGGCGCGGTTAATTTTGACATCTTGAAACAAAAGCCATATTCTTTATCTTCAAAAAGACCGTTTAGTGCGACAAGATATCTGATTAACAAGATTATGAAGTATTCGAAGCATCTTTTGACCGTCACGAATAATATCACAAATCAATTAGTCAGTATTTCTATAACCTAGAAGGATAAGTTGTAAAATCAACGACAGCCTATTCAATTAACTCATTTTGTGGCTAAGAATAAAATTTAAAGCAAAATTTAAAATCAGTAAATATATTTAAAAACAGAGAAGAAGCATATTATACACATGGTTGAAAGTTATGAGGGAAAATCAGGAAGGAATAGGGCTGGCTCAATAAAAAAAAAAAAAAAAAAAAAAAAAAAAAAAAAAAAAAACCACTTAAACCATATATCAGGGCGAGAACGACTGAGAAAAAATGAATTGAATTCAATTGATGCTTTACGTCTCAGTCAACAGCAACGGTCATGTCGGGACGTTGCCTCCATTTTATGGGACTTTTACCCAACATTTGGATGTCATGACATTCAAAATGTGCTTCACAAATATAACCACCCAACTAAGCCAATAAGGCTTATATGTATGGATGGATTGACTAAACCACATTTCCTGGGCAGGATCAGACTTGAGCGGTTAACCAGTAATCAGATGGTCGGTCAGCAGATTAGAAGCTTTGCCTGGAGGCACAAGCAGCCTATCTATTCCTCCTAGGCCCCAATGGGCGGGACTGAGAAAAGGAAAAAAAGGGATGACCATCATTATCCTACATCAGGATAACATGTCCGTAAAACGTTTAACATTTTACAAACTAAAACTGACAGAAACTGTTTTCCTAATTGGTGCTTCAAAACAGATAGTGGGACATGTATCACAATATATGTTTTGAGAAATGAACGAGAAAAATTTCAAACGTTTTCAATTGGCTTTTTTTTTTTTTTTTTTTTTTTTTTAATTTAAACTGCTGTAAATCAGTCTCATACACTCCGTTCTTCGTATCGAACAAGCTACTTTTACGAAAGGTAAAATAAGGTCACTCATTATGTCAGGTTCATAATGAACGAAGATTTTATTTTTATTCAATTTGCTTTCAATTAAACCACACCGGCTAATGTATCGAAGTCTGCATCTGTATCTTTAGGCAAAATTGGTGGTTGATAAAAGCAATTATTTGAGCCGTCTCGAAGGAAAACCAACAATGTGGTTTCCGAACAGGTCCGACACCAACCGGCCTGTACAAGCACAGAGAAGAGCTAGAAGCTTGAAATTTCGGATTTAAGTAAAAGAGGAATTGAACTATCCGAGTAGCGAAAACAAAGGCGCTGATCAGTTTCGCTGTTACCGCGAAGCTGATCTGCGTCTTTGTTTTCGCCTATGCAATTGTTAATTTTCCCATGAGGCGGCTCATTTACTATTAATTTCATATCTAGTTGGTCTTTATGGGAAAACGGTCAAACTTCCGGCGATATACGATTGAAACCGCCGAAAAGGCACGGAAAGGTGTGAAACCGGGAATGAATTGGGCGCCTAATATTTTTAACAGACCGACAGTCATCGTGATACATCAATTTTGTCTGATACACTGTTAAGTAAGGGAGGTAAAGTCTCAATGGCAGGTTTCTACACTGGTAGAAGTAAACAAATATGCAATTACAAGGATCTGCAACAATCAAAATTAAACAACCTCCTGGGCAACCCAAATTTGAGAATTTGTATTTGAATGACACAATTTTAAGATTTGTCTTCAAGAATTCCAAACGGAAAATGCACAAGCCATCCAGTTTGCAACTCAAAAGGAACCCCAATCTGTCATTATAAAATAAAATGACGTTTTCTGCCTCTGCTCCCGTGTCAACGTGATATAGGCCGTTTCTAAAATCCACCCGAAACCTCAGTAGCAATTAGAGAAATATTAAGGCATTTCATTCATTTTCTTCCTTGAGTAAAAACAATAAATAAAATCATGACATGTGAAAACGTGGAAATTCAACCCGAATTGTTGTTACAAAATAACAGATAAAGCTTTTGGTCTTAACCGCCCATAAACAGTCGAACAATATCATTATATAGCGTGTTTCCCAAGCGTTGTTTTGGTTTTAAGATAGCATCGCCACCATTTCACAGTTTAAATAAGGTTAACTGGGGGTAACTTGCTTTGCTACCTTTACAAGCAAGTCAAGCCAAACAAATAACACATTGCTGTGCCGTGTTTCATCAAATGTTTAGGGTTAATAAAAAAATAAGGACAATTACCAATCCAACAAAATTAATGACAATTACCAATCTCGCAGAACGCTGCGTCCCATCTGTATTACTCTGTTTGCTTAAGAGGAATTTCATCGAAAAATGGAATAAATGTTCAAAATTACTCCTTATGTCCCTAAAATGACAATGTACTCATCCAAATGATAATAATTTGTATTACTCTGTTTGCTTAAGAGGAATTTCATCGAAAAATGGAATAAATATTCCAAATTACTCCTTATGTCCCTAAAATGACAATGGACTCATCCAAATGATAATAATTTGCCATTCGTCATATCTGAGTTAATGTTACTCTAAATAGAATTGAGTTAGTACTTCTGGGAGAGTAATTTGACTTTCTGCACGGCAATACAAAAGATTTAAAATATGCGTTTATATATTGTAGAGCAGTGGAATTAGCTCCCATAACATACTTTATGGTACCCACACTTAAAACTTTCAAAATTGGACTGAATAAGTGTTTGCACGGGCACCTCCGGTGCTATATTCCCTGTGAAAGGACAATTAGTTAGAAACGTAAGAAAAAATTCAATTGACCAGGATTATTACTTTATTTGTTTGTTTGAATTGATGCTTTACATCCCAGTCTACAGCTATGGTCATATTGGGACGTTGCCTCAAATTTATGGAACTTTTACCCACAATTACATGTAGTTTTAATTTTTCGCTTCTAGATTTTGGTATTTCGCTCTTTCGTGCTTGATTTCAAAACCACAAGGTTTTCATTCATTGTACTATCCGCAGCTCTATCAATGAAATCATCTTAAATGTTACCGTTATTATCTTAAGTTTGAGGACAACAGTATTGGGCCAACACTGAGGACCAAACTCTAGACATGAAAGTCAAATCTAACGAACCCTTTCGTCCGGCTTTAAATATACAGCTTTCGTTCTTTCAATATTAGTATGGCAAATATCTCCATTGAGTCGGACAGATCACTAAAACTTTCTGGCCGTCCGAATCTGTACCAAATATATGGTTTAATGAGGTCACTTACAAAACCATAAAAAGCCTGAGAAAATTAGATTTGAGGTTTAGATGATTTTGATAGGGGTGGTTTTGATTTAGCAACGTTAGTTCGACAGCTAGACTTTATTGTAAAGCACGATTGTAAACAATGAGTAATTAAGTGGGTACTAATGAGCCACTCAACACGTGTTAAATGTAGTTTAAAGATTAATGAATATAATTACATGCTCCTATTGCATAACAGCCCACACATCATCAATGCACAGGTATTAAAGCAACACATGCCTACGATACGCTAACGTTTCTTACAATCCGGAAATGCTTAAATGATTTTCTAAGAATAATCGACTAAAACTCGAAAATGAACAATCGTTGACTAGAAGATGGCTACACGCACGGACAGTGGCAAACGAAAAAAAAAAAAAAAAAAAAAAAAAAAAAAAAAAAACTATTTTCAAAAAGATTCTTGTAAAATCGATTTAAGCCCACCAGTAATTTTATATTACTGAACTTTCCAAGGCGATACTTCTGTGGTGGTTCTTATTGTTTTATGTCTTGGTGTTGAATGTTTGTGCTGTTAGCATCCTATGTATGTTTTCATATTTTAGTTAAGTTTGGGTGACTGATTGGCCACCTATTGGGAAAATAGCTGCTCACTCGGGTTGCTATATGTTTTCTTAGTATTAGTACCTGATTGTTAGTTTGCTTTTTTCCCACCTCGGTTTTTGTAGTGGTAATTTCTTTTTGATTGCGTCATTTCCTGATCATTGCCTTCTTTTACTTCCTCAAAATCATGCATGTTGATGGCAAAGTACATGTGAAGGTATAGACAGAATGGTCAAACTAGTTTTCTGATATTTTGTTCAAAATAGTCACGGCGTGGATTGTTCCATTATTAGCCGTAGCATTTTGTTGACTTTTAACTACTGCTTTCAAATCATTGCCAAAATAAAAGTCAAAAGTAATTGTCAATGTTGGAATAAGGGGTGTTCAAACAGTACTTAACATTGACAAGTGTTTGGCAGGCTTTGATCTTTTACCGCGATAAACACACGGTCAATGTCTGAATATTCAAAACTGACCGCTAAATATTTTGTCTAAACATTTTAAAGTTTCACCCGAAGTTGAGGTCAGTCAAAGGATCGTTGAGTCTTTGTATGTAAAATGCAGATATCAGCCGATGATGCATCAATACATTCTTTCTGTAAACATGACATCAGGATAACATGTCCGTGACATGTATACCCCCTTAAACCCCACATTTATATAGAAAAACTGGGGTATTCAGGGATATACCTATTTTTCTTAAATTGCTCAAACATAGATTGTGGTTACTCGTTAGAATCGCCTTTGCGAGGCGGTTCTAACGTGTACGCACAATCAATGTTTTGAGCACAAGTCTTTAAAGTTTCAATTTTTTTTCCAATGAAAACTTAAAAAAGTCTATATTGCATGGGCAAGTTTTCGCAATTAGAATAGGTTAATGGTCCAGGGAATGCCGCAATAATCTATTGTAGTCCATGCCAATCTAGCGTAAGGATAACATGTCCATAAAAAGTATACTATTTTATACCCCACTTTATATAGTAAAATTGGGGTTTACAGGGGTGTACCTATTTTTCTTATCCTTGCTTCAAAACATAGGTTATGGGTTCTCGTTAGAACCGCCGTTAGTAACCACACTCAATGTTTTGACCAAAATTATTGAAAATATCATTTTTCCATTGAAGAGTTTTAAAGCTGAAAAAATATCTACATTGCAGGGGCAAATTTTCTCAATGGTACATTCATTTTATGGTAGAAAAAATATTCTTTTTCTTCGGTTTTGCAGCAGTCGATAGTTATAACAGCTATGGTTGTGTCGGGACGTTGCCTCCATTTTATGGAACTTCTACCCAACATTAGGAAGGATGTCATGACAACCAAAATGAACTTGAAAAATAAACATCCAAGTTAACAACTACGGCGTATATAGGTCTTGGCTTTATTGCAGCAACATTTTGTAATACATGTGTTAGCCAGTTGAGATCTTGGTTTAATTTTATTCTAATCCGTTTTTAATAATTGCTAATACATTTTCGCTGTACTGGTAGAAATGGTAATTTCGCTGTCCTAGTAAAAATGGTTTTATTAATGAAAATGATAACCTCTGTATTTCTGGTGTCTTTGGTTTGACCTTAACTACATCAAAAGTTTTTGTTACATGTGTTCACCAGTTGAACACTATGTTTAATTTTATTTATTTTCTTTTCTTTATGAAACCGAGCTCCCCAGGAAAAATAGTTTTTGGCGTTGTCACCAGTAAAAACGATAATCGGTGTCCCAGGAAAAGTGGTTCACATTGTCTTCATTATACTACTGTTTATTGTGCCTGCCTCTCTGTCGTGCTCGTTACCTTTCGTTTCGGTTAAAACTTAGCCGGATGGCTACCTTGTTGGGAAAGAGCTAGTCATTCTGCTCTTCGTATGTGTTGTCCGAAAACGTTTGTTTTTTTCTGTGTGTGTATTTTATGTATTTTCTTTCCCACATGGTGTCTACGCCCCCCCCCCCCCCGTATGTTGGGACTTTCAATTTAATTGCATCGATTCCTGGGCCCGAGGTTATAAAACTTTTTTCAAGCTCAGCTCAGCTGAGCATGAAATTTCAGTTGCTCATAAATGTTGAAATAATAAAAATTAGAGGAAAATTCAAGTTCAAAACTCAAAAACTAGTAATTTATTCTGCTCACAAATGTTAAAATGCCAACAATTATTGGCATTTTAACATTTATGAGCAGGATAAATTTTAGTCTCAGCTGAGTTGAGCATGAAAAAAGTTTTATAACCTCTGGGCCTGGTCCCTCTATTCTTACTTAATACGAATGGATGGTTAATGTTGTCAGAGAATTTTGCTCAATGCTGCTGGGTCAAGTTTCAAAATTGCAAATAGATCCACATGAATACCAATTAATATTAACCGTCTTTTATATCAGAGCAGAACGTACACTTAAAAGAACTCGTCTTCATATTCTCTTATATAATATATAATGTTTTGAAAATATAAAATAATAATAATAATAAAATAAAATAACCTTCCCATTTTAAGGTCATGCTTGAGCAAAATAAGGGGTATAAATACTATACTAAAATTGTGTTGCTAGCTAAAACACTGAAGTTAACGTCACAGTCAACAACTATGGTCATGTCGGGACGTTGTCTCCACTTTGTGGGACTTTTAACCAAAATTAGAATGTCATTACATCAAAAGAATGCTTTAGATATAACCACCCAGGTAAGCCACTAAGGCTTATATGTATGGATGTTTTGACTGATCAGAATCAGACTTGAGCGGTTAACCAGTAATTAGATGGTCAGTCAGTAGTGTGTAGGCTTTTCCTGAAGGCACAAGCAGCCCACCTATTTCTTTAGACGCCAATGGGCGGGGCCCATATACCCACCCGACCCCCCCCCCTTTATTCTAGTTTTTTTTTAATTACTGCATATGTGCATAACAGTAGCAAAGTCCTCAATGAACCTGCTACTCAAAAGGTCATTTACATCAGAATAGAGGTAAAATGCTTATTTTCATTTCTTTCATGTTCACCGCAATGCTTTTAAACAATTAAGATTTCATATGTTAACCAAATGAATATTTTGGAATCAGCCTATTAATACACATGTTCTATGATAATTTGGCAAAATTAATTTTTGAGTTGCGCGGAAAAGACTGTATTAGATTATGACAAGCTTGTTTAAGGTTTACCAGTATATGTCTACAAAACACTCATGAAAATAGCATATAGGAATTGATGCATTAATACACCTTTACTAATAAGCTGCCATTTTCACCAAATCTGAATCTGGCTTGGCGCTTTTTCCCAAAGAGTATGTGAAAGCTTTATCCGTTATTCAAACAGACATCAATCATAATAGAAAACAAAACTGAAATATTTTGATTTTCCAATAAAATCATCTTCATAAAGAATTATTTAAAAGTGGTTGCAACATAAATGTTCTTTTAGCTCTGTAGAATGCGGTGTTAATTGGCTAGGAATTACTGGTATTAAAAGCCTTTATTAGCGGCCAATGCTTCAAGACATTTGTCTTATAGTTAATAAGTTCTGCGTTTAAGAAGACACGGGTATGTCAAATAATGTCAGATTTTATGAAAGAGGCGTGTATGTCATTACGGAAGAATTTGCTTTATTGTTTTACTGGCAAAATACTCATTTGCTTTTCTCTTCGGGAGGGTAATAAACAACCTATAGTTAGTGGGTGTTTAATTGTTGCGCAATAAAAACGTGTTTATTCTCAGCATGCGCAAGGAAATGATTTACGCTATTTGTTTGAAGTTAAATGCATTCCATGTTTTTAACGCTACAAGTCAAATCGCAAGTGTTTCGACCGAGCTGATCAGTTACCGCGTATGTGAATGTCTGCTGTCGACCAAGTACGTCGAAAGCAGACCTGTATCATGGTGATTTTTTTTTCAAATTCTATAGGTTACTACTATATGACTTATTTGATGGAATTAATTCCGAAGTACACAGTACAGAGCTAATAGCTATCAATCAAGGTGTTTGAGGTACAAAGGGTCCCCGCCCATTGGGGCCTAAAGAAATAGATCTGCTGCTTGTGCCTCCAGGCAAAGCTTATACACTACTGACTAACCATCTGATTACTGGTTAACCACTCTGGTCTGAGCCTGCCCAGGAAACGTGATTCAAGTCAAACCATCCATACGTTGGCTTTATTGGACAGTTATATTTCAAGCACTTGTTGGATGTCATGAAATCCTCAGCATCAAGTTTTGGGAAAAAGTCCCATAAAACGGAAGCAAGGTCCCGACATCATAGAGACCGTAGCTGTTGACTGGGACGTTAAGCATCAATTCAAACAAACAAACGAACGTACACCTCTTTTTTCTATATATGTCCGAATATGTCCAAAATTGCGGTTGTTGATGGTATTTGATGCCCTTGAGTGAGGGTTACATGACGGTTAGTTTACTCGAGGCAGGTAGTATTTCCCATGGGTAAAGCTAGAGGGCAATAAGCATGCCGATGGTGCGCAAAACGTCATGTCACTCATACGAAAAAGTCAAACTGTATTTGCTTGTCTGATTTGTTGCTTTACGCCCCAGTAAACAGATACTGTCATATCTGGACGTTGCCTCAATTTTTATGTGTCTACTACCTAACATTTTGATGTCATGACATGTGGAATATGCTTTAAAATAACCATCCAAGAAAACAACTAAGCATGGATTGTTTGACCAAACTAAACCACTTTTCATGGGCAGGCCTTTAACTTAGTAATCAGGTGGTCGGTCAGTCGGCTATAAGCTTAGCACAGAGACACAATCAGCCCATTTATTTATTATGGTCCAAATGGGCGGGGACAAAAGTCCCACCCTGCAGCCCTCAATAAATTGTAGTTTGGTCGGGAAAATAGAATTTGTTTGTTTACTCGAGATTTTTTTTTCTCGCTGAGTTGCTCTAAATATTCAAATAGGTTGTTGATTTTCCTATAAGTAATAATGATAAAAGCGAAATTAACCGTCTGGTCTTTTTGAAGATTACATCGGTGATAATAAACCAAGACATAGAAAAAAAACATTCTTGGTATAGGGGCCCATAAATAGGTATTAAAACACGATGTTTGCGCGGTTTAAAGGGACTTCATTTTAGACGGATAGCGACAAACCAGTCTGAATTTATGGCAGGGCTGATAAACGTGAAAAAGCAGCGATTTAGTTTGGAGCACATAGCACCTCCATGTTGTTTCCATGTACTGACTCGTGTCTCGATACCTTGCCTAGGTATCACCATGCTCTTCAGCCAAACAGTTTTATAGATCTATTTTAACATTATAATCATACAAGATAACTGTTTTAATGTGTTCGGAGACCTGTTAGAGTTTTCCACACGCCACTTGCTACCTTTGCACATGCGCAGTGGGGATCAGGTTACGTCTATTTGGGTACATTCGACGATATGGCGCGAATAAAGATATGGGACTAACGAAAGGAGCGTTGATAGGCCTGTCATAAAGATATGAGCCACGTCATGAGAAAATCAACAATGTGGTTTAGAACAGATCACACACCAACCGAGATGTACAAGCACAGAATATGGCTAGAGGCAGGAAAGTTTGGATTTATACAGAAAGTAGAGAAATTGTACTATCCGTGTAGCGAAAACAAATAAGCTGACCAGCCTCGAAGTTACTGCGAAGCTGATCTGCGCCTTTGTTTTCGCATATGCAAAATGTTGGTTTTCTCATGATGAGGCTTATATATTTAAAGATGAGTGAGGATATAATCCACCAGAAAATCTTCAACAAGTCAAAAGGGGGTACACATCCATTTCAGGTCGGTTTAAAAAGACGTCATGAAAAGTTCCTGTTGTTTGTGTACAGCTGTTATTGAAACTATGCTGTACTAACGTTTGGTTCGAGCTTCTGTCATTTGCAAGTACCCTAATAAGGTATATGTATCAAAGATGACGGATACCCAAAACAATATCTTTTATACATGTACAAATGCGGTATGTTCTGCTTATGTTTATACAAGTTTGTATATTTGTGATGTACGTTTGTGAGGAGCCCAAGGACTGTTACTTCAGCAATCCTCGACAATCAGGATAACATGTCCGTGTAATGTATACCCCCCTGAACCCCACTTTAAAAAGGGTAAAACTGGGGTATACAGTTTTTCTTATTTTTGCCTCGGCGAGGCGGTTCTAACGTGTACCCACAATCTATGTTTTGAGCAAAAATAAGAAAAATATCAATAATTTTTTGATGAAATTTTTAATTTTTACAGCAAAAAAAAAAAATCTCTGTATATTGCATGGGCAATTTTTCGTAATTTTATTTGACATTTCCCCAGCATCTGATGAGGGTACTTGTCCCCCTCACTGCAATTTCCTGAAATATGCCTAGTTGTTTGTTGGCAACATTAACTGGTACATGTATGCTTATGTAGATGTATTCAGGGATGTTAAATTAATTGTTCGAGAACCTTTGGCTTCGACGCAAAATGACAGAAACCTGGTTTGGCGGTTAGAACATTTGCCTATTATATGTATAAGTCGACAATAACGTCACTGTAACGCCACGAACCAGCTAGTACATGTACCCTAGTCCGTCAACTTAACAATATACCGGCTGGGGGTATTTCATACCTAGAGGCCATACATAGACTTAAGAGTGTCATGCTTAATGTAAATGCATTACGAAAACTTGCCCATGCCATAAACAGACTGGATTTTTGTAGTTATAAAAATGAATATGTTCAACAGAAAAACTTGATATTTTTCTTATTTTTGCTCAAAACATAGATTTTGTGTTAGAACCGCTCTAACGAGTACCCACAATCTATGTTTAGGAGCAAAAATAAGAAATTAGGTATACCCCTGCATACCCCAGTATTTCTATATAAAGGTGGGGTTCAAGGGGGTATTTATTTCACGGACATGTTTTCCTGATGTTTCGCTTTTTGGCAGTTTTTGTCGATCGCCACGAATATAATGCAAAACAATTAAACTTTTTAATTGATCATATTCATTATGATTTTTTTCGTTGGAAACAAAATTGTTTTAGAACGAAAACGCTGAGTTAGAAAAAGACACTCATCGCAAAATGGGGAGTGGGGGGGGTATTCAGGGGAACTTCCCGTGCAAGGTATGCGGAAAATTTTACACATTTTCACTGCTGTTAGCTGATGAAATACTTTCCTATTTCGTGGTTAAAACAAAAAAAAATCAGATTTTCAGTTTTGGAAGAAAATAAAATGTAAATGGTCGGTTAGAACTTTTGACCAGTACTGTACATACAAAGCATCCTTCAAATATTTTTTTATAAAACTGTGTTTTTACTTAACATGCTTAACCGTACTAAGCCAGGTCTTTCTACAATACTTTATGTAGGAGGATGGGTTGTTTTTATATCTTGTTGGTTTGTATTCGTAATTGTTGAGTCTCACAATATGGTTAATTAGACCACGAATTCGCTAATAAAACGAATTTGCATTATACGTGTTAAGAAGACGGCATTTGGATAAAGGCTACTGAAAAACCGTACAGTTTTATCAAGTTAGATTCTTAGATTTTATTTATTTTCCGTTCTGTTTCTAGGGATTTGATGCATAGAGGAGAAAATGACGCCCATCTTACGACAGTCACACGCAGAAAATTCCCATTGAAGTTGAAAAAATCTAGCTTTACCCTTCTTACGAGACGGAGTTCGTATATGGGTATGTGTCCCTCGAGGTGTCTTTCTATTATGGCTGTGACCCAGTATGACATAAAAATGGTATAAAATGGAATGAGCCGATGCTTTGAAAACTTCAAAAATTCACACAGTCATACAGGGAAGACTCATGTCAGAAGTCAAGTCTGTTGATTTACACATAATGAAACCTCTTCTGAGTTCATGGTGTTTCAATTGTAGTGCAATTATAAGAAATTGGAAGTCAGGGCTGGTACAGAACGGAGTCAGTCCGTTAATTCTATTTTCATGAACAAAACGTTAATTTGGTTTTGACACACAGTAGCTCCAGTGATTCATAAGAGACGTTAATCGGAATCTTTCTTGTGATTCATTCTGTGATATTTTCAACCAGGTTGTGGCGCCTTTTTGTGTGTAAATCTTTCCATAACGAGAATTGGTATTTCGAAATCATGGAACCCAAAATAGTTGAGGTTTGTATTTAAACACTAAAGCTGAGAGTGGATAATATCGTTAATCAGCAAGCCAAAATCCAGTGATGCACAGTCGAGATAAAACTTGCTGAAAATTATGCCAAAAGGTTTTGATCCGTTAGCTCAATCTCGAGTACTCATTGACAACCAAACACAAATATGGCTTCTACAACAAAAAAGACAAAGTAAAGATAAATTATCGCAGAACTGACTTGAAACTGTCAGTTGATAAACAAACGCGCCAAATTAGATCAGCTGGCTAACTGTCACTCCGCTCCACTTCGGTACCTCGTTCCACTTCCCTGGTATGGAGAGGTTTAACGGAATACCTATGGCAATATTCCGTCTAGCGCCAAATATACCTGGGGTTAAAAGGGCCTAGCAGAATAAAGACCAACAAATTACTTTTGTTTGAACTGATGCTTTACGTCCAAGTCAACAGCAAAGGTCATGTCGGGACGTTGCCTCCATTTTATAGGACTTTTACCCACTTCCATTTTATAGGACTTTTACCCAATGTTAGGATGCCATGACACTTAAAATGTGCTTCAAAATATAACCACCCAACTAAGCTTATACCTATGGATGGTTTGACTAAACCACTTTTCCTGGGCAGTCTCAGACTTGAGCAGTTAACAAGTAATCAGATGGTCGGTCAGTGGATTAGAAGCTTTGCCTGGAGGCACAAGCAGGCATCTATTTCTCCTGTGCCCAAATGGGTGGGGGCACTGAAAAACTCATGCAGGAATATCAATAATTGTTTGTTTGATTTGATGCTTTAAATCCCATTCTATGGTCATGTCGTGGTGTTAATGGGACTTCCACCCAACGCTAAGACGTAATGGCATAAAAATGTGCTTAAAATTCAACCACCAAAGCTTATATACTCAGAGGAAAATGTTTAGTCAGTAACTTTGACAAGCCCTATTACTATCATACACTGCTGCTTGTCTTAGATGTCCCCTCTATAAAATTTGCAAAGTCAGTTTCTTTTTTATTTTGAAAAGAAACTCCACCAGTTGTCCATTTCGATAGAATTATTGGCCTTTTTCGTAAAACATCATTTTCGTAATTACCCGATAATTGATAACTTGAAATCAGCGCTTTGATTAATAGCGCTTTCTGATAAAGGTTGTTGTCAGTGATTAAAACCTGAAAAAATCTTTTCGAAATTCAGCCACAGTCTCGAGAAATAACAAGTCAAATATTCGTTATTATGAGATTACTTTCGTTTAAAAAAGGACGAAAATTGGTGTATGCACTCCGGCAAAACCACATGTGATATTGCAATATTTTTTGTTGAAAATGTTACGTTTTATTCACAGTTTTATGACTGGTAATTTAAATCCCAAACTATCGAGGGGTTTTGAAGCTATAGCGATTTAATCAGTCCAAATTGGGATTTTACATGTATTTTCACTGTCTAAACTTTTGCCGGTGAGCATATGTATGGATGGGTTGACTAAACCACTATGCCTGGGAAGGTTCAGACCTTCGAAGCGATTAACCAATTAATTCGTCAAGCCTGCCAGGAGACACAAACAGTCCATCTATTTCTCACGGCCGAAATAGTCGGGCCCCAACTTCCCTCCCTGCCAATTATTTCCATGCTCGAACATCGACGATATTGTTGTTATAGGTGTAATTGGGTGACGAAAGGTCCCTATGGAGAGGGCGAGGATTGCTCCCTATTCGTTATGCATATAACAGGATAATTCCAGATGTCTTACAGATCTTTTTTTAAATTGTTTTGGCGTCTGTAGGAAATCGTATAAACAGAGAACGTGTGTATAATTGCTTAATCGAAATCATAATTATTAGCTAGACAGTATTATAGTAACTCATTTATTTATAAGTTCGACAGTATTTTTGTAACTACAGTCGTCCAAAATAACCATGGATTAGAGATTTGGATTTACATCAACGAATTAATGAGTGAAATTATTATTATTGTAAGGATATACTCATCAGGAAGTCATGTCCATGAAAAGTACATGTATTATCCCTTGAATCTCAATTTTATTTATATTTATATAGAAAAAAACTGGCGAATGAATGGGTATACATTTTTTTTCACTACAAAACATAGATTGTCGGTAAGCCGGTTTTAACGTTTACCTACAATCAATTTTTTTAACACAAAATAAAATAAAAACAAAACTTTCAATGAAAAATAATCGTCTTTCACAGATGAACAAGCAAATTCAGAGAATTTATCTCCCCCGCCTTGATACTTTAGTTACACAAATATAATCTTAGAATAACATATATCCAAACCACATGCACTTTCTTAGTGTAAATGCCTGAAAAACGACTTAAGTTCAAATTGCGAAAAAAGTGTCAAAAATTAATCTGAGGATTATATCCAAATCACATGCATATTTTCAAAGCATCGTCAAGACATCTATAAAGTTTCAAAAGAATCGGAATATAACTGTAGGAGGAGTTGTTTGCACAAGGTACCCACCGTCCATTCACGTTCATTGTCAAAATGTCCGAAAAAATGACTAAGTTCAAATTGCGAAAACAGTGTCAAAAATTAATCTGAGGATTATATCCAAATCACATGCATATCTTCAAAGCATGATTAAAACATCTATCAAGTTACAAAAGAATCAGAATAAAACTGTAGGAGGAGTTGCTTGCACAAGGTACCCACCATCCATTCACTTTCATTGTCAAAATGTCCGAAAAATGACTAAGTTAAAATTGCGAAAAAAGTGTCAAAAATAAATCTGAGGATTATATCCAAATCACATGCACATCTTCAAAGCATGGTCAAGACATCTGTAAAGTTTCAAAAGAATCGGAATAAAACTGTAGGAGGAGTTGCTTGCACAAGGTACATACTCCTATAGGGGGACGGAAGGACAGACGGACGGACGGAATGACGGAAAGCCAAAAACTATGTCCCTCCGCTTTTCTTCGAAAAGGCGGGGGACAAAAATATGTGTATTGCATAGGTGTGAGCTCGTAAAGCTTACGGGAGAAATCAGGTATTATAGTGATACAAATAAGGCAAAGATGAGACAAACACGTGTACTCTGTAATGCCTTTTGCACTCAGTATGTGAAAACCACCTGAAGCAGGTGGTACAAATACTGATTCCAATACCAGAGATTTCCATGACCATTGAGAGGATGGCGCACCGCATTTGGAGATTAAATATAAAATGGAGATAAGTACATTTATTGGAAAAGGTGTAGTGTTTGACTGTCCCAGTGAGTATACCTAACATGTGGTTCGAATCATGACATTTTCAATAAAAAAATAAATTGCCGTGTCGGTTACCCCACGTGATAAAATTTTGTAAAAACAAGTATAATAATCATATCTATATTTTAAAAGAATAACGTATTTAGCACAATCGCCAATCTTCCATACGGCCCTGCAGTGCATACGGACATTGATTATTATCGGATCGTTTTTGTTATTGTTCAGACTCTTTCATTTTTTTTTTCTTTCGTGTTAAATAGTTCAATAGTAGAGAATATATACAGAAGGAAGGTGTGGCAATAGGATACAAAAAGGTCGTAATTTTGCATGCACATACATGCGGCGGTGGGATGAAGAACTGATGAAAACTGACAAGGTACCATTATTCTACAAGCGATTCATAGATGATGGATTCGGACTATGGGACCATGGCATGGATAAGCTTGTGCGGTTTAAAGAGCATGCAAATCAGATACATCCGAATATCAAGGTGGAACTCCGCAGCATCGCGATAGCCATTGAGTTTCTGGATACATGGGTTAGGATAGAAGATGGTAGTTTGGTAACCGACCTGTATACGAAACCTACAGACAAACACATTCGAGTCATCCTACCAATGTGAAGAAAGCTATACCGTATGGGCTTGGGTTAAGAATAAAGAGAATTTGCAGCAAGGAAGAAGACTACAAGCGTCGTCGTAAAGAGCTGAAGGGAAGACTTCGTAGAAGGGGATACAGTGAGCGATTTCTAGAAAAACAACTGAAACGCGTAGATGTTCTAAGTCGAGAGAAACTTTAGGAGAAAGCAAGGAAACAGAAGATGGACAGGGTTCCTATAGTATTGACGTACATAAAACAACTTCCGAACATTCACAGTATTGTAAGACGTCATATGGATACCTTGTACACATCAACACGAATGAGAATTGTATTCACGTCGGTTCTTATAGTGGCTTATCGGAGAGTTCGAAACCTAGGTGATTTACTCGTGCACGGGAAGACCAACATAGTAGTGAAGGCACACACAGTCTCAGACGATGATGTACCTGGATGCAAGAAAGAGTGTGTTGTTTGTGACATAATGGAAAGGGGCATTCACAACACAGCCTGGAACCGTCGATATAAAGGCGAGTGAGCAGATGCAAAGATGCGGGACGTGGAATGTGGTGTACGGCATCGCGAGTATGGTATGTAAGAAGTTTATGTCGGAGAAACATCTAGAACCGTGAAGGACAGATTGAAGGAACACAATGCAGATATCAGGCATGAGCGAGATAGACAAACCAGTTGCGAATCATTTCTTAGGTATGGGACATACGATAGAGAATGTAGGTGTGACAGTTCTGGAAGCGATCAGGGAGAGTTCGAAGTCTTACCGGCAAGTGAAGGAGTTAGACTGGATTGAGAAGTTACAGGCAGAAGTTCCGAATGGGATCAATAAGAAAGCAAAAGTTGGGGTGTTGTGGCATGAGTATAAATAAAATAGAACTAGAGCAAAGGTGTACATTGGAGCAGTATTGGATTGCTTACTATAATGGACGTTTTAATACTCTGCAATACAGTAAATTCGGAAACATTCGTGTGCTCTTAATTTTCGCATCTGTTCGCGTAAAGGTTGACGCGCGGTTTAAGATACTTCTGCAAATCTTAAGGACTCAACATGTACTCTGTCGCGTGTTCAGTACCTCGCAAGTGATTTTAAAAGAAACAAATCGCGAAATAAATGTCACGCGGAAATTTCCGAATTTACGGTATTTAGGGACATATACGGACTTTCTTTAGGAGTAAAGGTAGCCTTTGCATGCATGTGTGGTATTGTTATCAAGTTATCAAGTCGCGGTGGAAAATAAAATAATAAGATATTAAAGCATTTCTATAGCCTTTTTTTTAAACAGTATCTAAATGACGATACAGCACACGCATGCAATAGCCTCCTTTGGTTTTATCGGACCGCATTTCTTGAGTACATAAATTCATATATTTGCATGAATCATAAAATTTCTCAAGTTAAGAGCCTCAGGTCTAATATATATTGAAATTCCAGTAAGCGGCTGTAACATTGTTCAGATTTTAATGTATGTATATACATGCTGTTTATCAGTAATTTTTCTCATATTTTTAAGTTCAAATTTAATTGATTGCCGCTTTATGTGGTATTTCATAAAGGAACCTTCTAATTACGAATGCATGACACGTGCGTTGGCGGATTTGACGTTGCCATGACGTAACGTCATTTCCGTTTCCTTTTATAGTTTAATGGCGGCGTACATGAAAATCATCGAAATGTAATTAATTTGCAGTATTTCATAATTTTGAAAAAGGCCAAAGGCCGAAACGTCAAAAAATAGAGTGACTTTACGGTGTTTTATGATTTGATAAATCCCTATAGGATTTTCTTCAAAACATTATTCTATCGGTACCAAAAAGGGGGCACCTACTTGCTTTAGACATTTCAAGTTTCCAGTGCCGTGTAAACTACGTTGGCTTGTCTAGTTTACCATAATCATTAAATAATATGAAATAAGGCACCACCTTTGGGGCGACGCTCTGCTCCTATTGCGCCACTGATTTTAAAAGCTGATAAGTTCCTCATCCTCACCCTGGGGCCCTGCCAGGTGTATTGCGGATCTGGGGAGAAGGTCAATTATATTCAGGGATCTGGGGAGCAAGCATTAACGTTTGGAGATTTAGGGAGCAGAGGAAATGGGCAATTAGGAAAACAATATTCTTTCAGAGAGCAGGTAGTAAAAAGACCAACCGGGCAGGACCTTACCCAGATGATCAGGGACACACAAGGACATGGGCCATAAAATTATTCTTCTTTTTGCACAATTAACAATGATTTCCGTGCAACATAAAGTTCTAGATCTGTATTTTTAGGATAGACCATTTCGAAATAAAGGAGGTCGTTTTGTTTCATACGAACCTTCGTCGCTCGGTGCGACGAAGGTCGTGTACTGTGCAGTTAACCGAACACAACCATGGGACGTCATACTAAACAAAACTGTGATGTCATGTTGTCATGATCTATTGGGAACAAAAACGACAGATATTCTTGAGTAAGTATCTTCGGCGGTAATCAATTTGCACTTTACCGGGCGTGATGTTTGTTTAATTCGTCCATTGAGGGCAGCCGCAGTCGAACAAGAAGTTTGTCAACACAATATTTCGAATGTTTCGACGTGAATAGTTGTTGCTATTCGCTACCCCGAATTCCGGTTCCGACTGACGAAAGATTTTTTTTCTATTAATGTATCTAGAACAGAATAAAACAGAACATTTTACCACGTTCTACCATAAGAGCGACGCAGGAGCGTCGCTAATATGAAATAAGGCACAACCTTTGGCGCGACGCTCTGCTCCTATTGCGCGGAGGGCCTGGGGCCCTGCCAGGTGTCTTGCGGATCTGGGGAGAAGGTAATTTATTTTCAGGGATCTGTGGAGCAAGCACTAACGTTTGGAGATTTAGGGAGCAGAGGAAATGGGCAATTAGGAAAACAATATTCTTTCAGAGAGCAGGCAGTAAAAAGACCCACCGGGTAGGACCTTACCCAGATGATCATGGACACACAAGGGCATTGGCCATAAAATTCTTCAGTTTTTCTTTTTGCACAATTTCCAATGATTTCCGTACAACATAAAGTTCTAGATCTGTATTTTTAGGATAGACCATTCCGAAATAAGGGAGGTCGTTTTGTTTCATACGAACCTTCGTCGCTCGGTCGTGCACTCACTTGACTGTGCAGTTAACCGAACGCAACCATGTGACGTCATACTAAGCAAAACTGTGACGTCATGTTGTCATGATCTATCGGGAACAAAAACGACATATATTCTTGAGTAAGTATCTTTGTTTAATTCGTCCATTTAGCATGTTTAGGGCAGCCGCAGTTGAACAAAAAGTTTGTCAACACAATATTTCGAATGTTTCGACGTGAAGAGTTGTTGCTATTCGCTACCCCGAATTCCGGTTCCGGCGACTGACGAAAGATTTTTTTCTATCAATGTATCTAGAACAGAATAGAACAGAACATTTTTACCACGTTCTACCATAAGAGCGACGCAGGAGCGTCGCTATAAAAGTTTATTCCTTTGGAAGCAGTGAAAACGTTCAAAGGGAGCCATATTGAAATCACACTTTTTTAAAACAAACCCATTTGAAACATTCCGATCAACAAATGCCAACCAATGTCAGAGGTAAAACGGCATGTTGAAGGAATCAGACTATAATAATAACCATTACGACAACTTGCCCATGCAATATACAGAGATTTTTTAGCTCAAAAAATGAAAAATTTCAGGTGAAAAATCTTGATATTTTTTCTTATTTTTGCTCAAAACATAGATTGTGTGTACACGTTAGCACCGCCGGCGGTTCTAACGAGTACCCACAATCTATGTTTTGGAGCAAAAATAATAATAAAAAAAAAAAATAGGTATACCCCTGCATACCCCAGTTTTGCTATATAAAAGTGGGGTTTGAGGGGGTATACTTTACACGGTCATGTTTTTCTGATGAACAGAAGCCTACAAAGTCTAATGACTTTCATTTATACCATATAAGAATATCGAATATCATTTCGGAAATATAAGGATTTCAAACGACCCTTTTATTTATCCTAAAGACTCGAGATGATACAATTTCTAGGTTAGAATCCTTCTAATTGGGGGAGGAGTTTAGGTGTAGTTTAGCACACAGGTTTTATGGTCGAGTTTTTCAAGTTCCCTTGGATAATACAAATACAACGGCCCTCGAAATGCCAACAAGCAAAACATTTAGAAAATACAAGGGCGCAACAAAGAAGCAGTGTTTACGGTGAATGGCATATATCCCTGGAGTGAACAATAAGCAAATAATTCAGTAGTAGTTTACAAGAACTCTTGAGACTAGGTTTAAAAGAACTGTTTAGGGGTTCGATGAAGGACGATTCCATACTTGATTTTATTGAATTTATTATCAATGGGATTATCAAGTTTTCTCATTAATTAATTATTTGCTTTGATATGTTTGATAAATGTACGTTCAAGCAAATACAAAGTCAAACCGTTTCAAACTGACGTCATTCTATACTGATGTGCTGTTTAGCGTCGCAGTCAACAACTATGGTAATGACGAAACGTTACTTCTATTTTACATCAGGAAAACATGTCCGTGAAATGTATACCGCCTTAAACCCCACTTTTATATAGTAAAACTGGGGTTTGCAGGGGTGTACCTATTTTTCTTATTTTTGCTCCAAAACATAGATTGTGGGTACTCGTCACCGAGGCGGTTCTAACGTGTACCCACAATCTATGTTTTGAGCAAAAATAAGAAAAATATCAACAATTTTCTTCTAAAAATTTTCAATTTTTACAATTTTAAAAATCTCTGTATTATTGCATGGGCATGTTTTCGTAATGATGGGACTTCTACCATTAACAGAGGATGCCACGACACCCAAACTGTGCTAGAAGATAAGCAAAAAGGCTTATAATTATGGACGGTTCGACTTAAACCACTTTTCCTGGGCAGGCTCAGTCCTTCTTTGCGGTAACACGTAACCAGTAATCAGATGGGCACTCAGTTAGTTTAAACATATTTTATTCAGATAAACAAACATTTCAATACAAATGGTAAGACAATTTCATGATGAAAAGGATAAGAACGAAAGCGAGGCTTATATAGCTCATCTCCTTGACAGAGGTGAGTTGTATTGCATTGGCGGATAGGTACATGATTATTTGGTATCTGATTGATCTTTGAAATTTTTTTATATGAAATCAATATGCAAAGAGGGAAAAAATAACAATACATGTAATCGTGAAACAGAGAGAATAAAACAAAAAGGTTACAAGTGTAAAAAATGGATATACACGTCCATACTGCAAATCAGAATTTTCTTAATAATAATCGGATGGAAAGACAGGGAATAAGGGAGGGAGTATGGTCACAAGGCGTTCAGTACAGCATATGTAAGATTTTGACGTCGCATAAAATTCATTTGCGAATATTAAAAGCGTTGGGAATCAAAAATAAAATCGTGAACGTGCTTAAAAATTTGCTCATTTATATCGTTGCTAAGAGATGGATTACCTTGTTATAAAGTAATTACCGTTGGTGTGCAATAATTCGCAACTGAATTCAAAAGAACTACCCGTTGTCGGTTATACAAGTTGCAATGAAAAAAAATAGTGTTGCGCGTTTTCAAGGCTACCACAACGGCACATTGGTGAGTCAGAAATGTTTCTAACGAATAGATAATTCAGTTTGCGCATTCAGTTTGCGTGAGAGCACAAGCAACCCTTCTATTTCTCGGCGCTCAAATGGGCGAGTGCCCATATTCCCAACCGACCACCAAACTGATTGCTACATACAAATGAAGGTAGCAGGTTGGTCTAAAATGGATACATGCATCTTACATGTACGAGCTTGTAACTGAATTATCAACATGTGCGTCAATGAATGGCATATTGGGGGTAGCAGTAAGATTCATATTTACACAGGTGTAAGACACAGGTGTTTGATTCCAATCTAAAACATGTATGATCTTTAAGGACCGCAAAAATTTCACACGAAACCAATACCCATGTTGCTTAAAACGTCTTGTTCACGATGACAAAACACAACCGTCCAAATAATAAACATCAACACTTTTAATCTACACGTGAGCTTATTAACTCAGAGGGGATTTTTAACCCATATATGACGAATGGATTCGCTCATCATTATCAATTGGATGAGTCCACTTTCATTTTTAGAGGTGTTAGGAGTGATTTTTATTTTTTATCTTTTTTTTTTTTTTTTTGTTTTTTTTCGATGAAATTTCTCCGAGGCTGTGCAAATAGAATAGCCCCAGATGGGACGCCGCGTTCTGCGGCGTCACATCTGGGGCTATGCGGTTTGTCTATGTCCCATAAAAGGGAGGCCAGGCTTAAATGAGTTAATTGTACAGCTCCGTTACAAAAGTTTAGTACATAGCGATTTGTTTCATAAGTATTGGCATAGCAGTGCCTGTACTTGAAGCTTGGCAAAATTTTATTGGATGTTTGCAGATTTGAACGGATTTCGCTAAGCCAATTCTAATACATAGAAATATTCACTGATTGTAACACTACAGATTTTGATCGATTTTTAAATAGATAATAGCACATTGAATACGATAAACGAAATAACATAACCTCTGTGACACAAATGTCAATGTTAACATTGATTTCTCACACTACAGGAAAGTTTGAACTAAAAATTTATTATTTCAATGAAATAACAGAGCGTTCAGTAGACTACACATTACATAATATTTGGTCTACCCTATGTTCAGTTGAGGTTATCGAAGCTTGAAATCTTGCATGCTACGAGACAGCCGTACCTTGTTTGGACTGTCTTTTTGCCACTTTTCATCACAGCACCTTTTCGAGCGCCGTCCTTGGGATTAAATATTTACAATCAACTGTTTGACCAGTTTTATTTGTAAATACAAGCGATTGCATGTGTTATTACGTATCAAACGCTGACTGATTGTATACTATGGTGTACCACGGCTAGTAGGGTACACTATTTCAAGCTTCAATAAACTTGAATATACCAAGGTTAGACCAAATATTATGTTAGGTGTAGTCTTCTGGGTGATATGCCAATGTAACAATATAATCTGTTTTTGGTTAAATATTTCTTGAAGTGTATGAAATCAATGTTAAAGTTGATATTTGTATCCCAGAAGTTATGATATTTTGCCTGTCATTTTAATGTGTTACTATTTATAAATTGATCGATCAAAATCTAAACTGTTACAATCAGTGAATAGTTCTATATATTAGGTTAAACATAGCGAAATCCGTTCAATCTGCAAACACTCAATAAAAAATTTGCCAAGATTCAAAACTGGTACTGCTATGCTAATACTTATGAAACAAATCGCTATGTACTAAACTTATGAAAAGGAGCTGTACGTCCTCGTTCAGACCGAAAGGATGTTTCCTGGTGAGAATAAATTCAGTTTTATATGTAAATACTAGGCACTAACATAACATTTGTGTGTGTTAATCGAGTGCATATAAAACAGCACAACTACATATACATGTATGAACATTACTACATCATTTTGTTTGCATTTCATAGTGTTTAATCTAAACCGAGATTTTCAAAAGTTCGACCGGACTAAACTATATTCGCTTTAAATTTGCGATGCAACGAATATTCCGCTCTCGCGAACGTTTACTGTTCGTGATTAGGTGGCCAGAATATCCGGTCTGTCAACACGACCCCATCTTGACCGTAAACGCAAATGAAGTCGCAGACCAACATTTTTAATTGATGTTTAACGTTCCAGTCAACAGGTATGGTCATGTCAAGAAACTGATAACATTTATACGACTTCTACTCAATTTAAGCCATGACACCCAAAATTTGCTTGACAACAACCACACAAGTAAAGCAGAAATGCTTATGCATGTAAGTATGGATGGTTTGACTTGAAACCACTTTTCCTGGGCAGACTCGGACCTTATGTGCGGTTTACCAATAACCAGATAGTCTGTCAGTAGTTTATAAGCTTTGCCTTGATGCACAAGCAGCCGGACCTAATGTGCGGTCTCATATTCGCACCCGACCACTCTTCAACAAGGATTATATACACATTCTGGAAACGGAGGTCGAACTACAAACAAAATGGAAAAGAACCCATTCATTAATATTATGCTATTAATTAACTAGTCATTTTTGTGTGAAATTTCTATATAAACTTCTTTATAACATGGCTTATCCTCGGCGCGTCGAAAGTAACTTGTTACGCATTATCTTATAATTTACCATGAATTAAACAACATAAATCTGCTCTAAAGGATCAGAGCAAAGGTCTGAATAACTGGGAAAGTCAGTCAGTTCAAAATTGCTAAGCTTCTATTCTAATTCAACCGAAAATATGTTCGCCACTTGTAAGTATGAAATTAATTTTCATCGACGGATTTACCCACAAGTGTTCTCACGATTAAAGATTTCGATTTCTTTATCAAACTGAATCGGATTTGCTATTGAAAACTTGCTATTCCTAAATTGTTGATTTGAATGCATAATCCATTGATGAAAATGTGGTTTTATTAGGGTTCTTTTGTGTCTGTGGTTTTGTATAAATCAAGTTATGATCCTCTTCGCTTTACCTTGGCAGTTTATTAATTTTTCACATGTTCATTTCAATAACTCGATATATTCAAATGATTGACAGCTTGCGATGAAAGGATTAAAGACACCCAAATACCCCCGTAAAAATTATTTCAAAAGGCAACATGGATTCATATGGGGATAATTGTCAAACAAACAGCAGGACCTTTACCTGAAAGGTTAAATCAAGACAGATTTTTGATTAGGGGGTTCGTTCCAGCCGAAACGGTTCAATACCAATAGATAAACATTAAACTACTGAGCCCCAAATTATGATATAGACCACGCCATGGAAAATACCTTTGAAGTAGGAATCGGTATGTGATGAGATCAAGATCCGCTGTCAAGCAGGCTAATCACTGCCTATGATTTTTAGCTCACCTGAGCCGAAGGCTCACAGACGAGCTTATAGTATAGTAGTCGAGCCGGCGTCCGTCCGTGCGTCCGTTCACATTTTCAAACTTGAATTTCTCTAAGACAACAAGGCCAATCGCGATCAAATTTTATCTAAAGCATCATTGAGGAGGGGGAAAGGTTGCATTAGGTAATTTGTGCCAGGTCGGATCAGAACTCTGATTTCCATGGCAGCAAATAGCTCCCATTGAGTTATAATGGGGAAAATGTTGTGGCCACTCTAGCAACGTCATTTTTGATTGGATCTTCTTCATTCTTGGGAATAACAAGGACAACCATAACATCTAGGATGAGTTCGAATTTCGGCTAGGTTCGACCTCAGATTGCGGAGTTAGCTGCCCTTGAGCGTCGGGAAAAATGTTGTGACTATATTTCAGTGAGGTAACAAGGACAACTATAATATCTTGGATGGGTTTGAATTTCAGCTAGATCCGACCTTTGACTGTGGAGTTAGCTGCCCTTGAGTGTTTGAAAAATCATTATTTTGTGTTGTGGCCACTCTAGCGCCTTCAATTTTGATCGGATCTTCTTCATACTTGGAAGTAACAAGGATAGCCATAACATCTCGGATGAGTTCGAATTTCAGCCAATCCGACCCTTGACTGCAGAGTTATCTGCCCTTGACTGTGAGAAAAATCAATATTTAGTGTTGTGGCCACTCTAGCGTCTTCATTTTTATTCGGATATCCTTTATTCTTGGAAGTTACAAGGACATCCATAATATCTCGGATGAGTTCGAATTTCGACCAGATCCGACCTCTGACTGCGGAGTTGTCTGCCCTTGCGTGTTAGAAAAATCAATAATTTGTGTTGTGGCCACTCTAGCGCCTTCAATTTTGATCGGATCTTTTTCATACTTGGAAGTAACAAGGATAGCCATAACATCTCGGATGAGTTCGAATTTCAGCCAGATCCGACCCTTGACTGCAGAATTATCTGCCCTCGACTGTGTGAAAAATCAATATTTAGTGTTGTGGCCACTCTAGCGCCTTCATTTTAATGAGCGCTTTTGGTTTACTGTGCTATCCTTTCAATTACTGTGCGTAATTGCGCTTGAATTTCATGCTAATTTTCGCGAAATTAATCATTATTTTCATGTTTATCTTGGTTTATATTCGGGGTTCTCTTCGCGTCTTTTTCGGATGCCCCAGATCCGCGGCGACTGCGGTCATCTCAAGGCGGAGTTTGACAACCACCCTAACAGTTTGTCTTGTTCTTTGTGTTACTATGTCATGTATGGTGCAGAAAAGACTGCATAGTTTTTTAAAACCTGAACGGATAATACTGGAACAGCTAAAACTGTTATTTACATCATCTTTCTGTGTAACTTGTTACTTACATGTATAGTATGTATAGTTGCTAAACTTTTTGTAAAATAATGTAGTAACATTGTTCTTTGTGTTCTAGGGATTAACCCTGTGGGATCTGTTCTTCCTGGACTTTGGTTGCTAAGAAAAGATCTTAACGTGACAAGATGGCGAAGTCAAAGAAGACTAAGAGGTCTGTCGTCATCTTTTGTAAAGAGAACCCAGTCTCAAGTCCTTCGGGCTTCGGACTCTCAGGTCGGCTACGACCTGGACGGCTACTCCGCTACAAAGGTCTACGACCCGCCTTTTGATGAGTCGTCGCCGTCAAGGGGACGCTCGAGCAAGAGGTCATCTTCATTGCGATATGCCTCACTCTCAAAGTCTCCTACCGAGCGCCACTCTCGGCGCTCGACAGGTAAGTTAGACAGTTCCGCCTAGCGGATGACAGGTCCCGGGGAGACAACACTGGGAAACTGGTGAAGGATCCCCTGACTGTCGACGTCCTTCCGGCTTATAAGGCTCGGCTTTATACCGGGTCTGGTAGAGTCCCGAGAACATCTGGATCACAACAGCTCTGTTCAGAGGGCACCGGACAGGACACCGGACAGGGACCATCTGACACTGTTCAGCCCTGATCACCGGGCACCGTGGTCATGGGAATCAACTCCCTACTGACCAAGTGGACACCGGACATCGGACACCGGACGATGTTCACCAGACTTTGTCTAGAGATCCAAGTCACAAAAAGGACACTCTAGAACTTTTGTCTGACCCTGACCATAGGTCTAACCGGACACCGGACATCGGATACCGTTCTTAGTCCTAGGTCAAAAGATCATTTTGATCCTTCTACTGATGTAGAGTTTGGTCCCAGGCTCCTAAACAACCAAAACTCTAGACATATCAGTCCAGAGGATCGGCGTCACAGGCCATTGATTCCTCTTCGCCATGCTAATCATGGTAAGCTCTCTCCGGCGTCTACTTTAAGACAACGCCGTGAGAGACTGCCTTCCTTTACGAGATCGGCTCCTTATCGGGATTCGGATCAGCCATCCCGATTATCAGAGATCTCGGTCACGTTTGCATGACAGGTGCAGGTCACGTTCTCCATCCTACTCTCGGGATCATGGGAGACTCTCCCGTCGTAACAGACACCAAGATTAGGAAGTCAGACGTCATAAGAGGAAACGTAGTCCTTCCTTCTCCTCTTATTCGTCCTCTTCATCCACTTTATCTTCTTCTCGTGAGAGACGAAAGAAGAAGAAGAGTAAACGGCGACATGGCGACATAAGTCCCACAAAAGTGGACGTAAAGACTATAAAAAGAAGAACTCCAGGAAACGTCCCCGTACACCTTCTTCTTCATCTAGATCTTTCTCATCCTCTTCGGCTCATTTAGTCGAGGAAGAGCGTGTCTCGCGAGTCCCCCATGCTCGGAGAGAATTGTCACAACATCGGGACATCTCTTTTTATTGTAACGTTTAGCGAACTTTTGACTTAAATACTATAATATCATGGATGGTGCTAATGCAAATGTTCAACCTGGTCCCGGTGGCATAGGCCAGGTGTTTGCCGATTTAGCAACAGGAATGGCTGGTGTGCAGTCTGCTTTAATTGCCCAGGGAGTAGCTCAGATGGTAATGTTTTTGAAGGGGAACCAAAAGGTTACCGGGATTGGATTAAGGCCATAGAAAAGTAGTGTGCCTTGTTGAATCTTCCTGATGATAGGAAGAAAATGATTGCTTTTTAAGCAAGTAAGGGTGCAGTAAGTGGTTACATTCAAAGGTACAGTGCTGTTATGGCTAAAAACCCATTTTTCACAGTTCGCGCTGATCACTTGTGATTTTTCGCGGCGAAACCACCGCGGAATTTCACCGGCCAAGGGAAAATTTACACGTTTAATCGGTTAATTTTTTCGCCGCGAAAATCCGATTTTCGCGGTGAAATTTCGCCGTGTTTCGCGGCGAAATTCGTTTTTAGCTCACCTGAGGCGAAGACTCACAGGTGAGCTTATAGTTTACCCATGTTGCGTCGTCCGTCCGTCCGTCGTTCACAATTTCAAAGATCTTTGAAATGATTCGGTGACGTCTGAAGACGAGGCTGTTAGTCGAAAGCCAAGAACCTTCTACATGTACACCGATTGAGGGGGCGGTAGCATTGGCTACGTTGTTGGGCGAAGGCAGCTGCAAGGTGGCCCAACGAAATTAATGGACATCTAGAGATGTGGAAGCGCGATTTAAGTCCATGGTATTGCCCTGAAGGCAGTGCCATGGCAGAAGATTTCTTTTGTCGAGGATTAAGTCCACGGTGTCACTCTGAAGGTGGCGCTGTGGCAGAAGATTCACCTGTTTATAGTTCATTGACTTGTTAATTGGAAGACATTAACATCAGAAGATTTAAATTGCGTTTTAATTGTGTCATGTATGGTGCAGAAAAGACTGCATAGTTTTTTAAAACCTGAACGGATAATACTGTAACAGCTAAAACTGTTATTTACACCATCTTACTGTGTAACTTGTTACTTACATGTATAGTATGTATAGTTGCTAAACTTTTTGTAAAATAATGCAGTAACATTGAATGACATTTACCAAACAGAAGAATTGGCACATGTGCTGACAGACGAAATGTCAAATCATAATTTTGATGATTGAAGATTGATGCCAAATTTAAAGGTCAGCTACTGAACAGTGATGCTTAAAAGGGGTTTTTATAAAGCAAAACAACTATAACAACAACACAACCTTTCTACATTGGAATGGAATCGAAAATTACCAGATAGACGATAAGGACGTTGTTATTCCGGACGAGGTTACGATTTATTCGGGAGCCGGTATGAAAGCAGACCCCATTGAAGTTACATAAAGAGACAGTGATCAATTAGAGTGTTTTCTCAACTTATGAAATTTTCAAGACTTGATAAATTTATAGTGTTACATTTGTAAAATATGTTCAATTTTCTAGACTCGATAAATAGTGCTGTGCTTGTTAAAAAATGTGCAATTCTCAAGACTTGATAAAGTTTCTTCACTTTTTTTTTTCGGATTTCTTATCTTCGGATTTTTTCACTGTGGATTTTTATTAACGAGGGTAAATGCCATTAAATGATGCCTATGTGTTTATTGTAATTGTAACGTTAATGCATGAAGAGATTCATTGTTTAAATATGTTTGTATGAATATTAAGCATGCTGTTGTATAAATACACACTCTGGTCCAGTGCTGGGTATGGTCAAGGTTTCGTCATGGCGGTATATTGCATCTTTAATTCTGGAAAGTTTTATTAAATTAAATAAAGGGGCAGATATAACATAGTCAATACCGACCTCTGCTAATTAAGCAGTTAATTGGGTTAATTACTAATGAGCTTAATTAGCTACATGTATATTTTGTACCTTGTATCATCTGCAAGAGTACATAGTTGCACAATCAGTCACATGTTTAGTGCAATATCGTTTGGCATTTCGATTTGGATGATGAAACTTGCAGAACGTGACTGACATTTGGGCACCTGGTATTTGACATTTCAATTGATAAACAACTTGTTAACACCTCCAAATACAAGGGGGACAAATGAAGTAAGCGATATAAATAAAGGTTACATTTTTGGCACCGAAACTAAGAACATCTGTGCATTTTGGCAGCTCCGCCAACCTTGTGATATTTAGCAAATGTTAACTACTGCGTCATTCAGCTGCCGTGTGATTGGTTTATATCTTTAGTACATTACGTATATAGATGGCGCTGAGTGACTGACCTTTATTTTGATTGGCTAGCCATGACGTAAGTAGATGGCGCCTTGATGGCATAGAGGGCGCTTGGCCAGAGAGTATATAAGATGATGTCTCCGTGGGAGAATCAGTTTTGAAATTACTTTACCACTATACGATTACGTTATATTACTTTATTGTTGGAATATAAATATTAATTATATTGTGAACTTGTAACAAGACTTTTATTTCATTGAGTGTTTGGGCCATCTGAGGTCCTCCTTCGGGTACTGCCCCAACAACTACGCAACAATGAGAAGAAATATCAGGTCAGTACCATTAGAGGTTACAGATCTAGGATTTCTAACACTCTTTAAGTTTTCGGCTGGTTTCGATATTGGTTCCCATCCAGTATTATCTATTCTAATTACATCATTTCAGTACAGAGACCAATTTCCAGGTCTCTAGCGCCAAAATGGGACTTTGCCTTTGTTCTTTTGCATATATGCAAGGCGCCTTTCGATCCATTATCACAATGTTCACTTTTTCATCTTTCATTGAAATCAGCTTTTCTCATTGCCATGGCAACAGCCAAAAGAGTTTCTGAGATACACGCTTTTTCAATTGACAAATAGCCATATTGATGGTTCACTCACGTTAAGAACGCAACCTGGCTTTTTAGCGAAGAATCAACTCCCATCTAAGGCTCCTGATTCAATTCGCATTCCCAAATTGTCAAATCACTGTCGTTCATCTGATTTTAATCGCAAGGTTTGCCCAATCAGAGCAATTAAAGCATACATTGACAGAACAAAGTATATTAGAAATGGCAGAACTCGACTTTTCATTCCCACTTAAAAAAAGTCGACAATCTCATCTTGGATTAAATACACTATCAGTCATGCCTATAAAAGCTTATCCAAGCATCAGATTAAGCTTCTCAAAGTTAAAGCTCATGAACTGAGAGCTCTTTCCTTTTCTTGGCCGTACACCAGCTCGATTCCCCTTGAAGAGTTCATTAAGGCAGCAGTTTGGTCTAACTCTTCAACCTTTGCCACTTTCTACTTGCGCAATATGGAATCACAGGCTGAAAACCTTAGGCAAATGGGACCAATCGTTGCGGCTCAAAGGATGATGGGGGGGGGGGCGACAATCAGGTCCTCCAGATGAAGATGCTTAGCCTGACGATACACCATCTACAACAGCAGATACCAGATAGTCCAAAGGTACTATTAGTCATAGCTAATATTATTTCAGGACTGGTACTGCATCCAGAGATGTTTTTTAGGAGATTAGAAGAATTCTTCTTCTTCTTGTTCTCTTGGTATATTATCGAGTGACTGTTGTCACTCTCTTCCTAGATCCTTTATTCATCTCTGGAAGCATATATGGACCACCCTTACTTGGGCAGAATGCCTTCCTCCATGGTTGGTGATTCTATAGCTATAAGATAAGTATATGGTAAGGAAGCGCTCATTAAAAGAGGATTTTTACCCTAGTAGTAAAATCCGTTTTAATAAGCGACTTACCATATCCTTATCGCTTATTCGCCCATCCTCCCGTAACCATGGTAACCATGGTTATTCCTCGCGTTTATGGGCAGTTTTGGGGCATTCTAGGAATCAGTTTAATTCTGACACGAGGGTCTCGTGCACTTCCGGTTTCCAAATGACTATTAATACAGTTTCTGGTCATCTCGCCACAAAACTGGTAAGTGTGTCCAAATTTTGAAAGGGTAGCATAGGTATATACAGTAGCTACAAGATAAGTATATGGTAAGTCGCTCTTTTTATTTTGATCTTCTTTATTCTTGGAAGTAACAAAGACATCCATAATATCTCGGATGAGTTTGAATTTCGACCAGATCCGACCACTGACTGCAGAGTTATCAGCCGTTGAGTGTTTGAAAAATTAATATTTTGTGTTGTGGCCACTCTAGCATCTTTGTTTTTCAGTGGATCTTCTTCATTCTTGCAGTTAACAAGGATTACTACAATATCTCAAATGAGTTCGAATTTCGACCAGATCCGACCTCTGTCTGCGGAGTTATCTGCCCTTGAGTGTTTGAAAAATCAATATTTTGTATTTTGGCCACTCTAGCATGTTTGTTTTTCAGTAGATCTTCTTCATTCTTGCATGTAACAAGAATAAAATTCAATATCTCGGATGAATTCGAATTTCGGCCAGATCAGACCTCTGACTGCGTAGTTAGCTGCCCTTTAATGTTTGAAAAATCAATATTTTGTATTGTGGCCACTCTAGCGCCTTCAATTTTGATTGGATCGTCTTCATTCTTGGAAGAAACAAGGATAACCATAACATCTTGTATGAGTTCGAATTTGAGCTAGATTCGACCCTGGACTGCGGAGTTAGCTGCCCTTGAATGATTGAAAAATTAATTTTTAGTGTTGTGGCCACTCCAGCATCCTCAATTTCGATCAGATCTTCAAAACAAAAAAAAAAAAAAAAAAAAAAAACAAACAAAAAACAAAAACAAAAAAACACTTTGTCCAGTGACTGTGCTTGTTGACTCTCAGGTGAGCGATCGTTGCCCTTGGGCTACTTGTTATACGTAAGCACATAACGAATTTTACGGCTGTGAAATAGACAACTTTTAGATGCAAACACATGGTATTTGTCTAATATGTGTACATGCCTGAGCTAAAAACATAGATTATTGATAGAAAAGAAACAATGGTGGGTTGGGAATATGGGCTCCCGCCCATTGGACTGCTTGTGCCTCCAAGCAATGCTTATACGCTACTGAATTACCATCTGATTATTGGTTAACCGCTCAGGTGTGAGCCTGCCAAGGAAAAGTGGTTTAAGTCAAATCATCCATACGTATTAGCCTTTGTGGCTTACATGGGTGGTTATAATTATTTGAAGTACTTTTTGGATGCCATGATATCCTAATTTGGGGTAAAATTCAAATGAAATGGAGGCAACGTCCCGAGTTGACCATAGCTGTTGACTTGGACTTAAAGCATTAACTCAAATAAAGCATCAACTCAAATAAAAGGGTAGTCGGGAATATGGGCCCCTGCCCATTGGTGCCTAGAAGAAATAGATGGGCTGCTTGTATCTCCAAGCAAAGCTGCTTTGAGCCAGCAACAATGTCTGGCTTTCGCTGCCAGTTTTTAAAGGGTCACTGATGAGGGTTCAGTACCCGAAATTGTACAATATGACCCATCTTCTCGCTTTGAATGTTTTACTGCTTCCAAAGGATCTAACAATTATTTTTATTTGCTATTACTGCAGCTGGTGTTGTGCCGTGTGGCGGCCCTAAAAAGTCTCCCCGTACATCATCCATAGTGCATAGTATATTTTTCTTTTGATCCTTTGGGACCAGTGAATATATATGTAGTTCGAATATTTGGCCCCTTTGGGAATATGAGTCTTTGATTTTGACTACACAGATGTAAATTCTTGAAATTGCAGCATCAATGTCTGGCTTTCGCTGCCAGTTTTTAAAGGGTCACTGATGAGGGTTCAGTACCCGAAATTGTACAATATGACCCATCTTCTCGCTTTGAATGTTTTACTGCTTCCAAAGGATCTAACAATTATTTTTATTTACTAATGACCGACCATCTGATTACTGGTTAACCAGTGGAGTCTGAACCTAAGTCTGAACCTGCCCAGGAAAAGTGGTCAAACCACCCACTGGTTTGCTTGGGTGGTTATATTTATGAAGCACATTTTTGAGTGTCATGACATCCTAATGTTGGGTAAAAGTCCCAGCTGCTAGTTGATTTGAAGGTGGTTCACTACTAAAACAGGTTTCAGAGGAAACAAGAAATTGGCTATGTACAAGCAAGGCTTTAATACAGTATACTCCCGCAAGGTGATTGTTAACCCTGTTTGCTAGTTTTACAAAGTATTTCAACGGCGTAAAAATTCTTCATAGAGCTGCAGTTTATCCATATTCTTAGCAGTGATTTTTTCTTCATGAAAAATCTTCATGCACATCTTCAATACGTCTGAAAGATAACAGCAAAGTATAAAAAGGATATAGGCTACTGAAAACTCAGAAAGAAAAACTCTAATGAGAGAAAAAAAATAAATAAAAACAAACATAGAAACGTACGCTGCCCTATAGTCGTCATGGTCCTAAGGTCGTTACTTTTTATTTGACCCCCACCATTTCCGTCTTCGTCATCGAAAATTTTAAGAAAGGGCGTGATTTGAGAGGAAAATATCTCCTCTACTTTATAATTATTAATTTACAACCCCTATATAACCGGTTTCCTAGTAGTAATCGTTGAAACAGGGGTACCCAATTTTGCACAAAATTGAAATTCTGTCGAGAGCTGAGTGTGTTTTTTATATCGATCCGGCGAAAAGAAATTCCCTTGAGCTACGCCTGCCTCTTAATGACTTGTACATTTAGACATGCCCAGAAGATACCGCTTCACCAATAAATACTCTCCTTTCACCGATAACGCATGTAAACACAGAAATAATTGGTTGAAAAGTGAGATGACGACTTTAGGTCATGCCTGACGACCTAAGGTCCTCATGAAAAAGTGGTTACTTGATTCCGTTTTCAATTCTCTTTCTCCTATTCCCCTCCTTCATATTTGTCTTCCTCCATGCTAAGACTCGTCTGGACCACTGATAAAGCAAACTATGAATTTCAATACACCTTTGGGTCGACCGACACCCCCATAAAACCCCACATTACACCCATGGGCTCAGAACACTGTTTACATATTTACATTTCAGTAAACGACCACTGTTGGCAATTTGTTCGTACGTACATGTAGATGACACCACTGGGATCACCAAACCATACATGTTAACGGCATTAGCTTCAAAGGTGGTTACAGAAATGTCGTATTGAACTTGGGTACATCCCAAGGTCCACTACCACCGACAGCCTATGCAACAATCTTAAACAAAACCACAATTTTTTGTGACTCTAAAACGGTCAGTATATTTTAGGACCACCAAGACAACCCACCAATTGCTTCTACATGCCATATGACTACCGAAATTTTTGACCAATCAGTGCGTTCTCATAACAACATACATTGCTACGCATGCATTTAGTATGCCCAGTGTTCCACTAATTTCACCACTCAGGCATTCACTAGTTTTTAGACACCTTTGCCATCACTCATGCTTTCATATGGTATTCAGGCATAACTATCTGCACCGCTTAGCAGAACTTCAGTCCGCCAATAGGACCGCCCAAAAAACACTCAGAGTGCTGCTGTTTGTGATATTTTAATAATACCAACACATCATTTCTAAGTGCATGAGAACTTTGGCAAATGCCAAACAGCCACTGTCACGATTGTTGAGGGTTTTAAACACTTCACATGTACCACTAAAAACTCAAAAACACCTCCGCACCAAGGTACTTTGTCATTAAAGGTACATAAATGACGGGGTCATAGACTATCATGACCACCTAGGATCAGCTCAGTCAGCTCAATATACCTACATAGCTACACAGGCATTATGTGCACACCTGTGACTACCAACACCCAATATTACTAATCAATGCCAAGACCTGCACAGCACGTCCATTTGACAAGAACCACGGCCGTTCAGACTTTTTTTTGGCCCCTTAAGATCAAATAAGCGATTCATAAAGTCAATTTGCACAATCACACATGCTTTTATGGTCACAAGCGGTATTTATTGATAGCGAAAAGACACTCTAGTACCACTTAATACTGTTGACGACTTTAGGGCCTGGTCACTGACGACTTTAGGTCCTGGTGGTTCTAAAGTCGTCAGTCATACCCCTCTGCCCCAAATCGGTCTTTTTTCATTATTTGCATATAGTTTATAATAGATTCCTTTAATGACATACTAGATGAATGGTTAAGCTTCCCTCTGCATTAACGCATTCTTAGCAAGCCTTTGTATGTAGCCCGTGGCAGTAGCTGAAATGCGCCAAGGTGTCGACTTTAGGGCAGCGTACGTAACAAGTTCTTTTTTTTTTTACTTGTTCAACTGGCGAACACATGTATGTAATTAAGTTAAAATCGCAACCAAATACACCAAAAATACAGAGATTATCATTATCATTACTAAAACCATTTTTACTAGACTTTTACGTATATAAACAAGTCCCAAGAACAAATGTGATCAACAGACAGAATAAGACCTTTATATGTATTCGTTTAATCGGATTGCTCTGGAAAAATAGTGAAGTGACGCTTCTTTATATCCACGGTGTTTCTTTAGCAAGTAGGCCTACTTGTATAATTCGGCAAATAGGTCACTGTATGTGCGTTACCTCATGAATACGTTATTGGGTATGGCCTACCTTTGACTTAGGTAAAAGCTATAGGTATACAGTTAAAAGATTCAACTCACTTGTTTTCCGTTAGAAAATAAGAATGAAATACGAGACCTTTTTCACTGGATTGGACAAACTACAGGTAGCTGATTTCTAACGGAAAATATGTGACAGCGGTCCATGCTGACTGAGTTCAACTTTTCTATTATCTTTCTACCTGAACAGATGGACTAGCCGACCAAGCCCCAGATATATTAAAGTTGCAGTAACCTATTTGCCCAATTATACAGTTTTACATTTATTAAAGTTGCAGTAACCTATTTGCCCAATTATACAGTTTTACATTTTAATGATAGCAAACCAATATGAATGTTTTTCAGGGTGCAGCGGAATGTAAGTTGCTTCGTTAAGTCAAATACAGCATATACGAAGGGCGTTCAAAAAGTTCGCGGATAAGTGCCATCATATTCTTATTTTGTAAATCA
The DNA here is from genome assembly GCA_964017185.1 of Rugalucina vietnamica. NCBI lineage: Eukaryota > Metazoa > Mollusca > Bivalvia > Lucinida > Lucinidae > Rugalucina > Rugalucina vietnamica. The sequence goes on from OZ024880.1 coordinate 8,755,117, forward strand.
ACTGAATTAAACTATTACAGTTATAAAGACAAACACGACTTGTACTTATACAGCAAATTTTGCTGCTCTGGCATGAATACAATGTTAACAGTGGTTGCTATGGAAACCGTACATCACGATTAACGGCCCACTTTTGTTCATTTTTGCAAAAAGTCAATGTTCAATGATGACGTTGCATTTGATAGTTTACCGTGCTTTTTTCACCAAACTTTGTATGCGCAAAATTCAATATGTTTGCGGTCAGCACATGACGTCATATAACTGTGCGACGTCATTTGGGCGTAAAGCTGCCATATTGTTTAGTTGCCTAAAATGCGAAGGGAACAACTGTATTCGATAAATTGTGTGTTTGGAACGGACGAAAGAAACACTGCTAAGAGCAGAAAGCGCATATGGCAACAAGGAAATTAAACAAACGGCAATCAACAAGAAGTATGCATGATTTCTACACGACCAAAAAAGCGTCCATGTCGACTCGCAGAGCGTAACATCAAGTAAAGTCATACTGTCGAAAATGATCGTCGTGATAGAAAAGAGCAGAATTCGTGAAATACACAACATATCGAATTGTAGTTTCGGCCCAATTTACCGCATTATACACACAGAACTGACAATTAGACGCCCGTATGTCAGGTTGATTCCAAAAATGCTTAAGAGAGCTAGCCAACAGGGGCATGAATGCATATAGCATGACGTTGTTATGACGTTGGGCCGGTTTTACTGTTGTTACCTTAAAAACGCACGTGATTTAATGCCTAATTTTCATCCGATTTTATTCAAATTTTGTGCATATGTGAACTATACGTTAATTTACAACATGTACAGAGAACGAAAATTTCCCATGACAATTACAAATTTGGCAGCACTTTTCCTCGAACTTTTTGAAACACCCCCCCCCCCTCGTATAAAGAAATAAAATGACCGACCATGAATGTATATTAATAAACTTGTCATTCGAAAATCTAAGATGAAGCTGCTGGTCATCATTTTGAAATAAAATGATATCGTAGACGGTTGAGATCGAGCGACAAGAATAATTTAACGATTCGTTTGAAATTAGGGTAAGAAAGAAACTTGTCAAATTCACCAGCGTAAATGTCAGATACACGTTTTATTATCCTCAAATATTTTGATATAAACGAATAATTTTCATTATGTTCAGCCGTCTACATTGGATTGTTTGATGTCTCTGTCTGTCTGTCTGTCTGTGTCTCTCTCTCTCTCTCAAACATGCTTACATGTAAATAACGTTTCAGAAGATTTCCCAGATACGGCCCGACAAAACAAAAATCGTAAGTAATGACACCAACTTCATTCATATCATTTCAAAGTCGTGCTACCGAAAAAGTTTCAGTAAAGTCGAATTAGCACCGTTTTAAATTCTTTCTACAATGAATAGTCTTGGTTTTTGGAATCTGGAAATTTTGGAATTCTTGAAATACCCATGTCGGTAACCAGACACTTATTCTTTCAATCTTCCATCAGCATTTTGTTCAATCACGGGTAATAAAGGCTTCGCAGCTTAGTCGTTGTCAACCTATTGAACAAGGGTTGCATACTGGAGATAAACCTTATAAATCGTGAAACTTGAAAGCATACACTGTATATAATTTTAATGAACTGCAACGATCCATGGTTCCTTGTGGAATCTTTGAATGTCGAATATAACCTATATGTTTTGTAAAAGAGATTTTTGTTTGAATTGATTCTTAAGGTCCCAGTCAACAGCTATGGCCATGTCAGGACGTTGCCTCCATTTTATGAGACTTTTACCCACAATTAGGACGCCTGGAGGTACAAGCAGCCCATCAATTTCTTTAGGCCCCAATGGGCGATATGTGCAGATGTAGATTATATATTTACTATTATTATTATTATTATTATTATTAAACAATATATAATTGATTCTGCATTTCATTTATGTTGATGTTGACGTATATGTACATGTATATTGTTGTAAATTGATAGTAGGGCTAAGATGACTAATTGGTGAACGGAAGACCAATAAATAAAATCAAACGTGAGATCCCTTTAGAAAATTTCTTTAGAAATATTATATATTTGCGTTTAAGCTTTTGAATCTACTAAAACAAGGCACCAGACTGAAACATATGTAGGTTCTATGTACATTAATTTTATTTTCTTTATCATAATAATTTGTACTTAATCTTGATATCGTTACAAAAGCCGTATTTAGTAGTACTTGTTTTTCTCACCAGATCAATGTTGATAATTAATGAGCCGCGACGCGAGAAAACCGGTCTTCGGGGTTTCCGACCAGGTCTGACACAAACCGACCTGTACAGCCAAAGAAGCAGGCTAGAAGCTTGAAATTTTGGATTTAAGAAGAAGAGAAATTGTACTATCCGAGGGGCGAAAACAAAGGCGCTGATCAGCTTCGCAGTTACTGCGAAGCTGATCTGCGCCTTTGTTTTCGCATAGGCAAAATTCCGGTTTTCTCACGATGCGGCTCATTTTCTACAGGGCGGTTACAGTTAATTCAAACACGTGGTCACGCCAGCATCAGAAAGAGTACGAAATAGTCTACGAAAACAAACATTATACAGTTATTATCGCTGCCATTGCGAGCTCTCTCTCTCTCTCATGTCGTGTATGAATGTGTCAAGGCCTTTAACCCATGACTATTCACCCGTTGACAATAACTGGCTGAGTTTTATTAGATCATGTCAAATATAATGTCATATATGTCGTGTGAGAGATAGGTGTCGCAGATAACGCCTGTCTGTTATTATTGCAAAGCAATATTTGCTTATAAAATGTAATATTTTGTATCATATTACTTTTGCAGAGCAAGGCACCTACTGAACCATTTGGCGAACATTGACATGAAACAAACTCGAAATCAAATTTCCAAACCCTTCTTTTGGACGTGTTATTATTGAAATCTGACTTTTTGATATTTTTGCATTTTTTTTTCTGACAATACTTTCTTCTACCTAAAGATAGCCCAATTTAAGCAATTTGCCGAATGTTTCAAAAGAACATTTTAGGATAATTATTAATTGCAATTATATACTCCTCAAAATAATGTAAGGGCCAGAAATTCAATTTTGCAGATTTTGTGAATGTCAAATGATTTATTTTAGTTTATGATGTATAATAAGATTGCAATTGGGTATCCTAACCAATTAACCCCAAGAAAGCATTAAATCAATCGACATTTAACTTGTCGGAGAGCATGGCATTACACTACCCACCAAAATTGGCTACTTTACACATTGTGGGTGGTGTAGTTAAATTTAGAAATTATATTCTTTTTACAACATCATGGCTGTAGCTGTCAGCTTCATATTGAATAAGTTCACCTCATGCCTGGATAAATTCCATGCAGAGTGACCGGAAGCTCTAAATCAACTTCCGGATGTCCGCAAGAGGAATCATGCCACGATCGTCTACCAGCTCACGTTCCAGACTTTCCCGCGTCCCACATTGAAAATCAGAGGCCGCGATTCTTCTCTTTAGACAATCCCGCACGTGCTCAATCGCGTTCATGTCAGAAACACGTACTAGCCATCCCATAAGTTAAACTGACTCGCGTCCATGCGCTCCTCTAGCCCCTCGTAATTGGTCGTTATCGACAATTAAAATAAGCTCAGGACCCAATGCGCCGGCAAATGGATGAACAATGATGCCCAAAGTTCCATATCCATATAGTGTACCAGTCAGCGACCCGTTCTGAGTACTGAACAGCTCCAAAGAACCAACATTGAATACCCACCCCACACAAGCAGATTACCAAACAAATCGTGTTCCAACAACACTAAGTCCATTGAAACTCTCAATTAACTTACGCTGCCTTCCGTCACTGACGTCTAAGCTGGTTTTCGACATCCCCGACAAAAGAAGCGAGGGGTGGAAAAAAAACTAAAATGTACCAAGAAACCATATCGTAAGCCGAGTGATAGGCGGCCACTCAGTTACCCGACCTTAACTATAAATAAGGCTCATTCGACTAGTATAAATACTAGTAGTCTGTTTCTCATAGACACGTCTTCATTTCGTGACGGGGCAAACCATCTTGTTTTCTCTTGATATCAAAAGCAATATAATGCTGAATGAATTGACCGCTGCAAAAGGTGTTTAAATAGAGGGCAATGATGCCATTCAGAGTCATTTTAGCACAACTTGGTGAATTTGACAAAGTAACAAGCATCAAAAACATGGAAATAAAAGTCCCAGCGTATATAAGTGAAAATAATTATGGCACCTGCATTCGCTATCGCTCTATCGCATAAACAAGTAACTGCGAAAATGTCTTTTGGTTTTGCACACAACGCTATCCGGTTTCTACTTTTATGATGGGACTGAATAATGAAAGAGAGTTACAAACCATATGAGCTGCGACGCGAGAAAACCGGTCTTCGGAGCTCCCGACCGGGTCCGACACAAACCGGTCTGTACAGTTACACAAGAAGATTAGAAGCTTGAAATGTGTAGAGGAGGAATTGGACTATCCGTGTAGCGAAAACGAAGGCGCTGATCAGCTTTCTACGAAGCTGAAGTTTACAAGAAAACCAGCTTAGACGTCAGTGACGGAAGGCAACGTAAGTGGTGTCAGACAATTGAGAGTTTCAATGGGAACACGATTTGTTTGGCAGACCAAATCTGCTTGTGTGGGGTGGGTAAGTAATGTTGGTTCTTTGGAGCCGTACAGTACTCAGAACGGATACAATATGGAACTTTGGGCAGTATTGTTCATCCATTTACCGGCGCATTGGGTCCTGAGCTTATTTTAATCGACCAATTACGAAATGGTTAGAGGGGTCCATGGACGCAAGTAAGTTCAGCTTATGGAATGGCTAGCACGTCTTCCTGACATGAACCCGATTGAGCACGTGTGGGATAATCTACAGAGAAGAATCGCGGCCTCTAATGTTCAATGTTGGACGCGGGAAAGTCTGGAACGAGAGCTGGTAGACGATCGGGGCATGATTCCTCTTGCGGACATCCGGAAGTTGATTTAGAGCTTCCGGTCACTTTGTATGGAAGTTATACAGGCACAAGGTGAACTTATTCAATATCAAGCTGGCAGCTACGGCCATGCTGTTGTGAAAAGTCAATTTCTAAATGGTTAGGATATCCATTGAAAATTTATTATACATCATAAAATAAGATAAATTAATTGACATTCACAGAATATGCAAAATTGAATTTCTGGCCCTTTGATTATTTTGAGGAGTATATGTTAATTTGTTTGTTTGAATTGATGATAACGCCCCACTGAACCACTTTTCCTGGGCAGGCCCACAAAATACGTTAAAGACTAAGTATTAATATGACTGAATCTAAAAGTAATTCAACACAAGATATAACGAAAATATAGCAACATACACAAAGAGCAAGCTGACTATCTCTTTCCCAGTGAAGGAGTCACACTTACCATGGTATAAAAGATGACTCCTTTGAAGTCTTGATTCTAGATGAAAATATGGATAAACACTTGACTTTGTGTAAACGTCCACTCTGGTCGCTATTCCGCTTCCAACAGAGCGCACCCACGTGATGCTATATTTAGCACTTTCCTCGAGAGGGGGGTATTGAAATTGGCCCAATACCCCAGATTGGTTTCCCTGCAGCCGGTTTCCGGATGAGATATCAGGAGACACGAAACACACCCAGAAGAACCGCATTGTCCTGGTGGTCTCACTAAATGGCGACCACCACACCCCCCCCCACTTCGATGAAAAGGCCCGGAGCGGGGGGAAACTCACACCGTCGATCCAGGATATTCCCCTGTAGAATCCGAATGGCAATCAGAGATCGGTGTCCTAATGGAAACGGGCTGCAGTTGAGTTAACAATTCCAGGAATTGCACTAGTGTCACTTGTCGCGGTGTCCAACACCTGTATGCAACGCAATAACCCGGCTAAAAGTCCCATATAAGGTTAAGAATTACACTGAAATGGTTGTCCTAAAATCCACAAAGTTTAGTGATCGTATCACATAAGCTAAAATCCTCCAAGGAAATTCTCATTTAGTAGCTATCCCAGGGTCGGACCCGATAGCCTTAACAATTTAGCGGCGTCTAGAGAAAGGTTTGGCCTGGGTGTTGGTCCAATCGCAGGCCGGTTCCAGTCGCTGGTCGAACAATCGTCGGGCGTTCCGTGTAGCCAGTGCCAGGACTGTCCTCCAAGTTCCGCCACGTATCGCCGCTACTGACCTGGCAGCCATGCCAATCTGCGCCGGGGTGGAAGCTCTGTGCCCACCGAACTTTATGAAGGGGGAATTGGTCTCCAGCAGGATCCTAGCATCATCAATGGCACGGAGCGCTGCCCGCTGGTCGTCGGTGAAATGATCAACAACCCGGGCAAAACTGAAGTATGTTAGTGGGAACGACGATAGCCAGCGGTCCACCACCTCTTTATTGCCATCAAAGCAGTGGAGATGGATGACCTGCACGCCTGTTACAAACTGGTTCAGAGCCATCCTGAGAGCGTCGTAGGCCTCACTAGGGTCCTCTCCGGCCACCCCGCGGCACTTCACACATATGATCTTGTTGGATCTTACAGCTAGACAGCCCAGGATCTTCTGGATGTTGAGGGTCTGGGAGGCCCAACGTCCAATGGGGACACTGTGATCAATGCCTATCTCCCCCAGTGCACAGACCTCTGGCATTTCCAGTAAATTTGCGAGCCGGTCTAGTTGTCTTTCGGTTGGGTCAATCTTGGGCCGAATTCCGACGGAGATGTGGAATCCCTTTGCCCGGAGACGCTTGACTTGCTCCTCTGTAGGGTATGTTTCCGGGTCCGAGAAAGTCAGCAGGGCGGACTTCAAATCGACTTCAAACCCTGGCTCTGGAGTGGCTTTCCCAAAAACCGTGACAGGGTCCGATCCCATCCACAAGCCAACTTCCTGGACAAGTTTGTCATACTGACAGCAGGCATCGAACGCCTCTGGCATTGGCTGGAGATGGCCTCTCTCCCTGGTAGAGATTGGAAACTGGTTGCGTAGATTCCCTCTCTGATGGGGCTCTAACATGGACACCAATAGCCCCACTACCGCCCAGTGTACCAGCACGGCAGGATGGTTCCCTTGACGCGACAGAGATAAGTTGTCGGGGACATCCATCCCGGTGGCCAAACCGAACTCTCCCATCGCCCTCCTCTGCCACTGGTTGAGGGTTGGTTGAACCAGATCCATAACACCTTGGCCCTCTAGGTAGCCCATCAGGTCCTTCAGGTCTCGGCCCACCCCCAACAGAATCCTACTTAGGAATCTCAACACACCGATCCTCCTATTTGTGATGTCCTCGCCACTGAGTTCTTCATAGAATACGGGAGGGAGGTGCTCCTCCAGCAGATGCGCCCGAGAAAATTCTCCATTACATGAAGGTACAGGACATCTTGAGGGGTTTCTCGGCCCTGGGGTCGATGTCGCCGTAGACACCCTAATGGACAACTGCCTCCCTTCCCCCTCCACGTGACGAGTAGACCTGCTAGACCTGTCCGGCGGTGACTGTCCCGTAGATGCCGTGCCTCCGAGGGAGCTACCGCTCAAAGAAGAGCGTGACCTCCTGTCTTCCTGGCGGGGCTGCACAGCCTCTGTGGCTGGAGCCGCCTGCCGCTTAGCCCGTCGTCCCCCACGGTGGCGATGCCCTCTCCTTCTTCTCTTAGCCCCCTGTGAGCTCTCTCCGGTTCCCCTGTCAGACTGACGCTCAGCGGATGGTCCTGGCTCTGAGTCCAACTCCTCTGCCCCTGGTTCATGGATGGACACATCCGGGCTTGACGCCAACAGCTGGTCCTCTTCCTCCTGGGTCAATGGTGGCGACCGGTCAACCTGAGCGGCGTCGGACACCACCCGCTGGCATGACGGGTCCACTTCGAGCCTGAAATCACGGGCTGGAGCCCCAGTGTAAGTAGCATTGATTTGAGCCGCCCTCCTTGATTGGGGATTGCTGCGTCTTGGCGGTATCCGGAAGATGTTCCGGCAGATCCACTCATGGGTCTTGAAACCGACGTCATAGGCGATTTCTGCTGCCCGCCTAAGCCAGTTAGTCTCCTTCTTTGCTTGAGCAAGTCGGACTTGCTCAAGGAGGTACTGCACTTTCTTCTCATAGGGGACCCTTGCATTGCTCAGCTCCTCAACAAACCTCCGGGCGCTGACTACTAACTCCCCTCTCCTCGTGGCTTCCTCCACCTCCCGGACAATCCCCTCTTTTAGTTCCGTGAACTGGTTGTATTCAGCCTGAAAAACACAAGGGAACCAGATTAATTGAGTGATCATTGTTTTTGTAATTATTGCCGCAGTCTATGCTGGCAGTCCCGGCACTGGTACTTCTCAATATCAAGGGCGTCAGTGGGTGTGATATCCACACACGATCCATGATACCACTCATCACAGTAATCACATTGTATCATGAACCGCCCTTCCCAAGGCCTACGACACGAGCAATACTGTTTATCCGAAGTAAACATTTCTTCCTCAGTAGGAGGGTTCTCCTTAAACCACCTGAGCCACTCGGGTAATGTCCTGTCTCGGCACAGTTTAATCCTGTCATGGTTCAGAACCATGATGGCATTCCTCAGTTTTACCCTGAACAAATAAGATGAAAACTTCCTCACGATGATCCCTGGGCCTTTCCAAGGAGGGCGCAATTTCTTAGACTGGCCCTTCACCGAAGCCTCGTCTAGGATGTGTACCGCATCACCTACCTCATAATTGCGCTCGAGGAGCCTCAGATCATAGTCCCGTTTCATTCGTTTGGTAGAAGTCTTCAACTTCGCTCTAGCCGCTTCATGGGCCTGCTGTATCTTTTGTGAGAGCTTCCCTGCATAACTGCTTACATCCTGAAATTGCTCACCTACCGTTGGGAACATCAGGTGTGCCGGCATGTTCACCTCTCTCCCGAGCATAAGCCGATTGGCGGTGAAACCAGTCTGTCGGTTTACCGAAACCCTCAGTGCCCCTGCAATTTGTTGGAGGTTAGCATCCCATTGATTCTGTGCCTTACCAATAAAACAGCGGACTGCATCCATCAGTGTTCTGTTGTATCGCTCGACCTGACCATTCGAGGAGGGCCTATATGGTGTAGTCCGTGCCTTATGAATGTGTAGGACCTTACAGAGTTCCGTGAACAACCTGGATTCAAAGTTCCGCCCTTGGTCGGAAAAGACCTGGAACGGAAACCCAAACCTTGTGAAGAAAGTATTGACTGCCGCCCTGGCCGTCTCCTCTGCGGTTTGTGTGGGTAATGGAATACATTCGACCCATTTCGTAAATTGATCGACCATCATCAGGACGTATTCATTACCATGCTTGGTCTTTGGTAGCGGTCCTAAAAAATCCAAATGGACCCTTTCCATTGGTGCTCCTGCCTGATATTCTGTCAAAGGACACCTACCTTTTCTGTCCCTCTTTTTACACTTGTTGCATGCTTCGCAACCAGCCACATATTGAGCTACATACTTGCCCAGCCCATACCATGTGAATTTCTCTTTCACTCGTTCTTTGGTGCGCTGTCGTCCCTGGTGACCTGCCGAGGGTATGTCATGGTTCCACTTAACCGCAAGTTCTCTCAAAGATTTCGGGACTACTAACCTCTTATCCCCTGTGGCTGCATCAGTCTGGTACAGAACACCATCAATAAGAACAAAGAGCTCCTTATTCAACCAATAAGATTTGGCAGCTGGGCTTGCTAAAAATAGCTCTCCTTCCTTTGGTATAACAGAATTACGTACCCAATCCAAGATGAACGTAAGGTCATCATCCTTACCCTGAGCATCACTGAGGTCCTCCAAAGTGAAGCCCCAACTAGAAGGTTTATCTATATGGGTTGGTCCATCATCACTGGCATGATCCACTACAAGTACATGTACCTCACCTTCTGTGCAGATTATGTCCGCATGCGTCACACCACTGCCACCATCACATGACGCCTCCATATCGACATTTACCATCCCCGAGTCGACTAACACAGATTGAACTGTCTTGCCATTGTCACAAACCTGACCTTCTGCATTCTCCCCACTGGCTTCGACGTCCCACCTTCCAAGCAAGTCTCCCGTACTTTCATTACTGATGTGGCCATCATCAGCAACGACACTATGCACCCCCTGAGAGACAAGCGGAACCGCATCGTCTACAGCCGCTGTAAAGGCTCCCCAGTTCATATCAGCCTTAATACAGTACTTACAGCCTCCACATGGCAAATCCCCTGGACGAACACCCCTCTCAAATGCCTGACAATGTCCTTCCTCTGCCGGCATCCTGGACAAGGCATCGGCATTAATGTGTTTGCGTCCCGCACGATGTCGTAACACCATGTTGTACTGAGATAACTCCTCAAGCCATCTCGCTAACTGCCCCTGAGGCTCGTGAAAATGCATCAGCCAAGTTAAGCTTGAATGGTCAGTTCTTACCGTGAATGGTTTCCCCAGCAAGTAATGACGAAATTGTCGTGTGAACCGCACTACTGCCAACAGCTCCTTTCTGGTGGCACAGTACTTGCGTTGATCCGCTGTCAACGAAAAGCTGCCATAAGCTACAACCTTCTCCTCCCCATCTTGAATTTGCAGTAATTCAGCACCAATAGCAAAGTCAGAAGCATCTGTGTCCAACACAAATGAGTCCGTTCTGTTAGGCAGAGCAAGCACAGGAGGGTTAGTTAATGCTGCTTTTAAACTCTGAAAGGCTTGCTCTTGCTCTGCGCCCCACTGAAACTTGTATTTACCTACCACCTGGTATAACGGCGCAGCCAACTCAGAAAAATTCTTCACAAATGAACGGTGATAATTGGCCAGACCAGCAAATCTCTCCACATCTTTGCCGCACTGTGGGGTCGGCCAATTTTTGACTGTTTGTATATCTACGTCGGACATAGCAATACAGTTACTACTCACCTGTCGCCCAAGGAAATCTACATCCCGCTGGAAGAGTAGACACTTTTTAGGTTTGAGCTTCAGTCCATGCTCTCTAAAACGACTTAAAGCATCTGCTAAATTGGCAAGATGATCCTGAAAAGTCTGACCGAGGACCAATATGTCGTCTAAGAATGCCAAGACGGTTTTCCAATTTAGACCACGAAGAACAAGATTCATAACCCTAGCGTACGTTGCTGGAGCATTGCAGAGGCCAAACCCCATCTTAACATGCTCAAACAGGCCATACTTAGTTATAAATGCAGTCTTCTTGCGGTCCTCCTCCTTTATCTTGACCTGCCAATAAGCAGAGTTAGCGTCTAACTTAGAGAACCAAACACTACCTGCAAGTGTGTCTAAACAATCATCAACCAGCGGCAGGGGGAAGACATCCTTGATGGTGACATCATTCAAGAGTCTGTAATCTATACACCACCTTACCGAACCATCACGCTTGCGTATAAGAACAGGGGCTGATGCCCAGTCAGAGGTAGACTCCTGAATGACCCCTGCCTCTAACATCTTTTTTAGATGTGCCTCTTCCTCACCCATAAAACAAGCCGGTGTTCGACGCATGCGTTGCTTGATAGGCCTTGCCTGGCCTGTATCAATGGTGTGTTCGATTCCTGAGAAATGACCAAGGTCAAACTCTGTTTTGGCAAAGACATCTTGGAAATCTATTAGCAAATGAGCTAACTGAACACTCTCTGCCTTAATGAGGTGCTCTATGGATGAATCAAATACCTGTTGAAGATGTTCAGGTAAAATGGGCATTTCTTCTGTTTCATTTGCCCTAACATTCGGTAACTGATCAGGACTGGATGGATTGCTGGGCAAATCTGGCACTGACTCAGCAGCAACTTCATTAACAGAAGGATTATACTCACCATGCTCCTCATCAGCTATAACACAATCTATTGGGTAGGCTCTAGCGATATGCTTTCCTTTCTTAATAAGGCGATACTTATCTGATGGGTTCACTAGGCAAAGCAATGGCTCCTCACCCGCTTTCCTAACAACTCTCGGTGCTAAAACTTTAAGATTGTCAACCGGCTCAATAACATAGTCTGTGAGCTCATGATCTAGTGAGCATTTCACTCTCATGACTGAATTAGGAGGGATAACCTGGCGCTTGGCAACCGTAACTCTTGCAACACTCGGTGCCTGACCCTGACTTCCAACATTCAAGTCAATTACCTGATCATCAAATGTGAGGGTACCCTTAACCATATCCAGGACAGACCTACCCGTATTCACAAGAATGTCAAAACCCAATAACATATCTTGCTCTATTGGCGCAATGTACACAGTCTCACTGTACCATTGATTACCAATTTTAAGTCTGACTGGTCCAGCAACAAACCCCTTCATGGCCATCTGACGACCTGCAGTCAATAACTTGACATCCCTCAACTTGGGTGGTGGTTTCTTGAGAGCCTTGTACACCCTATCAGATATAATAGATACCTCAGCTGCAGAGTCTACCACTGCTTCAACATGTTTGTCTCCGACTTGAATGGCCATAGTAAATTGGGATGCTGATCGTAATTGCAAAACTGTTACAACCTCTGGTTCGGAACCAGGTTGCACTTCTACTGGCTCACCTGTAATAGTGTGCTCGTGTAGCTCAGAAGTGCCCAAACCAGTCATGTTCACACTTCCGGGCAGGTCCAGGTTGTCCGCCATGTTTGTACCATAAGTGCCCCCTATACTACTATGTGATACAAAAATATTGCATTGTTCGTTTTGCTCACAACTGGGTATTTCCTTGGTGGGAACCACATCTCTATTATCATCAGATGTTGCCGAGTTGGATACCTGACCATGATGAACTACTGGCTCATTACAAGGGATCCCAAGACTAGCTTCTAACTCAGAATGGTTACCTTTCGTGTTTTCATTAATCGTACTGGGAGTACAGTTCACATCACCAACCTTTTTAACATCTGAATGACAAACCCCATAACTGTTCGAGGGTGCCACTATGGTGTCCCCTATACTGCTATCAAGTGTGACCTCTAATTGACAATCTTTTTCAAATTTTTCTTGGATCTCCAAAGGATTGTTCATTTTTTCATGGCGCGGTTTGTGCACTTTTTGATCAGACAAAATTACAGCATCCCTGATTCCAGTCCCAGAAACCACTGTTGAATTTGTCATTGTCGAACAATGATCTTGACTTACCATTTTAGGAACTGGAACCGGACTACCTTGGCCTACTCTTGGTTGGGTCGAGGTTCGGCCATCCTGCCCGACCCCTCGGAGTTTAACTGGTTCTGTTGTTTAGCAAGGCGCTTTTCGCAGTCTTTTGCATAATGACCTAAACCATCACAGGCATAGCAAACAAGATCTGGGGGTGCTGGCCTTTGTGGAAACCGTTTACGGCCAGAACATCCACCACGGGGCTTCCTTGGTCTCGACTCACCTGACCCACCAGTCCCGGACTGATTAGCCACAGACGTCTGGGCTTTGTCAAGCTTTTTCTCAATTTCACGCCGAAAATCAGTCAACATCTTTTCTACTGAGGTAATAAGGGGAGCAACTGCGGAGTTGCTCTGAGGTACTGGCTGCTGACCACGACTGCTTACCTGCATCACATTATAAGTGTCGTCTGAATCGGATTCAGACTGCCTGGGTTTTTCCTTACCATACACAGTTTGGTGAACATGTTGGCACCACTTGGCATTGTTTATTGCTTCCTCAATTGTGGCCGGTACCTTGCTACTAACTTGGCTAGCGACATTTTTGTCTAACAAACCCTGACAAAAACGAGTAATAGCCTGTCGCCTAGAATAATGTTCTGGCAATTCTCTAAATGCACGTGCGGCCAATGTCATGACTCTATCCGCCCAGTCTTCCAATGACTCACCCTTTGACTGACTAGCTTGTTGAAACATAGCCTGAGCAGTAGCAGGCAATTCCCTAGCACCAAACCTGTGCTCCAATTTTTTCAGCAAGCTATGATAGGTAAAGTCTTCCTGGTCACCTAGAACCGCATAATACTCAGCAGCCTTACCTGTTAGGCTCCATGCTAAAGCTGTAAAACATTCCTCGGTTGTCCACTCCATAGCTGAAGCACATTGCTTAAATTTCTGTCTGAAAGCCTCCCAATTACCTTTACCATCATAGTACAGCCCCTTTGGAAAATGCTGAATTATGGCATTTGATCGCTTTCTTTTGTCGAACAAATTTCGCTTCCGCCTTCGTGCTTGATTTGGTAACCTACTTACAGCAGACTGGTTTGACCCCTCATCTGATGAGTCGCCATCACTGGTAACTTCCGTCTCAGAAAAATTAAGCTTGGTGCCTTGCAAAAATTGTTTCGACGGGCCCGAAGCGACACGATTTCCAGACGCTGACGACGCAACCGCCCCAGGGGAACGCGCTGGTACAGACGGTAAAGACTCCAGATCAGATTCATGCGATTGCATACCACCACCGGGTGTAAGAGCACCAAACCCTGTGTAACTTTGGCGTGAACTATGATTAGCAGCATTGGCCTGAGACAACTGTACAACTTCCAAAAGTTTATTGAGTTCAGAACTTGATATTGTTACATGCCCTGGGGGTACAGATGGGGTAACAGGCTCTGCTTTTACAGTTTGATTCAAAGACATAGGCAAATGCTTTTTTATTGTATCAATGATGGATGTAGACAGTGATTCTTTAGTATCAACGAACCCAGGTGTAGGGGTGATTGGTTTGACACTGGCTAAATCAGACAGAGGTAAACTAGGCGCAAGGTCCTTGTTCAGTGTAAAGTCTATCATACCCATGGCCTCATCAGTCAAGGAATTCCTCGTCAACACAGTCAAAACCTGTTGCGAAATGTTACCACTGCTTTCACGGACAGAGAGGATAGCTCCGGCAACTTTTTCACCAATGCCGGGTATAGTTAGAAGCTGCTCCTTAGTGGCAAAATTAATTGGCACTAATTCACTAGTGGCCAAATTACCTGTGCCATCGTGATCCACCATAGACCCATCCAAAATACTCTTCTCAGCCATCTCTCAAAGCTCGCGCGAAAACCGATGAAAGACAACAAACAGCAGAAAATAATTTATTTACTATCAGAATAATATATTGCCAGCACAACACCCAGGTGTGCAAACAATATTGGGCTTCACAAAGTCCTATTCACCACGATGCAAATAAATTGACACTACCTGCTTATTTATTTGTTCACTCAATCTCCGGTTTGCGTCAGATTTGCTATTTCCAGCACTGGAAAAACAATTGAACAGCTGAGGGTGGGGGGTGTTGGTTAATTCTGTGTATAATATGGGTTATCACACAGAAACACAAGGCAGGTGGGGTGGAATGGCCAATGGACAACTATCAGTGTGGCACAGAGGGTCACGACCACAGAAGATGTTATAAACGCTCACCAAATGTGATTAAATGTTGTCAAAATATCTTTGTTTACACTTTGCAAGCTAGCGGAAGTGCGCTAGTCAAAGATGGCGGACATGCGCAACAACTTGGCAAGCCGACGAGATGACGAAATTTTCCGCGAAAATCCAAAGTTTTCCCCAACACGTTGAAATGCGAAAAATCACGAAGCCGTCGGTACAAGCGGTCTCCCGAGGGTACCAGCAACGTCGGAATACGTTATAAATGCAACGACAATAGGCAAACAGGAGATTCACAATCTGCCGTCGGCCATGTGCTCGCTTTCATGGAATCGTCTCGCCTGACCAAGTCGCACTTTTCAACTTTTTAAAGTTCGTTTGCGCGTGAATTCTAATTTTCTAAACACTTCCTGACACCAGTGAAGGAGTCACACTTACCATGGTATAAAAGATGACTCCTTTGAAGTCTTGATTCTAGATGAAAATATGGATAAACACTTGACTTTGTGTAAACGTCCACTCTGGTCGCTATTCCGCTTCCAACAGAGCGCACCCACGTGATGCTATATTTAGCACTTTCCTCGAGAGGGGGGTATTGAAATTGGCCCAATACCCCAGATTGGTTTCCCTGCAGCCGGTTTCCGGATGAGATATCAGGAGACACGAAACACACCCAGAAGAACCGCATTGTCCTGGTGGTCTCACTAAATGGCGACCACCAGCAAGGTAGCTGTCAGAGGAGTACAAGCAAAATTGAGAAGCAGGCTGAATACGCAACCATGGTTTACATTGTAGAGGTTAGCAAACCTGGATCGAGTAAAAACGTGGGACACGTTAGATTTGTGGTTTAGCTAACAATCACCAGCAATGGTCATGCCGGGATGTTGTCTCCATTTTATGGGACTTTGACCCAATATCAGGATAAAATGCTTAAATAAAGATATTACCATCCAACCAAACAGCTAAAGTTTATATGTAACCATTTTACCTGGAAAGGCTCAGACCTTCTTAGCGGTTAACCAGATCTGATGGCAAATTTAGTAGATTTTAAGCTTTGCATGGAGACACAAGCACACCATCTATTTCTCATGGGTCCGAATAGGCGCAGCCCATATTCCAACTCGGTCATCATTAAAAATGGCGTGAACATGGATCCTAAATTGCCCTGAAGAATTGCGCTGTTCTTGTAAACTTCGTTGAATCTTCATACAAAAAAAAAAATATTAATTTAACTTATGATTGTACAAAATATTCTGTTTATGTTATCTTCTTTAAAAACAGGTGTTTAATTAAAATACAGAGTGCTAAGAAAGTTAGGCTATTAAACAGAGACTGCTTGCGTAATTAAATTTTAATTTCAGTAAGATTTGTATTTATTTATCGGATCACAAAGTTGCAATAACCGAGCAATTTTCCGTCATAAAATGAAAATTTTCCTATCATAAACGTCACAAAAACACGCTTATTTTTCAATAACTCTTACAAGACTGTGCGCTGTTGCATGTATTAGTCAATAAAAACGCCGTTAACTCCTTGTAGATTGCTATCTTCAGTCAGACTGGCAATGAAAAATGATCCGACTGACATACTGCCTGCCGAATAGCAGGGGAACATGTCGTTCTGAGATTTGGGTTGGAAATAAATGTGCGGCTTGAAAATGGGAGAACTCGGCTCAGCTATATGTAGGAGGTGTCCGTGTTTTACGCCACACACAACATGTAAATTAATATGCCATCAATCACATCGGAGTTAACACGTACAGTCACTGTAAAAAAGAAAAGTTGATAAGGCTGTACCATATATGGGCACGGACGCAGGCTCGAGTACCATCCTATAAGCTCACACTGTGAAACTTTGACAAAGGTGAGCTAGAAATACGCACTTCCATAATGTCACTTCCTGTATCATTATTATTAGATTTCTGAATACCTGACACATGGGACACTGTTTCAGTTCTAAAATAGAATTTAGTTTACCTGATTGACACAAACACTTGTTTGACCTAAATGCTGAATCGGCAAAGGATCTTTGACAGTGGTAATGGGAGTCACAATGTATAGCTGCCCTGTATTTCGAAAAATATAAAAGTTGGTTAAATGCTTCAACCAGCACACATTAGTTCACTGTCAGTCCATATTTTAGCATATTGGACTTTGGTCCCCATTTCGATACATGTATAACTTTATTTTTGGGTTAAAACAGCTACTTTTTGTATTGAAGATATAGGAAAACAGAAAACTGTTTTTTGAACATTGTTCCCCCCCGAGTACCAACAAATCCTTTTGCATGTTGATAGGTCATCATAAAATACATATTATATTTGAATGGCTTGTTGGTACTCGGGGGGGAACAATGCTGCCCAGTCGAAAATGTAACCCAAAAACTATGTACATGTATATAAAATAGTTATAAGTACTTAATACAGTGAGAATGGTAGAAATAAGCTTCTTTCCTATCAAGTGCAATTAAGCGAGACATACATGTACTAGTTTTGTCATCCGATACGGGAATATAATTGATTTTTAACCATTTTTCATTTTTGATGCATTCAAAAAATAGAGAAATAACATTTCATGGAACAAACTTTTGAACCAGTCTATACTACAACACAAGTTAAAACATACACGCCCCCTAATCTTTCAAAGCACATGACTGAATTCAACATGTGGAGAGATCAGCCTTGATTAAAGGACAAATAACGGGTCATTTGTCCAATGCACTTAGACTATACATTGGAAAGTTGTCAGTATTAAAATTGTGTAATGGATGATCTCTCAGTACATGCATTTCGTGTCAGCATCATGACATGAAGATTTTGGCTACTTCATGATGCATTTGCTTTATTAAACTTATTAATCCATGATTTACAGGGAATTAAGGTCTGTGATTCTAGACAAATACTTAAGTGGCATCATCTTGGTTTACTCTTGACAGTATGTCTTTACTCATTTAGACCAACAATATTTCACTGAAGTACGTCTTTCTCTATACATTTCATTGATGTGTATTATGAAAGAGATAGCAGGGCATGTTATAGCTAAATAGGTGCATGTATACCAGGTGTATATGCCATAGTTTTAACATTGAAAAATATGTGACCACTGTAGGAACATTTTAACATCAGAAAGCATTTAGATTTCATATGCATCTAATTTGAATGGTGGCATACATGCAGTCATTCATTCCAGACATGCAAATAAGTTCTTCTGTGTCATTTTATGTTAAGGAAACTCATACAGTATTTGAGGCATCCATGAGAAAATGTGTTTTGCAGATACATGTACCATGCTTAAAGTACAGATTATCTGTGTGGTAGTCGCCAGTGGCATGGACATTTTGCTTCCTCTGTGATTTTAAACCCCCGATTTGTGAAGTATTTTGTCATGTTCTTTGACTACATAACTTTGGTTTATGTTCTGCCTGTTTGGAAAATAATGACAGATTTTCTCATGACTTTGCTCAATACTTGTCATTGTTAGCAATGATATACAGGTAACTCCCAAAATAATTTATGAAAATAATGTCGCTTATTAAGCATCAAACTTTTTAGATGAATTTTAGGGTGTCTAGGATCCTTGACACTGACCTACATGATTGAAAATCACATCAATGGAGGAAGTGAATACAGACATGCAACAAAAAATGATTTTTATTCCAATTTATATTTTCAAATTTTTGACCCCTACCTCCGCTTCGTTAGCCATTTCTACAATATGTGTAGGAATGCTTCATACATTATAGCATTGATCTGTTCTTAAGACATCATTCTACCTTTCTCATTGCAAAGTTGTAGTAGAAATTGCTTCAGAAAGGAGTTTTGGGCTTTCGAAAACAGGGCATATTTTACAGGAAAGGGTCAATGGTCCTTCGAGTGAAAGGGGGTGTATATCAATGGATCGACAGAGACATGGAGAAAGTCTTTATTCTATGTCATAATTTATACATGTACTCCTTCAATATTGTATTCACGGTATAGACTAATACGAGTTGCTTATTTTGTTTATTTGAATTGATGTTTAACGTCCCAGTCAACAGTAATGGTCATGTCGGGACATTGTCTTCATTTTATGGGACCTTTACCAAAAATTAGGATGCCGTGACATTCAAAAGGTGCTTCAAATATAACCACCCAAGTAAGCCACTAACGCTTATGTACAGTATATATGGATGGTTTGACTTAATCACTTTTGGTAGGCTCAAACTCGAGCGGTTGACCAGTAATCACACGGTCAATCAGTAGCGTATAAGCTTTGCCTCGAGGCACAAGCAACACATCTATTTCTTTAGGCCCCAATGGACGGGGACCATATTGTACGAATAAAGTGTGTCAGGGTTGCTTAAGTTTCAACAGTCCTGTATTCATTCATACTGAAGAAGATAGCATGTGTAAATATATTAACCTTATATTTAACCATGGCATCGAAGAACCAAACAAAATATTACTAAGACCAACAGACAATTGAAAACATATTGGAGAGTTAATGTATGGGTTAAATATTCAAAGAAAGTTCCTTCGGTACACTGTTTCAAATTAACCATGGAATAAAAATAGTATTTCGAGTTACAAAAATAAAAATAATTGTCGATATGAAGTTCATATCTGTATTGCATCGAGACAAAGCTGTAAAAATGATTGGAAATTAAAGTCTTTACTGACATTTTTAGAAGCAGCATTTATGAATAATTAATGGCGAAGGCCATACACACTGTAAGTTTCAAACACGTCATTTTCCACAAGCCTAGTCTAAACAATTTTTGTTGCAGGGATTCAAGGTTCGACCTACTCAAATATGCAAATATTAGTTACGCTTTTATTATAGTTATGACAAGATGACTATACAGGTTGGCATAAATTGAACAATGCATCCAAAAATATTCTTAGAAGCAAATTGTTGACAGAAGGCGGACAGACCAGTTGATGAGCAATTATGAAAAGGAAATTGAAACCGAATACGCCTGATAAAGAAACTGCTCGATAAACAAATGTTGACACGTAACGTCAGCTTAAATTTGAAACGTTCTTATTAAAATATTTGCTTTGTATGTTTGCATTGATGCTTTACGTCCAAGTAAACAGCTATGGTCATGTCGGGACGCTGCCTCCATTTTATGGGCCTTTTACCCAAAAATAGGATGTCATGACATCCAACAAGTGCTAGTACATGTAATAACCATCCAACTACATGTACGCAACAAAAAGCTTAAACGTAAGCATGGTTTGACTTGAACCACTTTTCCTGGGCAGGCTCAGACCTGAGCGGTTAACCAGTAATCAGATGGTCAGTCAGTAGTGTTTAAGCTTTGCCTGAAGGCATAAGCAGCCAAGCTTTGCCTGAAGGCATAAGCAGCCTATCTAGTCCTTAAAGCCCATTTGGGCGGGGTCCATATTCCTTACCGACGACCATTTTTATTAAGAGAGTTCCTTTTTTGTAAAGTATACCAAGACACTTTAGAAACGCACCACTTACTAAAAGTCTTGTATCTTTGTGAGGTCTCATAGTTTCAGTTTATGTTGATTCATGTAAGCGTGCCAATCTTATGGCTTCGATTTCATGCAAAATTCAAAACGTGACTGCCGGAATATTTCTAAAATTGCAATGAAACCAAACAAAAGAGTTGCTATACCTTGCATGATGAGCGAAAAAAATCAATGAATTGGAGTTCAAATGCTTGAGAAAAAACAAAAGTCAAATCAGGAATTCTTTTCTCTCAGCATACGATATTATCGTCGAAAATAACATCTTTAATTTTTAACGTTAACTTGTCGTTTCGTAGCAAACGAAATGCATAAAATCACTGAAAACGTTTTTGGTGTCAGAAGAGAGACTACAAAAAGAGTCATATAACCAAACGTATCACGATTTGAATGTTACATACCCGTAACATATGACTGATCAAATCAAGACAAATCTCCAGATTTCGGTACAATTTACTGAACATTAGACGGAATATTTCCATCGGTATTCTATCAAAACCTCTCGACGGAAATGGGATATATTCAGTCCTTGGTCGAAAATGAAAATTCAGCAAAACTGTGTTATTCTAACTTCTGTTAGATCTTTTCTTACATACATGATATAAATTATTAATATTTTAGTTGTTAAAATACGCAGATTCATATAACACTTCATTTTTTCTATGCAAAATTTCAAAGATCAGGGGAGACTACTGTAGAATTTTTAGCGACTCAAAGTCGAAAATCGTTTGTTGTCCTATAATTTAAACGTTTAAGGCAATTTTATATGTTTACTGGAAGATGATCGACACTGGTACAAATACGAGGTACAGTCGGAAAGTTCCCGGACTAGTTAATTTCAAAAGATATTTGACGTTAAATCACCATGAAATTTTTGAAATAACAAAACCCATCCATTTCCTATATATTTTTTGGAAAAATTAAGAAAAGGATATGCAAGAATTGTTTTAAATGTCGATTAACATACGGCATATAAGAGGGTACGGAGCACTTTGAAAAACCGCTCAATCGGATTTTTATGATGTTTTCAATCAATGTCAATGCCGTAATAAAACTGCACCACAACGGCGTGAATTTTTGCATGGTGTCATGTCAACAGTATTTTGATTCAACAACAAGGAATTAGAGTGATAACATAACAATTGCAATTTTGACAGTGTTTTAGACAGACATGGGTGAATTTTCGAGCGTAAAAAAGCCGACGTCGTGGGAACGTCCGGAGCAGCGCGCAGTAAACAAGTATGGTAAAAGAGCAGACAAGACCCCTATAAACACTTAGAAATTCATGAAACCTTAGGAAAGTACATAGAAAATGCTTAGGAGTCTCGTGGTCCACTGGGATAGGCTAAGGACGCGCGGATATTAGTGATGATCGCAAAAGCGGGAGGCATAGGGAAGAAACGGTCGGGGTTTGACATAAAAAATCAGATTTTTCACGAAGACAACACCATCCGCTCATCGATCGTAAGATACATTGACGACGATTAATTTCATAAGATAAGAGAGACCGCGGCATGTGCCATAAAGCCCCGAATTAGGCCCGATGCAGCTTTCCTCGTTTGAAATCTGAGTTTGACGACACGCTCAGGTATGAACGTTGTTAAAGTCAAATTCTAACACACCTCGCCTATATAGCCAATGGTACAAAAACGTGTTATATTGTGCAACAATTTCACTGGGCGAATAAGCGTGACGTTACTTTGCGGCATTTGTGACGTCAGCTATCCCACAAAGCAGCGTTAGACGGTGAAACGTCGTTTTAGCGCACAACAAACGTAATAAGTGTGTGTAAATACAAGCATTACAGTCAAATATTTGGCGGGATATCTGCAATGCAATGGCGGAAAGCTGAACGATATCGACGGTTTCAGCAACATTTATTCCGTTTATTGTGTGTTAGAATCAAAATAGATCAGCTCAAGTGCGTGAATTGTTGAGTACTAATTCACTGTTTGTCGGTCAGTTGTAAGAAGATAAATCACTCGCGCTACGCGCTCGTGATTTGATCTTCTTTACAACTGACCTCCAAACAGTGAATTATTACTCAACAATTCACTGCTAGAGCTGATCTATTTCTTAAGTAACGTTGTTAACGTCAAAGTGCTCCGTAGGTTGTTAGTGTCCATACTTTGAGCCCTAAATTTTCGGTGGTTTGATGAAAAAGCCCCTAAATGTATATATTGTTGTGTTGAAAAATGTTTTTCCCACTAGTGTTCAAAGTTTTGGCTTTCTTCTTTGAAAACAAATAGCACAATTAGAATAGTCCGGGAACTTTCCGACTGTACCTCGTACATAACAAAATGATACGATTAATAGCAAATTAACATAGCTGCAAGTCCGAAATCCGCAATCGACATTGGTTTAAACGCATCCTATGCTAAGCTGTAAGGGAAGTGGAACGAGGTACCGAAGTGGAGCGGAGTGATATAACGTTGACGAAACGCGATAGAAGCCATTTAGACATACAATTAAGACATGTTTGTTCCGTCAATTATGACACGTATACATTCAAGACAGTATCATAGAATCTAGCATTTGAAAAAAAAGAAATCTCTGAAAATGAAGTGGTGCGCTTTTTAAGTGTTTCGGTATCTGAATAAAAAATATTTTATCAAATACTGACCGCCACGTTATAAATACAAGTACAAATTACAGGTCTGATCCAACTGGGCAAATACATTATTTTATACATAATGATGAATAAAAAATATTTTATCAAATACTGACCGCCACGTTATAAATACAAGTACAAATTACAGGTCTGATCCAACTGGGTAATTACATTATTTTATACATAAAGATGATCGTAAATCTGTGGCATAAGTACACGACAGAATACTTTTATTTATATACAATTGTTTACATTAAGGCTGCCGAATCGTTTTCAAAAAAGACACCGCTACAAAACGAAATTTTGACTTCACTGTTAAAGTGGCTGATAACTTCTGATTTCTGGGGAATCGTCAGCGACTATTTCATGCGTAGGCCTATTCTCGGGGGGGAGGGGGGGGGGGGTAACTCGGAGAGGTAATTTTGGTACGGACGTGCCGCCCGATGCTTTAAAACATATCCTATTCATATACCTGGTAATCGAAAAAAGGGACCCATTCATATATGATGCCTTCGAAAAAAGTGACACATTCATATACATATGTATATGATTGTACAAATTTTTGACCTATACACAATTATATAGTCTACAAATATTTCGAGCTTTCTGAGCTGTGTATGTCAGCAAAAAGTGCTCTTAAACATGGATGTCCGAAAAAAATCGTAATTCATATGACTAAATATGGAACCAGAGGACCAATGGTCCTGTAAACGCTCACCTGAGACCTGAGATATATACATGAACTTGTTAGACTAGAATGGTACAATGCATGTATATAACCCTAGGGCAGGGTCAGAATAACTCCTGGAGTCAATGTCTTTTTCAAATCATAAAAATTTAGTCCATTTGCCAATTAAGTGCAAGCTTTGTCCTTCAAATGACATTTTAACAATTTTCTCCATTCAAATGCATGGGCGATCTAAGTTGACCTTGCCGTGAAATAGGTCAAGGTCATCCCAGTGTCATGATTTATACAAATTTTGTAGACCTCCGTTCCCAGATGCTTCATGCCAAGTTTCAAAATCATAGGCCTTCTGGTTCTGAAGAAGAAGATTTTTAAATTTTTTGCTATTTATAGCCATGGCGGCCATCTTGGTCATGTGACCTTGACCATTTATATAAACTTTCATTTCCTCTTCCTAAGGGTGCTCCACATAAAGTTTGGCTTTGATTGGCTAAGCAGTTTCTGAGAAAAAGTTGTTTGAATATTATGGTCATCTACATGTATATAGCTCCGGGGCAGGGGCAGACAACCCCTGGGCCTAAAATATTTTCATAAGCATAAATCCTCTGCCCATTTGCTCATTCCTAGCAAGTTTTCTGCTTCCTATTTTTTCCCATTCAAATGCATGGGCGACCTAAGTTGACCTTGCCGTAAAATAGGTCAAGGTCATCCCAGAGTCATGATTTATATAAACTTTGTAGAGCTCCATTCCCAGATGCTTCATACCAAGTTTCAAAATCATAGGCCTTCTGGTTCTGAAGAAGAAGATTTTTAAACATTTTTGCTATCTATAGCCATGGCGGCCATCTTGGTCATGCGACCTTGACCATTTATACAAACTTTCGTTCCCTCTTCCTAAGGATGCTCCACAAAAAGTTTGGCTTTGGTTGGCTTAGCGATTTCAGAGAAGAATATGTTTCAATATTATGGTCATATACATGTATATAGCCCCGGGGCAGGGGCAGACAACCCCCTGGGCCCAAAATATTTTCTTAAACATAAATCTTCTGTCCATTTGCTCATTTCTAGCAAGTTTTCTGCCATTTAATTACATTTTCCTATTTTTTCCCATTCCAATGCATGGGAGACTTAAGTTGACCTTGCCGTAAAATAGGTCAAGGTCATCCCAGGGTCATGATTTATATAAACTTTGTAGAGCTCCATTCCCAGATGCTTCATACCAAGTTTCAAAATCATAGGCCTTCTGGTTCTGAAGAAGAAGATTTTTAAACGCTTTTGCTATTTATAGCCCTGGCGGCCATCTTGGTCATGTGACCTTGACCATTTATATAAACTTTCATTCACTCTTCCCAAGGATGCTTCACATGAAGTTTGGCTATGATTTCAGGTTTCAGAGAAGAAGATGTTTGAATATTATGGGCAGACAATCCCCCAGGGGCTAAAATTTTCCAATAACATTAATCTTCTGTCCATTTGCCTATTCCCAGTAAATTTAACCCATTAAATAACATTTTATCATTTTACCCATTCAAATGCATTGGCGACCCAAGTTGACCTTGCTGT
Organism: Rugalucina vietnamica; assembly: GCA_964017185.1. Lineage (NCBI taxonomy): Eukaryota > Metazoa > Mollusca > Bivalvia > Lucinida > Lucinidae > Rugalucina > Rugalucina vietnamica. The sequence continues at coordinate 8,780,681 of OZ024880.1, forward strand.
AAAATAGGTCAAGGTCAGCCTAGGGTCATGATTTATATAAACTATGATGGGCCCGCGTCCCCGATGCTACATACCAAGTTTCGTGGAAATCGGCCCACTGGTTCTGGAGAAGAAGATTTTTAAAGGTTTTTGCTATTTATAGCCATGGCGGCCATCTTGGTCATGTGACCTAGACCATTTATATAAACTTTCGTTCCCCCTTCCTAAGGATGCTCCGCATGAAGTTTGGCTTTGATTGGCCAAGCGGTTTCAGAGGAGAAGATCTTTGAAATTGTGAACGACGGGCGGACGCCGGAGCATGGGTATACTATAAGCTCACCTGTGAGCCTTCGGCTCAGGTGAGCTAAAATGGGGCCATTCATATATTTTGACTTGAAAAAGGTAACCCATTCATATATCTGGCGAAGCTGAAAAAGGGGGCTATTCGGGCGGCACATCCCTACTACGTCATATATAGGTAGTTAACCCCCCCCCCCCACCCCCACCCCGAGGGCCTATTCTACATGTTGGCAAAAAAGTCACTACATATACAATGAACCACGGCTTTTACTAGTTTCTCTACAACTGCCTCAATAGTTTGCAAGAAAATCATCATCTACAAGTTCATTTATTTATTCATTTTTTTTAATTAAGATTTATTTCAACCGTGACGGTCGATCGTAAAGAAAACAAAAACCGTTAGGTTTGTCGACCTCTCATACATTTTTAGAATGCAACTATGTTTTTGCTATAACAATCCTGCATGTGTAAAGGGGCTGCGAATAAATCAACAACAACCGTTTTTGTTAGTTGTCACACAAACCACAGGATAACCACAAGAATAGATCAGGTGTTCAATATATTGTTACAATTTACTTACTGGGCCCAGACAGTTGAACCCTACATTAATTATTGCAACAGCTCGACCACTTGACCGCCTCTCAGTCAGCGCTCACCCAGCTGGGTGTTGTCATTGATGGGTATACCAACAATTGTATTTCTGGCGTATAGCATACCTTAACTTTAAATCATTAAATAAAACATACGGATAGTACAAAGGGCATTTTGCGCACAGTTGGTAGAATGCTGAAGGCAAATTGACCGGGTCAAACAAAGACTAAAAGTTAAATGACTTCGGGAAAATTTTCCCCAGTAGTTACATACTTTCAATTGATCATGCAGTGGGCGATTCCAACAATGAACATGCAAATAAACATTTAAAAAAAGAAATAACAAGTACCTCTACAATGAGAACAACCAATCGTCTTTGGCAGTGATTTAGTAGTTATTGCTTAATAGCTTTAACTGTCAACTTCCAGTGAGATTCATGTGTCAAATTCGATTGTTTGATCGGTTTCTTAGCGTCCCATTCAACATGTACATGGTCATGTCGGGACGTTGCCTCAATTATATGAGACTTCTAGCCAACGTTGATATGCCGCGACATGCAAAATGTGCTTTACAATATAACCTTAACAGAAAAACACTATAGCTTATATGTATGGATGGTTCGACTAAACCACATTTCCATAACAGGCTCAGACCTTCTTAGTAATTATCCATACATCATGTGGTCGATCAAATGCACGTGCTTGATTTGTTTGTTTGATTCAACAGCTATGGTCATACCGGGATCTGACTTCCATTTTCGGGGCTTCTACCCAACAATGGCATGTCATGACAAGCGAAACGTGCTTTTAAGTATAACCACCCAAGTAAACATCAAATATTGTTTTTATGTACATTGTTGTATAGTTTGACTAATAAAAAAAAACTTTTCTTGGATAGGCTCAGGCCTAAGCAGTTAACCAGTTATCATGTGGTCGGTCAGTCGGAGATGCCTTACATCGAAGCACAATCGGTTCATCTATTTCTCACGATGGCGTGGTGCAAAGTCTCCCCTTCCTGCCAATTTACGGAGACAGTGAGCGCGCATGTGTACTCCGACATGAACCTGAGAAACTGGTTTTTCTCGTAAAAATGAGCGCAAATGTGGTGTCACATAACAGTTGTTACATATACAAATTAATAGCAGACATGATTCGACTTTTTTATTATTATTTATTTATTTATTTTCAATGCGCTGTGTGCTTCTCTATTCGCCTTTTGACCAAATGTTTGCCAAGCTTGAAAAGATAATAATACATACAAAACCACCGAATGTCTCAATTGGCACAGACCAAATACATCATTTTGTGATAGCTTAATTATATACCCTGCTCTGTGACTTGTCAGTTCAGGCGGACTGGTTGATTTAACAGCCTTACAATTCACCATAAGGGACACGTGAGATTAGGCTTAATAAATTGACCATATCATTTCTGCCCAGTCAATGATTTAGTTAAGAATTCCCTTTGTGTCTCACTTTGTCTCATATGTTAAAAAGTGGCATATACTTTGGTATCATTGTTCCAACTGGTAGTCGTAGCATCTACTACTACTATACAGTGCATCTGACCCTTGAAGAGTTGCAGCCACTACAATCACTTAAAGGTTCTAATAGTATATTGGCATTCTGAGCAGCGTGTTAGTGTTGGTAATGTAAGCCTTAGTGCTTTAATTTGATGGTTATATCTAAAGCACTTTTTGGATGCCATGACATCCTAATTTTAGGTAACATTGAGGCAACGTCCCGACTTGACCTTAGCTGTTGACTTGGGAATAAGCATTAGTTCAAACAAACAATTTTCTGTAAGAGCTACTAAATTCTATCAGACCTTATTGCGTTCTGAATTAGTTTTTTTTTTCTTTTGCCTTCCCGCCTACTGACTGGGTTTGTATTTTGAATTCATTTGCATCAATTCCTGAACATTCTAGCGATACTGTACAACCTAAACCTCGTCGAATATGTCAAGGTTGCCGTCTTAACAGTACAATTCATGTATAATTGTTGGTGTTTTTTTCTGATCCCCATGAGACTTCTTGCTGTGAAAATATGACGTTTGCCCACTGTATCACCGTGTATCGACAGGGTTTGTAAACTACATATTTTAGACCCGTTTCCGAATACAATTCTGTTTAGATTCACCAAGTAGTTATGACTGTGACCCTAAAGATTTCGTTGAGAAAATACTGAAAGATTTGTCAGTATGTTCAGGGGGGACGGTTATGCCCAGGCCTGTTGTTAATTTTATAACTTTGACCCGTAACTAAACAGCTGGCTCACAGCTTGAATTGAATAGTTATAAATGTCTTACAAATGGAAGTGTCACCAACGTTCGATTTAAGCCTAATTTTTTGTCTTTATAGATGGCGGTTGAAATTCATCTACTTTTTGCAAACATGTATCATTTGGCTATCGTCGCCGGTTTATGAAGGGTCACTGATGTACATGTATATTGTGCCGTGTGTCGGACAAAAAGTCCCCCCCCACGTATATCACCCATAGTGCAGATTATATTTTTCTTTCGGTCCTTTGAGATCAGTGAGAATATATACACACGGGAATTAGTTAGGGAACACTTTTAGCCCTTGGGGAAAGTTTAAAAAAATCCATTTTCCTTTTTTCTGGCGATACTGAATTTTTTTTCACATATATTTCATACTTTGGCCTAGCTACAGACCAATTTTTGGAAATTCACAACGTTTTGTCTTTGTGTTACGGAGGATACAATATGCCATATGTGAAAAACTCCACTTTTACTGAATACAAGTTTGCCTTTTTGCTTCTGCACTCCGCAAAGCTCAATTTTTGAAAGCAAAACATGAATTAAATGTTGAATCTGATCGTTCTGAATGAATAAACGACTTCGGACCTAAAACTTCATGCTTTATCTCAAAACCAACTAATCATACAAAATGTACAGTTTGCATTGATTTCTATGGAAAGCAAAATTCTTGGAAATTTTGCAAATAAAGCCGTAAAAGAATAATTCCTCTAGGGCACTATAACCAGAACGTGTATGTTTAGATTCCTAAAGGGTCATATCGAATATCTGGCCTAACATTTACAACCTGCAAAATGTATACCCAAAGAACAAAACGTGATCATGAAACCTACCCCCGGAAAAGTATGGACCTACCGCCGACAGTCGGTCAGAAAATAAAGAATTTATGATCAAAGTTCATAAAGTTATGCCTCAGCTTTATTCTTACGAAAAATTACGACAATGTGAGTTCAAATAATGAAGTTATCGCAAAGACTAGCAGTGTGTTTCTTAAATTTAGCAAACATTTTCTGAATAAAAGATGGCCGCTCTCCGCCGCAGTTTTTGTTTGATGCTAACCATTTTCACATAAAAGCAACTTTGGATACTACAGATTCTGACAACTTGTCAAAACATTTTTCATAATTTTTACAAAGAAAGATAATAACAGTCTTAAGTTAGAAGTCACATTATTACAGGTGTTCCTTAACTTATTTCCATGTGTATATAATTACATGTACTTGTACGTTTAGAGCCATCTTCTGAACAATGACTCCGTTATTTGACTCCGTTTAAGCACGTGTCTTTGATTTTTTTTTTTTTTTTTTTTTTTTTTTTTTTTTTTTTTTTTTTTTTTTTTTTTTGAAAATTGCAGTATATTTATCTGGCTATCGTCGCCGAGTAATAAAGGTCACTGATGAGGGTTCATTACCCGAAATTGCGCAATATTGCCCATATTATCGAGGCCCCTCCAGGGGGGTCTTTGCTCCCTGCTCCCTGAAAGAAAAATGACCTTTCTCCCCAGCTCCCTAAAATGTTTTTCTTCAGCCCCCTGCTCCCTGCTCCCTAAAATTCCGCTTTCTCCCCAAATCCCTGAAAATAAATGACCATTCTCCCCAAATCCCTGAAAATAAATAGCCCTTCTCCCTGAATCCCCAAAACCCCTGGGAGGGCCTCATTATCTACCTTTGAACATTTTCACTGCTTCCAGAGGATCTGCTTCAATCTTTTATATTTTATGTAGATGATGATTACCTTGAAAACTATTGACATATGTCGTGTTTCCTTTTGCAATGTTGTGTAGATCTATACTGAATTAGGCGCTTCTTCGGAAATCATACGTTGTCGTTCACCGTAACAATGAAATCCGAATTCCGTTTTGTAGCGGTGTATTTATGTGTAAAAATTCTCCAGCCATCAGAATATCTCGTCGTAGGCTCAAGTCAGATATTTTCCGTTATCATTATTAGTAAAATAAATGTTTTGGTCCAATCCAAGTAGGCCTGTTATTTATATTTCATTTATAAACTTAAAGAATATCTTTGACTTTGAATTGCTGCCAAGTTCTTAAACTGGATTAGAGTAAGAGTTTGTCAGCATATCAAGCGGATGGCTGATGGGGTAGGGCCTTTGAAAAGTAAATAGATAAAAAAAAAAGTTAAGAGTAACCAGTTATCAGAAAATTGCGCACTCTAAAAACCAAAGTAAGATCTAGGAAAAAGTAAATTGACAAAGAAGTATTTGCCTAATACAAAGAGAACGTATTATGAGCCGAGTGAGCAGTTATTTCCCAAACGGTGGCCACTAAGTTATCTGGACTTAACTCACTATATGAAAACATACATAAGAGGTGCAAACAGAAACTTCCAACACCAAAAACAAGTAGAACCACAACAGAAGTGTCGCCTTGGAACAGTCATTAATTTTAAATGACTAGCGGGGGGTGGCTTAACCCGGGATACAGGCGCCTAATCTGATATACAGTGGTTTATACTACTTACAGCCCCTTTCACTCGAGTTTGCCGTTTGAGCATTTAGGTCAATCAAATTTGTTCACTCGAGTTTGCCGTTTGTTTGTAACTCAAGTAACTTTTTATCCTAGTTTAGAACTGAAACGGTGTCCCAGGTGCCAGGTGTTCTTAAAATCCATTCAGCATTTATCTTCAGGTAATGATATCACCTCTTCTGATAAAAACATTGTAATTGCTTGGTTAAAGCACCTTTTTATTTCAAAATTCTTTGCACAACATATACAATGCATAATAAGAACACACAATTGTAACAGGATAGAGACAAAAGCAGAATTTTATCAATTTAAGCAGTTACCTGATCGGTATCTACATGGCAAAAATTCCACACAGGAAGTTAGAAATTTTACTCGAATTTGCCATTTTAAAGGTCATTTAGTTTGAAGCTGTCACTCAAATCAGCAGATCAATCAATCCAGATGTCTTTGAGGACAACATGAAAAGAAACTCAGATCTTCGGAACACATGGTCTTCTTGTGTGATGCAAATGCTCAAACGGCAAACTCGAGTGAAAGGGACTGTAGTTGTTCGGCCACATGGTGCATCTCTAAATACTCAGTAAATCATCATAGACAAACAAATAAATTATGATAAACGCTAGAACAAAAATTGCTAAATGAAATTGGGCCCGTATTGGTCGGTTATGATGGTAATCGCAGACCTTTTTTCCAGAATTTTCTAACCAAAGAATTGGCGCAGAATCTTGTCACTTCGTCCTCAATGTACCTTCTACATTAATTTGTCGCATACTGCCTATGAATTTATGTGACAGATCGGATGTTTTTGATGAGCTGTTACAAGAACTGTCGTAAACAGTCGCAATGCAATCACGTAAATACATTTTGTTTTATTTATCTAGACTTGGACTCTTTTTCTCATCATCTATATAATGCGGATAGATTCTGTGCAATTCATCCTATTATTGCATTAAAAATCAAATATAGAAGTGTCAAGTCCTATCAGATTAGAAATGTGCAATCTGTCAACAAACATTTCACTCTGCGATAAAACAAAAGATATACGATAAAATAGTTTCAAAAGTGCATCCATCATTATGTAACATGTATAATTTCATATGCTACGTGGTTTTATGCATATGTAGTTTGTCAAGGTACATTGCCTTGTCAATCACAAAACTGATTGGATTCTATCACTTATTTTACGCCACACGCAATATATGGGCCATTATCAAAAAATGGAGCAATCCAGAAAGGCAAAACGAAAAAAATTAATTGTCCATTTTTTCTTTTTTAATGGGATAGTTTTATTAACAGGAGCATATAGAATATAGAAATAAAATATGCCGAGTTTAACTGAACAAATAGTGCACCAGCATTAATTAATTGTATGGTACCCTTGAAAAAATATCAGTGCCGTCACGAACAAACTTTCTTGCGTAAAACGCTCATTTGATAAGACTTCCCCAATCTGTAAGCGGGGGCATATATAACTTGTCACGAACAATAGTTCACACAAACCTCAAATACTTTCAATGAATTAACGGGGAAGAGATCTTCAATGAAAATGCACATACTGTGATTTGTTCTGTTTCTGAAACGCTTTATTTTTGTAGACATTATCTTGTGGGATTAAACCAAAAATAAGTTCTGCTAAACGTTTACTATTTCAGTATAGTATCATAACACACATAAAGCAATTACTTTTATATGATGCGTTTTAAGTATTTTAAATAATTATGACCGTCACAGCACTGATATCGTGACAGCACTGATGTTGTCGTGACAGCACTGATAATTATCCGATCTCGCCTTTTTCATTCCAATGTGTGCGGAAATGATTAATTTCTGACCATTTACCGATGAGCTTAGGGGCAGTGACTCACTTAAGGTAGCAACCAACGAAGCCTTTGCTGTTGCTCTAACCAGGGACACCTTTTGCGTAGATCCAATGCTCAAAAAAAAAAAAAAAAACATGTTCGCTTCACGCAAACCAAACGCGATGTAACATGTAAAGCGCAGTAGAAGCGCTGTTCATCTTAAGCAGCAGCATGAGAAAATGTGTCTTTGGGGCTTTCCACCAGGTCTGAGACAACCAGGATAGTTCACGACAAAAGACCGCATTAAATTTAGGACCCTATCACGGATTTTAGGGAGCTGGGTAGCAGGGCCATTTTGTTTGTTTGTGTTTCTGTTGGGGCTTAACGTCCCAGTCAACAATTCTTAGTCATGTCGGGACGGAGCCAACGCTTCCTGAGTTTAACCAGTACTGTAGGGAATTAATGAGTCTTGCCCAAGGACACATCACGGTGACGCCTGTGGTGATCGTACCCAGGACCTCTCGATTCGGAGTCCGACGCTATACCACTACGCCACCGCGCTCCCCACGGCCATATTGTTTTCAGGGAGCTTGGGAAAACTGGAAAACAATTGAAGGGAATTGAGGATTACTAGAAGAGAACACTCTTGGTTTAAGGAAGCTGGGAGCAAGGAAAAGATTTTTAGGGAGCTAGGGAGAAAGGTCATTTTTCTTTTAGTGAGCTTGGATCTAATACCTCCTTGCATGGGCCCCAACTTTAGGTAAAACATTTGCTTTCACATATATCCCATTAAATCCCACTTTTATGTAGTGACGTATACAGGGTAGAATGAGGTATACAATGTTACTGCTTTTTGTTTCCAAATTTGACAATCAGATATATTTTTTCTTCAATTTTTAAAGCTAAAAAAACTCTGTATATTGCATGGGTAACACATTTTCGTAATGGTATGCAACATACAAACACACTGAAAGACACATGCGTCAGAAAAGGTTAAAATTTTCGTATTTTCATGTACCATAGACCCCTAGTGTGTATATTACCGGGTCCCTTTTTCGAGGTGTATGCATTTGGTAGGTTTTACGGCACATCCGTACTTGCATTACCCCGAGTTGCCCCTCTCACCCCTCGAGGAAAGGGATGGCGTTTTAAACAAAAAAGGCGATTTTTTCGTATAAAGTTGGGGCTTAAAATGTTTTTTTTTTTTTTTTTTTTTTTCTTTTTTTTACTGAAAAGGGGTAATCTAATTTGGAATGGACCGCCAAAAAGGGCATTTATCGCGCGACATACACAAACTGTCTAAATATCATTATGGGAGTACCACCCCCGGGGCTATTTGTTTACCGTGGTCGACGAAGCATTTTGAATTTGTAGTTTCGTATCACCCACACACAGTCACACACCTCAAACGATTTTCAAAGCGATATGAATTGGCCACTTCTGGCTGCTGCTGGCGTTAGTAGCTGAGACCCTCTGGTGAAAGGCGACCTAACTCTTGTCAGCCTAGGAAATTACCTGAATCCACACCTGCTGACAGAAGTCAACTCAGTGCTGTCACATCATTACTGTCACGACCGTGACAGCACTGATCCGTGACAGTACTGAGTTTCACACAGAAATTTAATTCTAGTGACTAACAACAGAATGCAGGATGAAAACTTTGCATGTCTATTCTTACTGCTCCTAAGTTGAAATTCAGTCATGGTTTTAAAATGTATGTGATATTTACAATAAGCGGCAAAATGCGCGTGATAGGACTGATGCTTGTAAAATTCCCACTCCAATTCTGACATGTCTTTATGGTATAGCAACGGAGTAATGCGATTTGTTCAAAAGTTTTTTACCGTAACTTCTTCAGCTTGGTGTCGTCTACAAAACGCGATTGTTTTGATCCGGGAAAATGATTTGTAACTCTGGTCAAAATCGATTTTCAATAACTGTGACAGCACTGATACGTTTTCCAGGGACAACACTATATATGTGCCCCCACCCTTAAATAGCACATTATATATCATAAGATTTTTGAATTTGACTTCAATAACATTCTATGCAATAGATGGTCACAGAAAATGTGATTTCTGTCAAGCTTCTTTTGCAATGGAAACAAATAAAACTACTTACCCTGACCCAGGGACACGGTAAAATTCGATAAAAAAGCACTTCTAGCATCTCTTTTTTGCAAATAACGTACTCGGAAACGTGAAATCGCGTGTGGTTCTAGTAAAGCACCGCGGAAACTAATATTATACATGGAAAAAGCAATTCTCGGACATCGCGCTTGCAAGAAAACCATCAAGGACAAGGATTGCTCCATTTTTTGATAATGACCCATATATACTGTATGGAAGAATAGCCTCTGGAACTCACATCCATGTTATGCACTATACAGAGATTTTTTTTCTTTTCAGTAAGAAAAATTCAAATTTTCATTGGAAACATTTTGGAAATTTATAATATTTTTGCTCCAAAACATTGATTGTGGGTACACGTTAGAACCGCCTCGGCAAGGCGGTTCTAACGAGTACCCAGAATCTATGTTTTGGAGCAAAAATATGAAAAATATAGTTTTTTTTTAGTATATTAAAGTGGGGTTTAAGGGGGTGTACATTTCACGGACATGTTTTCCTGATGTAATCGTCATAATGAAGCTCATAATATGACTTACATGCGAACTAAAGATAAAAGCCAGAAAGGCGATGTGAGTAAAAATGATACAAGAACGAATTTTTCTGACACTTATCGTTTATACCCGCATGAACTTTTGGCAAAGACAAAAAAGGGGAGAGGGGGCAAAGAAAACGAATAACTTACGAGATACATCAATTGGACGAATGTGTGGCTGTATGTGTAAATTCCACTTTCAAACACTTGGCATTAATAGGTGACTTGAATAATATAGGTATGTTATATCATATCACATATTTCCCTTTATAATCCTATTTGTGTATTCTAAATGATCATGATCTGCGCGTTAATTGTTTAATTAATGTATTATTTCAAAACGGACTTTTCAACAGCGTACCACTAATAAAGATTCAATCTGGAAGAAGAGACATCTGAATACGTGTATGTCAAAGCTTGTATACCAGATCTAATTTTGTTTTCCTTAAATGGAATTGTCTCTAAATAGCATGGACTATCGTGAACTACTGAAGTTTAATTAAGACGTGTCTATTCCACCTTTAGAAAAAAGCAATTTATATCCGTATAGAGAGAAGTGACAATTCAATGCATTGAAAGGTTTAACTGATACCCGGTGTAACAAAGAAATAACAAACGCTATCATTAAATAAACTGGTAATTGTTTGACCCGGGGTCATCAATATACAGGTGTGACTATCAATATGAAGGCAGCTTCATCATCCTAATCTCGTATGGTAACATATGGACCTTGTGAACCATATGATTCTACGCTGTACGTAGAATGCCCGGTCGTATGGTATAACATGGGGGTCAAGCCTGCCCAGGAAAAGTGGTTAAAGTCAAATCATCTATACATATAAGCCTTATTGGCTTATGTTGGCCTTATTGGCTTATGTTGGTGGTTATATTTGAAGCAATTTTTGGATGTCATAAGCAAATTTTGGGTAAAAGTCTTATAAAATGGAGGTATTGTCCCGAGATAGTGTCCCGACATGTCCACAGCTGTTGACATGGGCTTAAAACACCAATTCAAACAAACAAAAACATGGTTGTCAAAGAAACCACACAGTTTTACGTTCACATTCACTATGTTTATAAATCAGCAAAACCATGCATTGGGATACTATCGTACCAGGAGGGCCAAATTACAAGGTCACTATACAGTTCTTAGATCGTGAGTAGAAGGCTGCTATGATGATGAAAATCAGGCTTATGGTGTATCACAGAGTCGGTTGTATCTTCGGTATTGCAATACTGTTTTGCTGAATATGCCCTATCATATGTTGATTCATCACAGGCGCTCGACGACTGGACTTTTTTTTTTTTTTTTTTTTTTGCATTTTCACCCGTTTGGAGACCCTAACGATATGTTCATGCAATTATTTTACCTTTAAAACCTTTTCTATCAATCCTCAATCAACCCTCGTCTATGGGCTACTATATAGACAAGGTCGGAAACGCGGTGTCCTAGTTTTATTGGGGTCATGGGATTCCCCGCATCTCAAACTCAAACTTCACCTTTTACCGTTATTTCAATGCTGGCTGTCAACACATGGGTGTCTTTGTAAAAGGTCTCGCCCATTGCCTTCATTCAAAATAAGCACCACCGCCCGTAAAAACTAACAATTACTGCATTCTACAGAATTGGAGGACATCCCGAATGAAATCAGCTATTTAGCCGTGACATTACTATAAATACACTGGTCACACGACGTGTTACGCCAGTGCGTGATATGTGTTACGTTGGTTTTCATAGGTTGCTTGATTTAATATCCAGTTAAAACACTTTGTGATCTTGTGTCATGGCAACAATGCAATTCAATTATCCAGTAGGATTGATTCTTTCATACGATATTTACAGTGACCTGCCACTGATTTCTAGAAACGAAAGGTCACCGTACAAAAACATTCGGGATCCCATCCAAGTAGACAGGTGGTGGTATAAAATATAAGTTTACGGGCGACTATGCTTATTTTTGACGAAGGCAATGGGTGAGACCTTTTACAAAGTCGCTCATGAGTAGACATTCAGCATTGAAATAACGGTAACGGGTGAAGTATGAGTTTGAGATGCGGGGAATCCCATAACCCAAATAAAACTAGGACACCGCGTTTCCGACCTTGTCTATATAGTAGCCCATAGACGAGGGTTGATTGAGGATTGATAGAAAAGGTTTTAAAGGTAAAATAATTGCATGAACATATCGTTAGGGTCTCCAAACGGGTGAAAATGCAAAAAAAAAAAAAAAAAAAAAAAAAAAAAAAAGAAGAAGAAAAATGAGTCCAGTCGTCGAGCGCCTGTGGATTCATAGGTGCAATGATTAAATTGAAAGGGACCGTAACGGCATCACTCACAAATGACTTCAATCGCATTACGGTTTTCTGACTTAGATTGTTTGAAGCGGTGTCAGGGAGTGTTCGTATTAGCATTCAAGGTTTACATAGAAAACCAGAGAAAATCTATACCACATAATTTGGATATCTATTAGAATTCGTTAACGTTGGACTTCATTTGATCCATTAAAGTAGTTATGATTTTATCATATTGTTCAGTTCGATGGTTTATTTAATTAATTTAGAAAAAAGTAGACTAGTATTTCAAACTATTTCAAATTTACGATTATATTCAGTTCAAATGGTTTAAAAATGACTAAACATTGATACGTTATATAGCGTTGATAACATCTATTTCCCAGATGTGCAATTAACATAAACAGTAATTAATTAGTACTGGGCGGGTTCATTTTATCAGTCTAATGTGGTATACATATTGACAATATCTTGATTTTAAAATTGGATCATGTTGCGCTTTGACACATAAATACGTAATTATCATAATCATAATTATGACAATGCTGTCAATAAGCGATGCACCCATATTTCACGTATCAATATATTTTTTCGAATACCTTAAGCACATAACGCCATGCACCTGTACAGTTTATTTTCTTTTCTATCACGAAAGCTGTACATAGTGAAAAGCAGTTTCACCGCAGATCCCTTGATTTGAAAATAAACGCGTCCAATTTATACCAGTGGACAAGTCAACCTGGCAAATATGGGTAGGTTTCGGGGTCAGGGCAATCAGCAAAACATATGATGTGACTTGATACACTGATCACTATGAATTATCTTAATGCGATTATCGATATGGTTTGTGTATATGCAACATTGCATATAACTTAATTTTTTACCGTTGGTATCTTTTCTATGGGGGAACTGCAATCGAACGACCTTTTGTGAACCACATGACATATCACTCAACAAAACTGGTTGCAGATTATAATGAATTTGTTTTTATATTAGATGATTGAAAATATTATAATGTAAAGAATTGTCTCTCAGGTTGCGCTTATGATCGCTATAGCATTTTCAAAATATTAATTTAAGATTGTTTCTTTGATTCCGGTGTGCAACGTAAGAAAGCAAAACACTTTGGAAAACATTTTACAGATTTTGCACACATAATCTTATTAAACACTTACGATTACACAGTCGTACGAGTTTGTTTGTTTGAATTGATATTTTACGTCCCAGTCAACAGCTTAAAGGTAATGTGTTGACGTTGCCTCCATTTTATTGAACTTTTACCCAAAATAAGGATGTCATGACATCCAACAAGTGCTTGACGTATAACCATCCAACTAAGCCACAAAACGCCTATACGTATGAACGGTTTGACTTGAACCACTTCTCCTGGGCAGGCTCAGACCTGGGCGGTCAAGCAGTAATATGGTAACTTGGTAAGTCAGTAGCGTATATGCTTTGCCTGGAGGTACAAGAAGTCCATCTATTTCTTTAGGTCCCAATGGTTTGGGCCGTCAATTTTCCCGCCCGACCACCCTTTAATCGTACGATTGCTCTTACGATTCAGTAGACCAAAAGGGTCACTGGTGGTCAAAGTAGCTACATTTTTAAAATAGTACATGAATATAGGGTTCATTTATATATTTTGAGCAGAGTAGATCCCTAGAAAGTATGGTTTTATGAAGGATGATTAATTAGGTCTTATTTCATTATAATATATACTCCTCAAAAGAAGTTTTGCACCACATAGTATTTTAAGTGACATTTTGACTAACAAATTTTAGATCTACTTTTTTAAATTTGCACAGTCTGGATGCGTTTGATAAAGTGGTGTGCGATAAAAACGATTTTAAGAAAAAAATGAAATTTCCAGTTTTCTGTAAATACTGAAGATTTCAAAATCGAAAATTACCACGCGAAATGACACGGAATTCAGAACATTTTTGTTTCCAAATAGACACATAAGAGCTCCAAAGCAAATGATTAAGCAAAAAGAAAAAAAAAAAAAAAACCCTCCAAATTTGGTAAAAGTGCATTTTTTAACAAATTGCACTTTTGGTTAAAAAATAAATAATCAATATGCATTTAAATTTTGGATCAAAATGAGATGTTTTGATACCAACTACCGCCTATTTTTATTCTGTTAAAGGCGATCTCATGTCAAAGATATTGCGTTTGTATTTTTTGATACGTAACTTTTAAAAAAAAAAGGTCGGAATTTGGATGGGTTAAATAGCAGTACATCGTTTCAGTTAGGGATTAAGGGGTGCTACATGTACATGCTGTGTTTGATGGGAAAAACAACCCATTTTGTTGTAGAGACGAGTTACAAAGCTTTATCAGTGAATTTAAAGGTGTGGGCTTTTTACTGCATCCCTAATTTTGGTGTTTTCAAAAACATTGCACATTTTTATTTAATCTTTTCAAGAAAAAAAATATTTTGTTATTCACGAAGTCCAGCCCTTTAAGGTAATGTCAAGTTTTAAAAGTTTGTTCGAAAAAGATGTACACCAAACATTAATTTAAATTGAGAAAAATATTAATTGTTGCAAAACTTCTTTTGATGAGTATTATAGCTTTTACTTTTGCAAGTAATTTACCGTTACGGTAACCTTTCTATTTGACGCACAGGCTCCAGTAATGCCTAGGTCACACTAGCACTTGCGGACGCTGCGGATAGGGCTTCCGTATTTGTCCGTCTTGTCCGTAACGATTCGTATCATATCCGTAAAGTCCGTATCTGTACGTGCATTATTTACAGGGCACGGAAGATCCGCAGCCAAGCTTTGATAATTGTCAAAAATCAGGCACGGATGAAAAACCCGTATCTAATCGGTATCAAAAAACGTATCTATTCCGAAACTAAACGTATCTTGTCGTAAGTATTTGTTGCGGATCGATACTGTTTCATATGTGCTGTTTCGTTCAGTTACGGTCTTTGTCGGCGTACAGTTATGTAATTAAAAGTATACCGCTTTCTCACTGAATCGCCCGTGCGTCCAATGCTCACATTTATGCACGTGCTTTCAATGCATTCCTTTCGCCAGTATGAAAAATATGGATTCCTCAGAAGGAGATTTTGCATTGCTTTTACTAGCTGAGAAGAAGGCTGCAATATCTAAGACAAATTGGAGAACCAACAAACGAACAAGCAAACACACAAATGTTACTCAAATTATAGTATTATGAGAAGTTATTTCCGTTGTTTTACGACTATCACTCGGTTGATCAATCACTCGGTCGATCCGTCAAAATATCACTCAATCGATCGATCGCAATCGATCAATCACTCGATAGATCGATCGAAAGAACGATCACTCAATCGATCAATAACCCGATCGGTCTTGATCGGTCACTCGAAATTTCGATCGGTTAATCTCTCGATCAATCAATTGATCGATCAATCAGTCTATCGATCGACCGAGAGATCGATCGCGATCGAGCAATCAATCGACCGATCAATCAATCAAAGTAAATTATTTTCTATAATTTCTTCACGTGCAGATACGGATGTTTCGTCCGTATCGCAATTTTGACTTTTTTCAAAATTTGGGCGCGGATTCTACGGACCCCTGCGGATACAACACGTACAGCTACGGTCATATACGCATACGATACGAATTGTTACGTATATAACGGATAGATACGTGAGACTTGTCCGTAGCGTCCGTTGCATCCGTATGTGCTAGTGTGACTGTACTTTGGCAATAAACAGCGGTTACTTACATTACATTGCAGCGTTTTATACGCAAGAGAGCGTAACAAATGCGTATTTGAAGGTGCATGTCCGTGTCTAAACGTAACAGATGACATCGAAAGGTATGTAGACAAGCTACTTTCCGTATGTATCCAAATATATCCGTAACTATACCGTATTTATTCGTATCTATAGGTAATTACAGTTACGTAAATTCATTAAGAACAGTTAGCCCCGCCCACTAATTCCTGCGGATTGCTACATATAGTAACCGCAACTATCCGCAGCGTCCGTAATTGCTAGTGTGACCTAGGCATAAGCGAAGGCAAAGGTCTTTTTCAGAAAAACGTGCATAGGCACAGACTATGCTACTAGTATAGTGACATTAACACTTGTTTCGTCACCACCCTGGATAACATTATACCTTATACGATGCACTTAAACATACCATCAAATGATCTAAGAATATCTTACGATAATTAGAAAGCAATCTTATTAGACTTTTTTGAGCGTTTTAGAAAAAATAAGCATACAGCGCACTCAAAAGAACGAATACGGTTTGAGAACCGAAACGTCACACCATGGTTCATTTACATAAAATGCACATACTTACGTTTAATTGAAAAAGCATTTCCTTTTGAAACAAAACCATACGTTCGACAAGCACCAGTACTTTGAACTCTCCTGGGCAGGCGATGAGTCACCGTGTTCGTCTCGCTTCTTTGATCCATATTTCCTTTCTCTGCAAATCTTTCTGGACATTCAGACTATGTTTTGACAGGTTCCTGTCAGACAATAAAGCAGAGAAAATGTCTCTGTATCTTAAGACAAACTCCAGACCTAAGAATAATACCGCATATTTGAAGACATAAGAAAGCAAACAGAATATGGAAATGGGGAGCGCAGTGACGTAGTGGTAGAACTTTGGACTCTGAATCGAAGGGTCCTGGGTTCGATCCGCACCGATTAAGTTCTAAAGCAATAACTCCCCAGAGTACTGGGTAAAACTGGGTTAAAAAAGTGGTCGGGTGGGAACATGGCCCCGCCCATTGGGCCTAGGAGAAAAAGATGGGCTGCTTGTGCCACCAGGCAAAGCTTCTAAACTACTGACCGACAAACAGATTACTAGTTAACCGCTTAAGTCTGAGCCTGCCCAAGAAAAGTGATTAAATCAAAACCATTAATACATATAGGACCTATTGCTTTTTTAGCTCACCTGAGCCGAAGGCTCACATGGTGAGCTTATAGGATGACCATGATCCGGCGTCCGTCCGTCCGTCGTCCACAATTTCAAAGATGACTATCTCAGAGACCAGTAAGCTGACCGCAATCAAACTTTATTAGCAGCATCATTGTGGTGGGGCATTGCCTGCGTTAGGTTTTTAAGCAGATTGAATTAGAACTCTGGTTGCTATGGCAACAGACAACTCCCATAGACTTTGTATGGAGAAAATGTTGTCCACGCATTATCTCCGCTATTTTCAATCTGATCTTTTCCATACTTGCAAAGAACAACAACTTACATAAGAGCTTGGATGAGTTCAAAATTCAGCCAGATCCGACCACGGGCCGCGGAGTTATCTGCCTTGAGCATTTGAAAAAATTCCCATAGACGTATAATCAGAAAACCGTGTCCACGCATAAACTTTGTTATTTTTGATCAGATCTTCTTTATCCTTTCATGTAACAAGGACGTCCATGAGATCTTGGTTGAGTTCGAAATTCCGCGAGATTTGACCATGGACTGCGGAGTTCGGTGCCCTTGAGCGTTTGAAAACATTCCCATAGACTTACAATGGGAGATAATGTTGTGAACACTCCAGCGCCTTCATTTCAGATGGGATCTCCTTCATACTTGCAGGTAACAAGGACAGCCCTAAGATCTTGGATGAGTTCGAAATCCAGGAAGATGGACTGCGGATATACTTCCCCTTGAGCGTTTTAAATATGACTGTTAAGTGTTGTGAATACTCTAGCACGTACATTTTGATCCGATCTTCTTCATTCTTTCATATACATGTATCAAGGACAGCCATAAGATCTTGGATGAGTTGGAAATTCAACATGATTCGACCATGGCTGCGGAGCTAGCTGCCCTTGAGCATTAATCTTTTCTATATTGGCAAGGAACGATGTCATACATAAGAGCTTGAATGAGTTTTAAATTAAGCCAGATCCAACCACGTGCTGCAGAGTTAGCTCAACTTAGCTGCACATTAGCATTAGTTCACCTGGTGAGCTTAAAGTATGGATTGAGCTGGCATCCGTCCGTCCATCGGTCTTTGCATCTGTCCACATTTTCAGACATGAATATTATTAACACCAGAAAGTCAACCGTAATCAAGCTTTTTTGTTCTTACCTTTTGTCAATCGAAGTAGGTGTTATATGTTGTTTAATGTTAAACGGCATTGTTATTATTGTAGACTGTGGTGGATTAGCTACCTCTAACAAGGAAGAGAGAGCTAGTT
This sequence comes from Rugalucina vietnamica, assembly GCA_964017185.1. Taxonomy (NCBI): domain Eukaryota; kingdom Metazoa; phylum Mollusca; class Bivalvia; order Lucinida; family Lucinidae; genus Rugalucina; species Rugalucina vietnamica. Next base: position 8,799,227 of record OZ024880.1, read on the forward strand.
AATCTACATTGGTTCTCTGGTATCTTTATTGTTTATGTTTGTATAGGTTTCCTCTTCCTCTAGGTACTTTGAATTGGATGCATTATTTTGTTGTGGTACTCCCGGAACCGCAATTTAAATGACACTGAATGGACAGGGACAGAGGAGATGAATCTCCTTAAATAACCACTTATGCTCAGTGACTTGACTAATACTTGCAGTGGATGCCGCAACAACTCTACGAAAGACATTTTGATGCCAGAGCACAATTTTGAAAGGTTTACTGAAAGTATTGCCAAAACATTTGCTGAAAGTACTGCCGATAGATCTACTGAAAGTATTGCTAATAGTTTTTCTGAAAGTATTGCCAACAGTTTTACTGAATGTTTTACTTATAAGTCTTAAGCAGTGTGGATCACAGTATTGTTTCTTAAATTCATTTATTCTGACAATTACAGCGAATAAAATTACAGTCCAACCTTTATTAAGCAAGCACCTAAGGGATAATCAAAATTTGGATGCTTTAGCCAGGTGCTTGCTCAATGCAGGTGAATTTAAACATGCTTTCTTCCTTTGGGAAATAAGCTCCTGCTTGTTTATAATGTCATATTACAGTAGCCTAAAAAAACTCCCTCCTAGGCCCTCCTTGATCCACTGCCTCCTCCACCAGCTCCTCATCTCCATCCAACAAAGGTCACCTTTAATGGCCCATCACTGATAACTCTTTTTTTTTTCGCAGTAAAGAAATTAAAAGCCGATTGCCAGACCCTAGATCTGGCTACCACTATATGTCAAGGAGGGCCTGTGATGACTCTGTCGGCATGTGCCGACCATTGATCTCTTCTGGAGATAGTGTACTGGATCTACTAAAGAGACAATAATTGACGTAAAAATCCTGTGAATTTACTTTACATAATAATTAATGACAGAAGATCAGTTTCAACAGGGATTTATGCAGGAGGGAGAGTAATGGCCTAGTAGTAGGTCATCAGATCTGAAGTTAGGGATTCAAGTCTACCTCCAACATTTTGTTCTTTTGCAGAAAAATTACTCGCCATAGCAGTGTTTTTAGCTCACCTGAGCCGAAGGCTCACAGGTGAGCTTATAGTATACCCATGCTCCGTCGTCGTGTGTCGTCGTTCACATTTTCAAAGATCTTCTCTTCTGAAACCGCGTGGCCAATCAAAGCCATACTTCATGTTGAGCATCCTTAGGAAGGGGGAACGAAAGTTTATATAAATGGTCCAGGTCACATGACCAAGATGGCCACGATGGCTATAAATAGCAAAAACCTTTGAAATTCTTCTCCAGAACCGGAAGGTCTATGATTTTGAAACTTGGCATGACGCATCAGAGGGAGGAGCTGTACAAAGTTTATATAAATCATGACCTTGGGATGACGACCTATTTTACGGCAAGGTCAACTTAGGTCTCCCATGCATTTAAATGGGGAAAATTGTTAAAATGTAATTTGAAGAGAAAAACTTGCAGAAAATGGGCAAATGGACTGAAGATTTATGATTCTGGAAAAAATTTGACCTCAGGGCCAGGGGTCATTCTGCCCCCACCCCGGGGCAATATACATGATTATTACCATAATATTCAAAGATCTTCATCTCTGAAACCGCTGGGCCAATCAAAACCAAACTTCATTTTAAGCATCCTTAGTTTATGTAAATGATCCAGGTCAAATGACCAAGATGGCCGCCAGGCCTATAAATAGCAAAAACCATTAAAAATCTTCTTCACCAGAACCGGAAGGCCTATGAATAGGAAACTTGGCATGAAGCATCAGGGTAAGGAACTCCAAAATGTCATTTGAATGGTATTTTTTATTTTTTTAAATGTCATTCGAATGGCAAAACTTGTAGAAAATGGGCAAATGGACAGGTTAATTATGATTTTGAAAAAAAAAGACCCAAAGAGTTATTGGGACATTTACTAGTATATGACTATTACAGTCAAACCAGTTTATTGGTATATGTTTCAGATCTCAGGTGAGCGATTACAGGACCATTGGTCCTCTGGTTTATGCTTATATTTATGAAGCACATTTTGAGTGTCATTGCATCCTAATGTTGGGTAAAAGTCCCATAAAATGGAGACAACGTCCCGACATGACCATTGCTGTTGACTGGGACGCCAAGTATCAATTCGAACAAACAAAATTTTTTACTTGATATCTACGTTCACATTGCTAATCACGAGTTCTACAGGCCTTATCACCTCATATGTATGAAGTGAAAATCAATAAATTTTGTATTATGTGACTGTTACTTCTTACGTCTTACTATACTAAGAAAGACAACAACAACAATCTAGTTTTGCATTAAGCGAGAGCTTTAATGAGCTTAGGAGGCACTATCCGGAGACATACATAAATTGGCAAAAAAGCAAACATTTAAGATAGTATCAACATATCAAATTCGAACTACAAAAATTCTATTTTTGAAGATGAAAGTTTGACGTGTCCGTTCGTCAAGAAGAACTCGCTAGGACTGAAGCATGGACCACCACACATGCGACACTTTAACATTAAATACATATGTCAATTTCTTATTGGTCAATTCGAAACACGTGACCACGTGACCAACAAGTCTATGTTGTCGTATTTCGTAACGTATGACAATAATTTTCCTCTATTCTTCGAAACGCGGAAAATTATTAATATACTGCTATTTATAAAACCAGAGGACCAACGGTCCTGTAAACTCTCACCTGAGATCTGCTATATTAACCAAATATTTATTTTAAAAAATGCCCTTTATGGGGCCTTACCTACCAATCAAAATGGGCGCTACACAATGGGGCTGATTGGCAAGACTATGGGGCTAAAAAACAAGATACGATGGGGCTACAAAAATATTAATGGGGCTAATTTACCTATATTGTTTCACAGGTCAATGGAGCTAATCCTACAGGTAAGTCTATATTTTCTTGCAGATAAAAATACTAAGCACATTTAATGTATCAGCACATATATATACCAAGCAGCACTATTAGTTAAAAAAAGAACAGATTATAAAATATTAAAATGCATCAAAATATCCTAAAACTTTATACAGTTTCGCAGTTCAAGAATAGTAAAATGCTAAGCACATTTTAAAATGCATCAAAATGCCTTTTACAGTTCTTCGTCCAATCATAAACAAGGGGCACGTAATGTCCGTTCTTATATCCATGGATTGTGTAAAGCTGAGTATAGAACTTTGGACAACATTTAAATGTCCCATCGGCATACATCTCTGTTACATCATTACACAAGCATTTTAAGTTTTTTGAGCAACTAAATATGACAATGCTAGTTTCACGGTCATTCACTAAAAGAAAATCCTCCCCTTTGCTTGTTAAGATTGGACTTAACATTGTCAGTGCATCCATAGTTTTTTCGCGAGATTTTGGGATTTTCGGATATTTCTTCCATCTCTCTCTATAAAGAGCTTGTCTGACACTCTTCAAATCAGCAGGCTGTAAATTCTCCTCAGACATAGTTGAAAGTTCCGTTCTAATCAACTTTGACGGCCTTGCTGAAATGAAAAAAGGAAAGTAACGGTCAGGAACCCTCGCAATCAGAATCAAAGTCCCACGCCAAGTTTTGGAAGTCACCAAAAATACATATATGTACATATACGAATATAACATATGGTAAGCCGAGTGAGCAGCTTGTTCCCAAAAGGTGGCCACTCATTTAAAGTATCTAATGGTCAGTAATATACAATTACTCACCTGAAGCATCATCAGCAGCCTTCCGTTTTACACGTGTTCTTAGAACCTTTCGCTCAGTTTTTCTGTCATCTGGCTCGTGATTATAATCCAGAGACCCAGAAGTACTTTCGTTAAATCCTTATCTGTTCTTATTCTTGCATGGCACTTTTTCCTACTCATGGAACATCGTCATGAAATTTCTTGAATTAATTCTATATGTGTATCCGTCAACAATAATGCAAGGCTTCTTCATGTCAGTTTCATTACTTAAGGAATAAAGAAACGCAACAAATACTTTGGGTCACTTAAACCATGTTTTGTTATACAAGTTTGTGGTGTTACTGAACTTATTATATGAAAGCAATATCTAAACGACAAATTGCAGCAGGTTGAGCCACTATGTCGGTTACGTGAGCTTAATGACGTGCGCGTAACCACACCGACATACAATAGCACTACTGGTAACCATGAACAATAAATGTCAAATTTGAACCAAAACCATTTGTTCGTTTCCAAAACCCCTAAAAATGATTGCAGATGTAACTATTGATCAGTTGGTAATATTAGGCTATGTTACATGACGTTTAACGTCACCAACGTCAATCGAAAAAAATGCGTTAGAAGCTTTTAAAATTTTATTCGACTTGCCTTTAATTCAATAAAATGAATTTTTTCGTAAAAACTATGACCTTTGAATTTCAGACGTCAATAAAACGTCCACGATAACGTCAAAATCCAACATTCTACATGTTAAAAACACCATTTTGTTCTTCAATTTTTCTGATGTTAAAAAGATAAATAGCAAAATTTAAGGTTACAGTGCGCAAATATAGTGTTCAGTCTGCAGGAATATCAGGCACATTACTTACTTGGTTCTCCGATTATTTAAGTAATAGAAAACAAAGAGTAGTATTACCAGGTGCCACTTCTTCTTGGACTTCAGTTAAAGCGGGAGTACCCCAAGGCTCTATCCTTGGACCTTTATTGTTTCTTTTATATATAAATGACATTGTCGAAGATATCCATTCCTCTATAAGACTATTTGCAGGTGATACAAGTTTGTATGTTATAGTAGACAATCCATTTCAAACCGCAGAACAACTAAATTCAGACTTACTCAAAATCCATCGTTGGGCAACTAAGTGGCTAGTTACTTTTAATCCCGAAAAATCAGAGTCTATCCTTTTCTCTCGTAAATATGATACTTTCCATCCTCCTATTAATATGAACCAAAATCAAATTGCTGAGGTCGATTCTCATAAGTACTTAGGCTTAGTATTTTCTAATGATTGCACTTGGCACGAACATATTGAATTAATTAAGACAAAGGCATGGAAACGTATAAATGTAATGCGCAAACTTAAATTTGTGTTAGATAGAAAATCTCTTCAGACAATTTACTTCTCTTTTATACGCCCACTATTAGAATATGCAAATGTTGTTTGGAATAACTGTGCAAAATATGAATCAGATGACCTTGAAAAAATACAAAATGAAGCTGCTAGAATAGTTACTGGAGCTACTAAATTAGTATCTATTGAATCCCTTCTTTCTGAAACAGGCTGGGAGACACTTGCAAAACGAAGGAAAAAACACAAACTTATACTTTTCTATAAAATGCAGAATGATCTTACCCCCAACTATTTACATTCGCTTGTACCTGCTACTGTTGGTAGTGCCTCCTCATACCCTTTACGTAACGCTAATAACTTACAAACAGTACGTGCTAATTCGCAACTCTATTATTACTCTTTCTTACCCTCTACTGTTCGTGACTGGAATGAACTTCCAGAGCAAACTCGCAACTCACAGACCCTAAACATATTTAAATATAGGCTTAACGCAAATCTAAGCAAACCACCGTCGTATTACAACGTGGGTAAAAGAATTGACCAAATATACCACGCTAGACTACGAACATCTTGTAGTTCTTTGCGTCAACACCTGTCCTCTAAAAATATCATTGCTAGTCCTGCATGTATATGCGGATCAATAGAAGATACCCATCACTATCTTCTTGTATGTAATCAGTTCACAGATCTCAGGCGAAACATGATCAATTCAGTGTCAACTATTTGCCGCCCGACTCTTAGGACCTTATTATATGGTGATCCAACACTAACATACCAGCAAAACAAATGCATATTTCTCGCAGTACATGAATTCATTAAAAAGACGAGACGTTTTGAGCATTAGATTGTTTTATATAAAGATTATACAGGATTACCGATGTTTTATTGAAAGTACATAATGACGACTAGACTCAGCATGTGTCTGGAAGAAGGACCAATGAATTATTATTGCAATGTTCATTTTCTCCATCCCCCGTGGAGACTTATAAAACAGGAAAAGTTTATGAATCTTATCCAAGCTGTTTAAACTTGATATCATTTTACTTAAAACAATGTTACTGATTAGTTTTTATCAACATAGTTTTGGAATTCTCTCGAATCATGTAATGAATATTGTCTTGTTTATATAGTATGGGATACAGATTCTGAAAAAGTCGTTTCGACTTTCTTCTGAATCCCTTGTTATACATGTATATGCAACGGTTGTATAAAATGCTTTGTTTGTATTATTATATGTGCATGTATATACAGAAATAAAAGTTTAAACCAAATATAGTGTTTACTCTACGCAAATTCTCCGTTTTGCTCCTTTACATAATGTCATACCTCTGTGACAAACGTCAAAACAAACAATCCGGTGACCCATTTCTACGGACCTATGTTGTCACTGTTGATTAAAAAGCATGCTGTGCCGTATCTTGGTTCGATATACACCGTTTAAGCACAGATCGGTCACATCGAATAATTTAAATGACGTTTATTGCCCATTCTTTGTTATTGTAAACTTTAGCATTCCGTTAACCAGTTTTAACGCAACATGTGACGTCACCTAAGTATGCAATGATGCTAGTCTTTGTTGCACATTATTAGGTCGACGTCAGGTAACCCAGCATGCAAAGGATTTGGCATCTTCACGTTCGCCCCGATGTTTACGTCGCAATTTGCGTTTTTCATGGTTTTTGACGTTTTATCCTTAATTTTGTCAATAAAATGACGTTTTCACATTTCATCACGTGCAAAAAGCAGTCAGTAAGTCATTTCTAAACAGAATTTTATCAAAACGTCAAATACACACGTAATCGTTGAAATTCAGTGTGTTGCGTATTCTAATTCCTTAAATATATTTTTGTAATTTCTAACTCCATGGTTTAAAAATAAAATAATTAATTAAAACAGATAAAATAGTATTTCACACTTTCAAACCCTATTAAAAACATTATAAAATAGCTAAAATGTCTAAAATATCTAAAACATCTTTCCTCTTTAAAACCAAAATCCAGTATAAAGGAACAGTTAAGTATGTTGATCACTTTTCATGCTATCAATTTACCTGTGATTTAATCCCCTGAACTGTATACTGTACAGGTAAAATAGCCCCATTCATACCTTTTTCCCTAGCCCCATTGTAAACTTTCAGAAATCAAAAATTAGCCCCATTGGAATAAAGGATTAGGACGAAAGTCAACCAAACTGTAGAGGACTACTCTATAAACATTTCTGCAAAAATAGAATTCAAATATCTGCGATTGGACCAGAAAAAATAGCCAATTTCCACTTTTCCCGTTTTAAGTCTATCGAAACTTTAAGTTGCCATAGCAACCAGATTTCTTATCCGACTGAAATAAAAACACAAATTATGTAGAGACTACTGTCAGGAACATGTATACAAAGTATAGGCTTCATGCCATAGACAATTTCTGAGGAGAAGATTTTTTAATGTTTTTCGAACTTTTACCCTTTATGTGGCCCCAGCAACCAATCAAAATAAAGGATTAGGAAAAAAGCCACATGAAACATAGAGATATACTCAATAAATATTTCTGCAAAGACAAAATACAATTGGTCCAGAAAAATAGCTAATTTCCACTTTTCCCATTATAAGTCTATGGAAACCATAGCAACCAGAGTTCTTATCCGACTGGAATAAAAAACACAAATTATGTAGAGCCTACTGTCAGGAACATGTATACAAAGTACAGGATTCATCCACTTGACAGTTTCTGAGAAGATTTTTGATTTTTTTTTTTTTTTTTTTTTTTTTAAATTTTGCTCTTTATGGGGCCCAGCAACCAATCAAAATAAAGGATTAGGACAAAACTCACAAGAAACGTCAAACACTACTCAATAAACATTTCTGCAAAACAAAATTCAAATGTCTGCAATTTTAGCGAAAGAATAGCCGATTTCCACTTTTCCCATTATAAGTCTATGGAAACTTTAAGTTGCCATAGCAACCAGAGTTCTTATCCACCTGGAATAAAAAAACACAAATTATGCAGAGGCCACTGTCAGGAACATGTATACAAAGTACAGGCTTAATCCCCTTGACAGTTTCTGAGAGGAAGATTTTTGAATGTTTTTTGAAATTTTGCCCTATATGGGGCCCCTGCAACCAATCAAAATAAAGGATTAGGACAAAAGTCACATGAAACGTAGAGGACTACTCAATAAACATTTCTGCAAAAACAACATTCAAATATCTCCAACAAGACAGCAAAAACTGGCAATTTTCACTTTTTTCCATTATAAGTCTATGGGAAGCATACGTTACCACAGTCCTTATCCGATCAAAACAAAAAACACAATTATTCTTTCCCCCAACCTGTAGATGGTGTATGTGTAATATGAGAACAATCGGCCGAGCGGTTTCAGAGAAGATCATCTTTGAAATTGTGGACGACGGACGGACGCGACGCGCATGGGTATACTATAAGCTAAAAAAGATAGAATTTAAATAACTTATATGACTTACATGTACCTCAGTTGAAGAATGATCGACTCAGTACCTTTAGATAAATTATGTGATCATATTGGCGACGCCTGTCTTTGTATTAATTAGATCGTTGTGAAATAGAAATGAAAATAAAAGTTAAATGATATAAAGATGTTAAGAATGTATATATGTGCGTATCAAAATGTGGTACACAACAAGAAGTAAAACATGGCAGATGTAAAATCATTTAGATTTAAAACTGATAATTTCTTCATAAATGGCATGAGCTTTGTCCAGATTTGGACCTGCGCAAATCATTCCGTACAGAACTATATCGTCTTCCTCGTCATCTTCAGCCTCGGTATAGACGGTGGCACCGGGACCGCTGGTAGAACTCTATTGCTGCAATTGTTAAACATCGAACATCTTTGATCCGGTTACGGAGTCTTTCCAAGATGCAATCCAGCCTTGTGCTGCCGTTCTTCACCTCGACTTCATTTCTAGCCTTCCCCATCTCGAGCCCATCTACGAATGACTCTTCTATGTCTATGAGTGTATACTGTGACTGTTACTTCTTACTGGTATTATTCGGCAAATAGGTTAGTGTATGGGCGGCACCTCACGAATACTTTATTAGACCGATACTACTTTGATAGTAGGTAAAAGCAAAATGTATACAGTTAAAAGATTCAATTCACGGGTTTTCCGATAGAAAAAAAGAATGAAATACGAATTTGCCTATTTCACTGGATTTGACAACATACAGGTAGCTGATTTCTAACAAATATTATGTAACAACGGTCTACGCTAATTGAGTTCGCCTTTTCTATAATCTCCCCACTTGAACAGATGGACTAGCCGATTACGCCCAGATACGAATATTAAAGTTGCCGCCTATACAGTAACCTGGTTGCCAAATTATATTAATGAAAAAAAAATTAAAAAATTTAAATAAATTATGACTTTACCTGAGATGATGATCAGAAAATGATCGACTCAGTAACTTTTTAGATAGATTATGTGATCATATTATTGGCGAGCTCGCCCTTGGGTTACGCCTTCAATTTATGCACATGAATGTTTAGGAGTTTTTCCAAATTAATTAAGTACCAATTATATGTTAAAATACCATTAATATCTAATTTAAATTAAATGTGACAGTTTATTGACCTGTGAGAAATGAAAACCTCGGCAAAATCCCTGGCACTGCAGTGACTCGTCAGTGGTTAAAGCCTGCTACTTAAGCCCCGCTGTGTCCCCGGCCCTGGGGGGCAGGGATACAAATGACTGGTGCATAATAACGTGTATTTATTAATTTATTTTATTAGTTTTACGTCCCTTTCAAGATTATTTCTGCTCATAAGATACGGGCCAATCAGTAGGTGGGAGAAAATGGGAGAACCCCCAGGAAAAAACTCCTGGCACACCCGCAAGCAGAACTTGGCTTGTCTCACATGTGGCCAGTGCGGGGCTCGAACCCACACCAGACACAGCGGTGAGATAATCAAGTGATTAAGAAACAGAGCTCTTAATCACTCGGCCACGGGGGTGCTCTGGTGCATAAGATATTGAGAATAAAATTTATTGTGAAATTTGTGATTCTTGTCTTGTTTATTCTTTTGTCTATTTAGCTCTTTATGATAAACGTAAGATAATATACATGTAAGGGGTAATATACCTGTTATCAGTTAGAATATTTCTGATTGGTCGCTTCTTTCTGACTGGTTTTGGGTTAACAAAGGTCATATGGGGCACAGGTTCTGGGTCTATTTTAGTCCCTCTAGGAACACTCTATCTTTGTGGCAATGAGGTACATGACAATTCTGATGTAACTTCTGTCAATCCCATTAGTTGCCAAGTACATAGTGCTGTTATAAACCCAATGATATGGGAGCAGGTCTCTCCTTCCCTGAAAAGAGAAAATATATACATAGTTATAAAAATGTGCCCTTTTTTATACAATGTATGTTTTTACATCATGCTATACGTAAATCCGTCTCATAAATTCATTTATCATATGACGTCGCTGTTTTCCAGTGGATAACGTCTAGTCATGTCATAAAAATCGTATGACCACACGTGTAATAACACTGCGGGAATACGTAACGTCATTGACGACGTCCGTAACAACAATGTAAATTTTCATTGAAAATATGTCCACTTCGAAGGCGATGGAATCCTATTTTAAAAGTCATATTAGCTGGCCTCCCAAGCCATCAAAATATTTTTCTGTTGGCATTTTTGAGTAAATTTTGGCATCCATGCTAAATGTGTTCCTTGATGTGTAACAATACACGCTAGGGTGGATGCCAAGTCTGAAAATGCCCCAGAGTCCCAAAAGTAGGTCAAATGTCAACTAAGTGCAAAATTTCATATATTTCAACATATCAGCAATATCGTTTGTAATTTTTTCAATTTATTTGTCAAAATTACCCCCAAATTACATCTAATACATTTGTGAGGTTTAATCAGCAACAATTGTTACAACAAAGTGGTGCAGAGTTAGGTCAAAGGTCACTTTAGTGCAAAAATGCTTATTTTCATGCCCTTTTACATTTGTCTGTATAAAAATCAGTGCCAGTGGTATTCTTATGGGGTAAAGTTCTTTTAGGTACTTCTTGAGACTACTGTTTGGTTTTGTAGTTTTCATTTCAAGATGGTGTTCAATATGGCTGTCAAAAACAAGAGAATGCTATAACAGTTGATACATATACAAGTAACTTACCCTTATCTAAAATCTTCATACACATTCAAATTTATTGTTCTTTTTCATTTTGTTATTAGTGAGTTTTGTTAAACTAAGAAACATTTTATGCATTTATGGTGTTGATCGCCATCAGTTAGTTTGGATTTATAAATGATATTGATTTATATACTTGAGGTTCAATGTCATGTAAGGACAAAATAATTATTTTTCATGTTGTTTTCTAATTTTGACCCTGAGAAAAGTGATGATTGAAAATAAGAGTATTGATGGTAATCAGAGTCATTTCAAATGAGTCAGATTGATACTAATGTTTTATTTTTTACTTATAATGATGGTGGTCAAGATGGCTGCCACAACAGCAAGAATTAAATATGTATTGGTAAAATTTTATTACCTTGCGTATGGAGAACATAAAGTTATCTTGATTTCATCGCAAGCAACTCTGTTTAGGGCATATTCACTTCAATAATTTAGTTGTCAAGCTAATCTATTCTTCGAAACTGCCAGATCAATAAATAGTGTGTTAATGATATATATAAACTGATTGAAATTCAGGCTGTTTTGATGTCTGTGAAGCCCGAAGGGCCTCTCAAAGACATTAAAAGTGCTGTAATTCATCATCCAGTGAAAGCTAAACACCTGAATTTCAGTACTGATATTTACTTTTTTATTATCAATCAAGAATCTGTCTTTTAGTTCCAAAAACACTGTTGCTAATTTTCCAGCTATTTGACATTAAATTAGACTTACCGGAATTTCGGAACAGCCCAAGCGCTAAATTTTCGAGCTTTCATGGCAATATGCGACCGACGTCACGCCAACATGAGTAAACAAACAACGACACTGGCTGACATTGACCAAACTGCAAGCCGCGGTGTTCCACTTCCGGACGTGAGTCTTCTCATTAACAATATCGGAGAGCAATGGAGGTGTTGGCACTGTTGGGGAGTTTGGACATTGAAGTGACTCCAATGGAAGTGCAAAAATTAGATCTAAATTTGAAAACTTAAGAAGGGAAATCAAAGCTGATATAAGGAAGCAGCATGACCTTTATGTCAATAACTTGGTAGGGGACGTTAAGGCTAATCCCAGGGATTTTTATAGGTATATCAATAGTCAGAGGAAAGATACCCAAGGCATTCCCCCTTTGAAAAAGAAAAATGGAAGTGGTATTTCTCAATCAGATTTCGAAAAAGCAGAAGAATTTAATGGACAGTTCACAGATGTATTCACCAAAACGGTACACAACCAAGTCCCACTTCTGGATAGGTCGGCCCCATTCATGGATGAAATTGTTGTAACAAAGGAAGGAGTAACAAAACTCCTTAAAGGTCTGAACCCATCTAAAGCCTTAGGACCTGATGAACTCCATCCTAGAGTCCTTAAAGAATTGGCAAAAGAATTAGGACCTGTATTTGCACATCTCTTCCAGCAGTCAATCAATACGGGTGAAATCCCCAAGGAATGGTCACTTGCTAATATTTGTCCACTTTTCAAGAAAGGTGACAGGTCCCTTGCTTGTAATTACCGCCCAGTTTCTTTGACTTGTATACCTTGCAAACTTCTAGAACACATTGTCTGCTCAAATATCATGGGTCATCTTGACCAGTATAATCTTTTGTCGGACAAACAGCATGCATTCAGGAAATGGCATAGTTGTGAAACTCAGTTAATTACAGTGATAAATGATTGGGCAAAAATATTGGACAAAAAGGGTCAGGTTGACACTTTTATTTTGGATTTTGAAAAAGCTTTTGACACCCCTCCACATGAACTTCTTAAAAGCAAATTATTTAGTTATGGTATAGGTGGAAAGACATTGGAATGGATAAATGCTTTTTTGTGCTTCAGGCAGCAAAGGGTAGTAGTTAATGGTGTTAAATCTGACTGGGCCCCTGTTGTGTCTGGTGTCCCTCAGGGCACCGTTCTCGGTCCATTGTTGTTCTCCTTGTACATAAATGACATACCCGTTGGCATTGACTCTCAAATCAGGCTTTTTGCTGATGACTGTGTTTGTTACCGTGAAATTAAAACAGTAGAAGATACACTGAAACTTCAGAAAGACATTGACCTTTTAGGGAGCTGGGCCCGAAAATGGGGCATGAGATTTCAACCTGTCAAATGCAACATGATGCAGCTGACAAATAAGCGGATAAATAAAATTGAGGCCTCGTACACCCTCGAGGGAACGGTTTTGGAAAATGTTGATAGCATTAAATATCTAGGTGTAACAATTACAAATGACCTCAAGTGGAATACCCATATCAATAATATCTGTACTAAAGCCAACAGAACACTTGGATTCTTGAGGAGAAACTTATTTTCTTGCCCCCAAGATGTTAAAGAAGCAGCTTATAAAGGACTGGTGCGCCCAGTCCTGGAATATGGAAGTTCTGTTTGGGATCCTCATACTAAATGCCTCCAGGAGGAATTGGAGAAGGTTCAGAATCGTGCCGCTAGATTTGTAACTAGGAATTATACTTTCGAGGAAGGTAGTATGACTGGCATTCTTGAACAACTCAGATGGGAATCTCTCAAGAAAAGGAGGACGGATAATCGACTTATATTACTATACAAAGGTCTGAAGGGTAAAGCCAGAATACCTACAGATGACCTTATCCCAAAGACTAGGCGTTGTAGAAATAGCCACTCCAAGGCATTTCAGCTTCCATCTGCTAGTATAGAGGCCTATAAATGTAGTTTCTTTCCCCAGACTATCAGGGACTGGAATGACCTCCCTGACTCTCTGTTTTCTACTGCTGAAATGTCAGATGATTGTGTGTCCAAGTTCGCTTCACTCGTGCGTTCAAGGGACTAATTTTTCCCCCCATCCGAACCCCCTGGTGAAATAATGTCATTTGGCGTGTCACCAGTAAACTATTCTGATTCTGATTCTGACTCCGCCATTAGGTTTGGTTTACGGTCATGTGATATGGTTTGTTAGCAGAGTGATCAAGAGCAAAACATTTTCGTCAATTTAAAGCCTTTCGACATGAAAGATGTTTACGTTTTTGTGGAGACTCTGATTATGTAAAGATGTCTTGCACTGGTAGACAGATTGGCTTGGTTGTGCTGGCATTGAGATGCTAGCTTTGACTTAGGCATTTTGACTTAGGCATTTATACATACGTCCATTCATTAAGGGATCATATAGCAACTTGGAGAATTTTACACAATCGAAAATAGCGTATGGTACAAAATCATAAGATGTATGTTGTTGCATAATTATCATAAATGCATTACTTCATTGATTAAGCTCAGCTGATGCTTTTAATCATTTGATGAGACTACTTACATTTATATTTTACTTATGAAGGTAATAAACTTATGTATGTTTGGTGTTTAGGCAGATAAAATTGAAAAGTCACTGCAGATCCAAACTAATGTCTGGTGTAGCTTTACTGAGGTCGCTGCTCATCTATAATTTAAAGCCTTAAACATATTGTCAGTACACTATTTATGCATCATGAGCCATACGAACAACAAATCCTGTCAATAAAAAGTCATTCTCATTTACCAAGTGGGGAGTACTGCGCACATGTATATGCAAGCTTTACTTGTGTCTCAAAGTACTGAGTTTCCTATATGTACATGTAAATTTCATCATGGCTCTCATAAATTGTACCAGCTTATCATATCTATGACACACAGTGTCACATTGCTTCCTTGTCCCGAGACTGGCCTAGGAATAGCATGGGTTAGGCAATTCTGGCATGACAATTGTTATCATCCCACCTATCTTTGCTCGTATTAGAAGTACCAAGTTTCGTATTTGCATATTTTACCATAAGTCTCAAGCATGGTTTAAATGAGGTTACAAATATCATTTTATTCACTCTTTGCTTACCTCAGCTTATATTAAGTGCAACTATACTCAGAGGATAAAGTTTTGACATTGTTATTAACTTTGACTAGCCTTGTAACTATTTCTCCTGCTGATGGCCTAAGCTGTTCCTTCTTGTTAATTTGCAAAGATTTGCAAACCGCGGTATGGCCCATCTCCTTTCTCATTAAAATGTTCACTGCTCTTAAAGGATCTCAGTTTTATTTTTATTTCTTTCTAAATTTGATAAGAAATTACCCAAGTTGCACATTTTGATACAGTCATTTGCCTTATTCGCAATACATCGTTTCTGCAACTACCCGATGAATGATAAAATCATTACTTTTATTTATAGCGTTGGGGACTAGAAGTTGTTGCTAGTGACAAGAATCCGAAAAACTCTCAGCAAAATTACGATAATTTAGTCGTTTATATTGGAAATATAAGTTAATATTTTCAATCTTAAACTATCAAGGAGGTTTGAAGACACATTGATTTAAACAGGCTCAATGGCATTTTACATGTATTTTCACTGACTAAACGTTTGTTTCTGAGCATACATGTATGTAGTTAAGCACTGTCTTCTTGGAACGCTAAAATACCTATCAATTTTGCAGTTTCATTTGCTAAATAACAACTGACTGTGGAAAGCTATACCAAAATTAAAGTAATCGCATAATCAAAAACGGACCAGTAAGTTTAGTATAACACTATTGTTCAAAAATGCCAAGCATTTTATGCTATGCCAAGCATTTTATGCTGGTAGCCATTTTGTACCCCATCTTTGAAAGCTCTAAAAATGGGCAAAATGAATAATGCATTCATCGTTTTGCTCGTTTGTTTACTTGCATGGGGGTTTGGGGATTGGCGGGGGGGGGGGGTCAATGGGTTGTGGCAATTACATTCACTAAAAACGGGCTCTTCACATCATGTACAAATGAAATGAACATCCTGTGGTATAATCTTTACAAAAGTAAATTAGATTAAGATTTATTTTTGTGGGTAATAGTGAAACATGCTTGTTTTAATAATTTAGTTTTGTTTTGCTACAGTTTCATCCTAAGCGAAACAGTGCGATGGGGTACAAAAAGACCTGCAAGAACAGATGACTGTAGTCCAGATTTTGTATTTCATACTTAAAACTATCAATACCAAACAAGCACAGCAAGACCCCGTTATCTCTGCCAGCTACTTTTACAACTGAAACATTCAAGTAATGAAATTGTGAATGCATTTTCAGGGTATACCCTGTTTTGAATTTATGACCTCAACTGACCTTTGACCTCAATGACTGACATGCATTATTTTCTAGATTAGCCTTAAATCATCTCAGAGATGTACTACAAATGCTTTGGGAAACTTTCTTTCAGCCAGTCCATGATTTTATGATAGAAATGAATTATTTAGTAATCATTATAGGTTTTGATATTTTTGCACTCATATGACCTTTGACCTAATTCTGTGACCCAGAGGCAGTAACAAACTTGGAATATACCCGTATGAGTTGAAGCACTTGTCAATGAATAAAATGAGCATATGTTGCTTTAAGTCAGTCCATGTTTGATATGCAACTTACTTGATTATTGTAACGGGTGTTTGTTATTTTGCACTCATTTGACGTTTGACCTAATTCTGTCACCCAGGAGCATTTACAGTCTTAATACCCACCCCTATGTCTTTGGACACATGTCAAGGAATAACATAAGTACAAGTTACCTAAAATCATTCCATGATTTTCCTAAATAATAATGTTTATTTTCATTTTTACAGATTTTTGCTATTTTGCACTCATTTGACCTTTGACCTAGTTTTGTGACCCAGGGTCATTTACAGACCTGGCATCCACCCGTACGAGTTTGGGCACATGTCAAGGAATATTATGAGCATAGGTAGAATAATGTACTCCAAAATGCCAACAAAACGAAAAATAAGCGACTTTTACGGATTTGGACTGCCAAGTATATGAAAAAACGAATCTTACACGAGTGGTCATTTCATATGAAATTTATTAAACGAGCCTTCTATGTATTTTGTGTGAATATTTCTTGAATAAGTAAAAACTAAAAGCACAGCTTACCCGATGACAAACAGCCTTCAAAACCGGTTTAAGCCCCCCAGTAACTTTATGCACCAGTCATTTGTAACCACGCCCCCCAAGGCCCGGGGAATAGCGGGGACTGACTTTTGGTCCAGCAAATCCCTGCCAAAAGCCCCACCCTGCGGGGACTGCTCGTTGGTAAAAGTTTCGTAAAACCACTGCTGTTTTCCCCCACAGCCTGCTATCTTTTCATTTCACTGCCATTTTTCCCTATATAAAGCAAACCCCGGGTAGTTCCCCCGCACTGCCGTGGCAACACTTTGGTCAAAGCCCCGCTCATTTCCACGGCTATCCCCCACCCTCCTCCGGGCCTGGGTGGGCCGTGGTTACAAATGACTAGTGCATAATATTACTGATTGTTCCAAGGCGATACTTCTGTTGTGGTTCTAATTGTTTTGGGTTTTTTTAGTAGAATTTTTTGCGCTGTTTGAGCCTTTAATATGTACGTTCAGTTCAGGTATACACTGAGTGGCAGCCTATTGGGGAATAGCTGCTCACTCTGCTTACTATATGTTTTCTTGGTATAGGTACTTAAGTGTCATTTTAGTTTTTCCCACCCCTCGGTTTATGGAGTGGGAATTTCTTTCTGATTGCGCCATTTCCTGATCATTGACTACTTGTACCTTTTCAAATACACGATAGGGGTGGAAGAGGTATACAGTTTTAATGGCTCATCCCAAATGTTCTCCCCATCTTCCTAAATTCAAAATTTAGCACACAACCAACACTTGAGATGAGGATCAGAAATTGATCGACTCAGTATATGAAGATATAGATAGATGCACGGTAACTGGTACAGTCTGAAAACCCGTGTCGTAATACCTGTTTTTCGCAAAAGCATTAAGAATAAAAAGTCGATCTTTGACAATCAGGTGAGAATATATATACCCTGCCTCACATGAACAGTGAGCTAATGATATCTCCGTTGGTTTTATGTCCAGGAACACATTTCTCGGTTGATCATGGGTTTTGTAACTTGCGAAACACCTCGCTGAACGGAAGATAGTTCTCTCTTCGTTTACGAACTTTTTAACTTCGTGGTAGTAGCTTTCGTCGGCAAACTTGAAGCCATTTTGTCTGCTTTTCAATGATAGAGTAACACCTTTCAAAAACGCAAGGGAAAAATCAGCCGGTAAATCTTTCAGTGTTGCTCGTACACCGGGGTCCAACTGATGTTTTTCTTTAGCTCCGGAGTTGGTAAGTTATTTGGCACCCAGGGATCTCCATCGTCGGGCAGCTTACTGAATCTGTGAGTCCTGGTTTTTGATTCATCAAGATGTTTATCATGATTTATTTGTTTGTTCTTGATTATTCATTTACTAGTTAGAGATTCACCACGAGGACCGAAGAACTAACTAAATGTTATAAACCACTGCAGATGCTGAGGGTGAGGTTACGGCCGTGTAAAATCGATTTAAACCCGCCAGTAACTTTGTGTTACTGATCGTTCCAAGTCGATACTTCTGTGGTGGTTCTTTTTGTTTTATGTCTTGGTGTTTAAAATATATTTGTGCTGTTGGCGCCTTATGTATGTTTGCATATTTTTAGTTAAGGTAACTGAGTGGCCACCTATTGGGAAAATAGCTGCTCATTCGGCTTACGAAATGTTTTCATGGTATAAGTACCTGATTGTTAGTTTGGTTTTTTCCCACCTTGGTTTTTGGAGTGGGAGTCTTTTTTCTGATTGCGCCTTTTCCTGATCTTTGCCTACTTGTACTTTTTTTGAACTGGCCGCCATTTTTGCGATAGTTTGTCTAACATAGCAACAATCGAGTTATCGTTCTTTACAGGGCGTGGCTAAAGCGTGTTTACGGATGAGTCAACTTCATATTATTAACGAAGGTACAAGTTATGCCTTTGTAATAATCGTTAAAAGTTCTCATACTGATGAAATAATGATGCATCTGATTACTGGTCAACCACACGACTCGTCAAGAGTCCTAGGAAAAGTCAAACCTTCCATACAAATAAGAACGAAAAACAAATTAACTTCACCTTGCTACAAATAAGCGTTGTGAAATAGAAATGAAAAATTTAAATGATGTAAAGATGTTAAAATGTATAAATGTGGTATACAACTTGAAGTAAAATATGACAGATGTAAAATTAATTAGATTTAGAACTGATAATTTCTTCATAAATGGCTTGAGCTTTGTCCAGATTCGCTTAAGCGCAAATGATTCCGTACAGAACCATATCGCCTTCCTTGTCATCATCAGCCTCGGTATAGACGGTGGCACCGGGACCGCTGGTGGAACTGATGAGACTATTGCTGCAATAGTAAACCTGTGAAGAAAGAACATCTTTGATCAGGTTACTGAGTCTTTCCAAGATGCAATCCAACCTTGTGCTGCCGTTCTCCACTTCGACTTCATTTCTATCCTTCCCCATCTCGAGCCCTTCTACGGATGACTCTTCTATGTCTACGAGTCAAGCCACCTTGACTTGATGGTTATCGCTTATGTCTGTCGGCTTAGTAGCATTCATACAAGGGTCATCACCCTTAGCAAAGTTTTCCTGATTACTCCATCAGAAAAACATGTCCGTGAAATGTTTACCCCTTATTAAATCCCACTTTTATTTAGTAAACTTGGGGTATACAGAGGTTTACCTATTTTTCATCTTGAGGGTACTCAAGATCTATGTTTTTTTTTTTTGTTTTTTTTTTTTTCTCTCTCTCTTAAAAACTTTCTGATGAATTTTTAAATTTTCACAGCTGAAATAAAATCTCTACATTGCATATGCAAGTTTTCGAAATGTTTCTGTCATAGAACTCTGCTGCTCAGCTTCAAAATCTGCCCCAAGAGTGGTTGTTATATTTGATGAGGCACGATTCGGATGGCACGAAATCCTAATTTTGGGTACAAGTGGCAACATCCAGACATGACCTTAGTTGTTGACTGGGACGTTAAACGTCAATTCAAATGGGCCACATTTATACAAAAGTTATTACACAAATGGCTCGCGACTCGACTTGGGGGCACGTCGAGGTCTTTTATTGGGTCCTAAACCAGGATTGTCGTTCGATGCACCCCCTTGGATCTGTGCCCCGCAACAGGCTTGGGTCCTTATATCTATATCTAATGACCCCATACTCGATGCTATGCTTCATAGGGCCAGTCCAAACCATACACTGTCCGTTCGAATGAACATCACCGTTTGGCTGGCTATTTCAGCCTGCATTTTGGAATAAAATGCATCAATTTCTATTTCATTCTAAATCTAAACCTTCAAAATTAAAAGCAGACGACTGTTTACCCACAAAAGTTAAAAAAGTTTAACGATAAAATGTGCATTTTTTTAACTTTAAAAAAAAAGTTTAAAAAAATTAATATAATTTTAAAATGACATATCACTTCACCGTGATTGTAGCAATGGTAACAGCAGCTTTGGACCAAATTTCAGCGCTCTGTGTCTAAAACTGTCTCAGTTGTTGACAGTTTGCTTTTTCCGGTCTTCATCTTCTAAGGTCCAACATTGGTAAAAAATATCCCATTGACGCTAATGCAAATTGTCCAAGTTTCTGTCTCTCTACACACTCTTTGGGCATTCCACTGGTTTCCGGTTTTCATATTCTAAGGTCCAACATCGGTAAAAAAAATCTCCCATAGATGCTAATGCAAAATGTCCCAAGTTTCTGTCTCCTACTCTGGCATTCCACTAGTCTTTGCTCTTGTCCTCCACAATTATTGTCAGAAAAATCACGTTGACCATTTACTTTTCTGGCTATTTCAATTTGCAATCACCCATTGCAGGTGCAGGCAGTGCAGAGATTCATTTATTGAATGAAAGTAACATATGAAGTCCAGGTTATTTCGTTTTCAGAAAAACGAACATTTATATTCATGTTGCGTGTTTTGTCCGTTTGTCTGTCTGTTGCGCTCGTCGGGATGTTTTTTTTTCTTAATATTGTCGAATTGTTGCCTTTCTTGTTGGGCTCTTGTTTAGTTTCGTGAATGATCATCTCGATGAACCAGTGGAAATGCTCTCCTTCCCGCTTAGGGTCGAGGATTTTGGCTTTATTTGCAGCAACATTTGTAATACATGTGTTAGCCAGTTGAGATCTTTGGTTTATTTTTTATTCTAATCCGTTTTTGATAATCGCTTATACATTTTCGATATACTGATAGATATGGTAATTTCGCTGTCTCAGTAAAAATGGTGAGGTGCTCAGTAAATGCCCACTTAAGGTTCCTTATTACTATAATAATAGTGTTTTCTGCTCATAAATATTTCATAGATTTTTTTAAAAAAATGTGGCATGTTACATACCAGAATAATCCCTAAACCTTAAACTTTCTTATGAATGATAATGTTTTCCAAAGGGAAGCCATTGTAATAGAAGTTTTTAGTGAAATTACCTATTTTTCTAATAAATTTCCATAAATAATCCTTTAAAATAAATTTTTGATTTTAATTGATAGAAACCTTTGTGAAGGTCTAAATAATGTTCTCCAACTAATTTGCAAGCTGAAAAATTAGCTTAGAAACGATTTGCATGAATAGCAGGTGCATCATCTTTATCAGATTTATTACTTTAAATAATATTGTCCGTCACTTATGCAAATACCTGTACCTTAAATATACCATGCCAAATAAATTAAGCAACTTTTACTTTGAACAGTGTCTTCATACGTTTTAGACATTAGGGAAGTTCTTCTGACAATATCTTTTATGTATCTAATAAGGGTAAAAACAATTGTTGTGTGTTGTTGAAGTAACGTTGGATTTAAAGTCCTCTGAGACATGTCTCAAATAAAACATAGATAAAATTATTTTGTACAGTATATTTATATGCATTATAGTATGTACACGCTGTGTATACCTGTTAAAATAGGACATGTAGTCTGTTCATTCAGGTAGAACATACATATACAGTATATTTCCATAGCCTTTTTACATAACAAATAAGCCCATTAATTTGACCTTGATTAGTCTCAAAAAACGGGCTTTTTGTCTGCAGATATTTCGGTAAGAATTGTTTCAAACAGAACAAAAATGATAGCAGTTGATAGATTTTTCTACTTACTAACTACCGTGCCAACACCCATCCCACAATATTTCTTTTTTAAGCGTAAAACAATGCAAGAAAAGCAGTTTTCAAACTAACAGTGCATTTCACTACCAACATGCACGAAAATGCAAATACAAATTCTGGTTATATTACTAGGATAACGTTTGTCATTCATAGCCCTTTCAGGAGATGTAATATCATGAATGATCTGTATCCCAGGACTGAGAACAACATGTTCAAAGTTTAGGGGGGTTAGGGACTTTGTAAATATATCAATCCACGTTAAACGATTTACCTGTTAAGTTTTCTGTTTGTGTCAATGAAGGCCAAGACAAACTTCCTACGATGTATTGGTTACCTAAGCTTCACAAAAGACCATACAAAGCTAGATTTATTGCAGATTCTATCTCTTGTACTACCACTGAACTTTCTAAATTATTAACTTCCTGTCTTACTGCTATCAAATCACATGTTATAAGATACTGTGAGACAGTGTATGAAACTTCAAATAAAAATTGGTTTTGGTCAATAAAACATTCTGGTGAGGTGCTCAGTAAATTGAAGTGTAGAGGGTTCCGTGCGACAAGCGTGTCCACATATGATTTTTCTACTCTGTATACAACATTAACACGATCTAATTAAAGAAAGACTTCTGGATTTGATAGAGTGGACCTTCAAAATGGCATTAAAAAACTATGGTTCACTTTATTTGGCATGTAATGACAGAAAGGCTTTTTTCACTTCCTCTGACCAAAGTCGGTATATACTTTGGTCATGTCAGAATGTGTGCGACGCCTTATCCTATCTCCTTGATAATATTTATATTAGATTTGGGACCAAGTTATACAGACAAATTGTTGGAATTCCGATGGGTACAAATTGCGCACCTCTCGTAGCTGATTTATTTTTATACTGCTACGAAAGAGATTTCATAGATTCTCTTAACCATGATAATCAAGCTGATGTTATCGAGGCTTTTAATTCCACATCTAGGTACCTCGATGACCTTTTGAACATTGACAACCCTTATTTTGAAGGTATGGTCAATCAAATTTATCCACCTGAACTTCAGTTGAACAAAGCTAATATCTCAGATACCGAAGCCCCCTTTTTTTTAGATCTACATATTTCTGTTGCAAATGGATTTGTTTCTTCTAAAATTTATGATAAGCGCGATGACTTTGATTTTGATATAGTAAATTTTCCTTTTTTGGATGGTGACGTTCCTCGTCGTGCTTCTTATGGTGTATACATTTCGCAACTTATTAGGTTTGCTAGAGTCTGCAATCATGTTACAGACTTCAACGCTCGAAATAAATGTTTATCGGCAAAACTTCTCCAACAGGGCTATCGGTATCATAAACTTCGATAAACCTTTTCTAAATTTTATTGTAGACACTATGAATTGATTTCCAAATATAATGTTGGGTTAAAGACGCTTTTTAGTGAGGGCCTTTCGGAACCTGAATTTTATGGTGACTTGGTTTACAAATTTAAGAAACTTAAAGGAATGAATGATTTTTCTTTTCAGTTCAGAAAAATCATAACACGTTACAGACGTATAGGTTATAACTTGAATGTTATGCGACAGTCTGCCTTCTTTAATTGCACGCCGGTGGGTCGGGCGTCAGACTCTATGATGGCCCCGACTTAAAGCTATTCATTTTAGTTGGTTGGGGCGGGAGCTTCTTGTCTGTTGCTTGGCCCACCGGGGTCCAACTGGTGTTTTTCTTTTGCTCCGGAGTTAGTAGGTTATTCGGCGCCCACTCAATCTATGAGTCCTGGTTTTTGATTCATCAGGATGTTTATCATGATTTATTTGTTTGTTCTTGATGATTCATTGACTAGTTAGAGATTCACCACGAGGACCGAAGAACTAACTAAATGTTATGAAACACTGCAGAAGCTAAGGGTAAGGTTATGTACCTGTAAAACCGGTTTAAGCCTGCCAGTAACTTTGTGTTACTGATCGTTCCAAGTCGATACTTCTGTGATGGTTCCTTTAGTTTTATGTCTTGGTGTTTAATTTTTTTTTGTGCTGTTGGCGCCTTATGTATGTTTTCATATTTTTAGTTAAGTTAAGGTAACTGAGTGGCCACCTATTGGGAAAATAGCCGCTCATTCGGCTTACGATGGACAGAAAAAAGTAAAATGCAGAGGGCTAAGTGAACAGCCAAATTAAATTCGGGTGGCCACAAAGTCATGCAACATGAAACTCATAATAAGAATAAATTGGATAAATATGAACCACAACAGCAGTACCGCCTTGGAACGGTCAGTTATAAATAACTGGGGGGCTTAAACCGGTTTTACAGGATCCTAACCTCACCCTCAGCTTCTGCAGTGGTTCATAACATTTAGTTAGTTCTTCGGTCCTCGTGGTGAATCTCTAACTAGTCAATGAATCATCAAGAACAAACAAATAAATGATGATAAACATCCTGATGAATCAAAAACAAGGACTCACAAATTGAGTAAGCTGCCCGACGATGGAGATCCCTGGGCGCCGAATAAGCTACTAACTCAGGAGCAAAAGAAAAACACCAGTTGGACCCCGGTGGGCCAAGCAACAGACAAGAAGCTCCGGCCCCAACCAACTAAAATGAATAGCTTTAAGTCGGGGCCATCATAAAGTCTGACGCCCGACCCACCGGCGTGCAATTAAAGAAGGCAGCATAGTTATCAACCATGATTGGGTTAAAAACTAAGCATGCAGACTGTCGGGTTAGGGTTAGTACTTCCATCACAATAACATTGAGGTATTTGCGAAAACGAAATAACCGGGATTTCTTATATTACTTTCTTTCAATAAACATTTAACTTCTGCATTGTCTGCACATATCTATCAGTCAATAGAGTAAGCGCTATAGGAGAAACCTCAACTCAGGTCTCAATTGCAATGCGTGTCACTTATCATTTATCGGTTTGTATGTACATAATACCACGTGATTCTCAGTAGTGTGTACTGTGACTGTTACTACTTACTGGTATACTGTAAATAAAAAAAAAATAAATAAATTATGACTTTACCTGAGATGATGATCAGAAAATGGTCGACTCAGTAACTTAAGACACATTACGAAAACACGCAAAAGTAATATATAGATTTTTCTTAAGTTGTAAAAATTGATAATTTTCAGCAGAAATTGTTTGATATTTTCCTTATTTTTGTTCAAAACATAGATTGTGGGTACAGCGAGGCGGTTCTAACGAGTACCCACAATCTATGTTTTGGAGCAAAAATAAGAAAAATAGGTATAGTTTTGCTATATAAAAGTGGGGTTTGAGGGGGTACACATATCACGGACATGTTTTGATGATGAGATTATTGGCGAGCTTGCCCTTGGGTTATGCCTAATTTCATATTATTAACGAAGATACACATTATGCCTTTGTAAAAATCGTTAAATGTTCTCATACTAATTAAATCAAGGTGTCTCTGATTACTGGTCAACCGCACGGTTCGTCTGAGTACCAGGAAAAGTCAACCCATCCATACAAATAAGAACGATTAACGAACATTAAATTAACTTCACCTTGCTACAAATAAGCGTTATTGGCTTAGAGTTTGTTAGAGTATTGGCACGAAAACATGTCCGTGTAATGTTTACCCCCATGAACCCCATTTTATATAGCAAAACTGGGGTATGCAAGGGTATACCTATTTTTCTTATTTTTGCTCCAAAACATAGATTGTGGGTACTCGTTAGAACCGCCTCGGCGAGGCGGTTCTAAGGTGTCCCCACAATCTATGTTTTGAGCAAAAATAAGAAAAATATCAATTTTTCTATTGAGAATTTTCATTTTTTGACAACTTCAAAAATCTCTGTATGGGTGTGTTTTCGTAATGGTCATAAATGTCTTGAGCAAGCGTAAATCATTCCGTCTCAGAACCATACCGTCTTCCTCATCATCATCAGCCTCGGTATAGTCGGTGGCACCTGGACCACTCGGTATAGTCGGTGGCACCTGGACCACTCGGTATAGTCGGTGGCACCTGGACCACTCGGTACAGTCGGTGGCACCTGGACCACTAGGTATAGTCGGTGGCACCTGGACCACTCGGTATAGTCGGTGGCACCTGGACCACTCGGTATAGTCGGTGGCACCTGGACCACTCGGTATAGTCGGTGGCACCTGGACCACTCGGTATAGTCGGTGGCACCTGGACCACTCGGTATAGTCGGTGGCACCTGGACCACTCGGTATAGTCGGTGGCACCTGGGCCACTCGGTATAGTCGGTGGCACCTGGACCACTCGGTATAGTCGGTGGCACCTGGACCACTGGTGGAACTGATGAGACTATTGCTCTAATTGTTAATCTGTAAAGAAAGAACATCTTTGATCCAGTTACTGAGTCTTTCCAAGTTGAAATCCATCCTTGTGCTGCCGTACTCAACCTTGACTTCATTTCCAGCCTTCCTCATCTCGAGCCCTTCTGCGGATTACTCTTCTATGTCTATGAGTTAACCCACATTGACTTGGTGGTTATCGCTCATTTCTGTCGGCTTAGTATTATTCATACAAGGGCCATCACCCTCAACAAAGTTTTCTTGATCACTACATTCAGGAAAGAATTTCCATCACGATAACATCGTGTAATGTATACCCCTTTATACCCCACTTTTATATATAGCGAATTTGAGGTATGCAGGGTTATGCCTATTTATTATCATTTTTTTTTGTCCAAAACATAGATTGTGGGTACTCGTTAGAACCGACTCTGGCACTGGCACTTCGACACCATCCACCACCTTCACGCTGTTATTAACCAGACCACCGCCGTCAAACCGTCGGAAAATGCTGGAGTTAGCGAACACTCTAGCGTCATGAACTTTTCCGGGCCACCCAACGGTCAGATTAGTAAAGATACATCTGTGGTCACAAACGGCTTGGGCTTGAATCGAATAAAATCCATTCCGGCTGTAGTAGTCGGCGTTACAGTTTTTCGGTGCTTGTATAGGAATATGCGTGCCGTCGATTGCCCCGCAACATTGGGAAAAAATCCACCTGTCTTGGAAACCGGCAACAGTCTCTGCTGAGCGTTGGCCAGTGGGGAACTTAATATGCTTTTGGTGCGAGTACTTCACAAATTGCGTCAACCACTTCTTGGGCGATCTCGCATGACGTTGATTTTCCTATGACAAATAAATTTGATATGTTTCCGATGTCCATACCACTCGAAAGTCTCTTTAGAGTGACGGCGACTCTCGGTTCTGTTTGTGATGCACTTTCTGAGAGGAGTATCTTTTCTTCCTAGGACTGGATGGAGGCTGTCAACTAGGTATTGGAATGCCACTCTTGTAACCCTAAATTTCTCTGTAAATTCACCATCAGATGTCTGCATGCCATCCCACCATACATGAAACGAAATGCAAAGCAGCAAGGTGAAGTCAGTTCGTTTTTCGTTATAATTTACCCAGTATGCATCATGGATGACAACGGAATCAAACAAGGAAGTAACTTGACAAGTGCTGATGAGTGTGTTGCTGAGCCCTCTAAGTCGAGTATTGTAATATAAAATGAGCTTCCTCGTGGGAAAACCAACAATGTGGTTTTCGAACAGGTTTGACACAAACCTGCCTGCACAGTAACAGAAAAGAGCTAGAAGCTTGAAATTTTGGATTTAAGTAGAAGAGGAATTGTACTATCCGTGTAGCGAAAACAAAGGCGCTGATCAGCTTCGCGGTCACCGCGAAAGATCTGCGCCTTTGTTTTCGCCTATGCAGATTGTTGGTTTTCCCACGGGGCGGCTCAAATAATCTGTAGATCTATGGGATGTTAAAATTACTCGTACAAGAATGTTTCAAGAACATCAAGTCTTTTTAGTAAAATTATCATTTTTCTTTGTACAGGTTAAATCATACAAGGTTAAGGTTTTGATAACTGACATAACCGTAACATGACTATGGCTATATAGAAAAAAATGGTATGCTTGGGTATGCATGTATTTACCAAATCTAGTGGTTTCAATGTCGAAAACGACTCGTGTAGATTTTGTAGAACTGGATCGTCCCTGACTTTAGTTCCTTGCTGATTCCTGGTATTTTATCTAATCGATTATCTGATCTGTGATCTGCAGTCGCTGAGCTTGCCTCATATGGCAGATACGTTATTCCCTCTCTTACTTCTTTTGACTTGGAGCTGTGTTAGCCTTTATTCTCAGTCTGTTAGCAGCACGAGTGGATGCATAGAGCGTCCTTATTCCCCTCCCATTTTCAAGTTCCAAGCAATGATGTGTAAATTTTCCTGGGGGCATATTCGATACTTCATTTATCTGAGAAAACATCATTTGTATATTTACATATACTTAGTTGGTGACGTTTTTTTTTTTTTTTTTTTTTTTTTTTTTTTTTGTGTGTGTGTGTGTGTGAGTGTGTTTTTCGGACAGTTACATTGTGTGAAATTCATATTCCTATCTGTGATCTTCTGTGAAGGAAGTCTTACCGAATTGGACATAAAAACTTGAAAACTCATATTGAATGCTTAATTGCCAATTAACTATTAAACTTTAGCTTTAAATGTATAAACAATCTCTTTAAAATTCATTTAAGAAAAGCCTTAATTAAAAATCATGGTAATTATCCATATTTAAACAGTAATAAACTTTAAACTCGAAACAAAACAAGAAAGGATAGCATTATCTTTAGTCCTCCCAGGCTCTTTTGGGTTGTCACTGTATACACATAGAGATCACGATTCAGGTCGATGTCTATAAATAGCTCCAAGTGATCTCCAAATACGTAGGGGAAGCCCTCACGTGGTAACTGTCATCTATTCATAGTACTGTACTCATACGCGGTGTCGCCCAAGGTCAGTTAAGGGTCATTGTACCATCACAGTATTGGAAGAGCCTGAAAGTCTAAGATCAAAAACAAGAAAACATTTCAAATTAACAAGAACAAGTTAAATCAAACCCTGAACTCCTCAGAATAACAACTGTAACCACACATCAACAGCCATCCTTACTTCTTAGCTCTGCGGTTGCCTAGAATGAAAATATAGTCCTAAACCACGAAATCTAATTACACTGTCTCAATCCGTCAGCTGACTTTTGCGAGAGTGTGTCTGCTCCAGGGGATGCGGTCGTTTATATATGGGGGGCCGGGCCGCGCTGTACGAACCTGTTGGATTTCTGTGGGCCATGTGACCAGTGTTTCCTCGCTCTTGTACGATTCTGTAGGATTTATGCAAATTCAGCGTGGCTAATTTAAGTCGGCGTTACAGTTCTTCGGTGCTTGTATAGGAATATGCGTGCCGTCGATTGCCCTGCAACATTGGGAAAAATCCACCTGTCTTTGAAACCGGCAACAGTCTCTGCTAAGCGTTGGCCAGTGGGGAACTTAATATGCTTTTGGTGCAAGTACTTCACAAATTGCGTCAACCACTTCTTGGGCGATCTCGCATGACGTTGATTTTCCCGAGTATGATAAATA
Organism: Rugalucina vietnamica; assembly: GCA_964017185.1. Lineage (NCBI taxonomy): Eukaryota > Metazoa > Mollusca > Bivalvia > Lucinida > Lucinidae > Rugalucina > Rugalucina vietnamica. The sequence goes on from OZ024880.1 coordinate 8,828,775, forward strand.
AATTTGATATATTTCCGAAGTCCATACCACTCGAAAGTCTCTTTAGAGTGACGGCCACTCTCGGTTCTATTGTGATGCACTTTCTGAGAGGAGTACATGTATCTTTTCTTCCTAGGGCTGGGTGGTGGCTGTCAACTAGGTATTGAAATGCCACTCTTGTTACTCTAAAATTCTCTGTAAATTCATCATCAGATGCCTGCGTGCCATCCCACTAAACATGAAACGAAATGCAAAGCATAAAGGTGAAGTCAGTTCGTTTTTTCGTCAAAATTTAATCAGTATGCCTTACGGATGACAACGGAATCAAACCAGGAAGTAACTTGACAGGTGGTCATAAGCGTGTTGCTGAGAATTGTAACATAAAATAATCTGTATGGGATGTTCAAATTACTCGTACAAGAATGTTTCGAGAGCATCAAGTCTTCTTGGTAAAATTGTCATTTTTCTTTGTACAGGTAAAATCATACAAGATTTAGGTTAACCGTATCATGACTGGGGCTATATAGAAAATCTTGTATGCTTGTGTATGCATGTATTTACCAAATCCAGTGGTTTCAATGTCGAAAACGACTCGTGTAGAACTGGATCGTCTCTGGCTTTGGTTCCTCACTGATTCCTGGTACTTTATCTATATCGATAGTCTGATATATGATGTAGTCGCTGAGCTTGCCACACATGGTTGGTATGTTATGCCCTCTCTTACTTCTTTTGACTTGGAGCTGTGTTAGCCTTTATTGTCAGTCTCTTAGCAGCACGAGTGGATGCATGGAGCGTCCTTATTCTCCTCCCATTTTCAAGTTCGAAGCAATGATGTGTAAATTTCCCTGGAGACATATTTGATACTCTATTTACCTGAGAAAACATTTGTATATCGAAGTAGGGTAGATTTACATAGACTTACTTTTTTTTTTTCGGACAGTTACATAGTGTGAAATTCATATTCCTATCTGTGATCTTCTGTGAAGGAAGTCTAACCGAATTGGACATAAAAACTTGAAGAATGAAAGGTTACACGTTTATTTCCGTTTTTGAAAACTCATATTGAATGCTTAATTGCCAATTAACTATTAAACTTTAGCTTTAAATGTATAAACAATCTCTTTAAAATTCATTTAAGAAAAGCCTTAATTAAAAATCATGGTAATTATCCATATTTAAACAGTAATAAACTTTAAACTCGAAACAAAACAAGAAAGGATAGCATTATCTTTAGTCCTCTCAGGCTCTTTTGGGTTGTCACTGTATACACATAGAGGTCACGATTCAGGTCGATATCTATAAATAGCTCCAGGTGATCTCCAAATACGTAGGGGAAGCCCTCACGTGGTAACTGTCATCTATTCATAGTACTGTACTTATACGCGGTGTCGCCCAAGGTCAGCTAAGGGTCATTGTACCATCACAGTATTGGAAGAGCCTGAAAGTCTAAGATCAAAAACAAGAAAACATTTCAAATTAACAAGAACAAGTTAAATCAAACCCTGAACTCCTCAGAATAACAACTGTAACCACACATCAACAGCCATCCTTACTTCTTAGCTCTGCGGTTGCCTAGAATGAAAATATAGTCCTAAACCACGAAATCTAATTACACTGTCTCAATCCGTCAGCTGACTTTTGCGAGGGTGTGTCTGCTCCAGGGGATGCGGTCGTTTATATATGGGGGGCCGGGCCGCGCTGTACGAACCTGTTGGATTTCTGTGGGCCATGTGACCAGTGTTTCCTCGCTCTTGTACGATTCTGTAGGATTTATGCAAATTCAGCGTGGCTAATTTAAGTCGGCGTTACAGTTCTTCGGTGCTTGTATAGGAATATGCGTGCCGTCGATTGCCCCGCAACATTGGGAAAAATCCACCTGTCTTTGAAACCGGCAACAGTCTCTGCTAAGCGTTGGCCAGTGGTGAACTTAATATGCTTTTGGTGCAAGTACTTCACAAATTGCGTCAACCACTTCTTGGGCGATCTCGCATGACGTTGATTTTCCCGAGTATGACAAATAAATTTGATATGTTTCCGAAGTCCATACCACTCGAAAGTCTCTTTAGAGTGACGGCCACTCTCGGTTCTGTTGTGATGCACTTTCTGAGAGGAGTACATGTATCTTTTCTTCCTAGGGCTGGGTGGTGGCTGTCAACTAGGTATTGAAATGCCACTCTTGTTACTCTAAAATTCTCTGTAAATTCATCATCAGATGCCTGCGTGCCATCCCACTAAACATGAAACGAAATGCAAAGCATAAAGGTGAAGTCAGTTCGTTTTTTCGTCAAAATTTAATCAGTATGCCTTACGGATGACAACGGAATCAAACCAGGAAGTAACTTGACAGGTGGTCATAAGCGTGTTGCTGAGAATTGTAACATAAAATAATCTGTATAGGATGATCAAATTACTCGTACAAGAATGTTTCGAGAGCATCAAGTCTTCTTGGTAAAATTGTCATTTTTCTTTGTACAGGTAAAATCATACAAGATTTAGGTTAACCGTATCATGACTGGGGCTATATAGAAAATATGGTATGCTTGTGTATGCATGTATTTACCAAATCCAGTGATTTCAATGTCGAAAACGACTCGTGTAGAACTGGATCGTCTCTGGCTTTGGTTCCTCACTGATTCCTGGTACTTTATCTATATCGATAGTCTGATATATGATGTAGTCGCTGAGCTTGCCACACATGGTTGGTATGTTATGCCCTCTCGCACTTCTTTTGACTTGGAGCTGTGTTAGCCTTTATTCTCAGTCTCTTAGCAGCACGAGTGGATGCATGGAGCGTCCTTATTCTCCTCCCATTTTCAAGTTCGAAGCAATGATGTGTAAATTTTCCTGGGGACATATTCGATACTCCATTTACCTGAGAAAACATTTGTATATCGAAGTGGGGTAGATTTACATAGACTTACTTGTTTTTTTTTGTGTGTGTGTGTGTGTGTGTGTGTGTGTGTGTGTGTGTGTGTGTGTATGTGTTTTTCGGACAGTTACATTGTGTGAAATTTATATTCCTATCTGTGATCTTCTATGAAGGAAGTCTTACCGAATTGGACATAAAAACTTGAAGAATAAAAGGTTGCACGTTTATTTCCGTTTTTGAAAACTCATATTGAATGCTTAATTGCCAATTAACTATTAAACTTTAGCTTTAAATGTATAAACAATCTCTTTAAAATTCATTTAAGAAAAGCCTTAATTAAAAATCATGGTAATTATCCATATTTAAACAGTAATAAACTTTAAACTCGAAACAAAACAAGAAAGGATAGCATTATCTTTAGTCCTCTCAGGCTCTTTTGGGTTGTCACTGTATACACATAGAGGTCACGATTCAGGTCGATATCTATAAATAGCTCCAGGTGATCTCCAAATACGTAGGGGAAGCCCTCACGTGGTAACTGTCATCTATTCATAGTACTGTACTTATACGCGGTGTCGCCCAAGGTCAGCTAAGGGTCATTGTACCATCACAGTATTGGAAGAGCCTGAAAGTCTAAGATCAAAAACAAGAAAACATTTCAAATTAACAAGAACAAGTTAAATCAAACCCTGAACTCCTCAGAATAACAACTGTAACCACACATCAACAGCCATCCTTACTTCTTAGCTCTGCGGTTGCCTAGAATGAAAATATAGTCCTAAACCACGAAATCTAATTACACTGTCTCAATCCGTCAGCTGACTTTTGCGAGAGTGTGTCTGCTCCAGGGGATGCGGTCGTTTATATATGGGGGGCCGGGCCGCGCTGTACGAACCTGTTGGATTTCTGTGGGCCATGTGACCAGTGTTTCCTCGCTCTTGTACGATTCTGTAGGATTTATGCAAATTCAGCGTGGCTAATTTAAGTCGGCGTTACAGTTCTTCGGTGCTTGTATAGGAATATGCGTGCCGTCGATTGCCCCGCAACATTGGGAAAAATCCACCTGTCTTTGAAACCGGCAACAGTCTCTGCTAAGCGTTGGCCAGTGGGGAACTTAATATGCTTTTGGTGCAAGTACTTCACAAATTGCGTCAACCACTTCTTGGGCGATCTCGCATGACGTTGATTTTCCCGAGTATGATAAATAAATTTGATATATTTCCGAAGTCCATACCACTCGAAAGTCTCTTTAGAGTGACGGCCACTCTCGGTTCTATTGTGATGCACTTTCTGAGAGGAGTACATGTATCTTTTCTTCCTAGGGCTGGGTGGTGGCTGTCAACTAGGTATTGAAATGCCACTCTTGTTACTCTAAAATTCTCTGTAAATTCATCATCAGATGCCTGCGTGCCATCCCACTAAACATGAAACGAAATGCAAAGCATAAAGGTGAAGTCAGTTCGTTTTTTCGTCAAAATTTAATCAGTATGCCTTACGGATGACAACGGAATCAAACCAGGAAGTTACTTGACAGGTGGTCATAAGCGTGTTGCTGAGAATTGTAACATAAAATAATCTGTATGGGATGTTCAAATTACTCGTACAAGAATGTTTCGAGAGCATCAAGTCTTCTTGGTAAAATTGTCATTTTTCTTTGTACAGGTAAAATCATACAAGATTTAGGTTAACCGTATCATGACTGGGGCTATATAGAAAATATTGTATGCTTGTGTATGCATGTATTTACCAAATCCAGTGGTTTCAATGTCGAAAACGACTCGTTTAGAACTGGATCGTCTCTGGCTTTGGTTCCTCACTGATTCCTGGTACTTTATCTATATCGATAGTCTGATATATGATGTAGTCGCTGAGCTTGCCACACATGGTTGGTATGTTATGCCCTCTCTTACTTCTTTTGACTTGGAGCTGTGTTAGCCTTTATTCTCAGTCTCTTAGCAGCACGAGTGGATGCATGGAGCGTCCTTATTCTCCTCCCATTTTCAAGTTCCAAGCAATGATGTGTAAATTTTCCTGGAGACATATTTGATACTCTATTTACCTGAGAAAACATTTGTATATCGAAGTAGGGTAGATTTACATAGACTTACTTTTTTTTTTCGGACAGTTACATAGTGTGAAATTCATATTCCTATCTGTGATCTTCTGTGAAGGAAGTCTAACCGAATTGGACATAAAAACTTGAAGAATGAAAGGTTGCACGTTTATTTCCGTTTTTGAAAACTCTTAAGGCATGTATAACTGTCTAAGCTTTCATGTGCATGTTTCCTATCTGTGCTACTCTAACAAATTAATGCTGGTGGCGACATTCCGACTCAGTATAAATGAAATTCTTTCGTCGTAGATCCAGGTCACAGACTTGCCATTATAAATCTGATTTGAGTAAATGTATGGGCCCCGTATTTTACCAATAGAAAAAGACATTCAGAATATTTATAACGTTCGGCATTTTTACGTGGGTCTACGACGAAAGAATATTTATAAAACATATACGACATAAAGCAATCCTGAGCAGCACCTGTTTGGTAGCTAGGCTTTAAAACTGAAAAAAACAATTATATAAACCGATGGTCACAGTGAAATGTGTATGTTAACTGACAATAAGTTTTATGTTCATTGTATTTCTTTTCAAATACAATTTCAATCAGTCATACGGCATATACATAAGCCCGTTGACCTAAGTTAAAATACCGGATACAGGAGGAAGTCATGGGCTCGATACCCATCCCTACGATGTGAAGTGTCCTTGAGAAAGCCCGCATTTTGTCGCCTTTACCTCCCCATAGTACTATGTAGTTAAAGAGCGTTGCTCCGTCAAGGGCGGTCGGGTGGGAATATGGGTCCCACCCATTGGGGCGTAAAGAAATAGATGGGCTGCTTGTGTCTCCAGGCAAAGACTATACACTACCGACTGATGATCTGATTACTGGTTAACCGCTCTGGTCTATGGCTGCTCAGGAAACGTGGTTCAAGTCAAACCATCCATACGTATAAACTTTTGTGGCTTAGTTGGGTGGTTTTATTTCAAGCACTTGTTGAATATCAGGACATCCGTAAAATTGATTGTTCGATCGACTGATTGATTGAATCTTTGTTTCCTCCTTAAAGGAGAGTACATGTATAAACACACAAATAGAACAACAACAAATTAACATCGATCATTGGTCATTAACCACGCAATCATTAAGGTAGCATTGTCTAGTTGACACTCATGTTTGCATGATCATTTTAAAAAGACATGTTCTGATTGATATCCGTGCAAGAAGCGTACGACGGAAGCGCAGATGTGGCTTCATAAGTACATCAGCAGTCAAGGTAAGATACATATTGTAGTTCTCAAGACGGCAAGTTTAACTGGCACGCAATATAATTTTAATCAGAGAAATAACCATTCTTGTTATTTTCAATCTATACATTCATGTTTGTTGTCTAGAACTGGTCTGGTTTGCAGTCTCAAACTTTGGTCAGTATCCTAATGCTTGACCAAGGGACACTCGGAGTCAATCGGAACGCAAGTCTGGTTTACTAGAGAGCCACAGTTGTGAGTCCGCTTAGTGCATGCACTCGAAATTACCAGGAAGAGCAGCTTGTTTTAATACTTTTACCCAGAACAAAAATGGGTACAAAAACAGTAGAACATATTTATATGAGGTAGCGACATGTAGACTAGTATGTATGGGCCTACCGAGAGTGGCAACGAGTATGAAAGTTTCAGTTAATTAGTTTATAACAACCTTGCCAAATGTGGTCTTGTGCCTGTTTTCTTGGTGACTCGACATTATTACAGAGTACTGAGAGTGATCTCAGAGTAGTTTCGACTTGAGTAGAACTTTAATAGTAGATCTGTAAAATAGGTAGAATTTTGGGCAATTCAAATGCTAAACAAGTAGAGCATTTTAAATTGCAGAGAAGTCGAACAAACAGTGTAGATCCAGATCACAATACAGTGCAGTCGGTAGAGCTACGTTCGGAATGCTAGTCACTCATTTGTGGTGCACTTCAGAACTCAGAGCAGTTCAACTATTCTGCAGAGTAGTCTGCATATCTGAGCTAGGCATATCCAGACACCCAGAGATTAGTTCGGAATAACATTTTCCTAGATGAATTACTGACCACAACTGAAGAGCTCCATCCACCATTTACATACATGAAATCTAGAGGAGGTCTGTCGGTCAAAACGAGTTACCCTGCATAGCTAGGTTCTGTATAAAGATCTAGCAAGCTCCTAGATGACTTGCCAACCAAGGATAACGCGCCCAGGCCGCCCGCATGATAGTAGGTAGAACTGATTACATCAAACAGTAGCGGTGAACCTGACCTGACCAAGCATTTGCAGAAACTTGACACTCAGCAAAAAACACTTTTATATTCTGCAGATGCGAAATGGCTTTTTGTTCCCCTCGCATGGAGGAATCTCTATAGATTGTGTCGTTCGTTATGTTTGTTGCTATTGACCTTTGTAGTAGGCCTTTGTAGTAGGCTCACATTATATTTGTCACATTATACTATGGACCCCGCCTATTGGGGCCTATAGAAATAGATGGGCTGCGTGTGCCTCCAGGCAAAGCTTCTACGCTACTGACGGACCATGTGATTACTGGTTAGCCGCTCAGGTCTGTGCCTGCCTAGGAAAAGTGGTTCAAGTCAAATCACCCATACAGTCATAAAAGCCTTATTGTCAAATTAGGAAAAGCAGCAATTCAAAAAACAATCAATTGTGTTCTGATATGTCCTAGAGGTGTGTTATTAATTCTTTAAACAATAACACAACATACTCTGTTGACTCTGGTAAAGGAACGTCTCAGTAGTCCATACCTGTAACTTCTGCAATACACTCTAAAACTGATCAATCCGACATCACAATTAGTATTTGGGAGAAACCCGCAATATTGATCAGCAAAACTGCCCATGTCAGTCATTGTTCATGGCAAAGCAACGCAGTAATCTCCGGAGCCAAGTAAAATAGATTGGTATTCCAGATGGAACGTCCATGGTGTTTTACGCTCTTATTCAATGACAGATCCGGTAACTATTAGGTTTGAGAAACGTGATTTGTGCGCTGAATATGGGCATAACTAATACGATCTTTATTTCTCTAACACTAAGTAAAATGCGCAGTAATACATCTTTTCCCTGTTTAGTTTTAGAATGACAAGAAGAAGGGCTTCTTGTCCTGAAAGTCTTTCACCAGTGAATTCTCTGCCCGCATCTGGCTTCTTGTCCTCAAAGTCTTTTACCAGTGAATTATCTGCCCGCATCTGCTCTTATCGTCATTGGGGTTCTCTTGGTCGAAATAAGACACCACATTTCTGGGCCTTTTGCTCGATGGCAAAACTCTGTGGATAGCAACATGAACTGGACACCCATATAGAAGGAGTTTGTAATAACCATCTATATGTATGGTCCTCTGCCCATTGGGACCTAAAGAAATAGATGAGCTGCTTCCAGGCAAAGCTTATACCCTACTGACTGGTTATAGTATTATTGGTTATCCGCTCAGGTCTTAGCCTCCCCAAGAAAGGTGGTTTCAAGCGTAATTCAATAGACATTTGTTTAGTTGCCCTTTCCTTTTTCAGCGATATTCGTTTCCTCTTGGTTGATCTTTCTTTGTAAAGTTTTGCATAGCGGCGTTGCCTGGCTTCTTTCATGTTGAACTGCTCTGTAGTCTTCTGCGGCGTCAATCCAGCATTCCCAATCTTGCACTTCACATACATATTCTGGCCCACCATTGAATTGGCAGAAGCCATGCGATAATCGAAGCGTCCACTGCATGTATAGTTGTTTATCTAGGGGGCTTTGTTTCAGGCTACTGATCGCTTGCAAATCACCTGTTGTAAGAAACTTCTGTGCGTTTCTCGCATAAACGTCAATAATTTCTTCAAAATCTTTCTAGCGATAGTCGTCTGTAAGATAATGTCCTCTTGGCAATCCAGTTTGGTGGTAGTTTTCTTCTTTTTTGTATCGGCACCAACTTCCGCAGTTGTCATGTTCTCCGTACATATCAGGTATAATATTACAGTGTCCCATTTCACTATTTTGGGAATGGGGACGGGGCCCTTTCAATTGGGAAAAATAACGCGTAAAATTCCAAAATTGGGAATTTTGTAATCTTTTCCGAATTTAAAAGGGTATATACATGATAAAAATACCATTTAGCATTTTAATAGATATGGGGACCATTTCATAAAGTTTTCAAAACACTATATAAATGGAATTGTAAGATAGAATAATCAAATTTCACTGATTAAATATGCATCAAATATGCAAAAAAAAAAAAAAAAAAAAAAAAAATATTTTTCAAATTTGAATCATTCATGATACACAGTTCATTTCAGTCATGAATTTCACTGATTAAATTTGCATCAAATATGCAAAAATACTTTATTTTAATTATTCATGATACACAGTTCATTTCAGTCATTTGATCACTTGTGTGTAACTTTTAAAACCTGGCTACCAATATTGAAATCTATAAACTTTTTTAAGGAGAGCACCACGTTTTCACTAAAACGTGTAAAAGATAATGTTTGTTAAACAGTACTAAAAGTAAGTTATAGATAATCAACTGATTTTTGTTTCAAGTGCAGTGTTTTGCACTGAAACAAAAATCAGTTGATTATCTGTTTTATCCTATAGGCTTAAGATCCAGATCAGCTAGTTATAACTGTGCAGGTGATCAGTGTATTTGCCTTATGTAACTGTATAAATAGTACTGTTCATAAGACAAGTTATGTTGTGACACAGCTTTTTTTTTTTTTTTTAAATTTTTTTTTTTTATTTAGAATAGACATTTTCATACATAATAATGACATACATTTTTACAATCATCCTGTTATTAAAGATTATATAGATCATGCAATTTAGTGTTTGGATTTCTATTTATATACGATAAAGAAGAAAGTAGGAAGGAGAGTTAGGTAAAGGACCTAGAAGTACAAACAAAGTTAACACTGTATGTGTAGGGTTGTATAAACTTCTGTTCATATTAACATAAGTTGGTAAGATTAAATACAAAACATTCGCATACAAGAGAAGAGAGGCCCTACATGGAGTTTGACACTGATGCAGTGCCTCTATTCTGATGCATGATATCCGCTCTCATTAGAAAAGCCCGCGCCGAGACAAATACTTTTATGTGTGTAATATCAAAACATTGTCAGGGCTGGGTAGAGTTATTGATCGGTTTGAACTGGAGAGAAATAATTATATATAGGTGACCATTTCTTAAGGAATTTGCTAAACCTATTATTCATGAAACAAATGTATTTTTCACTAAACATTTTTTTCTTTAAAAAATTTATGAAACCTTGGACGCTTATACTTCTGGAGATAAACTTATTCTTGTAGATATAAAGTTTAGCTAATACATATATGTAATTTAAAAGTTCCTTTTTACCGGTGTATGAAAAAATTATTTCTCTATCTTCTAAGGATAACGTGATGTTAGCATTAGTTGTAAGCCATGTTTTAAGGTCATTCCAAAATAGTTTTATTTTTGGGCATGTCACAAATAAGTGATATATATTTTCAGGTTGTTCGTTGCAATAAGAACACATCCCACTGTCAATTTTGTTTATCCTAGCAAGAAACGAATTTGTTACTAAGATTTTATTATTAATTTTATATTGAAAATCTCGAATTTGAACTTCATGCCAGTGTTTTATATTTGAGAAGTATAATTTCCAGTCATTTTCACTTATGTCATCTATTTCTTCTTGCCATTTATTCTGTGGTATATATTCTTTTACATTTACCAAAATGTCATAAAATACTCTACTTCCTTTTTTAGCTTGAATTAATTTCTTGATATAAATATTACATATCACATTAGTTTTATTCTCTAAAATGTAAACGTTGTTGTCATTTATTTGAGTTATCCAAGATTGGGGAAGGCTATGTTTAAGATGTTGATAGTCTAAAAAAGTACCATTTATATTATACATAGTTTTTAGATCGTCAAAGGAATAAAATTCGCCATTTTCAGCTATAATATCGTGAACTTCCCTAATACCTTTTTCGTACCAATTTTTAAAAAATAATTTTCTCCGTCCTATTTTTTCATTATACCAAAGAGGAGATTCAAGAATTTGACTTATATGTATGTTATCCGCCGGTAATATTTTACAAAATTCCGCCCAATTGAGCATTAAGTCTTTCCACAAAGGATTTTGTAAATTGTTAGTTAATTCTGATGCATATACTCCACCTACCGAGAAAAGCATATTGAAGTTGATTGAAGATAAAATTGACCATTCATTATGTTTTGACTGTTGAAGGATTCTTCGGAGCCAAGTTATCTTTAAAGCTTTTATAAATGATTTAAGTTCTATCATTCTGAGACCAGCGCAGGCTATATTCTTAACAATTATTTTCCTTTTTATTCTATCTGGTCCTGAATTCCAAAGAAATTTATAAAACATTTTGTCTAGATCTTTTATCAGTTCTATAGGTGGAGATGGCAATGAAATAAATAAGTGGACAAATTTAGATAGTGCAAGAGATTTAATTATTGTAATTCTACCAGAGAGACTTATTTTTCGTTTTGACCAATGATTTAATGTAAGTTTAATTTTTGACAGTATTTCATGAGTATTTAGGTCCCATATATTGAATACCAGAGAAGAAAATGTGACACCTAAAATTTTCAACGGTTCTTGAGACCAATCCAATGCTAACTCATCACACACAGTTTCCGAAGAGCCACATAACGAGCCTATCCATAATGCCCTGGTTTTTTCTACATTTATTTTTAAACCTGACATGATATAATATAATTTAAGTGAACCCATAGCTGCTTTGAGTGACTTTTCTGTGCCATCTAATATTAATTGTGTGTCGTCAGCATACTGTGACAGTTTAAACTCTTTCCCATTTATTGAAATACCCTTTATGTCATTGTTTTTCCTAATCATTTTTCCTAAAATTTCAGCACATAAAATAAATAAATATGGAGAAATTGGGTCTCCCTGTCTGCAACCTCGTCTTAATTTAAAAGCATCAGACATAAAACCGTTTTGTAAAATACATGTTTCAGATCCTTCTTGAAATAAACTTACCCATTTCTTAATTGAATTCCCAAAATTAAAATAATCTAAAACGTTCGAAATAAAACTCCATGAAACAGTATCGAATGCTTTTTCAAAATCAATAGATAATAGAAGACCAGGTATGTTTTGTTTTTTCGCCTCAAATAGCACATCGTAAATAAGTCTGACATTTTCTCCTAAAAACCTACCTGCGATAAAGCCCTTTTGATTTTCATTTATTAAGTTATCTAATACTTTCTTTAATCTATTTGATATTACTGCTGATGCTAGTTTATAAATCACATTAAGTAAGGAAATAGGTCGCCAGTTTTTTAAATTGAATCTAGACTTATTAGGTTTAGGTATACAGGTAATTACCCCTTGTTTCTGTGTAATACTTAAAGAACCAGTGCGGTAACCGTAGTTTAATGAGTTTAAGATAAAATTACCAATATCAACCCAAAAGAACTTAAAAAACTCTACAGTAAATCCATCTAAACCGGGACTTTTATCATTTTTCATACTTTTCAATGCGAATGCTAATTCTGAGTAAGCAATTTCACCTTCTAGATCTTGAGAGTCTTTATCTGATAGTTTTGTTTCATTCTCACCTAAGACTGACTGGATTGAAATCTTTTTATCAGAGTTGGTTTCTTTATATAAATTTTTATAAAAATCAGATTGATATTTTAAGATATCGGCTGTATTTGTAACTTCTTCTCCTTCCGCATTGATCAGTTTTTGAATCACTTTGCTCGTGTAATTACGTTTTTCTAGATTAAAAAAGTAACGGGTTGGTTTTTCTCCCAAATCTTCGTATCTGCTTCTGGACCGCAGCATCATTCCTTCAATTTTTTCTTTTTGAATATCATTTAACTTAGCTTTTTTTGCTTCTAGATTATTTAAAGTTTCGTCCGACATATTGATAAAATTAGCATTCACTTCTGTTTCCATTATCTTAATTTCTTGCTCTAGCTTTAATTCATCTTGTTGTTGCTGTTTCTTTTTAAACGAACTATATTTTATTGTGCTTCCACGGATCATAAGTAAGAGTGTTTCTAAAAACAGTTGATCATTTATACTGAATTCTGTTTGCTCGACATTAGGAATTTCATTGTTATTATTCGTTGTATAAGTTGATTTAACTTCTGATATGGTATCTTTAACAATTTGTATATAATTTTTGTCCTTTAATAAAGAATTATTAAATTTCCAATAGCCCCTCCCACGTTCATTGGCATAGTTAAAAACAAGATCTAGTGTGATGCCACTGTGGTCCGTTCGATAACCCGGAATTATATTGGTTGCATCTGCATAAAGAAAACATTCAAAACTTATCAAGAAAAAATCTAACCTAGCTTGTTTTTTAACTGGATTTCGCCTACTCCATGTAAATTCTTTTTTATCTTCATGATGGACTCTATATATATCTAGAAAATCGTCTTCTTCAATTATACTATCTAAAATTTCACTTCTTGCGCGAGGATTATTAATATGCAAATAGTTATTAGTATCAAGATCGGGGTTTATTACTAGGTTCCAGTCACCACACATAATTATGTTGTCATTATTCAATGCTTTGTATTTCTGTCTTAAGTCTTTATAAAATTTTGGCTTGTCATCATTAGGGCCATATAAATTAACGAGAGTGAACCTTTTACCATCAATGGTTATGTCTAGTATTAAGTAGTTTCCGTTTACGTCTTTAATAATTTGCTCTACTTTGTATTCAAAGTTATTATTCAATAAAATTAATACACCCCGGCTAGAGCTATTCAAGCAGCTAAAATATGCGTCCCCTCCCCACTCAGCTTTTATATAGGATTCCTGTTGACTCTGCAGATGCACATCTTGCAAACAAACAATATTATATTTTTTCATTCTGGCATGTCGGAATACGGCTCTTCTTTTCTGTGGATTTCCCAGGCCCTGGCAGTTTTGAGAAAAAATTGTTATCTTATCCGGCAGGTTTACAAGTTAAATCAAAAGTTTTATCCAAGCTCAAGCCCTTCCGAGCACAGCTTTGTTTTCCAAATTTTGACACTTCCTACATGTAAGTTATTGAGTACAGTAATAAGCCACATCATGAAAATGTGTAAATCTGTAATGTGATCAGCATGCACAACCCTGCACTTGAAGCCCAAATCAGTTGATTTACTGTTTTATCCTAAATGTAAGATCCAGATCAGTTTGTTACAACTGTGCAGTTGACCAGTGTTAAGAAACATTTTGTTGTGACGCAGCTGTTTCCAAAATTTCTGGCACACCTTATAAGTAAAATCATGAAAAAAAAACTCTATCTATTATGTGTATAATGTGATCAGCACTCAGCAGTGCAAGTTAACTAGCAGTAACATGACTATTTAGTACAAAATAAAGATTGAGATCAGCTTTGTGACAGCGGCGCAGCTTATCTATGTCTTTGTTTTCATTGTATGGAAAGTACGGCCACTAAAGATAGACTTCGTTGTGTCCTGACACTAATGAATAGTACACATGTAGACAAGAAAACAGATATATTTAAATGAGATGTTCATTGATTGGTCTAAAAAGTGTGGATTAACCAGATGTAAACAATAATTATACAATATTGGTTATTAGTTTCGTTGTCTGATTTAATCACAGTTTTGTCTCCATAGGCTCTGTACTATGCCTATAGGATAACTATAGTTAAAACACTGAGCACAATAAAATCCATGCAAGTAAAGTCAAATACATTTGTACTGTCTATGTAAGACTGAGGAAAACAGTTCACAAAATAATTTCTCTGTCTTTCTTGTTTTTAAATGATTGAATAATTCTGCTAATTCTTTCATAATCAACAGGTAGATCATCTGGTGAGGACATGCATATCCTCATCAGACTAGCAAGCATGGCATGAGACAGCCTGTTCTTCTGTGGTGTACAAATAAAAATAATTGTTAGACCCTTTGGAAGCAGGAAAACATTCAAAGCGAGAAGATGGGTCATTGCAGAATTTCGGGTAATGAACCTTCATCAGTGACCCTTTACAAAACTGGCAGCGAAAGCCAGACATTTTGCTGCAATTTCAAGAATTTAAATTTGTGTCGTCTAAATCAAAGACTCATATTCCTAAAGGGGCCAAATAATCAAAATACTGTCAAGAAGTTGATTCTTGACGTACAATATATTTGAAATACTCCAAATATTTTCATGATCCCAAAGGATCAAAAGAAAAATATAATCTGCACTATAGATGATGTGAGACTGTTCATCAAAGAGAAGACTCTTTCTACACTGGCTGTGGATGAGGGAATGAGCTGTCCAATTTTGACAAGATACGTTGTAGCTGGAAATGCATTGGTCATCACAGTTCTCTTCTGGGGTTCTCTGTCTGGAAAGAAACATTTCAAGTATTCATTATTATTCACTCAGGTAATTTGAAAAAAGAGCTTTAAAACATAGACCTGAGACTGTTGACTTAAAAAGAATAGTCTTTTTGACGACTGAGGAAAGAGTTATTGCCAAATTGATAAAATTAAATTTGAGAGAAATCACCGATATGATCATTATAAAAGCAAAATTACATACTTGCAGACTTTGCATATGCTGACTGCAATTATCACTATAAGAGGAAGAGAACTTTAATTAAATATTCAGAATGAAGCAATGTAAATAAAAAAAGGTTACGATGGAAGGGATCTTCATTAGAGTTAGAAGCGGGTTGAATGATTGAGCTGTTTTTTGGCTTCAAATTGCTATGGGAGTGTGTTTCATTTGAGCTGGAAGTGGGCTGGATTGCAAGCTCTGCCTCAGATAGAGTTTTAGATGAGTCTTTGGTAGAACATGTAGAAAGTGCAGCTTGTTTAAAAAGAAGATCGATTCTTTTACAGCCACTGGAATCGACGGGTAGGCGCAGCGCTATTTGATATTAGGAAAACTGTAGATTATTTGAAGTCTTAAGTTATGTAGACGCTTGATTAAAAGTTGCGGGTCATCTCGTCCCTAAACCATTTCCCTCCCAGGACTGCACCCAAATCGATTTTTTAACTTGGACGCCTCGGTCCGGTTACCTCGGCCCATCCACACGATGTGGAGGCTATTCATCTCTCATATTTCTTAACTGTTTACAGTATATCGCAGTGCTATTTGATATTGGCTAAACTGTAGATGATTCGAAGCATGTGTTACGAAGACGTTTGGTCAAAATTTCCGGGTTATCCTGGCCCAAAACTATTTCCCTCCAAGAACGGCTGTATGCAAATCTATTTTTTTTAACTTGCACACCTCGGTCCGGAAACCTCGGCATATAACCCAGCGTGTACGATGTAGAGGCTATCCATCTCTCACATTTCTAAAGTGATTACAGTGTATGAAAATCGTGTCTGAAGCGCAGTAATACTTTGGGAATGCAGTTGTCGATTCCTTGCACAGGTAGATGATTCAATGGCTACTTCTAGATCTATGCTGCCTGCACAACTATGCCTAATGTCGATGGTGTGGTGGGCTCATTGTAGCAAAAATACTAAATATATGACCACATTGGGCCTGATTATCACATCTCTCCCGGGTCATTTGTAGATGCTCAGTCCCAGGACAGACATAGTAATCATGACATCACAAACTGTCATGGTGGACTGTCAATATGTAACAGCAGTAAAAGTTTACTGTTTTTTTTTTTTTTTTTTTTAAATTTTTTTTTTCTTGAAAAAGAAAAACAAGCTGTCATGGTGGACTGCCAATATGTAACAGTAGTAAACGTTAGTGTGTGTGTGTGTTTTTTTTTTCTTGACAAGTATTCAAACCATCGCATACAGATTACTTTGAGCCTAAACTGTCAGCGTTGGGGTGCTCAGTAAAATGCTTATCAACCATTTTCATGTTAGTTCCTGGTTTGATTCTATTTCCCAGCATGTGGCAAGCTGTTTTTTTTTTTTTTGTTTTTTTTTTTTTTTTTTCTTTCAGATATTCATATTTCTGGTAGAAAACGTGTCATTCATCACAAATCCTAAAACTGGTCAGAATCAGAATAGTTTACTGGGCAAACGCCAAAAATTGAAGTGACAATACCTCACCAGGGGTTACGCTTGGGGGAAATTAGTCCCTGGCTGCCATAAGAGATGCGGATTTGGACATACAGTTATCTGACATTTTGGCAGAGGAAATCAAATAATCAGGGAGGTCATTCCAGTCCCTGATAGTCTGGGGGAAAGAAACTACATTTGTAGGCATCTTTGCTAGGTGACGGTATATGAAATGCCAAAATTTCTGCAACGCCTAGTCTTGGGGATATCATCCGTTGGTATTCTGTCTTAACCTTTCAGACCTTTGTATAACAATGTAATTCTACTATCCTTTCTCTTTTTCTTATAGTGCGGTACATGAATCCTGTACAGCGCTTAAATCGAACGAAAAATGCACCTTTGTAGGGAAAGGTTGAAATTAGTCTCAAATTAAAGCTTATCATCTCTTCTTTCATTAGCCGGTTGTCGTAGTGTCCGGAAAGTGTAGCGTCATATTGTAAAATGGGGAGATAACTCTGTACTAAAATCTTATAAAATGCAATGTTCTAAAGGGTGCATAATGCTAAATCGTCCATATCTCCACTGTTAGTTATCCTAGATGGCTAAACTTGATCTCATTCTAAAGCGTAGACATCCCCCTTTCATAAACAGGTAAGTAATGCAAATTATCTAATTTGCATATTCACGATTATTGATAAAATCATTAAAAATGTCATGACACAGCATGTTTCAATATCATTTGAAATAAAAATGTAAATCAATTAAAACCGAAATCACCATTGTGGCGAATTTTGATTGCACCGGTAGATCTAATATAATTTGACAAGTTCTATCATGTTATGGACCTGTAGGAAAATAGTCTCATTTGCATATGTATGAATATTAGTAAAATCCGAGATCATGCAAAAATTAAAGGACTTTACCTACAAAAACACATGTACCTGGGTTGTTGTTAGACATAAGGTTTTGAAAGTAATTTTCCAATGAATGCTCAGACAATGAACTTTTGCACAAGTAATCAGGTATACAATCATGAGATTTTAGTTTCATGAATATTAATGAAAACAACAAAATGCAGAAAAAGGCGAAAAAAAAACTAAACAGTATATTTACAAAAATGACTTGCACCTCGGCTGGAAATAGTAACAGAGAGCTAAAAAGTATATCAAATTAAAGATAATAGTCCCTCCTTTCTGTTATTTTTATTGCCGTATCCAGAATTTGTACCGTCATATCGTTGATCGGGGAGATAACTCTATACCATAACAGTTAGAACTCTATATCATAACAGTTAGAAATACATGTACAATATTTTGTATGTATTTTTGTTTTGAGTGTAAAATACTAAATCAATCTTATTGCCACTGCTAGTAATCCCAGACCACTAACCTGGTCTCACTTTAGAGATTAAATATAGTTTTTCCATCTGATCAATGCAACTAATTTAATGCATGTCCATGGAACATCAATAAAATATCAATAATGAAAGAAAAGCATTCAAACCCCAAATATTTCAGACCCTAAACATTATTGTGGCACATTGCTTTTGTACCAGTGATACCATTTGACACATTTGCTAATAACATGGACCTGAATAAGATTATCTTATTTACATAGCCATTACTATTTATCAAAACATCGACTAATCAGGGAAAGTAATGGAAAAATTGTCACTACTTAATAAAGAGATTGGGATGGTATATAGATATAAGATCTACCTTATAACTGTAGATCGATTCCTCACATATATCAAATTGTTCAGAGGGACCACCAAAATGCGAAAAAATATGTCCCTAGTAGCGAAATGTTGGAATGACATAAAATTACAAGTTTTCCATTATTTTCTACCCATAATATAATTCGTTAGAACGGTGTGAACCTACTAAATTGCTATTACTCCATTAACAATTGACAAAGCTACTAAGATTGGTATTATATTAATACTTGGACCTGACACTTTTACCTGGGCTGTACACAAACATTGTACACTGAAAATAGTATCAAATACATGCTATGGTAATATATAAGCCTCACCTGATTTTCAATTTCATGAATATTAATGAAAAATAGAAATTGGTGATAATAAACTTGAAACTTAAATTGGTATACCTACCAGATGACGTGTATCTCAGCAACCAAACGTTCTGATGTACTGAAATTGGTGTAAAATATTAAAAAGACAATATGATACAAAGGTACAAGTAGGCAAAGATCAGGAAAAGGCGCAATCAGAAAAAGATTCCCACTCCAAAAACCGAGGTGGGAAAAAGCCAAACTAACAAACAGGTACTTATACCATGAAACATATCGTAAGCCGAATGAGCAGCTATTTTCCCAATAGGTGGCCACTCAGTTACCTTAACTTCACTAAAACTATGAAAACACACATAAGGCGCCAACAGCACAAATTTTTTTTTAAACACCAAGACATAAAACAAAAAGAACCACCACAGAAGTATCGCCTTGGAACGATCAGTAACACAAAGTTACTGGCGGGCTTAAACCGGTTTTACAGGCGCCTAACCTCACCCTGCATTATAAAATATATCTCTTTTGACTTTCGTTTAATGACTACATGTATGAATAAAATCTTGAGAAATCAGAGAAATATTGCAGAACAATATAAGCGGTATACCTATAAAACCACACGGGTCTTAGCTAGTAATAACCCTAGAGAATTAGACTTTGCATTAGATAATAGCTACGACAATGCACTAAACACATATAATCTTATTAATGATCATATCAATGTTTGCTTCATGAATTTTTATGAAAACCACAAAAATATGTGAAAAATCGAGGAAAATGAAAGGGGTATACCAACAAAATCACCTGTTTACCAGTTGTAAACATCCACAAATTATTCAAAATAGCATCAAATAGTTTCTACAACTACTAGTCTTTGCTATATGGCCAGAATTACAATATTAATTAGTTAAAAACAAATGTACAAGTGATTTTGTTTGAGCACAACCTTATTTTTTCTGTTATGTTAACATTCTTTGAAGTTTTACGTACTATTCACTAAATGTTATCTGAAGTGGTTAATATATCATACTGCAGGGCAATAGTGCACCACCTAAGAAATCCTTTGGTACCATTTACAACACCCTCAGAGTTTTGCTAGTTGAGATATAAACGATATCGTTGGTATAGTCCATCTATTGTTGGTGATGTTTTCTTCAATATCTAATGTTCCAATTAATATTCGAACAACAAATAGTCAGATGATTTATATATCTTATAACATGGATAAAGTACATTGATCTAGCGATCAATTTGTACCATTTTCAAACGCTATGACATTTAGTAGCTGAGATGTTTGTGATTTTGTTGGCATACACCCTTCATTTTCTGCGTTTTTTCTCTGAATCTATTTTGTTTTTGTTAATGTTCGAACATTAAGAAAGTTAAATAGCTTACATATCTCATTACATGATTATAGCACATTGTCCTAGCAAGAACTTGGTACCATTTTCAACACTCTATAGCGTTCGGTAGCTGAGATATAAGCGATTTGGTTGGTATACCCCCTTCATTTTTCTGTGATTTTTCTCTAATATCTATATTTCATATTCAAATAAAAACAACAAGAATTTCAGCTGATTAACATATCTTATTACATGGTTATAGCAAAATGTCATAGCAATTACTTGGTACCATTCACAAAAATCTAATGTTTTTACTAGCTGAGATATAAGCGATTTTGTTGATATACCCTTTCATTTTTCAGTGATTTTTCTCAACACTGTTAAGTTTTATTAACGACTGAACAATTTTTTAGTCAGCTAATTTATATTTCTTCGTATTTGGTTATAGTCCAGTGTCCTAGCAATCATTTTATTACAATTTCAGCTCTCTGGGTATATCAGTAGCCCAGATGGGTGTGGTAATATAGGTATACCCCCTTCATATTTCTCCAATTTCTACAGATTTGATTAAAAATAAAAATAATCTGACTAAGATATTGTAGAATAGAGTGATATGATTTTGCCATAGCAATCGTTTGATACCAATTTCAGCACTGTAGGGTTTTTGGTTGCTGAGACACAAATCATTTTGTAGATATTCCCGTTTATTTTATTTTATTTTTTCTCTCCAGTATCAAGTTTTCATTAATATTCATGAAAAAGAAAATCAGGTGAGTCTTAAATCAGACATGAGGGTGATCCGTCATTGTCATAGCATTCACTAAATACCACTTTCAGTGTTCTATGTATGTAAACAGCTCAGATTCGAGTGACTTTGTAACTACTCTCCCATATTGAAACGATTTTCTTATGTTTCATTAATTCCATGAATATGCAAAACCAATGATGTGAATAATAATATTTATGTCCGTGTATTACTATTGGAAAAAAAACTATAATCTTCTAGAGAATGCTGCTGGTGTTATATGAGTCTCGTAAGTACATCTCCATTATTTATGATCACATTCGGAGTGGGTTGGGAAACTATAAAATTTACATCATATAAATGTGTTCAGTGTTGATGGTAACACATTTGGGCATTCTGGTATTCTTTTGACAAAACTGGCCGCCATAAAAATGTGTCTAAAAGTGCAAAGTAGACCATATTACCCGCCCCAAAGTCTTCAATGGCAAAATGATTTCTCGGCCCTAGTTTTTCCTGATTTTTGAAATTTTCATTAATATTCATGAAAATGCGAATAATATAATTTTCATTTAGGTACATGACATCAACAATTTTGTCAAATGGTATTATTGGTGCAATAACAATGTGTCATAGCAATAGTGCATGTATGAAATATTTATTGTTTTTATGGTTTATACTGTCATTTGGATGAATTAATTAAAATTCATGAATATGCAAATTAGAAAATTCATATTTTTATCATACTATATCAGAAATATGTCTTCGCTTTAAAATGAGACCAAGTTCTGTGATCTATGATAAAAACCAGCTGAGATATGGTCCATTTTCTTTGTGTACCCCCATTATCTATTCACTTAAATGTGCAAGTTTTAAAGGGGGATGCCATATTTCAAAGGGATATAATTCAATAAATAAAAATTGTACAGAAACGTAGTTTGTATGGCTGAAAAGCTTATGAAATTGTCTATACGACTACTGAAAACTCGCTTCAAAACTATGTATATGAATTGCGCAAATTAATTTGAAAATATTCATTTACAACAATTTTATGAGTATATTACGTAATATTACGTAATAACATCGTCTTGGCGTTCAAGGAACTTAAACAGTAACCACTCGCCGCGAAATACATGTTTGTATTACATAACTTGGAAATGCACGTTGTTCCATTAATAATTCTATGACTTTTTCTAACGGAAACAACTGTCTGTCGAAACTTGCTTTGTTATAGTAGTGAGTTATCTCCCCTTTTTCTAATATGACGCTACACTTTTGGAAAGCTACGACATCCGGGAATCAATAGCAGGGGTAATAAGCTTTCATTTGAGACCAAGTTTGTCCTTTCCCCTTATGGGTGCATTTTATGGCCAAGTTTCAGTTTCATGTACCGTGCTATTAATGGATTGTCATTTAAGTTTTACCAAAATGCTAGTCATACTCCCAGTTTCAAAAACATAATTTCCAGTCATAAACCTTGCTGCAAAATTTTGAATCTTTTCAATTTTTCCTGGAGGCAGTTAGTGTGAGGGTCCCAAACAGAGCTTCCGTATTCTAGGACCGGTTGTACCGATCCTTTATAAGCAGTTTCCTTCACGTCTTGGGGGCATGAATACAGATTTCTTCTCAAGAATCCAAGAGTCCTATTTGCCTTAGTACATACATTGGTGATATGATTATTCCACTTCAAAGTTACACTAGATATTTGATACTTTCAACATGTTTCAGTACTGTGCCTTCAAGGGTGTAAGATGCCTGGATTTTATTTGTCCATTATTTGTCAGCTGCATCATGTTGCATTTGACAGGTTGAAATGTCATACTACATTTCCTACCCCAGCATTCTATCTGAAGTTTCAATTGCCGTATTCGACTGGTCGAATTTTGTAAGGCACAGAATTTCTCCGCCCACATGGAGCACGAAAATGTGCTTTACAAAATGCTTACCAGTCGAACACATTCATGTATCACGGAAAATAACAACAGGCGGCATCGAAGTTAGGCGAGGAATTCCGCATGTAAAATACTACGTGACATACTTCACGGAGCTTGAAACCCGTAAAGTTTGTGCTTCACGAAAAATCGTGAAATTCCACCAGAATAGAAAATGTACTGCCTCTAGCTCCAGTACCAGCATCCTGGGAAGACTCGCCGACCGGCGAGCCGCTGGAGGAGAGAACAGGCTCCCCAGGCCCTTGAGGTCTCACTGGAGGCACGCGCCCCAAACTCAAAGCCGGCATTGGCGAGGCCCCAAGAACCTGCCTCATCTGAACACCACCCTTCCGGACCGGAGATGAAGGAGGAGTCGGTGCCACAATGCCAGACGAACCGGACTCGGACTCGGGCTCGGGAGGCTGACTCGGACTTTGCAAGCGCTCCCTGACAGACGCCAGGTGGGACTGCTGTAGCTGCCTAGCTCCCACCTGCTTACGGAGCTCACTCATGCTGTCCGTCTGCTCGGCGGACATTCGGTCCTGCAGCACGGGATTAGCTCGATTAGTTCGGGCCTCATGGGACATAGCGGTTGCAAGATGTGCACGTTCATCTAGAGTAGCACCAGACACCCGATGTTCAGAGACATTCATCCCGCGACAACTTTGGCAAAGTCATGCCAATCTCTGTCGCAAATGCATCCCAGAGTTTTCTATAGAGCTTAGTAATACTGCCAGATTTAAGCTTACCTTGAGCATCAACACTATCAAGACTATTCGATGCTTTCCAGTTCGGAGTCGTGCTATGGGTAGGAAACTGGCACCTTACATTGATAGTATAATACATGAAAAGCCTGAACAAAGGCGCGTGGATTGTACCGGTAGCATGTTTGGCAAACTTTGCGTGCTTACCGGCCAGAATCCGAATTTGATATCCCTTATTCGGCGGACAACCCTCAACTTTCCATTGATCCACTACGGCCAGTGCCTGTGCTTGAGTTATCTGATTTAGGTCACCCGCCCTCCGATTCTGATAAAGCATAAGTGCGGTATAAAGATTTTTTAAGCTAGGCATGTCCGCATTTGTTCACAAGACTTGTTTAATTTATTCTTCATTAAATTGATTAAATTTACTATTAGACTTGAGCACTGACTTGCTATTACATGTAGTTATTATATTAACAAAATGCTTGTCTACTGTTTATTTCCATATGACGAATAAGAAAACTACCTTCCCACTCCTTTAACACCTTAGTAGGCAATTGCAAATAAATATTTTTTACGGATGACCTTAGACAGTTTTTTTTCCATACTCATTACATCCACCACCGAGTTAATCATGCACTGTTTGTCTTTGTCACATTATTAAAATAGCATAGAACAAATGACCAGATAAGCAGAGTATCTTATTTCACATAGTATTTTAGAATTGTGAGACCCGCCATTTTCAATGCAAACTCACCTGGACGATTGATTTCCCACCAATTCCGTTCGATTAACAACGAGTATTAAGTCCCATAAGTCGGAGCAACATGTCCATAGCTGTTGACTGGGACGTTAAGCATCAATTCAAACAAACAAACAAAAACAATTAACACCATGATTGAAATGTATATGTTTTCTGAGTCTATGAATACTAAGAAGACCTACGAAGTACTACCATTAGGATCCATTGACTTTAAAAGAAGCCTTACGACGAAAGAAGCCTACATAACAACATTGTATTTACACATTTACATAGAGATTAAATCCATAATCGTTTGAACGATGGATGCGCAGTTTTCTTTTTTACTTCATCTTTAACCTTTTCGTATTTGAGATGCCACTACTCTAACGGAGCTTTCGCTTTGTCGACGATACAAGTTATACCGCCTTGCTAATCATCGTTATAATGTTCTCCTACTGATTTTAAGAAACATTTTTTTTTCAATACACAATTTCAAACACATTTTGGGTGTCCTGATATCCTTATGTTGGGTAAAAGTCCCATGAAATGGGACTCGGGCGCAATGACGGTCCAGACGTAATGCTGCATTACAGATTGGAGGGATTAGCACGATTATGAGTTTAGATGACTAAACTCTGGTCGGGCCACAGCCGCGGTAGTGTAATAGATAGCTTTCGCTTAGCAATCAATTGCAAGAGGTTGCTTGCTCTTGATTGCGGGTTCGAAATCCGGCTGTCATGTGTGTAGTAAATATTCACCCTGGCATAATAAAGGCAAATCGGCCATAGGGTGTAAGATTGTGTGCCACCTGCGTTTAAATATTGGCTTTCTATGGTTTCAGAATGAGTCCTCGTTGAAGTGGATAAATGTCGCTTCTCTTCGTGATTTAACGCCACGTTTTCGTTTTATTCTGTATGTCTCTCGGTAGTACTTGTACTTGTGTCACCGATCGGGTTCTTCACTGGTTTATGACAAACACACAAGACATCGTGTAGAGCATATATCTTTAATGAAATAGGTTAATGAAGGTTGAGATGATGAAACAATGTAGTCAGATCACATACGACAAGTTGAAGGGGGCTGAAAAAAAAAAAAAAAAAAAATATTTATTATAGGGCAAGTGATGAAATATAGAGAAATATGCATTAAATATAACCAATATTTGAAAAAGTTATATTTTCAAATGTGAAAATATAAAAAAAGTTATATTTTCACATGTGAAAATATCAGATTCGGGAATACGCAAATTACGATTCCACCGTTTAATTTTTGGTTTAAACAATATTTATTTCAATCAAGTCATACATACAATCATATTTTTATATGGTACAGGATTTGATAAAAAGCAAATGCTTATAAACATCATCTCCCGCATGCAATTATGCCTGTGATGTATGCAGATGATAAGTGAAAAGAAAGGTCTATTAGCAAAGAAATGTGAAATAAAAAGAGTGAGGCATATGATAATAATAATAATAATAATAATAATTATAATAATAATAATAATAATAAGAGGAAGAAGAAGAAGAACAGGAAGAAGAAGAAAAAAAGAAGAAAAAAAAGAAGAAGAAAATGATGATGATGAAGATGATGATGATGATGATGATGATGATGATGATATTACACGAAAAAGTGTGTGAAAAAAAAAAAAAAAACATGAAAAGCCCATCACCGATCGACAATACCCAGTTAGAGAGGAGGTTAAATAAACCGCAGAGAAAACGTTTCGGTGCCTAACATGATATTGAATTAACATGAGATAGCGAGTTTCTGCAACTAGAGTGTAGTGACTCAGGCGAACCTTCCTGAATTCAGTATAAAATCTTGAACTTTTGAAAAAAGGGTTTCATTTTCTGTTTCTGTTAAGTTTGATTTACCATGTAGTAAGTCGTTTGTATTAAGATCATTAAGGTTGTTCGGGAGGTATCGTTCCCTAATTTGTGAGTAGTTAGGACATTGAAAAAAGAAATGATATGTACTTTCGTAGCTACCACACGAACATGATGAACTAGGTACAATATTCTTCTTGTGAAGATGTGCGTTTAACGAGCTACATACTATCCGTAGCCTGGCGTGTAGAATTTGCCCCTGACGTGTGCCAGTGTTGAAGTATTTAGGTGGCTTACGTAGTTCTCTGTTTAGTCTGAATTTAAAGGAAGCGACTGAAGGTGAAGTTTTTATATCATCAGGAAGTTCGTTCCATGCTCGGATGGTGGATGGGAAAAACGACTCATAGAATAGGTTTGTATTGGTTCTAAAGTTGCGGAAATCGTTAGCATTTCTCAGATTACGGGATGTAGCATCTTGGACACGCGGTGGGACCAAAGATTGGAGGTATTCGGGCGCAATGCCATTTAGAATTTTATTAAGTATTGTAAGTTTGTGCTTCGACCGCCTTGCCTGCAATGTCTCCCACCCAAGATCCTCATGAAGTTTCGAAATGCTACAGAGTTTCGTTGCACCTGTGATTATTCTGGCTGCTTCATTGTGGACAGCTTCTAATTTCTCTTTACACTCTGATGTAGCGTTATCCCAGACAGCATCGCTATATTCAAGTAGTGGGCGTATAAAGGAGTTGTATATTTTTTCAAGAGCAAGTCGGTTTATCTTGAATTTTAGAGCTCGTAAAAGATTAAGTCTGGACCAGGCGGTGGTTGTTATGTTACTTATATGTTCATTCCAACTACAATTTCTTGAGAAGGTAATACCTAAGTGCTTATGCGATGTAGTTTCAGAAATAACTGATCCATTCATAAAGAGAGGCGGGTGAAAAGGTAAAATCCTTTTCAACGTTAAGAGCAGTGAGAATGTTTTGGCAGCATTGAAATTAACTAACCAGTCGCACGCCCAAGAAGAGATATAGTCTAAGTCATTGTTTAAGGTTATTGAAGCAGTATTGGGATTTTCAACTATAATATATAAACTTGTATCGTCAGCAAACAATCTGACGGATGCACGAAGTTCAATAACTATGTCATTTATATAGATTAGAAATAATAAGGGCCCAAGTATAGATCCTTGTGGTACGCCTGCTTTGACATAGGTCCACTCAGATGCCTTGCCATTAAGTACGACGCGCTGTCTCCTTTTAGTTAGATAGCTTGAGAACCATTTTAAAAGATTTTTTGAGCACCCTATATCTCGAAGCTTGTGAAGTAAACCCCTATGCCAAACCCAGAGATTTGCCTGCTTGGCATAGGAGTGATATAGGTCTATAATTTGACGGGAGTGATCGATCGATCTTTTTTATGTAAGGCGGTAATATTGCCATCTTTCCATTGTGTTGGGAATCGTCCTAGTCGGAGTGAAGATGTAAAAATTGTTGAATAAGGTTCGGCAAGTATTTGGGAGCCTTCCTTGAGAAGACGAGGGCTCATGAGGTCAGGACCACAGGATTTGTTGACATCAAGAGCATCTAGAACTTCCTTAACTGACTGAGGAGAAATTTGGAGAATGTCTAGAAGGTCATGTTCTACAGGTTTGGGAGGGGTAAAGATTTGTTTTGGTCATCTATGTCTGACTGTGAAGAAAAATATTCATTTAGCATGTTTGCCTTTTGGTAATCAGTTTCAGCATATTCATTGTTTAAAGAAAGTGTGGGTATGTTTTTGTTTGTTTTTTCAAGTCCTAAGAGCTGTTTAGATGTTTTCCAAAATAATTTAGAGCTCAGGTTTTCGTTAATGAATACGTTTTCAAGTCTATCGAAATAATTTTGTTTTGATTTACGAATTAAGTCAATAACGTTATTGCGTATTACTTTAAATTGATTCCAAAAATGCAAGTTATTTGTTTTCTTGAATTTGTTGTAAACTCGACGACGTTTCCGAATCAACGACTTTATGTGGCAAGTTATCCAGGGGTAATCATTTGGTCTTATATTTACTATTTTGTTCGGTATTGACTTTTCAGCTGCATCGAATATAGCATTAGCAACGATTTGTACGCTGGTGTCGAGTTCTTTTCCCCTTATCTGTTCTGGTAGGTCATGTTCGCTAAGAATATGTCTAAATTTAACAAAGTCAGCTCTTTGATAGTTCCATATTTTACGTTTGTATGTTGTGGTTTTCGGTCGGATGAACTATAAAAGAACAAATATTGGGCAGTGATATCTTTTAAGGTTTGGAAATATAGGATCTGCGACACCGCTTGCTAAGATATTGTTTCTGTTGCGAGCAATAATTTAATAGTTTAATTTTTAATTTATACATAACTAAATTTTATAATCTATGCTATTGTTGACGCAATGAACGTTCACACATAATAGCGACGTAATGACGTGACGTAATGACGTCATTTAAGATTTTGACGTCGTATGCTTTAGCGCGCAACGTTACAATGACTACATGCAATATAATAAAAAGAAAATTCAAGTTTTTGTCGTGAATATGACTTTTATTTCATCTCGTGAAGTGAAAAATTATATATTTCATGAGTGCCGAAGGCACTCATGAAATATAAAAATTTTTCACTTCACTCAATGAAATAAAACTCATATTCACTCCAAAAACTTGAATATCCTCTATATACTTAACGACACTTCCAACGCTAACGATAGAGCTTATGCAATGATTTCAAAACAACTCAAGATATTGAAATGAAATTGCAGGGACGATACAAAAATTATGAGACGTGTACTGAAGGCACAATGATGCTTGCAGACTTTTATAAAGAAACACCCGGGCGTTTGAACACACCACACCTCGTTGGAAGTGTCGTTAAGTATATGACACATACATGATAACAAATGGTCATGATAACAAATGGTAGAGGATAGTATACTGTATACAACTTCAGTGGCAAAGTGCCCCACTTAGTTTTACATGTCTTACATAGCAAAGTATGAAAATGCACAATGGAAAATGAAACAGGGATAAAATATCAAAATACAACACTTAACATTGACAAATTGAGTCATGTTATCCTGGACAAAAACTAAGCTTCAAAACTCAGTTTCTTACTACTAGTAATTACACATTCAGATACTAATTAACAATGTCTGAGAAAAATAAGAGTAATTCATACCTGAAAATATACAAATATTTTAATGACATCTACATGACAACTAATCACTGCTGGAAATCATGTGACCGCAAATGTTTCCATATACACCAAAATGTAAACAAATGACGTCATCAGTTTTGTTTTCTTTCCAAATAACTTCAAGATACGCCTGTTGATTTTTATGCCACCTAGTGCATTCCATGGACAACCCTATTTGGAAGAATTTGAGCCATTGTTTGTGGCATTTCACCTGGCCAGTGTTTCAAACACTTCAAAAATTCACTTAAAATACGCTGTTACCCTACACACATAAGCTTTATTTCCTTCAATATCTTAAATATTAAATGTTAATCATTACATTGAAATTCATTACATACTGCTGTGGTATTATAAAAACGTGGGAAGTTTTTTTCATAACGGATAAAACCAAATTCTGCAATTTTACGAGCAGATTACTTTGCTAGATACCATGTACACAGCAAACCAAATTGATTCCTTCCACACAAACAAATTGTGTTCTTATTTTCTGTCAGTTTAATATTAAATTTTAAGTAGATGAATTTTGGCTCTCTAAAATTGATTAGGTCCAATACAATGACGGACATAGCCATGTTATCGCTAGTTCAGAAAGTACTAGATCATACAAACTGTGTGACTCTTTACCACTCATATCCATCAATGGTCTTTTAAATGTTTCATGTTGAATACCTTTTTCTTTCTTCATTTCTTTATTTACTATACCCGACAAAATTAGAAACGTAATGATGCCATTAACCAATTTTCCATAAAGCTCATAAGAATTAACAAAATTTTATGGATTCCATTTCATAGATATGCTATTCGATCACACTTTTGAACAATGGGCAAAAACTGTGCTTCAAAAATTAGCCATCAACCAGGTGAGGGTCATATGTTAAGTCACTTTAAAATTGCACCTTTTTTTACCCTCACTTTGGTATTTGCTTTAGATGTTTAGAATCTTTTGAGTACACTTCAACGACCCCAGACACACACTCTTTGCATCTTTTATTCTCATTTTGTTCAAACATGGACTCTTAAAGGGAAAGGCAAGGTTAAAACACAATGCATCTTAAATGAAAGTAGGTGCCTCTCTTAACAATTTGGTACAAGTTTTATTAAAATCAGATGGATATTGAGAAAGTTGTGTTGGTTTGAATATACGTTAATTTCTGTTAAAAGATGCGGCCATCTTGGATATTCATTAGGCTTAATGCCGTCATAAAGTTCTACTTAAATATGCATAATTAATAATAATGAAACCTTATTAATATTTTTCTGTTAATTTGTGTTACACTGGTTTGTACTATTGATTTACTATCAATTTTGGACGTATACCTCCATAAAAAAATTTGAAATATAGAATTTATTCATTGTTTATGGTTTTACAATTTTCTAATTAAATATTCACTTCGTTCCAAAACTTCAAATCATAATATCTCACTTAATCCTTGACCGATTTGAACAAAATTTGCACCAAAATGTTTCTTAGATTTAAAAGGTATTGTCGTTGAACGTTCTCCTTTAAGGCTTGGTAGCTCTTGTTTTAACCCTAATTTAAACAAAAATGCTTACTGGAGCTAAACCGTATAAGCCATGAAAAGTTTTAGGCTAACTTTTATTAGCTGTACCGATCAAGAGCGATCAAATTAGAACGATTCAAGTGGGTAATGATCAGGAAAAGGCGCAATCATAATGAAATTCCTATTGTTTATGAGAACACTGTTTGCGCAATGTCGGCGTTTAGTGTTCTTTTAGCGTCGTTTTGTTTTGATTTTCCAATAACGTTGCAAGCTGTAGAATCTTATTTTGTTGGTTTCTGCATAATTAAGTCCTAAAGCGGGTAAACATATTGTTCATTTTTATTTTTAATTTAAGTTATGCGACAATTGATATACCCAAATTCGTGTATAAGGTTAATTACATGTGAAAACGGTTATTTCGCTGTTGATGACGTCGCATTAATATACGCGACGTCAGTGCAACGTTTGGCATTAAACTGTGACGAAAAAGGCGGGAATATTGAACGGGTTTTCTCTAAATCTTCCAACGCAATTCGATGACCCCCAATTTTTATTTCAACTTTTGAATGGTTACAGCGTTTCATATCTATTGGTTTGATTTAATTAAAATCATATGCGTAGTTTAGGAGATATCGCAAAAATACATAGTTTTTCCAGGTTTGAAAACATGGCGGGAAGATAATTTTGCTTGTTATCTCCTCAGTTTAAAAGCAAATAGTATCAAAATTTAAGAAAATAACACTGATCGTATGTTTAAAGTGTTTATGCAAAAATAACACATATATTAAAACACATGTCCGCTACGAAAGCGATTTTCTGAGAAACATTAAAAAAGTTCTGATACCATGGAAACGAGGCCGGTGACATCCCACTTTTATTTCGATTTTAGTCCAAGGATACAATTATCTTGAAGCATGTGAAGTTTCATGAAAATCATATGCGGGAGTTTAATAATTATGTTTCCCTTTAAGCCGAATGAGCAGCTATTTCCCAATAAGTGCAAAACAGTAACCCGAACTTAACCAAAACTATGAAAACGTACATAAGGTTCAAACAGCACGAAAATTCGACTCCAAAACATAAAACAAATAGAACCACAACAGAAGTATCGCCTTGGAACAATCAGTAATACAAAAAAAAATGCTGGGGGCCTTAAACCAGTTTTTAGAGTCTCTCAAAGACAAGTTCACACGCTTCTAAATTAATGCAAAAAGTATGCAAAAAGTATCAGTTAGCTTTTTACACATATCAAAAACTTCTCCTTACCTTTTTATACTCACTTTTGACATGTAAAAGCATAGACTTTTCTACCGTCAAGAGCGCCATGTGCCCCAGAAAATGAACATACGCACAGTTTAATTCAACAGTTCTTGACAGAAAGTTTGCAGAATACGCACCAATTCTTCACATGTCAAAAATACACACGTGAATCTTGGTACCGTTTTTATATATTAAAAAAAGTTCTTCACAGATGTGGTGAATACGTACAAATTCTTCACACGACAATGATAAAAACGTATTAAATTGGAGCATACATGATACCCAAAAACTTATCGAAACTGGCATACATTTCTCAAAATTAATGTGGTGTACATGGGTGTAAATTTGCGATATGTTAAATGTGCGTGTCCGACAAACCTCCATTTTACCTGTCACAGTGCATCTAGTTTGAAAGTAGCATGTCTGTTTCAGGTCATGCTTAATTTGCATGTTACGCGCATGGAACTTATTCGAAACGTATAGACACACACCCGGGACACACCGAAGTTCTAGAAAGTTTTTAAGCATGTTTGATTTTTTTTTTTTTTTTTTTTTTTTTTTTTTTGGGGGGGGGGGTGGGGGGCGGCAAACGCGCCTTGAGCGCGCAGCGACTTACAGCGACGTATATCGACGTGCAACAAGCGTACACCAAGCGTAAAAAAACGCGCGTTTAACGCGCTTCTAACGTGTCTCCAACGTGCTCCTGGCGTTTTTTTGAATTTTACATTTTTGTCAACACGCCCGGTGCGCGTTTGGATTGACTGCTGTTTAAAATTATAGCAGAATAAGCCAACGCGCGCCGGGCGTGTTGACAAAAATGTAAACTTTGAATGATTCAACCTACGTCAGGAGCACGTCGGAGACACATTAGAAACGCGCTACATGTGTGTTTTGGTGTACGCTTGGTGTACGCTGGGTGTACGTTGATATACGTCGCTAAAGGTCGGTGCGCGCTCTAGGCACGTTTGTGTTTAATCATGCTTAAAATTTTTCCTGAAGCTGGGCGTGTCTTGTGCGAATGTCTTTTACGTTTTGAATAAGTTCCATGCGCGTTACAGGCGCGTTGAATACGCTATGAACGCATCTGGCTCACGTGTTATGCACGCTAGTGTACGCCACATGCGTTTTCAGATTTTATGAGATATTGCTTCCGTAGCGTGCCCTAAGCGTTTGTGAGACGCGCGTTGAACGTTTGCTGTGCGCCTGTAGCACATGCTTAGCGCGTCTGGGAAGTAACACAAACGTACTTCAACACTTTGAGATTTTTGTACGTCCGGCACACGTCTCAGTCAGGCGCTAATGTGTGACTGCTAAAGCGAGTTAAAGGAACAAATTATTTTTATACGTCCAAAATCTAAAGCATGTTGAGAGTATTCATATGCCAGACGCGCGTTTGGGTTATACGCTAACGTGTGACTGCTGATACATAATAAAGCCAGGAAAGCATTCAAAGATTCGTTCTCAATATTGAACAAAACCGAGAATGGCTATTTTTTTTTTTTTTTTTTTTTTTTTTCATCATATTTTAGCTGCAATTATGCACAAGTCATTTGTAACCACTGCTCATCCACCTACGGGGAAGGGCGGTGATTGTGGCATTTCTGCTTTCAGTGCCCTGCTATAAGCCTCACACACAGGGGGCAAACTGGGGGTCAAAACTTTGCTCTTTGGCCTCACCTTAGAAATAGAAAATTGCCCTAGAGTAAGGATCCTAATGCATAAAAAACCTCGTAATTCCCCCTGCACTGCGGATACACTCGACAAGTAATTGCTCTGCACTTAAGCCCGGCTATCCCCCACCCTTCACCGTAGGTATGTGTGAGGGGGGGGGGGGCAATGGTTACAAAGGACTGGTGCATTAGCAATCAATACATTTATCGACGAAAGAATAGAAACATGATGACTTTTGTTTTAGTGTGGAGGGTATCAATCCACATTGCATGTGTATAGGGATGCAATGTCAATGATGTTGATTATCTTTTTTCATGTGGCACTTAGCATATTTCTGTAAAATGGAGGTAATTGTCCTTTGAAAAGAATGTTATTTTACCTCTAAGAAAGGACGCATTGTTGCTGGAAGAATGAATAAGGCCCAAAATAAATATTTGGTGTACATGGCAACAAACAATTTTGATGATGGGAATGAGGTGTTTACACAAACAAAACACTTTGAAAGATTAGCTCGCACATAGTTAAATAAATCTGATGTATCTGCATGGACTGGGCATATTCATCCATCATTATCCCTCAGCATTTGAAAGAAAACTCGATAGACTTACCTAGACCCGGTGGAAAATGGCGGCTTCTTGTTTACAATTTGCACATATCATAAACATTGCGTATCACGTGATTCCCAGCAGTGTAATGGCAGAAGAAAATCAAGACTGTCAGTGGCAAAGTGCGAAGAAGCTTGCAATCGAACATGCAGATTACATGTATTGTTAGTAACGGCACATATGTTGTTATAAAAGATAGATCAATAGAGAGAATAGAATGGGAGTTGAACCATTACACGAGGCTCAAATGGACCACACGGCTCACCCGAGATATAAAATGTTTAAGGAGGTAAGTATTCAAGGTAAGTATTTCCTATTTCAGGTGGCTAAAACACAAGGACCAATCGAGCAAAACCGCTCGATTGACTTGGCTAGTACTGTGACACTTGTCGTCTTTGTTTTGCTTGACGCTTGCCGGTAGCCACTTTTACCTATTGTGAAACAGCCAGTCATCTTGCTCTTGACACATGTTATTTTCATGTTTTATATCTTGACTTGTTCTGGTATCTTTGGGTTGGTATTTTAAATATGAACCGCTGCGTAAGAAAACCAACATTCTGCATATGCAAAAACAAAGGCCCAGATCAGTCGTGCAGTAACTGCACGGCTGATCTGCGCCTTTGTTTTCGCTCTATAGATAGTGCAATACCTCGTCTTCTTAAATCTGAAATTTCAAGGTTCTAGCCTGCTCCTGAGATTGTATAAGCCGGTTTGTGTTGGACCTGGTTGGAAACCCAAATTGTTAGTTTTCTCACACACAGGCTCATATAATAGTATCAATGCCCAGCTTTCCATACTTGCTTTACCACACTTTCAATCTCGTATATCTCAAAGGCAAGCATCTATTCCAATCTTCTGACGCAACAGTAGGATTGATCCTGCAGCTTCATTCCCACCAACTATCTGGGCTGATATCTTATTTATTGTATCTTGATTTAATAAAATAATAGTAGCTGGTTAAAGAAGAGGTACAAAAACATGCGCGCAAATGCAACACTTAAACTAAGAGCAATTGATATACATTTCTGTGCGCAAATGAAAAATAAGCGCAAAAGATTTTTGTGTAATAGCAACTAGGGGATAAGAAGTTCATGTTTTCGGTCAGATTGGACCAGGGCACTGGTTTCGTAGGGAACAGGCCGCTACCAAGTTAGAAAACGGAAATGTTTGCACACTCGTAGTTTTATTTTCGATGGAATCTTATTCTATAGCAGGTAATGAGGACATCTATAAAATGGTAAAAATGTGCAAGTAGGCAACGGTCAAGAAAAGGCGCAATCAGAAAGAAATTCCCATTTCAAATATAAACAAGCAATAAGAAAAATCATGTTAAAATATAAAACATAGGTACCAACGTATACCATGTGTAACGGACAGTAGGGTGAGCAGTTATTGAAGTAAGGTGGCCACAGTGCTAGCTTGGAAAGACAAAATAAATTTCTGGCTGCGAGGCTAGCTTGTTGACCATTCAGGTCTTCTTAGCCTTGCCCAGAAAAAGTGGTTCAAGTCGAACCACCCTTTGATATATGTACAAGTCATAGTGGCTTTAATGCTTGGGTGGTTATATTTGAAGCACTTTTTGGATGTCATGAAATCCTAATTTTGGGTAAAGTCCCATAAAATGGAGGCAATGTCTCGGCATGACCATAGCTGTTGATTGGGACATTAACACCGTCTATCATCACTACCGGAAATAGCTGACCCGCAAAGTGAAAGTGGACTGGCACGAAATGGCGAGCGGTGAGTGCTTATCCATATTTTTGTTTTATTGTTTGCTTCTGAACAGCCGATGAAGGTTAGGCTTATTGCTACAATAATTATTCAAATGTTTTGCACCTTTATCATATTCTGTGTATCGAAATAACTTAGTTTTTTGCAAAAATATCACTGCCTGGTCGCGCCTGAGAAATCGTCTTGTCACGAAAACAGGTGTTTATTTAACGATCACACTGAGCTTCTTTGGGTTCGAAGCTTATTCTCTACTTTTATTACCCTTTTGGGTGATTCTCAACTCATATCCGGCCTTTTTTTGATGAGAATTTGTTCCGATGTTGTAAAACAAAAGTGAATGTGGTATACGGCGAATAGTTGTTTATGACAAAAGGTATGGACGGCGAATAGTTAAAAATGTGTACGGCGAATAGTGATAGAACATCGACGAGATCTAGGCATATTTCATGATTTATTCTTAACACTAAGCCAAATGTTGCATATTTAAACAGTTAGTGGGTGTATGGTTCGTCTGTGTGCGCGAGGCGAAAATTCGCGAGTGTTGAAGAGCGCAATATCGTTCACACATTAGGTCAAACCATACACTATTATTAAAGTAAATATGGGCATATGACAACCTGCAATTTGTGTCTGGTTTTCAAAAACGACGTTTTATACAAATACGACATCGTTATGCACTAGTCATTTGTGACCCCGGACCCCCATCCCCGGGACAGGGCGGCGGGTAACCGTGGAAATGAGCGGGGATTCACTTTCAAATTATCTTAAGTAGGGCGTGGGAACTACCCGGGGTTTGCACTATATATGTGCAAAAAAGCAGTGCAATGAAAACATAGCAGACTGCGGATGAAAACAGCAGTTGTTTTACCAACAATTTGTCCCCACAAGGCGGGACTTTTAGCAGGGATCTGCTGGACCAAAAGTCAAAGTCTTCTGAATCTTCTATCAATCTATTTTGCTCAAAACTTAGATTATGGGCACACGTTAGAACTGCCTCAGCGAGGTGGTCCTAACGAGTACCCACAATCTATGTTTTAGAGCAAAAACTTGAGGCAGTTCTAACGTGTACCCACAATCTATGTTTTGAGCAAAAATAACAAAATAGGTATGCCCCAGTAAACCCCAGTTATACTATATAAAAGTGGAGTTTAGTGGGGTATACATTTCACGGACATGTTATCCTGATGTGTATTATTTCTTTTTCAGAAATGGACTAATCTCTTGATGTGTCGGGGATTGAAGAAAGCATCCATGTAGCCCACTCCTGTGAGTGTGGCTACTTTACCAGGGACAGGTCGAACTATAATAGGCACATCAAAAAATGCAAGTGGCATTGTCGACTTGGACCGTCAACAAGCACTCCGGCAAAAGCGATCCGTGACAGCCCAACTCAGGAAGAAACTTCAGCCTGTCCAGGAAGTAGTCAGCAGCCGACGTCTTCCGGAAGTAAGCAGCCAACGATCAGCACTGCAAGACAGCCGTTCATTTGTGATACGTGCGGGAAGGTCTTCAAGACCAATTACGGGATGAAGCTTCATATCAAATCAAAGCATGCTATGGAGTTCAAGCATAAATGTTCTATGTGTGACAAAACTTTTAACCAGACAGTTCCGTACAGATACCATTGCTCCACCCATTTGAATGTCCAGATAGATAGATGCCCCCACAGCAAGGCCTGCTTCTCCTCTCATGGCTCATTAGGTCGTCATCTGAAGACATGCTCAATGAACAAAGATACTTTTGAGAAATTTACCTGCGAGACATGCGGAGCATCATTTCCCCATAAGTATCGACTTACATATCGTACACATCAGGCGCCTTAGATTTAAGAAATAGATCTTAAATCTAAGGCAACGTTTTTGTACACTATTTACTTGCATGTTATTTGGAGTAGAAGCCATATGTTGGAATATGTATTGCCTGTTTTATTGTTTACTATTATTACATATTAATCACCTCGATCGAGGAAAAAAAGCTGTTTTCTGTCATTAAATGTTCGTTTTTATGTTGGTTTTGATCGCGGGGTTCCTCTTACTCTGGGCGCTTTGAGTGGACTGCTTTATTTTATCGTGGCACTCCCTACACGTTCAATTTAAATGATTTTTCGAGAACTATTCGCCGTACACATCTTTGGGATTATTTAACTACAAGCCGTACAAACCATGCTCTATTCGCCGTACACATGGGACTTTTTGTTTTGGTGAATATTTTGCTTAATTCTTAGATTTGGGTTTATAAATTCTAAGATACATTCATATTCTATATTCTCTCTAGCTCAGTACTCAAGAACTCGAAAATATCCGCATATATTTCAGATAAATTGGTTGTAAATGTCAAAAGCATGTTCTGTTTATGGGACCAGCCGTCGGATCATCGCTCCTCAAATCTCTCGGTCTTGTCAATTAACAAAACTATCTACTTACAACAAAAGCTTTATATATCCACTATTTATGTGTAACAAAAGATCTGAAACCATTTCACGTTTTAATCCATCAGAATCGATTTTTTTACGAGCTATCACATTTCGTGCCAGTCCACTTTCACTTCGCGGGTCAGCTATTTCCGGTAGTGATGATAGACGGTGATTAAGCATCAATTCACATAAACAAACGGATCTCATTAAATCAATGACATTACGAAAACATGCCCATATGATATACAGTATTTTTTTTCAGGTCAAAAATCGATAATTTTCAGAGGAAAGTTTTTGATATTTTTCTTATTTTTGCTCAAAACATAGATTGTGGGTACACGTTAGAACCGCCTCGTCGAGGCGGTTCTAACGAGTACCCACAATCTATGTTTTGGAGCAAAAATAAGAAAAATAGGTGTACCCCTGCATACCCCAGTTTTACTATATAAAAGTGGGGTTTGAGGGGGTACATATTTCACGGACATGTTTTCCTGATGATAATGCTGTGTACATTTAAGCATATAACTATGGATGAGTTTGAGATTGACATGATCACACCTTTCAGTATCAATTGTACTTGTAATATAACACTGTTTTTCTTTATAAATTTTGCGAATCAATTCACCCATGGCGGATGACAACAAAAACATGAAAGCGGTATATGTAGATGCCTGATTCGCTATCTTTACTCATATTAGACATTTCCAACTTAATCCGATATTGATATTGGAGTTTGACATTGGAGTTCGGATAATGTTTTTGGTGGATATTCTCAAGGACAACATGTAAACTAATAGATGAACACATTGTATACAAACATGTTCATTCTATCGGTTTATCGCTTATTGATGAGCCATGCTGTGTTAAGAAATAAGATTACGGCACTGAGGTCATAATAAATGTGTTAGCCCACCTCTTTTCAGCGGCCCTTGGATGGTGGGCACCCAGGGTGGACAAAATATATCGGGTTGGAGAACTTGTACAGATGCACACCACCGCATGCGTCACTAGACATTTCCTTCTTGCAAGCAAGTATCAAGACCAGTGACGCTATTTCGCCATTGCTTATTTATGTTTGGTAGGCAAATGATTTACCGACAATGCATAAACGCCGGTCCTTGCAATATGTCTTGCACTAAGGTAGGACTGTTCAAGGTCTCAATATTGTTCGAAACCTTTTATTATACTCAATATCAAGGTAGAGTATGTGCAACAAGCAAAGCTTCTTATAAACCTATGTGCATGCATATTTTCATTATTATTATCTTAGTTAACAAATTAACAAGACGGTTGATTTTGTTATATATTTAACGCACGGCTAAGACCGTAAAGTGACTGCGATATATTGTGCTTCGCTTACGCATGCGTGTTACATTGTATTGTTTTGTCACGGCTCAACAGAACAAGACCAGGCGCAAGGGACCGACCAGAGTTCAGATAGCTTTACCATAAATGATGTGGTAGATATAAACGACCGACATTACTTCAACTTTTTTCCCATGGACGCAAGGCATCAAACCATATTTTCAAATTTTGTATCAACAGATAAAGGTGCATATGTGGGTACAATGGAAATAGGATGACCCTTTTCAAGCCAGTTTTTACAGACGAAGATGTGTCTACCTGTTTTAATAATGAGCCCCGTCGTAAGAAAACCGGAATTTTGCGCGGCTCAATTATTCTATTACATGAGACAAAGTGGAATTATGTATGCCAACATTAATATCGCACCATAGCAGTACAAGTTATCAGAGATTTTTAAGAATTTTAAAATTAATGGAGGTTTTTTTCATGACGTGCCCCCACCTCACCACTTTGGTATGTTTTATGAATGTGAAAACCACACTTTCTGACAAATGAATTGACGGGTCAAGGGTGTAGGACACGCGTAGAAATAAACAAAGACGGTGAAAATTTTATGCACTGAGGAAACATTTCTTTCAAAATAAACTTAAAATTGTAACACTATAAACTATGAATTCATGTTGTCGACGATCACATATCAGACTGCATTAAAA
Source organism: Rugalucina vietnamica (assembly GCA_964017185.1). NCBI lineage: Eukaryota > Metazoa > Mollusca > Bivalvia > Lucinida > Lucinidae > Rugalucina > Rugalucina vietnamica. The sequence goes on from OZ024880.1 coordinate 8,869,382, forward strand.
GCGCTGTTGACAAAGAATTGTAAATCAAGGGAAAGTGTTATTGTACATTTTACCCAAAGATGTAATGTATGCTCTTTAAAAATGAACATGATATACGAAATTAGTTTGAAGCACGTTTCGCATGTCATTACATCATAATGTAGGATGGAAGACCAATTGAAAATAGCGGCAACGTCCTGACACGAACATAGCTGTTGGCTGGTGTGTAAAACAAACCAAGCAAAGAGCACAAACACACATTCCGCAAACGGTTTCTTTTTTTTTCTTGACCTAGATTGTTACAAGTACATGTATATGCATCGTGTTTTACATATTTCAAGATGAAATAAAATAATTCGACTCCAATTTTCTGTCCTTTACGATAAATCCCTGCTAGTGCCATTGTTGTTGTTTCGTAGAGTTCCGCCGTTGACTGTTCTGCGAACTGGATAACAATAGTTAGGTCACTAATGGGCGAATAAAAGTTGTCACTAAAATTCTAAAAGTTTGGGTGCAACTTTACTCATTTGTGTTAATTTCTTCACCAGTATCAGAATATCATTGTCTACACATATATGACCTTCGCAAGAATGAAACGTTGCATTTGGGTCTCCGGATAGCTCACTCAGTAGCGTCGATGGTTTCTATTTACCTACATAGGGGTCGAATCCCATTGGCGACGCCAGTAAAATGTCGATAATTGATAAGCCTATTAAATTGTTCCTGCATCGGCATATTTCAATGGTTTGATTGTCACCTTCCGGGCACTATGGTTTCGCGGGGTATTTCCCTACCGAACATCGAGAACTGCTGTGGCTTCCCCACGACCGCAACGTCGGTGTCTAAGAAGCAGAATTGCTTAGCCATTCATAATTACTTAGCCTGACGTCTGTTTCTTGCAAGCCAGATAGATTTGCGTGATTCGTGAGAGGAAACAATTAAAACATACTATGGCCTTACAGTAGCATGCATGTGATCGGTGCACAAGACCAAAATAAGATCTGTGTACTATTGTTGAATTGAAAAACTTCAGATACCTTCAGAAAAACGTATAAAACTTGGTACGAAAGTTATCAAACACATTTGATCGTGTACAGGTGCCTGAAGTATAGGGTTTTCACCAACTTAGTTGGACAGCCTTGAGATACCCCCCAGAAATCGATTAAAGTTTCTCGTACATCGTATATCCTATCTCAGACTAAGTTGGAAATGTCTATTAAGACTTTCTGTTCAAATGAAAATACAACGTCTAATCCATTTACAAAATTTAGTATTACTGTGTATTAACATGGAGTGCTCCTTAACTATACAAGAGTGATCCGTGTTCAAAAAGTGTGTTCCGTTGTACTGTCGATACCGTGACTCCATGAACGTTTGAATAAGCTCACACCAGAGTTGATGAAAATTGTTTCTCGGTAAGGTCGCAAAATATGCATATTAACTCTCTTTTTTTCATAACAAGGCCCAAACATTAAACAAAATATTAATTTTATTTTTGGTGTCTGTTTTCAATTTGTCCTCTCGAATTCGTCCTTGGCTTTACATTACCTGTAACATACCTAAGCAAATTATACCACAGTAACAAAATGAGATTCATCTGATGAAAAAATAAATCTCTTTTTCTTCTCCATTTCTGCCGAAAACAGTGTTTGTTTGAATTGATGCTTAACGTCCTAGTCAACAGCTATGGTCATGTTGGGACGTTGCCTCCATTTAATGGGACTTTTACCCAAATTTATGATGACATCGAAAAGTGCATGAAACATAACCACCCAAGCACGCTAGTAAGGCACATATGGATGGTTTAACTTGAAACCACTTTTCCGCCTTTTCAAGGCAGGCTGAAACCTGGACGGTTAACCAGTAGTAAGATGATCAGTCAGTAGCATAGAAGACAGAAGCAGCCCATCTATTTCTTTTAGCCCCAATGGACGAAGGCCCATATTCCTACCCGACCTCCATTGAAAACAGTGCTTAAACATTTTATCCAATTCTTATAGAGACTTGGATATAATAATATTTTCCGCGAACATCCCATGTAGAGCAGCCACAAATCTGAATTTTACCAGGTGATGACAGAATATTGTTTCTTCATGTGTCAAATAACGTCATGTTAGAAAATATTTCCACGTATGCAAAAAGCACCTATATGTATAATGTAACACATACAGTGAATTGGGGGTTTTATGTGAAGTAAGTCATGATAATTAAAATCCAATCTGGTTATGGGTAAGATAAAAATCTATCGTAATTTTGGCTTTAGAATTTGGGGTGATATATTAGATTTATTTTTGGTGGGAAATGATTTTCGTTTGATGATAATCATGGCATTTTCAAAGGCAAATATAACTGTTCTGGAGTACGTAAATTCGCTATTGCATTCGTCCATATCGTAATAAGATCATAATGATACAGTGTATATGTCTTTTGCAGGCAAAATGCGTGTGCCATATGTTTTGTTTCTCTTGTCCATGTTGGTGTTTGATCCTGCAGTCCACGGTGATTCCGCCAATATGGCAAACAGCCGCACCCACTTGGACCTCGCCGCAGGATTCACCGGAAGTCGCTCCCCTCCGGCACGCGCAGTTTACGCATCCAAGATGGCGCTGAGTAGAATCTGGAACAAGGCAGTACACGTCATACGCGTAAAGGAAAATGACGTATACCTTCTTGTTCGTGGTTTCAGAGCCGACGCTGTTCACGATTTTCAGACATTCAGGCCTACAGAAAGGTGGACGGATTTCGGCGAGGGGGCAATGTTTGGGCAGTCTGGAAACAAAATAGTTCGGTTGAATTCCGGGAGAGATAGGTCTTTGCCCGTGTTAGAAATAACGCATGACAAGCCTTATAGTAAAACTTCAGTAGTTTATGTTGACAACCTGGAACAGATGGAGAATGTTTACAACTATATCAAGAAAAACAACTATCTGGTAAAACCCTGATTCCATATAACGAGAAAATAATCACATTTGCGAAGGACTTGTGTTTTTGGATATACGTATATATTTACGGGGATTGGGGAAGTAGTCCAAAGGGACAAATACAAAAACAATATTGGTATACATTGAATGTATTATGAAGGACGTGATTTTGATTATATTTACGTGGTCGGTTTTACGAACAATAATTACTGAGAAAAAACAACAACAAAATTTAATGTCAAAGTGGTGTCTGATATCAAAATATTCTGGTGAGAAGTGAAATATAATAAATGAGAAACTCAACGTGTTAGTATTTCTGAAAAAAAAAAAAAAAAAAAAAAAAAACACTACTCATAAACAACTAAAGTGAAAAATTAGGAAAAGGCAAAGATGTCCGAAACAGCTGTTGGATTTACAAAACACATTTTTATATTTTTAGGGAGCAGCTTTGTCCCTAAAGGTGGTCGCTCAACCACCCATAATATGTAAACAGTATCAAAACAAACCTACAATGTAACAGGCAATGTAACGTAGCGAAAATAAAGGCGCTGATCAGCTTCGGGGTTACTTTGTTTTTGCATAGGCAAAAATCCAGTTTTCTCACGATGCGGTCTATTTTGTCTTTCTGGTTTCACCAAATTAGTCTCAGTTATGTGGTTATTCTGATTTCGATCCTCAATATCTTTGTGTACGGACTCCGTGTCTGACGAAACATTCAAAGAACGTTGCATACGTGTCACTGCTGAAATGGTGTACATGCACACGTACACCCCAATAATAATACAATTATGTATCATTATAGTGGCCGCATTGTTTATTGTCGCCTCCCCGTGACCAACATTGTCCCTTTTTGACAAATATATTAACCAAAATGATCTTTGGCACGACATATTTACAAGATGACATCATCATCACACAATGAAAGAGGTGTGGATTTTATCTATTATATTGTACATATAAACATTGGATTCCTTACGGCCTTTTCCGAAACGATGAAGATTAAACTGACATTAAACAAGTCACCTGCAGACAATGTATGCACCAGCTAAACTAAAATTTCTGAAGATATGCTGTGAAAAAAAGATATAACAATGTTCCATTATGAGCACAATTGTAAACAGTCGATTTGTATGGAAGCCTGTTGGTAACTGCGTAGCTGATCAGCGCTTTGTTTCCACTTCTCAAGTAGCACAGTCCCTCCAGCTCCTTAAATCCGAAATATCAAGCTTGCGTCCTTTTTCTGTGATTTTACATGCCGGATTGTGTTGGAATTGGTCAGAAACCCCCAAAGACGTGTAATTGTGGTGACGCGGCTTAAATATAGTCTCCTGTAAGTATCAATAATTTGCCTGTGATGCTCTCATCATGACTAAGTGCGAAAACATGCTGGTCATACCATGGCAATTTATTATTCGAAAAGGTCAATGCTTTTTTTTTTTTTTTTTTTTTTTTTTTTTTTTTTTTTTTAAGGTAATTTTACTTTGATTTATTTTCAATCAATTTTATTTTACTTATCAATCAATGGATTTTTGTATTTTATTGATTTCTTTGTTTTTGTTACTATTCATTTATTCGATTCGTCGTGGCTTTGTGGAACTTAATGTACATATACAAAACAATTGAGGAATATTTAACTTATTTCGATTTTATTGCAAAAGGTATAATTTTATCCACCAAAATAATTAATAAATATGCAGCAGAAATATCACTGTGCAAACATTCCATCAGTTTAGAGCGCTTCTCGCAAATGCAGAAACAATGGAACACCCCACACTCCGGTGTGCAAATTTTACTCGGGGTAAGCAAATAGCGCATGCGAACGCAAATACAACCGGAGTAAATTTACATATGGGTAAATTTACTCCTGGGTCTGACCAGATGCAAATTGTATTTTTACAAATACCCACGTGTAAATTTTACTATTATGTGAACGCAAAGTAGGATTTACCCATCAGTATTTATATTTCAAGTCAATATCTGCTTTTAGATAATAAATTTTCATATTTTTTGTTTTTAGCTGATTATATGACAGTTGCTGAGACTGTTGACATCGTTGCTAAATAGGAGTTTATTGCCATTCAACACATTTTAGATCATATGGAGTGCAAACAGCCACATTATTTCTTCATCATTCTTGGTGAGGATTCATTTAACAGTAATTCCTTTTGAAAGGCTGATAACGGGGAACTGTATAACTGCTAAGGTTAAGCCTACCATTCCATGATCCTCCTCTGCTGCTGCTGCCAAAAGTCCTACAAGAACACCTTGAAGCAGCCTCTTCTTGTTTTGCAAATACAGAAAACTTAAATGAACAGGTTTAATCCAGAAATGATTTATATACAAAAATACTCCTGGCGATAAAACCCATGTGAACGCAAATTGAATTTACTCACAGGTTGATTTGCACACTGGAGTATATTTACAAACCGGAGTATATTAACACGCGTACATTTTTGCGCATGCGAATTGGATTTTAGACGCGTAAACTTGGAAACGGTACATTTGACCAGGGTGTTTTCGATATGGAAGTGTGAATACATTGCCCTCATTTAATTTCGGTCTAAACTTCCTTTGGTTATTTTCAAGTTTTTAAATATTTTGATATGAATGAAATTTTTTTCAAGTTTTTAAATATTTTGATATGAATGAAATTTTCTACTCTATATTCGCCCAACATCATGTAGATTTTGACAGCAAATCAAAATGCCTGGGTTATAATTGAAGTATACAGGGTGTCCCAAAAAAACGTAGCCGCTACAAAAAAAAGTGCATAGATTTTTAAATAATACAGATATAAGCAAGATATTTTACACAGTGGTAGTGCTATTATAATTGATTCTGAATCTGACATCCATTTTGCTAGGTATTGCTTCGTTAGCAAGTGGCATCATATCAAATCGATGATGTCATTTCCTGCTATCTGCTGCAACTTGCATTGCTGGAAATTGAAAAAAGTAACAAAATACAATATCCAAGCATTTTCAAGCCTTTATTCTCCCTTAAAATGTTATAAAGAGGAGGAAGTAACAATTATTATTAGAAAAACAAATGAGTTTGTTAAACATGGGCAAAATGTGGTGAAAAATAGAAATTTTATTCCAAAATGGGGAGTGAACGACCATAAAACGTGTCATGTAAAATTTTCATTGCTCCAAATGGGGTCATTTAAACTAAAGGTGGTCATTTTGGATATTAGGCGTAGTACATAATTGCAATTAATATATATTTAAAGACATAGTTTTTAAGCATACTGCTACTAAGTTTGATTGAGTTTTCTGTAAAAATGAAATAAATAGTAAAGTAAACATATATTACAGCGGACACGTTTTTTTGGGACACCCTGTATTAGGTCCACTGTGATTGGTTAAATGCGGGGTGGGTATATAATGCAGTACTTTTACGCAGTAGGAATGGCTATACAGGAAAATGCAGCAACAAAGAAAAAGAAGGTTACACAGCTTATTGTACAAAGAGTAAAAACGCAAACGCTTATTGCAACGATAATATATTATAATAATAATCATCTGCGACTGGCTTCACTGCATTACCAAAACTTGCCCATGCAATATACAGAGATTTTTTAAGCTTTAAAAATTGAAAAATTTTTCAGCTGAAATTTTTTGATATTTTCCTTATTTTTGCGCAAAACATAGATTAAGGGTACACGTTAGAACCGCCTCGACGAGGCGGTTCTAACGAGTACCCGCAATCTATGTTTTGGAGCAAAAATAAGAAAAATAGGTATACCCTACATACCCCAGTTTTACTATATACAAGTTGGGTTTAAGGGGGTATTCATTGCACGGACATGTTTTCCTGATGGTGTGAAAATAATGAGTTGGATGTAACTATAAAATAGATTGTATATATTTTCCTTGTAAAAGGTATGAAGGAAAAAAGTATAGCCTAATTCGTGCCTGTCAGTTTCGTTGATAGTGATCCAGTCTTAATTTTTATTTGCTATAACTGCAGCTAGTGTTGTGCCGTGTGGCGGCCCTAAAAAGTCTCCCCGTACATCATCCATAGTGCAGGTTATATTTTCTCTTTGGTCCTTTGAGATCAGCGAGGCTATTCTGAGAAATCAGAAATTTATTATCGGCTAAGATTCATTTCCTTACCATTGTTTAATATATTTGGTCCCATTCTTAGTATCGACTACCCTGTTCAAAGTTGCAAAATTTCAGTAATTCTCTTTGGCTCCATGTTGCCAAACCTAAAGGGCCACTGACGAGACTTAGATAGTCGAAACCGCGGTATGGCCCATCCCTCTTTTCATTAAAGTGTTCACTGATCTTTATTTATTTATTTATTTATTTATTTATTAGAAATTTCTCGACACACATATATATACAGACAGTTCAATACATTTGTATTCATACATATAACAGCATTCTAATGTATATATATAAGCATCAAAGGATCGGATGGTAGGCGTAGCCTATATTTATCCTTTCCCAAGACGGTGAAATAATGACAGGTTTTTTATCGAGTTGCTATATATTTGAGCATACATATACATGCTAGATTTCAAAACAATGTTTATAGAAGAATAAGAAGAAGAAGAAGAAGAAGGAGAGGAAGAAGAAGAAGAAAACAAAAGAAGGAGAAGAAGAAGAGGAAGAAGAGGAGGAGGAAGAAGAAGAAGAGAGCTTGGACTACTCGGTAAATTAGTACAATGCACTAGCAGTCGGGTTATAATTATAATAAGATGGTAAAAGCGGAGATCTATATGTGAAGGCAATGCGCTATTGAGCTGGAGAAAAAAAAAAAATAAAAAAAATCCATTATCAGACTGGAGTAATCACTCTGTAGTTTGTTATTGTGGTCACGTGACGCGCTGTGTATTGGAAATGAGACCACGCGACTGACTAGGTGAACGATCAATGTCGGCGGCGTGTCGCAGGTCAAATATTAACGGATTTGATTTAGTATGCAACGGTGAAAGAATGGATTTATGTAAGTATTTTAACTGCTACTAGTTCAGGATATTATTGCGTTCAATAATTGCCGACCGATTCATAGTTAGTGATTGCGTGGGTCATTTCAAATTTAAGTTCTTTGTTGATCGATTTTGTGAGTTTCACTTTTGGTAAGTTTCGAGTTTCTAGTTTAAAAAAAAAACGAGTTTCTTGTTAAAAAAGCGAGTTTCTAGTTAAGAAAAGCGAGTATCGAGTTAAGAAAAGCGAGTTTCTAGTTATGAAAAGCGAGTTTCTAGTTATGAAAAGCGAGTATCGAGTAAAGAAATGAAAAATCGAGTTTCGAGTTAAGAAAAGCGAGTTTCGAGTTGAAAAAAGCGAGTATTGAGTTAAAAAATGAAAAAGCGAGTTTCGAGTTAAGAAAAGCGAGTTTCGAGTTGAAAAAAGCGAGTATCGAGTTAACAAAAGCGAGTTTCGAGTTGAAAAAAAGTGAGTATCGAGATAAGAAAAGCGAGTATCGAGTTAATGTTTTTTGTTGTTGTTGTTGGTGGTGGTGATGTTGGTGTTTCCTTATTTCCAATATACATGTATGTACAAAAGTTTCAAATGTGCCATGTCATTTAAGAAATGAATTTCATTTTTCTGGTGTTCATGGAGCTATGAACCGCAGTGGGTCGCGTGCAAAGTGAATGAACCCCGAAGGGGTTCATGTAAGCTTTGCTAGCGTCCCACTGCGGTTCATAGCTCCATGCACAACAGAAAAATTAAACTCATTGCTTATATTTACATTCATTTCTCTCTATCGCTTGTTGAAAAATCACCAAGGCGGTCACATTTACCAGCAAACAGAGAATCTACACACAGCATGTGTTCAAACAGCGGAACGGCGTCGACGTTTACAACGTCCAATAAGATTGGCGAGATTCATGTTTTTTGACGTCAAGTTTGGATAACGTCACGTCGCGTGACACAATGTTGTTCATGGAAGTATGAACACAGATGAACATCTAATGGTTCATCTAAGGAGGTTTTAGAAAAATAAAAATATTTGTACATAACGGATTGATCTGAGGCTCCAGATCTGAGGTCGTCGAACGTCATTTCATTAAAGTCAGATGTATAGTTAATTACATCGCGCCATTTTGAACGTGCGTTGCGCAGGTCGAATCGTCAGAAATAAGGCACGACAGTTACCCGTGTTAACTCGTTTTTCGTATGATTTCTGCCTAGAAAGACTTAGAAAACAGCATTCTGTATCAGTTTCTTCTTCATTTTGGTAGCTTATTTTCATAGCAGCTGTATGCAAAATTAAACCGAAAATTTGGTCATCAGAAACCATTATGGCGTCCGTGACTTCCGCGAAAAATAAGAGGCAAAATAGACCAGGCCAATGTTTTATAACCTGTTACATGTGTTACTCTGTGTAGTCATAAGACAACACAAGTAACCAACCAAAATTCACTGTCGGAAAACTTCCACTTCTATAAACAGAAAAGAAAACACGCTTTGATATGACGTTTGGTAGCAAATTGAGCCAATCTAGAAATGATAGGTTAGGCAAAGGTCCACATTGGTTGGCGATAGACTTCTATTTTATGAAGGTATGGAATGTAAACATGTATTGTATCTTCAACAGATCTGTTACCAGTTTTAAGATACTGGTCCCCAACTCAGGCATGTAGCAACTTTATCAACAACAATGGGTTTTTACCGTCTTGCATTCTTTAGTTGCCTAGCAACCAGACCTGACATTGTGATACGCATTTGAAAGAATCACTGAATAGCATATTAAACTTTGTTTGTTGGTACATTAGAAATGCAAAGGTGGTAAATAAAATATAATTGTTAGATCCCTTGGAAGCAGTAAAACATTCAAAGAGAGGTGGGCCATATTGTACAATTTCGGGTAATGAACCTTCGTCAGTGACCCTTTACAAAACTGGCAGCGAAAGCCAGACATTCATGATTGCTGCAATTTCAGGAATTTTCATCAGTATATTCTAAATCAAAGACTAATATTCCCAAAGGGGCCAAATATTCAAAAAATCTGTTAGGATGATGATTCTTAACGTACACTATATTTGAAATACTCCAAATATCTTCACTGATCTCAAAGGACCAAAAGAAAAATATAATCTGCACTATGGATGATGTACGGGGAGATTTTTTAGGGCCGCCACACGGCACAACACCAGCTGCAGTAATAGCAAATAAAATATAATTGTTAGATCCCTTGGAAGCAGTAAAAACATTCAAAGCTTTAGTTTTATTTAGATTTTGTGGTTAATTCTGGAATGACCCTCGAACTGGATGTACATCGCTCGCAAGACGAGGCACCGAGGTTATAAAACTTTTTCATGCCGTGACTAAACATGTATTTAAACTGTTCATAAATATTCAAATAGCAGAAATCAACGGAAGTTTATGTCAGTTGAGTTAAGCATGTAAAATAAATATAACCACGGGGCCAGATGTTAGGCGCTAGCACTAAACGACAGCGTTACGAGCGCGTGTCTCAAAGACAGCATTACAGTAACCTTTAAGAGTGCTTCGAATTATATACATGTAAAATTCGTACGCATTTTTGCCCTCAAATTGGTAATTTTGAAATCTCGAAAACAAAGCTGGGATGGTATTGGTTTCTTTTCATCTGTGAGGTGGGGTATCAATATACACTCGTATACTATTCAAGTATCTGGTTTTAAAATCACATCCAAGGTTTAAAGGTCTTTTCATATTTTGCCGAAGGATTTTGAGAGTACCTCGAACCCCAAAATACCCTAACTTTATCGGGTCCAAGATAGTACTTTGAAAGTGTATGTATTTGGATAGCAGGCCTATAGGTTCTGGCATTCAATGTAAACGCACAGCCTACAAAATTGTCAAATATTCAAAATTCATTCAGGGTTTCCGTTTCGAAATTTTGAATTTCTATACCTTGATATCCCGTCAACATGTACACAGTATCATGTGGTCATTAATGTTCCAGGTACAACGCAGCAAACACGGCCGTACAAAAGAAAGTCACAGAGTCAGCATCCAAATTGGAATCCTCCAAATTGTCAGTTTTGCGAAAACCTCCATTTACTTGTTTACAAATATGTGGATACATTTCACTACTTGTCAAGAATTCTTGAAATCAATTTTCACAGAGCTTTTAAAGCGTCATTTGTGCAGTACTTGAGCCACCGCATCAGAAAACCAACATTCTGCATATGCGAACAGAAGATAGTACTTCGCTACACGGATAATACAGACCCTCTAATTCTTTTGAAAATACCATATAAATTTCAAGCCTTTAGTTATCTGTCACCTCTGTTTGAACAGCCCGGTTTCTGTTGGATATGGTCTGAAACCATGTTTGTTTTCTCACGAGGCAGCTCCTAAATCGACGTATAAATATCGAGATTTTCATGTTTTTTTTTTTTTTTTTTTTTTTTTTTTCATTGACAATACAGAATAACCACAAAATGGGCTAGGGGACTTTCTGTCTGTAAAACGTGTTCATTACTCCATTTTGTGCCTGAGTACAAACTTTTTCTGAACTGGTAAACTCGTACCCGAGTCAACTCGTATCCAAGTCAACCGCTAGCCTATAATCAAAGACACCCGGAGCTAAGCTGTGTAATTGTTCCACAGCGTTCAGGTTGACAGCTGACCATATAATAGATTTTAAAAGTTTGGACGCAGTAGTCCTGCTGGAAGCGCTGAAATGACGTCGGTGATGTGACGTTTTGAACCAGGCGTTTTTGACGCTTTGCATAATTATGTTAGGGTGTGTAACCAATATATATATATATATATATATATATATATATATATATATATATATATATATATATATATATATATATATATATATATATATATATATATATATATATATATATATTGGTTACACACCCTAACATTATATATATGAATTGGTATTAATTTAAGTCCATGACCCGGGTATTAATATAATTCAAAAGTCAAAAAAGACACACTGGAACTTTCTTTTCATTTATTGCTACCGGTTTCATCCATCTTGGAATTTTCAAGCAATGTTATTTACGTTACGACGTCAATGATACTATTTCCGGCGTCAACGCGCGAAAATTAATATCAAAGAAGCGTAACGTTTTTTTCTTGAGTATTTTATAATTGTTTATAGAAATATTTTATGACAGGAAAACATTCATATAGGTGCGCATCAAGCTGAATATCTATATAGTGTCCCTTAATTGTTTCCACTGTATAGTAGTGTTACTTCATTACGCTTCTTTGATATTAATTTTCGCGCGTTGACGCCGGAAATAGTATCATTGACGTCGTAACGTAAATAACATTGCTTGAAAATTCCAAGATGGATGAAACCGGTAGCAATAAATGAAAAGAAAGTTCCAGTGTGTCTTTTTTGACTTTTGAATTATAATATATATATATATATATATATATATATATATATATATATATATATATATATAACTTATGATAAAAAACCTGTAAATTACATGAGCGTGCTTTCGTTATGACATCTACATCTTAAAACTGGTATACAGATGAAAAAGTTGATCAAAAAAGACACATTGTCATAACACTTTATACAAGTACATTTTGAATGTGCGAAATGACATGCTCAGCTGCTTGTAAACGTGTCATACGAGTTTTATGTTTTAGAGCCACACCCAGTTTTAAAATTGAACTCCTCTGAAGAAGCAGATACGAACAGGGACTGTTTTTGTGTACAATAACTAATGTATATGTACTTTTAAACTGCAATTCAATCGTAATTGAGCCTGTGCGTAAGAAAACCAACAATGTGCATATGCGAAAACAAAGGCGAAGATCAGCTTCGCAGTAACTGCGAAGCTGATCAGCGCCTTTGTTTTCGCCACTCGGATAGTACAATTCCTCTTCTACCTATATCCAAAGTTTCAAGCTTCTAGCTTTATTCTGTGACTGTACAGCCCGGTTTGTGTCAGACCTGGTCGGAGCCCCAAATTGTTGGTTTTGTCACGCACAGGCTCAATTATTTCAAAACTTTTACCCATATTTGTGCCATGACTTTCCTATCGTGAGTCCACTTTCATTTGTAGGGGTGTCAGGAGTGATATTTGAATTCTATTCCCTTTTTCGATGAAAATTCTCTAAGCAAACAGAAAAAGCCCCATCTGGGGCTATTCTGTTTGTCTATGTCCCATAAAAAGGACGCCAGGCTTAAATGAGTTAAACGAAACGGCCATTTCTTATGGGATCTAGGTACACATTTTAGTTGATAAACGAAACATCTTATTTTTCGAAGAGAGAACTATAATAATGGCCATTATAACACTTGAGGTCTTTCTTTGTCCATCTATTCTTACTTTCTAATGTTGTTAGAAATGTATAAACATTGTTTTCAAATTTGATATGTTACCAAATTGATTTGGAGGTATAGAAAATTATTTCATAAATGATTTCATAACTTCTTAAGGATTTTCCTAAAGGGTGTTGATTCTTGATTGTTTGCTATTGTGATGAAGCTCATTGGGAACTTCAAAATAAGCTTCATATCCTCATGGAATGAAATATAAAATCCTTTAAAGGTTGAACTGCTTACGTTTTGAATGTTTCTGAATTCCAGAAAAATCAACTATAAATGCAGATGCAGAAGTTCCAAAAAGTTATGTTCAGTGTGAATGTCGTTGTTAGCTTGGTTTAATATTTTTAAGAAGGGCATTTAAATTTTTGTATGTTAATTATGCATTAATTATTCTATATTTTGAATTACTTTCTCTATTTTTGGCGATCATGATTGTTCTATTTTTTGTATTCGCGTAACTCCTTTCTTCTGCATACTGTTTTCTTCACAACTTTTGTAGTCTGTTTAAGATCATTGCCAAAAACGACCACTTTTGTTTTCGAACTAATTGTGGTTAAGACCCCGTATGACATATTTGTCTCAGAAATACTAGATAAATAAAGTGCGAAATCTTTGTGTTATTCGGCAAATAGGTTAGTTCCTGGGCGGCATCTTATAAACATTTTATTAGACCTATACTACTTTTGACGTAGGTAAAAGTTCGGTAGACAGTTAAAAGATTCAAATTACAGGTTTTCCATTAGAAAATAAGAATGGAATACAAATTTACCTTGATTGGACAACATACAGGTAGCTGATTTTTAACGGAAAATATGTGACAGCGTTCTACGCTGACGAGTTCGCCTTTTCTATAACCTCCCCACTTGAACAGATTGACTAGCCGACCACGCCCTGATATGAATATTAAAGTTGCCGCCTATACAGTAATCTATTTGCCACATAAAACGTATCAGCACGATTAATTGTCTGGTTATGGTCTATGATTGCATGAATCTACCGCGAATAACATCAAGTAGGGTTTTCTCAAATCCGCGAAACTTTAGAAATCAGCTTCCCTAATATCATTCATATGCGTGAAAACTTTCAATAAGTCTTCATCGTGCACTCCGGTTTAAACTTAAGAAATAAAACGATTGACTATTATATACATCGCTGTTTGATAATTAAAATTAAGTAAGCATACCTATCTTATAGGGTGTATAAGAAGAATTTAAAAAGAAAATATCCAGTCGTAAAGTAAAACGAGAATAAATAATCTATGTCAATTATTATATAAAATATACCTACGTTTTTCCTTATTCTGCGTTTTTCTGTATAATGCGACAACCTGTTGTCAGTATATGTGAAAACGATGGCTAACATACATGTACAAACAATGACGAAGTTCAACTCAGTCAAATGTGAAATTTAAGGAGTCTGTGAAGGGTAAAATCCAACAACTGCTTAAAAATCGTATGCATTTTTGATGGTTCTCGTTATTATTAAAACGTCTTTAAACTATGCTCATCAGGATTTTAGACAGAATAACACAATTGTGTTGATAATTATTAACATCATTTCGTTTTACGAGTGGCAACAGACTAGAAGAATGTGCACCCAGACACTTCGTCCTGTGGCTGTTTAAAAGTAGAGCATACGTAAACAAAAAGTGATCGTGTTACATGTGACCATATATGGTTATACATGTGACCATATATGGTTAGAAACAAGCAATTTTCTATTTATAGAACACTGGGTAGAAAAATTAAGCGTATCGTGTTTTATACTACAATATGCAAATTTTCAATACTCGCAATATATTTGCCGTACCGTAGCACAACGTACATGCCTTATCGTATCGCAGCTGATCGCACCGATCTTACCGCACCGTTTTAACCGCGTCGATTTTATCATACCTACCGTGCCGTATTCACAGCTGGGTATCGCATCGTACTGACTGTACCGCATCAAACCGTACTCGCCGTACTATATCGCACCGTTTCACACCGTTCTTACGAACCACACCGTACACATCGTATCGAAATGCACAATACCATTTCCCATCGTAAGCATATCACCGCACATTATCGGACTGCAACGTATCGAACCCTCGTATCATCGCACCGCGCAAATACCATACATCATTGCAACATACCACACTGTAGTCGCCATACCGTATCGCTCCGTACGTCACCGTTCCTATCGCACCGTCGCTCTTGCACCATTTCGCAATGTAAGGTACCAACCGTACCGTGTCTCACGGTACCATACCTATCGTTACATTTTGCAACGTGCCGTAGCGTTTTGAACCTACGCTACCGGTTCGTACTGCGTTGTACCAACCGCATAGTTTTGCACCGTCACGGTGTACTGAACCAAAATCACCTTTGACACGACAATAAACATTGCAAGAATCACATTTTATATTTGAACAAAAACTATTTTTTATTATTTTTATTTGACCTTTCATTACACAGAAAGGTAAATGGATATGTTCATGTGTGATGTTAAAATTGTGTTGGTGCCTTGTTTGTTTGTATTAAGGGCAGTTATTTTTCAGTTATGTTGAGGCGGCGCAATCGCTTCCCGGATTTTACACTTTAGACAAGAAGCTCCGGCCCCAACCAACTAAAATGTATTCATATGGCAAGTAATACTATTCATATGGCAAGTAAGCCCATTTTTTTTTGAAAAGTGCTGTTGACAAATACCTTAAATCTGAAACCGAATGTCACCCCTAATAATTATGGCCGATTTTATGTGTTTACATAGTTAAAACCTAATAACATTAATCGCGAATACGTTGCGACAAGTTTTATATCATTTTCAAATGGCCATAGAAGTCCAGTTTACGACAGTGTCGTGAGCCGTAAAATTCTCTGTCCAAATTCAGACATGTTTTTACCATGCTCCCACTGCCTTTCCTTTAACTGGGCTCTGTACAGTTCCGTCTGACTCTCCGGTGAAAACCTCTCGGACAGAGCTTTGGACAACATATCGTAATTTTCCCTATCACTTGCTGGTAAGTTTCCTAGGACTCCCTGTGCCTGTCCTCTGAGACTCACAGCAAAGTGTAGTCATTTTTGTCTTTCACTCCAGTTGTTAAACTCGGAACACATATCAAAGTGTGTTTTATAGTCCAGCCATGACGTGGAGCCATCAAAGGTAGCATTTTAGAGAAATAATTTCTGTTTCACAGTCATTTATTTTGACTTTGAGATTGAAGTGAAAAATCTCAAAGTCAAAATAAATGACTGTGGAACAGAAATTATTTCTCTAAAAATACACAATTCAAGGTGCTCTGATTTAGACCACAATTCTGAAGGAGTTCAGATAGCTGGATCTAGGGGAAACAAATCAAATGAACAAAATTCAGCTTCAAGTACTGATGTGATTGTATTAGATGGAGAAAGTACAAACAACAACAGTAACAACAAACCTTATGTGCTTCTAATTGGCACATCAAACATAACAAAAATTAGAGAGGATAAACTGACATCAGAAATTTCCGTGGTAAAACGCATTGCTTATACAATACCTGAAACATTAGAAGCAGTTAGAAATTTTCAGTGTGACCATCCCCCAAGAGAAGTTGTGTTTCACTCATTTACAAATGACATCAAAACTGAAACACCAGATAGATGCATTGAGCTGTTCAATGAAGTTATTAAACTGACTCAGTCAAGATGGAAAGACACTAAAATAGTAATTTCTCTTGAAACGGCAAGGGCAGATAACTCGCGCATCAACACCAGTGTCAAGATATTGAATGCTCTATTAGAACAGAAATTTCTAGAGGCTAGCAATATATATTTGTGTACAAATTCTAAACTTTTCACAAACGGGGAACCTGACCAAACATTGCTGCAAAGTGACGACCTTTATCATCTGTCTGACAAGGGAGCCTCTAGGCTTGCTATGAACATAAAAGCAGTTATTCACTCATCATTGGGCTTAGACCCTCCACAGATAAGAGCTAAAAAGCCTGGGTTTCGTGGTTTTGATTTTCACAATAGTGCCAATTTTCCATTTCAGTTTATTCCACCAGGGTATTTCATAAACCGTAGAGGCAACGGTCGTGGTGGTAGAGGTAGAAGATACTATCAGAAGTAGCGGTCAATTATAGTGTTGCTTTCGTAGTGTACCACTAGGCGTTACTTTTTAATACCAGGTGTTACAGTACTTTTGTTTTAGTACTAGGTGTTACTTTTTGAAAGTGTTTGCTAACACTCAAGTCAGAAACAGCAAGTGACTGTACATTTCATTTTCTATCATTTTTCTAGTCAAAATAAGACTAGTCATAACTGTTACAGTTTCAATATTTCAATTGCTTTGTATCTCTGTGACTCAGAGTTAAGTTACATTTTCTATATTGATAGAAAATCCTTGAGCAAAGTTGTAAAACAACAACAAAGTTTATCAAAGTTCAGTGTGCTATTCTGGTCTGTAAAACAGATATACTTGTTCACTAGCAATATAGCATAATAAGCTCTTTTTTTGGTCATTTTGTAAAAGGGTGACTGGTACATATTATATCAAAGAGTGTCCTATAGCCTGTCTCATATAATCAAATAGAAAGTTAGAAACAATATACAGAGCAAAACAGTTGTTCTTAATACTGTGGATGAATCAATATTTTGAAAACTGCTTTGATATCATAGGCTAAGACATTTTGACTTGCAGTTTGCCTTGTATTCTAGTTTGCTTATTCCAGTTTGCTGGTACAAAAGTACAAGGTTTATCCTAAAATATAGGCTGGAAATTTTGAACTTAGATATAGCTGCTTCTTACACAAAGCAAAGTTCTAGAAGTCTCAAGGTTGAAATTTGAGTGTTAGTGTTGCTTGACTTTTTTGCTTTGTCTTGAGTATAACAATACAAATCAGAAAGTCTAGCATTTGTCCAAGATATTTCTGTGTATAGCTATCATTTTTTGCTGATTATTGGTGTTTGTTGATTGTTTTTCTTGTTCTTTCAATATTTTTGACATACATTTGCTAATACAGAGACAAATCACAGATCAGTTTGCTGAAACTTATTGTTTCAAGCTTGAATTTGAAATCTTGTGCTTTTATAGCATCAAAATAAAGTGTCAGATTCAATAGAAAATATTGCTACACTTTAATAAATTCAATAATCAGTGTCTGGAAAATTAAGCCTTAAAAGGTGTTCATCAGTGTATTTTGTAATAAACTCAGGTTTGAAACTGATTATTACATATAAACTAACTATTACATTTAAAGAACCCCAGGTTTATAGGTACTCTGCAATTATCCTGGGCAATTTTACTATTTTTGTGCTGACTACATTTTACAATCACAGCATTTTGAGCTTGAGACTTGATCCAGTGCTCACTGGTACTGGTTCATTTTATAAAGAAATTTATCCTTGTTGTTTCATCACATATTTTACTAGGAAATACTTGACAGTAAACTAAATAAAGTCTTTGAGCAATAATTGTAGACAGGTCTTGTTCACACTTGTTAGATTTTTCAGATTTGATTCCTTTCTCATTCTCACTTTTTTGTTGTTGTTGTTGTTGTGTAGTTATTGTTGTTAAGTATAATTCATAAGGATACAAGTATCTTGGAACACTATATTTGACTGGAATATTGCTTAATATATGCATATACCATCACATGATGAAAACAAAATTAACTGACTGTCAAAATAGTACTGAGTTGAAATTTTGTTGTTGGAATATAGGTGGCAGTCATGATAAATTGGAAGATGATCTATTTCTATCTGAAATAAGGCACTATGATATAGTGTTATTGCTAGAAACACATATAGGATATGATAAGGCTGTGTCAATTGAGGGCTTTCATTATTTTCCAGTGTGCAGAGCGAAATCAGCTAATGGCAGATATTATGAAGGATTAGCAGTGCTAACACGGACTTTTATACGTCCATTTGTCTCATTTCTAAAAAACACATCCACTGAATACCAATGGTTAAAGCTTGACAAGGAATTCTTTAATTTTCAAAATGACCTTTTTCTCTGTTTAGCTTATATACTTCCTAACCAGTCAAGCTATACTGTCAATATGCAGCATGACTTGCTAGATTTAATTGAAAATTATATACTGCTGTACAAAACTGAAGGTGATATAATGATCTGTGGTGATATGAATGCTAGAAGTGGATCACAGCAAGATTTTATTTCAAATGATGAGATAGATCATGTCCCTCTTTATGATGATTACAACATTGACGTCTCTTCTTTGCCGAGACAAAGCAAAGACAGCATTATAGATGCAAGAGGTAGAAGTATAATTGATCTTTGTATAGGTAATCAGTTAAGGATTCTTAATGGCAGATGCTTTGGTGACATGTTTGGACAGTTTACTTGTTTTACACCAAATGGGTGCAGTGTGGTTGACTATACCATAGTGTCTGAATCTGTTCTCAGTCAAATCTTGTATTTTCATGTTTCAGATTTTCTTGCAACATTAAGTGATTGCCATTGTAAACTGTCTTGGGGTATGTTAGCAAATTTCACCTGCTCTGACAATGTTTGTTCTCTAAATCCCTTGTCAGTCAAATATTGTTGGGACAATAGTTCCACAGCAAAATTTCAGCAGACATTACAATCTGAAGTATTCTCTAATAAAATAAAGAATTATATGAACATACCAATTACAGATACACAATCTGCAGCTTGCCAGATCAAAGATATTTTACTGAAGCTGCTGACATATCTTTAAAAAAGATAAATAACAATACAAAGAAGTATACAAGCAAATTTATTACTAATAAAAAGAAAAGAAAGCGCAAGAAATGGTATGATTCAGATTTGTCAAAAATGCGCAAGAAAGTTATTTCAAATGATAAATTATACTCTATGTACCATAATGACCCTATTGTAAGGGGTAGGTATTTTAAATCATACAGAGTATATAATAAGATGAAAAAGTATAAAGAGAGATTGTACAAACAACAGTTGTTAGAGCAGATTGAAAATTTGCATTCAGAAAATCCTAAAGAGTATTGGAACTTGATAGACTTAATAAAAAAAAGAAAAATACAGCACATCTCCTGCTGAAAATATTAAACCAGAATCTTTGGTTTCACACTTTCAGTCCTTGGGTGAAATTGGTAAGAAATTTGAAGATAGAGCATTACAGCTACAACAGTTGGTCCAACAGCTTGAATGCCAGCCAGTGTTTAACTACCTAGATAGGGTAATTTCAATAGATGAAATTTACAAAGCTATTAATAAGTTGAAAAATAATAAAGCGGTTGGACTTGATTCTGTATTAAATGAGATGCTAAAGGCTGCTCAAAGCTGTTTGGGTCCGTGTTTATTGAAACTCTATAATGCTCTATAATGCTTGTCTATCAAGTGGCCAATACCCTTCACAGTGGTCAGATAGTTACATTATTCCTTTACACAAATCTAATGATACATCAGATCCCTCAAATTATAGAGGAATATCAATTATGAGTGCAATAGGTAAACTATTTAACACTGTTCTTAACAATAGACTTGATAAATTTTTGATGGATAATAATATTATCAGTAACTGTCAGATAGGATTTTCCAAGAATGCACGAACAGCAGACCATATGTTTATATTGAAAACACTTATTGATAAGTATTGCAGTAAAACAGGGTGGGGGGATTATATGCTTGTTTTGTGGACTTTTGTAAAGCATTTGACTCTGTGATTCATGAAGGGTTAAGATTTAAACTTCTTCAGCTTGGCATTGGAACAAAATTCTATAATATTATCAAAAGTATGTATGAGAGTAGCCAAGCATGTATCCGTTTATCTGATGGTCTTACAAACCAGTTTAAAATAGGAATGGGCGTACGACAAGGAGATGTACTGAGTCCGAATCTATTTAATATTTTCATTAATGATTTACCAAAGTATTTTCAGTCTTGTGCTGACCCAGTGAAATTGAACACTGCTGATTTACAAATGTATGCAGATGATGTCGAGAAAAATTAAATAAATTAGAAGAATTTTGTGCTGACTGGTGTCTCAATGTTAATACTGACAAAACAAAGATAATAGTTTTTAATAAAGTAGGGAGTAACATAAAATCTAAATTTATATTCCATGATGTCATTATTGACTGTGTCTCATCATATCGTTATTTAGGACTATATTTTTCAGCATCTGGTTCATTCTCCTATGCTAAATCAGAGCTATATAAGAAGGGACTGAAAGGTTACTTTAAATTATGCAAAAACATTTTGAATTTACGTCCGTCTATAACAACAAGCATGCATATATTTGATCATACTATTAAACCTATACTTTTATATAGCAGTGAAATTTGGGGAGTCTTTAATCCTGTAAGCTCAAAGTTTCGGAATGGTATTTCATTACATAAGAGTTTTAGTAATACAGAGGCAGAAAAATTACACATCAAGTTTAGTAAATTTATTCTTGGAGTACATCGCAAAAGTGCAAATTTTGCAGTTATGTCTGAGTTAGGAAGATATCCGTTTTACATAGATATTATTAAAGCCATGTTGAAATATTGGTACCGTCTTGAAAATCTTGATCAACATTCCTTACTATTTGATGCATTAGAATGTTCAAAAACTATCGAAGGGGGTAATAATTTGTGGTATAACTGTATTAAAAAATGTTCTGAGCTTCTTAATGTACCTCTTTCATGCTCTTCAACTATGAAACGGACCACTTTTATCAAGAAATTGTCCAACGCACTTAAACAAAAATATTTAGAAGAATGGTACTCTTTAAGAAAACAATGCTCTGTCGGAAAACTAGATACATATACTAAAATTAAATGTAATTTTGGATTTGAGAAATATTTAAACTCAGAAAACTTTGCACTTAGGAGAGACATCACTAGATTTCGAATTTCATCTCACAGATTAAACATTGAAATTGGTAGATATGCAAGAATTGATAGGGCAGATCGTCTTTGCACTAAATGTTCCCTTGGTGTTTTAGGTGATGAAATGCACTTTTTATTAGCATGCCCGACCTTTAATTGCGACAGAGAGCCTCTAATTAATCTTGCCAATGGGAAATGTGGGAATTTTGCTGAAATGGACGACTTTACCAAATTTTTCTGGTTGTTAAATTGTGAAGATGTAACCATAATGCGCAAGCTGGCATATTTTGTTCATGTGAATTTAGACAAATGATTACAAATGAACATCACCGTATTACTACCCCCTTTGCAAACAATTGCAATATTTTATTCATGTATTCACCATGCTTGCATTTTCCACTGTTTCCGGCTTAATGTCGTTCATGTATTTCATTGGCAGGTGACATACACCTTTAAAGTTCATCGTGATATTTGCTTGTTTGTTTTTGCCTGATTGTTCAAGACTTGAGTTGGGAAACCGTGGTTAGTGCAAGTGTGCTGGTACATTGCCTTGCCTTGATAAAGTTCTATGTTTTTTACATATCTCAATCTTTTGTTATTAAAACAGCATCCGATTTCAATTGAGGTTTTCCAGTTCCTCAATTTCAAGCGGGCTAAGGATAAGCACCCTTATCAAACTACTTTTGTTATGTACCACCACTTTGCTGTTTTGAGAGTTTTCCCGACGATCATTTGTTACATGCAATCTGATTGGTCTCAGAACTCTGTTTTTTTTTTTTTTTTTTTTGGGGGGGGGGGGAGGGGTTGGGGGTCACCCGTGGGGGGAAGGCCCGTGGATTCTTTTTAAACATGACACTGGTAAAGAATTACATTACAGATGACAAATTTCTGATTTATGTTCTGCTATATGATAAGCGACTTTCTCATATCTTACCAATAAATTAATCTCAAAGTATTTGATCAAATTTCAAAATATCATAGAATGGGTGGCACATCCCAATCTCTCATTTGTTTCCGTTTTTCTTTCCATTGTAGACTAAATAATGTCAATATATGTAAAATGTATCTTCATGTCAATTATTACAACTATCTATATATTTGCAATTTCACTCTGTACTGCCACCGCTATGGTGTACCGAAAGGCTCATAAAGCGGAATTAGGGTATATACCCAAATTATTTAGGGTATACACCCTAATTAATTAGGGTGTATGAATTTCAAAAATCGAATTAGGGTATATACCATAATTGATTTGGGTATACACCATATTCCAATTTTGAATTATGGCATACACCAAAATTAATTTGGGTCTATACCATAAATAATTTAGGATAGACCCAAATTAAACTTTCGACCCTCTTGGTGCTCCTCAGTATGGTCAAGGCTATAATTCAGAAGAAAAAAAGTGAATTATGGTATACACCCAAATTAATTTGGGTGTATACCTTAATTCAAAGTTCGAATTATGGTGTATACCCAAATTAATTATGGTATATACCCTAATTCGATTTTTGAATTAGGGTATACACCCTAATTAATTAGGGTGTATACCCTAAATAATTTGGGTATACACCCTAATTCAAAATTCGAAATAAGGTGTGTGCTTTAAATATCGATTTTATCCAATCAGAACTGTCGTTACAAACAGACGCTTACCTAATTGCGCGCGCAATAGAGAATATTGGAAAATCCCGCCACTGTCGGCACTATACAAATATATCATTCTGACATGAAATGGGGCATTAAAATACCATAACAATGCAAACACATGAAAACTATGATGCATTTTTGGAGTAGGGGTTGGTTTTTGGGAAACGGCAGCCATCTTGGACGCCATCTTGAATACTGGAGTTATGCAAGGTTTGCCAAGGTGGCAAACGCTGGATTTCAAAACTACAGACCAAGACGAACATTTTGGTATATAGAAACAAATGTGGTACTCCGTAGACCACCTACTCCTATTTCTAAGCTACTTTTTGAACCATATTTGCTCCAGTATTGTCGGAACAATTATATGCAGTTTTTCTCGAGGCGCGTGAATTTGGTCTTTATTCCTTACAACAGCCACATGCCCTCAGGTAAATGTTTGCTTATTTCATTGTTTCATATACCTGGCACGCTGTGTTAAAAATGAAAGATGGCGCACCACCATGGCGGAACTTTTGACCGCGGTTAAAATTTCTGGAAATAACAATGAAAAAACTACCCAGTATTATCCAAGCTGTCTTAATTCACAACATCAACACGTTGGAAAGTGATAGCGAGCATCGGTACCAGTGGAAACATTCCCGGAATCTGGAAAATGTCTCATTATTAATAAAACGCGAATTTCGCGCAAGAAGGTGACCGGCCACCATTTCCTGTGAGACGGAAGCCAGGAAATAGGAAACACTTAAGCTGAGACGCCAAAGAGCCAGAAAACAACGCTTTCGAGGAAAGAAGCCAGATGAGAAGCTGGCTCACATAAAAGCCCTTCCTAAGAAGTGAACACAACCGTTCTTCAAGAACAGGAACCTACTACCGTTCTTCAAGAACAGGAACCTACTGCCGTTCTTCAAGAACAGGAACCTACTGCCGCTCTTCAAGAACAGGAACCTACTGCTGTTCTTCAAGAACAGGAACCTACTGCCGTTCTTCAAGAACAGGAACCTACTGCCGTTCTTCAAGAACAAGAACCTACTGCCGTTCTTCAAGAGCAGGAACCTACTACCGTTCTTCAAGAACAGGAACCTACTGCCGTTCTTTAAGAACAGGAACCTACTGCCGTTCTTTAAGAACAGGAACCTACTGCCGTTCTTCAAGAACAGAAACCTAGAGCAGTTCTACCAGAGCCTACTTGTATAACTTCTATCAAGGACAGTTGTGACCTGGATCATACCTGTCAAATTCAGGATTTAACCTGTAGCAGTGATATGCGCTCTGAGAGCACTTAATTACTATAATATGCCCATGTAGGATTTGAGGTTATTTTTGTTAGAAATGTATTATAGACGACCTACTATAACTCCATTGGTTGTTAGCATGTCTTGTTAATTAAACACGGATACAAAGTATTTAAGATACAAATTATACACTAATACAACGTAATCACCAACAACAAACGACCCCTTCACAACTGACAGAGGAGAGCAACAGTTTTCATAGCCTGGTTCCCGTCGTCAAACCGGAAACCGTTCTTGACGCCTCCGAGAATGATAATGAAGGAGTCGGGTACCAGACTACTGTTTTCATATTTAAAGTCCACGATTTCCACGAAAATGCTATGATAAATAGTTAAAAAGGAAGGTTTTGTAATATGGTCAATATGGTTGGTTGTGCTTGTGAAAAAAATCAAAACCTAATTTGCATTGAGGAAGACATTAAATTGCTTGTGCAATGACACATCTGCAATCTTAGGTCGCATGATTAAAGGCAGTTATTTGCACTGCACCTATTTAGAGATCCATTCCCTTACAAAAATTCTATCACGTTTACTCTGTTTTGACAGGGGATTTTTTGGTGATTTCATAGGCTTGACAGGGCTGATGTAATTAAATTTGAACAAAAATTGTACTGGTTTGTTTCGAAACTTTGAGAACGATGACATGGTTATCGATACCATGCAAAAAGAAATTTAACACATGAAATGAGCCCCTGCAAAAGAAAAAAAACAACAAATAATCTGCATATGCAAAAGGAAATGCGCAGATCAGCTTCGCAGCAACTGCGAAGCTGATCAGCGCCTTTGTTTTCGCTATAGGGATAGTGCTATTCCTCTTCTATTTAAATCAAAACTCTCTAACTTCTAGCTATTTTCTGTGATTGTAGACTGTTTGTGTACAGGTCGGTTTGTGTCGGATCTATTCTGAAACCACATTGTTGGTGTTTGTTATGACGTGGCTAAAATGATTGTAACTGACTCTGATTCTTTTCTTCCATCCATGCAATTACTATGATAATAAACGCAGTTTGAATGAAAAAGGTACAGGCAGTGAAGTAGTTAAACCCACCTGCCCATGCATTTTACATGGATTTTTATTGCATAAATTAAAAATTCCGTTAAAAAATACTTCAGTATCTATGCTCAAAACAATTAATTGAGGATATTGTGGTCGAGGCGGGTTCTAACGAGTACCCAAAATCTATGTTTTACATTGTATATTAGGCAAAATAATATATCTCTGTATACCCCAGTTTTTCTATATGAAATTGGGGTATATGGCGGTATAAATCTTAAGGCCAAGTTATCTCGATGCTATCCAGACATAAGTGGGAATAGAGTACAGCACAAAACACGACAAGTGCGCGCACGTATGCTAGTACACGCACGAAAAACAATACCTCTATCGCTAACAAGGTAGAGGTCTGTCTTTCATCAACCAAATACAGAAGTAGACAAAATAAACAAAGATAAATCACAACATAACCGTCACGGAACCGTCAGTAAAGGAGTAACTTGATTGCTTAACTCTCTAGTGCCCAAATATAGAATGCGCTGACAGCAAGCGTTCATATTCCCAACAGTCTGTCTGTCTGTCTGTCTGTCTGCCTGTCTGTCTGTTTGTCTGTCGAATACCTGTTGAACTGTTGTTTTTGTACTAATAAAAACATTTTGTATTACTTCAAATGGCAGCATTTGAAGTCAGCTTATACAATTCTTCCTGTTCTTAATGTTGAATTGTTTCTATTTTTGGCTGTTATAAGTATTATGCGTACTTATGTGAAGACAATATCACGCAATCAATCTATTTATTGTTATATCATATTCTTGTTCAAATGTCTTAAATATATATAAACACGCAACTTCAGAAACTTTATGTCTACCGCCTTTTGTTATTTTGAGGATGATACCAAACCCGTCAGCGAAATTGCACAACACCTGGTGTTGTGCACATAAGGAAAACAGTATCTATTTTCCTTTGAAGTAATAATTGCTAACACTGACTAAGCTAAAAACAAAATAAAAATATCAATTCTAACTGAGAAGGGAATTTCCATTTGTCCTTCACCGACCCCCCTCACACACAGACACACACCCCCACCCAGCCAGCCCCCTCCCCCCCCCCACACACACACTGTGCGGTATTGTTTCACTGGTAAACCTGGTAAACTATTCTGATTCCGATTCTGTTTCTGAGCCATTATGTCGAGTGATCATTTAAGAAAGACAGAAAGAAAGAAAGAAAGAAAGAAAGAAAGAAAGAAAGAAAGAAAGAAAGAAAGAAAGAAAGAAAGAAACACATTATAAGGTTGTCATAGAATTTAATTTCTTGGAAAAAGGTAGCGTTTATGTCCCCCAAGGTAGTTGCTTATCGCAATTAGGTAGCTGTTTAGTGCAATCAGTTATGACACACTTTTGTTTTATGGTTTACAGTAGTCGCTGATGGTAATTTCACACATTGCAGTTTGCGCCGCCCTTTATTCTCTCAACCAATCCAATTACAGATGTTTTATACCCTATAACCCACCTTATATAAACAATCACTGAATTGTGGGCGGGGCGTATACCTGTATATCTGCATATGCAAATAAATCAATTTCACACCGGTACCACACCGGCATCCCCCCTTACACCATGCAAAGGGGAACATACCCCTTTCTTCCCCCCTGGATCACCACAGGCGCACTCATCACCGACCAGATCACTCCGCAGGACACTATTTACCACCCCTTCAAGGAGCGGGAAGAAGCGTCCAGCTTCACCCGACTCCTCCCCGGACCTCACAGAGCAGGTCAACAACACCCCATCCCAAAAGGTGTGCCGGGAAAGCAAGGTCAAGACGACCAAAGCTAGGAACCGGCTTCCTTATGACCAAAACACACCAGGTCAAACTTCCACCCCAGCCTTTGAGGAACCCATGGAAGAGACCTCAGCCCCCCACCCACCACATCTTTCACTGACACCCCTGTTACTGCAACATTCTCTTTGATCACTGGTAAAATGACAAATCACATAGGGGAGAGGATCACCAAGGCGTTTAGAGGGTATATTGGTAGTGATGGGACCCAAGCAGCACCGAGGCTTGGGAACTGGAATTTGACGAGTTCATTTACGACTTAGAGTTTTACCACGAGGACCAAACAATTAACTAATAGTTGTGAATCACTGCAGAAACTGAGGTTGAGGTTAGGATCCTGTAAAACTAGTTTAAAACCGCCAGTTGATCGTTCCAAGGCGACACTTCTGTGGTGGTTCTTATTGTGTTATGTCTTGGGTTTGAATGTTTGTGCTTTTAGCACCTTACGTACGTTTTCATTATTTTAGTTAAGATTGGGTAACTGAGTGGCCGCCATTTTGGAAACGGCTTACGATATGATGTTTTCTTAGTATGAGTACCTGATTGTTATTTTTGTTTTTTCCCCATCTCGGTTTTTTTTTTGGAGTTGGAATGTTTTTGTGTTTGTTCCATTTCCTGATCATTGCCTACTATTTATTTTCATATAAAATTTGGCTTTGATTGGTCACGTGGTTTCGGGGAGAGCTTTGTAAATGTGGCCGGACGCACAGACGCACGCCGGCTCGAGTACCATCCTATAAACTCCACATGAGCCTTCGGCTCAGGTGAGCTAAAGTGATAGACGACGACGGACGGACGACAGATGGTGATCGAATGTTGGGTATTTGCCTATTCTATAAGCTCAACGTGTGAGCTGGACGGCTCATATGAGCTATAAACAAAGTTTGAAACGTGAATATACCTTGAAATAACAGCTCACTAAAGTCTGGGTGTCAAACGGCTGCCCATACCTTTAAATGTATTTTTACTTCTCACAAAGTTCTTAGATGATAAGAGCATTGTATTAGGTTCAAAATTAGTGTACAATATTATACGCGTTCTCACAAAGCGAGTGTGCATAAAAAATAATTATTATAGACACATCAACGACGTTCCATACAAAATGCAATTTGCAGCGTATTTCTATACAGTGGTTCCATATCAAGCACTGATCAGGCTACAAATATACACAAATTCAGCCATATCAAAGTCGGGTGCATTTTTTTTGTCATTTTGCAAGATACGCGATTTCGGTTCCCCAACTAATTGTTTATGCAATGTCTTTGACCTTGTGTGACCATACCATTTAGAAACTAGACAGTCGTTCGCTGACTTCGTCACAACATGACAGAAAATTGTTGACTTGGACGTTTACCCAGATACGCACAACTACACACACTGGTGCAGTATTGTTTCACTTGCAAACTATTCTAATTCTGGACCATTACGTCGAGTAATCATTAAACATAGAATGAATGAATGAACGAACGAACGAACGAACGAACGAACGAACGAACAAACGAATGTTTCAAACATGCAAACATTTAGTGCGTTGTTTTCACATGAATAAATGAAGTGGGAAGTTCTTTTCTTCTTAATTCTTCTTTTTTTTTTTTTTTTTTTTTTTTTTTTTTTTTTTTTTTTTTTTTGTCTGAAACACATAAGATTGTCATAGATTTTAATTTCTTAGAAAAAAGGTAGCTGTTCATTGCAATCGTTTATGGCCCCTAAGGTAGTCGCTCATCGATTAGGAAGCTGTTTAGTGCAATCAGTTTTGACACACTTTTGTTTTATGGCCTACAGTAATCGCCTATTCACGTAAAGGTCTGAAGCAGAGACCTCCATGCACCTCCAGATATTTTAATTGAACTAACTTTATGTAAGGACAATACTAGCTAAAAAGCATTGGTGCAATAGAAAAATACATGTACACGTGTGTCATTCAATGGCTGCCGTCAAAATTTACACTAATTCGGTATTCTACCTTCGTACTACCAAAACAATTGGTAATTACATAGGTGTCATCTTGAAGCAATATACATGTACACGCATGCCATACATGTACACGCATGCCATTGAATGGCTACCGTGAAAATTTAAATTTACAAATTAAAGGTATTCTGCCTTCCTACTATCAAAACATTTGGTAATTACATAGGTGTCATCTTGAAGCAATATACATGTATACTTGCGCCATTCAGTGGCATCCGTGAAAATTTACACTTACAAATCGAAGGTACTCTACCTTCGTAAGTTATCAAAACATTTGGTAATAACAGAGGTGTCATCTTGATGCAATACATATGTACACGACTACCATCTTATATCCACCGTGAAAATTCACACCTACAAATTAATTTCAGGTTTCATTTTTTGTTGGTGAGTATACATACTTTTTGTTGACCACTTTTAAACTGTTATTTAAACAACAAAATATTCTGAAGTTGCCATCAGGAAATTAAGCAGAGGATGTACCACTGTAATCGTGATAGTCATTCATTTTTATTAAGTTTTGTTTTAAATGTATAATTAATATACCGGTATGTAGCAAAATCATGGTATAATATGCAGAACAAAGTTTAAAATTGACAACGAACAAACAATCAGCAGTTCAGTATTTCAGCGTTTTAGTATATTTCTACTGATCAGTCAGTTGCTGAATTCAGGAGAAAATTCAGCGTTTTAGCCTGTTCCATTTTATGTTGCTGTAGCTGGGGTTTTAGGGGCAATGTATAATTGGTGGCTGGTTCGGGGGGGGGGGGCGGTATCGTTTTGCACCCCCCAACCTTGTGTCCGGCCGCGCCTTAATGTAAAGAACAGACTTTCACTGCTATGTAATACTCGGTAACAGGCCACAGCTTATTGCGGTGTGCCAACAGTGGCAGGACTTTCCAATATTCTCTATTGAGCGCGCAATTAGGTAAGCGTCTGTTTGTAACGACAGATCTGATTGGATAAAATCGATATTTAAAGCACACACCTTATTTCGAATTTTGAATTAGGGTATATACCCAAATTATTTAGGGTATACACCGTAATTAATTAGGGTGTATACCCTAATTCAAAAATCGAATTAGGGTATATACCATAATTAATTTGGGTATACACCATAATTCGAATTTTGAATTAAGGTATACACCCAAATTAATTTGGGTCTATACCATAATTCGCTTTTTTTTCTTCTGAATTATAGCCTTGACAATATTGAGGCGCACCAAGAGGGTCAAAAGTTTAATTTGGGTCTATACCTAAATTATTTATGGTAAAGACCCAAATTAATTTTGGTATATGCCATAATTCAAAATTGGAATTATGGTGTATACCCAAATTAATTAAGGTATATACCCTAATTCGATTTTTGAATTAGGGTATACACCCTAATTAATTAGGGTATATACCCTAAATAATTTGGGTATTTACCCTAATTCCGCTTTGTGAGCCTTTCGGTACACCATACACCGCTTATATAAATATATTTGATATTGTCGTCTCTGATCTACTTTTGCTTTCTGAGCACATGTAAACTATCCTGATCCAACACTGTAGAAATCCAGCCCAGTGTGTCACACACCCCAGGAGGCACCGACACAAAAAGGATTGTCAAATTTAACGGAAGCGGGTCAACTCGGCCTGATACCAACTCGGCCCGTGAGTCAACTCGGCCTCGAGTCAACTCGGCCGGGTCAACTCAGCCTCGTATTTTTCCTATTACAGGAGGGGTATTTTATAAGTGCATGATACTTTTAGATATGAATAATGATTTTAGGTTGATATATTCCAGATACGTACACAGAAAATATAGGATGCCATTATTTTTAGTATTACAAACAGATCATTGTTAACAATCTCCTTATTAAGCAAAGCCAAAACGGCTCATAGGATGTAAACGACGAGCATGCAAGTTAATCAGTTTTGAGGCATTGTCTTATCTGTGTATTATAGTAAAGTGTGGTGTTAACACCTAAAACAGTACCGCAGCTAAGGAAAGTGTGGTTACTAATTGCAGCGGTAGGCTTACATGTATTCAATGGTATGATTAACATATTTTAATTATCATGTACATGTATATTATGGAAGAGATGTGTAAAAATAACTGGTTAAAACGAGAATATTATTATAAGCATTGCCTCATATCTAGTCCATTTGCTTTAACCATAACTATATCTACTTATATATAAGGCCGAGTTGACCCGGCTGAGTTGACCCGGCCGAGCTGACCCGGGCCGACTTGACCCGAGGCCGAGTTGACCCGTATTCAATTTAACCATTTCTTATAAATAAAAAGGAACACCACACAGACTCAAAGTCATATAGTCCCTAAACATTTGGGGGGGGGGGGGAGTTATCGATTAATAATAATGAAAAGAAGGATTTGTCTTATATGATCCATTGATAAATACCCTTTACCTTTATTATCTATACCCAAAAAGGCATATTTTGTCCACCATACATCTTCAACAACAACAACAAAATGTAAAAATGTTTTCTTCAATAGGGCCAAGCAGTATATTTAGAAATGCATAACAAATTTTTTGAGAGATTTATTCAAATATAAAAATGTATAAATGAAAAAAAGAGGGTCAAAAATGTAAAAAATTCTGCTTATCAACGCATCACGTGACAAAACGCTGTAATCACTGTTTATACGTTGTATTTACAAAGACTGCAGATGATCTAGACCATGAATCAATCAATATTTTACAAAATACGAATCACGAGGTATGTGCATACATTTTATCGTTTATTCGGGAAGAGCAATATGGTTCAAACTTACCAATTTTACAAAAAAATAAACAAAGAGTCGTCGTCGTCTTAGAAGTCAGCCATATTTTTTTTATTATTTCCGTTCTAGACTGTGTTTCATTTGCATGCAGAAATCTCCGTTGGATTTGAAGAAGCCGGGTACCAATAACCTAATTACCACTGGCGCGAAAATGTGTCAATTAAACAGAGAAAAAAGTTCTAATAAAATTCAAAGAAGTTGGAGCTATACGAAAAATTTTGTTAGCGATTTATCAGAAATAAATCACTGAGTTAAATAAAGCAAACAAGTCTAAAATTTAGCGCATATTTATTGCAAACAAGACTTTGCGCGGATTAATTTTCTGTAAACAGTCTCAAAGATTTTTCATTTCCGTGTTGGTGGACAAAAAAAACATAAACAATGAATTAAAAGTAAACATGTAGCGTTATTACGCGAAATACAGGTAATCGAGGTACATTGTTTTTAAGAACTGAGTATCATGCATTTTTTTCGATACCTGTTACTCGACGATCTGCAGCAACTACTTAAAATTTGGGCATTTTATTTAGCCCATTTCACAACATTTTTTTGGTCAAAAATGTGAAAATGGCGGCGCATTGACCATGTGGACATCAACCGCAAAATCTTAGAATTGGTTACAGGGCAAATAACGTAACGAAAAGAGTGGGCGGCACTCCTTCATAGTGTAAGGTAACTGGAAACATGATTGTCTATTCATACAAACGACCACAACTTTGTAAAATCAACATGGAAAATCTGGGTTATTTCAAGCATTTTCAAATTTTCATTTTCAGATTCGTGATCTTTTCAGTAATTTTCATTGTATCAAGGCATAAGGTTCAGGTGTTTGATGTTTTTGGACCATAGAAATGTATGAAAGGACTCTTTTTAGGGTCTCATTCATTTTTTTTAATTTTTTGTATTTCACTTTTCTATGAACCAAGGCGGCCATTTTGATTTACCTTAAGATGTCCTAACTTTAGTCCTAACAAAGGACACAACTTATGATTGAACTTATTTTATAGTAAACTCAAAATGGCGGACGTTTTTATGTAAAGGGAAAACATGACAAAATATTACCAAGACCGGATTCGAACTCGGATCGCCTGGACAGAAGACAACATAGCTTACCACTGAGTCACCGAGTCATATTTATTTTAAATTGGTTCAATACTGATAAAGGCCAAATTTTTATTTTAGTTTGTTTGTTTGAGTTAATGCTTAACGCCCCATTCAACAGCTATGTTCAAGCCGAAACGTTGCCTCCTATTCATGAGGCGTTCATACAAAATTAGGATGCCATGGCATCCAAAACGTGCTTCAAATATACTCAGTCAAACTTATAACGCAACAACGATTTATTTGCTATGTAATACAAATAAACTTTATTTCCACTGGATTAGATTGCCGTGCGGTTGACACATCCAACAACATCTGGTTGTAACATTCTGTATTATGCGTCTCGAGAAATTAATCATTTTTCACGATCCAAAAGGAAGACTGACTTCCAGAATCTCTCAGGAGTCGCATGCCACCAAAATAACCGCTTTGGCCAATCTCATTCGAGCTCAATGGTCCATACTCTGAAAGCCAAATTGTACCCTATTAAATCATAGGCGATTGCTGAACAGCATATATATGGTAGGTACAAGTAGGCAAAGATCAGGAAAAGGCGCAATCAGAAAAAGATTCCCACTCCAAAAACCGAGGTGGGAAAAAGCCAAACTAACAATCAGGTACTTATACCATGAAACATATCGTAAGCCGAATGAGCAGCTATTTTCCCAATAGGTGGCCACTCATTTACTTAACTTAACTAAAAATATGAAAACATACATAAGGCGCCAACAGCACAAAAAATTTTAAACACCAAGACATAAAACAAAAAGAACCACTACAGAAGTATCGACTTGGAACGATCAGTAACACAAAGTTACTGGCGGGCTTAAACCGGTTTTACAGGTACCTAACCTCACCCTCACCCTCAGGTAGACTGTATTACATTTCATTGAAAAGCGAAAACATGCCATAATCGTGATGCGTTGTGTTTGGCTCAGTATAAAATACCAAAGTAAGGCTTATGTGTATGGATGGTTTTACCTAACCATGGTTTCTAGGCAGGCTCAGACATGAACGGTTCATCAGGAAAACGTGTCCGTGTAATTTTTACCCCCTTGAACCCCACTTTTTTATAGCAAAACTGGGGTTTGCAGGGGTAAACCTTTTTTCTTATTTTTGCTCCAAAACATAGATTGTGGGTACTCGTTAGAACCGCCTCGGCGAGGCGGTTCTAACGTGTACCCACAATCTATGTTTTGAGCAAAAATAAGAAAAAAAAACACAGATTTTCTACTGAAATCTTTCAATTTTTACAACTTAAAAAAATCCTTGTATATTGCATGGGCGTGTTTTCGTAAGGTAACCAGTAGCCTAATCAGATAGCACGTCAGTAGCGTATAAACTTTGCTTGGAGCGGTACAAGCAGCCCATGTATTATTTCTCAGGGCCCCAATGGGTCATTTTTTTATTTTAACTGCAAACATCATGAACTGTATACATAATTGCTAGTATAACTAGACCTAAGTTCAATATGGCAAATTCCCCAAATGATAAACAGATCGGCCGCCAGATGCATCAGGTTTATCATACAGTGTATAAGGCAAACACTCGAGTTAAAGAGATTTGGTTTCGATTTGCAGACGAAATAGCCTATAGCATTACAATGAAACAGTTGGTAGATCTAAGTGCATGTATTTTTATTGAAATAGAAAGAAAAAAAAAGAAAAAAGAGAGAAAAACGGATTCGATCTCGGATAGCCCGGTTCATATTATGGCAAAAATACTAATTAAATTACTTGCATAAATCCACTGAGCTATCACCAATATTAAATCAATTCTATTATTTAACTTACTTGAAACTAACTGTTTGTTGTGTTTGACCTCGAATTGAGATAAATCTTATGAGCAAGTCACATTTTCAATCATAAGACAAGTCTTACCGTTAAGATAGATCACAAGTCACTCTCAGAGTAGTCTCGATCATAAGATAAGATATGTCATAAGAGAGCTTCGTGAAACGAGCTACAGGTTTTGTTCTTTGGGTATACATTTTGCAGGTTGTAAATGTTGGGCCAGATATTCGATATGACCCTTTAGGAATCTAAACATGTACGTACTGGTTATAGTGTCCTAGCGGAATTATTCTTTAACGGCTTTGTTTGCAAAATATCCAAGAATTTTGGTTTCAATAGAAATCAATGCAAACTGTAGATTTTGTATGATTAGTTGGTTTGGAGATGAAGCATGAAGTTTTAGGTCCGAAGTCGTTTATTCATTCAAAACGATCAGATTCATCATTTTATTCCTGTTTTGCTTTCAAAAATTGAGTTTTGCGGAGTGCAGAACCAAAAAGGCAAACTTGTATTCTCAAAAACTGGTTTTTTTTCGCATATGACATATTGTATCCTCCATAGCACAAAGACAAAATGCTGTGAATTTTCATAAATTGGTCTGTAGCTAGGCTAAGGTATGAAATATATGTGATAAAAATTTCAGTATCGCCAGAAAAAAAGGAAAATGGATTTTTTCAATCTTTTCCCAAGGGCTAAAAGTGATCCCTAACTTATTCCTATGTGTATATATTGGACACTTTGATTTTTAGCGAACCTTCGATGTGATTGGATCCGAACTTCGGAACAAGATCCGAAGTCCAAACGTTCGGACTCTGGTTGACATCGCTATATTTTACCCGATGTCCAGGCTCTCTTAATTCGAAAATCTCTACTAGGCTGCCCCCGTGACCGTGAACAAGCGGTTCTGGAAAGAATTTTGAAAACGGTGGACAGCAACGGACGACGGACGGGTACCGATGAAAGCCGATACTAGTAAAAGCTTTCCGTGAGCCTAACGGCTCAGCCTCTTTAAGATATAACATCGCCCTCTTCTTCACCCGAGACGTCAAACTTTCATTTCCAAATTGAACACTTTTGACTTCGAGTTGCGAAAGATGCTTCTCGTCGTCTTTATTTAAGAAATAAATTCCATTCCCTGATGTTCATGGAGTTATGAACCACAGTGGGTCGACTGTAAAGTAACTGAACGCCGAAGGGGCTCGTGTACGATTTGCAAGCGACCCACTGTGGTTCATAGTTCATAGCTATTTACGCTTCAAAACCAAACTCATTGCTTATATTAACATTCATTTCTCTCTATTGCGTATTGAAAAATTATCAAATTGATCACATTAACAAGCAAACAGAGAAATCATGCACGGTGTGTGTTCAAACAGCGGAACGACATCGATGACGTCATGACGTTTACAACGTCCAATTACACCGGGAAGAGCCATGGGTATGATGACGTCAAATTTGGATCTTGTCGCCTGACACACTGTTGTTGTTCATGGAACTACATTGTATGAACCGCATTTCAGTTCTAAAGATTCATTAGGACTGCATCAAAAATGTAAATATACATAAATATAATGAAGAAACTTCTGGTGTCAAACTTTTGCTTTTGAAAAAGAAGATTATGTTTGTTAACTCAAAGTCATCTCAACTTTAAGATCAACATACGACCAACTTAAGTATTTCTTAAACCGTGCTCATATGCAGTATATGCATCAGGATGCAAAAATACACCCGTCAGAGTAAATGAAACATACATGTATTACAAATTAGATAAAATAGAAGTAAAATTATTAAAAACATAAACTGGAGTGTAATGTATATAATAGAAACAAATTAAATAATGGTAAAGAAGAGTGTAATGTTCGACACTTGCATCAACATGGCTTCCCGATGCACTACGGACCGCCTCCAAGTTTCGCTACGTACTGTAACATGTACGTTCTGTCACGGTGTGTTACGTTCAGTCCGTTTTATCACGGCCCATTACGTTTCTCGTTTCCGCCGTGACTGCCGTGGCAGATTTTTAAACTGTCAAAACATTTGCCACAGTGTCCATGGTTATCACGGCCTGCTACGTTTGGCTATCCCGTTCCCCTGTGTTGCCTCACGTTTATCCCGTTTTGATCACGGTTGTCTGAAACGTGGCCGCCGTAACCGCCGAGAACATAGTGTAAACGCAACTATAAGAATAAGTTTTAAATGAAAATTTTACTTCTGAAATAGTAGCCCCCATGTGCCTTGGTTGCTTGGTAACTTTAAAACATATTAGTCGGATTGGGCGTGTTGTGACGTGGGTGAAAGAAGGCCGTAGTGGAGTCAGTTTTCTGGACATTTCTATCCCGATATGCACCAGTCTTTTAGTATCGTTGATTTGTAAATCTGATTTTCATCGGTTCGACTTTAGGACAAAGCGTCTTGAATCCGTGATTTATCGTGACTTTGCGCTTGAAATTTAGACGCGCTTTGCATGTCCGTGTGGTTTTGCGTTGGTCAAAATGTTACTTATGACGTCAAGAATGCATATTTTACGCTTTCGAAGCCAATGATACACGTGTTAGCCAGCTGAGCACATTGTGTACAATGTATTTTTATTAAAATCCGTTTTTAGTAAATCATGTATACAATTTCGCTGTCCATGTAAAAATGGTAATAATAATAATAATAATAATAATAATAATAATAATAACCTCTATGATTCTGGTGTCGTAGGTTGGGATTTAAACTTAATTGCACCGAAAGCTTTTGGTCGGTTTAGCATAAAACATGTACATTGTAATTATCATATGTGCTGAAAAAAACGCCTAATAGGCCCGTCAATCGCGCTTTATGTCCGTATGCTAGGGATACGTACAACCGCCATCTTACACTTTATCTGAGACAGGGAGATATTGACTGCGCAAAAGTACCATTACGCTTTAGAAATTATGAATGGCAAAAATCGTGACCCGACCTCACTTGGCGGCAGGAAAAGCTGAATTAAGTCCAATTCGCATGCGCCATAAATACACGCGAGTAAATATACTCCGGTGTGCAAATGTTTACTCGGGGTAAGCAAATTGCGCATGCGAACGCAAATACACACCGGAGTATATTTACATATGGGTAAATTTACTCCTGCGTCTGACCAGATGCAAATTTTATCTTTACAAATACACACTATTTTGTCCCATGTGAATGCAAAGTAAAAATTACCCATGAGTATTTTTATTTCAAGTCAATATTCTGCTTTTAGATAACAAATTTTCACATTTTTTGTTCATAACTGATTATAATGACACTTGCTGAAACTGTGGACATTGTTGCTAAATAACATTTTATTGCCATTCATCACATTTTATATCATATGGAGTGCAAACAGCCACACTATTTCTTTATCATTCTTGGTGAGATTCTTGGGGCATTTTAACAGTAATTCCTTGTGAAAGGATGATAAAAGGAAACTGTATAACTGCTAAGGTTATACCTGGCCATTACATGATTCTCCTCTGCTGCCAAAGTTTACAAGAACACCTTGAAGCAGCCTCTTCTTGTTTTGCAAATACAGAAAACTTAAATGAACAGGTTTTAATCCAGAAATGATAAATTTACATACAAAATACTCCTGGTGATAAACCCATGCGAACGCAATTTAAATTTACTCACAGGTTGATTTGCACACCGGAGTATATTTACACACCAGAGTATATTTACACGCGTGTATTTTTTGCGCATGCGAATTGGGCTTTATACTGTATTACATTATATATTACATTCTAAAAATCAAGTAGTGTGTTAGTCAAATCAGGGAACTGGTCAACAGTTCCGTGGTCAAATATACGAGTATATGTGCGCTTTTTAAAGACCCGAACAACGGGATTTTTTTATGTGTGTGTGTGGGGGGGGGGGGGGGGAGGGTTATTGTCCAAGGAGCACCCGAAGGCTCAAAAGGGAGGTCGATTTTTGTTGTTGCTTTTGGAGAAGCCTGTGCTTAACTTTTGTTACAGTATATGAATGATTTATTTCTGAGGTCTGAGATCTCGTGTTTGCATGGTGTGTTTAATCGTTTTATCAGGGAATTTGGTCATTAATTACACGTGTCAAAGGATGTTGATACCATAAAATCAGCTGTACAGGGCAATCATCGATAAATCAAAGCGGCCGCTCCCAAATAAAATCTAGAGGCTGGCGAATATTACGTGTTTCTGAAACATCGATGATTTCGTCATGCTTCAAGTTACAATTACATTTATTGTTATATCCATTTGTTCAGGAACTGCATTCGGAGCTTAATGGATTTGCAAACTATATCAGTTAAGTACTGTTGAGGTGTTTCAATTTTGCAATGCCTTGGCTTTGGTCCCAATATTAATGCCATTTGTTTGATTCTAACATGATGGAGTAAGTAACACGGTATATTTTTGTTCTTACATGTAGTGGTTGTATTTTATGGACGAACTGATATGAAACGTACTCGTATTAATTGTATGTATATTTCATGTATCAAAACTTTAATTGGTCAAGTAGTGGCTGACTATTCAGAGTGTGTACTGTTTCCAGGTCCGCATTTCTGCATGATACGGTTGCTCGGGGGGAATTTAAAAAAAAAAAAAAAAAAAAAAAAAAAAAAAAAAAAACATTTGTCTGGCTATTTTCCCGTACAATTTCCTAATCCAGACAGACGACTTTCTCCAATTTGACTTATCTAGAGCTCTACACTTCTCTGCAAGAGTATTTTGATAAACTGGTCATATATCATGAAATCCGCAGTGCTTTGTATATATGTAACTACATGATAGTTAAAGAGTGATATTAAAAGCATCAGAGTGGCTGTAATACTACCTGTCTTATAAGTAGATTTAAACTGAAGCTAATTAACTGCAAGAGCTGTTGAGATAAAACGAAAATCAGAGGGATTTGAGAACCCCAAAATTGGGGGAGATTGGTGGAGAAAGTCGTCTGTCTATCTGTTGCTTAGGTATTATTCCATTGTGCATTCATTATTAATAAATTTTGATTTTTCGTTACATGTTCTATATTATGCCTTTTTGCTTTCATAATAAATTCTAAATGGTCTCTATGTTGTGTTTTACATGTGTTACTAGAATAATCGTTTTATTATTTTGCTTATTTCCAGACTAACCAGAACCACCAGGAAACAGGATACTTAAGATCGTTGTTTATTTTGAAGGGTTGGAAGGGTGCTCAATTATTAATGTCTGTCTATGAAAACGGTATTGTCTTGGTAAATGCAAAACATGCAAGAACACGAACAATATATATCATATCGGGATATCATGTCTGGTGCCGACTTTGTTACAAATGCGATTTTAATATTTCGCATCGCATATTCTACAGTCATGTTCTATGAAATTGTCAATTCGGTATCAAAAAAAAAAAAAAGTATGGTGGTTTCAATGTCATTCATCATAAATTTATTTTTAAACAAAGCATGTTTCTGATTTAATTACTTAAACCCCTGTCATACCAGGGTGTTGTTCTCATGGCGCTCTAAATGTAGAACGCCGAGATAAGAGCGGTACAAACGCCACCAACGACATTGCAACGCATTTGCATCGCCAGCGAACGTCGTGGAAACTCCTAGAACGCACAGGGTCGGTGTTTCTTTTGGACATGCTAAAAACAAACGCCGTCGTTCTGCGTTCTAATTAGAAAGCAATGTGGACGTCGTGCGGACATCGGTGCAACGAAGTGAGAGCTTCATCAACGCCCCTGGAGCTCCGCTGGTGCGCGGTGAAATCGTTGTGCAAACGCCGTGGTAGGCAATGGCGTTTGCACGACGATGGTATGGCGTCCATCGCGATCTCACTGCGTTTTCACCGCGCTCATACGACGCGTCTATGGCGCTTTTACGGCGTGTCATTAATCTTACTACGCCTCTGTGGCAGCTGTAAGGCCCTGTCACGGCGTTTGTTGCGTTCACATGAAGCTTTTACCGCGATCCCGTGGCGTTTGTAAGGCGTTGTCACGGTGTTAATTGCGCTAACATGGAGCATTTACCGCGTCCAATGGCGTTTCTTGTAGTACAATAGATGAAAAAGATATGCAATTTTAAATATGTCAAAAGCAAACAGTACACTATTAAATGAGATGCACATAAATTTATTTCACTAAGTCTATCGAACAACAAGCTAGTTTACTTATACAAATTGCTGCTGCTGCTACCCTCTCCATCCCCTGTTGCCAGCTATGTTACATTTTTGAAAGCAAACGTTCAAATGACGGAGACTTTGTTTCTGACTCGCCTACAAGACATCAGCTCAGTACCAGAACGCCGTGGAAGCGCGGTACGAACGCCGTGGGAACGCCAAGAGTGCATACACCAAGAGTGCCGCGCAAGCCCATGAAGGCGTCATGCCAGCGCAATGGTACCTGATAGAACACACTATGAACTCCGTAGTAACGCATTGGATTCGATGAGAACGCCATGGTTTGCAGTCACAAATAAAATATTTTTTCCTCGGAGTTTCGCGGCGGTCAGGAAAATTTAAGAACACCTTGCCAACGCCATGGACACGCCTCTTGGTTTGACAGGGGTAAACTAAACCAAAGCCACTCGCCTTGTCAACCAGGAGTCGCAGGTTGGACTCCGGACATCCCAAGCCTTTGTCGTGTGACTTCAGACCTAGGTTCCATCTCGTATGACCAGAGCTATTTGATTGGACGTGAAATCCTAAATAAACCAACATACAGGTGACTTACCAAACATCAATTATCGTTTGCCGCGCAAGCTGTCGGTTCTTGTACCAATTACAGACTTATCAAAATTTTGATAACGGTGTGTTCCACAGCTTATATGATTTCATGTTGTTATCAGAATTTTGATAAGGCGTTGAATGTGACTGCGTTTCCCTAAAACAGGATAGGCTATCGAAATTCTGATAAGGTTTTACACATAGTTGACAAACCAAACACCAATCATCGTTTGCCGTGCAAGCTCTCGAATCCTGTATCAATTACAGTCTTATCAAAATTTTGATAACGGTGTGTTCTAGAGCTTATATTAGTTTATGTTGTTATCATAATTTTGATAAGACGTTGAATGTGACTTTTCGTTTCCCTAAAACAGAATTGACTATCAAAATTTTGATAAGGTTTTACAATGTCTTGAGAGGACAGCAATACATTATTAAATGTGTTTATCACAATTTTGATAAAGTAATATTATAAATATTTTGAGAGTAAAGACTTTAAACATAATAACCTACAAGGCAGTTAAAAAGTAATCAAAGATTCATACATAATATGTTATATTGCTATCAGAGGAATTCATTCTTATCCTTAGCCCGCTTGAAATTGAGGTACTGGAAAACCTCAATTGAAATCGGATGCTGTTATTATTAGTCTGTCTTTTGGAATTCTTTCCTTGATTATGTTTTGTTCTTGCCATTAAATGCCTTGTCTGTATATGCCCCATATGTGGGCCGAAAATTCGTAATAAAGATCTTGTATCTTGTATCTTGTATCTTGCTCCTTCTTCAGGTACAAATAATTATTCCCTTATTCTGGAAATAATATACCCACCAAACATTTGTTCGACCTTTCTCAATAGTATTCAACGAATACCTCGCACAAGGCAGAAACGGGCGTTTTTATACCCCAAGTCGCGTGAGAATCAGTGAACCATGCAAATCGGTTGGTACCCAGCATTCTAACGGGTAAACACAACGTGCTATTAACCAGTGTTCACGGTTAAGTTACCTTCCGGTTTCTTTACAAGTATTAGCTTTAATGAAAAGCCTATTTTTACACTAAATAGAAGTTGGGTTTAAAGGGGTATACATTACAAAGACACGTTTTCCTGGAGTGTCGTTATTTCTACTCCATGGAGTAGCTGCACTAGAATCATGTCGGTAATGAACTATTTAGGTTTTTGGTCGAAATAAATCTTGTCAAGAAGCTAGAATTTGTCTGGGAAAATGTAATTTGCTGTCGTTAATTGGTTGTTTCAAAACAGCTTCATGTTTGTTTAAAAATATCTGTTACCAATTAGACCATTAAGAACTAGTCACTTGAGCTTCTGTTAAAGAATGCTTTTCGTACACATTTGTTTTCCTTCATGCAAAAATCAATATTACCAAAACTATGCACATTAACAAGAGGTGTTGTGCGACAGGAGAATCAAAAGAAAGTTGTAGACAAATATTCTCTCATAGGTGTGGGCCCCTATTAAGTGCGTCGGCGTTGACCATGCCGCTTTCCCGCTTACAAACATAATATTGGGGCTATAGGAAGGTCAGAGGTTAACCGGCAAGGTCAAATAAATCGCACTATATTACAGTTAAACAATTGATTTAATGATAAAATTATGATGATGTATTTTAAAGTTTTTTTTTATTTAAGTTAATTACCTTCTGCAACACAGACAACACTGGCAAGCATAAGCCATCTATACGTATCTAGATTATAATGGGAATGTAGTTTTTGTGATTAAAGGCGAAGCTGCCCGGAGACAAAACGTTCATATTAACTCACCTTGTATTCAGAAAAAAGTTTCATCAGTAAAAGCTTTAAAAGGCTTGCTTATGAAATAAGTGATAAATAACCGCATCTGATGCATACAAAGAAATAAAAATGCAATTTCAGAATATATTAGAAACCATCCGAACAACTACCTTCTAAAGATATGGTTAGTTTAATTAAACGGCAGGCTTACGAGAACGATATTGCAAGGCAATATGCAGAGATTGTTTTTAAGCCGTAATTTCACCAGACAATATTTGATATTCTTGATATTTTTTCTCTCAAAACATTCACTGTGAGTACACGTTACATCCGCCTTGCTGAGGCGTGCAAACGAGTTTACACAAGGTTTGATTTTGATAAAAAAAATAGACAAAAATAGGTATGCAAACCCCAATTTTTCTATATAAAAGTGGGATTTAAGGGGGTATATATTTCACGGACGTCATCAACAAAGTGAACTGTACCGTGAATGAAGCTAAAGTGTCACGTGTGGAATAACAGCCTTGTAGACCAGAATTTTTGCAATGCTCCCTTACAGTTAAGGTCAACCTTAGTTTAGGTGGCAAATTTTGACTCAATATCGTACCATTAAAATCGGTATCTGCTTAAACACACACGACTAATGTGAAAAAAAGAAAATAAATAAATATATACTTAACGACATTTCCAACGCTACCGGTAGAGTTTTTGCTATAATTTCAAAACTATTCAAGATATTGAAATGAAAATTGCAGGGACGATAGCAA
The DNA here is from genome assembly GCA_964017185.1 of Rugalucina vietnamica. Lineage (NCBI taxonomy): Eukaryota > Metazoa > Mollusca > Bivalvia > Lucinida > Lucinidae > Rugalucina > Rugalucina vietnamica. Next base: position 8,913,979 of record OZ024880.1, read on the forward strand.
AATTCATGAGACGTGCACTGAAGGAAAAATCATACCAGCAAACCTTCATTACGAAACACCCCGGGCGTTTATACAAACCACACCTCATTTTCAAAAGTCGCAAAACTTGAGGGATTAAAGAAAGTATTATTTCAGGAATAAATCTACAATTTATTGCTATAATGTGTTTCTTTTTGTATCTTTTATTATAGGAATGAATTTTAATTTTGTTGATTTTATCGATGTGTAAACTCAGGCGAATCACTCACAAACTAAATAAAGCCCGAAGGGCTTTATGAAAAAGTTTGTGAGTGATTCGCCTGAGTTTACACATCGATAAAATCAACAAAAATAAAAATTCATTCCTTATAATTCCAACTTTGTCTCATTACATTGCATTTATCTACATTGATTTGAATTTTATAGCCAGCGGAAGGAAAATAGAGCAAAACGGATCTTCATGAGGCAGCCATCTTGAAAATGAACCAAAGCATCAAACTCACTTCTCGCAAATAAAAAGCTATAACTTGCATGTTATAGGCAGGCTGTAAAGGCGGGAGCTTTAAAACATCTCTCCTTCATTCAACTTGTTCTTTTGGGAGAAAATAACGCCGACTGGACCGATAGAAAGACATGTCGAATTTGATATGGGGCTCGGAACATTAGAAATTCAAACGTCAAATTTCAACACACAGCAAGAAGATTAAAACACTTACCGTACGATGTTCTGTTAATAGAAATAGCATCCATGTTAATAAAATGCCAAATATTCATTTCAACGCCTTCAAAACGCGTTCAGCCATTGTTTTTTATGACGTTTAGATTTGGTGACGTCAACGTTTTTTTTTAAGAAACGTCACGAAATCACATAACGTCGCGCCGTTTTAAGGTGCAAACCGAGTATTCTTACGCACTGCTTTTATCGAAGTATAAAGTCTTCCAAATAGCCAATCAAAATGGAGGAAATAAGTAAAGTTGGAATTATTCATGAAGAAACTTTAAGAAGAAAAACAAAACAACAAACAAAACGATTGAAACTATACTATCACATCAAAAGATTCATCTGATCCAATCAAATTACCTAGTTAGGCCGCCATTTGCCCATATTACAGCTAGCTAACAACTACGCATCGAAGCCACGCACCGCATACAAGTACGCTGCGCTATATCCTTCCACCAATACCTTACAAATTGCTGAAACTGTATAACATTTGCAGTGTACCGTCTCCTTACAACACAGCTGATAACGTCCCAGATATAGGACAGATATGATCGGGTGATTTGGATGGCTATACCATTAACCCTGTTTGCTTGCAGAAAGTTTACAGTCTTGCTTGCTGTATGAGACGTCGCACCGTCGTGCATCAAACGCACACCCTTGTGAGTCCGTGCACATGATTTGTTTTTCTGAGAACTATTCTTCCCTTCATTTGCTGTGGCAAGAAGAGAAAACAAAGCGAGAAGGAAATACAGAGGAACTGTTGTAACGAGCTTTGTTCGCTACACTGCATGGTTTTGTGACTTTTGAAAATGAGGTATGGTGTGTCCAAAGGCTCGAAGCATTTCTTCATAAAAGTCTGCTGGCAAAATTTTGCCTTCAGTACACGTCTCAAGAATTTTTCTATCACCCCTACAATTTTCATTTCGATATCTTGTGTAGTTTTGAAATTATAGCAAAAACTCTATCGGTAGCGTTGGAAGTGCCGTTAAGTATATATAATATATATATATATATATATATATATATATATATATATATATATATATATATATATATATATATATATATATATATATATATATATATATATATATATATATAGTGATGCGTATAACGTTTGAAATCACCATCTCTGGTGTCGTGTTTTAGCAGTTTAATTGGCGGCGAAACACAGAAACACAAACTGACCCACTTTCAACAAGAATCACAAAACTGTCATATTTTGTAGGCCGATGTAACGTCACGTGCTAACTAACCTGATTTACTAATTTTTTTTTTTTTTTTTTTTTTTTTTTTTTTTTTTTTTTTGCGAACTGCATTTTCAGTGAAGAACAAATACACATTATACATATATCCCATCAACCCAAGTCGACCTTATCGTAAAATAGGTCAATGTCATATTCCCAGAGTCATGATTTCTATCAAGTTTGTAGAGCTCCATTCTCTGATGCTTCATGCCAGGTTCCCGTCATAGCATGCCAAGTTCACGTCATAGGCCTTCTGCTTCTGGAGAAAAAGACTTTTAAGGTGTTTCTATTTAAAGCCATGGTGGTCATCTTGGTCATGTGACCTGGACTGTCTATATAAACTTTGGTTCCCAGTTATTAAAGATGTTTCATATGAAGTCTGGCTTTGATTGGCCAATCAAAGATCTGTGATTGGCCAATCAAAGATCGGAGATGTGTGAATATTACGGTCATATACATGTCTATAGCCCTGAGGAAGGGACAGGCAACCCCTTCCCGGCAGACATTTGACGTCAGTTGGACGTCAGATTGACGTCAGACTCCGACGTCATAATGACGTTGGATTTAGGTTGATTTTGAAAGTTTGTTTGACGTCAAAAACAGACGTCATTCTGACGTCAAAAACAGACGTCATTCTGACGTCAGAAAAACAACGTTGGTTTGATGTCTCAAATGTGACGTCATAATGACGTTGGGGTTAGGTTGATTTTGAAAGTTTGACGTCAAAAACAGACGTCAATCTGACGTGCTAAAACCGATATGTGAATGTTTGTTCGCAGTTAAATTAACATTCTGAAATCCTGAAGGATTCAGTAGTGCGGTGATGCACTATTGTTATTCCCTTTCACTCCTTTGATAGAGTTATTTGTTTTTTTTCTTCCTGGGAACCAACCAGTACTAGGGTTTGCTTTTAGTTACCTTTCCTGGGTAGAACCAGTACTTGGAGGTTGCTTTTCCCGTCGAGCACCCGAAGGCTCAAACCGGGGTTTGCTTTTTGTAATACCGTTCCTGGGTAAAAACCAGTACAAGGTTGATTTTTTTGTTTTTGTTTTTCGTTTGACACCGTTCCTGGGTCCACCTTAACCAGTACTTGGATATACATAATGTATTCGGTTTTTTTCTTCCTGGGAACCAACCAGTACTAGGGTTTGCTTTTAGTTACCTTTCCTGGGTAGAACCAGTACTTGGAGGTTGCTTTTCCCGGCGAGCACCCGAAGGCTCAAACCGGGATTTGCTTTTTGTAATACCGTTCCTGGGTAAAAACCAGTACTAGGTTGATTTATTTTTTTGTTTTTGTTTTTCGATTGACACCGTTCCTGGGTCCACCTTAACCAGTACTTGGATAAACATTTCGGGATATACAAAATGTTTAAGATGTTAAATCACTCTGATGTTGGTATATCTTATTCATGTCAAATTTTATTGCTATATGGTGCTAAAACAAATAAGACATTAGTGTAAATAATAAGACTATTGTGAACAATCAATAATTTAAAATGGTGAAATAAGTATTAAAATATACAAATTTCATTTTCGTCTTAATAGAAGGTTTAATAATTTAGTGAAAGACTTTATTTTGATTAGCAAATAATTATTTTTTTCTAAATTAATTAAGCATGGTGATTTCCGATACGAGACCTAGATATGGCTTTTTTAAAAGTGGCTATGTTGAAATTATTATTTGAATTTGATGTTGTTACTTTTGCGCAAGAAATTATGTCAGTTCAAGGGCAGCTAACTCTGTCGACATATGACGTTAGACTTACGTTTGAATCCGGCGTCATTTCGACGTCATATCAATACGTCCACTGACGTCAGGACTGGACGTCAGGTGGACGTTGGTTATTGGTTGTATGACGTCGTGACCAAAATACAACCAATATCCGACGTCAAGTTGACGTCAGATGCCTGCTGGGGACGTGTTTTTCATATATGTCGACAGAGTTAGCTGCCCTTAAACTGACATAATTTCTTACATATATTATGTATTATCATATGACGTCGCCGTTTTCCAGTGGATAACGTCATGTCATAAAAATCGTATGACCACACGTGTAATAACACTTTTGCGGGAATACGTAACGTCATTGACGACGTCCGTAACAACAATGTAAATTTTCATTGAAAATATGTCCACTTCGAAGGCGATAAAATCCTATTTTAGAAGTCATATGATAAAACGAATCTTACACTCGTGGTCATTTCATATGAAATTTATTAAACTCGCTGAAGGCTCGTTTAATAAATTTCATATGAAATGACCACTCGTGTAAGATCCTCTATATAATATCAAATTCAAATAATAATTTCAACCTTGCCACTTAAAAGTCATATCTGAGTCTCGTATGGGAAATCCCATATTTCGCCCTCATGCTTAATTAATGTAGAAAAAAATAATTATCTATTAATCAAAATAAAGTCTTTCACTAAATTATCAAACTTTCAATTAAAATGAAAATAAAATTTGTATATTTTAATATTTATTTCACCATTGTTCAGAATAATCTTATTTCTCACACTAATGTCTTATTGGTTTTTGCACCATAAAGCAACAAAATTTTGCTTAAATAAGATGTACCAACATCAGGCTGAATTAATATTTTGAACATTTTGTATGTTCCGAAAAACTCTATCAAAGGAGTGAAAGGGACTATCAAAAGTGCATCACTGCTCTTCTGAATCCACTGTTATTCAAAAAATGCGAAAAAATATACACCTTAAACTATTTATATGACATGAATTCAAACGTCGTTTTAGGACGTCAGATTGACGTCAGCTTTCAGACGTTAAACCGACGTTGGCTTTAGCACGTCAGATTGACGTCTAGTTTTGACAACAAACAAACTTTCAAAATCAACCTAACTCCAACGTTATTATGACGTTGGAGTCTGACGTCAATCTGACGTCCAACGGACGTCAAATGTCTGCTGGAAGTAACATAGAAAAAAAGAAAGAAATAAAGCAAAAGAAACACACGAAACGAATGATCTGATTTTTACCCAAAGTGAAGTTTCATTAATTTGCACACCACACATGGTCAGAAGTATGAAAAACACAAGGTCTAAATCACGTCTTGATTACGACGTCTAACTGACGAACTAGTTTGACGTCAAAACAACGTCCAATCCAGACGTCCAAAAGACGTCAGGAAATGACGTCTGATAGACGTTGGAAATTGGTTTTATGACGTCGCGACCAAAATATAACCAATATCTGACGTGAAACAGACGTCAGGTGCCTGCTGGGTTGTGGCCAAAAGTTTTTCGTAGATATAAATAAAATGTCCACTTTGCTCATTCACAGCAAGTTTTCTGCCATTAAATGACAACTTCCCACTTTTCCCCATTCAAATGCATAGGCGACCGAAATATTGAGTGCCGTAAAATAGGTCATGGTCATCATAGGGTCGTGATTTATATAAACCTTGTAGAGTTCCTTACCCTGATGTTTCATGCCAAGTTTCAAAATCACCGACCTTCTGGTTCTAGAGATGTAGATTTTTAATGGTTAATATAAAGTTTCGTTTCCCCTTCTTAAGGATGCTCCACACGAAGTTTGACTTTGATAGGCCAAGCGGTTTCAGAGGCCTTTAAAAATGTGAACGACGGACGGACTCACCTCATGAGCTTTCAGCTCAGTTGAGCTAATAAAAATCTTTTGAAATCTTAAGAATAAGCACATCTAAAAAAAAAGTAGTGAGTTTTCATTGCATTGCAGTAAGTAATGAAGACTTCTACACCACCACTGATTGTTGAATGGAATCGGAATTTTAATAAAGTAGAACTGCAGCAGGTGAACAGATAACTTTCTATAATTGTTAATTTCAAACTACAATCAATGACGAAAGCCACTATGCGAACGTGAGAAAACACGACCTGTCAATGAAACATTTTTAGGTCATGAGATCATTTGTACTTGAATGCGGGGTCAAAACTTATACATCAGATTGAAGTTCGTTATAGTGCCCTTGTTTGGTTTGTATATTTAACATTGGTACACAGGTGCAGTAATGACTATGCCCAGAGAAAAGGAAAATATATCAATTGAATTTATCAATGTTGTATCTTGATTTACACCAATGTCATAAGAGAGGCAATCAATTAGATAGATGAAGATCAACTTATCGGGTAGATTATTATAGAAAATTGCGACTGTCCAGTCGGCAAATCAATATCTTTTCGTGTGACACACCTCTGTACTACTAATCATGCTAATTTCCATTTTCGGAAAACAGGCTCACTGACCTTGGTTTTGATTCAAAAAGCGAGTTTCGACTGAAAAAAGCGAGTTTCTAGTTACGAAAGCGAGTATCGAGTTAACAAAAGCGAGTTTCGAGTTAACAAAAGCGAGTATCGAGTTAACAAAAGCGAGTATCGAGTTGACAATTTTAGTTTATTTGTTTGAATGCTCAGAATAAAATGCACATAGCTCACAGTTTGAAACCATTACGAGTTTGAAAAACGAAGATGTAGCTGTGTGCTATAGTTGTAACCGCTACCAAATGGGTCAGAAGTCGACTCAACATAATCCATGACCACATGCTGTTTGCACATGGCTTTTTGCACTTTCAATATCGACAAACAGACCTGTCATTGATAGCGTTACATTGCATGATAAATAGTCGCCGCTCTGAAAGACGCATTTCAAGTAAGAAAAGGCAAGTCCAGGAATGGATTGAACATGAAAAATGACAATACGTATGAAGAGCAAGCTGACTAGCTCTTTCCCAGGAAAGTAGCCATCCGGCTAGCTTCAACTAAAACAGAAATAAGCGTATTCAACAGAATATGACACATCAAACGTAAAGAATCACAGTAGAACCGCCTTGGAACGGTCAGTATTTATGTAGTATTTACTGGAGGGCTTATAACGTTTTGACTCGATACAAACCTCGCCCTTAGTCTACTGTGAATCAATAACAATAAATTGCTTGGTTCTTATACTCGTCAATGAATCATCACAGAAACAACAAAAGTAAACGCTCAGATGAAGCAGATACGAGGACTCAACAGTAACGCCGACTCTTAAATACCGGAGCAAAAGAAAACAACTATTTAAACCCCGGTGGACCCGACAGAACAAATACTCATGTTTTATTATTATTATTATTATTATTATTATTATTATTATTATTATTATTGGCTTCTGAGTCACCAGCTGTTGGGAAAGAGCTGATGGCTCGGTTAACCATATTTGTTTGATAGTAGGTCCGTTTGGTATGGTCTTGAGAAAATTGTAGAGACCAGGGTTTTGATAGGAACTCGCCGATATCAGTGCAATAACCCAATGTTATGAGTGCTATCACACAAAAATGGCTCGTAAGGATAACGTTGAGGAGGGAATACATTAAGGCAAAAGAATTTTTTTCAGATTTAATACATTAAAAGTAACACAGTAAAAGTAAAAAAAAAAGAACTCCAACGCTTAAATACAAGTGTTACTAATATTAGAAGACATACATTGGTTCTCAGATTCATAAAGAGTCGGACCCAATTTATAGTTTCTCTTTAATAAACGCGAGTGCTTTAAGTGTATCGAATTTAATCAACCCATATTTGACGAACGGATTCTCCCATCATTATCATTTGGATGAGTCCACTTTCATTTTTAGGGGCGTCAGGCGTGATTTTTAAATTTTATTCAATTTTTCGTTGAAAATTCTCTAAGCAAACAGAATAGCCCCAGATGGGACGGCGCGTTCTGCGGCGTCACATCTGGGGCTGTTTTGTTTGCCTATGTCCCACAAAAGGGACGCCAGGCTTAAATGAGTTAATCACTTAGTACTCGCCTAGTAATTACTTTGTTTATGACACACAAAGGTATACTGTGGCATCCTTTGGGTTGCCATAAACGAGAAAACAAAATAAAAATGATGATGTCGCTCAAAGCTTGGTGTCGCTGTGAAGCTTCTATAAGAACCGCATTTTTGTTATAGAATCACAGTAGACTAAGGGCGAGGTTTGGACTCTGTAAAAACGTTTTAAGCCCTCCAGTTCATACTTTCCTGACCGTTCCAAGGCGGTTCTGCTGATTCTTTACGTTAAATGTTTGGCCTGTCAGCTTCTGTTGCATACACTTTTTTTGTTTTTAGTTGAAGCTAGAAGGATGGCTACCTTAACAATTCCTGGGAAAGAGATAGGCATCTTGTTCTTCATATGTATTGTCACTTTTACCGGCCCCGGTAGCTCAAGTGGTAGAGTGGCCCACTGGTACAGCGTTCGCTTCGGGATCGCGAGGTCAGGGTTCGAATCTGGGTCGCGTCATACCAAAGGCGTTAAAATGGTACCAGTGGCTACCTTGCTTGGCGCTCAGCATTATAAGGCAAGCACTGGCTTCTCTTCTCTCACATATACTGCACGACTAATCGCACATATACTCCTCAAAAAAGGATCACCCAGCCGTGTTTTAACTACTCGATAAATGAATAGGAATTTCGTTCTGTTCTGACCATTAATGTTTTTTAATTCAGTTTTACGTCCCTTTCAAAATTATTCCAGCTCATATGAGACGGGCCAATCAGTAGATGGGCGAAAACGGGAGGACCCCGAGAAAAAAAGTACAAGTAGGCAAAGATCAGGAAAAGACGCAATCAGAAAAAGATTCCCACTCCAAAAAGCGAGGTGGGAAAAAACTAAATAAACAATCAGGTACTTTTACCATGAAAACACCTGGCACAACCGAACTTGGCTTGTCTCACATGTGGACAGAGCGGGGCTCGAACCCACACTAGACACAGCGGTGAGATGCGCTCTTAACCGCTCGGCCACGGGGCATTTAAAAATTACATGGCACAATCTGGTGTGTCAGGTGCCCTTTGGCATACAGTGTGCATCTTGTACGCATGCTCAGTATCAATGCAGATGTTCTATGGTTATAAAGATCCAAATGGGTGGGGATCTAGAAAGTCACACCAGCCCCTGACTCTCCCATGTTTGTTCTTCCGTACACAACCACAGCGTCGAAGCAGCCGTGGTGTAGTGGTAAAGCTACTCGCTTTGTAATCAGGACTCATTAGTTCGTATCATAGCTCCTTAAGATCAGCTCCGTAAGGCCCCTTCTATTTAACCTATGGCAACACATACATACCCATTTTATATGTGAGTACCCCCTCCGTGCTGCAGCTGGTGTTGTGCTGTGTGGCGGCCCTAAAAGGTCTCCCCGTACTTTATCCCATCAAAAACATGTCCGTGAAATGCATACCCCCCTAAACCCCACTTTTATATAACAAAACTGTGGTATGCAGGGGTATACCTATTTTAGCTCACCTTAGCCGTTAGGCTCACAAGGTGAGCTTATAGGATGGCCATGATCCGGCGTCCGTCCGTCCGTCCACAATTTCAAAGATCTTCTCCTCTGAATCCGCTCGGCCAATCAAAGCCAAATTTTATATGAAGCATCTATAGGAAGGGGGAACCAATGTGTATATAAGAAATCCAGGTCACATGACCAAGATGGCCGCCATACCAATATATGGTAAAAACCCTTAAAAAATCTTTTTCTCCAGAATCGGTGGACCGATTTCAATGAAACTTGGCATGAAGCATCAATGGCTCAAGCACTACAACGTATATATAAATCATGACCCTGTGATGACCTTGACCTATTTTGACGGCAAGGTCAACATAGGTCGCCAATGCGTTTGAATGGGGAAAACTTTTAAAATGTCATTTAAAGTGAAAGTCTTGCAGGAAATGGGCAGTAGGACTGAATATTTATGATTCTGAAAAAAAATTGGACCCCAGGGACTCATGTGCCCCCACCCTGGGGCAATATACATGTTTGTTATATGACTGTAGGAATTCCTGTCTCCTGATTGGCTCATCCAGTATTAACAAATCCTTATATTTCTCTGAAACCAGACCAAACTGATGAATACCAGATCAAACCAGTTCCTGGAGGTTAATTATTTTGACAGGTTTTCTATATTAACCTCCAAAATCTATATTATGCTCCTGAGTACCCAAAAATAGCACCAGCATGAAATCAACATGGGCTTCATGAAATTGACATGATTTGATGTATGTGTTTAAAACCTGTCAGTCAGCTATAAATAACTATGAACTCATTTCAGTTCATGAAATCTACATGCTTTGCAGTAGAACACTATTATAGGTAAACAAAGCACTAGATAATGAGGTGTATTTGGTGATAATTAAGGGATAATTTTGTTTATTTTTCATAAGAACCTATGTTGTTGGTACCCATTGGAATTGCCTCATCATGGTGATTCTTAGGAGTACCCATAACAAATGTTTTATTAGGAACTAACAAAATTATTTTTCAAGCATAATCAATTGTTCCTCATTGTCTAGCCATTAATACTTACATCTGATATGATTTTGTTTGTTTATTTGTTATAAGATAACCATTAAAACACTTGAAAAGTCATATAACAAAACAGTTATTGACTTCAATTTCGGTAGATATAAGGATTTATCTACCCTCAAAAGTGATATTCACCTCGGCCTCCGGCCTCAGTGAATATCACTTTTTTCAGGTAGATAAATCCTTATATCTACCTCATTGAAGTCAATAATTGTATAATATCTCCAAAATATTCAAACGTCTTCTCCTCTGAAAAAAAAGGTACAAGTAGGCAAAGATCAGGAAAAGACGCAATCAGAAAAAGACTCCCACTCCAAAAACCGAGGTGGGAAAAAACCAAAGTAACAATCAGGTACATTATACCATAAAACATATAGTAAGCCGAATGAGCAGCTATTTTCCCAATAGGTGGCCACTCAGTTACCTTAACTTAACTAAAAATATGAAAACACACACAAGGCGCCAACAGCACAAAAAAATTAAACACCAAGACATAAAACAAAAAGAACCACTACAGAAGTATCGACTTGGAACGATCAGTAACACAAAGTTACTGGCGGGCTTAAACCGGTTTTACAGGTACCTAACCTCACCCTCAGCTTCTGCAGTGGTTCATAACATTTAGTTAGTTATTTGGTCCTTGTGGTGAATCTCTAACTAGTCAATGAATCATCAAGAACGAACAAATAAATCATGATTAACATCCTGATGAATCAAAACCCAGGACTCACAGATTGAGTAAGCTGCCCGACGATGGAGATCCCTGGGCGCCGAATAACCTACTAACTCCGGAGCAAAAGAAAAACACCAGTTGGACCCCGGTGAGCCAAGCAACAGACAAGAAGCTCCGGCCCCAACCAACTAAAATGAATAGCTTTAAGTCGGGGCCATCATAGAGTCTGACGCCCGACCCACCGGCGTGCAATTAAAGAAGGCAGCATAGTTATCAACCATGATTGGGTTAAAAACTAAGCATGCAGACTGTCGCATAACATTCAAGTTATAACCTATACGTCTGTAACGTGTTATGATTTTTCTGAACTGAAAAGAAAAATCGTTAATTCCTTTAAGTTTCTTAAATTTGTAAACCAAGTCACCATAAAATTCAGGTTCCGCAAGGCCCTCACTTAAAAGCGTCTTTAACCCAACATTATATTTGGAAATCAATTCATAGTGTCTACGATAAAATTTAGAAAAGGTTTTTCGAAGTTTATGATACCGATAGCCCTGTTGAAGAAGTTTTGCCGTTAAACATTTATTTCTAGCGTTGAAGTCTGTAACATGATTGCAGACTCTAGCAAACCTAATAAGTTGCGAAATGTATACACCATAAGAAGCACGACGAGGAACGTCACCATCCAAAAAAGGAAAATTTACTATATCAAAATCAAAGTCATCGCGCTTATCATAAATTTTAGAAGAAACAAATCCATTTGAAACAGAAAGATGTAGATCTAAAAAGGGGGCTTCGGTATCTGAGATATTGGCTTTGTTTAACTGAAGTTCAGGTGGATAAATTTGATTGACCATACCTTCAAAATAAGGGTTGTCAATGTTCAAAAGGTCATCGAGGTACCTAGATGTGGAATTAAAAGCCTCGATAACATCAGCTTGATTATCATGGTTAAGAGAATCCATGAAATCTCTTTCGTAGCAGTATAAAAATAAATCAGCTACGAGAGGTGCGCAATTTGTACCCATCGGAATTCCAACAATTTGTCTGTATAACTTGGTCCCAAATCTAATATAAATATTATCTAAGAGATAGGATAAGGCGTCGCACACATTCTGACATGACCAAAGTGTATACCGACTTTGGTCAGAGGAAGTGAAAAAAGCCTTTCTGTCATTACATGCCAAATAAAGTGAACCATAGTTTTTTAATGCCCTTTTGAAGGTCCACTCTATCAAATCCAGAAGTTTTTCTTTAATTAGATTATGTGGTAATGTTGTATACAGAGTAGAAAAATCATATGTGGACAAGCTTGTCGCACGGAACCCTCTACACTTCAATTTACTTAGCACCTCACCAGAATTTTTAATTGACCAAACCCAATTTTTATTTGAAGTTTCATACACTGTCTCACAGTATCTTATAACATGAGATTTGATAGCAGTAAGACAGGAAGTTAATAATTTAGAAAGTTCAGTGGTAGTACAAGAGCTAGAATTTGCAATAAATCTAGCTTTGTATGGTCTTTTGTGAAGCTTAGGTAACCAATACATCGTAGGAAGTTTGTCTTGGCCTTCATTGACACAAACAGAAAACTTAACAGGTAAATCGTTTAAGTGGGCATTAACTACAGACACCTCATCAGTATCTGTCTCCAGATAAGCCCTGGTACCATCAAGCTCCTGTTTTAAGGTGTTAACGTAGTGAAGCCTACAAACGACAACAACATTGTTAGCGGCTTTATCTGCCGGAACCAAGACATACTTTCTATGAAATTCTTGGATACCCTGCTTCAAATGCCTAAATGACGATTTGGGTTTAGGAGGTAAAAGATTAGTATTTTGTGAATAAAACTTAATACGTTTATCCACGATAGTGAAGATACTTCTTTTCCATTCTTTAAGAGCATTATCCTCAACACCCTCTCGTTTACACCATCGATTACCGAAATCATTTAATGCAGATGCAATCTCCTCTCTACATTTGTCGAAGTTAATGTAGGAAGGGAATCTATATTTCGGACCTTTAGAAACAATTTTGCGAATTCTAGAATCCGAAATTATTTTTAAATTTCCAGTAACTATATGTCCAGCTGGTTGATAAACATATCTTGAATCTTTACAATCTCAAGACTTAGGAGTATTAGCATGGATATCAAGATCAGAAACAAGTTTATTGAAATTAAAAATAGTATTTCTGATTGGTTTGTTATATTGTTATTGTTATATGCTTGGTAAATCAAAGCCAAATTTTATATGAAGCATCTTTAGGAAGGGGTAACCAATGTGTATATAAATAATCCAGGTCACATGACCAAGATGGCCGCCATGCCTATATATGGTAAAACCCTTCAAAAATCTTCTTCTCCAGAACCGGTGGATCGATTTCAACGACACTTGGCATGAAGCATCGATGGCTCAAGCACTCCAATGTGTATATAAATCATGACCCTGTAATGACCTTGACCTATTTTATGGCAAGGTCAACATAGGTTGCCAATGCATTTGAATGGGTAAAACTTTTAAAATGTCATTTAAAGTGAAAATCTTGCAGGAAATGGGCAGTAGGACTGAAAATTAATGATTCTGAAAAAAAAAATGGATCCCAGGGGCTCATGTGCCCCCACCCCGGGGCAATATACATGTATATCTCAATAATACTCAAACGTCTTCTCCTCTGAAACCGCTTGGTAAATCAAAGCCAAATTTTATGTAAAGCATCTATAAAATGGGGGAATCAATGTATATATAAATAATCTAGGTCACATGACCAAGATGGCCGCCATGCCCATATACGGTAAAAACCCTTCAAAAATCTTCTTCTCCAGAACAGGTGGATCGATTTCAACGAAACTTGGCATGAAGCATCGATGGCTCTAGCACTCAAATGTGTATATAAATCATGACCCTGTGATGACCTTGACCTATTTTACGCCAAGGTCAACATAGGTCGCCAATGCATTTGAATGGGGAAAACTTTTAAAAAGTCATTTGAGGTGAAAATCTTGCAGGAAATGGGCAATAGGACTAAAGATTAATGATTCTGAAAAAAAAATGGACCTCAGGGGCTCATGTGCCCCCACCCCGGGGCAATATACATGTATATCTCCATAATATTCAAACGTCTTCTCCTCTGAAACCGCTTAGTAAATCAAAGCCAAATTTTATGTGAAGCATCTATTAAATGGGGGAATCAATATGTATATAAATAATCTAGGTCACATGACCAAGATGGCCGCCATGCCCATATACGGTAAAAATCCTTCAAAAATCTTCTTCTCTGGATCTGGTGGACCGATTTCAAAGAAATTTCGCATGAAGCATCGATGGCTAAATTACTACAATGTGTATATAAATAATTACCCTGTGGTGACCTTGACCTATTTTATGACAAGGTCAACATAGGTCGCCTATGCATTTGGATTGGGAAAAACTTTAAAAAGTCATTTGAGGTTAAAATCTTGCAGGAAATGGGTAGTGGGACTGAATATTAATGATTCTAAAAAAGTTGGACCCAAGGGCTTATATGGCCGCACCCCGGGCAATATACATGTTTATTACCTAATTACATAAAAAAATGTATAGAAATGGCTATTTGCTATTTTCATCTATTCGAGCAACTATTGTTAATACTTTGAAACAGAACCAGGCAATAGAAAATTTTATTGCCTGGCCAGTGATCAGTCCATTGCCTGGTCATGTGATATGCCATATGACTGCAATGTAACAAGGTAACAACATGAAATTGTACCAGGCAATAGACAATTCTATTGCCTGGCCAGCTGTCTATTGCCTGGTCACATGATAAGTCACGTGAATATGATGTAATTAGGTAATAAAACAGTTATTTTAAGCTTAAACAGTCAATAGTGCAAAACATTATCCCCTCGGCTTTGCCTCGGGCAATAGCATGTCGAGTCGGTACCTGCACCTCGGGGAAAATATTTTGCAAATTATTGCCTGCTGAAGCATGAAATAACTGAAAAATATTACCAAAATATTCAAACATCTTCTTCTCTGAAACCGCTTGGCCAATTAAAGCCAAATTTTATGTGAAGCATCTATAGGATGTGGGAACCAATGTGTATATTAATAATTTAGGTCACATGACTAAGATAGCCGCCATGCCCATATATGGTAAAAACCCATCAACAATCTTCTTCTCTGATTCATTTCAAGGAAACTTGGCATCATTACGAAAACTTGTCCATGCAATATACAGAGATTTTTTTACAGCATCAAAAATTGAAAATTTCATTGGAAAAAATTTTTTTTGCTCAGTACATAGATTGTGGGTACACGTTAGAACGAGTACCCACAATCTTTGTTTTGGAGCAAAAATAAGAAAAATAGGTATACCCCTGTAAACCCCAGTTCTACTATATAAAAGTGGGGTTTAAGGGGGTATATATTGCACGGACATGTTTTCCTGATGTGAAGCATCGATGGCTAAAGTTCTCCAATGTATACATGTATATAAATCATGACCCTGTGATGACCTGGACCAAGTTTATATAATATGGCAAGGTCAACATGGGTTGCCATAGCATTTGAATTGGGAAAACTATTTAAATGTCATTTGAAGGGAAAAGCCAGCAGGAAATTGGCAAATGGACGGAATATTGAAGATTCTGAAAAAAGAAAATGGCCCCAGGGCTTTATCTGCCCCTGCACTGGAGTTAAATACCATAATATTCAAACATGTTTATTGGTATATGCAGCAGATTTCAGGTGAGCGTTTACAGGACCATTGGTCCTCTGGTTCTTATATTTGCTCTAAAACATAGATTATGGGTACTCGTTAGAACCGCCTAACCGAGCGGTTCTAACGTGTACCCACAATCAATGTTTTCAGCAAAAATAAGAAAAAATATCAGGATTTTTCTGATGAAATTTTCATTTTTTTACAACTGAAAAAATATCTGTATATTGAATGGGCAAGCTTTCGTAATGCATAGTGCAGGTTAATAACCATTATATTTTCCTTTTGGCGAGGGTATTCTGAGAAATCAGAAATTCATGATCGGTTTAGATTCATTTTCTAACCAACGTTTTATATATTTGGCTCCGTTTGGATAATATTAGTCTTTGTATTGACTATCCTGTTGAAAGTTTCAAAATTACAGTATTTTTCTTTGGCTCCATTTTGCCAAATCTTAAGGGTCATTGAAGCGGCTTAAGTGGCCGAAACCGCAATATGGCCCACCCTTTTTCTCATTGTTATGCTCACTGCTCTTAAAGGATTTCAGTTTTATTTTTATTAGCGCTAGGACTTTTTTCGCCACCACTTTCGCCAAACTGATATTTTTTGTGCCATTTTCTTGAGGTTTGTGCCAAATTTTGGCCATTTTTTTTCGCCATAAAGATAGCTCATCGGTGACAACACAATGGAATTCCATATGAGTATGGAACAATCGTGGTATTGTCCTATTTGCAGCACCAGAATCCAACCAAATTTATGCTGAAAAGAAAATGCATTTAATCACAAGTTTCGTGTAGGACACTCAAAATGTTTAAAAAAAAAAGGAGTAGGGTTTGGTCGTGTACATATTTAATTTGTGTATTAAACTAAATATATTTGTTACAGAAATCAACAAAAATAAACAGCTCACACACTGGTGCTCATTAGCAATATAATTATTCATGTAACCATTTTTATTTATTGAAAAAATATATCACTATTGAAGAACAAAAACGAATTGCAAAAAAAAGAAAAAAGAAAAAATAAGCAATGCTTATCAAACATCCCCCGCAGGGTAACCACAAAAATTACTTTGGCTAAAAATTCTTCATGCAAATGTCCAATGGGTGCACATCATGTAGGCATGATATCAGATTGTTCCATCAAAAACTGTGGTAGGAGTTGATCGGCCCGTGAAAGCTCTTACCTGTAAAAAAAAAAATAAGAAAATTTGTCTAAGTTCTCATTTTGTCAAAAAAAAAAATATTTTTTTTTTTCACAATAATATTTCTTCATGCAAATGTCCAATGGATCTGCATCATATCAAATTGTTCCTTTTAAAACTGTGGTAGGAGTTAATCGACCTGTTGATTCCCATTACCTGTAAAAAAACTAAGAAAAAAAGTTCACATAGACATGATAGATGTCATTTTTTCGCAATAAAATTTCTTCATGCAAATGTCCAAAGAGTGTATAGATAATTAGGAGGCATAATATCAAAATATTCATCAAAAACTGTGGTAGGAGTTGATCGGCCCGTGAAAACCCTTACCTGTAAAAAAAACTAATAATAATTGTCTAAGATCTCATAGCTGTCATTTTGTCAAAAAGTATTTTTTCGCTATAAAATTTCTTCATGCAAATGTCCAATAGGTGTACATCATGTAGGCATGATATCAAATTGTTCCATCAAAAACTGTGGTAGGAGTTGATCGGCCCGTGAAAGCCCTTACCTGTAAAAAATTGCCTAAGTTCTCATAGCTGTCATTTTGTCAAAAATCATTTTTCGCAATAACATTTCTTCATGCAAATGTCCAATGGACTACATCATTTAGGCATAATATCAAAAAGTTCCAACAAGAACTGTGGTAGGAGTTAATCGGCCCGTAAATGCACTATCTTCACTGTATACAAAAGTCATCAAGAACTATAAAGGGAAGTAACTCAAAAGGGACTGGCCCCTAGCCCTTAATTTTGCATGTACATATTTGCCCCATAGATATGCAGATGCCTGCAAAGTTTCATGAAATTCCATCAATGGGTCTTCAAGATATTAAAGAAACAAAACGATACGGATGGACGGACGGACGGACGCACGCACGCACGGACGGTCGGACGGACGTGAAAACAGTATACCCCCTTAAAACTTCGTTTTGGCGGGGGTGGTATAAAAAAGAAATATTTTTAGAAGCTTGTACTTGCATATTATTATCAAGGAAGACAATGTATTAAAATCATGAGGTTTGCAAATTAATTAATTAATAGCGTTGAACATAAAATAAAACATACAACGTATACAAAAATATGTGAGGAAAATAAAATTTGTCTTGCAATCTAGAGCAATGATGATTATTAACAGCTGAACAAGTTATTATTTTGCTATATAACACTCTTTCTACTTTAAAAATAGAACTTATATATACATATATAATGATGAAAATATAGACTTTAAAAGGGTTCCATTATCTGATACTTCCCTTTCGGGGGACTTCAATATTAGACTGAATTGGGGGTCACTAACGCCAACTACTGGTGAAGGTGGACCCAGGAACGGTGTCAAACAAAAACACAAAAGCAACCTTATACTGGTTTTTTACCCAGGAAAAGAGTTACCACAAGCAAACCTCGGTTTGCGCCTTCGGGTGCTCGCCGAAAAAAAAGCAATCTCCTAGTAGGGCCTACTGGTTCTATCCAGGAAAGGTAACCAAAAGCAACCCTAGTACTGGTTGGCTCCCAGGAAAAAAGTTGACGATTTGCATTCGCCGCTTTGTATGTTCTACACAGTGGTGTGTAAAATCAACCATTAGCGTGTCATCGGTTATTGCGTTGCATAACAGTTGAATAAACAATAATTGAATGACAGCTTGTTGTTATCAAAACAATCATCTAATCACTTGCGTCGGTTGACTGAGTACTGAGGATTACAATGTATCTTAATCAGTAGCTCCCTTTTAGAGGTAAATACTGGATAATGATATTATATGTATTTGTACTTACCCTCATATGTGTTGTATCATCTGAGTGAAGTAAAGTTTATGTTCGTTCGAAAATAGAAGGAAACAACACAACACCAACAATAAAAAACTTTAACTCGATACTCGCTTTTGTTAACTCGATACTCGCTTTTTTCAACTCGATACTCGCTTTTCTTAACTCGATACTCGCTTTTTCAACTCAAAACTCGCTTTTTCATTGCTTAACTCGATACTCGCTTTTCATAACTCGATACTCGCTTTTCATAACTCGAAACTCGCTTTTTCATTTCTAAAACTCGATACTCGCTTTTCATAACTCGAAACTCGCTTTTTCATTTCTTAACTCGATACTCGCTTTTCTTAACTCGATACTCGCTTTTTCATTTCTTAAACTTGATACTCGCTTTTTATAACTAGAAACTCGCATTTGTTAACAATAAACTCGCTTTTGTTAACTAGAAACTCGATACTGTAAAAAAAGAACTCCTCCGATTTTGTGACCTCATTTGTACTCAATGCCGGCCAAGGTCCGATAAAGGGGACCTTATCATTATGAGAAAAGGTACCTTATGGCAATGCAACAGTAAGTAAAATTATACATACAGAGTCTTTCACTGTCATTTAAAAAAAGATTTGAACTGATGAGTGAATGTTTAATGATTATTGTTTGCTCAACTGGTTTATCAGTAACCGTGGTCAGCTAAACTGGTCAGTGCATTATATGACAACCTGTATATAAAAATCATATATTATTACCTATTGTTCAGAGGTTAAAAGCTTCATAATAACTGATTAATAATATATAGATGTATGCTGTAGGTTTTTACGTGTGGATTTAGATAAAGTGGTCTTAGAGAGAGAAGAAATACTGTCAATTAGTTGAAACGATTAGATGAGGTTATGAACTTTGAGACTGCTAATAGTAGTTCTTTATTATTTTCATCTGAATTATTTTCATCTGAAATATCTTTATTTCCACATAAAAGGTCTTTTTCTGAAATTACAATGGGTTCATATATTTGGGGGTGAGATATGAGGAAGTTCATTAGTTCAATTCTTTGATTTTGATATTGAGGACATTCAAACAGGAAATGATGTGTTGTTTCAGGAATGTTACAATGATTGCAGTTTGGTGAATCTCTTTTTTTTTTTTTTTTTTTTTTTTTTTTTTTTTTTTTTTTTTTTTTTTTTTTTTTTACTTTTTTTGTCATTTATTTTGAACTGCAAGAAACCACAGACAATAATAACATACATACAATGTCTTATTATTCTAAGTTATACGAACGGAGCAAAGAAGAGCAGCAGAACACAGCGCGTCGGAGACGAGCTGCACCTACTCCTCATCTTTGCGCAGTTTGCCAACTTATAATGTGACACCAAAACAACTTACTCAAGAATAATTAGTCAGTCTACCAGAGCGTTGAATGAGATCATCCCCGGTTTGATCCCAGACCCGCAACACCTTTATTAGTTTGATATTATTGAAAATAGCTTCTAGGGTTTTTAACAAACAAGAAGAAAAAAAAAAGGAAACAAGTATAGAAAGATCGGTCAGAACCGCTACTAACTTAATAGTTGACAGTGAATGGTTATAAATGGATGGGAAGGGCAAATTCGATTTGTATATAATTAGTCTTAAAAAGACGGATTAAACAATGGTATATATTTTTGCCACTTGGTCCGGAACCCACAATAATTCTGAACGAGATTTGCCATGTATGCTTCCGTTTTATAGTGTGATGTTATTAATCTTAGAAAAGCGTTGAATGATGGCAGATTTCCTTCACTTTTAGCCCTAAAAATATGTTTTTTGCCCCAAAGTATAATTTTATTTAAAATTTCATCAAATTTCGAGTTTCCAAATAAGATGTCTGATGTATTTAATATTAGGTTTTCAAAATTGCAATTATCTTCCAATAATAAAACCAATGTTTCCCAAAAATACTGTACATATTCACAGTCCCAAAACAGATGTTTAATTGTTTCCTTCTCTTCATTACAGAAGGAGCATTTATTATCACTTTTTATTTTCATATTACATAGGAGGTTATTAGTTCCCAGAATCCTATGGATTATTCTGAACTGAAACCATCTTAAATTTGTGTCTTTTATTGAAGCGAAAGGAAGTGTTAAAACTTTTCTCCAAGAAAAATTTGGTTCCAAATGTAATTCCATTCTCCATTTATCAAAAGTTATTGTAGGCATTTTAGCATTTATATAACACTGGTAAATATTTCTGCAGCCTTTTTTGTGTTTTAATATAATGTTTAGTGGTAAGGGCCGTATTGGGCCCATCTCCAATTCTGTTATTTCACGAATATTTAAAGCATTGATATAGTTTCTCACACTGGCAATATGATTAGCCAATTTGGTGAATCTCTTAATTTGTCGAAATGAAGGTCAAAGTTTAATTGGCTTTTCTTGTTTCTTAATTGACAAAGAAGTATATTTGCTTTTCTGTCACCCACTTCTGAATAGTATTTTGGGGATTTAGGTTTTCTCTTTTTGAGTGTGTTTTTAAAAGAATAAAGAGATGTACAGTTTTTTAGTTCTTGATCAAGATCATTCCATAAATCTGTAGTATTTATGAAAAAACTTTTTTGGTATGAGACGGTACTTGGTGTTGGGTGCCTTAGATTATTATTTCTAAGGTTATAACCTGTGTTATGTTGGTTGAAATTTTTAAGTATATCATCAATATATGCTGGAGCTTCATTATTTAGAATCTTATAAAATTGAATTAATTTTGCATCTTTTCTTCTTTCAGCTAGACTAGAGAGCCCTACTTCTGCATATAGGACTTCGTGAGACGTACCTCTCCTTAATCCAGTGATGATTCGGATGGCATCTAATTGGATTGATTCAAGTAATTTAACTTGATCTTTAGTACAATTATCCCATAAAATGTTGCCATATTCTAATGTTGGCCTTACGAAGGAAATATAAAAGCGAAACAGAGATTTACGATCTAAGTCATATTTAAGCATTCTCATAATATTAAGGCGATAAGCAGCTTTCTTATAGATAATACGTATATGTTCATCCCAGGTAGCATCAGATGAAAAGGTTATTCCTAAGTGGGTATGTGTTTTTTGGTCTTCAATAATTACATTATTAAAATTAGCTTCAGGCCAGTTTGTTTCCCATTTTCTAGTAAAAGTCATAGATTTAGTTTTTGTAGGATTTAATATGATTAGCCAATTATCAGCCCAAATAGCAATTTGTCTCAAGTCTTCGTTTAGCAAATGAATTGAGTCCTCATTCTCAATAACTGTGTACAAAGTTGTGTCATCGGCAAATAGTCTTATATTGGTTCTTATATTTTCCGTTATATCATTAATATACAATAAGAATAAATACGGCCCTAATACTGACCCCTGGGGGACCCCTGCATTTGTGTTACTCCATGTTGAATAGAACCCTTCGTTTTTAACCCTTTGTTGCCTTCCTGATAAGTAACTATTAAACCAATTAAGCATAGTACCGGTAATTCCATATTTTTGTAGCTTGTGTAGTAAACCTTTATGCCAAACTTTATCAAATGCTTTGCTTACATCACAGAATATGAATTTGATATCTTTTTGATTATCTAAATTTTCAATAATAGTGTGATAAATTTCAAGTAGCTGGTTAACTGTGGAATCTTTTGGTCGAAAACCTGATTGAAATTTGGTTAATATTTGATTTTCTTGTAGATAATTATACAAGTATTTAAAAATTATTTTTTCCAGGATTTTCCCTATACAACTTGTGATAGAAATGGGCCTGTAGTTTGAGGGGTCATCTTCACTACCTTTCCCCTTGAAAATAGCAGAGACATTGGCCATTTTCCATTGGCTTGGGACTTGACCTAGTTGAAGTGATCTGTTGAATAGTAAGGTAAGTGGCTTAATGAGATTGGTATTAAATGTTTTAATAAGGTTTGGCGTAATTTCATCGGGCCCCCCTGGTTTCTTAGAGTTTAGGTTGTTTAATTGATCTTTAACATCTTGTTCAGTTACAACAATTGTATTAAGTGAAAAGTTGGGTAATTCTAAATTTTCATCAATTTCTTTGTCATTTTCAATAGTTGATATGCTAGCAAAATGGTTATTTAAGACTTGTGCTTTGTCAAATGGGTGAATATTTGCTTCTCCATTTTTAATTAATGGTGGAGGTGGATTACTTTTGTTTTTCATTTTAGTAATATCATTTGCTATTTTGTACCAATTTTTAGATGGTAAATTTGGATCTGCAAGTTTACTTTGTAAGGTGGACATATAGGATTTCTTTGCATCTCTTACCATTTGTACAACTTGGTTTCTTTTATTTCTATAGTTTTGCCAGTGAAAATCAGTGTTTTTATTTTTTGCCTTATGGTAAAGTCTGTCTCTTTGCCTCATGCTTTTACGAATTATGTTGCTCATCCAAGGTTTATCATTAGGTCTGCAAGTAAATGAAACTTTAGGAATGCATTGTTCTGCTATATCAATTAAAATATCATTAAACTTTTCATTGATAATATTTAAATTATTTCCATTTTCAATAAAGGACCAATCAATGGAACTGAACTTATTTTTTGTTGAGGTCAAGTCTGCTTCGTCATATTTCCATATAGTTTTTTGGTATGCTAAAGCTTTGTATGTCTTAAAAGTGATTTCTGCAGTGACTGTACAGTGGTCACTGTTAAAGGGAGGTAAGACATTTGTATTTGTGATTATTGCATTATGATTTGTAAGAATTAGGTCAATACATGTTGATGATTTGTTATCCACCCTTGTTGGCTCTGTGATTAGGTTTTGCAAGTTAAATTTAGACAATATTTTAGAGAGCTTGTTTTTATTGTATTGCTTTAAGATGTCATGGTTTAGGTCTCCCATGATGATAATATTTAGGTTTTCTTCTGAGGCATTTTCAATTATGTTTTCAAATGAAACCCAGTATTCTGCTTTTGCTTCTGGGGGTCTATAGAACAGGCCTAGTAAGAATTTATTGTTAAGGGCTTGGACCTCTATCCATATGTTTTCGATACTATTATTTTCAAGATCTTGTCTTCGTTTGAAGCAAATATTATTTTTAACATAAATGATGAGCCCACCTCCATTATTAGTTTCTCTGTCTTTTCTAATAGGCATATTATATGAGTTAAGCATAAGATTTATAATAGTAGAGAGAATAGAGTTGTTTAGTTTTGTTTCGGATACACAAATGACGTCATAATCGGACAGTTCAGCGGCAATATCATCTAATTTGTTTCTAATACTGTTTATATTTGTATGGGCTAACTTAATGGAGGAGTTTTGTATATGATTATTTACTTGTGCTGTTTGTGTTTCCTGTCTCACCCGGTTCATTTTATTTTCATTTCCCATTGAGATTTACGCCATAAAACACATTCAAGCAGAAATAAAACTTGATGATTGAACTATTGATACCGAGGAGTCCACAGATAGTATAGAGAGAGGACAGAGCATATAGAGAAACTACTAAACTATACATTATGACTGAGAAATAAAAAAAAACTAATTCATGATAAGACTCCGTAAACTTATTCAGTGCACACAAAATAAATATACATATATTTTCCATCGCTTCTGTGATAATGGATCAAGATGATGAAAGTCTATGAATTCAAAATATGGTCATTATAGTCATATTTACATGTTTACACTATAGCTGCTCATTCGGCTTACGATATGTTTCATGGTATAAGTGCCTGATTGTTGGTTTGGTTTTTTCCCACCTCGGTTTTTGGAGTGGGAATCTTTTTCTGATTGCGCCTTTTCCTGATCTTTGCCTACTTGTACCTTTTTATTTACAAATATATACAAACACACATGTACCTTTGACATATACACATGTTTATACATGTACCTTTGTATCAACAAAGTCAAGAATGAAGTTTGTGAAAGTCGCAATAGAGCTACAAGTTATATATTTCAAATAATCAGATAGTTTATAAAATGATAATATTTTTAGGGTTCCATTTTGGAAATTTTGCTTTATAGGAGATCATATTTAGACATTCACATTTATGTATAGCACTCCATTTCTACTTTCAGGTTTAGGTTTTGACAGAATGATGTATCATAGGACTAAGAGGCGGACTAATCTACATATACAGAAAATGACTGAGAAATACTCTGAATCTGACAGTTTCAGAAGATGGAATGAGCGGCAATCATTACCATTCATAATGGATATTGATGCTCTGATATTACATATCGTGATTCTTGCTAAAGTGTGAATCTAATATGAGCAATAGCAAGCGTAGGAAAGATATTTAACATGTTTCACACAGTCTTCATGCTCATGTTATAGTGCATTTTAAGGTAAAAGATGTGCGATAATGATTCAGTCCCTGGATACATACATCTCAGTTTTGTGGAAAAACTAATGGAGAAAGAGATGTATACATACATGTAAATGAAGGTTTACAGTATAATCAAAGCTAAAAATTGTGTATACACGTATATACATGTCATACAAGATTCTGATACATTCATATGAAATACTGGAAAGTGATCTGGATGCTTACAAATTTTAGGCAATTGTGTGTACATCTTAACTAGTCTGACACATTTCTGTGAATATTAACTAGTAAATTTATATCATGGAATTCACACATTACTAGCCAAAGTCTTTGTTTGTGTCTTACATAGTCTGATACATTCATGTGAAAAATTTTCTGATGACTGAAAAGGAAATGTACATGTCACTAGTTACAGTGTTTACAACTAACATTGTCATGAAGGTTTAAATAAGCTGTACTGGTAAATGACAAAGTGTTTATTTGTGTCTTGCATAGTCTGATACATTCATGTAAGAATTTTCTGATGACTAAAAAAAATGTACATGTCACTAGCTACAGTGTTTACAATAATATGGAAAAGTATGAGATACATATTGTGCCACATTCATGTGAGTAAAACTATAAAGGACATAGAGAATCTGCTGGATATTGTACATAGTGTATTTGCTTATAAATGACAAGGAACTTTTCAAATCCTAGCCTTTGCCATAGTCTGATATGTTAATAAATACATTTAACTTAGCGTAACAAATGACATGAAGATTTACCAAACTCTAGCCACTGTGTTTGTGTCTAACAAGGTCTGACAAATTAGAAAATTTTCTGATAAATAATAAAATTCTTGTAACAGTGTATTAGTCTTATATAAATAAATACTCTTATTAAATCTGACAGAATTTGAATTTGTATGTTTACTAGTAGATGGCAATGAAATTTACAAAATCTGACTACTATGTTTGCGTCATGCATAATCTGACATATTCATGAGAATATTCACCACTTCAATATACTGGAAAGAAGTGAGAAAATGTACGAAACTCTAGATAGTTTCAGTGTTTGCATCTTACTTGATGTGAGACATTCATATGTATATATTTACTGATAATTGGCAGTAGAGTTGCCAACAGAGTTGCCAAAAAAAAAAAAAAAAAAAAAAAAAAAAAAAAAAAAAAAAGGATCTCAGTTTTAATTTTTATTTTAGATTGTACTTTACTATGTCATACTATAAGATCTATATATGCCACAGATTTGTGAAAGGCTGTACAGACTGATCATGAGTTTGGTTCTGATTGCCGCTGAGAACTGTGACAATTGCATACATTTATGAAACAAAGTTTTGTGGGCGGTGATACTAATTATGAGTAACAAGGACAGAATGCATTTTACTGAGGCAAGCGAGGACTCAACAGATTCAGTAATCTGCCCGACGATGGAGATCCCTGGGCGCCGAATAACTTACTGAAACCAGGAGCAAAAGAAAAACACCAGCTGAATCCCGGTACCATTTTCAGTGTACTGGTTACCTTTATAAGCCGGCAATGTAAAAGTCTTCGTTACCTTGTTTCCCTGAATGGTCAAAACAAATGCTATAACGAATGCCATTATGCAGTCATGTGGCATCCTTCAGTCAATATCCTTCAACTCAATTTCCAAGTACCTGTATAATTCTATCTGTATAATATTCAGTTTTTTTGTTTTTTTTTGTTTTTTGTTTGTTTTTTTTCTTTTTTTTTTTTTTGTTTTTTTTTTCTTTCTTTTTTTTTTTTTTAGGTACCTATACTAAGAAAACGTATCGTAAGCCGAAAGAGCATCTTTTTCCCAATAGGCGGCCACTCAATTACCCAAACGAAACTAAAAATTTGAAAACGTACATAAGGTTCAAATAGCACAAGAATTCGACTCCAAAACACAACAAATAGAACCCTAACAGAAGTATCGCCTTGAGACGATCAATACTATAAAATTACTACGAGGGCGGCGGCTTAAACCAGTTTTACAAGCGCCTAACCTCACCCTCATCTTCTGCAGTTGTACATTTAGTAAACATCATGAAAACAGGTCCGTGCAATGTATACCCCATTGAACCCCACTTTTATATAGCAAAACTAGGGTATGCAGGGGTATGCCTATTTTTCTTATTTTTGCTCCAAAACATAGATTGTGGGTACTCGTTAGAACCGCCTCAGCGAGGCGGTTCTAACGTGTACCCACAATCTATGTTTGGAGCAAAAATAAGAAAAATATCAAGAATTTTTAGCTGAAAACTTTCAATTTTTAAAGAAAAAAAATCTCTGTTTATTGCATGGGAAAGTTTTCGTAATGGTAATTACTCATACACAACCACAACATTAGTAACATTTAGAAAATGTAAAAGTCCTTTTCACTTTAACTGTCCTCCGGATTTGTGAAATCTCGTCACTCTTTGTTCGTGCGCCCATGATATAATTCGGCAAATAGGTCACTGTACGGGCGTCATCTCATGAATACGTTATTGGGTATGGTCTACCTTTGACTAAAATAAAAGCTAAAGGTAAACAGTTAAAAGATTCAACTCGTGTTTTCCCGGTTAAAAAATAAGAATGAAATACGAGTTTGTCTAATTCACTGGATTGGACAAAATACATGTAGCTGATTTCTTGAGCAGATGGACTAGCCGACTACACCCCGATATGAATATTTAAGTTGCCGCCTATACAGTAACCTATTTGCCCAATTATACCAGTGTCAGAATGGGCATACGTCTGCATGAAATACGTATTAAACATCAGGAAAATATGCCCAGGAAAAGTATACCCCTATGAACACCAATTTATACAGTAAAACGGGTGTACAGGGGTACATGTATACCTATTTGTCTGATCCAAAACATAGATTGTGGGTACATTGTGTACCCAAAATCAATGTTTTGTCAAAAAAAATGAAAATATCAAACATTTTCCATCGACTTTTTCAATTCTTACTGCTGAAAATACTGCAGAATCAAAGGTACATGTCAAGATGCGATCCTAATGTATATATAGTGAAACTAAAAGCTGCAAAATTGATCGATTTTAATGCAAAAAATTACATTTTTATTTTTATTAAATTGGTCAAAATATTGATGGTGGTTACACGTTACATCCGCCATTGAGAGGCGATATTCTAACGAGTACCCACAATATATGGTATTGATCAAGTTCTCCCCAAATTCACTCAATATTAGTGGGGTGTAAGAAGGTATGTATGTCATGGACATGTTTTCCTGGTGTCATTCAACTAGGATTGTTCGTGAAACTTAGATGCATGTCTAGATGCAAAATTTTAATACAATCCAAGGCAACGAAACGACATTTAATGTTACATTCCTAGATCCTATTGTGGGTGAACCTCATTGGTTGGCCCACAGAGAGCCTGTCTTAGTTCTTTACGAAACCGTTTTCCACTGAATACATACAGTAAGAAATTAACAGCGTGACTCAGGTTGATCAGATTTAGAAATAAGGTGTCAAATACCTCGTCTATACTGTTCCCATATTGATTGGTCTTAAAGTCAAATATATACGGCCTTATTATTCGATATAAGAGCCCGGGAAAGTATAGCACGATAAAAGTCGTGCCAACAAGACATGTTATTATGATAAGTTGCTTGATTGTCTCTCTTTTCTTTGCTGAAACCAACGACTTCTTGAACGTAACAACGGTTATGATGTTGAATGACAGACTGGCAGCTGCAGGCAGTATAAAGCCGATCACAAGTCGATCCACGTATATACAAGGTGAAAGAAATTCATGTATCCATGATTTGTAAAAGTGCATACTCTGTCTGTAGCATTTTGGCCCTCCGCAAGTGTGAATCCAAACAGCAAATGTAGATCCGCAACTGTAAATAGTGCAACAACAGTAGCGACAATAATAACTCCTGTTTTTGTTACACAAAATTTCTTGACCTTTAATGGGAAATACACAGAAAATGTTCTCTCTGCCGCTAAGACTGTTACAAACCACACGGAAATGTGTGGCAGCGTAAAAATTAAATAAAAGGCGAGTTTGCACCCAAACACTCCGCTGTTTTCAAGAGAGACACCAAACGTATTCTTCAGCCATAATTGACAGATATATACCAGATATGCTGAATCACATATAGCTAACGCGGCAAGGATCACGGTGAACGAAGTTTTCTTAGAATGAGTTTGTTTAATACGGTTATTAAAGTCAACACGTTTCCCACCAAACCTGTTAGGACAATAACTGGAGTAAGATATGCCCACAACGCCTTTCCGAGTTGACTTTCCATAATACATTGATAGAGAATAAAACGTTATTTTGTCCGTTTATCTAACATTTAGAAATTGAAGTGTAAATGTCCCTTGCACTTTAACTGTCCTCCGGATTTGTTTAATCTCGTCACACCGAGTTCGTGCGTCTATGATACCAAAGCCAGAATCTTCGTACGATTGAAATACGGGGTTTACATCAGGAAAGTATGCCCATGAAAAGTATACCCCTATGAACCCCAATGTTATACAGTAAAAAACTGGGGTTTACAGGGGTACGTGATCGTGTACCTATTTTTCTTATTTCTGATCCAACCCATAGATTGTGGGTGCTCGTGGCGGTTCTAACGTGTACCCAAATTCAATGTTTTGACCAAAATATTAAAAATATCAAACCATTTCCAACGACTTTTTCAAATCTTACTGCTGAATATCACTGCAGAATTGAAGGTATATGTCATGATGCGATCCTATTGCATTACGGGAACATGCCTACATGTACGCAATATACAGCGAAACTAAAAGCTGCAGAATTGACCCACCTAATGAAACAAAATTACATTTTTATTAATTTGTTTAAAACATTGATTGTGGTTAGACGTTACAGCCACTATGCTATTGAGAGGCGATTCTAACGAGTACCCACAATCTATGGTTTGGGTCAAAAAAGAGAGAAAAAATGTAATGTATACCATGTACACCCAAGTTCATGCAGTATTAGTGGGTGTAAGGGGTATGTATTTCATAGACATTTTTCCTGATGTCATTCAACCAGGATCGTTTCTGAAATTTAGATGCATGTGTAAATGCGAAATTTCAATCCAATCGAAGGTAACGAAACGACATTTAATGTTATACTAGCTCCTAGTTCCTATTGTGGGTGAACCTAATTGGTTGATCCACAGAGAGCCTGTCTAAGTTCTGTACGAAACCGTGTACCACTGAATACATACAGTAAAAAATTAACAGCGTGATTGAGAACGTTCAGATTTACACATAAGGTTTGAACTACTTCGTCGATGCTGTTCCCATATTCAACGGTCTTTAAGTCAAATACATACGGCCTTATTATTTGATATAAGCGCGCGGGAAAATATAGCACGATAAACGTCGTGCTAACAAGACATGCTATTATGATTAGTTGCTTCATTTTCTCCCTTTTCGTTGCTGAAACTTCCGACTTCTTGAACGTAACAACGGTTATGATGTTGAATGACAGACTGACAGCTGCAGGCAGTATAAAGCCGATCACAAGGTCGATCCACGTAAATACAAGGTAAATGAAATTCTTGTATTCATGATTTGTAAAAGTACATACTGTGTCAGTTGTATTTTGGCTCTCTGCAAGTGTGACTCCAAACAGCAAATGTAGATCCGCCACTGTAAATAGTGCAACAATAGTAGCTACAATAATAACTCCTGTTTTTGTTACACAAAATTTCTTGACCTTTAATGGGAAATACACAGCAAATGTTCTCTCTGCCGCTAAGACTGTTACAAGCCACACGGAGATGTGTGGTAGCGTAAAAACTAAATACACGGCGAGTTTGCACCAAACAACTCCGCTGTTTTCAAGAGAAACATTAAACGTATTCTTCAGCCACGGCTGACAGATACACACCAGATATGCTGAATCACATATAGCTAACGCGGCAAGGATCACGGTGAACGAAGTTTTCTTAGAATGTCTGTTTAATACGGTTATTAAAGTCAACACGTTCCCCACCAAACCTGTTAGGACAATAACTGGAATGAGATATGCCCACAACGCCCTTCCGAGTTGACTTTCCATCAGACTGTGAGAGAATAAAACGTTATTTTGTCTGTTTAGGATTTCTTCAACTGTATAACGTTTTTACGGTTTGATTTGTTTCCTCCAACAATTTAGTGGAATTTTTGTACGGTTTGGTATGTTTTTAAAGGTCCGTTTTTATTGAACAATCTTTTTACGGTGTGGCATGTTTTCTCCAACACTATCCGTTCCTTTTTGCGGTCACTTTGGTTGTAGGCTGTACAAGTTTGTTTGTTTGTTTGTTTGTTTGGTGTCCTGAAATCTTATCTTCCTAATTCTGACGCATGTAAGATAAAGATGCATTGATCGTTTCTTGAAGTTTTTTAATTAGATAATTGTATTGTCAACTTTGTCCACTTGAATTTTCCTTCACTCTGTATTGAAATATCCGTAACTCCACTGACAAAAGACATGCGGTGCAAGCCCGCGTTCGCATTTATATAAGTAGTGAGCCGTATGCTACCTTCGACGCAGGGAATTGAAATGAAATTATACCAAGTCGGTTCAACTGAATTGTTGGGTTCGACATTACGATAATACCGCTAATCTAAATCATACCGATGTTGATTTTCAAATGGAAAACTTGTGACAGTTTTTTTTATTTCTGATTTTTATGATACTTGTCTATTAAAATCTACTGTGCAATACAGTTTATAAATGATGCAATTCAGAACAGTACAGCACACTTTGCTGTGAAACAAATTAAGAAATTACTTATAAAACCATAGTTTTATTATGGAAAAAAAACGAAAGCGAATGGGGCATAAATTACATGGGTGGTTACCATCATGACGTTCTTAAAGTTTAAAGTTTTCCTTCGACAATGCCGGTCATTTCCTATCAATTTGCTAATTGGAAAAGGATAACAACTTTTGTACGATATCTTTCATTAAAGGAAATACGCCAATCAGTACAACTCATAATTAGGCACCAGTATCACTAAAGACACGGATGATTTCATCAATTATTTTAAAAACACAAGCCCAAGTAACGTAATTAAGGGATATCAATGCGCGATACCATATTACTTTACTTTTGATGCTTGATTCTTCGGAAAACTGGCCATATAACCGAGGTCGTTAAAAGGGCATATCCGAAGGCTCACAGGTGAGTTTATGAGGGTGGGTCAGAAAGTTCTGTCATAGGTGTTATAACTTTGTTAATAGACATGATATGTTGCTGTATTATACCTTGATTAAAAGGGCTATATCTCTTCTTTATAATGATGCCAAAATAATGCCCGAAAGAAATAATTACTTCCAAAATAAACGCCTTGAAAGATACTGGGGTGAAACCACTGGCACGTTTTCTTGAATGTGTGGATATTTTTTAAAAAAAACGATTTCGAAAAATACAATCCATGCAATATATTTTAAACATAGATGAATATATCCTGCAAAAATCAAAATCATTCAACTGATTTTATTTGAGTTATTGCAAAATGAAATATTGAAATTGGCTTGACGTACATACATTAATTCAAAGGGCATTTATTGACATCTACACGTAGACCAGGGAGCTTAAGATGCATTTAACCATTTTTATTGTTTCATTCTAGTGTGCTCTATAATAATCTTATATAAAAGCAAGCAAAATTAATGGTTCGGCGGTGCCAGAAATTCTATAGGGATACGTATTTTAATGACGTCATATATATCGCTTTATTATAAAGTCAGCATAACATCGATAACGGTTATTTTGTCACATTTCTTTTAATATATTATTATTTATCGTTGTAAGTTGGAGAAAATTTGATCGGTAGTTAATAGATATAACGCATGAAACGCACGCAATAATATTCACAAATTCAAGAAAATGTGCCAGTGGTTTTACCACAGGCGTCTTTCAATGTGTCTATTTCTAAGTATTTATTTCTTTCGCTCATTATTTGGGCATCATTATAAAGGAGACATGTAGCCTTTTCAATGAAGGTATAATACAACAACCTATCGTGTCTTTTAACAAAGTTATAACACATATGACAGAACTTTCTGACCCACCCTCGTATAGGATATGTAGGCATCCGGCGTCCGTTCACAGTTTCAAAGAAAAATATCTCGTGGACCACTCTTGGTCAAATTTTATGTGAACTATTACTGGGTAGGTGTGATTGATTGCATTAGGTTTTAAAGCAGATTGTATCAAAATCGTGGTTTCCATGGCAACAGGTAGCTCCCAAAGATTTACAATGGGAAAACATAAAAATATATTCTTCTCCGAAACCACAAGGCCCAGAGCTTTCATATTTTGTGTGTAGCAATGTATAGTGGTCCTCTTTATAAATCCTGCCAACTATGTCCCTGGGGGTCATTAGCTCCCAAATACTTACAATGGGAAAAATACACAAAATCCTTTTTCTCAGAAACCGTGAGTCCTAAAGCTTTTATATTTTGTGTGTAGTAATGTTAAGTAATCTTCTTTATAAAACCTGACAACCATGCCCCTGGGGTCCATAAGGGCCACGTCCCAGGGACGTCATAATTTTCCATAGGCTTATTATATAGTCCATACTATCTCCCTTTGAATGTTTTTGCTGCTTCCAAAGGATTAAACCTTTATATTTTATTATCATAGGAAACAATTATGAAAAATATCTTTTCTGAAACCGCAAGACCCAAAGCTTGTATACTTAGCATGCAGTAATGTTATATGATGCTTTACAATGATCCTGCCAATGATGCCCCTGGGGTTCAAAATGGCCCAACCCCAATGGATATTAGCTCCCATATACTTACAATGGGAGAAGCATACAAAAATCTTCTCAGAAACCATGAGTCCATGAGCTTTTTTTTTTTTTTTTTTTTTTTTTTCTTTTTCTTTTTGTGTGTGTGTGTGTGTGTGTTTTGTTTTGTTTTGTGTGTGTAACAATGTTCAATAATGCTTTTTATAAATC
This sequence comes from Rugalucina vietnamica, assembly GCA_964017185.1. Classification (NCBI taxonomy): domain Eukaryota; kingdom Metazoa; phylum Mollusca; class Bivalvia; order Lucinida; family Lucinidae; genus Rugalucina; species Rugalucina vietnamica. The sequence goes on from OZ024880.1 coordinate 8,947,809, forward strand.
CTGCCAACTGTGGTCCATAAAGGCCACACCTCAGGGCAGCGGTCATTAGCTCCCTTAAGCGTAAAGCTGTCCAGATCAGGTGAGCGTTTACAGGACCAATGATCCTCTGGTTACATTCAGACCTCAAAATCTTAGCACTGATTTCCAACATTTTGTTGTATCTGGCGTCCAACCAATATCCCCAGTTACTGCTGCGTTTGGGGTAAATCTTCCAACATTAAGATATCTCGCTGCTCTGTTCTGAGCGACATGAATGCATTTAAATGACTTAATTTAAATGACTTAATGGTCCAAAGGACAGCACCATACGAGAAAACCGAAAAAACAACATTGAATTGTATAACTTAGTAAATACGTCGTGCTGAATACCACCATATGCTTTCGCTTTTTGCAATTAGTAATCCAAGAGGTACAAGTAGGCAAAGATCAGGAAAAGTCGCAATCAGAAAAAGATTCCCACTCCAAAAACCGAGGTGGGAAAAAACCAAACTAACAATCAGGTACTTATACCATGAAACATATCGTAAGCCGAATGAGCAGCTATTTTCCCAATAGATGGCCACTCAGTTACCTTAACTTAACTAAAAATATTAAAACATACATAAGGCGCCAACAGCACACAAAAAATTTATACACCAAGACATAAAACAAAAAGAACCACCACAGAAGTATCGACTTGGAACGATCAGTAACACAAAGTTACTGGCGGGCTTAAACCGGTTTTACATGGCCATAACCTCACCCTCAGCTTCTGCAGTGGTTCATAACATTTAGTTAGTTATTCGGTCCTCGTGGTTAGCAGATTGCGCAACGATTTTGGCATTTACTGTGCTATATGCATAATCAAGATGCCCAAACTGTACTAAACCTAAGTATTTATAGTTTGAAGAGTATTCGACTGTACGTCGTTGACTTTTAAAACGAAGTTCTAAATTTATTTAAGATGGATTGCGGAAGTGAACAATATTTGATTTAGTTGGTTTGATAGCTTATTGAATCCAATCCGTTGTAAGTAAAGCAAGTCAATGTCAAGGAATTTGCAGTTGACCCACTGGTCTTACATGTAGGTCCGCGTCCTCCAACTTATCTTTCAAAACTTGTCTATAAAATGAGAGATAATGGTGTACGGTCATTATATCACATTGACGAATTATGTCGTGCAGTAAGTATCATTTATCAGAGAATTATTTGCATTTAACCTATTAGTTATTTATTTACTTACAATATTTTAGGTGCTTCCATTATGCAGGTTCGACAGATGGCTTGTTGATGCATGCATGCAATCTGCTTGCCTGTGATAACGAGTAGCATAACAGTTTTACAGGCGGGCAGCTTACTGAATCTGTGAGTCCTGGTTTTTGATTCATCAGGATGTTTATCATGATTTATTTGTTTGTTCTTGATGATTCATTTACTAGTTAGAGATTCACCACGAGGACCGAAGAACTAACTAAATGTTATGAACCACTGCAGAAGCTGAGGGTGAGGTTACGGCCGTGTAAAATCGATTTAAACCCGCCAGTAACTTTGTGTTACTGATCGTTCCAAGTCGATACTTCTGTGGTGGTTCTTTTTGTTTTATGTCTTGGTGTTTATAATATTTTTGTGCTGTTGGCGCCTTATGTATGTTTGCATATTTTTAGTTAAGTTAAGGTGGCCACCTATTGGGAAAATAGCTGCTCATTCGGCTTACGAAATGTTTTCATGGTATAAGTACTTGATTGTTAGTTTGGTTTTTTCCCGCCTGGGTTTTTGGAGTGGGAGTCTTTTTCTGATTGCGCCTTTTCCTGATCTTTGCCTACTTGTACTTGTTTATTGCAATTCATCGCCTGGTATAGTGCTAAATAATGTCTTATTTATTTATTTTATAATATGTATAATCTGAACTATCTTAAGTATATTTGTATGTTTAAAGATGATATGTGTTAGCTCTTATGATAATTATGTTATTTGTATTTGAACGTATTATATTGATATGTAGCTATTCATAGCTTATGTTATATATGTTAAACTACCCGACTTGAAATAAATTTTGACTTTCACACTTTGACTTTGAACATTAGTTCTAAAATGCTTAAGTTATCTATATGCGTAAACTTGTTAATACTCTACCTGAATTTACATCACGAAATCGGTTATTGCTTTTTTCAATTGAGTGAAAACACCCCCAGTTTGCCTGTAGGTAAAGTTTGCAAGTGTAGAGTGTAAACTCTGTGTCACTGTGACAATTGATTGGAAATTTTACCTCAGTCTCTACTTCTATTTTTATCTGCAGTACTCTAGATCTATTTATAGAGTACTGACAACATCAATACACCAAAATAGACAATCAAAAATGGTGGCAAGTAAACAGTTCAGTCAGTAGAGTTTCTTTGATGTTTGAATTATGCTTTACAAGTACATTTGATTTTTAACATGACCCAAATTGTTCTAGTGTAAATTTTATGAAAAGTGTCAGGTAATTATTTTATCTAGATTGTAAACTTTCATACCTCTTACATGGTTTCTAAAGACCAGTGCAATTATTATATATTTGCAACTTATCAATCAAAATTGACAAGTTATTTAACCTGATGGCATACACAATTTTATTTATTCAGTTTTTGAATTAGCTCAATAAGGTGTTGACTGAGACCAAACACTTCAAATGCGAACCAGACAGTTTGTAGGATTTCAAAGATTGTTATCTTAATTATACATTATCCAAGTATGAATGGTGTTATGGATTGTCAAATTGTTGACCAACCAAGATAAAAAGAAAACAATCGGAGACAGACGAGAACAATTGCTTGAAACATCAACTGTGAAAACAGTCTTCCCCTGATCAGTGTCTTTGCTTTCGCTATGTACAGCGAAGTAAATATATCCTCTACCTATCTAAATGCAAAATTCCCAGCCTCTAGCCATCTTTGCTTTTAGTCAATTTCTGTATTGAGAAAGCTAGTTTAAATGTAATTTGGTTTATAAAGATCTTGTATGATTTGCTGACGCATGTAATAAAACATAATGGTTTGATCCTTTGGAAGCAGTAAAACATTCAAAGTGAGATAGTATGGACTATATTGCACAGTTTTGGTATTAAATGAACCCTCATGAACATGGAAAGAAACGGCAAACAACTTCGTCAGACAGATATATAGATGGTAAAATAATATATGCAATCTTTCAACAGTTACACTGCTACACTGTGTTTGTTGCCTAACTTCCTGCAGTCCGGATCAGGCAGGGTTTGTCATCTCACGGAGAATGTGATCCCAGTACACTTTGTCAACATCGCATGTCCCATGGATGTCTTAATTTAGGAATGAAAGTTTGTTTCCCAGTTGTGCGTAAAAATCTTTTGAAGTAGGCACCAAAACCAGGGAATACAAAGACCGCACATTCGTTTAAATAGCAATGAGCTCATCCCTTTTGTTGTTTCTTTTTCTTTTTCTCTCTATCAAACGTTAAATTTGCGCTAACAAAAATTGAATTAAATGAGTGCACATCTTGATAATCATTCCTATGCAGCATGCATGACAGAACTGTCTGGATCTACCAGGTATTAAACAGAGGAGGCACACGACTTATTACAATGCAAAACACGCTTAATTCACAATGACAATTTTCAAAATTTCATCACAAGGAATTTTGGGTCAATAGATCAAGTGTCACCAATTTAAAAATCAAACTTAAATGTTTTGGTCCACCCACTGTGCTGTTCAAAAGAGATTTGTCATGACAAATAAATTACCTTGTAAATCTCAGCTATACATACCATATGGTTAATTTGCAATTAATTAAGGACGAGGATTCATAAAGTGAAATAATGATAAACCTTGCCACTGAATGAACTAACTGCACCATTCATAATAATTATGGGCTATTTCCACACCTTTTCATGTGACCAGCTCTAAGGACAAATGACCTTTGCTAAAAGTTTGCCTTTGAATATATTTCCTCTCATGTCTGAGTTAATTGTTACAATTAACTAAATGATTAGATAATTCATTTACCTTAATAGCACATTATAATTTCTTAAACTATCAAAATTAAAATACATGCATTTGATTTAGTAAGTGATAATTGGAATGACATCAAAGAAAATGTCCATTCATCTACATAGAATTGAAAGAAGAAAAAAGAAGTGATAATACCAGAAAATGCATGTTGTTTGCATTAGGATGCCTCTGTCTGCTTCCATCTGCTTATCTACACTAAAGAAACATGAGGGGGGGTTTGTCCTAATTTTAAAATCTGCATGGGGTGTTTTGTCCACGTTAAACTATTGGGCATGGGGTGTTTTGTCAGCCTTCAAAAAAACATGTGGTGGTTTTCGTCCACATATACCAAAATGGACGTGGGGTGTTTTGTCCGTGGGGTGTTTTGTCCTACACTCTGTCTGAGCAAAGACCCTTTTTTTAAAAAAAACAACAACATCTGTTCACTTAATACACAATTGTCAGATTCTTGCCAGCTGAACATAAAGGATATTGTTATAATATTACGTCAGAGAAGAGCTCTGTCAATTACAAGGCTGCACAAAGGGGTCTCAATTTTAAAATATTGTAGTGACATGATATTTTTTGTGCGTTTAGTCTTTTAAAGCGCAATGTTATTCAATAACATGCTGAGCGTGTGACTTAGGCAGCACACAGCAAAACAGCAATCCAGCACATTGAGGGATTTCACTTTCAACAGGAAAATTTTGGACAGAAGTTTCAGATGTTTTAATTTGCAATCAGATGGACTTTTTTGCATCTTTTTATCTTCAGTAATAAACTAAACAGTGAACAAAATCAACTATAAATGTGCAGACAGAAGTTTTATGGTAGGTGGCAGGTTTTTTTTGTTTGTTTGTTTGAATTGATGCTTAACCTCCAAGTCAACAGCTAATGGTCATGTCGGGATGCTGCCCCCATTTTATGGAACTTTTACCAGAAATTAGACTGCCATGGCATCCAAAAATTGCTTCGAATATAATTACCCAACTAAACCAACACGCCATAATGTATAGATAGTTTGACATGAACCACTTTTCCTGGGCAGGCTCAGACCTGAGCGGTTAACCAGTTATCAGATGGTCAGTCAGTAGCAAAGAAGCTTTGCCTAGAGGCAAAAGCAGCCCATCTATTTCTTTAGGCTCCAATGGGCGGGGGCCGATATTCACACCCGACCATGATGGCATCCTTCTTTTTAGTTGTTGTTTTGTTTGTTTGTTTGTTGTTGTTGTTGTTGTTTTTTTACATATTTTGTCTGTCCTTTGCTGTATTATTTACATGTACATGATATGATTAGATTCATAAACGTGCTGTCATGGGAAAAAAAAAGAAAAATATCAAAGGGAACTTTTGATGTCATCAGAAAGTCGTACTTGTTGGTCTTTTTTACAAGCATACCATGTTTCTTGAGTAGGAAGCATTAGAAATTAAGATCCTTGGAAACGATTATCTAAGCACATTTCAAGGATGTTTGATGTTCGAACTGGTAGGGAGTACAGACTAATTGGTCATTTACCGTAACTTTACTAGAACTGGAATCTTCCATGTTGCAGTGGCTAAGTCGCTAGCCTTGTAAACCAGAGGTCGCTGGTTTGATCATGATCAAGCTTCTTAGAGGATAAACAAGGTAAATGTAAGCGAGGTATGTTAAACTTCCCTAGATAAACCAATGTCCCGTTTCCATATGACCTTACCTTTTGGTGAGACATTTAACCCAAAATATAACCGAACTGACTGAATAATTGGTTGTTAACGATGACATAGACTTGAAACAACCCAACTTTTGAACCAAGCTCCCATGTTCAACCACTGAGATAACCGTGTACAGACGTTTGTGAGGACCATTAGTCTCGTTAGTGTTTTGTGATACCTTCATCATGGAAGTGCACATGTAACCAATTTACTTTGAGCAAACAGTCAGGTTGAAACAACGTAAAATTGCGTTTCATGTTTCAAAGTTTATTCTCCCTGGAGTTACATGAAACATGTAAAACATGGGCAATGCAATATTACAAACACCATATAGGTTTGGCGACACACACACACACACACACACACACACACAGACACTCATTGGAGGGCAACTTAAATCACATGCCCTCGATGACTGGCTTTTTATTTTGCACTTTCACCCGTTCTTTAATTCAATCGTCCCTAAAAGACAGCCATTTATTGTAGACGCATTCTATTTCATACACCAGGAAAACATGTCCATGAAAAGTATTCTCCTTGAATCCAACTTTTATATAGAAAAACTAGGATTTGCAGGGGTATACCTATCTTTCTTATTTTGGCTCCAAAGCATAGATTGTGGGTACTCGTTAGAACCACCTCATACCCACACTCATTGTATTGTGCACAATGAAGAAATATTATATATATAACTATTCTATTTAAAAAAAATCATTTTTACAACTTGAAAAATCCCTTTATATTACTTGGGCATGTTTCCGTAATAGAAAATTTCAATTAAAAGGCTGAGGTGGTCAAGATTCAAATTCCCATTGAAGAAGCAAGACCGATTTCAAAAGGATCAAAGTAGAGATATGCAGTCAACAGACAATTATTTGACACCTTTGGAAGTTTCCCCTGACTTCAGTGTATTTTAATGTTTACTTGTCTGGCTGGCCAGTTGGTAAAACAAATTAATCATCTTATTCAATAATATCTAATGGGTCGTTAATATCAGTTATCAAAAATTCATTTAATATTTATGACTGACTCATCAAGCAACCTGTTAACAAAAAAAATGTATCCTGCCTCTTCTAGTCAACATAAATTTATGAATTTAGTGTCAATTGAAAGTTAAATGGATAAAGCAATAAACAAAGATTACCTGATAAAGTTTCAACATTGTACTTTTCATTTACAACAGTTTAAAGTTCTATGAAATTTTGAAAATACAAACAAACACACTTTTCCAATGATACAAGTTAAGTCTAAAAATAAACAGTTCGGAAATACAATATTGGGTATAAAATAAACCTCTTCTGACTAGGTGTATTGATTTTGAACACTACGCGTCTAATAATAACTTTATTGGTCCACTGTAGTATAGTTTACTGAAGATAACTGTGTCATTGTTCTCAGTCAATTGACTTTGGCAATATTGTTGAAGAGTGCATTTTCTTTCAATTATTATTTTACGACAGTCACAGCCACGTGTATCAAGGAGATTGTACAGAGCGTTTTCCATTTAGATAGAGATTTTTTACCATTATTTTTCTGTAAAGTAACTCAGTATTTGTACGTCATAGGTGTTTTTTTTGCATGGACTGCCAGTAACCCTCGCATCTCCTTGACCAGCACAAATGATGCTATTTTCTGTTTTAAAATTGCTTCACTGCAAATTGTCTTAATTTGACTCCAATTAGAGACTTCCTTTTCCAGGTACCCTGTATTCACAGGAATCAAAGTAAAAATAACAATCCCCGATTGTTGTCTTATTTTCTGACAAACAATAATTACTTCCATTTACCATTTGCAAATTTGAGCCTCCGCATGAGGAAACCAACAATTTGGGTTTTCAACCAGGTTCGGCACAAAGCGGTCTGAACTTTCACAGAAGAAGGCTATAGGCTTGAAATGTTGAATTCGGAATCAGAATTTTATGGCGACTCGTTTTACAAATTTAAGAAGCTTATAGGAAGGAATGTTTTTTCTCTTCAGTTCAGAAAAATCATAACACGTTACAGACGTATAGGTTACAACTTGAAAGTTATGCGACTTGTACCTTTTTATATCAGTGTTCTTGTGGTTGTGCCGTGTGGCGGCCCTAAAAAGTCTCCCCGTACATCCATTTAATGCTCTTATTTTTCCAATCCTCAGGGATTGCTTGCAATCAGTTTGTATTTTCCTAGCCAGTAACTTTGTGTTACTGATCGTTCCAAGGCGATACTTCTGTGGTGGTTCTTTTTGTTTTATGTCTTGGTGTTTAAAATTTTTTGTGCTGTTGGCGCCTTATGTATGTTTTCATATTTTTAATTAAGTTAAGGTAACTGAGTGGCCACCTATTGGGAAAATAGCTGCTCATTCGGCTTACGATATGTTTCATGGTATAAGTGCCTGATTGTTAGTTTGGTTTTTTTCCCACCTCGGTTTTTGGAGTGGGACTCCCTTTCTGATTGCGCCTTTTCCTGATCTTTGCCTACTTGTACCTTTTCATGCTTAGTTTTTAACCCAGTCATGGTTGATAACTATGCTGCCTTCTTTAATTGCACGCCGGTGGGTCGGGCGTCAGACTCTATGATGGCCCCGACATAAAGTTATTCATTTTAGTTGGTTGGGACCGGAGCTTCTTGTCTGTTGGTTGGCCCACCGGGGTTCAACTGGTGGTTATCTTTTGCTCCGGAGTAAGTAAGTTATTGGGCGCCCAGGGATCTCCATCGTCGGGCAGCTTGCTGAATCTGTTGAGTCCTCGTTGGTGATTCATCAAGGTGATTATCAATTAACATGATTTATTCGTTTGTCCTTGATGATTCATTGACTAGTTAGAGATTCACCACGAGGACCGAATAACTAACTAAATGTTGTGAATCACTGCAGAAGATGAGGGTGAGGTTAGGCGCATGTAAAACCGGTTAAAGTCCCCCGGAAATTTTATAGTACTGATCGTTCCAAGGCGATACTTCTGCTGTGGTTCTAATTGTTTTGTGTTTTGGAGTCGAATTTTTGTGCTGTTTGGGCCTTATGTACGTTTTCATATTTTTAGTTCAGTTCGTGTAACTGAGTGGCCGCGTATTGGGGGATAGCTGCTCACTCGGCTTACAATATGTTTTCTTGGTATAAGTACATAAGTGTCATTTTAGTTTTTTCCCACCCCTCGGTTTATGGAGTGGGAATTTCTGATTGCGCCATTTCCTGATCATTGCCTACTTGTACCTTGTTATGTAGCATAAACAGACACTGACCAGCTGTGCAGTTACTTGCCAAACAACTTGCCAATAATAATTTTATAGCTGTGAAAATGACATTTTTAGTTGCAGCATTATGATATCCATAGTAACTCATATAGCCTAAAGTCGTTTTATGGGACATAGACAAACAGTATATAGCCCTAGATGTGACACCGTAAGTCCATTTCTAATTTCTATTGTTCCTGTTTTATCTTGGGCTGCGATAATACGTCTCCGGATGACACTGCATGCTATTTGTGAGACTTTTGAATTAAAAAGTTAATGCTAATATACAGGACGTTTCTATATTAAACAGTAGTTAATACACAGAACAAAACAACTTTATTATCTCTCGGGTTGTACAATACAGTATATAGGGGAATATTTGGCCTCGTTTCCACGAACAATTTTTCTTTGACAAATTAGATTGTCGCAGAAAAATATGCTCGTGTAAATTCAGTTCTGTGACGAAGTTTCATTGTCATTCTGTGACAAAGGTGAGCGAGCTAAGTAATATAATATAAGTAATATCTTTGCTGTTTGTGAACGCAAACTCAGTAATATCTTTGCTGTTTGTGAACGCAAACTCAATAAACTAAACAGTGAACAAAATCAACTATAAATGTGCAGACAGAAGTTTTATGGTAGGTGGCAGGTTTTTTTGTTTGTTTGTTTGAATTGATGCTTAACCTCCAAGTCAACAGCTAATGGTCATGTCGGGATGCTGCCCCCATTTTATGGAACTTTTACCAGAAATTAGACTGCCATGGCATCCAAAAATTGCTTCGAATATAATTACCCAACTAAACCAACATGCCATAATGTATAGATAGTTTGACATGAACCACTTTTCCTGGGCAGGCTCAGACCTGAGCGGTTAACCAGTTATCAGATTGTCAGTCAGTAGCAAAGAAGCTTTGCCTGGAGGCAAAAGCAGCCCATCTATTTCTTTAGGCACCAAGGGGCGGGGGCCGATATTAACACCCGACCATGATGGCATCCTTCTTTTTAGTTGTTGTTTTGTTTGTTTGTTTGTTGTTGTTGTTGTTGTTGTTTTTTACATATTTTGTCTGTCCTTTGCTGTATTATTTACATGTACATGATATGATTAGATTCATAAACGTGCTGTCATGGGGAAAAAAAGAAAAATATCAAAGGAAACTTTTGATGTCATCAGAAAGTCGTACTTGTTGGTCTTTTTTACAAGCATACCATGTTTCTTGAGTAGGAAGCATTAGAAATTAAGATCCTTGGAAACGATTATCTAAGCACATTTCAACGATGTTTGATGTTCGAACTGGTAGGGAGTACAGACTAATTGGTCATTTACCGTAACTTTACTAGAACTGGAATCTTCCATGTTGCAGTGGCTAAGTCGCTAGCCTTGTAAACCAGAGGTCGCTGGTTTGATCATGATCAAGCTTCTTAGAGGATAAACAAGGTAAATGTAAGCGAGGTATGTTAAACTTCCCTAGATAAACCAATGCACCGTTTCCATATGACCTTACCTTTTGGTGGGACATTTAACTCAAAATATAACCGAACTGACTGAATAATTGGTTGTTAACGATGACATAGACTTGAAACAACCCAACTTTTGAACCAAGCTCCCATGTTCAACCACTGAGATAACCGTGTACAGACGTTTGTGAGGACCATTAGTCTCGTTAGTGTTTTGTGATACCTTCATCATGGAAGTGCACATGTAACCAATTTACTTTGAGCAAACAGTCAGGTTGAAACAACGTGAAATTGCGTTTCATGTTTCAAAGTTTATTCTCCCTGGAGTTACATGAAACATGTAAAACATGGGCAATGCAATATTACAAACACCATATAGGTTTGGCGACACACACACACACACACACACACACACATGCACAGACACTCATTGGAGGGCAACTTAAATCACATGCCCTCGATGACTGGCTTTTTATTTTGCACTTTCACCCGTTCTTTAATTCAATCGTCCCTAAAAGACAGCCATTTATTGTAGACGCATTCTATTTCATACACCAGGAAAACATGTCCATGAAAAGTATTCTCCTTGAATCCAACTTTTATATAGAAAAACTAGGATTTGCAGGGGTATACCTATCTTTCTTATTTTGGCTCCAAAGCATAGATTGTGGGTACTCGTTAGAACCACCTCATACCCACAATCATTGTATTGTGCACAATGAAGAAATATTATATATATAACTATTCTATTTAAAAAAAAATCATTTTTACAACTTGAAAAATCCCTTTATATTACTTGGGCATGTTTCCGTAATAGAAAATTTCAATTAAAAGGCTGAGGTGGTCAAGATTCAAATTCCCATTGAAGAAGCAAGACCGATTTCAAAAGGATCAAAGTAGAGATATGCAGTCAATAGACAATTATTTGACACCTTTGGCAGTTTCCCCTGACTTCAGTGTATTTTAATGTTTACTTGTCTGGCTGGCCAGTTGGTAAAACAAATTAATCATCTTATTCAATAATATCTAATGGGTCGTTAATATCAGTTATCAAAAATTCATTTAATATTTACGACTGACTCATCAAGCAACCTGTTAACAAAAAAAATGTATCCTGCCTCTTCTAGTCAACATAAATTTATGAATTTAGTGTCAATTGAAAGTTAAATGGATAAAGCAATAAACAAAGGTTACCTGATAAAGTTTCAACATTGTACTTTTCATTTACAACAGTTTAAAGTTCTATGAAATTTTGAAAATACAAACAAACACACTTTTCCAATGATACAAGTTAAGTCTAAAAATAAACAGTTCGGAAATACAATATTGGGTATAAAAATAAACCTCTCCTGACTAGGTGTATTGATTTTGAACGCTACGCGTCTAATAATAACTTTATTGGTCCACTGTATTATAGTTTACTGAAGATAACTGTGTCTTTGTTCTCAGTCAATTGACTTTGGCAATATTGTTGAAGAGTGCATTTTCTTTCAATTATTATTTTACGACAGTCACAGCCACGTGTATCAAGGAGATTGTACAGAGCGTTTTCCATTTAGATAGAGTTTTTTACCATTATTTTTCTGTAAAGTAACTCAGTATTTGTACGTCATAGGTGTACTTTTTGCATGGACTGCCAGTAACCCTCGCATCTCCTTGACCAGCACAAATGATGCTATTTTCTGTTTTAAATTTGCTTCACTGCAAATTGTCTTAATTTGACTCCAATTAGAGACTTCCTTTTCCAGGTACCCTGTATTCACAGGAATCAAAGTAAAAATAACAATCCCCGATTGTTGTCTTATTTTCTGACATACAATAATTACTTCCATTTACCATTTGCAAATTTGAGCCTCCGCATGAGGAAACCAACAATTTGGGTTTTCAACCAGGTTCGGCACAAAGCGGTCTGAACTTTCACAGAAGAAGGCTATAGGCTTGAAATGTTGAATTCGGAATCAGAATTTTATGGCGACTCGTTTTACAAATTTAAGAAGCTTATAGGAAGGAATGTTTTTTCTCTTCAGTTCAGAAAAATCATAACACGTTACAGACGTATAGGTTACAACTTGAAAGCTATGCGACTTGTACCTTTTTATATCAGAGTTCTTGTGGTTGTGCCGTGTGGCGGCCCTAAAAAGTCTCCCCGTACATCCATTTAATGCTCTTATTTTTCCAATCCTCAGGGATTGCTTGCAATCAGTTTGTATTTTCCTAGCCAGTAACTTTGTGTTACTGATCGTTCCAAGGCGATACTTCTGTGGTGGTTCTTTTTGTTTTATGTCTTGGTGTTTAAATTTTTTGTGCTGTTGGCGCCTTATGTATGTTTTCATATTTTTAATTAAGTTAAGGTAACTGAGTGGCCACCTATTGGGAAAATAGCTGCTCATTTGGCTTACGATATGTTTCATGGTATAAGTGCCTGATTGTTAGTTTGGTTTTTTCCCACCTCGGTTTTTGGAGTTGGAATCTCTTTCTGATTGCGCCTTTTCCTGATCTTTGCCTACTTGTACCTTTTCATGCTTAGTTTTTAACCCAGTCATGGTTGATAACTATGCTGCCTTCTTTAATTGCACGCCGGTGGGTCGGGCGTCAGACTCTATGATGGCCCCGACATAAAGTTATTCATTTTAGTTGGTTGGGACCGGAGCTTCTTGTCTGTTGGTTGGCCCACCGGGGTTCAACTGGTGGTTATCTTTTGCTCCGGAGTAAGTAAGTTATTGGGCGCCCAGGGATCTCCATCGTCGGGCAGCTTACTGAATCTGTTGAGTCCTCGTTGGTGATTCATCAAGGTGATTATCAATTAACATGATTTATTCGTTTGTCCTTGATGATTCATTGACTAGTTAGAGATTCACCACGAGGACCGAATAACTAACTAAATGTTGTGAATCACTGCAGAAGATGTGAGGTTAGGCGCCTGTAAAACCGGTTAGAGTCCCCCGGAAATTTTATAGTACTGATCGTTCCAAGGCGATACTTCTGCTGTGGTTCTAATTGTTTTGTGTTTTGGAGTCGAATTTTTGTGCTGTTTGGGCCTTATGTACGTTTTCATATTTTTAGTTCAGTTCGTGTAACTGAGTGGCCGCGTATTGGGGAATAGCTGCTCACTCGGCTTACAATATGTTTTCTTGGTATAAGTACATAAGTGTCATTTTGGTTTTTTCCTACTCCTCGGTTTATGGAGTGGGAATTTCTGATTGCGCCATTTCCTGATCATTGCCTACTTGTACCTTGTTATGTGGCATAAACAGACACTGACCAGCTGTGCAGTTACTTGCCAAACAACTTGCCAATAATTATTTTATAGCTGTGAAAATGACATTTTTAGTTGCAGGATTATGAATTTATCCATAGTAACTCATATAGCCTAAAGTCGTTTTATGGGACATAGACAAACAGTATATAGCCCTAGATGTGACACCGTAAGTCCATTTCTAATTTCTATTGTTCCTGTTTTATCTTGGGCTGCGATAATACGTCTCCGGATGACACTGCATGCTATTTGTGAGACTTTTGAATTAAAAAGTTAATGCTAATATACAGGACGTTTCTATATTAAACAGTAGTTAATACACAGAACAAAACAACTTTATTATCTCTCGGGTTGTACAATACAGTATATAGGGGAATATTTGGCCTCGTTTCCACGAACAATTTTTCTTTGACAAATTAGATTGTCGCAGAAAAATATGCTCGTGTAAATTCAGTTCTGTGACGAAGTTTCATTGTCATTCTGTGACAAAGGTGAGCGAGCTAAGTAATATAATATAAGTAATATCTTTGCTGTTTGTGAACGCAAACTCATTGCCAAAGTTTCTGTGACAAATAATCTTCGTCAAAGAAACATTGTCCGTGAAAACCAAGCTGTACATCCAAATCATAATGTGACAACAATACAAGATACAATATCTTATCTTAGCGGGAACAGTGCAATACACGTGGTACGCAATTGGTGACGCACGTTGCAATTCTGACCGAAGTTGAGATGAGAATTCGAGTTTTTTCCTATACCGTTTACTTTACGTATGGAATTCTGGTCATTTCGTTTTCGCAAACAGTTCTTCGTTCTTGCAAACAGTTCAGAAAAATGAACATATAATACTTCCATCACAATAACATTGAAGTGTTTGCGAAAACGAAACAACCGGGAATTCTTATGTAACTTATGTAACTGCATTGATTGCACCTATCTATCAGTCAATAGAATAAACACTTTAGAAGAAAACTCGAATTTCTCATCACAACTTCGGTCAGAATTGCAGTGTGTATCACCGATCATTAATCGGTTTGTATGTATACAGTACCACGTGATTCTCAGTAGTGGAATAAATATTACGAAACACATGACAGCAAGACGTTGACGGTGGCGCGGAAATTTTGTGTCAAACTTCATTACGAGAGGCAATCGTGAATTTGCACACAAACGTGTTTGTAAATAATCTCCGAAGATGAGGTTTATCATTTCTAAACGTCTGTGTATTTTTGGTATGCAGGGTTATGTCATTTTGGACTGTACTGTACCTGGACCATATAAGTGTGACTAGCATTAAACGCGCAGTTCGACAGCAGCAATATGGAACAATCGACTGCAAGTATTTTCACATATAACCAAATTTCATTAAATGTCATAAATACGATGGAATTCTAATATCCTTCCAACTCTTTTACCAAGTATATACATGTATAATAATCACGAAATCGCTTACTTTTTAATTGTTTAATATTTCTTGTTGATAATAAAAT
Organism: Rugalucina vietnamica; assembly: GCA_964017185.1. Taxonomy (NCBI): domain Eukaryota; kingdom Metazoa; phylum Mollusca; class Bivalvia; order Lucinida; family Lucinidae; genus Rugalucina; species Rugalucina vietnamica. Next base: position 8,962,891 of record OZ024880.1, read on the forward strand.
AAACCAGAAATTTTAACGGTTGAACTGCTTACTGTTTGGATTTTTCTGAATTCCAGAAAAATCAGTTATAATCGCAGACATTTACTAAAATCGATAAAAGAATGAAGTTCTCGAAAGCTATGTTCAGTGCGAATGTCGTTTTTAGCTTGGTTTAATATCTATAAGAAGGGCATTTTAATTTTTGCTACGTAGCATTAATTATTCTATATTCAGCACAACTTCCTCTATTTTGGCGATGATTGTTCTATTTTCGCGTGACTCCATTTGGTCAGTTATGAAAGCTTTGACCGTGCCGCGCCTGTCATGCTCTAGCCTGGTATCCGGACAAAATCCCCCCCGGACAGAATCCCCCCACTCTTTTTTGTTGACGAGGACAGAATCCCCCCCAGTATATCTTGCAAATAGGACAGAATCCCCCCCACTACCCAGACAGAGTCTACTTCTGTAATTGAGCAATATTTAATTTAGTTGACTATAATAAGTGGTGATTAGAGAAAATTAAATATGAGAATTTAGTAATTTTCAATACTTTTTATTATAACTTAGTAAATTTACTCAATTATAGAAGTTTGTCTCACCTCATTATTGCTATTAGCAGTAATTATGGCATGTTAAGATGCAGCTTTCTTAAATAAATAAAAAACAAACACAATGATTATCCGGTCATAAGCATATAATGAATAAATACGCCCTCATTTGATGCAAAAATAGTTGAAATCTAGTTGTAAATATTACAATTTGATTATTGAGATTCTGTCTGGGAGGAGGGGATTTTGTCCTATTTGCAAGATATACTGGGGGGGATTCTGTCCTAGTCAACAAAAAAGAGTGGGGGGGATTCTGTCCGGGGGGGATTTTGTCCTACACTCGCTCTAGCCTACCAGACAAGAAATTTTGTGAAAAAGATAAAATATAAATGTTTGATCCTTTGGAAGCAGTGTAAGAAAACCAAAAAATTGGGCTCCGACCAAGTTCCACACAAACCGGGCTGTACAGTCACAGAAGCAGGCTAGAAGCTTGAAATTTCGGATTTAAGAAGAAGGCTAATTCTATCCCTGCAGCGAAAACAAAGGCGCTGATCAGCTTTTTTTTTTTTTTTTTTTTTTTTTCTTTTTTTTTTTTTTTTTTTTTTTTTTTTTTTTTTCCAAAGGAGTAAGACATACAATCTTTAAATAAATTACAATTAGTTATAAAAATTTTCTTTGTACTTGATTAAAAATGTTTACTCGTACACAATCACAACACAAGAAACCATGATTTGAGCCTTAGCATCAGAAAACCAACAATCTGGGTTTCCGAGCAGGTCCGACACAAATCGACCTGTACAGTCACAGAAGCAGGCTAGAAGCTTGAAATTTCAGATTGAGGAGAAGAGGAATTGTCGCTGGTCATCTGTGCAGTTACTGCACAGCGGATCTGCTGCTTTGTTTTCGCACATGCAGATTGTTGGTTTTCTGGTGCAGCGGCTCATTCAGAAATTGGAGTGTTAATGTCCCCGGTTCACTTTAACTGTCCTCCGGATTTGTTACACACGCCCATGATACCAGTGCCAGAATGGGCGTACGTCTGCATGAAATACTATTTAATATCAAGAAAGTATACCCATGAAAAATATACCCCATATGAATAAAAATAACACTGTGATCCTTTAAGAGCAGCGAGCATATTAATGAGGAAAGTGATGGGCCATACCGCGGTTTCGGCTACTCAAGCCTCTTCAGTGACCTTTAGATTTGGCAACATGGAGCCAAAGTGAATTACAGAAAATTTGAAATTTCAAGAGGGTAGTCAATACAAAGACTAGTATTATCAAAGTAGGGCCAAATATTTTAAACATTGGTTAGAAAATGAATCTAAACCGATAATAAATTTCTGATTTCTCAGAATACCCCCGCTGATCTCAAAGGACCAAAAGGAAAATATAATCTGCACTATGGATGATGTACGGGGAGACTTTTAGGGCCGCCACAGGGCACAACTACAGCTGCAGTAATAGCAATTTGATATAGTAGAAACTGGGAAGTACAGGGGTATACCTATTGTCCTTATTTCTGATTCTAAACCTAGATTGTGGGTACTCTTGATGGTTCTAACGTGTACCTAAAATCAATGTTTTGACCAAAAATATTGAACATATCAAACTTTTTCCAACGATTATTTTTAATTCTTAGTGCTGACAATACTGCAGAATTAAAGATATATGCCATGATGCGATCCTATTTCATTGCTGAAACATGTCTATGCAACTTAAAGTTGCAAAATTGACCGATTTTAATTCAAAAATTGACATATTAAAATTGACATACTATTAATGTGGTCAAAACATTGATTGGGGTTACAAGTTAAAACCATTGAGAGACGATTCTAACGAGTACCCACAATCTATGTTTTTGATCAAAATAAGAAACAGTATAGCCTGTAAAAACAGTTTCACCCAATATTAGTGGGGTGCAAGGGGGTATGTATTTCATGGGCATGTTTTCCTGGTGTCATTCATCTAGGATAGTTCGTGAAACTTAGATGAATGTATAGATGCGAAATATGAATCCAATTTAAGGCAACGAAACGACATTTAATGTTACATTCCTAGTTCCTATTGTGGGTGAACCTCATTGGTTGGCCCACAGAGAGCCTGTCTAAGTTCTTTACGAAACCGTTTTCCACTGAATACATACAGTAAGAAATTAACAGCGTGACTCAGGTTGATCAGATTTATAAATAAGCTGTTAACTGCTTCGTCGATGCTGTTCACATATCGAACGGCCTTTAAGTCAAATATATACGGCCTTATTATTTGATATAAGAGCCCGGGAAAGTATAGCACGATAAAAGTCGTGCTAACAAGACATGTTATTATGATAAGTTGCTTCATTGTCTCTCTTTTCTTTGCTGAAACTGCCGACTTCTTGAACGTAACAACGGTTATGATGTTGAATGACAGACTGGCAGCTGCAGGCAGTATAAAGCCGATCACAAGGTCGATCCACGTATATGCAAGGTGAAAGAAATTCTTGTATCCATTATTTGTAAAAGTGCATATTATGTCTGTAGTATTTTAGCTCTCCGCAAGGGTAAATCCGAACAACAAATGTAGATCCGCAACTGTAAATAGTGCAACAATTGTAGCGACACTAATAACTCCTGTTTTTGTTACACAAAATTTCTTGACCTTTAATGGGAAATACACAGCAAATGTTCTTTCTGCCGCTAAAACTGTTACAAGCCACACGGAGATGTGTGGTAGCGTAAAAATTAAATACACAACGAGTAAACAAATCCGCTGTTTTCAAGAGAGACGTCAAACGCATTCTTTAACCATGATTGACAGATACACACCAGATATGCTGAATATATATGCTGAATATATAGCTAACGCGGCAAGGATCACGGTGAACGAAGTTTTCTTAGAATGTTTATTTAATACGGTTATTAAAGTCAACACGTTTCCCACCAAACCTGTTAGGACAATAACTGGAGTAAGATATGCCCACAACGCCCTTCCGAGTTGACTTTCCATCAGTCATTGAGAGAGAATAAAACGTTATTTTGTCCGCTGTCAACTGTATACGTTTTTTACGGTTTGGTTTTATTTCCTTCAACAATTTAGTGGAATTCTTTTACGGTTTGGTATGTTTGCTCCAGTTTTTGGAGGTCCGTTTTTATTGAACAATTAAAATATCTTTTTACGGTGTGGTATGTTTTCTCCAATACTATCATTTCCTTTTTGTGAGCACTTTGGTTGTTTGCTTTATAATTGTAAGTTTGTTTGGCTGGTTGGGTGCTCTGAAAGCTTATCTTTCTAATTCCGATGCACGTATTATATAAAAATGCATTGCTCTTTTCTTGAAGTTTCTCAATTAAATAATTGTATTATCAACTTTGCCCACTTGAATTTTCCTTCACTGTGTATTGAAAAATGTCCGTTACTCCACTGACAAAACACATGCGATACAAGTCCGCGTTCGCATTTAGATTCATATAAATAGTGTGTCGACGGCAGGCTTAAGCCTCTGAATAAATGAATCAAATTATACCAAATCTGTTCAACTGCATTGTTGGGTTCGACATTACGATAATACCGCTAATCTAAATCATATCAATGTTGATTTTGAGACAGATTCTTTATTTCTGATTTTATACAACTTGTTTAACCCATATTTGACGACTAGATTCTCCCATCATTGTCAATTGGATGAGTCCACTTTCATTTTAAGGTGTGTTAGGAGTGATTTTTATTTTTTATCTGATTTTTCGATGAAATTTCTCTGTGCAAACAGAATAGCCCCAGATGGGACGCCGCGTTCTGGGGCTATACTGTTTGCCTATGTCCCACAAAAGGGACGCCAGGCTTATATGAGTTAATAACTGTTTAGGCGTGCCTATTTATAATGGATGCAATTCAGAACAGTACTGTACACTTTGCTATGAAACAAAACAAGCAATTACTGATTGCCCTTGTAAAACCACTGTTTCAATATGGAAAAAAGGGGGCGAATTGGGACATAAATAACACGGGTGGATACCATCATGATGTACCTTAACAGTACTCCTACGACAATGCCGGTATTTTATATCAATTTGCTAATTATAAAAGAAAAAGAAAAACAATTTTTGTACGGTATTTTTCATTAAAGGAAGTACGCCAATCAGTAGAGCTCATAATTAGGCACCAGTATCACTAAAGACAATGACATATACACCAATTATATTAAAATACAAGCCCCAGTATTGTAATTAAGGGATATCAATGAGCGATACCATATTACTAAGCTTGATCCTGAGGAAAATTGGCTATATAGCTGGAGTTCAAAGGGACATTTGCCTAATCCGAGGTCGTTAAAAGGGCATCTCCTGTACATACCGGATTTATTAGTAACTGTCCTTTCATTTTTGATGAAAATTGTGTTTTCAGATGTCCAATGTTCTGGGATTAATATAAGCATGATAAATTCAAGAAGATCTAAATCTAAAGTGCAGAAATCGGTAATGGTCAACGATTAGTTCAGCTGGAGTTCCAAAAATTAATACAATACACACGAAACATCTCACAGGGAGACGTATTTGGTTTTATGACTTTGACTATGTATATACAAACTTTTGAACTTTGACATTGGTTGGAAAGTCTGCCCCAGAGATAAAGATACAATGGTCGTGTGTATGCAGTCTGACTATGACTATCGTATTTGGTTCAGACTAACATGACTAATGGTCGTTCGTCTCTCAACAATGAGAATGACCATCTCTATTTCTTGATTTCTTAAATATTATTCAATTAAATTCAGGTACCCTATAGATGTCTGTTTAAAAAGGCTGGTAAATGTACTAAATTTTAATGCATCTACATGTGCGTCTGGTCGTTCGTCTCTTAGCAATGAGAATGGCGACCTTTATTTCTCGGGTTCTTGAATATTATTCAGTTAAATTCAGTTCAACTAATTTTGTTTTATTAGAGTCTCATGATGATATACAATACACATACAATTATAAACAAAAAAATAATATGAACTATATCAACCGATTCTATAGAGAATTATAAGAGCAAATTGTTGGTAAAGACCTAAACCAGGCCCGGATCTAGAGGGGGGGGGGCATTCGGGCTCGTGCCCCTCCCCCCCAGACAACCGTAACTGCAAGCTGATCAGCGCCTTTGTTTTCTCTACTCGGATAGTACAATTCCTCTTCTACTTTTAGTCAAAATTTCTAGCCTCTTGCCTGCTTCTGTGACTGTACAGGCCGATTTGTGTCGCATCTGGTCGGAAACCCCGAAGACCAGTTCTTTCGCGTCGCGGCTCAATTTATGTTCCCTGTCTATATTGTCTCATTTTGGTGTTTGCTATCGTTTACTTCCTTCAACTCGTACGCGGCTATCGCGAACACGTCCAAACGCATTTGCTCTACATAGGACTCCAAGCTGGGGAAACACGCGGCAACAACCTTTAGGATCTCGAGGCGAACTTCTCGGAACCACAAACCGTATATCAAAGCGTCAGTGATACAATTAACGATATAAATCACATCAGAGAGTTGGTACAGCCAGCCGTCAGGAACTGGCGCCTCGTCTTTCGCCCAGAAGAACGCATTATAGACAGATAACCCGAGATACAGCCCCATGAAAACTGTGCAGTTCACTAGATACAAGAACGAGGCGATTGTCGCCTTGTATTGTCTCGCGGGGAGAGATTTCCGACGAGTTAGGGTGTAGATCTGGGTGAAAACAGCAAAGGATGATACAAGTATCAATACAAATACCACCGGAAGGTATATGTTCCCCAAACATTTGTAATATTGGCCTCTAGCATAGCAGATTGTACCCTTTAGGAGCGCAAAATGCAGAGAACTGAGCGCAATGATGGTGAGACATACATTTCGAATCAGTTTCTTTGACTTTTTGAGGTATATGTAAGGCCAGTTCAATACAAAGAAACGTTCATACGCCATGAATGCGACTAGAATTTTGGCGGCCATTTGAAACCCTCGCGAAAGATTCCGCAGTAGGAATGATTCTTCGTGCGGAAACAGTTTCGAGACACTGGCAAATATCAGAAACAAACAGTTGTAGGATAGGAGTCCCATACATAGCAGCTTTGTTGGATATGGCGTTTTCTTAGTCCGAGAAATTCCAGTAAAAATCACTAAACAAAGAAGAAGCGTCGCGAAAGAAGCAGCATAATAAATAGCAATATATTCCGTTGCCCATACGGGTGCGAATGTAAGCATTTTGTCTTTACTTAGTCACATATTATGTTTCCAATTTCTTAAAATCACATGATATTGCCAAGATATATAAATGTTTAAGTTTATTAACACGTTTATGAAATTGTAATCGTCAGTCCACTGAATTATTTGTTCCAAGTGACAGCAGTGCAAGATATACATGTACAAAGGTGGCTAGTTGCGGCTCATTTCTGGTCTGAGAAAATATGGCTCGTCAAGAAAAAACTTATGTACGTAAGATTCCTGACAACATTAAGTTGAGATGCTGGGATGCTCTATACATGCTCTAGATAGCTGGTTAGCGGTAAGTATATAGTTTTTACGCATTGTGTTTTTAGACTAGTTTTTAGCTCGACTGCACGAAGTGCATAGAGCTATTGCAGTCACCCCGGTCGTCCACGTTCCCGTTCCCGTGTGCGTTCCCGTTCCCGTTCCCGTTCCCGTGCGCGTCACACTTGCGTTAAAGTTTTCTAGAAGTCCATATCTTGACAACCACTCATCAGAAAGCATTCATACTTGGACCATAGATACCCTGTAGGGTTAGCTTTCATTCCATGGCATCGGGCCCCTGGGTCCAGGCCAGGGGGTGGGGCTGGAGGTTAAAATCTAGAACACCTTCAAAAATGGCAATTCTTGTGTAAAAGTTTTCTAGAAGTCCATATCTTGACAACCACTCATCAGAAAGCATTGATACTTGGGCCATTGACACCCTGTAGGGTCGGCTTTCATTCCATGGCATCAGATCCCTGGGTCCATGCCAGGGGGTGGGGCTAGAGGTTAAAATCTAGAACACCATTAATAATAATGGCTTTTCTGTGATATAGTATTCTAGAAGTCTATATCTTGAAAACTTTTTATCAGAGGGCTTTCATACTCGGACCATAGGTACCCTGTAGGGTTGAGTTTCATTCCATGGCATCGGGCCCCTGGGTCCATGCCTGGGGGGTGGGGCTGGAGGTTAAAATCTAGAACACTAAAAAATAGATGTACTGCTGTGTAACTTTTACAAGGAGGCATATCTTGACAACAACTTATCATAAAGCATTCATACTTCATACACTTTAGGTTCCATGACATCGGACCTCTGGGTCGGAGTCAGGGGGGCGGGGCTAGAGGTCAAAATCTAGAACTCCCCGATTTTTTTTTCTTTTTATTTCTTAATAGAAACAACTTAGGAGGATGGTTGGTCATTCATCTTTTGACTTTGTGACACTGACTTGTGTGTCATGACGGTAAGGGTCGGTTGACCTACTTTCCATGGTTCAGTGATTTTTCCTTATATCTTGACACTCAATTAGTATATTTTCTTACTTCTTTCAGATTATGAGTTAGTACGACCAGGCCTTTGACCCCAACTTACTTATAGGTCACTGTGACCTAATTTCACGGTTCAGTGATTTTGCCTTATATCTTGACACTCAATTAGTATATTTTCATACTTTTTTCAGATTATGAGTGAGTATGACCAGACCTTTGACCCCAATATACTTATAGGTCACTGTGACCTAATTTCACGGTTCAGTGATTTTGCCTTATATCTCGGTACTCAAATGGTTTATGAACAAACTTCTTTCAAAGTATGTTTGCGTATGACAAGACCTTTGACCCTTAAGTAGTCCTATGTCACTGTGACCTAATTTCACGGTTCAGTGATTTTGCCTTATATCTTGACACTCGATTAGTATATTTTCATACTTTTTTCAGATTATGAGTGAGTATGACCAGACCTTTGACCCCAATATACTTATAGGTCACTGTGACCTAATTTCATGGTTCAGTGATTTTTGCCTTATATCTTGGTACTCGAATGGTTTATGAACAAACTTCTTTCAAAGTATGTTTGCGTATGACAAGACCTTTGACCCTGAAGTAGTCCTAGGTCACTGTGACCTAATTTCACGGTTCAGTGATTTTGCCTTATATCTTGACACTCAATTAGTATATTTTCATACTTTTTTCAGATTATGAGTGAGTATGACCAGACCTTTGACCCCAATATACTTATAGGTCACTGTGACCTAATTTCACGGTTCAGTGATTTTGCCTTATATCTTGACACTCAATTAGTATATTTTCATACTTTTTTCAGATTATGAGTGAGTATGACCAGACCTTTGACCCCAATATACTTATAGGTCACTGTGACCTAATTTCACGGTTCAGTGATTTTGCCTTATATCTCAGTACTCAAATGGTTTATGAACAAACTTCTTTCAAAGTATGTTTGCGTATGACAAGACCTTTGACCCTTAAGTAGTCCTATGTCACTGTGACCTAATTTCACGGTTCAGTGATTTTGCCTTATATCTTGACACTCGATTAGTATATTTTCATACTTTTTTCAGATTATGAGTGAGTATGACCAGACCTTTGACCCCAATATACTTATAGGTCACTGTGACCTAATTTCATGGTTCAGTGATTTTTGCCTTATATCTTGGTACTCGAATGGTTTATGAACAAACTTCTTTCAAAGTATGTTTGCGTATGACAAGACCTTTGACCCTGAAGTAGTCCTAGGTCACTGTGACCTAATTTCACGGTTCAGTGATTTTGCCTTATATCTTGACACTCAATTAGTATATTTTCATACTTTTTTCAGATTATGAGTGAGTATGACCAGACCTTTGACCCTAATATACTTATAGGTCACTGTGACCTAATTTCACGGTTCAGTGACTTTGCCTTATATCTCGGCACTCAAGTGGTTTATGAACAAACTTCTTTCACACTATGTTTGCGTATGACAAGACCTTAGACCCTAAAGTAGTCCTAGGCCAATATGACCTAATTTCACTCTTCAGTGATTTTCCTTTATATCTCGGCACTCAATTGGTATATGAACATACTTCTTTCACGATATGTATGAGTATGACAAGACCTTTGACCGTAAAGTATTCCTGGGTCACTGTGACCTAATTTCATGGTTCAGTGATTTTGCCTTGTATCTCGACACTCAGTTGGTATTTTTTCATACTTCTTTCTGATTATGAATGAGTATGACCACACCTTTAACCCAAACATACTTATAGGTCACTATGACCTAATTTCATGGTTCAGTGATTTTGCTTTATATCTCAACACTGAATGGGTATATTATCATTTTTCTTTCACATTATGAGTAAGTATCACTAGACCCTGCAATACTTATAGGTCAGTGTGACCTTTTTTCACGGTTCAGTGATTTTGCCTTGTGTCTTGGCACTCAGTTGGTATATGAACACACTTGTTTCACAATATGGGTGAGACCTTTAAATCTTAGGTAGTTATAGTTATGGTTCAATGATTTTGCCTTATTGCATCAAGGCAAAAAGATGTATGAGCATAATGCTTTGGGTTACTGGTTGGGTTTGGCCTTATGTTTGACAAAGGTCAGAAGCAGTCGAGCACGCTGTCCTGCGACAGCTCTTATTACTAATATATTTTATAGTGGCTTTTTAAAACATGCGCTCAAAGGGCACGCGGTATTTGGGAAAGATAGGTTTATAATTGAATACGAAACATTGTCAGGGAAACATGTCCATGTCTTCCTCATAGTAGCGCTTTTTCTGCAATTAAGACCTACTCAGATCAAACACCAAATGAAGCGGCAATTAAGACCTACTCAGATCAAACACCAAATGAAGCGGCAATTAAGACCTACTCAGATCAAACACCAAATGAGGCACCGCATGGGAAAACCAACAATATGCATAGGTGATAACAAAGGCGCAGATTAGCTTCGCAGTAACTGCGATGCTGATCAACGCCTTTGTTTTCGCTACACGGATAACACAATTTCTCTTCTTCTTAACTCCGAAATTTCAAGCTTCTAGATTTTTTCTGAGGCGGTACAGGCTGGTTTGTGTCTGACCTGGATGGAATCCAAATTGTTGGTTTTCTCTCGCAAAGGCTCAAATTAGTAGCGGGAAACACCTGATTCTCAGTACTCAAATTTAAACACAAGAAACGGAAGAAAGGAAAGATGCATATGCGAAAGTCTCCTCCATACGCTCATCAATAGAAGAAAAATTCCAATTATCATAGCTCGCTGTATCTCAAAATTGTAACAAAGGCTCTGCAAATTGCTTTTGTTATTTGTCGTCTGCACTCAACTTTTATTTTTGTAGCATGAATCTGCTTTCAGCACTACATGTATGTTAAATGATAGAGACAAATATGAGTTTCTTGTAAAAATCAAACCGAGGCCTTGGTTCCATATGACATAAAGCCGTTAATAGGGCGTTAAAACACGAACACCACAACCACCACTGCATGAAAGCACCACTTCCGTGACAGAGGTATCACAAAACACCGATGGAAACAACTGGTCTAATTCATTGCATGCAATATATGGCTTAAGGTTTCTAGATTACACGACTAGCAGTTTTACATGTTTACAAAAAAAAAAACTTATAATTTTACGAAGTTAGAAAATTCTCTTCCCACATTGCGCACTTAAAGCCATACATAGCCAAGAAAATTGAATTTAGCAGTGACTTCCTCACTGGTACGCTCCACCAGGGTCCAGTTGTTAGCGTAATAAGGTACAAGTAAGCAAAGATCAGGAAAAGGCGCAATCAGAAAAAGATTCCCACTCCAAAAACCGAGATGGGAAAAAACTCAATTAACATGCAGGTACTTATACAATGTACCATGAAAACATATCGTAAACCGAATGAGCAGCTATTTTCCCAATAGATGGCCACTCAGTTACATGTACCTAAACTAATCTAAAATATTAAAACATACATAAGGCGCCAACAGCACAAAAAACACCAAGACATAAAACGAAAGAACCACCACAGAAGTATCGCCTTGGAACGATCATTAATATAAAATTACTGGCGGGCTTAAACCGATTTTACAGGTACCTAAACTCACCCTCAGCTTCTGCAATGGTTCATAACATTTAGTTGGTTCTTCGGTCCTCGTGGTGAATCTCTAACTAGTCAATGAATCATCAAGAAGTGGCCGAGTGGTTAAGAGCGCTGATATTTCATTACCACACTTAACCATTCGATCATCTCACCGCTGTGTCTGGTGTGGGTTCGAGCCCCGCTCTGGTCACATGTGAGACAAGCCAAGTTCTGCTTGCGGGTGTGTCAGGTGGTTTTTCTCGGGGTCCTCCCGTTTTCGCCCCACCTACAGATTGGCCCGTCTCATATAAGCTGAAATAATCTTGAAAGGGACGTTAAACTGAATTAAAAAAAATCAAGAACAAACAGATAAATCATAACAAACATCCTGATGAATCAAAAACGAGGACTCAACAGATTCAGTAAGCTGCCCGACGATGGAGATCCCTGGGCGCCGAATTACTTAACTAACTCCGGAGCAAAAGAAAAACACGGGCGTCAGACTCTTTGATGGCCTCGACTTAAAGCTATTCATTTTTGTTGGTTGGGACCGGAGCTTCTTGTCTGTTGCTTGGTCCACCGGGGTTCGACTGGTGTTTTTCTTTCGCTCCGGGTTTCAGTAAGTTATTCGGCGCCCAGGGATCTCTATCGTCGGGCAGCTTACCGAGTCTGTTGAGTCCTCGTTTTTGATTCATCAAGTTGGTTATCATGATTAATTCGTTTGTCCTGAAAATTCATTGACTAGTTAGAGATTCACCACGAGGACCGAACAACTAATTAAATGTTGTGAACCACAGCAGAAGATGAGGGTGAGATTAGGCGCCTGTAAAACCGGTTTAAGCCCCCCAGTAATTTTATATTACTGATCGTTCCAAGGCGATACTTCTGTTGTCGAATTTTTGTGCTGTTTGAGCCTTATGTACGTTTTCATATTTTAGTTCATTTCAGGTAACTGAGTGGCCGCCTATTGGGGAATAGTTGCTCACTCGGCTTACGACATGTTTTCATGGTATTTATAAGTACTTAAGTGTCATTTTAGTTTTTTCCCACCCCTCGGTTTATGGAGTGGGTATTTATTTCTGATTGCGCCATTTCCTGATCATTGCCTATTTGTACTTTTTTTAAGAATTGAGTCTAAACATCAAAACTATAAGTAGAACAGAAAGATTGTTATATATATATAATAATACGAGTCAGATTTCTAGGTTTATTACGAGACATGATATAACGAATAGAAAAAAAAACACAACCATCAGGATGACATGTCTGTGTAAGAAGTCGAGGCGGTCCTAATATGTACTCAGAATCAATGGTATGAGGAAAAACATGAAAAATATCCTATTTTTTCTCAGTTTTGACAGGTTCAGAAGTATATGATATTACATGGACAAATTATCACAGTGTGTGTGTGTGTGTGTGTGTGTGTGTGTGTGTGTGTGTGTGTGTGTCACATAGACTCATAGATTTACCTGTTAAGTTTTCTGTTTGTGTCAATGAAGGCCAAGACAAACTTCCTACGATGTATTGGTTACCTAAGCTTCACAAAAGACCATACAAAGCTAGATTTATTGCAAATTCTAGCTCTTGTACTACCACTGAACTTTCTAAATTATTAACTTCTTGTCTTACTGCTATCAAATCTCATGTTATAAGATACTGTGAGACAGTGTATGAAACTTCAAATAAAAATTGGTTTTGGTCAATAAAAAATTCTGGTGAGGTGCTCAGTAAATTGAAGTGTAGAGGGTTCCGTGCGACAAGCTTGTCCACATATGATTTTTCTACTCTGTATACAACATTACCACATAATCTAATTAAAGAAAAACTTCTGGATTTGATAGAGTGGACCTTCAAAAGGGCATTAAAAAACTATGGTTCACTTTATTTGGCATGTAATGACAGAAAGGCTTTTTTCACTTCCTCTGACCAAAGTCGGTATACCCTTTGGTCATGTCAGAATGTGTGCGACGCCTTATCCTATCTCCTTGATAATATTTATATTAGATTTGGGACCAAGTTATACAGACAAATTGTTGGAATTCCGATGGGTACAAATTGCGCACCTCTCGTAGCTGATTTATTTTTATACTGCTACGAAAGAGATTTCATGGATTCTCTTAACCATGATAATCAAGCTGATGTTATCGAGGCTTTTAATTCCACATCTAGGTACCTCGATGACCTTTTGAACATTGACAACCCTTATTTTGAAGGTATGGTCAATCAAATTTATCCACCTGAACTTCAGTTGAACAAAGCTAATATCTCAGATACCGAAGCCCCCTTTTTAGATCTACATCTTTCTGTTGCAAATGGATTTGTTTCTTCTAAAATTTATGATAAGCGCGATGACTTTGATTTTGATATAGTAAATTTTCCTTTTTTGGATGGTGACGTTCCTCGTCGTGCTTCTTATGGTGTATACATTTCGCAACTTATTAGGTTTGCTAGAGTCTGCAATCATGTTACAGACTTCAACGCTCGAAATAAATGTTTAACGGCAAAACTTCTCCAACAGGGCTATCGGTATCATAAACTTCGAAAAACCTTTTCTAAATTTTATCGTAGACACTATGAATTGATTTCCAAATATAATGTTGGGTTAAAGACACTTTTAAGTGAGGGCCTTTCGGAACCTGAATTTTATGGTGACTTGGTTTACAAATTAAAGAAACTTAAAGGAATAAATGATTTTTCTCTTCAGTTCGGAAAAATCATATCACGTTACAGACGTATAGGTTATAACTTGAATGTTATGCGACAGTCTGCATGCTTAGTTTTTAACCCAATCATGGTTGATAACTATGCTGCCTTCTTTAATTGCACGCCGGTGGGTCGGGCGTCAGACTCTATGATGGCCCCGACTTAAAGCTATTCATTTTAGTTGGTTGGGGCCGGAGCTTCTTGTCTGTTGCTTGGCCCACCGGGGTCCAACTGGTGTTTTTCTTTTGCTCCGGAGTTAGTAGGTTATTCGGCGCCCAGGGATCTCCATCGTCGGGCAGCTTACTCAATCTGTGAGTCCTGGTTTTTGATTCATCAGGATGTTTATCATGATTTATTTGTTTGTTCTTGATGATTCATTGACTAGTTAGAGATTCACCACGAGGACCGAAGAACTAACTAAATGTTGTGAACCACTGCAGAAGCTGAGGGTGAGGTTAGGTACCTGTAAAACCGGTTTAAGCCCGCCAGTAACTTTGTGTTACTGATCGTTCCAAGTCGATACTTCTGTAGTGGTTCTTTTTGTTTTATGTCTTGGTGTTTAAAATTTTTTGTGCTGTTGGCGCCTTATGTATGTTTTCATATTTTTAGTTAAGTTAAGGTAACTGAGTGGCCACCTATTGGGAAAATAGCTGCTCATTCGGCTTACGATATGTTTCATGGTATAAGTACCTGATTGTTAGTTTGGTTTTTTCCCACCTCGGTTTTTGGAGTGGGAATCTTTTTCTGATTGCGCCTTTTCCTGATCTTTGCCTACTTGTACCTTTCTAATGCCACGTGCTTGACTTCTGAAAAAAAAAAGATGATTAATACTGATGAACAACTATACTGCCTTCTTTAATTGCATGCCGGCATGTTATAAAAGAAAACATAATTTCTGATCAAAATCACCTAATATACAGATTAGTGTAATGTTTTCAGCATTTAAAGTGATCCACTTGAGACAACGCTGATAATTGTCATTTAAAATTGCATTCTGGCAGCCATCTTGGAAGCATTCTTGAAATCCATGACCATGCTAGAAGAAAATGATCTTTGACATTCAGTTTATAAAATTATGTCAAATACTTTTAAATAGTGCAAATAGAAGCTTTTATGACCAGCTCATATATTGAGCCGCCATCTTGGACGCCATCATGTTTTTCTCAAAGTGCTCAATGATGCCACGGTGGCATCAGTCAGATTCATTAATGGTAACATCTAAGCAACAAGAATCAGCCAAGAAAAAAAGTTTTAACCACATTAACGGGTCGGGCTTGGTACATGTATCTGCAGGACTATTACAATGGGAGAAGCATACAAAAAATTCTCAGAAACCATGAGTCCCGGAACTTTTATTTTTTGTGTGTATCAATGTTCAATAATCCTCTTTATTTATAAATTCTGTCAAATGGGGTCCATACAGGACACACCCCCAGGGTGGGGGTCATTAGCTCCCCTAAGAGTAAAGCTGTCCAGATCAGGTTAGCGTTTACAGGATCATTGGTCCTCCTCTGGTAACATTTAAACCCCAAAATCTTAGAATTGATTTCCAATATTTTGTTGAACCAATAACCCCAGTTACTGCTGCGTTTGGGGTATATCTTCAAACATTAAGAGAGTATCGCACTGCTCTGTTCTGAACGACATGAATGCATTTAAACGACTGAGAGTCCCAAATCGCAGCAACCGTACGAGATAACCGAATTGTATAAATGCATCGTGCTGAATAGCACCAAATGCTTTCTGTTAGCATATCGTAGTTTACTAAAGCTAAGTATTTATAGTTTGAAGCGTATTCGACTGTTACGTCGTTGACTTTGAAAACGACGTTAGATTTATTTTAGATGGATTGCGGAAATGAACTTGAATTGAATCGGTTGTAAGTAAAACAAGTCAATGTCAAGGAATCTACTGGTGACCCATTGGTCTTATATAGCTCCGCGTTGTCCAAATTGTCTTTCAAAACTTGTCTTTAAAATGAGAAATATTTATGTAGGGTCATTATATCACATTGACAAATTATGTTGTGCAGTAAGTAACATTAGTTCAGAAATGCGAAATTATGCGTGAACTTGTTTATACTCTCCCTAATTTTACGTCACGAAATCAGTTTTTGTTCAAGAGTACATTTTCTTTAAATTATTATTTTACAACAGTCACAGGCATGTACATCAAGAAGCTTGTACAGAGTGCTTTCCATTTAGATATAGTGTATTGTCGTTATTTTTCTGTAAAGTAACTCGTATTTGTACGTCACGGATGTACTTTTTGCGTGAACTGCCAGTAACCCTAGCAGAACAAATGATGTTATTTTCTGTTTTTGCTTCGCAGCAATTTTTCTTAATTTGACTCCAATTAGAGACTTCCTTTTCCAGGTACCCTGTATTCATAGGAATCAAAGTAAAAAGAACAATCTCCGATTGTTGTCAAAGAAACGGACATTCTTTGCTTCTATGCTGTAGCCTTTTCTGTGGTTTAGCGCGATAACATCAGGAAAACATGCCCGTGAAATAGATACCTCTTCTTACCCCACTTTTATATAGTAAATTTGGGGTTTAGAGGGTATATATTTTTTTCTTATTTTTGATCCAAAACAAAGATTATGTGTACTCGTTAGAACCGCCTCGGCAAGGCGGTTCTATCGAGTACCCACAATTATGTTTTGGAACAAAAGTAAGAAAAATAAGTATACCCCTGCATACCCTAGTTTCTCTTTATAAAAGGGGGTTTTAAGGGTGTATGACGTGTATATATTGTACGAACATGTTTTCTTGGTGCGTCTTCAGTGCGTATTTTCTGACAAACAAGGAATTAATTCCATTTACCATTTGCAGATATGAGCCTCCGCATGAGATAACCAACAATTTGGGTTTTCGACCAGGTTCGGCACAAAGCGGTCTGAACTGTCACAGAGGCAGGTTAGAGGCTTGAGATGTCGAATTTAAGAAGAGGGGATTTATGTAGCATAAACAACGACACTGACCAGCTGTGCAGTTACTTTAATGCTTGTCAAGCAACTTTCCAATTTATAGTTGTGAAAATGACAATTGTAGTTGCAGCTTTATGAATTTATTCATAGTTACTCATATATAAGCCTGGAGTCTGTTTATGGGACATAGGCAAACAGCAAGTATATAGCCCCAGATGTGACGCCGCAAATAATAGGCAAGTCCTTTTGTCAAAAATGGGTTTAAAACTCTCTGTCTAGCCAAGGAATCACTATGGTGAATAAACAAAAACTGTATACGAAGAAGCAAAGAAGTGGCCTTGTCGTATCTATTAAAACTAAGCAACTGAGCTATGTACATGTATAATTATTTATAAGAGTTTAGACATATCAACGTGCAAACTATTATCGTAACAAGATTGTTCCGTCTTGGGAAACTTCTAGGAAAATCAGCTGCTTATAAATCGGAGGCGTGTATTAGTAGTGTAACGTGCAGCCGAGCCAAGCCTTAGAAAAACCCGTCGGTGGAAAAGCATGCTCATCCACCAAGGGTGGTTTACTGCGCTATATACTCAACACTTACTCGATTCACAAAGTTTCGAGTTTGAAATTTGCATATTACAAGCACTCAATATGCCGCTAATACGTTGCACCAACGTATTTTCCAAGGAAGGCTATCCCGTCACATTACTTCCCCTCAGAGAAGACTCGTCCCGAGTATTGGCCTGGGGACTACTTGGGTAAGGCAACCCCGGTCTGGCAGTTGTCATTATCCCACCGCTGCCACCAAATGTAACGTGCAGCCGAGCCAAGCCACAGAAAACCCCGTCGGTGGAAAAGCATGCTCATCCACCAAGGGTGGTTTACTGCGCTATATACTCAACACTTACTCGTTTCACAAAGTTTCGAGTTTGAAATTTGCATATTACAAGCACTCAATATGCCGCTAATACGTTGCACCAACGTATTTTCCAAGGGAGGCTATCCCGTCACATTACTTCCCCTCAGAGAAGACTCGTCCCGAGTATTGGCCTGGGGACTACATGGGTAAGGCAACCCCGGTCTGGCAGTTGTCATTATCCCACCGCTGCCACCAAATGTAACGTGCAGCCGAGCCAAGCCACAGAAAACCCCGTCGGTGGAAAAGCATGCTCATCCACCAAGGGTGGTTTACTGCGCTATATACTCAACACTTACTCGATTCACAAAGTTTCGAGTTTGAAATTTGCATATTGACGTTACGCAAGATACTGGTGACACTTTGTGAAAATGCTTGCTATGCTTGCTTGTAAAACCGATAAAATGCTTATTTGTGGGCGTAGATTAAAACTTTTTACACTAAAATTTTCAGCAAATAAAAATCTAAACGATGGTTGGGAAATAAACTTAATAATTCTTATCAATTTAAGAGTGTTTTATTCATATACTGAGAGGAATTAGAAACTTAAGTTTTCAACATTACTCATTGAATACTTTTTTTCAGATTGATTTTGAATAAAACCAGTTTGTATATTTTGATTGTGGCAGTGTGTAATTTGTGCTTCACATTGAGCATTTAAAATTTTGGATTCCGTCAAATGTAACAGAGTAACGTCAGTTTGACGTTTTCTACCCAAATATCATTTAAGTCCATGATAAGTGCCGTTTTTGCTAAATGCAAAATAACGTGTGTATACGTCCGTGATCAAGGTGTGAGAATACGCCCGAAATATTGTTAGGTTTAGATTTTATCCTTCAAAACGTGAAGTTTTATTTTTGACGTCAAACATGAAAATGTACTTTCGACATTTTCTTACGCCAGGAAAAGAATTTCATGTTAAATGACAAAAGTTGATGTCTATGGAAACGCAGACGAGGCATTTGTGTTCTTGAATTTGAATTTCGATACCCGTTTTCGGTGTTTATCTTTTAATTGTTAGCGTCACGTCAACGTCAGGAATGGAGGTCCCATTTTTTATAAACTAGTGTTTTATTAGAATCAGTAAATGATGTGCCCATTTGTTTAAAATGATTAATTAATTACACACCTTTTACTTGAAAACATCACCGACATTTCAAACGGCAATGTGACGTAACGCACGACTGATCGGTCGTTTTTGTTCATGCTAAAAACTGCTTGCAGTGCAGAAATCGATACCATATCAAGGTTTCAAAAGCAAATCGAAAAATGATTCTGCAAACACACAAAGATGCAAAAAATATGTTCATGTTAATGACGTTTTTGATTGGCCACGTTGATGACGTTTATTCAATCTTAAGTGTGATTTTCGACGCATGACGTTTTCTGTGGACAACTGTTTTAAGCTACAGTGGATCGAGCCATAAATTTTATAGAGGTTTATGGTTCTTTAGGGCATCATGCAAAACCTTCGATTTGATAAATAAACTTGAACTCTCAGATTTTGACCATGGCATCAAAAAGTTGACCATAGACAGTCCCCTAAGCAAATTTATTATTTTTTGACGAACCAGTATTGAAACAGAAATGTTGTTGTAAGCAAATTTTATAACAAGAAACTAAACTTTCGCTTTTGTTCAAAGCAGGAACTTTCTAAAGACAAGACTTAAGTTTCTAGTTCCTCTCAGTATAATTGTCGAAAGCAATGAAAAGACGGCGTGTCCCGCGTTACATTTAATTGCATGCCGCAGTAGTCGCAACGCCGGTAAGATTTAATTGGCGGTATAAGTCGCGAAACGGTTTCGTAATATGAAAGCGACATCAATTTCTGTTTTGCTGTTGCATATATTCCAATGTTCCAATGAAGTAGAAAAACTTCAGAAATACCGGGCGTGGGACTAAAGACAAAAGCTATGTCCCATCTCAGCGACAAAACAAGTAGACACGATTTATTGTAAAAGCAGTATCTTTCCTAGTCAAGTCATCGAAATAATTTTCCTGCTGAAAAATACGTTTTTTGCATAGATTCGATAGATGCAATTATTTTTTGGATTTGATGTCGTGTTAAAAAGCGAAGTGAAAAAGCAATTGTCTCCCAAAATGTCCCAAAGCCTAAAATTGACGTTGTTTTATAACAAAACGTAATTTTGGAGACATTTTTAAACATGTTATATCAATCAAATCGAAATAATAAAGATATATGAAAATACGTATTCTTTACTGATTACGGTGATGTATGTTTTGTTACAGTAGGCCGTGCCGTTTTCTTTATTTTTGAAAATGCAAATGTCTCCCAAAATGTCCCACTCGCGATTTTTTCCAGATTATGACGTCATGTCTTATGCCGGGGCGAAATGATTGATTTTAAAAGGGATTCTTAGCCGTGCTTACTTCAACCATGCTTTCATGTAAACCGAGAATGAGCTTACGAATGCGAATGCGATTCGTCGCAAATTCGAAATAATTGCTTCAACGGTTGTTCGCTTGACATTCGTTAATGTTCGCAAGTATAGGACGATATTCGCGTCCGATGATTTTGTGGTAGTTACGCAAATGAAGAACATGCTACCATCTTTCTTTTCTATTATTATTTTTTGTTTTATTTTATTTTCTATTTATTTATTTATTTATTTATTTATTTATTTATTTATTTATTTATTAAAGTTGTTGACCGTTCTTATCGACGACAACGTATTTGCAGACATTATCATTCGCTAGCATCATATACTACACTTGTAATGAAATCGCTTTGGATTCGCCAGGATGCCTGCAATGATTTAAATTTCCGGCATTATAAGTGGTACAAAAACAGAATGTTTTTATGTATTATTTGTTAGCATAGCATGTATAACTCCGCAAGTATTTGCCACTGTGACAGATTAGCACTGGGCATCGTATCTTAAGTGCAAATTCCTAATTCCTATCTAGAAAATTCTGTATAACCCGAGAAAATATTAATGAATTTAATATTAAGTCTTTAGTGAAACAAAATTCATGAAATAAATGTACTGTTCATGTTACGTCTGGCATGTTCGTCGTAAAAATGATGACAAAAGCATAATTCCATTTGTTAAAATCTACAGCCGTAACGTAACAATTGTAACGTAAGGGGTCACCATTATTGTGCGTAACGTCTTTACAAGCACTCAATATGCCGCTAATACGTTGCACCAACGTATTTTCCAAGGGAGGCTATCCCGTCACAGTAGTCTGTATGAATGGACAGGTCATATGCCAATGGCGGCCACTTCTACACTATAGATGATCGTTAAATATCCAACAGTTAGAAACTGGTTTTGAAAATAAATGTACGTATAAATTTGAAATAGATGGGCACGAAATAGATGGTGCCCCTGGTTTGATCCTGACCAACAAACTGCAAAGGCCGAATACTATATGGGCCTTTACGAGTCCAATTGTCTGTTCGATTTTTTCAGGCTTTGTTTGAGTATTGTGTTGTTCACATAAAACATGCCAAATGAGCCGCGACGCGAGAAAACCGGTCTTCGGGGTTTCCGACCAGGTCTGACATAAACCGGCCTGTACAAGCTCAGAAAAGAGCTAGAAGCTTGAAATTTCGGATTTAAGAAGAAGAGAAATTGTACTATCCGTGTAGCGAAAACAAAGGCGCTGATCAGCTTCGCGGTTACCGCGAAGCTGATCTGCGCCTTTGTTTTCGCCTAGGCAAAAATCCGGTTTTCTCATGATGCGGCTCATTTAATACAAACGATGATTTTGATTGTAAATAATACGGTTCATATTTGTTCATTTGCAAAACAATTGAAACAATCGCGAAATTATTTTATCAATTAAATCTTCCAAAACTTAAACTAATTAATTTAAATTTGTCATATTTAAAAACTAAATCATTAAAACATGTTATTATTTTATTGCTACTCAGTATTGCAGTTACTTGAAAACCAAATAATGAAAATGTATGGAATTGATTACGCTCAAATTAAACATGCAAATCTTTTGATGTCTTCTAAATGACTTTTTTTCTAATCTAACACATTACTCCGTGATTGACTCATAAATTGATTAAATAAAAAGGAAAGAAAAAAAGTTGATGTCCATGCAAGTATTCATTCGACATTCTGTCAAAGACAAAAATGGCTAAAGTGGATGTCCGTTTCCAAACAACTGGAAATTTCAAAACAATCAAAGTAGACATATTGTTTGTATGTGGACAACAACAGGACATAAAATTTGTTGAAAAGCTGAGGAAAGTGTTGGACTATTTATATCCACCCGTGAGTTCGAAAATAGTAACAATCAGTGATGTCGAGGAACAGAATATACTCGCGGAAAAGACCATAAGCATGTTTAACTCGAGGCTTGACGTCGCGAGATTGTTTGTGGAGTTGGGGGTCTCCTCAGAAAAACACAACTGTTGTATTGTACAACACGAGGGAGACATTGGTTTTGGAGACGACGCTGGTATCCTGAACGTTTTTGTTCAAAACAAAAAGAACTATCTTCAGTGGTGGCCGCAAGTTTTTGTGTTTCTTTGTGGCAGAAGCAAGCACTCTGTTTCTGGACCATGTTTCTTTATGTACGACTATGCGTCAGAGGAACGCATACAATACGTACACGACTTCATAAACGCGTGTGAGAGAGCTGGTATTCACTTTGCTACGTTACAACACGCGTCGATCGTGCAAGCAGCACGTGCTCTTATCATAAAGCACAGTGGATGGGGCTGTGAGGTATACGACAAAAATAAGAAGATACTGGACAACTTGAATCCAGAAAAGATGCCTATAATTGTTATTGCCAAAAGTCGACTTGCGCTGGACGATGAGCTGGAACAGATAGCTGACGTTATTGAACCAGATTTGAACAATCCCCTCGTTCTTGCTTGGGTTCTGTGTAAAACTAAACAGGGTATGTCCCGATTGTTTCCAGTAAATCAAGCCCACCAGGTCGTAAGCAAGATTTTCTTTTTGGATTTTATTATATAATACAAGCTCGAAATCTTCATGAAAATGCATTCTTTAACAGTAGTAGACATTACTCAGGAGCCACAAAATATTTTTAAAATTACATGTTTCTGTGGTTTCTTTCAGATATTCGTTGATCTATTCGTTGATCAGATTGCTTCAAATAGACATTTGAAGTAATGACATTAAGGCATGCCCAATCACTTCATGATGTCTAAAGCGGTAAAGCGGCACAGTTAAAGAAAAGCAATAATAAGTCTAAAACATTTTGAAGCCGTGTTGGACTATTGTTTTAATGCTTAATTGTAAGAAATGCACTTCTATGTAATTTGCTCTGTTCTTGTGCATTTCAGTTGATCACGAGATGAAACCCATACACAGAGGTAAGCTATTGTTTGACACTTTTTAAATTCAAGATTATCCAATCAACAGGACAACGCAAGAAAGCCACGTCTTTTTGGTGATATAATTCAATCCATTGATATAACTGGATCTACTATAAGTACCAAAACCAAATGTTTGGTTCAGCCAACATGCTAATGACACTGCTTGCTTTCAAAGCCATTTAGTGTTCTTTCTTACCGTTTTCTCGAAGTGCAAAGCACATCCATTAGAGACCGATTAGATAATGCAGGTTTAATTAAAAGCGTTAACGTCATTCCATAGGCTCTAATATATCTATATATCAGCCTGTGCATGAGAAAACCAACAATTCGGGTTTCCGACCAGGTCCGACTCAAACCGGGCTGTACAGTCACAGAGGATGGTTAGAGGCTGGAAATTTTGGATTTAGAAAGTAGAGGAATTTTACTAAATGTGCAGCGAAAACAAAGGCGCTGATCAGCTTCTGCGAAGCTGATCTGCGCCTTTGTTATCGCCTATGCAAATTGTTTGTTTTCCCATGCGGCGGCTCGTATCTTATTCCAGGTTACCCGATTGCGCTCTCTGTGCTCGACTTGTTGGTAGACCTGTGTTTAATTGTGTACGGCTTGAATGCCGCCCTTGTGGCTTTCTTTGGTTTTGGTATTTT
Source organism: Rugalucina vietnamica (assembly GCA_964017185.1). NCBI lineage: Eukaryota > Metazoa > Mollusca > Bivalvia > Lucinida > Lucinidae > Rugalucina > Rugalucina vietnamica. The sequence continues at coordinate 8,986,964 of OZ024880.1, forward strand.
CTTCCTCATTGCAGGTATACTAAATCAAACTTGAAGAAAGTTTACAATCTAATTAGATAGCAATGACAAGGCAATGACACAAATAGAACAAATGTAGGCAATTCAGAAGATATGTTCATATCCTTTAACATTTCCGAAACTGATATTAAACAGACGATCATACACGAGTAATCATTTCGAGTGTAAGGTTCGTTTTTATCATATGACTTGAATCATTATAAGGCATCAATGACGTTACGTATTCCCAGAAAAGTTACTACACGTTTGGTCATAACAATTTTTTATTAAATGACTTTATCCACTGAAAAACAGCGACGTCATATGATAAAACGAGATAAACGTGCAATATCATAACTACCGTAAGGCTTTGGAATGGACATTCATAAAATGATTTACTGGACAAGTTGAACGGTTTCCAAATGTCAATCAAATGGTTATACATGGCCAAACAAAACATTATAACTGAAATTCAGCACATTTTTCTTTCTTTTCCTTACAGTGATGATTGTTGCTGTGTGTGGACGATTGGATGACTTCATCGATGGATTCAACCGCCATATTATCTACCGGATTCTCTTCGCCACCCACCTCCTCCTTTACTTCGGTACAATCGGGCTGATTGCCGTCAATTTCTTTGCCTGGGAATTCCAACAAATTTACTCAGTCCCATTCTATGCGTATTCTTTTTCAATCCTCATTTTGTTTTTACGTTTTGTCCTAGCTGTGTGTATTCCAGTGCACGCGAAATGGCCAATGAGAGGGATTACCGGCTCTGGGGATTTATTCCTATAAGAATCTTATATGGGGTTCTGTTCTAGATGGAAGTTTCCAACCCAAGGGATGACCGTGCTGAGCGGAACCGAGGCTCTGCCGAGGTTCCGCTTAGCACGGTCATCCCGAGGGTTGGAAACTTCCATCTAGAACAGAACACCATATAAGATTCTTTTTCTTGCACAACAACCCCAAAAATCTGGTTTATTTCAAGGTTTTGCGTATTTTTTTAGACTGGGTGAGAACACCTGTGTGAGATGCAATTTTATCACCCAGGCAAAAAGTGTGGCAATTTCTGTCTGGTGTGCAAGAATGTGTTTTCCCTTTAAAGGCCTCATCACACATAAAAAAATCCCTCGACTCCGGTAGACATGCGTTTTTTTTTTTTTTTTTTTTTTTTTTTTTTTTTTTTTTTTTTTTTTTGCGAAAAAGAATTCTTGTTTGTTTGATTTATTACTTTACGTGCCTTTCAACAGACAACGTCCCGACATGTCCACAGCTGATGACTGGGACGTTAAGCAATAAAATCAAACAAACAAAATCTATTTTTCGCAATTAAACGCAAGACAATTTAGTCTGCGTCAAGAGATTTTCGCTGATGTGTGATGAGTTCTTAAGGGAAAATATGAACAAACTAAAATGAACATGCTATGATTACCAATGAGAAGGATAACTGGCCCCGAGGTTATATAACTTTTTTCATGCTCAGCTCAGCTGAGTTTAAAATTTATCCTGCTCATAAATGTTAAAATGCCAACAATTGTTGGCATTTTAACTATTATGAGCAGGATAAATTACTTGTTGTTGAGTACTGAACCTGAATCTTTCACTAATTTCAACTATTTCAACATTAATGAGTAGTTGAATTTCCATGCTCAGCTGAGCTGAGCTTGAAAAAGTTTTATAACCTGGGGGCCTGATGCTGGTGATTTATTTTGCGGTTTCCTTCTGAGGGGTGGGGTACAAATATATGAACAATGGCCAACGTGAATTTTGAATTGTCCACGGAGATAATCTTTGCGAATCGAAATTCATATTTTCTTGATCATGAAGATTCGGTCTCTAATAAGTATATGTCTAGTAACAAAGCAAGCAAGCGACGCGCCCAACTAACACACCACTGCAGAGATATGCCGAATTTTAGGACATCATGTTAAATAGGTCACATCATGTTAAATAGAATTTGTTTCATTGTTCATGCTGTTTTTTCGTAATAATATAAAACTTTAAAACATTGCGTGAGGTTTTAATACAGGGATGTGATTTTGATAAAAAGGTACAAGTAGGCAATGATCAGGAAAAGGCGTGATTAGAAAGAAATTCCCACTCTACAAACCGAGGCGGGAAAAAAACAAATTGACAATTAGATACTTATACTTAAAGAACATATCCGAAGACACTAGAAAATACACTTTTATTCTCAAACAGACCGCTGTGAATTAATTTTCTAGAGACATTCATGTCATCTTGCCAAATTAAAATACAAACGGGACTGTGTTATTGTACTATCAAATCTACCTGCATCATTACAGAAACAGGTACCAGGTGTTTACAAGTGTTCCTGCAATTCCATGATATGTTTTACCCAATTTAGGAAACGTAGTGGCTATTTAAACGGTCACATCAGGCACTATCCTTGCTGCGGTATATGGTGTTATTAACTGACGCTCACGTTTCAGTATATCAACAGCAAATGATTGTCCTATGGTCTCTCAGGGGGATCTTGAGTAACCATTACGAAAACTTGCCCATGCAATAAACAGAGATTTTTGAGCTTTAAAAATTGAAAAATTTTCAGCTGAAAATTTTTGATATTTTTCTTATTTATGCTCAAAACATAAGATTGTGGGTACATGTTAGAACCGCCTCGGCGAGGCGATTCTAACGAGTACCCACAATCTATGTTTTGGAGCAAAAATAAGAAACATATAGGCATACCCATGCATACCCCATTTTACTATATACAAGTGAGGTTGAACGGGGTATACATGCCATGGACATTTTTTCATGATGAGGAACTTTTGTAGGGATAAGCAAGCTCTAGTTGATGTCTGGTCAAGTTTGATATGTAATACAGTGACAAGACCATCTAACTAAGTTCAGTTGAAGGAACTACTGGGTCATTACGACGAACAACTAATATACCATCTCTAGCTATAGAAGCCACAGAGAGGTATCTCTTTACGTCTTTGACGTCCTTGCTTTAAATGGGCATTTCGCAAATCTGGGCATTCTGACTGTATGGATCCCATAACCATGCAGATCTAGTGGTAAATGGTAAGCAAGTAAGGTTATCCATTATATCGTGTATAGCGAAAACTCATTGACTCTCTAAATCATAAAATTTCTCACTAGGTATACAAACTTTGCCGTTGACTGCTTCTATAATACTTGGGGGAGGCCAGTCAGAGGAAAACTGGGAATTTTGACGTTATCGGATCTGGACTCAACTGCCAAAGTACATTCCGGTTTGAAGTCAGCTGGTAACGCGAATTCTATACTCGCCAGGCCAAATAACTGATGATGTCTCAAGTTTCAGAACATACGCTTGGGTACGACGAACATGATTCTGATTGTCATGAGTCTGAAGTGCCATAGTTAACAACATGTGAGCTATCATAATTTGTTGTCTTGCTGGTCTGACAGAAATGTCATTCACTGCCATAAAAGTAATAGGGGCCAAGATGTCGACGGCTAGATCATTCACAACTAAAGATTCTAATCTTAATTCATAGTGATCCATGTATAACATAATATGAGTCTCACCTACAATAGCCAGTGGTATGATACCATCTGCATGTAAAGCACAATGATTAGACTTTTTACAACTGTACCAATGTGCTGTGCTACAGAAGACTTTATCATGCTAATCTCGGATCCAGAATCAAGGGTAATTTTGACAGGATATTGCTTATAAAATGCCTTAAAATGAGGTGACTGTTTGGTGCTCACAAGGCTAGTTGATACTACACGTAGATCAGGTGCGTGTGAGTTAATATCTACAGATGGCTCTTTAAAGTTATCATTACCACTTTCAGAATCACAGTCGTGAAAAGAATAATGTGTTTGTAATTAAATTTTATGTACTACTCGTTCTTCAAATTCATGAAAACCACCCATCTAGAGTGTCTTTCCCTTCGATTCCGATTCCTCACAGCATCATATGATTGTGAAGATTTGATACCAAATTTCCACCATCAGGAAAACATGTCCGTGCAATATATACCACCTTATGCCCCACTTTTATATAGAAAAACTCGGCCGCGGGTTTGAAGGGGTATACCTAATTTTCTTATTTTTGATCGGCGAGGCGGTTCTAACGTGTACCCACAATCTATGTTTTGAGCAAAAATAAGAAAAAAATATCAATAATTTTCTGCTGATTATTTACATTTTTTAGAACATTAAAAATCTCTGTTTATTGCATGGGCGAGTTTTCGTAGTGACATCTAAGAAACATCGATACCAGTTTGTCACAGATGTAATGAATACGAACCAATTCTTCATACGTAAAAAAAGAATCGTCTCAAAAAATGAATCATCCCAAATGTGAAAATTTGGTACCAATGTTTCAAATATGAGAAACCACTAATACCAGATCTATCTATCTATCTATCTATCTATCTATCTATCTATCTATCTATCTATCTATCTATCTATCTATCTATCTATCTATCTATCTATCTATCTATCTATCTATCTATCTATCTATCTATCTATCTATCTATCTATCTATCTATCTATCTATCTATCTATCTATCTATCTATCTATCTATCTATCTATCTATCATCTATCTATCTATCTATCTATCTATCTATCTATCTATCTATCTATCGATCGATCGATCGATCGATCGATCTATCTATCTATCTATCTATCTATCTATCTATCTATCTATCTATCTATCTATCTATCTATCTATCTATCTATCTATCTATCTATCTCTATCTATCTATCTATCTATCTATCTATCTATCTATCTATCTATCTATCTATCTATCTATCTATCTACATGTATCTATCTATCTATCTATCCAACTATCCATTCATCCGTCCGTCCGTCCGTCCGTTCGTTCATCCTGAGAAAAGATTCATCTTTATCTCAGGTTCATCCGTCCAACAATACATCCATCCATCGAAACGACGAGGGTGGAAATTAGAGGAGAAACAACTAGAGGTGAAACGACTAGGTGTCCCGGCAAAAAAAAAAAAAAAAAAAAAAAAAAAAAAACGGTTTGGATAAAAACGTCCTAGAATGTGTTGGGCCGAAGCGACTCAGAACCGTTGTAAGTTTCGGTATTTCGTAGAACCGATCGATCACATGACATACAAAATGGCGTCCTCCTGCGGTAATGGACCTGTGTGTAAGATTGGTCCTTCAATTCTCAATTCTGACCTTTCCCAGCTGTCGTCAGAGTGCGAGAGGATGATGAACAGTGGGGCAGACTATCTACATCTCGATGTCATGGACGGACAGTTCGTACCGAACCTTACTTTCGGTCACCCAGTGGTCAAATGTCTCAGACCAAAGTTTCCCGGAGTTTTCTTTGACATGCACATGATGGTTGCTGGACCAGAAAAGGTAGGTATTTGGTCAGATTATTGAGTAATTTAGTGGACTGGTGCAGTGATAAACTAAAAGGCTAAATCCCTAGGACTGGTCCAAGAGGTGCTCTGATCCTCAGCTGGAGCATGGTTAAAAGGGGCCTTGAACGCGTCACATTTCCACAGCTGCTGAGGAAATGGTCAGAAATATATCAATTAAAAATAATCAACCCAGAACACATTGAATAAAAAGCAACAGAATGAAATCATAATTTAAAACAAAATTTAAGGACACTGCACGGCAAAGGTAGTTATCAAACCCAGAATTTTTCGCTCCAAAGTCCTGCACTCCAACACTGGCAATCCGCACAACAGGCTTCAACTTCAATGGGGATACTCGACAACATCCACTTGTAGACATCAACGTCGAGGAAAATAGGCTGTACATCGGTGAAGCGTGACGTGCCCCAACATCTTCCCAATAAACTGATGTCACACAACACCATAAAACAGTCCAATGACCAACATGTATTTACACTGTACAATAACTGATTCTTTTATTTATAAGATGGTACGAGCGAGACGAGTTGGATGGATGATTTGAAAGCATCCAGACTCGCAGAGGCAATACAGGATTCCGGTATCATATTCCACGAGGCTGTTCACTTTAAAGGAAAAACCCAATGTTCAACAACAATACCTTAATGTTCAACATACCTTTAAAACTAAAGAACTAATCATTTTTGTCTGATTTTAATAAAACTTGTACCATATTGTTTAAGAGGGCAGGTGTATACTTTAAATTTAGATGCATTGTATTTCAATCTTGCCTTTCCCTTTCAGATAAAGGTTGTCCAAGTAAAGTTTGGTTAAGATACTATGCAGGCACAACAACAAGCAAATTAAATATCCCAAATTTATTGTTTATCAATAAGTACATGCAGTTTACTTGAAAGTCATCTTTCTAGTACATGTAGTTGGTATATTGCCACAAGCTTAATATTACTGAATATTAATTTCACCTCTTGTCACTGATAACTATTTGATTTAACCACAGTTTTTTTCTCCATAAAGACTGTATTATGCCTATAGGATGAATCAATATTATTATCATAGCACATATTTGTTTTACCAGTGGATAGAGCCAATGCATGCTGCGGGTGCTGATCAATACACATTTCATGTTGAAGCCACAGATAATCCTGCTGAGTGTGTGAGAAAGATCAAAGAAACTGGAATGAAGGTGAATCATTTGAGCTATGACTTGAGAAAACCAGTCTTGGACAAGGTCCAACACAAATTAACAGGCTATAAGCTTAGAATGTTGGATTTATGTTGAAGAGAGATTGTACTATCTGTGAAGCAAAAACAAAGGCACTGAAAAGCTATGAAGTTACTGCACAGCTGATACGTACCTTTTTTTAGCACAGAAAAAGATCCTGTTTTCTCATGACATGGCTCATTTATTCAGCCCAGCCCAGCTTTCCTGACATTTCTGTTCTATTTTTATTCATACTTTTCAATTCAGTACCAGTATGCATTACGCTGGCTGAGTACATAAAAAAAAAGATCCAGATCAGGTTACAAGTATAGGAAGCATTCAATATTAAATGTTGATGTCCATTGAAATTATCTTAATTTTATTAAGATGAGGAAAAAGATTTCCACAGGATGCAGCTAAAAACAATACAAGAACATCCTGACCATAGTTTGTAGCTGATTTGATGTTTGCCATTTTATCTGGCCATTTAGATGTATATTTCCCAATGTATAGTTGTTTTGTATGAATTCTAAGTTCAAATGTTTTTCCATGTCCGAAATTGAGAAAAAAAGTGGAATTTTACAGTACTGTGTTACAGGCTGGCATTGGTATCAAACCCAACACTCCAGTGGATGTGATAGTGCCGTATGTCGACATGGTAGACATGGTTCTCATTATGACAGTGGAACCTGGCTTCGGGGGACAGAAGTTCATGGGAGACATGATGTCAAAGGTACATGTATTAGGGTCATGGTCTGTAAATGTATATTCCCTCTACCCCTCTTTTGTAAAGTGAAACTGGGGTATTCAGGGATTTGTCTTATTTTTGCTCCAAAACATAAATTGTGGATACTCGTTAGAACCACCTCAAACCACCTCAGTGAAGCCGTTTAAAGGTGTACCCACAATCTATGTTTTTAGTAAAAATATTAAAACTTTTCCACTGAAAATTTTCATTTTTACAACCAAAAAAATCTCAATACAATCATGTTTATTGCATGGGCATGTGTTCGTAATGTGAGGGTTGTTACAAGCAAAACTGTTAAGGCTCTATGTACATATATAATGTCATGACTCATTTACTATAGTATTGTATAACAAAACTTGGTTTTCAGAGTTATATGATAAATATTGCTCTAAAACATTGACAGAATTGTTAGTTTTGAACAACTTCAATGAGGCAGTTTTAAATGTCTATTGTATTTTTTTTTTTTCCTTTTTTTTCTTTTTTTTTTTTTTTTTTTTTTTTTTTTTTTTTTTTTTTAGAACAATGTCATTTTTTCTCTGAGCAGTTGATCAGTGCCTTTGTTTTTGCTTCTGAATATATAGTACAATCACAATGTTTAAATCCAAAATATCAAGTTTTTAGCCATGATAAGCCCCCTTCTGTGATTGTACAGCTTGGTTTTGTTAGACATGGATACATCTCCATTTAACCTTTAACCTGTCAAAACCCAATTTATACATGTCTGTTGCATAGTGATTTGTTATACGACATGCCGGGTATACCAGAATCAGTATTTGAAACTTTTTCAAAGTTCATTGAGTGTTTGCAGATGTGATAAGATTTTGTTAAGTCAATCTTAAGGATGTTCACTGCCAATGAAAAAGTATTCAAACTTTTTTTCTAACCACGCTTTTTTGATTCCAAAATACAACATAAGACATTTGAGAGCAAAATAAATATAGCGTAGTGTGCATTTTTTCAAGCTACAGGCCTCTGAATGAGACCTCTGAGCATCATGTTTTAAATTTAGTAAAATTAATTTAATTTTTAATTCTTTGAAACAAACCTGTCTTGAACAAAAATACACCTAGAGTGCTTTCAAAAGTCATAATATTTACGTAACGTAAACTATTTTGGACCAAACGCATAGAAGAATTTGCAACTTGAAGTTGATGACAAAATTTTACGAGTATTTTTCCAACCCTACCCCCATACTTGAAAAGTCGGAAAAAATCAATATTTTGAAATGTGCCAAACCCATATTTGTTTATTCAAACTTTTTCTTGTATTTTCACACAACATAGAACTTTGTTATATTGTTCGAATAAAAGAAAGAAATATATAGGGTAGTGTGCATATAAGAGAGAATCAACAACTTGAAAATCACCATTTTCAGCCTTTTTTCAACTGTTTTGTTTCTTTAAGCCCATTTCATAAAAACACCTAAAATTTTAAAACCAGCACACCAAAGACACAAAGACTGACTTAGAAGACCATGTACACATATACTGTAGCTAAAATAAACAAAGAAATAGTGCAATGAATTTGAAAATGTGTAATATTCAAGTTAAATCTACCCTACCCCCTAAATTTCACTGACAACTAAATTTTTCTGAAAAGTTGCAGAAAATGGGGTGAAAAAATGGAGTTTCTTAGATTGACAATTTTCATGGCTCGTTCAATGCATATCATCATTATGTATCCAAATATAAAATATTGGGAAAATATCTGCAACCCTTTACGAGATATTCAACAAAAGAAAAACCGGAAGTTCCAAAATGTCAAATGTTAGCAGCGAACATCCTTAATTCATAGAAATATGCTTTGATTGTAACATTTTTTATGGACCGGATCTGAAACCTCAAAAATAGGTTTTGTAGTTGCATGGCTCATTTCATCACGACACATGTCCCTGTAATGTATTACCACTTATATTCTTCTTTTATATAGTAAAGCTAGGGTGTACAGGGGTATGCCTATTTTCCACATTTTTTATCCAAAACATAGATTGTTGGTACTCGTTAGAACCGGCTAGATGAGGCAGTTCTAACATGTACCCACAATCAATATTTTGAACAAAAATATTGAAAATTACAAAATTTTTCTAATGAAATTTTCTTTTTTTTTTTCAGCTGAAAAAAAATCTGTATATTGCTTAGGCATGTTTTTGTAATGTTAAGTCATGTTAGGACAGTCAGTTATCCTAGTCACACTGATCAATGTCCGTGAAATGTACATGTCATTTTTTTTTCTACAACATTTCAGGTCCAATTCCTGCGAGAACATTTCAGCGGTGTAGATATAGAGGTTGATGGCGGAGTAGGTCCATCTACGATACAGGCATGTGCTGAGGTATATATCAGGAAAACATCTCCGTGTAATGAATACCCACTTGTACCCCACTTTTATATAGTCAAACTGGAGTATGCAGGGGTATACCTTTTTTTCTTATTTTTGGTCCAAATCATAGATTGTGGGTATTTGTTAGAACTGCCTTGGCAAGGCGGTTCTAATGTGTACCCACAATCTATGTTTTGAGCAAAAATATGAAAAATATCAAAAATTTTCAGTGGAAAATTTTCCATTTTAAAAGTTCAAAAAATTGTTGTTTTCGTAATATACATGTATAAAATGGGTATGCATGTGCTGCCCTAGGTTAAAAAGAAGGGGGCTTACAGAGCTGATCAAACTGAAAAAGTGGATGCTTTCAGAGCTGAAAGAACAGTAAAAGTTGTACCTTTAGAGCTGATCGAACTGGGAAAAATGGGTGCATTCAGAAAAAGTAGGTGCTTTTAGAGCTAATCGAACTGAAAAAGCAGGTGCATTCAGAGCTAATAAAACTAAAAAAAGGGGGGTTTTACAGCGGCACATACCCGTACTACTTAAATATGGGAGTACCCTCTCCGGGATAATGGTGTGACTCGTTAATACGCTTTCGATGGGATCTATAAAACAGACCATGTTATTAGTGAAACCATGTTATAATGAGGCTACTTTTAAAAGACCTAACGAAATGTTATTTTGGAAGCTATCTTATGGTGGTGTTATGTTTTTTTGTTTTTGTTGTTGTTGTTTTGTTTTTGTTTTGTTTTCTTGCTGTTGTTGTTAGCTCACCTGAGCCGAAGGCTCACAAGGTGAGCTTATAGTATAGAAGTCGAGCAGGCGTCCGTCCGTGCGTGCGTCCGTCCACATTATTAAACTTGAATATCTCTAAGACAACAAGGCTAATCGTGACCAAATTTTATCTAAAGCATTATTGAGGAGGGGGAAAGGTTGTATGAGGTTTTGGGCCAGGTCGGATCAGAACTCTGGTTTCCATGGCAACGGATAGCTCCCATAGACTTACAATGGGAAAAACATATAAAAATCTTCTTCTCTGAAACCACAAGGCCAAGAGTTTTCATATTTTGTGTGTAGCAATGTCTAGTGGTCCTCTTTATAAATCCTGCCATACGTGCCCCTGGGGTCCATACAGGCCCCGCCCCGGGGGCGTCATAGGGAAAATATAAAAAAATCTTCTTCTCTGAAACCACAAGGCCCAGAGCTTTCATATTTTGTATGTAGCAATGTTTAGTGGTCCTCTATATAAATCCTGCCAATCATGCCCCTGGGGTCAAAAATGGCCCCGCCCTGGGGGTCATTAGCTCCCATAGACTAACAATGGGAAAAACATAAAAAAAATCTTCTTCTCTGAAACCACAAGGCCCAGAGCTTTCATATTTTGTCAGTAGCAATGTATAGTGGTCCTCTTTATAAATCCTGCCAACCGTGCCCCTGGGGTCCATACGGGCCCCGCCCCGGGGGTGTCATGGGAAAAACTTTAAAAAAATCTTCTTCTCCGAAACCGCAAGACCCAAAGCTTTCATACTTTGTTTGAAGCAATGTATAGTGGTCCTCTTTATAAATCCTGCCAACCGTGCCACTGGGGTTCATACTGGCCCCGGGCCCCGTCCCGGGGGGGGGGGGGGGGGGGGGGGGGTCATGGGTAAAACATAAAAAAATCTTCATCTCCGAAACCACAAGGCCCAGAGCTTTCATATTTTGTTTGTAGCAATATATAGTGTTCCTCTTTATAAATCCTGCCAACCGTGCCCCTGGGGTCCACAAGGGCCACGCCCCAAGGGCGTCATGGGAAAAACTTTAAAAAATCTTCTTCTCGGAAACCACAAGGCCCAGAGCTTTCATATTTTGTGTGTAGCAATGTATAATGGTCATCTTTATAAATCCTGCCTACCGTGCCCCTGGGGTCCATACGGGTCCCGCCCCGGGGGTGTCATGGGAAAAACATAAAAAAATCTTCTTCTCCAAAACCACAAGGCCCAGGGCTTTCATATTTTGTATGTAGCAATGTTTAGTAGTCCTCTATATAAATCCTGCCAATCATGCCCCTGGGGTCAAAAATGGCCCCGCCCTGGGGGTCATTAGCTCCCATAGACTAACAATGGGAAAAACATAAAAAAAATCTTCTTCTCTGAAACCACAAGGCCCAGAGCTTTCATATTTTGTCAGTAGCAATGTATAGTGGTCCTCTTTATAAATCCTGCCAACCGTGCCCCTGGGGTCCATACGGGCCCCGCCCCGGGGGTGTCATGGGAAAAACTTTAAAAAAATCTTCTTCTCCGAAACCGCAAGACCCAAAGCTTTCATACTTTGTTTGAAGCAATGTATAGTGGTCCTCTTTATAAATCCTGCCAACCGTGCCACTGGGGTTCATACTGGCCCCGGGCCCCGTCCCGGGGGGGGGGGGGGGGGTCATGGGTAAAACATAAAAAAATCTTCATCTCCGAAACCACAAGGCCCAGAGCTTTCATATTTTGTTTGTAGCAATATATAGTGTTCCTCTTTATAAATCCTGCCAACCGTGCCCCTGGGGTCCACAAGGGCCACGCCCCAAGGGCGTCATGGGAAAAACTTTAAAAAATCTTCTTCTCGGAAACCACAAGGCCCAGAGCTTTCATATTTTGTGTGTAGCAATGTATAATGGTCATCTTTATAAATCCTGCCTACCGTGCCCCTGGGGTCCATACGGGTCCCGCCCCGGGGGTGTCATGGGAAAAACATAAAAAAATCTTCTTCTCCAAAACCACAAGGCCCAGGGCTTTCATATTTTGTATGTAGCAATGTTTAGTAGTCCTCTATATAAATCCTGCCAATCATGCCCCTGGGGTCAAAAATGGCCCCGCCCTGGGGGTCATTAGCTCCCATAGACTAACAATGGGAAAAACATAAAAAAAATCTTCTTCTCTGAAACCACAAGGCCCAGAGCTTTCATATTTTGTCAGTAGCAATGTATAGTGGTCCTCTTTATAAATCCTGCCAACCGTGCCCCTGGGGTCCATACGGGCCCCGCCCCGGGGGTGTCATGGGAAAAACTTTAAAAAAATCTTCTTCTCCGAAACCGCAAGACCCAAAGCTTTCATACTTTGTTTGAAGCAATGTATAGTGGTCCTCTTTATAAATCCTGCCAACCGTGCCACTGGGGTTCATACTGGCCCCGGGCCCCGTCCCGGGGGGGGGGGGGGGGGGGGGGGGTCATGGGTAAAACATAAAAAAATCTTCACCGAAACCACAAGGCCCAGAGCTTTCATATTTTGTTTGTAGCAATATATAGTGTTCCTCTTTATAAATCCTGCCAACCGTGCCCCTGGGGTCCACAAGGGCCACGCCCCAAGGGCGTCATGGGAAAAACTTTAAAAAATCTTCTTCTCGGAAACCACAAGGCCCAGAGCTTTCATATTTTGTGTGTAGCAATGTATAATGGTCATCTTTATAAATCCTGCCTACCGTGCCCCTGGGGTCCATACGGGTCCCGCCCCGGGGGTGTCATGGGAAAAACATAAAAAAATCTTCTTCTCCAAAACCACAAGGCCCAGGGCTTTCATATTTTGTATGTAGCAATGTTTAGTAGTCCTCTATATAAATCCTGCCAATCATGCCCCTGGGGTCAAAAATGGCCCCGCCCTGGGGGTCATTAGCTCCCATAGACTAACAATGGGAAAAACATAAAAAAAATCTTCTTCTCTGAAACCACAAGGCCCAGAGCTTTCATATTTTGTCAGTAGCAATGTATAGTGGTCCTCTTTATAAATCCTGCCAACCGTGCCCCTGGGGTCCATACGGGCCCCGCCCCGGGGGTGTCATGGGAAAAACTTTAAAAAAATCTTCTTCTCCGAAACCGCAAGACCCAAAGCTTTCATACTTTGTTTGAAGCAATGTATAGTGGTCCTCTTTATAAATCCTGCCAACCGTGCCACTGGGGTTCATACTGGCCCCGGGCCCCGTCCCGGGGGGGGGGGGGGGGGGTCATGGGTAAAACATAAAAAAATCTTCATCTCCGAAACCACAAGGCCCAGAGCTTTCATATTTTGTTTGTAGCAATATATAGTGTTCCTCTTTATAAATCCTGCCAACCGTGCCCCTGGGGTCCACAAGGGCCACGCCCCAAGGGCGTCATGGGAAAAACTTTAAAAAATCTTCTTCTCGGAAACCACAAGGCCCAGAGCTTTCAAATTTTGTGTGTAGCAATGTATAATGGTCATCTTTATAAATCCTGCCTACCGTGCCCCTGGGGTCCATACGGGTCCCGCCCCGGGGGTGTCATGGGAAAAACATAAAAAAATCTTCTTCTCCAAAACCACAAGGCCCAGGGCTTTCATATTTTGTATGTAGCAATGTTTAGTAGTCCTCTATATAAATCCTGCCAATCATGCCTCTGGGGTCAAAAATGGCCCCGCCCCGGGGGGTCATTAGCTCCCATAGACTTACAATGGGAAAAACATAAAAAAATCTTATTTCTCCAAAACCACAAGGCCCAGAGCTTTCATATTTTGTCGGTAGCAATGTATAGTGGTCCTCTTTATAAATCCTGCCAACCGTGCCCCTGGGGTCCATACAGGCCATGCCCCAGGCATGTCATTATCAAAATAGACTTATAATGGAAATATATGAAAAAATCTTCTCTGCAACAGCATGACACAAAGCTTGTATAATTGATATACAACATTGTCATGTGGAGCTCTACAAAAATCCTGCCAATCTTGCCCCTGGGGTCAAACATGGCCCCACCCCGGGGGTCATTATAGGACCCTGACCTTGTTAGATGATTATTTCAAGTGAACCGAAATGGCAGAAAAGAGGTTACACAATCCAGACAAGAGCTCTTCTGCTGATGTAAGTAGGGTTTCAAGGTCAAATGACCAAGATGGCCATCATTCCCATATATGGTAAAAACCCCAACTACTTTATCCAGTGACTGTACTTGTTGGCTCTCAGGTGAGCGATCATTGCCCCTGGGCTACTTGTTTGTTTTTTTTCCTAAATGTTCTAAATTGTTTTATCCTATCATTTCTAGGCTGGAGCCAACATGATTGTATCTGGAAGTGCAGTAATCCAGAGTGAAAATCCAAGGGAGACAATTCAATACATGAGGAACATTGTCGAGGATGCACTCCAGAAAAATTGTTTAGAAAGATAGCCTATAGTGACGCCCTGTGTTTCTCTCAGGGATCATTATGAGGGTTCGATTGAGAAAACCAACAACCTGGGTTTCCCACCAGGTCCCACACAAACCAGCCTGTACAGATATAGAAGCAGGCTAGACGCTTGAAGTTTCAGATTTAATTAGAAGAGGGATTGTACTATCTTTGTTGCAAAAACAAAGACGCTGATCAGCTGTGTAGTTACTGCACAACTGATCTGTGCCTTTGTTTTTGCCTGTTATGTTGTTTGTTTTCTGATGGTTGTATTACTGAGGGCTTTCTTTGAAGTATTATACTTGTAGATGGACACAATCTTTTAGTTAAACCCAGCAGGCACATGACGTCAGATCGACGTCGATGATGACGTCGCATTGACGTTTATATGACGTCATTGTGACGTCATGTGCCCGCTGGGAAAGAACGTCTGCTTGGCGTGGACTGATGGCTGTCAAAATTCATGTACAATGCAAGTTCCTGGTATTATTTGCTTAATTGGGTTTTTTAAAAGACCATTCTTTCTCTTTCTCTGCACATCTAGATTATAGAAATCAAATTCCAGCCTTGTAATATTTACAATTGAAATTCAGCTGTTCACAGACAATCAGATATTTCATTTTTAACTTATCTATCCTGGTTTAAACAATATTTATTCCAAAATCTTACAAAGTATTTCAAGTGACATGTAAATAAAGTGGCAGGATTGGAAAACAAGCAAGGCAGCTAATAGATCCTGAGTATATCTTTAGTCAGTTTGTATATCTTCAAGTTAACTCAGACTCTATATTTTCCATTACGAAAACTTGCCCATGCAATATACAGGGAATTTTTGAGCTTTGAAAATTGAAAATTTTTAGCTGAAATTTTTATTTTTTTTTCTTATTTTTGCTCAAAACATAGATTGTTAGTACACGTTAGAACCGCCTCAGTGAGGCTGTTCTAACGAGTACCCACAATCTATGTTTTGGAGCAAAAATAAGAAAAATAGGTATACCCCTGCATACCCCAGTTTTACTATATTAAAGTGGGGTTCATCAGGAAAACATGTCCGTGCAATGACTACCCCCTTTAACCCCACTTTTATATAGTAAAATTGGGGTTTGCAGGGGTATACCTATTTTTCTTATTTTTGCTCCAAAACATAGATTGTGAGTACTCGTTAGAACTGCCTCGCCGAGGCGGTTCTAACATGTACCCACAATCTATGTTTTGAGCAAAAATAAGAAAAATACAAGTATAAGCTTTTACAAAAAGCTTGGTCTACGCTTCGCATATATAAACTTGAATGTCAAAGAATCTGACCGCACTCCCATTTCATCGTGTTTCATGTGACTGAACAGAAATAAAACGCTGCGCGGTCAAAGCATTCATACCTGACAATCGACCGTCACAGTACTGTCGGTTCATTTCATTCCGTTGTGGCTTGGATAGAATGTAATTGGCTACACGGCAGGTGGGGTTAACATTTTTTCTGCTGAAAATTTTCAATTTTTACAGCTTCAGAAAATTCTATTTATTGCATGGGCAAGTTTTCGTAATGTTACAGGGGTATTCATTGCACGGACATGTTTTCCTGATGATTCTCTAAAAATTTAATGAATAACAGCATACACATAGCTTATAGTTAATGTCGGCCTAAATGCCAGAAATCTGGTCTTTGGCATTTATGACCAGGTCTGAAAAACCAGTCCATACTTTCAGTAAAAAGAAGGCTAGAAGCTTGAAATTTCAGATTTAAGTGGAAGAAGAATTTTACTATCACAAACAATGGTGCTGATCAGCTGTTCAGTTACTGCACAACTGATCTGTGCCTTTGTTTTTTGCTTAGACAACTCATACACCGTGTGGCTTATGAAATAGTTATTCCATGGTTCAGGTATGTAAATTTAGTGCTTGTGTGTCAACACACAGCACATACACATGCACAAACCATGGTATAATCTTGGTGTGTTCAGCAATCTATGCCACTCTATTATAAGATAAATGTTGATAAATATAGAGGCTAAAATGGTATTAAATTATGAATGTACATTTATAAGTTACTAAATCAGTGCATATCAGAGGGATATTTTTAAAATGACAATGTTTATGTCTATTTTTTAGAATCTCTGCACCCCATGTTCTTTGGCATAATTACTTCTTTAGACCTGTGACTTAGACTTCGATCTTCCATTTTTTTTTTTTTTTTTTTTTTTTTTTTTTTTTTTTTTTATGTTAAGCATTTCTCAGTATGGTACTAAGCACTTTTTCAATACATTTACTAGTATAACATATTCATAAGTAAAAGCAAATAAGCTTTAACTTTTCCCCTAGATGTTTAATCATGTACATACTTATTTGGATATGTATCATGTTATCATTTGGGCCACAACGTGAGAAAAAGTACCTTCGGACAATTTTTGAGTATTAGAAAAACAATGTTTCTTTGAATGGTTTAATGTTTCTAGAATATGTTAGTCTTTATTTGACTGGATTATGTAACTTAGTTTGTGACCAATTTACTATATGAACCATACAGACGTCATTGTCCTGAAAAATGACGTCAAAGTTGCGTAATGCATTTCTGCATGTTAGTAGAGCCTTCGAAACTCGATGCATTTGCTTAAAGCAGTTTAAGCACGGGTCCGAATCTGTTGTTAAGGTAGAAGCATATCGTCCTTATAGACAATCTGTAGAAATTATTTTGTGTATATTATGACGATGTGGTTGCTATGGTTACCGTTTAATGATAGATATAGGAAAATTAGGTATGTTATGGG
Organism: Rugalucina vietnamica; assembly: GCA_964017185.1. NCBI lineage: Eukaryota > Metazoa > Mollusca > Bivalvia > Lucinida > Lucinidae > Rugalucina > Rugalucina vietnamica. The sequence continues at coordinate 9,004,503 of OZ024880.1, forward strand.
CTAAAATTAGGGTAGATAACTCCAAATATTGAAGATAAAAATGTTTTATAACTGCCAGTGTTCAAATGTTACAAATACAGTGCTATTTCTAAAACATGGAATACATGATTTTCCACTTTTTTGCCGCTTTCTGCTAGTAATGTCAGAATGTCTGAAGGTACATTTTGTCGCGTTGTGGTTCATTTGTTATAAAACCTTGGGCTTTGAATTGGGAATGTTTAGGTGAAAAATATTTAATGTTTTATCATAGCGAAAACACTAAAATTTCGCAAATATTTTAGAACATGAGGAAGTTCTTAAGTATACACAGTTACATGTACATGTGAAATACATAATCTCCATTTTTATTTTATGAGCTGTGTTATGAGAAAGCCTGCGGTTAAGGTGTCTGACCAGGTCACACACATACATGGCTGAGCATGCTCAGGCGATGTCTAGAAACTCTAAATTCTGAATGTACATGTAGAAGAAGAGGGGCTGTAGTTTCTCTGTATACACTCGTTATAACAGAGAGAACAATCGATGTGGATGAAATTAAAACGTGGCGAAGGGTAATAAACACTTGTTTTTGAACAACTTTCCACTTTCACGGATCAAATTAATCCCTCCCTGGAAAGTTAATTGTTCCCAGACAAGTATATTTGCATACTACAGACTAACATTGATTTCATCTGCTTTGGTTGTTCTCAGTCGTGATAGTTGTCTCTAGGTAACCAGGTTAGCCAGCTGATCTATGTTGTAGAGAAAACAAAAGATGTTAATGAAGTGTGCAGTTACCATGGCAACTGGGCAGTTGTTCTTTTGCGCATTATGTTTTGGTATGCATAAACCCACGAAGGTATATCAAGTCCTATATACCTTTGTGATAAATCAATATGCAAAAGTCAGGTTTTCTCATGACACATCACAAATATATGTAGGGCTCAAGATGGTCTACATAAAGTGGGTTTCAATATAGTATCTGTTGTATTATATGTTTCTTTTTTATGCTAGTTTATGTTTTCTAATAAAGGCTATAAACATTAAGTTGTGTTTATTAATAGTTTATTGACCAGTGCATTTACTGTTGTGTTGTGACGGTGTTCTTTAAATAGGTATTATGCAAATTTCAAATTCGAAACTTTGCAAAGTGAGTAAGTATTGAGTATATAGCACAGTAAACCACCCTTGGTGGATAAGCATGCTTTTCCACTGACAGGGTTTCAGTGGTGGCATAATGACAACTTCCAGTCCGGAGTTGCCTTACACATGTAGTTCCCAGGCCAAGACAGAGGACGAGTCTTCTCGGATGGGGAAGTAATGTGACGGTGTGCTTTAAATAGATATGCAAATTTCAAACTCGAAATATTGTGAAGCAAACTTGAAACATTGTGAAGCGAGTAAGTGTAGAGTATATAGCACAATAAACCAGCCTTGGTGGATAAGCATGCTTTTCCACCATCAGGGTTTGCTGTGGCTTTGCTCGGCTGTTCATTACAATGTATAGAGTATATTGTTGAAAGATGACCTTAACAAGTAAAGCTCTTTATCATTTATGGAATTAAAAGCACTGTAGGCATGCATGAAATCCCACCACAAAATAATAATAAAAAATAAAAAAAAAAAAAAAACACTTTTGGAAGGGTGTTCTTACTAGGATTAATACAACAATGCTGCATATTTGTGAAACAAGTGCAACCCCTGGTCACATGACTTCAAAATGGCTGCCGCAGGCAGAGTGAGCAGTATTTTTCGACCAAATTTGTTCAAGGGCAAGGTGGCAATTGTGACTGGCGGAGGAACTGGCATTGGCAAAGCGATCACTCAAGAACTTCTTTACTTAGGTAAGATCAGGGTTTTGTTGCATGACATTCATTATTTTAAGGGTTTTGCTTTTGAATGACCTGTCCACAGAACACGCAGTCAAATTTATTTCGAAGTTTGTGAGAAAAAAAAAGAAAGAAAAAAGAAAGAAAAAAGAAAGACTAATCAAACTAACGTCATGCTTATTTGCCCTACATTGAAGGGTAGGGGATAGCTGGCCAAAATTGTGGGGCAATTACCTTTTAACTGTCCCCGCAAGCTTGGGAAATGACGGAATCCTTACCCAAGGGAGATTTATGGTATTGCAAAGGGTAGGGCAAAGAGCAAATTTCTTAACTCCAGTTTGTCCCTTGGAGGTGGGGCTTGCAACAGGGTACTGAAAAGACATCATCCCCATCCTTCCCGGCAGGTGGGGGTGCTGTGGTTACAAATGTCTTAGATTTTTCAACCCTTTCTTGCTACACTTTCCTTTTCTTTAAGGTTGCAAGGTAATGATAGCATCTAGAAAGCTGGACAGATTGTCAGCCTCAGCCAAGCTTCTACAGGGTCAGATTAAACCAGGGTCACCAGCTGAACTTGATCATACACAATGTAATATCAGAAATGAAGAACAGGTATGATCAAATTACATTTAAATGAATACGAAAACATGCCCATGGAATTTACAGGCTTTATAGTTGAAAAAAAAAATGATTTGAGAACATGAGATAGAAATTTAAAATCAAACCTGATGGCCCTAAAATTGAAAATTTACTTTCCGATCTGATATTCGTGGGCGAATCCATTCTTCAAAAACGGATTATATAATTGTTTCAGGTGCAACAGTTAATATCGACAACTCTATCAAGGTTTGGGAAGCTAGATTTCTTGGTCAATAACGGTGGAGGCCAGTTTTTCAGTCCAGCTGCCGACTTCACACTGAAAGGATGGAATGCTGTTGTTGAAACAAATTTAACTGGAACATTTCTGTGCTGTAGAGAAGGTATTTTATGTTACAAATCTCTAAACTTTGTATGAGAATATTCACTCAATATAAATGAAAATGGCACCTATCACATTTCACAGATCCATGATTATATTATTAGACTTGTGTTAAAGTATCATTTTCCATCAGCCTCCACTATAGCTGGCCATTCTAATTTTGATACCCACAAAATAGATTTTTGTTGAGAAATATGAAAAAATATGTAGAAATCATAGCCTTATACCCTCTATACTTAATTACATCATGTACAAGTATGTATTTCAAATTCTGTTGATTGCATTTGTAAATACCAAGATGTCATTAAGAAAACATGCCCATGCAATACAAAGAGAATTTTAAAGTTGTTAAAAAGGAAAATTTTCATTAGAAAATGAGTGCTATTTTTCTTATTTTTGCTCAAAACATAGATTGTGGGTACTCGTTAGAACCGCCTCAGGTTCTAACGTGTACCCACAATCTATGTTTTCAGCAAAAAAAATTATCGATTTTTGGGCTGAAAAAAAAAGACTGTACATTATATGGGTAAGTTTAGTAAACATTTATTTCAGCGTATAATCAATGGATGGAGAAGAATGGTGGTGCCATTGTTAACATCATTATAGACATGTTCAAAGGTGTCCCACAAATGAGGTAAAATTTACTCATTACGAAAACTTGCCCATGCAATATACAGAAATATTTTTCAGCTGTAAAAATTGAAAATTTCATTAGGAAAATTTTGATATTTTTCTTATTTTTGCTCAAAACATAGATTGTGGGTACAAGTTAGAACCGCCTCTGCGAAGCGGTTCTAAGGAGTACCCACAATCTATGCCTTGGGGAGGCAGTTCTAATGAGTACCCGCAATCTATGTTTTAGAGCAAAAATAAGAAAAATACGTATACCCAGGCATACCACAGTTTTGCTATATAAATGTGGGGGTATTAGGGGGGTATACTTAAATTAATTTACATGGACATGTTTTCCTGATGTTGAAGTACTGTAAACTAACTTTCAAGAGAAATTAGTTCAATGAAATTGAATTTTTAATTGATGCAAAAATGTCCATTTGAGCCCATGTACATTATTCTTGCATAGTCCATTTCTTCAGTTTGTGAAAGTAATTCTACAGAAAATATAATGGAGAAAAAATGGCAAATTAAGAGAGCTCGGAAAACAATTGGGTTACAATCATTACATTATCTTGCAAAGTGTGGGAAAAGATATTCAGTTTAAATTTTATACACAAATGTTTAGTTACATTAGATATATTCAGAACCAAAATTCTACCATGAAGTATAAGGCAGAAAATTGCAAATCTTGCAGGATAGAGCTTTTCTAAATGCTGATAGTTGCTGACAGTAGTTGCACAGCTGATCAGCACTTTTGTTTTCACTACTCCAATAGTACATTCCCTCTTCTTTTTAAATTTGAAATTTCAAGCTCCCAGCCTTCTTCTGTAACTGTACAGGCAGGTTTGTGTCCAAATTGTTTGGAAACCCCAAAGATGTTTTTTTTTTCACTTCCTGGACAGGCATGTCAACATTATTTCAGTCATTCTGGAGCGGCAAGAGCAGGGGTAGACAATCTCACCAAGTCACTGGCTATAGAGTGGGCAGAGAAAGGAGTCAGAATTAACTCTGTAGCACCAGTAGGTACCGATACTTTTAAAACAAACTTACCATTTAGGTATGAGCAAGGTAAATGCTTAAAATTTTGGATTTGAGAAGAAGGATTGTACTATCCATGTAGCGAAGATAATGACCTCTTCATAATACAGTTAAAACAATGTCTACAGTGATTGCATTTCTGTCTGAATCTTGGTGGTAAAAACTCTATTGGCATGTAACATCAATCACAGCAAGTTTGGAAATTGTCGTTAGTCATGTTAGTTACATGCAAATTTGGCATAAATCTCTACTTAGAACTGCCATGAAAAAGGCTTCTCTTAGGGTTCTAAACCAGAATAGACATGAATCTGCCTGTATCAATTTGTAGCCTGACTAGACACTTGAAGAGTCTAAAAATAAGGAAAAGTCTTGAAAGTCTAAAAATTAAATAACTCGCCCTCCCAATGGGGCAGTGAGACATGGGGCAGGCTAAGTTCTGCTTGCAGGTGTGCCAGGTCATTTTCTGGGGGAACTCCCCATCTAAATTACCACATGTACGAATTGGCACATCTCATGAGCTGATATACAGTGAAGTCTAAATTAAAATAAACACATATTTGCTGTTGAGCACATGAGGTGTGCACTACAGGTAAAGAAATATAGGAAATTGTGCACGTGTGTTGTACACAAAAGGTGTGTACTTTAGTTTAGAACTCACTGTTATCTTGAAAGGGACAAAAAACTGGATAATAAAAAAAAAAGCCAGATTCAGACTTTTCTTTAAAAATTATTTCAGGGTAGTTCCATATACTCGGACACAGCAGCAGCTAACTATGATACAGCAGTATTTGAGACTCTCAAACCAAAAGTTCCGGCTCAACGGCTCGGTACAGTAGAAGAGGTAGGGTGTACTGTAACATTACAAAAACATACCTATGTAATATATAGAGATTTTTGAAGTTCTCAAAAATGAAAATTTTCATTAGAAAATCTTTGATTTTTTTCTTATTTGTGTAAATTGTGTTCAAAACATTGATTGTGGGTTCATGTTAGAACTGCCTCAACAAGGCGGTTCTAACAAGTACACACAATCTATGTTTTGGATCAAAAATAAGTAAAATTGTATACCCCTGTAAACCCCAGTTTTACTTTATAAAAGCGGGGTATAAGGGGGTATACATTACATGGACATGTATTCCGGATGAATGTTCTGATAAATTCCTATACAAAGCTAAAACGAAAGAAGTGAGAAAGTTTTTTTTTTGTTTTTTTTTTCCTAAAAGAAGTTATGAATTTTGCAAAAGAGGCAACTCACTTCAAAGCAGAAATTGGTTACTTGCCCAGTGAACTTCTCAGAAGCAGAAATAATGATACTATTTGAAACAATTTTTATAGCCCAGTACTTTATGTCACACGTGGTGGACAAGCATGCTTTTACACAGACATTACACTTTACAAATGCAGCTTTATTAATGTTAGATACATGTTGAGTATAGATTGCATCTTGTAATTCTTCACAACTACAGGTATCATCAGCAGTATGTTACCTACTGTCTCCGGGGGCCAGTTTTATCTCAGGGGCCACATTGAGGGTAGATGCTGGAGGGAGTTTATATACAAATATGTGGAATATACCTAGTAAGTAAACAGAAAAACCTTGCTTGTGCATATAAAGTGATCATGGCAGTTTTGCATATACGTTATGGTGTTTCTATTCACATGCTTTCATTATCATTGTCACTACCAGGTAGCGCTTTAGCACTGACCTGTCGCCTTGCAAGCATTGCGGCCATATTTTCCACCATATTGTGACTACTTCGCATTCACAGACTTTCATGATAATCAGAAATTGAACATATTTTGTAAGTTTTTCTTTCGATATTGAATATTTTGATGATAATCAAGGTCGTTATATACTTAAAGTAAGAAAACAAAACAAAAACACTTTATTGATTTAATTGATAGTTTAAAGATAATGTCTCTTCTGATCTCATGAAAGGGGGATTAGCTGATTTTGGCTATATCCCATAGTTCAAAGCGTCAAGTGTGAGAGCTCTAGATGAGGTCTTGTCAGATGTCGAGAGAATGTTTTCATTATAAATCTTTTTTATTTAGTCAAGAAATATAAAGAAAGATGTAGGTTTTTACCATATTCCAATCAAAATGAATCTTATTTGAGCCGCGTCATGAGTAAACTGGATTTTTGCCTATGCGAAAACAAAGACGCAGATCAGCTTCGCAGTAACTGCTAAGCTGATCATCGCCTTTGTTTTCGCTACTCAGATAGTACAATCCCTGTTCTACTTATATCCAAAATTTCAAGCTTCAAGCCTTGTTCTGTAACTGAACTGGCCGGTTTGTGTCAGACCTGGTCGGAAACCCCGAAGACCGGTTTTCTCGCGTCACAGCTTATTTATTTTCATCATTTTCACAGAGCATGATAGATTACCAGCCTACACTTGGAAAGATGATGTTGATGATGGCTCCAGGGGAGATTCAAAGTCGAAGTTGTGATATACGTAGGACTCAGTGACTTTGTTATGAGAGCACTAAGTGCCACTTGTCTCGATAAACAAACACTTTTCTCCTAATATCGAAATAGGTGGCAATTGCTGAAAGGTTTTGAGGATCAGGACAATCAGTGCCACAAGATACATTATCATACTTTATTATAACGCTATCTTTTGGTTCCATAGAACAAGCCATGTTTTAAGTGAACTGTGTTATAATGAGGTTACTTTCAATAGACTTATAGCAATATAATCTATTTGGTAGCCATGACATGGCTGTATTTTATTGAAAAATCGCAATATTTTAGGTGTGTTATGATAAGGATCAGTAAGGTTGAAGTGTACTGGTAATCATCAAATATGTACATTGCAAGAGAAGATTTTAGCAAATAGAAAACACATGTGTGAGCATTGTTTGCTTTTGGGTTCCAAAAGAATCTCAATTTTTTTTCAGCATCAACAGAAAGTGTATATTAAATGTGAAAATGGTGAGTCTGATTTTAATTTTTCAACTTGAGTTTATGTTTTTATCAGGGAAAACACAAAATAACCTGCTTAGCTGGGTTTTTGACAATAGATATATAGGGCAATCTTGTAGAAATTATCATGGCCCTGAAAAACATTGATTGATTTTGGGCCATCTCGTGCTATTGTACATTTAAGATTGTGATATTTTAATAATAACATGAATGTTTAACAGCTGGAATATTTACAAACTGACCGTTCTTGAATATTTACAGATACATTGTTGTGCCATATTAAAATATACTTTTCAATGTTTTGTTTTTAGTTTTATGTTTGCCATTCATTATATTATAAGTCATTATATTATAAGTGCATCATATTTGTTGCAATTAGTGTGCATATGCCAACCAATGCATTTGCAAAAATTTTACAACCCTGGTATAATAGTGTATGTCAATATAGAATATATTGACCAGGTAAGCAACTTGTCCAAAGCTCGCCATCACCTCCTTGGGTTCCGTTGACGCGCCCACTATTCTGCAGTAAATTTTGCGGGTGGAGATAACGTCAAATAGTTCTGTTATGCTACTCTTCCGATTATTGGAAAAGATGGCGTGATGTCATCAGCCAGCATCCGGGTCACTCTCACGGGTACAAATGGCGGCTTTATTAAAAGCCAATATACGTATGGTTTATTTGCACAAATGGCCCAAAACGCCCAAAGCTTTAAAAGTTTTGTTGTGTAATGAGGCAAGAGTGTTCCCAGAATGCATATTTATACCCCCGGCATTTATGCCGACGGGTATATAGTTTTCGCTTTTCCGTTCGTCCGTTCGTATGTTCGTTCGTTCGTTCGTAAGTTCGTTTCTTCGTTTGTAATTCCGGAACGTTCGTAGAATTTATGTCAAAGTTTTGGTTAAAGTTTCTCTAGAGGTGTATATCTCATGAACCAATGGTCAGAAACTATTCATATTTGGACCATAGGTACCCTATAGGGTTTGCTTTGTTTCCATGAGTTCGGACCCCAGGGTCCATGCCCGTGGTTGGGGCTGGAGGTCAAAATCTAGGTCACCTTTAAAATGTGCTGTTTACAATGTTAATGTTCCTTCTCTTAAGTTCATATCTTAACAAACAATCATAGGAATGTATTCTTATATAGTTCATAGATACCCTTTAGGGTTTGCTTTCATATTTCACCAAATCCTGGTTACCGTCCCCAGGGGTGGGGCTAGAGGTCAAAATCTAGGACACATTTTTATATGATATATACCATGATAAACTTTCTGTAAGTCTGTTTTCTTGACATCCACTAAGTCTTGCCAGAACGCATTCATACTTAGACCATAGGTACCATGTAAGATTCAGACTCTAGGGTCTATGTGCGGGGGGAGGGGGGGGGGCTAGAGGTCAAAATCTAGAACTTCTTTAATAATTGTATTTTCTGTACTTTTTTTACTATCATGTTAAGAAATCATTCATACTTGCCCCATAGGTACTCTATAAGGTTTGCCTTGTTTCTAATGACATTAGACACTAGGGTACATGCTGGGGGTGGGGCTAGAGGTCAAAATCTAGGACATCTTTTTTTTTTTTTTTTTTTTTTTTTTTTTTTTTTTTAAGAATGACATTCTAATTTCATTTCAATCTAGGACTGAGGACCTGACCCAAAATGTCCGCGCTTATGTCCTAGATTGGGTATACACGTCAGCTCTGTATACCACTCTAAAATAGATATGTCATTCTAAAACTACACTTCCCCATGTTTGTATGTAAAGTACTTTACACTGCTTATTTCTAAAATGTACTTGATGAGGGTGCTGTCTTTCGTTGGTGATGTGAGGTTCAATGTCGGGGGTGAGCATGTGCCGGGTTGTTTAGGTAGGGGGTAGGGAAGGGGGCTTGGTGGTTTCTAAAATGTACTTGATAAGGGTACTGTTTTTCGTTGGTGATGTGAGGTTCAATGTCAGGGGTGAGCATGTGCCGGATTGCTTAGGTAGGGGGTAGGGAAGGGGGCTTGGTGGCTATCAGCCGGGGGTATACGTGCCTCTCAAGGCACTTTTTCTAGTTTTTGAATTTGGAAGGAAAATATCTTGAATCGTGCAATATTTCCATGTTTATGTATAGCTTAATATTTTGATTTTTCGGTAAGCGCGGGCGGCTTTGACCTTTCGTTATTGCAAACAATTTCAGGCCCTTCAGTCTCAAATTACATTGAAATTTTATATGACAATTTAACGGCGTAGTATCTCTGCTGTCGTTTTTAGCTCGCCTGCACGAAGTGCATAGAGCTATTGTAGTCACCTCGGTCGTCCCCGTTTACGTGTACGTGTACGTGTACGTTTACGTGTACGTCCACGTCACACTTTCGGTTAAAGTTTTTTATAAGTCTATATCTCTTGACCATGTTGATGGATCAAGTTGATACTTTGCATGTTGCTAGATATTGGTCTGAAGTTTTACGCAATACCATCATGACCCACCCTGGGTGACCTTGAGGTCAAGGTCACAGACTTAGAAATTTTGTGTTTAAGTTTTTTTTTAAAAGTTTTTGTAAGTCTATATCCCTTGACCATATTGATGGATTGAGTTGATACTTTGCATGTTGCTAGATATTGGTCAGAAGTTTTATGCAGTACCATCATGACCCACCCTGGGTGACCTTGAGGTCAAGGTCACAGACTTAGAAATTTTGTGTTTAAGTTTTTGGTTAAAGTTTTTTTAAGTCTATAGCTCTTGACCATATTGATGGATTGAGTTGATACTTTGCACGTTGCTAGATATTGGTCTGAAGTTTTATGCAGTACCATCATGACCCACTCTCGGTGACCTTGAGGTCAAGGTCACAGACTTAGAAATTTTGTGTTTAAGTTTTTGATTTAAGTTTTTGTAAGTCTATATCTCTTGACCATGTTGATTGATAGAGTTGATACTTTGCATGTTGGTAGATATTGGTCTGAAGTTTTATGCAGTACCATCATGACCTACCCTGGGTGACCTTGAGGTCAAGGTCACTGACTTAGAAATTTTGTGTTTAAGTTTTTGGTTAAAGTCTAAATCTCTTGAACATGTTGATGGATAAAGTTGATACTTGCATGTTGATAGATATTGGTCTCAGGTTTTATGCTGTACATCACAACTCACCTGGATGACCTTTAGGTCAGGGTCACGGACTTGGAAGTTTTGTGTTTAAGTTTTGGTTAATGTTTTTATAAGTCTATATCTCTTGAACATGTAGATTAATTGATCAAGTTGATACTTTGCATTGGTCTGAAGTTTTATGTTGTACCATCATGACCCACCTGAGTGACCGTGAGGTCAAGGTCATGGGTCATAGATTTTAACAGATGTAGTGGCAAAGCACAAGTCAGGCGAGCCTCGCTGTCCTGCGACAGCTCTTATGTAGTATATGTTTTTGGAGGAGACATATTTAAGATTTTAAACAACATACCACACATGCTTGGATATTTAAAACTCCAACAACTTCAACGGCATGGTTATTGCACATTTCTATCTATTATTCTATTAAATTGTCGTAATTACAAAATAAAATCGTGAAATATAAGCTGCGGTTAGATAGAAAAATATGAACTGAAAATAATAAGTGAATAAATTGGACATAGTTATCCAATTACATGTAACTCGTTCTCAGAAGCTGATTCAGTTTTTCGAGTTTAAAACAACCTTGCCCAAATAATTTTTCAGACAGATGGCGGATAATTCTTTTTCAGTGGTTCTAAATTAAGTTAAATTTGTTTTAGTTATTTCGGCTTTGATTTTAATGTATATTAACAATTTAAGACACATTTTCCGGCACAAATATGCGTATTAAGTATGTGTATTTATTGACTCTGTACCCGTGAGTTCACAGGTAATGTTATCGATGGCGTCATAGCCATCTTTTCCGATAAACGGACTTGAAAGGTGGCTGCCCAAGCAAGTCCGCTATAAATTTGGCGAATATTGACCTTTAGATATTACTGTAAATCTGATGATTTTTTGGTCACGTAAATAACTTCAAGCGCCTCTGTGTAGAGCTTTGGCTGTTCAGTCTGATCTGGGCTGAAATGAGGGTTGGAAAGCCCGAAGAGACTGGTTCACTCCCTTAACGGGTGTCCTTATTAGAAGGTGTACAAAAAACATAACAATGAATCAAGTGCAACCCGTGGTCACATGACTTCAAAATGGCAGCTGCAAGCAGAGTGAGCAGTATTTTTCGACAAAATTTATTCAAGGACAAAGTGGCCATTGTAACAGGTGGAGGAACTGGCATTGGCAAAGCAATCACTCAGGAACTTCTTTACTTAGGTGAGGTATACTTGAAATTGACTGTCATTTTAGTCAAACTCAGATTTTGATGAGGTCAAAAAGTAGGATGAAAATATTCAACATTCAGAACAGTTTACTGGTGAAACGTCAAACTGACAATACCACTCAATGAAAGTCAATAGTAAAAATGTGATTCTGAATCCTCTTTCATCAAAAATATATCAGATTATTTTCTAGTTTTTAAGAATTCATAGTAAGACATAGGGTAAAACCATCAAATTTCGGACGCTTTTGAGCCCCTGTATGAAAATGTACAGCAATACTACAACAATACTTTAGCTGTAAAGTGAAGCAAGATTCTTGGCACGAAATTTTCTTTTTCAAGCTATAATGACAACAATACTTCAGCTATAATCTTAGGTAAAATATTTAAATTAGCAAGAATCTTGTCAAAAAGTATTGCAATAATTCTAGCTGAAATATTGCCAGGATTCTTGCTATAAATTTTGGCCATAATTAGTGCTCAAATTATTGCAATGTTTTTTCAAAAAGTTTAGCAATATTTTTTCAAAAAAATATTGCAATATTTTTACAAAAAATATTGCTATAATTTGCTCATATACATATATAATTGATATTCACACAAAGACCTTGACATTTAATTTCAAATTTTCAACACACTTCATAGCATATAGAAGAAGAGATGTAAAAGAACATGAAGCATGCTAATTTAGGACAGATAAGTGTCCAAAGCAACATCTGAACTAAAGATGACCAGTCCTAACCAATTTGTTTAATAAACTAACTCCAAACACTCTGAAATTTAAATTTGTTTGCCAGGGTAGGTGGGTGGGGTATTTTAAACATTAAATTAATATATAAAACTTGAAAATGTTAATTGAAATTGCTTTTTAAGAAACATGCTTAAAACACACTAACCTTTATAATATCCATTTCATGCAAAGTAATGTTTACTATTTCATCAAATGGTAGAAAAAAGATTTTAACTTTGAGCACATTTCTGCAGTCCTTAGACAGATTTAAACAGCATGTGTATAGTTACTGTGTGTTAAACTCAGGTTAACCTCCAAAACTATGATGCAACAGGAAGTTATTATTCAGCACTTTTTTCTCTCTGTTTTATGGCAATATTTTCAGTGGTAGTTTTTCTCCCAATTTCTGGCTAAACTTTTATTCAAATTATTACAATATTTTTACTCTTATTATTGCAATATATTAATATTGTTGTAATATTGCTATAAAATCAAATTTTAGCAAGAATCTTGTTGAAGTATAGCAATAGTACAGCTATAGTATTGTAGTATTTTTCGTACGGGCGCGGCATGTCCGTAGATAAACGCCTTTTATTGCAAGCCCCAAACACTTCCTACACCAATCTGATCGGCTCGGCTACAAGGTACATTTGATTCAATTAAAAACAGGCCATTTCATTGGATGAACTCTTTAGGCGTGTTTGATTAGCTCTGAAAGTGACGCAGGGTCAAACATGAAAAATCAGACAGGTGGCGGGAAGTACGGACGGAGCTGAAGGGAAAAACAGACTTTTGAATCTTTACACCTACCTACTTATCTTTTTTCTCAATATACAATTAAAATTAGTACTTCTACTTTCTGATTATGATGAATTAATTGATATTTTCAGAAGAAACAAAATGTGTCAGTGTTTATTTTTAAAAAGAATCAAGTGTCCGTTTTTCCCTTCAGCTCGGTCCGTACTTCCCGCCAGCTATAAGCATTCGTGGAGTGGAAGGGGGGAAAGGTCGATAGAAATAGCTGATTGGTTGAATCCAGTGTGACATTTTATGTGTTTTCACTGTTGGAAATACGGTACAACGATATTTATGAGTCTGAAAAAAGACAAGATAAAGCGACTGGATGACAAAAACAGACTATAACTTATGGGAGTGTGTAGAAATGTCCATTTTTACATGTTCGTCAGGAATTCGATGGTTTACCCTACAGTTAAGTTTGACTTGATTATGCTTTTGTTAGCTTAATAAATATCTGATTATCTAATGTAGTCAAGGGACTAAAATGACTATTCAGTATTGGGGTCTGTCGCTGGTTAATTTGTGACTCACAGACTGAGCAAAAACGGGTATACCTTCTTAAAATATTGTCAGTGAAGTTTGATATTTTAATATTTTTGATCAAAACTTTGATTGTCGGTACAAGTAATGATGTGAGAAATGCCTCGCTGAGTACCCACAATCTGCGTTTTGGATCAAACATAAAAATGGGTATACCCCTTTACACCCAAGTTTAAGTGTATAAAAGTGGGGTTCAAAGGGGTTTCCACTGCACAGATTTGTTATCCTGATATTATGAGTGATGTATATAAATTTAATTTTAGGATGTAAGGTGATGATAGCATCCAGAAAGCTGGACAGACTGTCGACCTCAGCCAAGCTTCTACAGAGCCAGATTAAACCAGGATCACCAGCTGAATTAGATCACTTACAGTGTAACATTAGGAATGAAGAACAGGTCCAACTTATTCACCAGTCATTTGTAGCCAAGGAGTCCCAAGCCCCGGGGGAAGGCAGGAAAGCTAGCTGGTTTTCACCTTTCATTAATAAGACACACTCGTGTACACTTGTTGTAGCCATAGCGAATCTGTAGATGGTCCAGATCAAAATAATTTTTAAAAGAATTTTACAAATTCCAAGAATTTTTTAAAACGCACTTGGCCACTTGACTCTTGATTCAAACATGTTTCATTCCATTGCTTAATGATCAACCCTTCCATACCCAATTTAGCTATATAAAAGTGGGGTTTAAGGGGGTTTACAAAAAATATGTCACGGACATGTTATCCAGGGGCCAGTTGTCCAAAACTTTGTTAGCTTAACCAACAAAGTCATTGTTAAGACCTCAACTCGTTAAGTAAATGCTGACTATATAAGCAAATACACTGTTAAATACACTGTTATTTTATCAACAGAAAATAACAGTGTATTTGTAATATCCATGTTTGGTCATGTTTGAAATTTTAATGAATATTAAATCATAATTCATGATGTACATATATTTTAAACAGGTGCAGAAGCTTATATCCACCACAATATCCAGATTTGGGAAGCTAGATTTCTTGATTAACAATGGTGGTGGACAATTTCCCAGCCCTGCCTCCAGCTTTAGTCTGAAGGGATGGAACGCTGTCATAGAGACCAATCTCACAGGAACATTCCTCTGTTGCAGAGAAGGTAATCACATTATTTAATTTCTGGCAATTTGTTTTCGAATGTGGGGCCTGTAATGCTTTTGTGACTGATTATAATCCCATTTTGTAAACATGTCGAGTCAAAGGTCACTTTTGGTTCCTCGTGCTGTTAATTTAATAGGTGAATGGGACAATGCAGGTCACAGGGAGACAACAATAAACAATGCAAGGATTATACATGATTCATTTTATGTCACTGCTATGGCTGTTATTAGGTTCTAAAGACAGTATTTGCAAATTTGTTAAAAATGGGAGCATGTTAGACCAGTGGTTAATGCATCAGAATCCTGTTTGAACCTCACTGATGCCTGGCTGTATCTTTGAACAAGACGCATTAACACACCATAGTACTGGTTAATATCCAGGAAGCCATTGCTCTCATCTGGACATCACTGAAAACTTGTTGACTGGGATATTTAACAACATAAGCAAAAAATATATATAAATTGGATAGTCATTTCAACAACGATTAATGCATTGCTAGGTTTCAGCTAGGATTGCACAAAGATATTGCTTAACCTACCCATATACGTGACCACAAACATAATGCATCACCTTAACAAATTATATCTTCAAGTCAAACGTTTTGGGTGAAATGTGACATTTTAAGGTGGTGCTTTATTTATGTGGACAAGAATATGTCGCCTGTAACTTGTATTAGACTCTATCAGTAAAGCCAAATTAATAATTTCTTCTAATTTTTTAGCATACAATCAGTGGATGGAAGAGCATGGTGGAGTTATTGTCAATATAATAGCAGACATGTTCAAGGGATTCCCTACCATGAGGTAAGGTATACTCATCAGGATAACGTCCCCTCAACCCCCACTTTTATATTGTGAAACGTGGGTTTTAGAAGTATACAGTTCAAAACCTTTGAATTTTTTCTTATTTTCGTTTGGAAACATAGATTGTGCCACAGTGGGTACTGGTTAGAACCACCTAAGGCCTAAAAAAAAAATGTTATGTTTCCGATTTCATCATAAATTTAGCATAGGGTCGGTAGGTAGGCTTTTTTTTTTTTTTTTTTTTTTTCTTAGAAAATCGGAGTAGGTAGGTATTTTTTTTTTTTACCGGGTCATCATTTAATGTCCAATGCACAGTATTTCTAATAACTAACATTAGAAAGATATGAATGGATACAAACCTTCTTCAGTCTTCTGTATTTTCACATAATTTCAGTCAGATGCACAGAAACTAGTGGTTGACTTTTTTTAAAAGCTTATACTTGTCCTCAAAAAAAGGACAAATACGACTTCAAAGGTAGTTTCATGTCCAAAAACTACAACATATTTTGCAGCATACAGGGATAGCAGATATACGAAAATCGTAGTTGTAAACCGGTCTGATAAATGTTAGTTTCTTAAATTCAATCAAACCGATATGTAAACTGTATACAATCTGACCAGACTTTCTTCTTACGCACATTTGACTCCAAATCGGAAACCTTTACACCGAGGATGGCCGTCTTCGTATAACAGGGATAACGGGGCATTGTGCCGCACGGCTTTTATTACATTTGAAGCAGGTATGTGGCTACATTTGTCGAAATAAATGGCGACTAATGTGCTTGGTCGTGTCTATAGGAGACCAGGAACTAATTATGTCAACATATCCCAGAAGTCAAAATCTGCAGGTTGCTCCGAGACTGTTATCTGGTAATGGAGGCATATGATTGGGTGATAATTGTGAACTAAAAATACATTTTTTCTTTCTAGCAACTGGAAAAATTATTTTTCTTCAAAATGGTATATAATTTACCACCTGATGCACATAAATTGTGTTTTTTCTGGTCCAAAAAGTAAAAACAGTGATTTTGAAAATGAGGTCAGGTGGGTTTTCCCAAAAATTGACGGCCATTCTTCAACATGCAACAGCTGAGAAAAGAGCCGGTGATGGTATGTTTTTTCAATTTTAAATCTTCTTATCCATCTTTTGGCTTGAAATTCAGGTATATTTTGATGGCCCAAGTGTTACCTGGAATGCAGGATAAACTGTCAAAGAGCAGGGATTTAGCATTGGAGCCTATGGGTTAAATAATTAGTTCACAGTCCCCTATACTAATTGTTCAACAGGATGAATTTGGCTGATTTAGGGTCAAATTATCCATTTCTTGGGATGAATGCAGCATCTGGGTGATAAATTAATGTCTTAATATGGATGCTATGTACATTTTTGTATAAAAAATTGAAAGGATCCCCCAGTAGAACCCTAGGAAAGGGGTGGGGGTGGTATCCTGTAGCATTCCAGTATGAATTAGTGCTTCAGCAGTCACAGCCAGTCCCCTGAAATCACTGAAATGACAAGAAAAAGGGTGTTCAGCATGCGGGCATACTGCTCGATCCAGGTTTACATGTTTTTCATATGCGCAAAACCAGTTTTACTGTGATGCGGCCAATATTATATGCCTTTTTCTGCTACTAGCATGAGAATGAACACTGGAGTAGAGTTGTTTCCCTTGTATTGCTGCAGAGCTCTTGGAGTAAATATATGCACTTTTTAGCTCACCTGAGCCGAAGGCTCACAAGGTGAGCTTATAGGATGGCCATGATCCAGCGTCCGTCGTCGTCCACAATTTCAAAGATCTTCTTCTCTGAAACCGCTTGGCCGATCTAGTTGAAATTTTATGTGGAGCCTCCTTGGGTAGTGGCATTTCAAGTTTGATCGCGAAATCCAGGTCACATGACCAAGATGGCCGCCACTCCCATATATGGTAAAAACCCTTCAAAAATCTTCTTCTCCAGAAACTTGGTATGTAGCATTGGGGACTTCAACCCATCATAGTTTGATAAAATGACTATTGACTATGCAAGACACTGCTAAAATTTTAGCATCATATACATGAATGAAGATCAAGATGACTAGCTCTTTCCCAGAAAGGTAGCCATCTTGCTAGCATAATCAAAAAGCAAAGCTTGGGTGACCACAACAGAGGAACAAGGCTATTATTGTTCATAAAGTTTTCAAGCAATCATAGTATTCAAAGTCATGCTTTGAGGCAGAATGGCAAAGTGATTCATTATAGATTTTAGGTTGATTAAACAAAATTTTCAATGTCTGAATGTCAGTGTAGACGTTTTATTACACTACAGGGCAGTTCTATATACTCTGAGACTGCAGCAGCTAATTATGGGGATCCTGACATTTTTGAGGGTATTAAAACAAGGATTCCTGCTCAAAGGTTGGGCACCGTGGATGAAGTATGATTTTTATTACTGCTTTTGCCACACCTGTTATCCAGAGATAATTAATGTGACTGAGAACAACCAGGGATTTTTTAGCAATTTGGGAAGGGGCCCTAGGGCCTTTCTGATTGGGAAAATTAGCAACGTAAACCCTGAATTTGGGAAATTTTCAAAACATTCAAAGATGGTGATATTTTCCAAGTTCACATAGTTAACTTAGGTTACTCATTTAGAATGATCAAATAATAACCTTAATCAAAATTAAACATCATTTCAAACAGCAGAGTTTGAATTTTGCTGTGTATGGAACTGTTGAAAATTATTTTCTGCTGGGACTTTTTTGTTTCTCCAAATTGGGAAAAAAGTCACTTAAATTCATTTGAGAATGGGGCCTTATTTTGGCCCTTGAGACAAAAAAAAAAGACCTGACAATCAACATGGATATCAATATATAATTGTGGTATACAAATATACGTCTGGGAACAATATTCTACTGGTCATTCCTATCTGTGGAATGTTGTTCCCAGATAGTTATTCTTAAAATACAAATCGTCTTATATTGATTTTATCCGCGTTAGTTGTTCTCAGTCGCATTTGTTGTCTCTGGATAAACAGTGTGTTTGCTTGCTTTGAAATCAGAAAAGGTAACCTGTCTTTAAGCATGATAAAAGTCATAGTAAAACCAGGTAAAGGTTGTTTTGATGATAATTAAAAGACAACTTTTCTTAGTTCTTCATAAAAAAAACTATGTTGAGGGTACTCATTCAAAATGCCTCAGCCTTCATAAAATCCTACATGCATGTTATGGTTGCTCATCATTAGAATTCTCTCAATTTTTACGAAGAAATGAGCAACATTAACCTTTACTTATCATCAGTTTTTCTGGTCTTTGAAAACAGCAAATAGCTTGTGTTTCCGCCTAGATTATTTTTAATGCTACTGGAAGTTGACAGTAAGCCATTTTGCATTAGATTGCACCTACAACAAAGGAAAATAGTCTGTCAAAAATGACCACAAAAAATCGAATACGGTGGCACCAACCTCGGAAAGAGTGCAGATAAAGACAGGTTATCTTTGTATCCTATGTAACCAGCCATACCATATGCACATAAAACCCTCTCATTGCTTTAGGGGCCAGTATATTCAGAAACAGCAGCAGCTAATTATGGAGATCTCCCCGTCTTTGAGATTATAAAAATAAAGATTCCAGCCCAAAGGCTAGGCACAGTTGAGGAAGTAGGTGTTGTTTGTTTTGAGGTTTCATTAACATTCCAGTCAACAATTTTTCAGTCATGTGAGGATGAAAATGAGTCCAACTAAACCAATAGGCCCAACTAAACCAATAGGCTGTCTTGCTGCACAAAGAAGTAGGTTTTAATCTACGGCATAGCAACTGGATCTGCTGTCATCAAAAATGATCTAATTATTATATGAGTGTTGATGAAGTGGTGGCTATGCACTTCACCTTGTAAATCTGGGGTTATGAGTTCAAGTCTGGGTTTTTCTGATCTCTCAGATCTGTTTTTAAACGGTCAGGTCCTGCATAAAGTGTTTTGCAATTAACCTAATTTTGATTGTATTTTTGCATCTATTTCACTCATTCTTCATAAAATCGTGCATTATGGGTATCTATTATGATCATCTTACCAAGTTCATGAAAACAGATACCTACAATATATGTTTTTAGCTATAACTGTTAAAATTGATAATTTTGTACAAACCCCTGATTTCCCCCATTTTTACTATATGTGAGGTGCAAATCTGGGGTAGCTTTCATACGGAGATGTTTACGTGATGAGGGATTCTCCCCAGATCTTTATAGTTATGGTGACCAATTTTTCAAAATTTTCACCTAAACTAAGGTGGACCTTAAATTTAAGAAAGCATTGTAATTCTGGGCACAGGAATGATGAGTTCTGATCTTGGGTTTCTTAAATCTGGGGGATGAGACCTTAAACTGAGGTCCCGGCTCCATATGAGCATAGCTGTTTAGAGTGATATATGTCAAGAAAACCACCACTGTCATTTTTGATGGAAGGAAATTTGGTGCAATAATAATCATGGTTGGCAATTGGTCAGAATTTTCTTGCAGCTCAGTCACTTAAGAATGAATTGGGGAATTTCAGTTCCTTTAATAGTTTAAGACAAAAATCTTTGGCATTTATGACTTTCAACAACTAAATGATATTGGCCCTATTTGGCCATTGTTTATGACTTACAGCAACTTAATGATATTGGCCCTATCTGACCATCGTTTATGACTTTAAGCAACTTGAAGATATTGGCCTTATTTGGCCATTGTTTATGACTTTCAGCAACTTCATAGCGTACACATCTCTTATAAAATTACTGTGCATTTTTTCTTCCCTGAACCATGAAGGTGGCATATGGTTTCAACTATAAAACTGGGCAATAAAGTGTTGGTGATGCTGCAGCTCACTGCAGGGGGTGTGTAATTAGCTGATCATGTCAGATAAAAATCTATTTTCATCAATGTGCAAAATCGTTAATATTGCATGTAGAAAACGGATTGAAAATGCAATGCTATTCAAAAGATTCTGTTAATTATGATTTTTTTACTTTGTTTTTGTCTAAAATGTACAATTAAATGTTTTGATTTTTATATATACTGAACAAAAAAAGAAACGCAACAATTATATTCCACTAAATTTTTAGTAAACTATGATACAAACAAAAATCTTTGCATTTTCTACTTCTGCACTAGATGTCAGGCTTCCGAATGCAAGAAACCGATTTTCATTTTGATGAGTATTAAAGGCGTTATGCCATGCCGACCGTGGGCATGCTGAAAGTAGTGAACCAAACAGTGCGCATGCACAAGCATTAAAATAATGGTACGATTTAAATCCCCTATAACCCAACATTCAAAAACACAATGTACCACTGAGCAGATAACTCACACTTTAAAGAAATAAAAGGAGTAAAATTGAAATTATCCCCCTTTCAATTAAACATTTACGGATTTTGATGGTTTTAATTACGAGCTTGTGTGTTGTGGAACTTTTTTTCTTTTTCATGAACTTTAATAAGGGTGCAGCTGACATTGTTTCTTGATGATTTGGAGGTTCAAAAGTGTGCACATGCGCAGAGCAAATCTTTCCCGATTTACATTATTTAAGACGACAAAAAATTCTCATTCAATTTTTATCGAAATGAAAATCAGATTTTTGCATGATATACCCTAATATCCCATGAATTGGAATCATACAACAACAGACCTGAAATTATCAACGTTTTACCCTTAAACTCGAAAATCCTCGATTACCTATTGTTGTGTTTCTTTTTTTGTTCAGTATAGATATATCAATTATCAACAGATAATTAAGCACAAGATAACCATACCAAAATTTGCATAATGACTGCAGTAGCACTGGGGGAGTTAATTATTTTATTACCTAGTAATGTGCACCATCTGTACCCGAGATACCTTTCATCTCAGGCAGAGTGAAAGGTATCTCGGGGTCCAAAACAATAAGACATGTGTACGCCATGTAAAGATTTTGGCCCTATTTGACCATTGTTTATCACTTTCAGCAACTCATTGGCCCTATTTGGTCCTTGTTTATGACTTTCAGCGACTTATTGGCCCTATTTGGCCCTTGTTTATGACTTTCAGCAACTAAATGATATTGTCCCTATTTGGCCATTGTTTATCACTTTCAGCAACTTGAAGATACATGTATTGGCCCTATTTGGCCATTGTTTATCACTTTCAGCAACTTATTGGTCCTATTTGGCCATTGTACATGACTTTCAGCAACTTCAGAATCAGAATTAGAATACCGGTAGTTAACTGGTGAAACGTCAAACTGACAATACCACACCAGGGGGGAGGGGCTTGACCGGAGGGGATTAGTACCGGGCTCAACTTGATGATATTGGCCCTATTTGACCATTGTTTATCACTTTTAGCAACTTGATGATATTGGCCCTTTTTGCCATTGTTTATGACTTTCAGCAACTTAATGATATTGTCCCTATTTGGCCATGTTTATGACTTTCAGCAACTTGATGATATTGGCCCTATTTTACCATTGTTTTTGACTTTCAGCAACATAAGGATATTAGCCCTATTTGACCGTTATTTATGACTTTCAGCAATTTGATATTGACTCTATTTGGCCATTGTTTATGATTTTCAGCAATTTAATATTGGCTCTATTTGGCCATTGATTATGACTTTCAGCAACTTAATGATATTGGCCCTATTTGGCTATTGTACTTGCTTCAATTTTAATCTGTTTTCTGATTAAATTTTGCAAATATTGTGACAGGCATTATATTGTATAATATTTTTTGTCCTCTGTAACTACAGGTATCATCAGCGGTGTGTTACCTACTATCTCCAGGGGCCAGTTTTATATCAGGGGCCACATTGAGGGTAGATGCTGGAGGGAGTTTATATACAAATATGTGGAATATACCTAGTAAGTTGAGCCTTGGTGAGAAAAGACTTACAATCTAGGTTTCTGACTAGGTCCGACACAAACTAGCCTGTGGAATCACAGAGGAAGGCTAGAAGTTTGAAATTTTGGATTTATTAAGAAGATACAATTCATGACGTGAAAACAAAGGCACTGGTATGCGCGTTTGTTTTTACATATGAGCCGTCTCGTGAGAAAACCAACAATGTGGTTTCCTAACAGGTCCAACACAAATCAGTTTGTACAGTCACAGAAGCGGGCTAGAAGCTTGAAATTTCGGATTTAAGTAGAAGAGGAATTGTACTATCGGAGTAGCGAAAACAAAGGCGCTGATCAGCTTCGCGGTTACCACGAAGCTGATCTGCGCCTTTCTTTTCGCCTATGCAGATTGTTGGTTTTCCCATGCCGTGGCTCATATGTAGATTGTCGGTTTTCAGATGCGGTGGCTTGAGTATCCTAGTAATTAAATTTTGGAAAAAAAGTATATTGAATCAAATTTTTTATAATCATGTAAACACAATAAACCATTAAGAAGATTTTAAAAAAATATTATAAAAAATGTACAGATGAAGTTTAAAAAAATATGTGGATATCTACCATATAAAAGTGGGGTTTAATGGGGTATACATTTCACGGACATGTTATCCTGATGTTATGTTTATTTTAGAACATGATAGATGGCCAGCCTACACCTGGAAAGATGATATTGTGAATGATGATGATGATGATGGTACACAGTCCAAGTTATGATGACGATTGTTGATTAAGCAATAAACTGTGATTGTATGGCTGTAGAAGTCATCATTTTTCAGAATTTAGGAAAGTGATAATGCTTTTATGATGATGATGATGAACATGATGATGAGGAGGAGGAGGAGGAGGAGGATACACAGTCCAAGTTACGATGACAAAAGTTGACTTATTCTCAAACATGATAAACATGATATAGAATCTACTGTAAGTTCGGAAATTGTTTTCGTGATTTTCATTTCGCAAATTTCTGATTTCTGAATTGTTAGCAATTTCTTGAATTTGCAAGCTAGTACTCATGCAGTCTTTAAGCTCATAGTAATTATTTATGAGCAAAAACTTTATTTTCATGAGGCAACAAATTTGTTAATATTAGCGAAAATTAAGATCTCATGAGCATTTCCAACTTTACAGTACTGTGGTCCAATTCATGAATTGCCAAAATCAATTTTTTTTTAAAAGGAAACTAAAGATTTTATTTCTTGCTTTAAACATTGATTGTAGCCACTTGAAACTATCTCAGTAAGGAAGAGGTTCCACCTTACAAATTCCCTCACTCCATATTTTAGGAAAGAAATTGAAGAAAGAAAGTTTAGTTTTAAAGTTTAGTGGACAGATCAAAATTGCAGTGGCGGATTTAGAGGGGTTCAGAGGGTTCGCTTTAACCCCCTTCTTTGATCATATTATTTCAATTCCATGGGGAAATTCATGATCCTTTGGTGGTTTTGAACCCCCCCCCCCCCCCCCCCCCTTATCCAGAAATTCTGGATCTGTTCCTGAATTGCATGGTGGTTTTAAAGTGATGCAGAGTTAACATGTTAGATGATTCAAGATGCACTTTTTGCGTAACTGTGTTTACAACATGTCTCCAAATTTTAGGTTTATAGAACTTATCTCAGGGAAACATTATATATAACTGTATTGAGAGAAATGAAAATGTATGTTTCAGTTGTTGAAAATAAACATGGTTGTTGCTTAGGAGTATATTCCAACTGACTGTTAAACAGCTAAGGTCATATAGAGGAGGGATCTCTCTATTATGTCTCATCAGAAAGACTGGTGAAGCCCAGGATCAAACCTGCCAACCATGGTTTGGGGCCTGGCTTCCACGTTATAAAACGTTTTTCATGCTCAGCTCAGCTGAGACTAAAATTTATCTTGCTCATAAATGTTAAAATGCCAACAATGTTGGCATTTTAACATTTATGAGCTGGATAAATTACATGATTTGATGATCTAATCATGTAGTTTCAATTTATTCAGGCTATTTGGGCATTTATGAGCACTTTTTTCATGCTCAGAGTTGAGCTTGAAAAAAGTTTTATAACCTCGGGACCTGGTTTTAGTCTAGGCCATGGTGCTATATTATTGTTGAAAATGAACCATGATTTCTATTGTTCATTGTTATTAAATCACTATGAAAGCTACCTTTTGTATTCATTTTTTATTTGCCAATAGTAGTAATAATATGGACAGGATACAATTTTGCAAACATAAAATTATGTCATTGCTTCAAGTTTTAAATAAATTTATTGAATTATAGCACTCACTTCAAGCCTTTAGCTCTTTTGGAAAATGAGCAATCCAGTTTTTAGCCCACCTAAACTGATAGTAGACTCAGAGTGGCCAGTGGTCATTAGCTAACTCCTTATAAGTAAAACGGTCAGGTGAGTGTATACAGAACCGTTGGTCCTCTGGTTATCTCTACTGGATTTAATTTCTCACCCTCGGCTGATGATCAATGAAGGATGCACTCGCCCTGCACCCAATAGCTCAGTGCATTACCAAAACTTGCCCATGCAATATACAGCGATGCAATATACAGCGATTTTTCTAAAAAAATGAAAATTTCTAGCAGAAAAATTTTAATATTTTTATCATTTTTGCTCAAATCGTAGATTGTTGGTACACATTAGAACTGCCTCGGCGAGGCGGTTCTAACAAGTACCCACAATTTGTTTTGAGCAAAAATAAGAAAAAAATCAAAAATATTCCAATGAAATTTTCAATTTTTACAACTGAAAAAATCTCTGTATATTGTATGGGCAAGTTTTCGTAATGGAACCCAGAGGCTACCTTGCTTGGCCCTCACCATAAGGCAAGCCCTATCATGTAGGTGGCTCATTTTTAGCCCGACTTAACTCCTATAAGCCTGGTGGTCATTTTGTGGGACATAGGCAAACAGCATAGCCCCAGATGTGACGCCGCAGAACACGGCGTCCCATCTGGCGCTATTCTGTTTGCAGAGAAATTTCATCGAAAAATCGGATAAAAAATAAAAATCACTCCTGACACCCCTAAAAATGAAAGTGGACTCATCCAACTGATAATGATGGGAGAATCCATTTGTCAAATATGGCTTAATAAAGACAAACTGTCAATAGGACTGTAATGTTTGTATTGAGGTTTAACATCCCAGTCAACAATATTTCAGTCATGTTGGGATGTGGCCACTGCTTCCATTACGAAAACTTGCCCATGTAATAAACAGATATTTTTTAGCTTTAAAAATTAAACCAGAGGACCAATGGTCCTGTAAACGCTCACCTGAGTCTGCTGCATATACCAATAAACACTTGTTTGAATATTATGGTATTTAACCCCAGTGCAGGGGCAGATGAAGCCCTTGGGCCGTTTTCTTTTTTCAGAAAAATCAATATTCTGTCCATTTGCCAATTTCTTGCTGGCTTTTCCCTTCAAATGACATTTTAACAGTTTTCCCATTCAAATGCATGGGCAACCCATGTTGACCTTGCCATAAACTTGGTCAAGGTCATCACAGGGTAATGATTTATATATACATTGTAGTACTATAGCCATGGATGCTTCACGCCAAGTTTCATTGAAGTCAATCTATTGGTTTCAGAGAAGAAGATATTTGAAGGGTTTTTACCATATATGGGCATGGTGGTCATCTTGGTCATGTGACCTAGATTATTAATATATACATTGGTTCCCCCATCCTATAGATGCTTCACATAAAATTTGGCTTCAATTGGCCAAGTGGTTTTAGAGGAGAAGATGTTTGAATATTATGGTAATATACATGTATATTGCCTCCGGGTATGGGCATATGAGCCCTTAGGTCCATTTTTTTTCAGAATCATTAATATTTAGTCCTACTACCCATTTCCTGCAAGATTTTCACCTCAAATGACTATTTAAAAGTTTTCCAATTCCAATGCATTGGCGACCTATGTTGACCTTGTCTTAAAATAGGTCAAGGTCACCACAGGGTCATAATTTATATACACATTGTAGTACTTCAGCCATTGGTGCTTCATGCCAAGTTTCTTTGAAAGCGGTCCACCAGATTCGGAGAAGAAGATTTTTGAAGGGTTTTTACCTTATATGGGCATGGCAGCCATCTTGGTCCTGTGAACTAGATAATTTATATATACATTAATTCCCCCATTCCATAGATGCTTCTTATAAAATTTGACTTTGATTCGCCAAGCGGTTTCAGAGGAGAAGATGTTTGAATATTATGGTAATATACATGTATATTGCCCCGGGGTGGGGGAACATGAGCCCCTGGGGTCCATTTTTTTTCAGAATCATTAATATTCAGTCCTACTGCCCATTTCCTGCAAGACTTTCACTTTCCCTATTCAAATGCATTGGCGACCTATGTTGACCTTGCCGTAAAAAAGGTCAAGGTCATCACAGGGTCATGATTTATATATACATTGTAGTACTTGAGCCATTGATGCTTCATGCCAAGTTTCTTTGAAATCGATCCACCGGTTCTGGAGAAGATTTTTGAAGGGTTTTTACCATACATGGGCATTGCGGCCATCTTGGTCATGTGACCTGGATTATTTATATATACATTGATTACCCCTTCCTATTGATGCTTCACATAAAATTTGGCTTTGATTGGCCAAGCGGTTTCAGAGGAGATGATGTTTGAATATTATGGTAATATACATGTATATTGCCCCGGGGTGGGGGCATATGAGCCCCTGGGGTCCAATTTTTTTCAGAATCATTAATACTCAGTCCTACTGCCCATTTCTTGCAAGACTTTCACTTTAAATGACATTTTAAAAGTTTTCCCCATTCAAATGCATTGGCGACCTATGTTGACCTTGCCGTAAAATAGGTCAAGGTCATCACAGGGTCATGATTTATATACACATTGTAGTGCTTGAGCCATCAATGCTTCATGCCAAGTTTCGTTGAAATCAGTCCACCGGTTCTGGAGAAGAAGATTTTTGAAGGGTTTTTACCATATATGGGCATGGCGGCCATCTTGGTCATGTGACCTGGATTTCTTATATACACATTGGTTCCCCCTTCCTATAGATACTTCATATAAAATTTGGCTTTGGTTGGCCAAGCGGTTTCAGAGAAGATCTTTGAAATTGTGGACTGACGGACGGACGGACGACGGACGGACGGACGCTGGATCATGGCCATCCTATAAGATCACCTTGTGAGCCTAACGGCTCAGGTGAGCTAAAAAATTCAGCTGAAAAATCATATTTTTCTTATTTTTGCACAAAACATAGATTGTGGGTACACGTTAGAACCGCCTCTATGAGGCCTCTATGAGGCAGTTCTAATGAGTACTCACAATCTATGTTTTGGAGCAAAAATAAGAAAAATAGGTATACTCCTGCATACCCCAGTTTTACTATATAAAAGGTCTATGAGGGGGTATGCATTTCAGGGACATGTTTCCATGATGTGGGTATTAACTAGTACTCTGGGGGATAATCTGGCCTAGCTCAAGCACACAAATGGTGCCAAAATTTGGGATCAAACATGGAATCTCTTGGTACAGTCTACCATCAGGCCACTGTGCTATTGATTGATGAAACTGGCTGATAACTGGGCTTTGCAAACTATATGCAAATAAACAAAACACAACAACACCGCTACAATTCAACTTTATTTCACCGAAGTAAAACAGATAGAATGGACCCTTAAAACATAATTATCACGTGAATAAAAATCTACATTTTTGTAAAAATGCAGCAATGATATATCGGCAGCAACTCCAACATAATGATCCTTGGTCTACTGTCTATTCACCATCTTCCAGAAACTGAATAAAGACCTCAAGAAAAATATAACAATGTCACCATTTTGCATTCCAAAAGTCTTAAAAAGTGCCACACAAATTTTGAAAATCAATTTAAATAACAAAATTTTATGCCAGGAAATAATATGACTAGGGTTTTTTCCATAGTAAAAATATCAGCAAGGGAAGTAATTATTTTCATGAAAAAATCTAAATAGGTTATTTTGCATTTAAAATGCACCAAACCAAAGTAAAATTGTATTATATGAAAAACTCTTAAAATGATTCCACAGATTTGCTTAAGTTTCATTTTTCAGGTCTTTGGATTACCTCGCTTGCACATGCAAAATGTCTATTCAAAATAATTTTTGGACATAATTATTTTATTAGTGAACCTATTTTCAAAATTTTTGCGGCACCTTTAACGACTTCTGGGTTACAAAAAGATGATATGGTCATAGTTTCCTAGTGGTGTTTCAGAAAAGTTAGATTTTGAAAAATGCAGTTTCTGAAAGATGGTGTACAGACAGTAGACTGCATTTCACAATTGGTTTGCCTGTGCATTGTAATGGTGCTTTACACCAATTGTTATCTCTCAAAATCTTTCTTCCAAATCATCTCTGAACAGTCAGTTATCCTAGCCAAACTGCCCCTGGGCAAGCCTCCCATAGGCAGTTTACCAGAACTTTGAGCACATTTCTTGCTCCACTTACAAATGCTCTTAATGAATCAGCTAAAGATGAAGAATGACCATAGAAATATTTCTAAATCTTCATGGGAGACATGTGCCTGACCTGAGAATCAATCATGGTACCACTTTGCTACAAATCATTTCAAATTTCATGATGGTAATGAATTTATAACCTTTTCATACTCTGTCAATCTGAGCTTAAAAATTCAAACTAAACAGAGATAACAAAGGCCTAGGGAATTTAAGGCCTGATTTCGGCCTCATGTGTTGGTAAAAAATTGAATTTTGGAATTTCGCGGAGAGAAGTATTGCAAATAGCAGGTATAGGCCCCTGCTTATAAATTCTAGCACAACTATCACATTCAAATAACACTTGTTGCCATGGCAACACTCCAAAAAGCATCAAAATACCACTTTTGGCAATTTTGGGTCTATTTTTCACCATTCAACATCATTTTCAACTACCGGCCCACGCGACGAACAATTTCTTACTATGAAATAATTATGAAGTATCATCCAGAGATGTTGTATACTAAGTATCATTTTGTTCGTCGTGTGGGCTGGCACTTAAAAATTAAAAAATATGTTCAGAAATGGTCAAAAATAGACCCAAAAGTGCAAAATGTGCTCTATCTATGGTCCTTCTGGGCGTTGCCATGGCAACGCTTGTAAGATAAATGAAGCACTCGTTCTTGTATTTAACAGAGGATACATATAACTGTTTTGAGGAATAGTTTTCTCACCTAAATTCCAAAATTTATTTTTTAGCAAAATCTGAGGCCAAAATCCGGCGTTAAATGCCCTAGTCCTTTATGTGAAGTTTTGGTATATTACAAAATTGTGATATACCAGGAATTACCGACATTCTAACACATATGAGCCTGTGCGTGAGAAAACCAACAATTTGAGTTCTTACCAGGTCTGACACAAACCAGCCTGTACAATCACAGAAGCAGGATTTCGGATTTAAGAAGAAGAAAGATTGTACTATCCGTTCAGCGAAAAACAAAGGCGCTGATCAGCTTCGCAGTTACTGCAAAGCTGATCTGCGCCTTTGATTTCGTATATGCCAAATGTTGGTTTTCTCATGAGGTAGCTCAATTAGTTATAAATTTTATAATCTTTTCATACTCTGAAGATTACAATTCAAAAAAAAATTCAAAATACTCTTACAAATTCAAACTATACAGAGATACCAAATTTAGTTTAAGTTTTGATCTATTATAAAATTATGATATACTATTAAAGGATTACCAACACAAATTCTAATGGTCTGGCAAATATACTAGCCAAACATTCTTTGAAACAATAATGTCAGGTAAATTGTTCATTTTGAAATTTAACAAAGTTGACATAAAATGTTCAATCAACATTTACTACTTTTCTCACAGTGAGCAAAATGATTAGTTAACACTTGACAACAAACAAAGTTAACTCAAAAAAAGAAAAACTTGTTCATTTGTAAAAAATCAACATGATTAGTCAAAAATAACACCGAGTTGAACATTTTAAAACTTTTGCCATCTTGAGTGCCATTCTGGCCAACATTTCAACAGAAAAAATCAAATTAATACTGAAAACTAATGTTAAAAACTAATGATTAGAAATAAAGCCATCAACAAATAAGATAATGAGTTTCAGGGGAAAAAATCTCGAAACCAAAAGAACTGCAAATAAAATTGGTGTATTTTTGCCTTTGTATCATGTATCAAAACTTCAATACGTCACCAACTATTTAACATAAAAGCATATATGCTCACTTATTATTTTCAGTTTTAACTCCTTTAAGCCTGGCATTCCTTTTGTGGGACATAGGCAAACAGAGTAGCCCCAGATGTGACGTGGCGTCCCATCTGGGGCTTTTCTTTTTGCTTAGAAAATTTTCATCAAAAAAATGAATAAAACTTAAAAATAGATCCTGACACCCCTAAAAATGAAAGTGGACTCACCCAAATGATAATGATGGGAGAATCCATTCGTCAAATATGGGTTAATGACCTTTTTCACAAGTTGTTAACCTTCCTTTCATCAGGATAACATGTCTGCAAAATGTTTGTCCCTCGTACTCCACGTTAATATAGTAAAACTGGGGTATACAGGTGTATTTTTCTTCCAAAACATAGATTGTGGGTACTCGTTAGAACCTCCTCGGCGAGGCAGTTCTAACGTGTACCCATAATATTTATTTTGGAGCAAAAATAAGTTTTCTGAATAGTGAATAAGATAAATGAGTCTGCTTAGGAGGCAAGTTTGAATCTCAGCTTCTACAAAGCACTAATTATGATTGGCTTCCTGGAGGTGAATCTCATGTCTAAGGCCCCTTAAAAACAAATCATCAGGAAAACATGTCTCCCACTTTTACATTATAGTAAAACTGGGTTTAAAGGGGTATACAAATTTTTCTTATTTTTGATCAAAAACATAGATTGTGGGTACTCGTTAGAACTTCCTCGGCCAGGCAGTTCTAACGTGAACCCATAATCTATATTTTGGAGCAAACATAAGTTTTCTGAATAGTGAATAAGATAAATGATTCTGCTTAGCAGGCAAGTTTGAACATCAACTTCTACCAAGCACTTTATGATTGGCTTCCTGGAGGTGAATCTCATGTCTAAGGCCCCTTAACAAATAGCTATTAAATGTCAAATCACTCAATTTGGGCTTTGAGCCCTGTGTAGTGGTAGGATCAACTTCTACAAAATACTTTATGACTGGCTTTCTTGAAATGTGATTTTGTGTTCAATGCCCCTGAAGACAAATTATCATGAGCAATTTACTGACATATCAAACAATTTGTGTAGTGTGAAAGACTCAGATCAATGTTGGCATTCACCAAGTTTTATAATAAGTCTTTATTGAACCTGGGCTCCCAATTTAGCATACAAGAGAAATTGTGTTGAAGCCATAGTTTGGAGTCTTTGCTATAAAAATAGACCAAGTCTTTGGAATCTGTCAAGAAACAATATAATTTTTATTGTTACTTTGAAAAAAAGCAACATGTTAGTGAACGATTCTGATTGCAGAATTTGGGATAAGAAAAATAAATGAGCTGCATCATTCGAAAACCAGATCTTTGCCTATGTGAAAACAAAGACACAGATAAGCTGTGCAGCAACTGCACAGCTAATCAGCAACTTTGGTTTTGCAACACAGCACAATTATCTACTTCTTGAATCCAATATTTCAAGGTTCTAGCCATCTTCTGTGACTGTATATGCCAGTTTGTGTCAGTCCTGGTTGGAAACCTAGAAGACCACTTTCTTGTGTAACTGCTCATACTGCCATACATAAAATAGATCTCTACTATTTCAGCCTTAAATAAATAAATCCTACATCTAAGTCACACTTTCATCAACTCTCAGACTTCTGTGGCTTTTTCTCTTTGCCCCACACACTGTCCAGCCCAAGTCCCGTGAACACAAGCACCGTCCCCACCCACTGGCGCGAGTTCATGGGATTTGCAAATATTATAACTGAGGCGAGAATGGTGAAGAATTTTCTAGTCGTCGTGACGATGGAGCATGGTAGAGGGCCGAATGATGTCACTGTGATGAATATAAATACCTGGGAAAAAGAAAACCAGAGGACCAATGGTCCTGTAAACGCTCACCTGAGTCTGCTGCATATACCAATAAACATGTTTGAATATTATGGTATTTAAACCCAGTGCAGGGGCAGATGAAGCCCTTGGGCCGTTTTCTTTTTTCAGAATAATCAATATTCTGTCCATTTGCCAATTTCTTGCTGGCTTTTCCCTTCAAATGACATTTTAACAGTTTTCCCATTCAAATGCATGGGCAACCCATGTTGACCTTGCCATAAACTTGGTCAAGGTCATCACAGGGTAATGATTTATATATACATTGTAGTACTATAGCCATGGATGCTTCACGCCAAGTTTCATTGAAGTCAATCTATTGGTTTCAGAGAAGAAGATATTTGAAGGGTTTTTACCATATATGGGCAAGGCGGTCATCTTGGTCATGTGACCTAGATTATTAATATATACATTGGTTCCCCCATCCTATAGATGCTTCACATAAAATTTGGCTTCAATTGGCCAAGTGGTTTTAGAGGAAAAGATATTTGAATATTATGGTAATATACATGTATATTGCCTCCGGGTATGGGCATATGAGCCCTTAGGTCCATTTTTTTTTCAGAATCATTAATATTTAGTCCTACTACCCATTTCCTGCAAGATTTTCATCTCAAATGACTTTTTAAAAGTTTTCCCAATTCCAATGCATTGGCGACCTAT
Source organism: Rugalucina vietnamica (assembly GCA_964017185.1). Taxonomy (NCBI): domain Eukaryota; kingdom Metazoa; phylum Mollusca; class Bivalvia; order Lucinida; family Lucinidae; genus Rugalucina; species Rugalucina vietnamica. The sequence continues at coordinate 9,037,726 of OZ024880.1, forward strand.
GTTGACCTTGTCTTAAAATAGGTCAAGGTCACCACAGGGTCATAATTTATATACACATTGTAGTACTTCAGCCATTGGTGCTTCATGCCAAGTTTCTTTGAAATCGGTCCACCAGATTCGGAGAAGAAGATTTTTGAAGGGATTTTACCTTATATGGGCATGGCAGCCATCTTGGTCCTGTGAACTAGATAATTTATATATACATTAATTCCCCCATTCCATAGATGCTTCACATAAAATTTGGCTTTGATTCGCCAAGCGGTTTCAGAGGAGAAGATGTTTGAATATTATGGTAATATACATGTATATTGCCCCGGGGTGGGGGCACATGAGCCCCTGGGGTCCATTTTTTTTTTCAAAATCATTAATATTCAGTCCTACTGCCCATTTCCTGCAAAACTTTCACTTTAAATGACATTTTAAAAGTTTTCCCTATTCAAATGCATTCGCGACCTATGTTGACCTTGCCGTAAAAAAGGTCAAGGTCATCACAGGGTCATGATTTATATACACATTGTAGTACTTGAGCCATTGATGCTTCATGCCAAGTTTCTTTGAAATCAATCCACCGGTTCTGGAGAAGAAGATTTTTGAAGGGTTTTTACCATATATGGGCATTGCGGCCATCTTGGTCATGTGACCTGGATTATTTATATATACATTTATTACCCCTTCCTATTGATGCTTCACATAAAATTTGGCTTTGATTGGCCAAGCGGTTTCAGAGGAGATGATGTTTGAATATTATGGTAATATACATGTATATTGCCTCGGGGTGGGGGCATATGAGCCCCTGGGGTCCAATTTTTTTCAGAATCATTAATACTCAGTCCTACTGCCCATTTCCTGCAAGACTTTCACTTTAAATGACATTTTAAAAGTTTTCTCCATTCAAATGCATTGGCGACTTATGTTGACCTTGCCATAAAATAGGTCAAGGTCATCACAGGGTCATGATTTATATATACATTGTAGTGCTTGAGCCATCAATGCTTCATGCCAAGTTTCGTTGAAATCAGTCCACCGGTTCTGGAGAAGAAGATTTTTGAAGGGTTTTTACCATATATGGGCATGGCGGCCATCTTGGTCATGTGACCTGGATTTCTTATATACACATTGGTTCCCCCTTCCTATAGATGCTTCATATAAAATTTGGCTTTGGTTGGCCAAGCGGTTTCAGAGAAGAAGATCTTTGAAATTGTGGACGGACGGACGGACGGACGCCGGATCATGGCCATCCTATAAGCTCACCTTGTGAGCCTAACGGCTCAGGTGAGCTAATAAACATTGACATTCAAATGCAAGAAAGACAGTATTTCATTTATCGGCCACTGCTCCCTATAAGTAAATATCATGTAATGGTCATTTATGTAAGTTATATAATGAGCCGTCTCGTGGGAAAACCAACAATGTGGTTTCCGAACAGGTCCCACACAAACTGACCTGTACAGTCACAGAAAATAGCTAGAAACTTGAAATTTCGGATTTAAGTAGAAGAGGAATTATACTATCTGAGTAGCGAAAACAAAGGCACTGATCAGCTTCGCGGTTACCGCGAAGCTGATCTGCGTCTTTGTTTTCGCATATGCAGATTGTTGGTTTTCCCACGAGGCGGCTCTAATAATCAACCGCTGCATTAGAAATCTGACATTCCGTGTATGCGAAAACAAAGACGCAGATCAGCTTTGCATTAACTGCATTTCTTTTCGCTACATGGATAGTACAACTATAATACTTTCTAAATCCAAAAATTTCCAATCTCTAGCCATCTTCTGTGCTTGTCCAAACAGAGCAGGACTGTTAGCCCACTATTGCAGGGCTTTTGAGCGATTTCATGGCTACAAATGACTAGTGCATTACTGTCATACCAAACACTGTTGTTGTTTTTTCCGTTCTGGATGATCAATAATATTTGGTTTTCTCTAGAATTAGTGAATAGCTCTCTTTTGATTCCTTTTTATTCATAAATCTTGGCAAAGATAAAGATACAAAAATTTTTGTATCAAAAATTGATGGACTCATATACAATCACTGGCTAATAAAACATACTGCCTTTGATGACACGGATTCCACCCAAAGAAAAATAATCAAAATACATACTTGTCCTATGGCACTAGCTAAACCAAATGAGACCATTTTCAGCAGCACTGAGGGATGGCGTTGTATAAAACTTAGAACATCTAAAACCTCACCAGAGGCTGAAGTTGCTGAAAAATACACAAATAACATCATTTTAGTCTTTAAATAGGAATCAAACTCTCAGATCTAATGAGCTTTTGCTTTTTCTTCAACAAGGAAGACCTCGACAACCTGTATATTGCTACTTTTTTATTTTGTGTGAGTTTTGTTTTGTTTGTTTTTGTTGTTGTTGTTGTTTTTGTTTGTTGTTGTTTTGTTTTTGTTTTTTTTTTTTTGTTGTTGTTTTTTTTGTTGTTTTTTGTTTGTTTTTTCAAAAATATGCTAAAATTCTTAATGGCTATGGCAAATTTCTGAGGTCTTACTAAACCATAATTATCCATGGAAAGCCTTTTATAAGGTAATTGACCAGTATTATTTAAGTCATCCGTTTTTCATGACTAGCTCCTTTTTATTCTGACAGCCTAAGAGTGAACATTCTTCCATGAAATAAATTTAATATGTCCGGCAACAGGATTATGCCAAATCTGTCAAGTTGCAAAACTTTGATCAATGTAAAACATACAAATAAGAGAATCGACCATGACCTGACATGTAACATCCTTTGATAGGCCCATTTACTAATGGACCTTCATTCTGTCTCGCAAGGCACCAATCAAACCATATAATATTTTTCATGACAAAATTTTATGCATAAAAATATGTGATACTAACCTATCAACAACCAGAGGACTGACCATAAATTGACATGTAGCATCATTTGGTAGGCCCCTGTTTTATACTGGGCCCTCATTCTATCTTGTGAGGCCCCTGTTAGCCCATCTAAGGTCAAGGAAACTATCTGAAAAAGGTCATCAGATACCTTAAATTCTGAAATTCGCTACAACTTAACTTTTGATGATATTAACGAAAGTGTTTGCATCACAAATTCAAAGTCTTCCATAGTAGAGACTTTAATAATTTTAAAAGACTGTGGGAGCACTTGATCAGGAAATTGCAGACCTAGCTCAAATTTTGAAAATAGAAAATTCACAAATTAAAATTTATGTGAGAATATACAAATTTACAGTTACTGGTCGTTTTTATAACGGTAAGATTTTCTTTTTTCTAACTATCCCTCCAAGCCCTCTTTTAAAATTCCATGTTACCTGAAACTAAACACTCAAGCATTGTTTTGGCCTAAATGCATCCACAGTACTAACCAATAGTAACTCTCCTATGCCTATCAATGGTTTATCATCAGCCACGGTAGATTTCTGTTGGTCTTTGTACAAGAATAGAGACACCCCAATCACAATCATGAGGATAAATAGGAATTTTGCTGCAGGATATCTTTTCTTGGCTAACAGTATGCCCAGAATCATCACAGGTATGGGCTTGGCTGATTTTCCCAGCACCTAAAACAAGAAAGTCATCAGGATAACATGTCTGTGAAATAAAAAACCCTTAAATCACAATTTTGTATAGTAAAAAGGTAGAAGTAAGCAATTATCAGGAAATGGCACAATCAAAAAGAAATTCCCACTTCAAAAACTAAGGTGGGAAAAGCTAAATTGACAATCAGGTACTAACACAAAGAGAAAATATCCTAAGCCAAGTGAGCAGCTATTTCCTGTTAGGTGGCCACACAGTTGCTCAATCCAAGAGTAAACATTTCTTCTTATATTTGCTCAAATCTGAGATTACTCACAACAATGACAAAATATTTTAATAAAATCATTTTTTCTCCATTTTTGCAGTGAAGAATGTTCAGCTCTGTGGAAAAACTAGCTTCTCTACAGCAACTACACAGGTGCCCATACCACTGGCTTTTCTACCGCTTCTGCGAAGCTTTAAAAGCTTCGCAAAATCGCAAAAACTGCAGAAAAGCTGGCTTTTTTCGCACGGAAAATTGCATGAATATGATAGTGAAAATGTCTATGTAGTACCTGTGTTGGGTAGCTGACATACTGTAAAGCCTGGTTACTGGCTAACATGGCCCCAAGGTAGGTGACAGAACAGATGGCGTAGTACTTCTTGGGGGTACTGTCAGTTTCCCTTGCAAATAATGTCATCGCTGAAATAAACAGAAAATAGAATGCATGTTTAGAGGTTAAGCAGAAATAAGATGCCCAGACATTTAACTTAACATGTATATACATAGTTTTCGCATCAGCTTTGCTGTTGGTTCTTAAGGCTGATTGATAGGACAAAAACTATTTGAATGCCCATGTTTGTTTTCTTTTATTAAGCAGATTACCATTACTTAGTGCACATTTCGTTGACTACCATCTAACATTTTCTGGAATCACTTGAAGTGGACGATTAGCTGTAGAAATAGGGTCATTTCATGACTTCATAAAAAATTAGCTAGCTGTTATTATAAAACCCCTAAAAAGTTTCATTTTTGATCAACACTGTTAGAAGAAATAAGCTGAACATCGAGAGAAAACCAGTTTGCCTATGCGAAAACAGAGGTGCAGATTAGCTTCTCAGTACCTGCGAAGCTGATCAGCACCTTTGTTTTCCCTACATGGATAGTACAATTCCTCCTCTACTTATATCAATATTTCAAGCTTCTAGCCTTATTCTGTGACTTTACACGTCGGTTTTTGTAGGACCTGGTTGGAAACCTGAAGACCAGTTTTCTCGCGTCACGGCTCATATGAAAATGTAACTTTTTGTACTCTAATGTGAACATGCACATACCTGCTTTAGCGAACAGTGAGTTTATGATAGTCTGTAGTAGAACCAGAGACATGACATACTTGAATTTCTCTGCATTTTCACCCTCTCCATATTTACCCTTGGTTCTGAAACATATAACAAAGTAATCACACTGTATTATCGGCAATGTGGAATGTGATTTTATACAACTGCGTCCCGGACTGCCAAGAAAGGCATTTTAGATTGCCAAGAAGCATGTGTTGGCAATCGAAACATTCAATTAAAGTTCTACATCATCATTTTGGAAATCCAAACCGCCTTTTTTAGTCCAGAAGCCATCAGCATAACCTGGAAGATGGTGCCGCATGAAATTTTATTGTGGTTTCCAGTTCACTGGGCCATGCTAGTTCAGAAACTGCATGATGCCACCCTGGCATCATTGAGCGTTTTGAAAAAATCAAGATGGCGTCCAAGATGGTCGCCATAAACAAGAAAACAGCACCCCAGGGTTTGATAAACTCATTTTCCTGCGTTTAAAAGCTCAATTTACGCTGTAAACAATATTAAAAAGATAATCCTTAGTTTTGACCCCCATGTCATTATTATGAGGCAAGATGGTGGACAAGATGGCTGCCACAATCATACTAAAAGCAATATTTTCGTAATAAAACGGCATTTAGGTGCAGCATAAAACAGTGTATTGTGTTTGGAAGTCCATTTTTTTTGTACGCATAAAACTTAAGTGTTTGGTTTTCAATTATGACTCCACATCATAACAGCGAAAAAAGATGGCGATCAAAATGGCCGCCATAATTATAATTTAAAAGATTGTGTTCTCTGATTAAAACAACATTCCTTTGCAGAATATACTTAATGTAACGCGTTTGAAATGCTCATATAATGTTTTGAGCAGCATGGTTTATTGTTTATTCTCACATTATAAAAATGAGCCAAGATGGTGGCCAAGATGGCCGCCATAATCATAATATATGAGTACATAATTTTTGATTGAATCAGCATTCCAGTGCTGCATTTGCTCAATGTTTTTTGTAATTCAAATGTCCAAACTATGTTGACAAATCAAGTGTTTTTGTATTATATTTGACCCAACATTATAATAATAAAACAAGATGATGACCAAGAGGACCACCTTATTCATGCTTTAATGATCTCTCGCTACAGCAGCATTCCAGTGCTGCAAAAACTGAATGACTTGCATTTGAAATGATCATTTTATGGTGTTAATATCGCAATTTAATGTTCGTGTTTTGTTTTGATACCGAAAAATGATACTGGGGCGTAGGTGTCCTACGAAGTTAAAATACGACTGAGATCTTCTTCACTGATCAAAACACCATTTTAGTGTAAGTGTTACACATTGATTTAGCAGAATAAAGGGAGGGAAGCAAATCAATATACATCACTAAATGAAAGTAGTCGTAACATTTACAGTTTAAATTTAATAAAGAAGAAAAGAGGACTGCATTTTTAAAGACAATTTAGTGAATCCTCCAGTAGAGCTAAAAACGCTAGGCGCTTGGTCTGAAGCATATTAGGAAAGGATGTAACAGACGGAAAAAAGCAGATAAAGCTAGTTCACAAAGATGAAAGGAAGAGTCGAACTGACGCTAATGCTAAGAACAGAAAAAAAGTTTAAAACATGTAAAGTAATTCTGAATATTATGAAAAACAACATCACAACTTTATATACAGTATGCTGTTGTCACATTTCAAATAAATACACGTGTAAAACCTTGACCCATTCTTCTTAGCGCATGAATTTAAATTGGTGGATGAATTGGAAAAACTTGGCTGGAAAGTTTCCAAACGCTGATCGCTTGATCACTTCTATGGCTATTACAATGGCGGTACGCAAAAATCATTTAAGGAAAAGCCACAAACGCATTTGAAGCAAAGATTGTTTATCCAAGACACTTCCAGGTAGATTTACCTTGCCATGGTATATCCTCGGAGTTGGCTCCCAGCATTCTTCAATGTTGGGGGACAGCGGGGACAAGAGGATTATGAACACACAATATGTTTGGAAGCAAAATGTACACTGCGCTGGCCTGATACAGTCGTCACCGATGGGCTGTGCTATTCTGTGGACGAACCATTGTCACTTTGACTGTAGCATTTAAAGCATAACCAAAACTTCTCCGGCAAGACAAGAGGTTTGACAAAAAGTACAAGCATTCTCTTAACACTATTCGAACTTACATTCATTCGAAGATACGATGATTTAGGTATTTTAAGATTGTGCATGCATTTGTGACCATCTCACATTGAAAAAGGGCTGTGATAAAATAGTGTAACAGTGGCAAGAAGTGAGATGGTTGCGAACCATTGAGGAAAATGTGTAAGCGTCAATCACGAACGTCTATGTACACTCCAACCTCGTTAGTACGCGCATCAGTATAACGCGTTTACCGGTATAACGCGGTGCCTGGTTGGACCCCAAAAATTTCTGTTTATGGGAAAAAACGATGTCAAAAAAAAAAAAAAAAAAATCTGAAAATCCCACAAAACGATCTCTCATTCATTCTTAAAAAATCCTCATACCTGAATATACAAGGTGTCAAACATAAATCAATTGAATAAACAAACTTTTAAATCCAATCAATAAAAACGCCAATTAGTCTACACCAGATGTAATTGAGCAGTGTCACTTAGGTAATTTATGCAAACATCCGGTCGTAAACAATGAATGGGCCAGTGCCGAACAAAACATTAATTTGGGCAATATAATAATGGAATGATCAGACCACCCTGTACGAAAGGGTTTGATAATAATAAATTATCAAATTACAACACTCAAACTATAAAGCGCACAGTAAACACCGATCAGGGGTAGAATATATCAGTCTTTACTGTCTCTCTTTCACTTTTTTAGTTTTTGTCATGTAGTAGCTCAGTGGAAAAACACCACTACAATGACCTTGATCTGGGTTGTTCAAGCGCATAATTTGATTACAGTTGCTCCCCCTTGTAAAAATGTTGTACATACGTTTTGGTAAAATCTGTATTGATCCAACACAATCGGCGTAGTCTTACATTACTGACGTCTTACATTACTGACAATGATGTATAATTTCATTTACATAATTATATTCAATTCAACTATAAAAAAAAAGATTTGTGATAGCAAATCTATAAAATTGAAAGAATTTTACTGATAAAATATCAAAGGTACACACCTTTATACTGTTAAATTTTTGACCTACAAATATCTTATTGATGTAAAACCATGTATTACATTAGAAGATACCATAAACATAGGTGGTTCTTCATAGCACAAACAGGCAAGGACCTGATGGTGTGTCAGTCGTTAGTACGCGACTCACTTATAACGCGGTTCAATTTTGTGGACCCCGACCGTCGCGTACTAACGAGGTTGGAGTGTATTGCTCAAGATTAAAATATCTACAATCAATGTAAACCGAATAGAAAAAAAATGCGAAAGGGAATGGGCCATATAAAAGGGACATTTTAATGACCGTAAAAATTGGGTTAAATGGTAAAACATCAGACCGTAGTCTGCTTCCCTCTTGCAGTCCAGTTTGAAATCAATGTCAAAGGGTTTCATACCACCTGACAAGCTTATTACCAGATAATATCAGGGGAATTATCGCATTTGGATGATGTTATGGCAGCAACGTAGAATTATTTCTGTAAGATATATGGTTTAATGTAAAACTGGTAAGCAAAAGCTGATAAACACTCCCAAGCTTAATGCATATAATCACCATATACACAGTCGTTTACCAAAACAATGTGAAACCAACACATGTCCAGACATCCATTTAATAATCCCCGCTTGGTCAAGGGTGTGTGGTCTTATATCCAACTTAAGTCTCAGGTAGTCGAAATTATGTTGAAGGGTTCTGAGCGCTTGTGCCAATTACAACAGCAGACAGTGTGGCTCCAGTAGTATAGTATACTTCAAGTAGAATGATTTGCTGTGGGTATGCTTCTGAACAACCATGCTCATCATCGAAATATAGGCGCTTCATAAATCAATTAGCCTGTACAGTGCTTTGCAAATGCAATTGAATTGAAGAAACAATTGTTGCAATAGCTGAACAATATAGCTGGTGACTTTGCTAATTATTACTTACAATGGTAATGACACAGACGAATACCTTCTCTCGGTTTTAGAATAAAATTCATATTCTATCATTCATGATATGATGTAGATTTGCATCCCTCTGTTTATACTGCTTACTTAAAAACTTAACAAATATACATTTAGATAAGCTTTTTGAATCAGAGGCCATTTTCCCTTATACTAAGATTAAGGCGGCCATTTTGACCACCATCTTGCATCATTGCTATGATGCTGGGTCAGAACTAAACTCAAACTTGAACTGTTAACAAAATAAAGTACATTGTAAAGTCAAAAACAAGACAGTTAAGACAGTTTAGTTTATTCAAGACCAAGTTCTCTATATCATTTTTCGGCGGCCATTTTGATCACCATCTTGCCTTTTTGTTAGGATTGGAGCGTCAAAACATAAACAAATCTAAATTATGGTGTTTTTGTTAATAAGAATATAAAATGAACATTTTATCACAAAACATTGAGTATATGCAACTCTGGGATGCTGTTTTCTTGTTTATGCCAACCATTTTGGACGCCATCTTGATTTTTGATTTTTTTCAAACAATTAATTATGCAGTTTTTGAACTGGCATGGTCTGATGAACCAGAAGAAGACAGTTAGAACAACAAGAGAAGTGAGATTTTTGCTTCAAATACATGTATTAAATTGATTTTTGCAATATTTTCCGCCATTTGTCGGCCATTTTGAATTTTTGAATATTTCAAAATGCTCAATGATGCCAAGGTGGCATCACTCGGATTTTTCATCTGAAAGGTATCAAGAAGTGAAATCCATCAAAACATTTTATGCGGCACACTTTTCCAGGTCACAAGCCAAATCCATGTTTGGCAACTGGACTATTTTATTGCAATCTAGAAATCTTTCATTATAATCAAGTTTCCATATCCAAAGTAGAATTGATGGCGGAGTTTATACTACAGATTGGTCCTGATAAAATTTTTTGTTAGACATTTTTTCTTGAATGGATGCGTTATGTATGATATCAAGAAAATTCTTATCTAGGCCATGTTCATATGAGTTGTTAGTTATTATTGCATAAATACCCGTGTCACACGATATTAACAGCCATTTATTAATGAAGAGAAAGCCATGCATTAATATTCAATTGCAATTCATGTGCGCACGTGCTGTTAATACATGGCTTTTACTTATGCTTGTTACCGGGCGCCACGCAAAGCACGTGCTAGTAATGAGAAACTGAAGTCCGACCTGAAAGAGCATAAAAACGAAGGCTTTTACGCGTATGAAAATGTGATGAGGCTGTAAAATATAGTGCACCATATTTTGTTCGTTTCTGCACTTTTTTTCTTTCGTTTCTGCAGAATTTATGCAATAATAGCGATCAAAAATGATTTTGTCATTCATTAACATATGCTAGGTCTCTCGGGGAGTGTTGAAAACCTCGGGCTACGCCCTCGGTTTTCAACACTCCCCTCAGGACCTAGCGAATGTTAATGAATGGAAAATCATGTTTGATCCCTATATTATCACTTTTAGGACCTATTGTATTTTCCTGTACTAAAGTATACTGAGCCAAACTTATAACGCAACATCGGTTTATTTTTATTGTTATACACAAGAATGGTATCAAATAAACTTTTCCTCCACTGAATTAGATTGCCGGACGATCGACACATCTCATAAGATCGTGTTTGTAACATTCTGTGTTATGCGTCTCAAGAAATTAAACATTTTTCAGAGGTAGGGTCTTGGCAAAAAAATGAAAAGCATTGTGATTTTCCAGAATGCGACATGTGACGTGTATTCGTACCCTAGAAATTAGTGTCGGTTTTCAGGATTGACACTGTCCCATTTTAGACAATGAATAATTTTACAGACAAACGATCAATTTTGCTCAATTTTAAGCAGAGTTGAAGACTCATTTTTACTCCCAACCAATCAAGTTTACTCACATTTTAACATTTGTTATAGACGTTGCTGACCCAACAATTAGATGCTATTGTGTTTTCTAACAATGCTAAATGAAGGCATGAACACGTTTTCACAAAAGTTTCGTTAAAAACATTTGCCGTTAGAATTTTTCACTAATTCCATTTTCTATTGTGTTTAATGGAATGCTCAGTATTACACGTTCAATTTTCAATGATGTAAACTTTGTTTTGAAATTTTGGGTACAAATGGAAGCCAAATTGCAGTTACCCCATCGAATCTCGTTGGGCGATCAAGAAAGAAGCCATTTGTGTTTAAATTGACTTCCAGAATCTCTCAGGGGGCGCATGCCACCAAAATAACCGTTTTGGCCAATCAGATTCGAGCTCAGTGACCCATGCCTAGAAAGCCAAAACCTTTGTACCCAATTTATTCATTGGCGATTGCTGACCATCATATGTCGGGTAGACCGTCTAACGTAACATTAAAATGCGAAAAACATGTCATAACCGTGTTGCGTTATATGTTTGGCTCAGTATATATCTGATGAAAAAGATGCATTTGAAAACTTGTCCATGCAATATACAGCGATTTTCAGAAGAAAACATTGAATTTCAGTGGAAAAAAATTTGAATGATTACGCTGCGGGTACATGTTAGAACCACCTCAGTGAGGGGGTACTAACAAGTACCCACAACAGTGGCGGATTTAGAGGGGGTTCGGGTGGTTTGCTTGAACCCCCCCCCCCCCCTCTGGGACCAAATTATTTAAAATTCATGGGGACATTTATGAAAAATCATGTTAAATGTTAAAAACGAATCCCCTTGATGGATATGAACCCCATTGAGAAATCCTGGATCCGCCCTGCACAATGTATGTTTTGAATGAAAAATAAGAAAATTAGGTATACCCCTGCAAACCCTGGTTTTTCAATACAAAAGTGGGGTTTAAGGGGGTGATTTCACAGACATGTTTTCCTGATGGTAACCTTAAATAATCTGGAATTTCTTTTCACCATGTTCAACAACTAACGATGATAGCGCATCTGCTTCAAAACATGTATTTTTTCCATTAGAACTTGCAAGCTGTCACATAATTATATACTAATAAAGCAATATAAAGCATCAGGATTTGTCATTAGGACATGCATGATATGTCGACAATGCTTCTATACATTTTCTTTTAAAGAAGGGAGTGGGAAGCAGTGACAAGTTTTCCATAGGATACAGACATAAATCTCATATTAAATTGATGCATTGGTAAGCTTGATGCATAGGCGTACCACTATTATGCACAGTACGCAAGTGTGTATTGTAAAAAGTCACAAATAGCATGTACCTGTACGTAGGCTATAGATACAAACTGCCGGGGCTATGGAGATGGCACTTCATACTGCAAACCCCAATTTACAAAGCAAGTGGCTTAACCACCGATCATGAAGGCTGCTTTGTTATATTGTGGTCACATCATATTTATGGCATTGCATTATTCTCTTAATCATGTTAATAATGGCTTTAACATAATAACAGATTTGAATTAAAAAATAAATGAGAAAACCAACATGCTTTCCTGCAGTAATCCAAGGGCAAAGTGGAACACAAACACGCCAAGAGCACACGTGAGAAGAAGTTTACGTCTTTTAAGCCTCAGCTCTGCGTGGCTGTCTTCTTCAACCTCCAAAATTGTGTCATTCGAGAATTTTTCCCTGTCTGACTTATCACTGTCTGAATGTTGTTGAACATCAACTCCATTTACATGTACATGGTGGACTTTATGTAGTTCATTGACCATGATTCCCACTATTTTCTCTAATTATATGAACACTTCTAATCTATGCAAAATGCTGCAATTTCTATCACAGTTTTGAGCATATTAGTACATGGTTCCTACTGAACAATTCTATGCAAAATACTACAATTTTATCCCAGATTTAAACAAACGTACATGCATGGTAATGCATAGTTTGTCTATAAAATTCATTTTTAGAGATAAATCAACTAGTCTAATTTATCACATAGTTATCACAGAAACTTCAACAATAATAATTTAGCCACATCATGAGAAAACCAACATTTTGCATATACGAAAACAAAGGCACAGATCAGCTGTGCAGAAACTGCACGGCTGATCGGTTTCTGCACAGCTGATCAGCGTCTTTGTTTTCTCTACAGAATAGCACAATCCCACTTCTTCTTAAACCCGGTTTCAAGCTTCTAGCCTTTTTCTGTGACTGTACAGGTCAATTTGTGTCAGACTTGCTTGGAATCCCCGACACCGGTTTTCTCGCATCGCAGCTCACATGTACATTACGAAAACATGCCCATATGATATACAGTAATTTTTTCAGGTCAAAAATCGATAATTTTCAGAGGAAATTTTTTGATATTTTTCTTATTTTTGCTCAAAACATAGATTGTGGGTACACGTTAGAACCGCCTCGCCGAGGCGGTTCTAACGAGTACCCACAATCTATGTTTTGGAGCAAAAATAAGAAAAATAGGTATACCCCCGCATACCCCAGTTTTGCTATATAAAAGTGGGGTTCAAGGGGGTATACATTACACGGACGTGTTTTCCTGATGAAATTTTACACTCTATGTCACATAGGTAATCCTTATCATGCTCAGCTGCTGCTACAGCAACTGTCTGACTTACAATTGAGCCTGTGCATGAGAAAACCAACAATTTGGGTTTCCGACCAGGTCCAACATAAACCAGGCTGTACAGTCACAGAATAAAGCTAGAAGCTTGAAACTTTGGATATAAGTAGAAGAGGAATTGTACTACCCGTGTGGCGAAAACAAAGGCGCTGATCAGCTGTGCAGTTACTGCACAGCTGATCTGCGTCTTTGTTTTCGCATATGCAAATTGTTGGTTTTCTCATGCACAGGCTCAATTGTAAAAGCTCGACTAATATCTCCTCACAAGAAAACATAATGTGTTTCCGTCAGGCTTCTTATCTTCAAAAATAAGATTTGAACCAGCATGCTATAGACTGAGTTTCACTCACTGGTTTGTGATTTTAGACAAAGAAACATGTCTGATGAGGGTCTGGGTTTACATTCAACATTTCATAATGCAATGTACAATTTTATGCCAACATGCAACTAACAGAGGTAAGCCTTTTTGCTGTCCTTGTCAAGAGGTTTTTTTAACAATGGAAACTTCCAACTGTCTTGCGTTTTCACATCAGATTCTCCAGTTCATATCATCTTTCAGAAAAAGACACTTATTAAGTGCACTATTAAAAAGAAATAAAAAAAAATAGTTACAATCACGACACGTTTTTGAGCATCTAATGCATGCTTTCAATAGCTGATTAGCACTTGATGTGCCTCATGAGAAAACCAACATTTGTGGTTTTTGAACAGGTCCGACACAAACCGAGCTGTACAAGCATAGAAGATAGCTACTAAGAGGCTGGAAATTTTGGACTTAGAAAGTAAAGGAATTGTACTATCCTTATGGCGACCACAAAGCTGATCTGTGTCTTTGTTTTCGCAGATGCAAAATATTAGTTTTCTCATGATACGGCTCAACTGAATGAGCACCAATAACATTGGTTGTCAAACTGTAAGTTCGAATTTGCAAATTTGATGTCTCCCAAAATCGAGGGTCTAGCTACTAAAGAATCCCTTTAAGCCATAAACACTACATGAACACTCGTTTACGAATTCAAGACCTTGTGAATAATTCCGAAATAGAAAATTCTCCAAATAAGTCACAAAAAAATTTCCAAATTTACAGTATATAAGTGTCAGATACAGTATTATTCCTTGGTTATCCTAAACTTTCAATCACAAAATCTACAAGGCACAATCTATTTAGGCAAATGCAAAATTTTGTAAACCACAGAGATATTGATCAGTTTATTGGTAACACTATGTGCTGCTACCTCAATGGCTCAGGTAATTATGAACTTCACAGATCAATATTATTACCCTGGCAACGGCTTTTATAACTGACAAATAATGTGCAAAGTTCTAAAAAAACTGCAAAGGAATAATGCAATAATAATGAAATGTATGTATTTGAGTAGTACACAGAGCTATTAACTCCCTTTTGTGGGACATAGGCAAACAGAATAGCCCCAGATGTGACGCCGCAGAACGTGGCGTCCCATCTGGGGCTATTCTGTTTGCTTAGAGAATTTTCATCAAAAAATTGAATAAAATTTAAAAATCACTTCAAACACCCCTAAAAATGAAAGTGGACTCACCCAAATGATAATGATGAGAAAATCCATTTGTCAAATATGGGTTAAACGTGCCTGCTCTGCAACTGGTACTGCACATGTCAGGAAACCATGTCTGTGAATAGTATACCCCCTTGAATTTTATGCAGTAAAAATGGGGCATGAAAGGGTATACCTATTTTTCTTATTTTTTGCTTCAAAACATAGATTAAGGGTACTCGTTAGAGCCCTAAGGTGTACCCACAATCTATATTTTGAGCAAAAATAAGAAAATTATCAAAGTTTTTCAGCTGAAATTTTTCAATTTTGAAAGCTCAAAAAGTCTGTTTATTGCATGGGCAAGTTTGGGTGCTGAAACCTGCCTGCTCTGCTACATGTACTGGTACAACTGGAGAAAATTACATGCAAAATTACATGCCACATTCATGCAGACTAGCTCGCACACAGGCCTTAAAGCAAACAATAAATGAAAAGAAAAATTGGTAGAAAAATTTTGTTTGTGGTTAGTCATTTGGTCATCTAAACATGCTAAAAACAATACATCAGGAAAACGTGTGTGTAGTATATACCCCATTAGACCCCCACTTTTATGTAGGGAAACTGGGTATACAGCGGTATGTATTTTTTCTTAATTCTATTCCAAAGCATAAATTGTGGGTACTAGTTAGCACCATCTCCGTGAGGCGGTTACAAAGTGTACCCACAATCTATGTTTTGTCACAGCAAACATACATGTATTAAAATTATTGAAAATTTTCAAATGAAATTTTCATCAAAAATATGTATATGAGGGTCTGGATGGGGTATAATGATTAATAAATAATGGCCAAAAATTTTTAATGAGAGTGAATAATGAGCAAAAACTTTAATGATTAGTGAATAATGAGATCCTACAGAATAATGTAGGCTTCACTACGTTGACACCTTAAAACAGGAGCTTGATGGTACCAGGGCTTATCTGGAGACAGATACTGATGAGGTGTCTGTAGTTAATGCCCACTTAAACGATTTACCTGTTAAGTTTTCTGTTTGTGTCAATGAAGGCCAAGACAAACTTCCTACGATGTATTGGTTACCTAAGCTTCACAAAAGACCATACAAAGCTAGATTTATTGCAAATTCTAGCTCTTGTACTACCACTGAACTTTCTAAATTATTAACTTCCTGTCTTACTGCTATCAAATCTCATGTTATAAGATACTGTGAGACAGTGTATGAAACTTCAAATAAAAATTGGTTTTGGTCAATTAAAAATTCTGGTGAGGTGCTCAGTAAATTGAAGTGTAGAGGGTTCCGTGCGACAAGCTTGTCCACATATGATTTTTCTACTCTGTATACAACATTACCACATAATCTAGTTAAAGAAAAACTTCTGGATTTGAAAGAGTGGACCTTCAAAAGGGCATTAAAAAACTATGGTTCACTTTATTTGGCATGTAATGACGGAAAGGCTTTTTTCACTTCCTCTGACCAAAGTCGGTATACACTTTGGTCATGTCAGAATGTGTGCGACACCTTATCCTATCTCCTTGATAATATTTATATTAGATTTGGGACCAAGTTACACAGACAAATTGTTGGAATTCCGATGGGTACAAATTGCGCACCTCTCATAGCTGATTTATTTTTATACTGCTACGAAAGAGATTTCATGGATTCTCTTAACCATGATAATCAAGCTGATGTTATCGAGGCTTTTAATTCCACATCTAGGTACCTCGATGAACTTTTGAACATTGACAACCCTTATTTTGAAGGTATGGTCAATCAAATTTATCCATCTGAACTTCAGTTGAACAAAGCCAACATCTCAGATACCGAAGCCCCCTTTTTAGATCTACATCTTTCTGTTGCAAATGGATTTGTTTCTTCTAAAATTTATGATAAGCGCGATGACTTTGATTTTGATATATTAAATTTTCCTTTTTTGAATGGTGACGTTCCTCGTCGTGCTTCTTATGGTGTATACATTTCACAGCTTATTATGTTTGCTAGAGTCTGCAATCATGTTACAGACTTCAACGCTCGAAATAAATGTTTAACAGCAAAACTTCTCCAACAGGGCTATCGGTATCATAAACTTCGAAAAACCTTTTCTAAATTTTATCGTAGACTAGGGGTGTAACGATATACCGATATATCGGTATACTGCGGTACGGTGCTCGCGGTACGGTATACCGGTACGCCCATACAAGGATTCCGGTATATCGTAACACAGTCCGGGTTTTATACTAACACCCAAAATAATCCAAACGAGAACAACCACAGACTGTGTATTTACAATCGGTCCTGCTATCTAATTTTTACAGGTAATTAGCGTGAAACCAGTCCAATACATGTGCATATTTGCCTCCCCTGTTGAGCTGTCAATCATGTGGTTATTTTTGGAACATACATCTATTTCGGCACTTTAAAACAACCTGACGTCGCATAAAAATTTTGCATGTTGTTTACAATAATATCAGTCATAGATGTACTACAAATGTTGTAAAATTGATTCCCATTCTAGTGCAACAAATTTTGGCTTCGATAAGAAATTGAAAATTGACTTTCCTGTTTGTACGATATATTCAATACGCATTGCGATATGCATTTCCCGTACCGCGATATATCGCGATGCGGTTTTAGTGGGCGATACTCAGCCCTATCGTAGACACTATGAATTGATTTCCAAATATAATGTTGGGTTAAAGACGCTTGTAAGTGAGGGCCTTTCGGAACCTGAATTTTATGGTGACTTGGTTTACAAATTTAAGAAACTTATAGGAATTAATGATTTTTCTTTTCAGTTCAGAAAAATCATAACACGTTACAGACATATAGGTTATAACTTGAATGTGATGCGACAGTCTGCATGCTTAGTTTTTAACCCAATTATGGTTGATAACATTGCTGCCTTCTTTAATTGCACGCTGGTGGGTCGGGTGTCAGACTCTATGATGGCCCAGACATAAAGCTATTCATTTTAGTTGGTTGGGGCCAGAGCTTCTTGTCTGTTGCTTGGCCCACCGGGGTCCAACTGGTGTTTTTCTTTTGCTCCGGAGTTAGTAGGTTATTCAGCGCCCAGGGATCTCCATCGCCGGGCAGCTTACTCAATCTGTGAGTCATGGTTTTTGATTCATCAAGATGTTTATCATGATTTATTTGTTTGTTCTTGATGATTCATTGACTAGTTAGAGATTCACCACGAGGACCGAATAACTAACTAAATGTTATGAACCACTGCAGAAGCTGAGGGTGAGGTTAGGTACCTGTAAAACCGGTTTAAGCCCGCCAGTAACTTTGTGTTACTGATCGTTCCAAGTCGATACTTCTGTGGTGGTTCTTTTTGCTTTATGTCTTGGTGTTTAAAATTTTTTTTGTGCTGTTGGCGCCTTCTGTATGTTTTCATTTTTTAGTTAAGTTAAGGTAACTGAGTGGCCACCTATTGGGAAAATAGCTGCTCATTCGGCTTATGATATGTTTCATGGTATAAGTACCTATTGTTAATTTGTTTTTTTCCCACCTCGGTTTTTGGAGTGGGAATCTTTTTCTGATTGCGCCTTTTCCTGATTTTTGCCTACTTGTACCTTTTTAATGAATAAATGTCTTTTTTTAATGAATAGCAGAATAGAATATGTGAATAAACATGAATAACATGATTTTAAAGAATAATGAATATACCAAAATTTTGCTCTAGAATTGTCTTAGATGGCCTCCCTGACATTCTAGATTTTCATTTTTTTTCTGGGGTAAGAACCCCCCAGACCCCTTATCTCAAATAATGTATTATTTACAATGACTTCTCAAATGTTTGGATTAACAATAGCTTTGCCTGCAGGAAGCCTAGAACGTAAGGGCTTGCATTGAACAAGTAATACATGTACATGTACAAGGTATAGTCGGAAAGTTCCCACACTGGTTCATTTCAAAAGATAATATTTTTGACATCCAAAATATAATGAAACTTTTGAAAGAATAAATACCATCCATTTTCTTTACTCTGTGGATAAATTAAGAAATAAATATGCAAAAAATTAAAAAAAAATGTTGATTGACATACAGCATATACAAGGTACAGAGCACATTGAAAAACCTCTCATTCAGATGCTTTTGATGTTTTGAAACGTTGTCAATTCCCCTATAAAATGGCGCCACAATGGCATGAATCTTTGCATGATGACAGCATATTGATTCAAGTACAAAGAATGAGCGTGGTAACATAAAAATTACAATTTTGACATTTTTTCTAAGACAAACACGGATAACTTTTCGAGCGTAAAAACGCTGACAATGTGGGAACACACGGAGCAGCGCGCGGTAATCAAGCATAGTAAAAGAGCAGGAAGACCCCTACAAACACATAGGACTTTGTGAAACATATTGATAATGCTTAAAAAACATTGTTGAGTCTTGTGTTCGACTGGGACGGAGACTGTTTACACAAGGACGCGCGGATATTAATGGCAGTCTTATTCGCAGAAGCTGGAGACAGGGTAGAAATGGTCGAAGTTTGACATAGAAAATCTGAGTTTTTTCCAACGCTCATCTTACAAGAAATCAACATCAAATTCAAGTGGAAACATAAGACATGCAAGATAGCATTTTCAAAGGCTTCAACAATGTATGTTCTAATGCAAAATTGACACATAAATGCAATCTTTTTAGACAATCCCATACTATCGTTGTGCTAATAGCAAATACCTATTGCACAGGCTATTCGCAAGACTGTCTTGCCGTTTAATGGCATGACCATCGTGCAGATAAACAGCCTTATCTGCACAACTGTGGTGTGGATAGCCTCATGCTCAGCCATATGGAATGGTCAGACAGACACTTAGGGTGATTTCTGAGTCTGTGGATCAAACAGGATCAGTTATCATTTACTCTATATTTGGATTTTAGTTGGTGGCTGTTCTCACTTACATGGATTCTTGAAGTATGCCGTAGTAAAAATAGGATACAAAAACGCCGATAGCACACACGAAGAATTTCTTTCGACCTTGGCCTGCTACCGCCATGCTCTTTTCTTTGAGGGAATTCCCTTTATTTTCAATCGTCACAGTTGAAATGTCTACTTTTCTTTCGTTTTCGATTTGGTTGGTTGACATAGACGCGACAGAAAACGTGGCATAAAGTGATTGTTTTATCGACGAGTTCACATCCTCATTTTCAACTTTCGGTTTTGTCGCGATTTCCGGGTTGATCGGAGTTAGATAACGTGCGTGATTTTGATTGGTTGATAATCTAAATGAATTTCGAGTCCTCTCGGTCGGAAAATTTCAAAATGGGACAACTCGTTTATATACACGTCAGGTCAATCGATAATCCTTATCCAAGAAACATGCTTGTTATAAGTAGACTTTCCACTAAGGGTCACTAAGTTTATCGATAGAATACAACAACTACACGGCTAAAACACAATCAGGGTGGACATTTCACAAAATACATGTTATACGCCAGTATTTTGCCCTGATGCACTCCTAGAATGATGTTATTGTCATAGCTCAATAGGAAACTTCTCAAGCTTTCCAGTGATATATAATATGTGTGGGTTATTAGTAGAGGAACAGTTTACTGCCTAGTCAAAAGGCTAAAATTTGGCCATTTTTGAGTGTTATAAAGTTTCACTTCAAAATTTCTATTATTTTACAAGACTCCAGCTATTATAATTTCATCTTTAGCCAATAAGTTTATGTCAGAAATTCAAAAGGAATACCTTAACTCTTATCTGAGGTGATTAATACATTGGTACATGCCTTTGCATTAATTCCTAAGAGCTTTTCTTAAAAGTAGCCCTTTGTTATACATTTTGGCTTTTTTAATATCCCAAAATCAGGGGCTTCCAAACTTAAAAAAACTGCAAAATATATAATCACAAATGCCATATTAAGCATAAGATACTTTTTGAATTTCGATGGAAAAGCCCTAATTGAATAGAAAGTGATTATGGAATCTGCCAGATGCAATTTTGTAACATCATGTAAAATGTCGTGTCCGTAGCCCCCTATTTTCAAGCCCCTGTTAAAGTATGTTATCAATGCTTTATATAAACATGACCTTCACTTTCCGTTGCGGGTCCAGGGATTTAACTTTTATAAGAAAAGTTTTGTGGCTAGCTAAATGGTTTCATCAGATATCGCAGTAACTATGCTGTCCGTAGCCCTGTCGTGTCCGTAGCCCCCCATTTTTGTTGTTTGCTTAAAATGATCATTTTAAGCTTATCTCATTTTGTTCGGGTTTTAAAGACACTTTTAAGTGAGGGCCTTTCGGAACCTGAATTTTATGGTGACTTGGTTTACAAATTAAAGAAACTTAAAGGAATAACTGATTTTTCTCTTCAGTTCGGAAAAATCATATCACGTTACAGACGTATAGGTTATAACTTGAATGTTATGCGACAGTCTGCATGCTTAGTTTTTAACCCAATCATGGTTGATAACTATGCTGCCTTCTTTAATTGCACGCCGGTGGGTCGGGCGTCAGACTCTATGATGGCCCCGACTTAAAGCTATTCATTTTAGTTGGTTGGGGCCGGAGCTTCTTGTCTGTTGCTTGGCCCACCGGGGTCCAACTGGTGTTTTTCTTTTGCTCCGGAGTTAGTAGGTTATTCGGCGCCCAGGGATCTCCATCGTCGGGCAGCTTACTCAATCTGTGAGTCCTGGTTTTTGATTCATCAGGATGTTTATCATGATTTATTTGTTTGTTCTTGATGATTCATTGACTAGTTAGAGATTCACCACGAGGACCGAAGAACTAACTAAATGTTGTGAACCACTGCAGAAGCTGAGGGTGAGGTTAGGTACCTGTAAAACCGGTTTAAGCCCGCCAGTAACTTTGTGTTACTGATCGTTCCAAGTCGATACTTCTGTAGTGGTTCTTTTTGTTTTATGTCTTGGTGTTTAAAATTTTTTGTGCTGTTGGCGCCTTATGTATGTTTTCATATTTTTAGTTAAGTTAAGGTAACTGAGTGGCCACCTATTGGGAAAATAGCTGCTCATTCGGCTTACGATATGTTTCATGGTATAAGTACCTGATTGTAAGTTTGGTTTTTTCCCACCTCGGTTTTTGGAGTGGGAATCTTTTTCTGATTGCGCCTTTTCCTGATCTTTGCCTACTTGTACCTTTTTAAACAAACAAGAAAACCATTAAAAGTCATCAATGTACCAGTAGATATGAATATTACAATTTAATACTTATGACAAAACTGTATTAAAACAGATAGGGCTACGGACACGACACATTTTCATATGTGTCCATATGTTGAAAATTTTCAAAGATTTTTCAGATTAAAACTGTTATCTAACACCAAAAAGTGCCCTAAAAGTAAAAATTATCAATACAAGATAAATTGCATTAGCCAAACTGCATGTTATATTTTCAAATATTTAGGCCCGTAGGCCCTAAAGGCATAGGTATGGTGAAATTTTTGAAAGCCTGAAAACAAAATGAAAATTTCTGCATTTTCGCACCTACAAGATGTCTCTGAAAACAAAAATGCCATCTAAATATGCCCCACTGAAAATTCATTTTTTGACAAAAGTGAAACCCAAATGTCCACCCTGATTGTGTTTTAGCCGACATAAAAACACGATTTGAAATCGGATCCAAAATATGACCAGATTTGAAGGAGGACTTTCTATATATAACACTCGAGGTCAAGTCAAGTCAAGTCAAGTCAAATCTATTTAACGTCGTTTTTTTCCCATAACTTGTTAACACAAGCTCCTAGGTGCTTTTCCAAGGAGCTGACCTCCACAACCAACAATTCCAGTCCGTATTCACGCATACAGCACCACTGTCACTATCCAGACTCTGTAAGACGAAGCTTCAGGGCCTGGCTGACGAAGGTAAAATAGAACTGGATAGCCTACCTGCTGAGACTCTGAGCCCTAACCCAGCCATGGAAGAGTTCAGTGTGTCAGTGGAAGGTGTCCTGAAGTTTCCATCAAATCTCAAACCAGGTTAAGCAGCCGGCACGGACAAAATAAAACCCCTTCTACTGCGGAAACTACGTGTGGAGATAGCTGCTATGTTACAAATTATATTTGAGCAGTCTCTGCAATCAGGTAAGCTTCCTGCAGATTAGGCGTAAAATAAAAATAACCTTGTTTCCGCTAACATGCCGAAGACGGGGTAGAGTCGGTAGGTCGGAAAATCTTTTTATTTTTCGTGTATTTTTGTCTTTCTTGAAAATGGGTAAAAAGGTAGAAAAGTGCTAAAATTAATCATAAGGACTCGAAACAAACATGCGATGAAGTTTAAAACCAGTAGGAAGCTAAAGAATGCGAGCTGACCTAGTATTGTTGAAATTATAGCAGTTTTTAAATCATTGTCTGTTTTCCACTTCAAATGTTGAGGGTCGGTCGGCATGAAAATATTTTTATTTTATTTTTATTGGCAATATAAACTGCAGGGTCGGCGCAAAAACTCAGAGTCGGTCGGGTTAGCGGAAACACAGCTATTTTTTGTTTACGCCTTAGTGCCGAGCCTTCGTGACTCCAATTTTTAAGAAAGGGGACAAATCGTCGACTGCAAACTACAGACCGATCTCCCTCACATGCATTCTGTGAACGGTCCTTGAACATATTATAGCTTCCCAGCTGGTTAAACATATGAACTCACATGACCTACTGTACGAGCTTCAACATGGTTTAAGAGAAAATCGGTCATCGGCCCGGAATGCAAATGCAGGCAAACAGACTGTTCTAGTACTGCTGGATTTTTCAAAGGCATTTGATAAAGTCAACCACTCTAAGCTTATTTGGAAGCTCCATCAGTACGGGATCAGAGCACTTGGCTGGATTCGCGCCTTCCTGGGGAATCGATCGCAGTCAGTAATTCTCGAGGGTGAAGAATCAGGGTCGGTCCCAGTTGCATCCGGTGTACCCAAGGGCTATGTCCTGCGTACTATCCTATTTCTTACCTATATAAATGACTTGCCAGAACAGTTGGTATCCCAGGTAAGACTTTTTGCAGACGACACTGCGGTCTATCTCACTATGGATGGTGCGGATAGTGGCCGAGTGCTCAAAAATGACCTTGACACCCTGTGTGGGAGTCCAGGTGGGAGATGGCGCTTAATCCCTGAAAGTGCCAGGTGGTAAGGGTGACAACTTCCAGAAACCCAAATAACTATCTGTTCATCTGTATGGACAAATTCTGGAGGTTGTGACCAGTGCTAGGTACTTGGACATCTCCAGTGTCTTGTCCTGGAACTCACACATAGACAGGATCACTGGAAACGCGAACCGTATTCTCGGATTCATAAGAAGAAACATTCGCACCAAACTGCCCAAGGTGAGAGAGACTGCCTACAACACTGTAGTAAGGCCCCAACTGGAGGTGGAGTATGAAACACCCAGCCAAGCCGAGCCCGAGCTGCCGAGCCAGGAATTTTACCTCCGATTTTTTGCAATAATAAGTGGATATATTGAACAAAATATATTTCTATAGTAAAAGCAGACAAGATTAAATCGATTGTATGAATATTTCTGACATAATTTGCATAAAAACGTTTTCTCCCTTATATTGTGTCCGTTTCGGTCCATTTCTGCCCATTCGTTTTCTCTCTTTACCTGTAAAAATTGGTTTTCGTCAAAAACGGGAAAAAGTCATTTAAATTTGTAAATATATCAATTGTCCTCAATGATTTGTGATGATTATGATGGATTTAACAGGTTTAACATTTAGACTCGGCCAAAAAGGTTCTAATTTGCTCTAAATGAACAAATTGACTGAAAATCGATATTTTTGTCAGCTGGGTCTTTCATACCCCTGTCGGAGGTGAAAATTAAAATAAAAGCATAATTTCCCAGAAATCTAAGAATATTCCATTGCCGAACCTTTTATTTAGTGTATAGGAAATTACCAAAAACATCTTTAGTAAAATCCAAATCTTAACTTTGACAAAAATACGAATTCAAAATATCCAGCTCGGCAGCTCGGGCTCGGCAGCTCGGCTCGGCTGGGGCTTTCATACCCTACCCCAACTGGAGTATGCTTCCTTCATATGGGACCCCTCTTCCAAAAAGAATATACTCCAGATCGAAAAGATACAAAGAAGAGCAGCTCGCTGGACCACAAGTGATTTCAACACTAAGTCGAGTGTTACAGCGATGCTGGAAAAACTTGGGTGGCGATCCCTCCAACAGAGACGCACGTCTCTGTGTGTATAACCGCATCGTCTATGGACTTGTGGCAATACCTATGCCTGAATATATCCAGCCCAACACCCGTGTGTCCAAATATCGCCACTCAATGTCTTTTCGCCAAGTCCGCAGACTACTTATCCCCTGGCAATTGTCCAGTGGAATGCTCTCCCAGAGTGGGTGGTGCGCTTGCCAACCCTTGATGCGTTAAAGGAAGCAGTTGGCAAGATGCACTACTCCAGGCCGTAGATCCTCACATAGTAGATGCTTTTAATTTGTTTTAAGCCTCCTCTCACCTACTTTTAACCTCTCATCTTTGCTCAGCTCACTATCTCATCTGGCACTTTATTTCATTTACTCATCTTTTATTTCAGCACTGACAACGCACACCTGCCTAGAATGCCTGCGGAGGCGAATTACAGTATATAAAGATAGAAAAACTAAAATACATTATATCACTGATTATAACATGCGCATGTCAAAGCAGAGATACAGATATATGTGTCTCTAGTCAAACTGATTTAGCTCTCGGCTATATTTGTTTAGAGGGCCCCAAAGAAGAGTGTTTCTGCTAAATGGTACACGCTCGTTAAGAAAAACTTGCTCGCTGGCTGGCACGCACGCACGCACGCGCACACACACACACACACACACATGTACATACATACATACATACATACATACATACATACATACATACATACATACATACATACAATTCCAGGATTTGCTGTATAAGTTTTCAAAATGAATGCTATCTTTTTAACGTTTTTACATAAAATCGCTGGGATACCCGAGCTGTTAAATTTAATTTTGACATTAAACTGAGTTTATCGTTTCTTTTATGAGTCATCTTTTCGACCTGGCCTCTGATTGTATTACCATCCTCTCCCACTATCTCCTTTGATCTCCTTTGTTTTAAAGCGAGACAGATGTTCCCCAACCGTGTTAGCAAAATATCAGGTTTAGCTCGTAATCACTGCACAGACGGAATGCGTTCAATCCGGTCACAAACCTGTGAGACATCCATCTCTTATTACTATTACTATGATGGGCTCTTTTTCTTTCAATTTCATACGACACAAATTGCATAAATCTATCCCAGGCCTTAGCCGCAAGTCACCTGTAAAACGCAGGTATACATTGGTAATTGTCTCTCAGGTGTCAAAATAGGGCATCGCGTACATCGCAATCTATGGGAAATAATCGAATTTGATATGCACAGGTAATTTTCCAGGTAACGCCCTGGTAACGTCCCTTAGCTGAGTGAGGTTATTTGTCCCAGTTGTACTTCTTGTTCCCGAGCGTACGTAAAGAGTTTCTTCAACAGTTTCAGTCAGCATACTTTTTGTTTCAACCCGAGTTATACAGACCTTGTGTTTACTCTTTGTTTCTAGGTGTGTCCGTGCATGGAGAGTAATTAAGATCTTAAATCTTTACAAACACAACAATGTTACTAGCTCGCACTCGATGTATCTTGTTCCTAAATGTACACAAAGAAACATTTTTACATAGCACCTCGGTACATACAAAATAAAAAAGTAGATCATCATTTATTTATCCTGTGGGCAGACTGTTTCTTTTTAAATTTACAATAAGTGGTTTCTGGATAGATACAATCTTTTACAAATTCACTATAAAATCTGAAGAACCTTTACCAACTCATTACGCAATTTAAGCGGAGTTGCAATAATTATTAAGCACCATCTTCCAATTCCGATTTAAACAACAAATTTTCACTTATAAAAGAAATGCCACAACAAGCAAAAATTACAGCATTTTGCATACTGTTCATAGTAATACTAAATTTAAAAGGCATCTTTTAAATATCATCGATATGGTGGTTTTAGTCATTAGTCCCGTACAACTTTTTTGCTCGTCTTTACGAAAAGGCTGCAAGCTATTTGATTATTTATATATGTTTCCGCTTTTACCACCAAAGTATATCATGCGTTTATAACTTCAGATAGATCGTTAATTAAAATATAGCAAATAATTAGTTAGCAGAACAATGAATTTCCTATTTTTCTGCACGACGCTGTTTATTTGGATATCACATGCGGCAGAAATCAAAGAACTGAATGGATCATGGAAACTGAAAAACTCTACAATGGGTAATCAAATATACATAACTAATTAGTTTTTTTTTTTTTTTAGTTAAAAAAGAGAATCTATACCCCTGATTGTTTGAGGCAGAGCGTTCAACAGTTTCAGCGATGAGCACCTAAAAGACAGCGATGAGCACCTGAAATATTAAATTTGAATAGAATATAGTACGTGCCCTTGTATATGTAGGTATTTATTTTCTGATGGCCTTACATTCAATGAGTGTGTTTCAGAAACAGATTTTAGAACTTTGAAATGTAGTCTGGTGTTTGTAATTGAGAACCATGTGGATTAAAACTGCTCATTGGTCTGTTTTCTTTTGATTGCCAATTCAGTTTTTGAAACATTTCTGAAGATAACATGTCAGTCAACTCTTAATATGATTCTAGCAGCGCGTTTTTTGTTGTATGGATACTCGTTCAATATTGTTTCGAAGCTGAACCCCACGTGACAAAACCCTAATCTATCAAAAGTAAAATATACCCATGGCAAAAACCTTTCCGCAGCTTTCCCAGCTGCTAGAGCATTTTCAATGCTTTACACTGGGAGATTGATCAAAGTCCATTAGTATTTACTCATTATGAAGGACA
This sequence comes from Rugalucina vietnamica, assembly GCA_964017185.1. NCBI lineage: Eukaryota > Metazoa > Mollusca > Bivalvia > Lucinida > Lucinidae > Rugalucina > Rugalucina vietnamica. The sequence goes on from OZ024880.1 coordinate 9,065,542, forward strand.
GTTCACTGTGGGTCATTCAATACATAAAATATTTGATTAGAAGTTTAGAGTCCTTGTGAACAACAATTGCCATGATGGGAGGTTGCCTCCACTTTACGAGACTTCTATCCGACAAGGATATCATGACAATCAAAATGTGCTTGAACCTATTACCATCCCAGTAAGCAACTAATGCTTATATGTTTGGATGGGCAAGCAGTCAGTAAATACATGCTTTGCCTGGATCGAGACACAAGCAGCCCATCTATGAGGGGGGAGGGGTAAATACACAAAATTTAAACTCGGAATTTTAATAGACAATGCCAGTAAAAAGGTGCTCTTTGGGGAAAATTCAATAGTGAAAGCCGATATAGACACAAACTGCAAAGCTGATCAGCGTCTTTGTTTTTGCTACACGGGTAGTACAATTCCTCCACTTCATAAATTAAAACTTCCCTGTCTCTAGTAAAGGGGTCAAGGTACCGAAATCGTATATCGTAGCTCATAAAATCCGAATACGTGATATGTAGTGAATACAGGCATGGGCCCCACACAACAGGAGGTGTGATCAGGTGTTCGCGAAGGGTGAGCATCACCTGCCCATTATAATGCACCCGCCACGTCCATATGACTGATTACAAAGCCGAGAAAATGAATATTTGGTAAGAAACGAATGTCCGGTAATTGAAAGCCGTATTATTTATTGGCAATTGGCATCAGGTCAGTCACAAGTTTAGACGCGGCAACATTGTAGGGATCAACAAGACACAGAACTTTTTAAGAGTTGACTCTAGCCATCTTCTATGATTGTACAGCCCGGTTTGTGCCAGACCTGGTCGGAAATGACATTGTTGGTTTTCTCAAGCGAAGGCTCATATACAGTATTACCTCTTTCAGCAACTGGTATTCCAGCCAAAGTACCCGGTGGTGTTCACACAGCTCTGATGGACAATGGTATCATTGCGGACCCTTTCTACAGGACGAACGACAAGTTATACCTCTGGGTCGGGAGAACAGATTGGACATACTACAGAACATTTGATGGTATCACGTCTGTTTTCCTTAAGGATAATGTAATGAAAGTATTAAATTGGTTATGCTTCTAATATATAATTATACATTATTTTTAGCTCACGAAGTGAGCTAGTAGGATGAGTCAAGCCAGCACCCGTCCCTGTGCTTGCTTGCATTTGCACTTTCTATTGTGAATATACCTGAGATTAGGTGGCCCAAATTACCCAAGTCGTTGATATACTAGTAAGTGTTGGCGTTTGACGACAGTACAACGGGTAACTATTCTTGGTCAGAAAGATACAATAAACAAACTGGAAAATATAGGCCTAGGAAAGGAAGTCTTCTTTGTTGTAATGAAATCTTGTCACTTTTTTGCCAAAATTGCAACACTTTTTGTAATTAAAGAAGCATTTTGGCCCCGATTCATATGATGTGTTTGCTTTAGTTTCAGAAGCATTGTTGCAAAAGCAGGAGATATTGTTGGTATGTGAGGGTTTAGATACCGTGTCCACTGTTTACATAAACGATAAAGAGGTTGGAAAATCCGTCAACATGTTTGTGCGGTACATCTTTGATGTGAAGCATGCATTAAAGGTAAGAGTATCAATAATAAAAGTGTGAACACCACTAACTGCGCCTTCATGCGAAATCCTCGTGTCCTCGTATCTTGAAGTTGATCCGATACCGCATCTATCTACTGTTGTACATTAAGATTCCAAATTATATTGTGGACATTTTGCTATTGATTATAGAAGAAACGGATGATAGAAACTGTGACTTGAATGTATACGTTTGTCTTAAATACCTTCAGTAACGGTCAGCTTAATGTCTTATAACACTCCCTCTCATTTTGCTATAGGTCGGTGAAAACACGATAAGAGTGGACTTCACATCAGCGGTGAAATACGCTAAACAACAGAGCGAGAGCCTTCCATATCAAATTCCCCCAGATTGTCCTCCGGCAGTGTTCCAGGGAGAGTGTCACGGCAATAAAGTCAGGAAGATGCAGTGCGCGTTTAGCTGGGATTGGGGACCGGCATTTGTGACACAGGGAATATGGTAAATGTTTTTTTTTTTTTAATTCTTTTTGTGAACATTCGACTGAAACGCGAAATTCAGTACAAAGTCCGCGAGTCACCAAATATTCACGGTTGTGAATATATGACCAGCAATATTAACAAATTGTAACTGTGGCAGGGAAAGTGTACAGTGCGGGCAATATTGATTGTCCTTTTTAAACTTTTCTCGGAAATGGGCCCTTTACGCGAAACTACATGTACATGTCTGTAATGCCAGCGTGAAATTGCGTGGAATAGAAGATTTTTTCCATCACTTGTATAGGTTATGGTTTCCAGACAATCTTTTCCGTCATTCGTATGTCGGACGGTAAACTATCACTGAATACAAAAATGAATATTAAACAAATTTCCTTTAACAGCAGTGATGCCATAAATGGGAAAGGAAACGTAAAACTTAGAAATGATGATAAAATGACAGCAAAAGTCAAGAATATCCACCCTACGTAATACATAAATATTTGTTAAAATATTACAGGAAAGACATCTACATTCAAGCCTTCGACAGTGCCGTGGTTCGATATGTTACAGCTGAGACAACAAAAGGTACATGTAATCACATTTATTTAAGTGAATAGCATTCATTTGATACAAAATTATATTTTCACGAAATGCGGTTTATGTCCTAGGGCATGGATTGTTTTATAATATATATAAAGTAGGAGATGACACCGGAAAGAAATGGTAAAACCTGTATTTCAGAATATGTCAGAATGTACTACACTTCGTCCTTTTTCTTCATAGGTTGAATTTAGTTCGGATAAACATTTTACACCAACTGAAAATATAATTGGCTACACTTCCAGGTCTTACGCGAGTTCATTGTATCAATATATACTGACGTCAATAAAAAAACGCCTCATCGAAAATTGTGCATAACTTGGCCAATAGATATACAATATGAACGAAATTTGCATTTTTCTTATTTTTACGTTCTCTCTCATGGTATAGCATAAACCGAATTTGGTTAAGTTGCGCACTTTTCTCAAACTTGCGTGGGTGCACCATTTTTAGAAATGCACGCTGACGTCATTATACAGACGTTTTTGACGTGAAAATTCTTGCAAGCCTTGCAAAGTCGTTTTACAAACTTAAGAACATCACAATTCTGAAACGAATCATTACTGGACTGCGTGAAGTTGAAATAATGAAAATAACATAGGGACTTTCCACAAGAAAAGAAACAGACGGAACGAAAAAATGATACTGTTCGGTTTCTGGCGTTCGAAGCGACTCCATAGTATAGGATCATCTTTCGCTTCGGCATAAGATTCCCTCTGTCGATTTTTGTTACCCTAGCTCTTTCGCCAACGCTTTTGTAGCAAAATCTTTTTGACGTCGACGTCTCTTATGCTAACGAATTCTAATGATGAAACATTTCAGAAACGATGCCATTATATTCGGATGCATACCTTGAATTAATTTTCATAACGTAGTCGCATTATTTTAAATGAATAGACAAGAATGGAGCAATGGTATTCTGACGCTCACTTCCATAGACGTCAAATACACGTTATCCGTAAGGGCGTTGGTTTCACGCTGAAAAGCAGGAGAAGTAACAATAGAAACTATTCTTTGCCAAAAGTCATGTCACGATAGTCTTTGAAACATTTCGACCAGTTTGACGGCGATTACAATTTAGGCACTGATCGTTAGCTGCAGTGACGTCAATAACGCTAAAGAACGAAATTCGTTTTTTTTAATGTGTTTTAACAACATATGGTTTTTTATGTATGGATTTCCCACTCTATGGCTTATCTTTTAGTAATCGAAAGAAGCGATGCCTGACAGACCGGTTCATGACCAGAATAGGGATTTTGCGAGGGGTGTATGTTTTCGACAGCATGTCATTTTTAAGCAGCTGTCTGAATAATCACATTCCAGCATTTCCGAATGCGTAAAAGGTTAGCAAAAGATATGGCTAATATTTAAAATAATTAAAGTTGTTGATCTTTGCAGTATGACGTGTCAAAGTTGTCTGAGGCGTTTTTTTGTTGACGTCAGTAAACCAGCCACAAATATAGAGACTGGTTGAACCATAGCTGATCATAATAGTTCGAGTAATGAAGTAGTTTAGTTTTTTCAGATCCAAATGGTTTGTGGCTGTTGAAGTTTGAGGTTTTCCTAGTTTGGAGCCCAGGGGCATACACTGGTACTCTGCTTTACAGACTCGGGGACACAGGGATCGCAGGAACCAAAAAGATAGCAATGTCTGGAATAAGGAGAGAGGAGACATACGCAATATATCTAACTATTCCACAGGTATTGTATTATGCGAACTCTTCAGTAAGTTTTAGCTAAACTTTTAACATTTGTGCACTTGTTGGGCACACGAAGTACAAAACACAGGTAAAGAAATAGAGGGATATATGCACTTAGGTTGCGACCCATTAAAACAAAAAATGACAGCTATCATTCTGGCCACACTATACATGTACATGTAATTGAGACGCTTTTAACATTGATACTATGTTAATGAAATAATTTCTGTTTGCATTGATGTGCATTAATAATGAATTTTGCTTTATTATGCATTATATTAACAAGTAAGTAAGTAAATAAGTAAGTAAGTAAGTAAGTAAGTGAGTAAGTTAGTATGTAAGTAAATTAGTAACGGTGTACCTTATCTACCGATTGTAACCCAATTGTTGGAGATAGATTGAGGATACTTCAAAGGACTTTTGAACGTTACCAGATTTTAAATATCAAAATCAAATTTTAAATATAATTCATATATTGCTTTTTTGCAGGATGTGGCAATAGACACTTGGTGGCCAAATGGATACGGAAAACAAACGTTGTATCCTCTAGAGGTGAAATTTCAAAGCTCAAATACACAAGAAACATCAACAAAAGTGATCAGAGTAGGATTTAGGACTGTAGAGTTAGTACAGGATTTAGTGTCTGACAAAGAATCACATGGTAAGTCGTAACTCAGCATGGGTGATACTACACGTAAGTTCAGTATTCGTGACTCTATTGGGCCATTTTCAATCGCTAGGTAATACGCATTCCAAATATGATAACGCGATAAACCGGACCGCTGTGCTGACATGTTGTCTAATTAGTTACTGAAAAAATGATACCGAGACCTTTTGAAAAAAAAATTGTTGGTTTATGGATTTCCACGACACCTTTCTGTTACAAACACTGAACAACGCAATGCGACCTATAGCACCCTCTTTATCGACAGAGCTCTCTGAGCTACATGCATATGATAAAGAGGACAAAAACTGGGGTTATAAACTACCCACTGTCTCTGATTTCAGGAAGAACATTTTACTTTCGAATCAATGGTCAGCCGATATTCCTCAAGGGATCCAACTGGATTCCTGCTGACAGCTTTCTGGAACGAGTGACCAGGGAAAGACTATACAGCTACCTCAAATCAGCTGCTGATGCTCATATGAACACACTGAGAATTTGGGGTGGTGGGGTATGTAATAAAGGCTATATATTAAGAGTTTTTTTTGGGACGAATATACAGAAATATTTTGTTCCGAGTTCAATGTTTGCATGAGAGCGGCCACCTAGTAATGGCTCTGAGAATAATATTATCCGTTCTTACAATTCGTATCATGAATTTTGAATGTCACAGAAACGCGAACAAGAGGTTTTGTTTTCTTTAACCGTTTGCATTTTTATATACCCTATTTTTTGTAATAGTAACGCATTAAATATGGCAAGCAAATTGTCATAGCTTCTGAGATACATTATCAACTTTAACATTGATTTCACACACTTCAAGAAAGTTTGAAAGTTTAAAATTTGGTCAAGCTTCAAGTATTGGTACTGCTGTGCCATTACTTATGATGTACTAAACTTATGAAACGGACCTGTACATTGTCCATTTACTTTAAAAAGTATATTTTGATATTTTAAGATGATATCACCAACATAATTGCATAAAGATGAAATATAAATTTATATACAGTCACATATATACACCAAACCAATACTCAAAAATGTACCATATTTCAGATATATGAGTTTGACGAATTCTACGAAATCGCCGATGAGCTGGGAATATTGATCTGGCAGGACTTTATGTTCGCATGCGCATTATATCCAGCCACTGGGGCTTTTCTACAAACCGTGTCAGATGAAATAACACACCAGGTCAAATTTTGAACATCTTAAGATGTTTTAGTAATTGTCTTCTGGCAAATAACCTTTAAAACCTAATGGAGTTTTCTTTACCGATGACAGACTACATATATTGATTTTATGTAAACAACAAAGCGTATTACTAAACTGTCTTTTCAATTATATAAGGTTGAGGAAGGCAGAAAATGTGTGATGCTTTATAAGCAAGCCCCCAGCCCCTCCTAACTAGATTCAAGTTTGTCTATACTGAATATATCATACATCATTTTATCATTTTGTTACTTCATATACAGCGAACCAAGAGTTTTCGATATCCACCCCTTAACCGGTAATTCGATAACTTTATCAAATTGTTGAGATAACTGTTTGTTACTCTATGAAGGAATCAATCCATATAATTAATCCAAATGAGAATGGTTGATTCTTCTTCTGAAGCAAGTAATATTTGCTGTCTAATCATGAGAAAAATCGTGAAGATATTTGTTCACTACGAAAACATGTCCACACAATATACATAGATTTTTTTCAGCTGTAAAAGAATGAAAATTTGAAAATGAAAATTTCGATTTTTTTAAATATATTTGCACAAAATTTGGAGTAAAAATAAGAAACATAGGTATACCAGTTTTACTATATAAAGGTGGGGTTTAAGGGGGTATACATTTCACATGTTTTCCTGATGTTATGTAAACCGCATAAATTACGTGGTCGAAATCCACGGATGTAGAGTTCCTCACAAAGTTTATGATTTATGTCATCCATTTTCTGCACCATAGGTTCGCCGCCTTAAGCACCATCCATCCCTTCTGGCCTACAGTGGAAACAACGAAAACGAAGTGGGCATCAAAGGCTGGTGAGAACAATTTAAGCTGCGTCTTATTGTTGTTTTTGTATGTCGATTATATTTTTCCATGTACATCTTTTGTTTTTGGACATCGAAGACCATATCAAGTTAAGACCGAGTTAACTTTTACTGACTTAAGTAACTATTACGTTGTTGTTGTCCAAGCACATACATGTATCTATATCTACAGAAGTCTTGGGCCGTAGGCAAACAGTTTAGTCCCTCATTTGACGCTGCATAACGCGGACGAGGCGTCAAGTCAGGGGTTATTCTGTTTGCTTTCAAATATTTTATGGAGCAATGAAATAAAAATATAAAATCACTTCTAATGCACGTAAAAAGAAATAAAATATAAAGGTTTGATCCTTTGGAAGCTGTAAAAACATTCAAAGGGAGATAGTATGGACTATATTGCGCAATTTCGGGTAATGAACCCTCGTCAGTAGCCCTTTTCAAACCGGCAACGAACGCCAGACTATAATTGTGCTGCAATTTCGAGAATTTACACGAGGAGTCTATATCAAAGACATATTCCTAAATTGGGTCAAATAATTAAAAAAAATGCTTAGAAGTATGTTTCTAAACGTGAGTGCTGTGAACACTCTGAATATCTTTACTGATCTCAAAGGACCGAAATAAAAATATAATCTGCACTATGGATGATGTACGGGGAGACTTTTTACGGTCGCCACACGGCACAACACCAGCTGCAGAAAGTAGACATATCTAAATGATAATTGTGGGAAAAGCAATTCATCACAAATGACCTATTTTGTCTAGGTGGCCACACGCCCACAGAGACCAAAGATACAACACAGACTATAGGAAATTATACATAGATGTAATTTATGGAATCCTGAAAGAAGAAGATCCCGGCAGACCCTATATGTCTTCCAGCCCCAGTAACGGCGTTCAAACAGAAAAGGAGGGATGGATATCTCGAGACAACCCTTCCAGTTCTAAATATGGCGACAGTAAGTTAATTGAGATTCTTTCTTGTGCTCTTTATTTATTTCACTCATTACATTTTGGGGACTTTAGAAGGTATATCAGAAGGCAAAGGTGCCCAATGAACAGAAAGTGGTGCAATCAGAAATAAAGTAATACGTGGGTGAATGAGATTGTAAAATGAATAGAGATTGTTGCTTTAGAAAGGTACAAGCAGGCAAAGATCAGGAAAAGGCGCAATCAGAAAAAGATTCCCACTCCAAAACCGAGGCGGGAAAAAAAACCAAACCAACAATCAGGTACTTATACCATGAAAACATTTCGTAAGCCGAATGAGCAGCTATTTTCTCAATAGGTGGCCACTCAGTTACCTTAACTTAACTAAAAATATGAAAACATACATAAGGCGCCAACAGCACAAAAATATTTTAAACACCAAGACATAAAACAAAAAGAACCACCACAGAAGTATCGACTTGGAACGATCAGTAACACAAAGTTACTGGCGGGTTTAAATCGATTTTACATGGCAATAACCTCACCCTCATCTTCTGGTCCAACACCAGTAAAAAATCTCCCATAGGCCGCCATGCAAATTCCCTCACTTTGTGACACTCCCAGCTAGTACCCAACATTGCACGACCAAAAGGTCTTCTCAAACTTGATAGCCCAGCCACACCCCTATCCAAAGGTGCCACTACCGAGGGGGGCTGACCATCTCGATTTTCCGGTATTCCGTTTTGCAATATACCTATGGGTGGATTTTACACTCTAGAATGGTCCGCATTTTAGAGGGGGTAGTGTACAAACAGAAGCCTCCGATGAGATATAGTCCGTTTTGGCATGGGGGTTTGTGCACTAACATGTCGTATTATGGCGATACTTTGTAGTAAATGCGAGATCTTACACAGAATGTAGGAAATGTTCTCACTATTCAGCATCAAATATGTGTGGATGAAATTTTTTAATGCACTATTTTCGTGGGGTACGGCGGAGTGATATTTTTTACCGGTGTTCCACCTTGAGGGAAATTTGTTTTTATCGCGAACAAGAAAATTTCTTTGTGATACACTCTCCCCCAAAATACAAGATGCTTGATAAGTGTTTTGTTGAGAAAGAACACAAAATGAGGGTACACGGAGTCTTTCAATTCTAGGCACCCCCCATTAAAAGCAGGCTATTTTGACCAAAAATCTAAATATGGTGGTCATACATAATGCCCATCAAATGTTTAAAACAACCAAACCTAAGCATTAAAATGCTACAGAATTAATGTCAAGGTATTAGTGTACCATATTTGACCTTCAAATGACCTTGACCTTTGACCTCTGAACTGTGACCTTGACCCAAAATAGCTACACGAGTAAAAATTTACAACCTAGATTTTGAGCAAAAATGATCTATTTGTAATTTTTGTGTCCTTGACCTTTGACCTTGGGTGACCTTGACCTTTGGCCTTCACTGTGACCTTGCGCAAAGCAAGTACAAAGATTTTCCACAGTTGTTGCTTATGTCACAATGTCTTCTAGGTGCTGAGTGATAACAAAAACACTAGAAGAGGGGACCGAAATGACCATCTGAATTACGCTATTTTTCGGCCAAAACATGTCAAAAATATGTTCATTTGAGCCAAAAGTTGTCTTAAACGATAGCAAACAGCGTAATTCAACAATATAACATGGTTTAGACCAGTTTTGAATCTAAATCTGGGCTAAAATCTCATTTGAAAGCGAATTTTAATGGGTTTTATTTTTTTTCAAATTTTCAAAAATTTAAATTTCAGTTTAATTTTTCAAAAACTGATAAAAGTTTGAAATTTTTGTCAAAATCTAAGTTTGAGCCAGATACGAAGAGTATACCACAAAGTAACGACTGACTATGCCAAAAGTAAAAATTTCGGCTTCTGCAGTGGCTCAGATATACCGTTTTTTAATTTTTTTATTACTGATCGTTCCAAGACGATACTTCTGTAGTGGTTCTAATCGTTTTATGTTTTGGCGTTGAAGTTTTGTGCTGTTTGCACCTTATGTGCGTTTTCATATTTTAGTTAAGTTTGGGTAACTGAGTAGCCGCCTATTGGAAAATAGCTGCACACTCAGCTTACGATATGTTTGCTCAGTAAAAGTACCTTAGTATTAATTTAGTTTTTTCCCACCTTGGTTTTGTGGGAATTTCTTTCTGATTGCGCCATTTCCTGACCACTGCCTACTTTTACTTTTATTGCAACATTTATCAATGTAGTTGGGTTGGGCCACGTGTTCTCAAAACGTACGCAGCGCCTTTCCCCATCTAGACTAAAATATATAGACTGTTCGATTGGTTCAAATCTAAACATACCTTTCTGCTAATTTAAAAGAAGCTGAACTTGAAACGCTAGGTTTTGGCAATTTGCAGGTTGAAAACTTCCATTTCTAAATATATTCATTCAAGTGGAATGCCTTTTTAAAAAAATATATGTTTACCAATATTCCATTATATTATCATTGGCGTACTGTCCATTCATATTTTGTCTTTTGAAAATACATTTTCGTAGATTTTATCATACAACCGGTAATATCGTGTTTTTGTAATGGCTATAACTCAGAAGGTAAATGACTATCCAAATTCTTACCATGAAAATTCGAATCTATTGTGCAAGTGTTATAAGTCGTGTTTGAAGCGATATTGCCCATGTAATTTTAATATATTTTTTCCAGTTCACGACTATAACTATCAAAGAGCATTCTATAAAGACGAGGTATATAGAACCCCACGAATGTCCTCTGAGTATGGTCTCCAATCATATCCAAGCTTGGAGACTCTGTCGCCAGTGTATGAAAAAGAGGACTTGTTTTACGAAGCTTCCCTAAATAATCATCGTCAGCGTCACGGGAACGGTAAGTACTAGCTAGAATGAGTTTCCATCAGGGACAATTTGTTCGAAATTGACGACATCATTAGTTGACGATTCGTTAAAATTTCAAACATAAATATTACAAATACACGGGTATTTTTGTTGACAAAAAGAGAGATTCCTTTGCAATGCAAATCATTAATTTGATATGCAAAGAATTCTCGCCTCTAATCAACAAAAATTATAGTGTACATGTATTTGCTTTTGTAGTGGGTATTTACTTAACGAGTTGATGCCTTAACGATGACGTTAAGCTAACGACATTCCTCAGTTTTAATCTTTATTAATATTCATGATTTTAGCAACGTTAGACTGAGTATTATTTATAAACTAATATCTGTATCGTAAGAAGTATTCATGATTCTAGCAAACTAATATTCGTTTCCGTGCATAACTTAAATGGTCCGTGACATCGAGATAGTAGCAATCATGTAAGCTTTTGTTTAGTCAATAAGGTTTCTGAGGTATCTTGGAAATAATGTCACGCGTAGTCATTTGTAGGAATAATTAAAATTTATTTTGCTAACATTGCAGGAAACGGCGAATTGCGTAATCAGATAAACATGTACTTAAATCCTCCGAACTCGACAGACAAATATCAACGTTTTTTGGATATTATCTATTGCACACAGGTAACGTTACATTGGCATTATTTCACGCTAAGAAAACTTACCCATGCATTACATAGAGATTTTTTCAGCTGTACTGAAAAATTAAACTTTTTTACGTAGACAAAGTTTGATAGTTTTAATATTTAGCTCAAAACATAGATTGTGTGCTCACTTTAGAATCACCTCAGCGAGGCGGTTCTAATGAGTACCCACAATCTTTTTTTTTTTTTTTTTTTTTTTTATTCAGTTTAACGTCCCTTTCAAGATTATTTCAGTTCATATGAGACGGGCCAATCAGTAGGTGGGGCGAAAACGGGAGAACCCCGAGAAAAACCACCTGGCACACCCGCAAGCAGAACTTGGCTTGTCTCACATGTGGCCAGAGCGGGGCTCGAACCCACACCAGTCACAGCGGTGAGATGATCGAATGGTTAAGAGCGGTAATGAAATATCAGCGTTCTTAACCACTCGGCCACGGGGGCCGCCACAATCTATGTTTTGAATCAAAACAAGAAAAATAGGTTTATCCATGTTAACCCCAGTGTTACGTTATAAAAGTGGGGTTTGAAGGGTATCCATTTCACGGACATGTTTTCCTGATGAGAGTACCACTTTCTGTTTTTAATAAATGTTCAGATTTGTAAAAATATCTGTAATCGTCTATTACCATAGTCTTTCCATTACCTGCTATACCAGTTAGAATGCGACCCTACTGTGTGCTGTGTAAACCAGACCCAATATTGTTGTATATCCTTGAACGTTAGGTACCCTACCCAAAATGTATGTGTAGAATTCAAAATAAACTACAACTGTGTGGTAGACAAATCTATTGAACAAATCTTTACTATTAGATTTTAAAATGTTGTTCCACGCAGCATGGTATTATCAACCATTTTTTATCATTTTCCCTGTTTAGATTGACCAAGCAATAGGGATGCGCACAGAGACGGAGCACTATCGTCGCTGGCAAAGCAAAATCAACGCGAGAGGAGAGGGAAACACCATGGGAGCATTATACTGGATGTTGAACGATATATGGCAAGGGCCCACATGGTCTTCATTAGGTGCTAACGTTTGTAAATACCAGCCATATACAAGTTGGTCAATATACAATTTGCAATATTGTCTTTCTTCAAACCATTATTGGCCATATTAAATGGCATGGCTTGTCAATTATGTTTATCGTTTGTTTTTTTTGTTTTTGTTTTTTTTTTTTTGTTTTTGTTTTTTGTTTTTTTTTTTTTTTTTTTTTTTTGTTTTGTTTTTTGTTGTTGTTTTTTGTGTATTTTTTATTACATGTATATTATTTTGTTTGTTTCTTTTTAGAGTGAGTATTATTTCACGGAAGTCAAGAGATAGCAATTCATAATTAAGAAACCAATATCTGGTTTAGTGCGACAGCTAACAATCATTTTCTCCACTGAGTTGAATTTGTAAGGGTGTATTTTGAATACCTTGTTTGCACGAAATGTAACAGCGGTTGGTGCTAATGTTATAGCATACTCCAAACGTAAAAAAAAATGATACTAAAATTCAGAAACTTCACGTGTGATGATATTAGATGACTCAAACTTGACCATTAAAACAAAACCTAATCGTTCGTTCCTTTTCATTATTTGTCAGTTACCATGTTAACCATGTTTTTGTAAATTTCAGAATATGGCGGGAAATGGAAAATGCTTCACTACTATGCACGTCATTTCTTTGCCCCATTTCTGATATCACCATATATAACAGACAATTCGCTTTACGTTTATATTGTGGTGGACGAGATACCATCATACGAATATAGAAACAAGGAGAAGAATACGTTGGAACTACGCCCAGTAAAGGCCAAGCGACCCAAGCGATCAGCCTCTATGGCGGAAATAGTGTAAGCGGCTGCCATTAAGAGACAATGTATTAAAGCAACATGAATGAGACCTCATATATAGATACAACTCTTTATTTATGATCAATTATGCCGGAATCCTTAATTATTTTGCATATGTAAGGAACAAGTATCTAACAGTAAGGTATTGTCACTGTTGCACGAATAATTAACATTCTATGAATTCATCGAGAGCATACCATTTACTACTGTTTAATCGTCTTAACTTTGACATCGGTCATGAAGATTTCAAAATTCACAGAGATACTTTTCAATTCCAGGCCTGATCCAGCCTACTCTTCCAGTAGGTGCAAATATGGAAAGAAATGTTATATCTGGTATATTCTGACAGTGTGTTGTCTGTGCCTTATAGCGTAAGAAAAATGCTTCTTTCTATTCACTGACAGACAAATATGACAACTAACTTTCTTAGAATATAAATTGTAAATACATGTAATAGTCATCATTGCTAATTTTGTTTGATTCTGGTCAAGCAAAACACTCATATGAGATGCCCAGTCAGTGTTACCATTTTGACACAGCATACCCCGTAATTGCTACGGTACAAATATCTCATTGCTTAGAATAAAACGCACATTAGTTTCACTCCCAAAGCAGTGAAATAAAACCATGTTTTCCCAAAGTGGCGTGTTGAATCTCTTGCATCCATATCAAATAGTATTAATGCCCTTTTCAGGAATCAGTTTTATCAAACACTTTCCATGAGACGTCACTGGAGAAAAATGTGGCAATATACACTTGTCTGTCTAATGTTGATAATGGGAATGGCTACATTGCACATGTTGTAAGTGATCCTCTGCTAATAAGACGTTTAAGGTACCTACAAAACTGATATTTCAGCCCAATTTGAGCAAATTTTGAGATAACTGCCGTTGGAAATTAATCGTGCTTGTAGGGTCATTCTTGGCCAGAATTTTACAGTGATTTGCTCATATAGAAAAAAAAGTTCAAAGTAAGATATAACCAAGAAATTGCCCCAACAGACCAAACTATTTACTGTATAATAGGCAAGATACAACCTGAAATTATTAAACGAAGTGCAAGCTATGGCCGAAAAATTAAAACGTTTTACAATGGAATGAAATAAGCGACATAAATTCAAGATAGAATATATGCGTGGCGTTTTTGCTTTTGTTCAGTATATGTAACAATTTGCAATTGCTTGTTCGTATTACAGATCACTTCCAGAACGCCAACGATCGGCAGCTACTATAAGGCACCAAATGACAAAAGAACAACACAGCTTTGATTTAACCGGGACTCTTTCAATTCAGATTCACTCATGGGATAGTTTACAAGCGAAGTTCTCGTTACAAATACCATTTGAGGTATGTTCATTTTGTCTATTTCATAATAAAACTACTCCGCATAATAAAACTACTACTACTCTTTCATAATAAAACTATTTGCTATTACTGCAGCTGGTGTTGTGCCGTGTGGCGGCCCTAAAAAGTCTCCCCGTACATCATCCATAGTGCAGATTATATTTTTATACCCCCGGCATATACGAAGTATATAGGGGGTATATAGTTTTTGAATTTTCTGTGAAGATGTTTGTGTGCGTGTGTGTGTGTGTGTGTGTAAACTTTTTTTTCTGTCAAAGATTTCTCTGGAACTGCTTGACATAGGATTATGAAATTTGGTACAAACATTGGGTATGGTAGGTTGTATTGTGTAAGAAAGAATCAGCCATCTCCTGCTTATCAGTCCCTTTATTTGTCCATTTTTCTTTCTCTCTGATTGAAAATTCTGTCACAGATTTCTCAGCTCCTATTTATGCCAGCTTCTTCAAAGTTTGTATACATCTAGACAATGCCCAAGTGTATTGTGTAAGAGAAAATCAGATGGCCAGAATTTGTTTTTCCATTCTTTTTCCACTTTGTAGTTTTACCATCTGTCACTCCTGTATACTGAATAGGAAATTTCTGTCAAACATTTCTCAGGAACTGCTCGACATAGGATTATGAAATTTCGTACAAGCATTGGGTATGGTAAGTTGTATTGTGTAAGAAAGAATCGGCCATCTCCTGCTTATCAGTCCCTTTATTTGTCCATTTTTCTTTCTCTCTTATTGAAATTTCTGTCACATATTTCTCAGCTCCTATTTATGCCAGCTTCTTCAAAGTTTGTATACATCTAGACAATGCCCAAGAGTATTGTGTAAGAGAAAATCAGATGGCCAGAATTTGTTTTTCCATTCTTTTTCCACTTTGTAGTTTTACCATCTGTCACTCCTGTATACTGAATAGGAAATTTCTGTCAAACATTTCTCAGGAACTGCTCGACATAGGATTATGAAATTTAGTACAAGCATTGGGTATGGTAAGTTGTATTGTGTAAGAAAGAATCGGCCATCTCCTGCTTATCAGTCCCTTTATTTGTCCATTTTTAGCTCACCTGAGCCGTCAGGCTCACAAGGTGAGCTTATAGTATACCCATGCTCTGTCGTCCATCCGTCCGTCGTCCGTCCGTCCGTCGTCCACCATTTTCAAAGATCTTCTTCTCTGAAACAGCTTGGCCAATCAAAGCCAAATTTTACATGAAGCATCTATGGGAAGGGGGAACCAATGTGTATATAAATAATCCAGGTCACATGACCAAGATGGCCGCCATGCCCATATATGGTAAAAACCCTTCAAAAATCTTCTTCTCCGGAACCACTGGACCGATTTCAACCAAACTTGGCATGAAGCATCGATGACTCAAGTACTACAATGTATATATAAATCATGACCTTGCGGTGACCTTGACCTATTTTACGGCAAGGTCAACATAGGTCGCCTTTGCATTTGAATGGGAAAAATTGTTAAATTGTCATTTAAAGGAAAAATCTTGCAGAAAATGAGCAGTAGGACTGAATATTAATGATTCTGAAAAAAATTGGGCACCAGGGGCTCATCCGCCCCCACCCCGGGGCAATATACATGTATATCTCCATAATATTCAAACATCTTCTCCTCTGAAACCGCTTGGCCAATCAAAGCCAAATTTTATATGAAGCATCTATAGGAAGGGGGAACCAATGTGTATATAAATTATCCAGGTCACATGACCAAGATGGCCGCCATGCCCATATATGGTAAAAACCTTATAAAAATCTTCTTCTCCAGAACCCAAAGGCCTAGGATCTTGAAACTTGGCATGTAGCACTAGTGACTCAAGGTCCACAATGTGTATATAAATAATGACCTTAGGATGACCTTGACCTATTTTACGGCAAGGTCAACATAGGTCGCCAATGCATTTGAATGGGGAAAACTTTTGAAATGTCATTTAAAGTGAAAGTCTTGCAGGAAATACACAGTAGGACTGAATATTAATGATTCTGAAAAAGATTGGTCCCCAGGAGCTCATATGCCCCCACCCTGGGGCAGTATGCATGTATATTTCCAAAATATTCAAACATCTTCTCCTCTGAAACCACTTGGCCGATCAAAGCCAAATTTTTATGTGAAGCATCTATAGGATGGGGTAACCAATGTGTATATAAATAATCCAGGTCACATGACCAAGATGGCCGCCATGCCCATATATGGTAAAAACCCTTCAAAAATCTTCTTCTCCGGAACCGGTGGACCGATATCAAAGAAACTTGGCATGAAGCATGGATGGCTAAAATACTACAATAAGTATATAAATCATGACCCTGTGGAGACCTTGACCTATTTGACAACAAGGTCAACATAGGTTGCCAATGCATTAGAATGGGGAAAACTGTTAACATGTCATTTGAAGGGGATAAATAAAATAGAAATTGGCAAATGGACAGAATATTGATTATTCTGAAAACAAATGGCCCAAGGGCTTCATCTGCCCCTGCACTGGGGCTAAATACCATAATATTCAAACATGTTTATTTGCATATGTAGCAGATCTCAGGTGAGCGTTTACAGGACCATTGGTCCTCTGGTTCTTTCTCTCTTATTGAAATTTCTGTCACATATTTCTCAGCTTCTATTTATGCCAGCTTCTTCAAAGTTTGTATACATCTAGACAATGCCCAAGTGTATTGTGTAAGAGAAAATCAGATGGCCAGAATTTGTTTTTCCATTCTTTTTCCACTTTGTAGTTTTACCATCTGTCACTCCTGTATACTGAATAGGAAATTTCTGTCAAACATTTCTCAGGAACTGCTCGACATAGGATTATGAAATTTGGTACAAGCATTGGGTATGGTAAGTTGTATTGTGTAAGAAAGAATCAGCCATCTCCTGCTTATCAGTCCCTTTATTCGTCCATTTTCATTTCTCTCTGATTAAAAATTCTGTCACAGATTTTTCAGCTCCTATTTATGCTAGCTTCTTCAAAGTTTGTATACATCTAGACAATGCCCAAGTGTATTGTGTAAGAGAAAATCAGATGGCCAGTTTTTATTTTTCCATTCTTTTTCCACTTCGTAGATTTTTCCATCTGTCACTCCTGTATTCTGAATATGGAAATTTCTGTCAAAAATTTCTCAGGAACTGCTCAACTTTGGGAGGTGACATTCAGTACAAACATTGGAAATGATAAGTTGTATTGTGTTAAAAATAATCAGCAATCTCCTTCATTAGCCCCTTTATTTATCCAGTTTTCTTTCTAACTGATTGTGTGAACTTTGTTTTTATGATTTTCTTAAGTTTTAAACAAATCTACAACAGAAGTACCTTGATTTTCTATCTTTGTAGAAGCGTACAGTACACCTAGGTATTCATTAGATGTAATCTGCTTTTTGTATCAAAGTGGTATGACTTCTGATGGCTACCGCCGGGGGTATGTGAGCTTTGCTCACTTTTGCTATATTTCTTTTGATCCTTTGGGATCAGTGAATATACTTAGAGTATTTCAAATATATTGTACGTTAAGGATCATCTTCTTAACAGTATTTTGATTATTTGGCCTCTTTGGGAATATGAGTCTTTGATTTAGACTACACAGATGTAAATAATTGAAATTGCAGCAAAAATATCTGGCATTCGATGCCAGTTTTTAAAGGGACACTGACGAAGATTCATTACCCGAAATATGGCCCCAACTTCTCGCTTTGAATGTTTTACTGCTTCCAAAGGATCTAACAATTATTTTTATTTCCTTCCAACGCCATGACAACTCCGTTAGTTTTACTTTTAACCTTTCCTTCAAGATGTACACTATTTAAGTAAAATACAGTACATCATCTGACCGACGTCAAACAGTTGAAAAAACAGTGTAAAAATAGAATATTCAGATAGAGTACAAAAGTATATACGGCAGCATCCAGGTCATATCGAGTTAAAAAGAAGCAACTTGAAAAACCCAATCGCTTAGAAAGGTAGAAAATAGCGTCATTCATCATAATGCCACGCAATATTTTCGCTACAGGTTCAACTTGTATCTGAGCTGATCTACACGGAAACTGTTCCAAAGCTTTTAGAGAAAGCCAAGTGCCCGGGACCGGCTGAATGTTTTCTCACGTTTCATCATGTGAATAACAACCAAAACGAGACATCGGCATGGTACCCTATGACAAATTTCAAAGAAGCACGAGGTTTGAAAAAGCCAAATCTTCAGGTATAATATAGGGTTATATTATGTATTTGCAAAAAAAGAAAACAATTTAATTAATATCAATAAATTAATATTTAATTAATACTTACACAAAATCAGAAATCTTTCATTGTAACCCACGTCACAGATTCACTTTATCAACAGCGTTTTAAATATCTGGCTCTATTTGGATAATGCTTCTTTCATGTTGAAAATTGCACAATAATAGTAATTTTCTCTGGCTCCATGTTTCCAAGTTTAAAGCCTGACTGCTGAGGCTTTAGTGGCTGAAACCTCGGGATGACCAACCCACTTTCTTATTCATTTCTCTGGCTCCATGTTTCCAAGTTTAAAGCCTGACTGCTGAGGCTTTAGTGGCTGAAACCTCGGGATGACCAACCCACTTTCTTATTCATGTCTCTTTATTAAAAGAGTTCAGGTTTTTATTACTTGATACTTATGTACTTGATACACAATTCATATACATTGTCAAATAACCCATATGATTAATGTTTTAGATCACCAGCGTGTCAGAATCAACTAATTCTAGGGAATACGCTATTGTTTTAACAACCGATTTCCCTGCCCCCTTTGTTTGGCTAGAGGCTAATGGTATTAAAGGGAGGTTCTGTGATAACGGCTTTCTAATGTATAAACAAACTGAAACTATCAAGTTTTATGCATGGGAAGTGACAAGTTTGAATATGTTGAAGAAATCGCTTTCTGTAAAGTCACTGATAGATATTTATCAAACAAAATGATTTTTTAAAATTAATATGCTGGACTGTTCTGCTTCATTGAAATTATATGATGTGCTATTACACTGTATATTATCATCTGAGTCAAAATATTTATGATATCATATATCCAGTCGCGGTAGTTTAATGGATAACGTATTCGGCTAGCAATCTAGAGGTTGTGGGTTCAAAACCCGGATGGTACATATGCCTGTCATGTTGGTGACAAATGTTCACCCTGACGGCATAAAGGCAAACCGCCCATAGGGTGTAACATCTTATTGTCCACAATAGTACCCAGGATATATGTACATGTAAGCTTTAAGATAAGATGATACTATGAAAAGTTTTTACCTTATGTCATTTGTGGAGACATTCTGTCGTTCGGTTCACTTCCCTGCACAATGTCAGTATCAACAGGTTTGATAACCTTTTTACGTGTACCTGAGCCAAGCAACAACATACATTGTCAGTGGAAAGGCATGTTCACCCACCAAGGGCGGTTTACTGTGCTATATATGTAACCATTACACAAACTACCGAGTTTGAAGTTTGCATATTTTTTAATAGCACACCGTCACATTACTTCCCCCACCGAGAAGACTCGTCCTGAGTCTTTGCCTTGGAACTACATGGGTGAGGCAGTTCCAGTCTGGCTGTTGACGTTGTTACACCGCTGCTACCAAATGTAGCTGAACCAAACTACAGCAAACCCCGTCGGTGGAAAAATCATGCTCACCTACCAATGGTGATTTACTGTACTAGATATGAAATTATTGCACACATCACAGAGGGGCGTCATCACAAACTCACTGTTAATCATCAAATTAGCACACAACCTTATTTTCAAATGTAGCATTTAAATAGAAAATACATTTGTCATGAAAACAATTACAAGTTAACATTTAGTAAGTAAGTAGAAAGGTACAAGTAGGCAAAGATCAGAAAAAGGCGCAATCAGAAAAAGATGGGAAAAAAAACCAAACTAACAATCAGGTACTTATACCATGAAACATATCGTAAGCCGAATGAGCAGCTATTTTCCCAATAGGTGGCCACTCAGTTACCTTTACTTAATTAAAAATATGAAAACACACATAAGGCGCCAACAGCACAAAATGTTGAACACCAAGACATAAAACAAAAAGAACACCACAGAAGTATCGCCTTGGAACGATCAGTAACACAAAGTTACTGGCGGGCTTAAACCGGTTTTACAGGATCCTAACCTCACCCTCAGCTTCTGCAGTGGTTCATAACATTTAGTTAGTTCTTCGGTCCTCGTGGTGAATCTCTAACTAGTCAATGAATCATCAAGAACAAACAAATAAATCATGATAAACATCCTGATGAATCAAACACAAGGACTCACAGATTGAGTAAGCTGCCCGACGATGGAGATCCCTGGGCGCCGAATAACCTACTAACTCCGGAGCAAAAGAGAAACACCAGTTGGACCTCGGTAGGCCAAGCAACAGACAAGAAGCTCCGGTCCCAACCAACTAAAATGAATAGCTTAAAGTCGGGGCCATCATAGAGTCTGACGCCCGACCCACTGGCGTGCAATTAAAGAAGGCAGCATAGTTATCAACCATGATTGGGTTAAAAAACTAAGCATGCAGACTGTCGCATAACATTCAAATTATAACCTATACGTCTGTAACGTGTTATGATTTTTCTGAATTGAAAAGAAAAATCATTAATTCCTATAAGTTTCTTAAATTTGTAAACCAAGTCACCATAAAATTCAGGTTCCGAAAGGCCCTCACTTAAAAGCGTCTTTAACCCCACATTATATTTGGAAATCAATTCATAGTGTCTACGATAAAATTTAGAAAAGGTGTTTCGAAGTTTATGATACCGATAGCCCTGTTGGAGAAGTTTTGCCGGTAAACATTTATTTCGAGCGTTGAAGTCTGTAACATGATTGCAGACTCTAGCAAACCTAATAAGTTGTGAAATGTATACACCATAAGAAGCACGACGAGGAACGTCACCATCCAAAAAAGGAAAATTTACTATATCAAAATCAAAGTCATCGCGCTTATCATAAATTTTAGAAGAAACAAATCAATTTGCAACAGAAAGATGTAGATCTAAAAAGGGGGCTGCGGTATCTGAGATATTGGCTTGTTCAACTGAAGTTCAGGTGGATAAATTTGATTGACCATACCTTCAAAA
Source organism: Rugalucina vietnamica (assembly GCA_964017185.1). Classification (NCBI taxonomy): domain Eukaryota; kingdom Metazoa; phylum Mollusca; class Bivalvia; order Lucinida; family Lucinidae; genus Rugalucina; species Rugalucina vietnamica. Next base: position 9,087,328 of record OZ024880.1, read on the forward strand.
TAAGGGTTGTCAATGTTCAAAAGGTCATCGAGGTACCTAGATGTGGAATTAAAAGCCTCGATAACATCAGCTTGATTATCATGGTTAAGAGAATCCATGAAATCTCTCTCGTAGCAGTATAAAAATAAATCAGCTACGAGAGGTGCGCAATTTGTACCCATCGGAATTCCAACAATTTGTCTGTATAACTTGGTCCCAAATCTAATATAAATATTATCAAGGAGATAGGACAAGGCGTCGCACACATTCTGACATGACCAAAGTGTATACCGACTTTGGTCAGAGGAAGTGAAAAAAGCCTTTCTGTCATTACATGCCAAATAAAGTGAACCATAGTTTTTTAATGCCCTTTTGAAGGTCCACTCTATCAAATCCAGAAGTTTTTCTTTTATTAGATTATGTGGTAATGTTGTATACAGAGTAGAAAAATCATATGTGGACAAGCTTGTCGCACGGAACCCTCTACACTTCAATTTACTGAGCACCTCAACAGAATTTTTAATTGACCAAAATCAATTTTTATTTGAAGTTTCATACACTGTCTCACAGTATCTTATAACATGAGATTTGATAGCAGTAAGACAGGAAGTTAATAATTTAGAAAGTTCAGTGGTAGTACAAGAGCTAGAATTTGCAATAAATCTAGCTTTGTATGGTCTTTTGTGAAGCTTAGGTAACCAATACATCGTAGGAAGTTTGTCTTGGCCTTCACTGACACAAACAGAAAACTTAACAGGTAAATCGTTTAAGTGGGCATTAACTACAGACACTTCATCAGTATCTGTCTCCAGATAAGCACTGGTACCATCAAGTTCCTGTTTTAAGGTGTTAACGTAGTGAAGCCTACAAACGACAACAACATTGTTTGCGGCTTTGTCTGCCAGAACCAAGACATACTTAATAGATTTTACGATAGAAATCATCAAATGTATGACGCTGCACTGTTAACAAGATGTTATACTCAGCATGCTCTTCGTCCATTTATCGATTCCGAATCTAATCACATTAGAAGTTTTATTAAAATTCCTTTCATCAATAAAGGAATTGACTTTATTGATTTACTAAGCATATTCCAGGATAAATCAGTGATACAGTCTATACCAACCTACTTCCAAAATTCAGAACCTCCTATTATTTGTTACAAATATAACAAACCAATCAGAAATACAATTTTTAATTTCAATAAACTTGTTTCTGATCTTGATATCCATGCTAATACTCCTAAGTCTTGAGATTGTAAAGATTCAAAATATGTTTATCAACCCGCTGGACATATTGTTACTGGAAATTTAAAAATAATTTCGGATTCTAGAATTCGCAAAATTGTTTCTAAAGGTCCGAAATATAGATTCCCTTCCTACATTAATTTCGACAAATGTAGAGAGGAGATTTCATCTGCATTAAATGATTTCGGTAATCGATGGTGTAAACGAGAGGGTGTTGAGGATAATGCTCTTAAAGAATGGAAAAGAAGTATCTTCACTATCGTGGATAAACGTATTAAGTTTTATTCACAAAATACTAATCTTTTACCTCCTAAACCCAAATCGTCATTTAGGCATTTGAAGCAGGGTATCCAAGAATTTCATAGAAAGTATGTCTTGGTTCCGGCAGATAAAGCCGCAAACAATGTTGTTGTCGTTTGTCGGCTTCACTACGTTAACACCTTAAAACAGGAGCTTGATGGTACCAGGGCTTATCTGGAGACAGATACTGATGAGGTGTCTGTAGTTAATGCCCACTTAAACGATTTACCTGTTAAAAAAGTACAAGTAGGCAAAGATCAGGAAAAGGCGCAATCAGAAAAAGAATCCCACTCCAAAAACCAAGGTGGGAAAAAACCAAACTAACAATCAGGTACTTATACCATGAAAACATTTCGTAAGCCGAATGAGCAGCTATTTTCCCAATAGGTGGCCACTCAGTTACCTTAACTTAACTAAAAATATGTAAACATACATAAGGCGCCAACAGTACAAAAATATTTTAAACACCAAGACATAAAACAAAAAGAACCACCACAGAAGTATCGACTTGGAACGATCAGTAACACAAAGTTTTCTCTTTGTGTCAATGAAGTCCAAGACAAACTTCCTACGATGTATTGGTTACCTAAGCTTCACAAAAGACCATACAAAGCTAGATTTATTGCAAATTCTAGCTCTTGTACTACCACTGAACTTTCTAAATTATTAACTTCCTGTCTTACTGCTATCAAATCTCATGTTATAAGATACTGTGAGACAGTGTATGAAACTTCAAATAAAAATTGGTTTTGGTCAATTAAAAATTCTGGTGAGGTGCTCAGTAAATTGAAGTGTAGAGGGTTCCGTGCGACAAGCTTGTCCACATATGATTTTTCTACTCTGTATACAACATTACCACATAATCTCATTAAAGAAAAACTTCTGGATTTGATAGAGTGGACCTTCAAAAGGGCATTAAAAAACTATGGTTCACTTTATTTGGCATGTAATGACAGAAAGGCTTTTTTCACTTCCTCTGACCAAAGTCGGTATACACTTTGGTCATGTCAGAATGTATGCGACGCCTTATCCTATCTCCTTGATAATATTTATATTAGATTTGGGACCAAGCTATACAGACAAATTGTTGGAATTCCGATGGGTACAAATTGCGCACCTCTCGTAGCTGATTTATTTTTATACTGCTACGAAAGAGATTTCATGGATTCTCTTAACCATGATAATCAAGCTGATGTTATCGAGGCGTTTAATACCACATCTAGGTACCTCGATGACCTTTTGAACATTGACAACCCTTATTTTGAAGGTATGGTCAATCAAATTTATCCACCTGAACTTCAGTTGAACAAAGCCAATATCTCAGATACTGAAGCCCCCTTTTTAGATCTACATCTTTCTGTTGCAAATGGATTTGTTTCTTCTAAAATTTATGATAAGCGCGATGACTTTGATTTTGATATAGAAAATTTTTCTTTTTTGGATGGTGACGTTCCTCGTCGTGCTTCTTATGGTGTATACATTTCACAACTTATTAGGTTTGCTAGAGTCTGCAATCATGTTACAGACTTCAACGCTCGAAATAAATGTTTAACGGCAAAACTTCTCCAACAGGGCTATCGGTATCATAAACTTCGAAAAATATTTTCTAAATTTTATCGTAGACACTATGAATTGATTTCCAAATATAATGTTGGGTTAAAGACGCTTTTAAGTGAGGGCCTTTCGGAACCTGAATTTTATGGTGACTTGGTTTACAAATTTAAGAAACTTAAAGGAATTAATGATTTTTCTTTTCAGTTCAGAAAAATCATAACACGTTACAGACGTATAGGTTATAACTTGAATGTTATGCGACAGTCTGCATGCTTAGTTTTTAATCCAGTCATGGTTGATAACTATGCTGCCTTCTTTAATTGCACGCCGGTGGGTCGGGCGTCAGACTCTATGATGGCCCCGACATAAAGCTATTCATTTTAGTTGGTTGGGGCCGGAGCTTCTTGTCTGTTGCTTGGCCCACCGGGGTCCAACTGGTGTTTTTCTTTTGCTCCGGTGTTAGTAGGTTATTCGGCGCCCAGGGATCTCCATCGTCGGGCAGCTTACTCAGTCTGTGAGTCCTGGTTTTTGATTCATCATGATGTTTATCATGATTTATTTGTTTGTTCTTGATGATTCATTGACTAGTTAGAGATTCACCACGAGGACCGAATAACTAACTAAATGTTATGAACCACTGCAGAAGCTGAGGGTGAGGTTATGGCCATGTAAAACCGGTTTAAGCCCCCCAGTTATTTATAATTGACCGTTCCAAGGCGGTACTACTGTATTGGTTCACACTTATCAAATTTATTCCGATTACGAGTTTCATGTTGCATGGCTTTGTGGCCACCCGATTATAATTTGGCTGTTCACTTAGCCCTCTGCATTTTACTTGTTCTGTCCAAGCTAGCACTGTGACCACCTAATACCTTCAATAGCTGCTCACCCTGCTTTCCGTTATTCATGTTAAACGTTGGTATCCATGTTTAGTATTTTCTTAATATGATTTTTCTTATTTCTTGTATATCACTGAACCACTGCGGAAGCTGAGGGTGAGGTTATGGCCATGTAAAATCGGTTTAAGCCCGCCAGTAACTTTGTGTTACTGATCGTTCCAAGTCGATACTTCTGTGGTGGTTCTTTTTGTTTTATGTTTTGGTGTATAAAATTTTTTGTGCTGTTGGCGCCTTATGTATGTTTTCATATTTTTAGTTAAGTTAAGGTAACTGAGTGGCCACCTATTGGGAAAATAGCTGCTCATTCGGCTTACGATATGTTTCATGGTATAAGTGCCTGATTGTTAGTTTGGTTTTTTCCCACCTCGGTTTTTGGAGTGGGAATCTTTTTCTGATTGCGCCTTTTCCTGATCTTTGCCTACTTGTACCTTTCTATGAAATTCTTGGATACCCTGCTTCAAATGTCTAAATGACGATTTGGGTTTAGGAAGTAAAAGATTAGTATTTTGTGAATAAAACTTAATACGTTTATCCACGATAGTGGAGGTACATGTACTTCTTTTCCATTCTTTAAGAGCATTATCCTCAACACCCTCTCGTTTACACCATCGATTACCGAAATCATTTAATGCAGGTGCAATCTCCTCTCTACATTTGTCGAAATTAATGTAGGAAGGGAATCTATATTTCGGACCTTTAGAAACAATTTTGCGAATTCTAGAATCCGAAATTATTTTTAAATTTCCAGTAACTATATGTTCGGCTGGATTCGATGTGATCTGAGTGATTAGCCATTCCTGATACAAAAAGTGACCTCTAGAAAGTGATTTCATATTATCAAGGTTCTTTTTGACTTATAGTTTTCCCCTATTTATCGACTAACACAGTGAACACTTGACCATTTAGATTATTGTAAGTATTGAACCACTTAGGTTACTGTTTAACATTTTTTGTGCTGTTGGCGCCTTATGTGTGTTTTCATATTTTTAATTAAGTAAAGGTAACTGAGTGGCCACCTATTGGGAAAATAGCTGCTCATTCGGCTTACGATATGTTTCATGGTATAAGTACCTGATTGTTAGTTTGGTTTTTTTCCCACCTCGGTTTTTGGAGTGGGAATCCTTTTCTGATTGCGCCTTTTCCTGATCTTTGCCTACTTGTACCTCTTTAGCTAGTTATAAGAAAATCGTATATTAATTTCAGCATTTAAGCTCTTTTTAAAGTTTCAGGAAGGATTCGATGTGATCTGAATGATGAGCCCTTCGTAATACAAAAATGATCCTCTAGAAGTTGATTTCATATGATACAAATTTCTTGTTGACTTATAGTTTTTCCCTATTAATATCGACTAACACAGTGAGCACTTGACCAAAGTTAGATAATTGTAAGTATTGTAACACTTAGGTTACTGATAATCATTGATGTATCAGATATAACTGAGTTTGAACACAGTGTCAGTAACAAAATTTGAGGAAGTATGTATTGTTTATACATTGCTTAAAATGTGTATATAATCGCGACATTTTCATTCGGGAAATCAACGATAAAATGTTGTGGAATAGTTTGGCGCTGTTGCTGACATTAGCACCGTCTGTAGACGCGCAGCATCCAATTGATCTGAATGGCATCTGGAACGTGTGGAACAAGAACAATAGTAGGTCAATTTGATTCTGATCCTAACCTTCTTCGTTATGAAGTACGTATTAAATCATAATCGTACATCCCATATGTTTATGTGCTCAAACTGTGCTACTAGTGTTAAGTCTTCAATATGTTGTTTATTTGTGATAATATGTGACTCTGTAATAAATCATTTTATAATAATTATGGCTGGTACATGATATTTTTACTAACTTCTAAAGAAATACTCCAATGCGAATTGGATTATAATTTGATAAATCCTTCTTTTACTTATAATTATCGCACAATTTCAATGCTTTACGCTTCAACTAGCTAAATCCATTCTCTTAGAAAGATAATAGACTTTTTTCGACAAGTTTCGCCAATCATCAAAGAAAGATGAATAACTTAACTATATTTGCAATTACACTTTGCATGTTTATGGCGGTCGTGGTATCTATTTTCTAGGCTACAATGTTACCGGAACAGTGCCAGGCAGTATGTATACTGCATTGATGGACAATAAAATCATCGGAGATCCTTATTTTCGACAAAATGATCTGAACTATCGCTGGATAGGAGAAGACAGCTGGACGTATTCTAGAACTTTTTCATGTGAGTAATGGTTGTTTGTTGTTATTGTTGTTTTTAGTTTCATTAATTTACCTTTAATTTTTTAACGAAAGTGTTTTCCCTTTTAAAGTCATGAGAAGGGCAGTTTCGTAGAAAAGAGTCTAAATTTTAAATGTTTTTTTCTCGATGTTTGGAATTATTATTTGAACGAGCAAGTGGGAAATTAGAAAATGGTCTTGACTCCACTTAAAGATACATATTATATTACGATAAGCTGTAAGTAATAAGTGTAATTAGGAAAATATGTCCAACGGATTTTATAATATATACCATGTATTCTTGTGCTCATACTTACCTCACATTGTGATGTTACTTAAACTTTGACACAAAATGATAAAAATAAAGCTTAGCTCACTTTGCTATACCATATTAAAATGCCGAGGTCATGTCTGGGAGGTACACTTAAAAGTATGTGAAAAGATTTAGACAATTATTAATGAAATCGGATGGCCCAACCAGTTTTTATCATTTCAATATTTTATAAAATCCAACATTTTCTAACATGCGACAGCATACTCCGGCGTTTTTGACAGAACACATGGAACTGTCAGTGCTGTTTGTTTGTTTTTTTTTTTTTTTTTTTTTTTTTTGTTTTTTTTTTTTTTTTTTTTTTTTTTTTTTTTTTTTTTTGTTTTTTTTTTGTTTTGCTAATCATGTGCTTAAAAGTTTCCTTCCTTTTCATTTCATTTCAGTATCGCCTGAAGAGGTGACCTTTAACCTGGTGTTGGTTTGCAACGGCCTAGACACGGTGGCAGATGTATTCATTAACGACAACAAAGTCGGGTCATCTGATAACATGTTTGTTAGATACAGCTTTAAAATCAACCCATATGTCCATGTAAGTTGGAGCAATATTCAGTATTTATTAAGCGGCATAGTATTTTAAATATTTGTTTGAAATATGAATGATTCTAAGATTTAATTTGTAATATTTTGGATGTGAAAATATTTTGTAATGTATTGTGATATGATTTATGTTTGCATATTTGCTCTATGCATACGTTGCGTTTAATAGAGGAACATGTGTTCCTTAAAATGTTATCCTCTTAAAGAAATACAAATAATATTATTGGACTTTCGAACCAGCCTAACCGGTCTGCATATGTATAAAGAATATGTTGTCTCAGCAAGGCATTGGTCAACTTAAAAACTCTGAGACTGAGACAATGTAATGTGTGTTTTGCCATTGCGTTTTAATAGGTTCGGTGCATGGTACTTAATCATTGAAATTGGGGAATGCATATGCGCTTTGCAAAAGCGCTGTGTGCATGTTGTTCGTATGTCTGATTAGTTTCGAACAGAGAGTGCGATGGGTTTTGACAGGTGGTCTGCATTCAAATCAGTTTGCCATTTTTTCCAAAATACAGAGTGATGCTTTTTAAAATTAACAAATCTTACGTTACAATAGGTTGGAAGCAATATCATACGTGTAGACTTTACCTCAGCTGTGGAATATACTAGGCGGAAGGCAGCTAACCACGCTTACCCCATCCCACCAGAAACGAAACCGTATCAAAATCGTGCTCAAAACCATGTCAATATGATTCGAAAAGAGCAATGTTCATTTGCATGGGATTGGGGCCCGAGTTTCCCCACGCAGGGTGTTTGGTGGGTAATAAGTTGCATGATAAAGCATTGAATTGTATTAGAACTATAATCGCTTTAAACGCCATGTAGGCCTATAAACCTTGTATATATAATTAGGTTACCCGCATTTGCATGACTGGGTGCTTATCATATACCATTTGGTAGATATTCCTGAACTGGACACCTTATAAACTAGAAATTTTCATGGATATGACTTGATATGATTTTACAATCCTATAATATTTCGATACGTTACTAGGAAGTGGAAACTGACCTGCATCGTCAGTAGTGTGTGTGGCACTCACACCGTTTTGCTAGAAAAAGGTACAAGTAGGCAAAGATCAGGAAAAGGCGCAATCAGAAAGAGACTTCCACTTAAAATCTGGTTTGTCGCACACAGAAATAAAGAGTTTCGCCGATAATGCATCCGCAATGGAGATTGAAGCCGTCTGGAAATTGAAATTAGACTTCATTTAGATACAGTTTCTAACCAACATTTAATATATTTGGCCCCATTTGGATAATAGTCTTTGTATCAACTACCCTGTTGAAAAATGCAAAATTACAGTAATTCTCATTGGCTGCATGTTGTCAAATCTAAAGGGTCACTGACGAGGCTTAAGTAGCCGAAACAATGGCATGGCCCATCCCCTTTCTCATTAATATGTTCACTTCTCTTAAAGGATCTCAGTTTTAATGTTTCCCAAATATTACTAGAGATTAGTAATTAATTACTATTCAGTTTAAACGGAGAAATAGAGGAGCAATGTGAACAGTGATACAAGGTCACTTACCAGTGTGTGTTTTTTCTGTAGGTTGGACAAAACACGATCACCATAAAGTTCCAGTCAGCAGTTGATTACGCTCAACTTCGTGCTCTATCGTACCCGTATACCATTCCGCCCGAGTGCGATCCTCCGCAATATCATGGTCCATGTCACAAAAATATGATCCGAAAGATGCAGTGTTCTTTTAGCTGGGATTGGGGGCCCTCGTTTCCTACCCAGGGAATATGGTAACCATTATCTCTATATGCTTATTACTGCGAATTCCAGATTTAAAAATAGGAAAGAAATGTATACACTTGTAGACCTCTTTTTCACTTGCTATGCCTCAACATTTTTTAGCAATTTGCCATAAGGCCAAAAAAAAAAAAAAAAAAAAAAAAAAAAAGGAACGTTTCCGGTAACCCGACCGACCCTGTCAAAAACTCCCCGACTCTAATATTTTTTTCCTGTTTTCCAAAAATAAAAACTCGAAAAATCGAAAAAAGATCGTGTTTTTCAAGTACCGGACCGGCAAAAGAATGAAAAATGTTGAATTGATGAATTGAAGTTTTAACTAAGAAGCTGTGCATGTGCACTGGAGGAGAGAACAGTTAAATTTTAAACTGTATATTTTACATGGTAAGGCTTCCCTCAAAAAAAAAAAAAAAAAAAAAATCCCGACCTATCGACCCATTTTTTCTGGCATGTTACCGGAAACATTCTTATTTTTTTTTGGCCTAGTCTTTAATACACCCCTCACAGTTAATCGCAGAGTACTGAACTTTATGCGTTTTATGCTTGCTAGTACCTATTTTCCTTGCAGACCATGTTCTTTTAAAGTTTAGTGTATTTTAACCTTACCAAACATATAATCTTCACATCTGCTTGTTGCCATATACGGTAGTTAGACGTGCACTCGTATAACTTTACAATGGATTTCTTGTGCAAGTCTATAACAAAAGCATTAGCTTTTCAGTGTCTCTGTCACATGAAAGCATTTCCTCTGCTTTAGCCTTGGTTTGGTTTCAAGAGATTATACTGTCTTCTTCTTATTATTATTCAACAACTGCTATAGACAATTTAACTCCAAAACACTTCAGTAACAACCATACTAAAGCTAATATAGGTACATATTAAGATAATGTTGAATCGTCTAACGAATGTACACATAAACAAGCACTTAACTCGGCCTATAAAGTAAGGTCTTTAGGACTAGATGGCCACCGACCGGAATCGTGTATAGTAAATTGTATATTATACATGTATGTCTCTGGTCCATTACAGAACTTACATTTCCAATTGAAGATGATTTAAAAGACAGCTACGAATTGACTTCACTCCGTACAATTTATTATATACACCTACTTTACTCGTTGTTTCCACATTATTCTTTTCCTGTTTGCTATTTAATTGTATAGTTAACAGTTTTGCTTCATAATTGCAACAAACTATTCACGCTTAGATCGATCTTTATATATGATTTACAGAACTGTTCTTTAATGGTGTTTTTGTTTTCACTTTCAGGAAGGACATTTATATACAGGCATTCAATACTGCAGTGATTAGAGACGTCACATCAGAAACAATAAAAAGTATAGTTTGTGTGTTAAAACTGAATGAGTGTGTAATTAAAGATATTTATTTTACTTCATGTTAAATGCTATCTTGCAAAATGGTTTTTAAGTAATGAATTTGCAGAAAGTTAGTGATAAACTATAAATTACTCATAAGTTAAAAAAATAAAATTGGTATATTTAATTGTCTTCCAATTATCGTAGAGTATTTCCTTTACCTGGTCATCTAATTACAGACAAAGACGGCACTTGGGGACTGGTCGTTGAGGTTTTCTTTGAAGTTAATGCTGGACCTACGGTGTCCGGTAAATTGGAAGTCAAGTTGGATGGAACATCTGTAACACAGTCCAAGAATATAACTTTGTCAACAAATATCAACACAACGCGGTTTTCTATCAATATTCCTTCAGTAAGTATATGGTCCCTTCCATCGACATTAAGTACGTTCACCATACATTTTAACAGTCCGTAACTTTGCAGCATCGCTGGGCTTGACGCGTGCTTTGCCCTCTCATAATGAATTTGTTTCAGGACTGCTTTGTTTACTTAACCCATATTTGACGAATGAATTCGCCCATCATTATCATTAGGATAGTCCACTTTCATTTTTAGGGGCGTCAGGAGAGATTTTTAAATTTCATTCAATTTTTCTATGAAAATTCTCTAAGCAATCAGAAATGTGGGTGCACAATAACTGTTCTTTTATGTCAGACTCAGAGTATGAAACGATGCAAAACTCAAACTGTACATGGATTTGCCCAAAATGTGACTTTTTCAATTTCTCAGACTCTTTTTTCAATGAACAGTTTAACTTGGAAAGTGAAAATAGGTTTGACCTACTTGCAAGAGGTCATGAAAACAAGTCCACTGAAACCTTGAATAGCAAAAACAGTTTTATTAGTGGTCTGAAATTTTCCAGTATCAACATAAACAGTATAAGAGGAAAAAAACTTGAGTTGTTGGCCTTCATTGATTTTCATCAATCGCAGATTTTGGCGATTCAGGAAACAAAAATTGACAATTCCATATTAACGTCTGAATTATTTCCGGAATCTTTTCCATACAGCGTGTACAGAAAGGATAGAACCTTACATGGTGGTGGTGTTATGCTTCTTGTACACAAGGACATCCCACACATGCCCCTCACAGAATTGGACAATGACTCAGAGTCAGTTTGGGTCAAACTTTTTGTAAATAAGAAAACTCACTTTGTGGCTAGCTGGTATCGACCACCTGTCGATGGTCATTTACCAGTATCGGACAATGGAAATGACTTATTGAATTCACTGGAAAAGTTTGACAATTTATTTAGAGAACAGCTTGACAAAATCAAAAATATTAATAAAGGCAACAAACCCCCCTTAATTCATGTTTTAGGTGATTTTAACTTTAGAGATATTGTATGGCCGGACAGACTCAGCAAATCTGGGTCATCATTGAGTCAGACGGAGGGTCAGATTTTGATAGATATCATGAATGACCATGGTTTGGAACAATTAGTCAATTTCCCCACCAGAGAAAGAAATACTTTGGACTTAATTTTGACCTCTCTTCCTGGTCAGTTCATAGACATTCATTCCCCGGATAAGCTCAGTGATCATGACATTGTTTCTGGCACATTGAAAATTGCTATCCCCCCTATAAAGAAACCTAGGAGAAAAGTGTATCGTTATCAGAAAGGTGATTATGAATCTATGAGAGCAGAAACACTTAAATTTGCAAAGGAAAGATACTTCAACGGTTACTCAGATACTCGGTCGGTCCAAGAAAATTTCAATCTCATTACATCGTTTATTCAGGAATCGGTAGATAAACATATCCCCTCAAAAACTAGTCGCTCAGTTTCCTCTGTCCCTTGGATAACACCTGAAATAAGAAGGAAGATTCGCAGAAAAAATGCAACTCATGCAAAAGCTAAAAAGACTGGTAGTGCAAAATTTAGATCTAAATTTGAATCTTTACGGAAAGAGATCAAAGCTGATATCAGGAAGCAGCATGATCTTTATGTGAACAACTTGGTAGGAGATGTTAAGGCTAATCCTAGAGATTTTTACAGGTACATAAACAGTCAGAAAAAAGATACCCAAGGTATTCCCCCGTTGAAAAAGAGAAATGGAAGTGGAATAGCTCAATCTGAATTTGAGAAGGCGGAAGAATTTAATGGTCAGTTCTCGGATGTTTTCACTAAAAGTGAATACAAACAGGTCCCTCTTATGGATAGATCTGCCCCATTCATGCATGATATTGTGGTCACAAAGGAAGGGGTGACCAAACTTCTCAAAGGTCTAAACCCGTCTAAAGCCTTAGGGCCTTATGAGCTTCATCCCAGAGTCCTAAAGGAACTGGCTATGGAATTAGGGCCGGTATTCGCCCATCTCTTCCAGCAGTCAACTGATACAGGTGAAATTCCTAAAGAATGGTCTCTTGCTAATATTTGCCCCCTGTTTAAGAAGGGTGACAGGTCACTTGCCCGCAATTACCGCCCTGTTTCTTTGACATGCATTCCTTGTAAGCTTCTTGAACATATTGTATGCTCAAATATTATGGCCCATCTTGATGAACATGAACTCCTGTCGGACAGGCAACACGCATTTAGGAAATGGCATAGCTGTGAAACTCAGTTGACTACAGTGATAAATGACTGGGCCAAAATCTTAGACAAAAAAGGCCAGGTCGACACTTTTATACTCGATTTTGAAAAGGCTTTCGATACTCCTCCCCATGAACTCCTTAAAAGCAAATTGTTCAGCTATGGAATAGGTGGAACAACACTGAATTGGATAAATGCTTTCCTTTGTTTCAGACAACAAAGGGTAGTGGTTAATGGTATTAAATCGGATTGGGCTCCAGTTGTGTCGGGTGTCCCTCAGGGCACCGTTCTCGGCCCCTTGCTGTTTTCCTTGTATATAAATGACATCTCAGCAGACATCGAGTCTGAAATAAGACTCTTTGCTGATGATTGTGTTTGCTATCGTGAAATCAAGAATGAAGAGGATACATTGAAACTTCAAAGAGACATTGATCGCCTAGGCAGTTGGGCTAGAAAATGGGGAATGAGATTTCAACCCGTCAAATGCAACATGATGCAGCTGACAAATAAACGGTCTAGTAAGATACAGGCTAACTACACCCTTGAGGGCACTTTACTGGAAAACGTTGAAAGCATAAAATACCTGGGTGTAACTATCACAAATGATTTGAAATGGAATACTCATATTTCCAATGTTTGTACAAAGGCTAACAGAACTCTCGGATTCTTGAGGAGAAATTTGTATTCTTGTCCCCCAGATGTGAAAGAAGCAGCTTATAAAGGACTGGTGCGGCCGGTCTTGGAATATGGAAGCTCAGTTTGGGACCCTCACACTCATGGCCTCCAGGAAGAACTGGAAAAGGTCCAAAATCGTGCGGCAAGGTTTGTGACGGGAAATTATGTTTTTGAAACTGGGAGCATGACTGGCATTTTAGGTCAACTGAAATGGGAATCTCTTAAGAAAAGGAGGAAGGATAGTAGACTTATATTGCTATACAAAGGTCTAAATGGTAAAGCCAGAATACCCACAGATGACCTTATCCCAAAGAATAGGCGTTGTAGAAATCAACACTCTTTGGCTTTTCAGATACCTTCAGCTAGCAAAGAAGCGTACAAAAGTAGTTTCTTTCCACAGACTATCAGGGACTGGAATGACCTCCCTGATTCACTTGTCTCCTCTGCTGGAATGTCTGATGACTGTGTGTCCAAGTTCGCTTCACTCGTGCGTTCAAGGGACTAATTTCCCCCCCATCCGAACCCCCTGGTGAAATAATGTCATTTGGCGTGTCACCAGTAAACTATTCAGATTCAGATTCAGATAGCCCCAGATGGGACGCCGCGTTCTGCGGCGTCACATCTGGGGCTATGTTGTTTGCCTATGTCCCACAAAAAGGACGCCAGGCTTAAATGAGTAAATTAAATGTAACGTCCAACTTCATTTGAGTGAAAGAAATAAATCCTAAATGATGTCTGACATTCAATTTCATTAGGTGGTCTTTCGAATGCGATTTTAGAGAGAGGATATTGCATGTTTATATTTATTCTAATTTAGAACAAACGAAGTTTTTGTAACGCATTCTTTTCTAATATTTAATCGCGAGTTGTTTTCAGCAAGTATCATGCATACTACATGCCAATATTGTTATATATACAACAGTCAGTAAAGATAGAAGAATGGTGGCCTAATGGATATGGGAAGCAGGTCCTGTATGACCTCTATGTCTTCTTCGAAGCATCCGACGGAGAGATGAGCACGAAGAAGATCAGAATGGGCTTCAGAACGGTAGAACTGGTACAGGATTATGTCTCGGCCAATAAGTCATTAGGTATGCTCGCGATATGCACACATACACAACCAGCAAAGTATGTCAGTCTTGCCAAATTAGATAAACAATTCTATGGACACGTTACAAAGCTGTATCCACATAACTCTTTTGAAATGACAAAACAGAAGGAATAGACAGATGTACATTATGTGTACACAGATTTGTTGGTGTACAATTCATTTGATTCAGCTTTCTTTAAATCAAAGTTACTAGTACTATCGTTAGCAATTTGTTATGATTAAAATGGGAGAAGATGCGGTCATCTTTTTTTTGTAAAATGGTCAGCATTATTGTATGTAATACTATTTACTATTACCTTTCCATTAAACGGTTTTGGTTGAAAAACAAACCACATTTTAGCATTTCCATCATTTTTATATTTCATACACATTTAACACCAGGAAGGACATTCTATTTCCGTATCAACGGACAACCAATATTTCTAAAGGGCAGTAACTGGATCCCGGCAGATAGTTTTCTGGAGAGAGCGACAAGAGATCGCATCTACAACTACCTGAAATCTGCAGCTGATGTCCACATGAATGCTCTGAGAGTATGGGGTGGTGGGGTAAGTAAACACTCAGCGGCCATATTGTCAGATGATAAACCGACTGTGGCATAACGTATATATTGCTGAACACAATTATTTTAAAAACACGTTATTTTTTTTTTAGTTTTCGTTTCAAAAGAAGTGAATGAATATAAGATTCAAACTCATTAGAAATAGATCTGTATTTTACTGTTTTGTAAACCGGTACTGTAATATGGCAGCAGTTTTTCAACCTCGTAGTCAATATGTTTTAATTTGGCTACTTGGAGCTTTTAATTTCCAACCAGGCACAGTATTCTGAGAAGTTCTGAAAGATTATGAATTTGTAAAACCGTTTTTTCTTACCGAATGTGTATAGGAAAAATGAGAAACTTAATTGCAAAATAAACATAGAAATTTCAGGAATTGACAGAAATTTAAACTATAATCCCTAATTCCCGAATTCACCAGGCGACAAAGAAATTACAATACTAGGCATTGCCAATTTTTTAACAACACATTTAAACTTTTAATTAAATCATTGTTCTTCATCCAGTATTGATTCACTTTAGGTGTACGAATCTGACATGTTTTACGAGATCACTGATGAGCTCGGAATTATGATATGGCAAGACTTCATGTTCGGATGTGCAATGTATCCGACAGATGCGCCTTTCTTAAACAGTGTCAAACAAGAAGTCACACACCAGGTAAGTTATCAATGCTAGGGTTTGCTAGTGCAACAAACATATAGGATATAACATGAATGTGATGCGACAGTTTGCATGCTTAGTTTTTAACTCAATCACCACATACGATATGTTCTCTTTGTATAAGTACCTGATTGTCAATTAAGTTTTTTTCCCACTTCGGTTTTTGGAGTGGGAATTTCTTTCTGATTGGCGTATTTCATGATCATTGCTTACTTTTAGTTTATTATTATTATTTTGGAGATGTTCCTAAATACGATAGGATGACAGACCAGCAAATTTACTAACGGTGACAGTTAAAATCCGATAAGTCACGTTTAAAGAAACCAATATTCATTGGCCATGCATGTGTTCGGGGTTCTCCAATGGAACCATTGGTTGGTAACATTTGTACCATTTGTACAAATGTAATTACCAATAGTATCATTAGTAAAGAAATTGGCGCAAATGGTAAAAATTGTAATACCATGGGTACCAATGGTACAAATGTTACCAACCAATGGTACCATTGGGAGAACCCCGAACACATGCTGTGATTACTTTCCTATCAGTTTTCAGAATACAGTCCAATTTGGATAACTCGAACGCCGATTTTTCGAAACTACCGGATTTTTCGAAGACATCTGACGGTCCCGAAATTTTTCTCTATTGTTTATTGTTAAATTATTACCGATTTTTCGAATTTCGATTTTTCGAAAAATTCAGTTTTTCGAACAATTTTGCCGGTCCCCATCAAAGAAATTCCTATCAAAAACCCCCTTGAAATTCGAAGCCGCAAACTGCCAATCAAAGTCACGCACGATGCACATGATTTCTTTGTAGAACGAGATTAATTATTACACACTCGAGTGAATTCACAGGTATATCCGCTTCAGGTAACAGACATCGGATTAACGGTCACACTATTAGGTGTTGATCCATAAACTGAGTAATTGATGTCTTTAATTGAGATCAATTGCAACAATTACCGTGTTTGATTAAAAAATCAGTGTAGAGACAATCAGTGATTCGTGATGTGTAATCCTTACGAAAGAGGCTGTAAAATAAAGTGGCTGTAGAAGTGTGGTTGTATCAAAAATACCAATTCCAATAAAAGTGATAATGGACAAATTTTTATTGGGCGTTTGTGATAGTGAAAGTAGGGGTAAAAAGTGTAAAAGGACTGTCTATTAATGTTAAACATGTTAAAATAGACTTTTAGTTTTGTACCAATAAGTGTGCTGCAGTCTGATACTGGTCTTTGCTATTTGACAATATTTGCCATTCATGCTTGTTTTTATATGCTAAATATTTCGTCAATAAATGATTCATTGTTTTACATTCAACCATCTTTCTTTGTTGACAAGATTTAATAAAACATGTGAGTCTCCATTGTCTTTTTTGTTTTGCGTTTGTTTTAATCTGTTGGTCGTAAATGACATTATGATAAAACTCTTATAAACACATTTTCTTCATTCCATGTGCACAGATTCTCATATATGCGCCAAAATGGCGAATTGAAGCTGTCAAATCTGGCTATACCATTGTCTGAATGAAAATGACCGAACATTTCCGATTTTTTGATGATTCTCGAAAGTTTGAACTCTCGATCATTCGAAAGATTTCCTGCGGTCCCTTGCGTTTCGAATTATCGAACTTCGACTGTATTGTAATATGGTAATTGCAAATAACGTCGTATACCGAGCAATCAGAGTCTGTTAAAGATCGAGCAGTATTGTCTTCTTTCGTACATTTTTTTTTTCATTTCAGCTTCGTCGTTTGAAGCCCCATCCTTCAATAATAGTCTTGAGTGGAAATAATGAAAATGAGAAGGCTCTTCGTCAAAATTGGTATGTTCTGAGTCAAATGAAGGATACTAATAAAACGTATTATATAACAAAGTTGTGTGTGATAGGCTTTACTCATTTTGACTGATTTCATACAGTTTCAAAATTATACGTTTTGTTGATACATATGACAGAGTAACAATTTTCGATTTTGAAACTATGTATTTCTGCCAAAATGCAAGGACCAGACCCGTTTGCCTGGAATAAAAAGAGACCCTTTGTTTATAGCAATATGATTCCATTGCATTCCGATTTGCAGAAGCCATGTCAGCAGTATCATTGAGGCTTGATGCTTATCAATTTTCTAAAAAAAAAACACAAAAAAACAAAGAGTCTACATTCAGTTTTACATTGAAATGAAATAGGTTAATAATAAGAGTAACTATTAAGAAGTAGGTAATTAGTGGCTTGATTATCTTGATGTGCACATATTTATTATTTTGCAGGTATAAATAAAGGGAAATAAAGAAAATCAAATAATACAGACTTGGAGTTTGATATCTTTTACCATATGTATTTGCAGGTATAACACAGATGTAAATTTTACTTTGTATAAAAGTGATTACATCAAACTGTACATCGATACAATCTATGCCACGATAAAAGAGGAAGATACAAGTCGTCCATTCATTGCCTCAAGCCCCAGCAACGGCATGGAATCTGAAGCTGAAGATTGGGTGGCTAAAGATCCTGGGAGTGCTTTATATGGGGATAGTAAGCTAGGAGTCACTTTAGATTATATAAATTTTGTTTGAAGCAGACAATGGCTCATACATGTCTTAAAACTTCCATATAAACAGCATAAGATGGTTATGTCCAAGCACACATTGTGGAAGCCATCGCGGTTTATCATGTACCGGTTTATATACGTTAGAATTATTTTGTCTGATATATTGTCCATTGCAAGTCTGTTACAATTGCTTGTCTAACTATTGAAATATTATAGTCTTATATACTTCTGTCTTAAACTTATTTTGCATTAGTATTTTAGAGGTTGAATGTTATATATCAATTCAGTGTAGAGAATAACATCTAATATTGATAAGTGAAGATTATGGCTCACTGTCTATTTTCCCCAAACATAATTTCACTATCAAGACTGTCCCCTCGCACTAGTAAGCGACCTTTTCATCTTCTGTATGTTTCAGTCCACTTTTATAGCTACCTGATTCCATTTTTCGAACCAAGTGAATACCGAATTCCTCGCATGGGCTCCGAATATGGTTTACAGTCTCTCCCTAGCTATGAAACACTGTCTGCTGTATACAATGAATCAGATATGGATTTCTGGGGTGATCTGAGTGAATGGCGACAGCACCATCCCTTTGGTATGAACATCTAACTCTTGCAAAAACTTTCGCACACGTAATCTGGTACTAAAAATAATTGTGCATCCTTTGGCGTAAGTTAGGCAAGAAAGTTCGCAAGAAAGTTCGTGATTGTTTTATCTGAGCGTTGAAGGATTTTGATACTGATCAAAGGCATTGGCCATAAGCTGATGGTAAATGTCAGAAAAAAAAACAACAATAAACAAATATTTTCAAAAGTTGACTGTTTGAGTGTTTGAACTCCAATGAACATTTCTGTATTATATTTATTTCTTAGGTCGACACAGGCCGTAGTTCATGTTCATGATGTTCGAGATAGGAAATTATTACCATCTTTATCAAACATGATCTCTTCTTACAATGTTCAAATGATGATCACTTAAAACCCACTATCAAATATGAACTCTTCTTACAGGCAATGTTCAGATGATGGCAGAAGCAATACAATATATGAGGTTACCAAACTGTTCAGATCGAATACAGAGATTTAAAGACCAAATTTACATGACACAGGTAAAGATAACCATATTTATAGATCCATTTTTCCGCTCGAGATATTCAAATTGCTGGTGTTGGAAATAAAATTTAATCTTGTTCGGTTCGTTTCAATGGGAAAATACAAAATGATTTCTGTATAAAATTTAGATCTAGTTATCCAATTCCAATTCGTTTAGATATATTCGCAAAACTGTATGACAATGATGTATACATGTAGTATACACAGAAACAAAAGAAAAGATTTAAATTTTCCCGCCATTTTCACTTTCATTGGCGAGTATGATTGCAGCATAATGGTATCAAATTTATTAAATATCACATTAAACATAAAAATGCATGCAGTACTCGTTTCTAAAATGCTTTACAGTGCTTTGGAGGCTGTAGAAGTTTTTTCTTGCTTCTGTAGGCATACTGTCAAAATTCCTTGCTTTGGAGTTTGTACAGGCGTTTTATTTAATTTGATTGACCTAGATAACGCAAGCAGTAGGTATGAAAACGGAGACGGAGCATTATCGTCGATGGCAGAACAAACTTGACAGTCAAGGTCAAGGTAACACCATGGGAGCATTATACTGGATGTTAGCTGATATATGGCAGGCTCCGACATGGGCGTCTTTAGGTATAACATTTTGTTCGCATTCTCTTTTTCTGTCATTTTATGAAATGCATTTCTGTTCTATATGTTGTAATTATTTAACTTTGAAAAATAGTGTGCCTTTTTTTTCTTAATGTTTGGGTATAATTAATGGACATTTGGATAATTTAAAAATGCCTAGGAATTAGATAATAAGAACCTGAATATGTTGTATACTGAACAAAAAAGAATCTTTACACTTTTAAGCGTTAATACCTCTTGACTTTTCCTTTTTGAGTTTGAAAGTGTGACAGGTATGTAAAGTCCTTTTCCCGTTCCATTTTAGAATATGGAGGAAAGTGGAAGATGTTACATTACTTTGCTCGTCATTTCTTCTCGCCCACTTTGATATCACCGTATATAGACGGCGGAGATTTAGATGTCTTCATCGTATTGGATGAACTCCAGATTAGAGAACAAAGACTAACCAATAACTACAAGCTTCAATTCAAACCAAAGACTAATCCACGCCCATTTTATAAATTTGACCAATCACATTCGAGGCAGTCATCAGGAAATGGATTGTCAGATTTCTCAGGCAATCTAATTATAGAAATGTACTCCTGGGACAGAATGACAGCATTGCATTCATGGACAGTTCCGTTTGAGGTAGGCCTGACTCACTGAGATCGTTGGGAAAAATATGCGTGCTATGAAAAAACAGCCCTTTCGTGGCTGAAGCCCGGGAAAGTAGTCTAGTATCTCGCATCGGTTTATTTTTTTTTTTCTATTTTATTTATTTATTTATTTGACTGTATCTCATATCCAATTAAGTTTCTGACAAGTATCACAAATACATTTAAGTATCCAAGCATTCAGTATCTGTCATTTTTAGCTCGCCTGCACGAAGTGCACAGAGCTATTGTTGTCACCTCGGTCGTCCGCGTTTACGTGTACGTCCGCGTCCGTATCCGCGTCCGCGTCACACTTTCGGTTAAAGTTTTTAAAATTGTTATATCTTGATAGTCACTGACCAGAAATCATTCATATTTGGAACATTGCTGCATATGAGGGTCCACTGTGATTTAGTGTGAAGGGACTCGTGGGGTCATGCCTGGGGGCGGGGCTAGAGGTCAATATCTAGAACACCTTTGTACAATGCTCAGATGCTGTGTTAGTTTCTCATCAACTGTAAAGCCTAGAACTGTCAAACCTTACATAAGGCTTCTCCTCGATGTCCCGACTCGGCACCCACATTGACCTACTGACCTTGACCTATTTTTCATGCTCCAGTGACTTTGTCATTTTTGAAGCCAACCCTTAATATCTCATCAACTATAAAGCCTACAACCATCAAACCTTACATATGGCTTCTTCTCGGTGTCCCGACTCGGCACCCACATTGACCTACTGACCTTGACCTATATTTCATGCTCCAGTGACTTTGTCATTTTTTTAAGCCAACCTTTAATATCTCATCAACTATAAAGCTTACAACCATCAAACCTTGCATATGGCTTCTCCTCGATGTCCCGACTTTGCACCCACATTGGTCTAGTGACCTTGACCTATATTTCATGCTCTAGTGACTTTGTCATTTTTGAAGCCAACTCTTAATATCTCATCAACTATAAAGCCTACAACCATCAAACCTTGCATATGACTTCTCCTCGATGTCCCGACTCGGCATCCACATTCACCTAGTGATTTTGACCTATATTTCGTGCTCTAGTGGCTTTGTCATTTTTGAAACCAACCCTTAATATCTCATCAACTATAAAGCCTACAACCATCAAACCTTGCATATGGCTTCTCCTTGATGTCCCGACACGGCACCCACATTGACCTACTGACCTTGACCTATATTTCATGCTCCAGTGACTTTGTCATTTTTTAAGCCAACAATATCTCATCAACCATAAAGCCTACAACAATCAAACCTTGCATATGGCTTCTTCTCGATGTCCCGACTCGGCACCCTTATTGACCTACTGACCTTGACCTATATTTCTTGCTCCAGTGACTTTGTCATTTTTAAGCCAACCCTTAATATCTCATCAACTATAAAGCCTACAACCATCAAACCTTGCATATGGCTTCTCTTCGATGTCCCGACTTTGCACCCACATTGGTCTAGTGACCTTGACCTATATTTCATGCTCTAGTGACTTTGTCATTTTTGAAGCCAACTCTTAATATCTCATCAACTATAAAGCCTACAACCATCAAACCTTGCATATGACTTCTCCTCGATGTCCCGACTCGGCATCCACATTCACCTAGTGATCTTGACCTATATTTCGTGCTCTAGTGGCTTTGTCATTTTTGAAACCAACCCTTAATATTTCATCAACTATAAAGCCTACAACCATCAAACCTTGCATATGGCTTCTCCTTGATGTCCCGACTCGGCACCCACATTGACCTACTGACCTTGACCTATATTTCATGCTCCAGTGACTTTGTCATTTTTTAAGCCAACCCTTAATATCTCATCAACCATAAAGCCTACAACAATCAAACCTTGCATATGGCTTCTTCTCGATGTCCCGACCCGGCACCCACATTGACCTACTGACCTTGACCTATATTTCTTGCACCAGTGACTTTGTCATTTTTAAGCCAACCCTTAATATCTCATCAACTATAAAGCCTACAACCATCAAACCTTGCATATGGCTTCTCCTCGATGTCCCGACTTTGTGAACTTGAGGTCAATGTCATGGCCTTAGAAATTTTTGGTTAAAGTCTTGGGTTAAAGATTTTTGAAGTCTATATATCTCTATGTTGATGGATCAAGTTGAAACTTTGCATGTTTGTGGATATTGGTCTGAAATTTTATGCTGTACCATCACAACCCACCTGAGCGACCTTGAGGTCAAGGTCATGGGTCATAGATTTTGATAAGTTTAGTGGCAAAGCACAAGTCAGGCGAGCTACGCTGTCCTGCGACAGCTCTTATTTTCATTGCTTTCCTCTTTAATTATTTTGCCAATATCTGTATATCCCTGAATATCCCTTACATCCTCCAGGTCCTCATGAATGCTTAATTAAGACTGGTACTAAATTACCAGTGAAAAGTAAAAATTAAATAAAGAAGAGTTTGATCCTTTGGAAGCAGTGAAAATGTTCAAGGGGATATAGTATGGGCCATATAGCGCAATTTCGGGTAAGCAATTATGAAGAACTGAACAGTTAGCTTCTAAATTCTTTACGTGTGTATCATACAGGGTGTCATTTATACGGTCTACATTCTAAATTTAGTTTTGCATGTTTACCGGCGTTTCTTTGAACCCCAGATGTCTCATGCATAAGTGAAAAACCATTCCATCATTTTCACCAATTCATTGTTTTACACGTTTCAGATCAACAGTACCGCTCAGTCAGTCTTTCGAAAGAATGTTGGATCTATGAGACAGGAGGCAGGGTGTATTAGAAACGCCAACTGCTTTTTCTTCTTTCATTTCGGTGATCCAGTAAATGGTGAATCTAACTGGCTATCACTGACACCATTTGTAAACGCTCAGGGATTACAGACACCAGATTTACAGGTATAGCTAATTGGACATAAACATTGATCATTTGTTTGAAATACAGTATGTTTGCCTTCCTATATAACAGACAGACAAACAGACAGAGAGACAATAGCTTATTATAGTCTCACTTCCACATATATAGATGTACAAATTGTTAAGAATTATGAAAGACTTCTTGACACATGGTGTACAAAATATTTTATTTGATAGACATGTATACATTAGAATTAGTGTAAAACTAGTTACTTCATAAATAGCATGTGACCTTTGTCATATAATATACCAGTTTGCTAAGTATTAATGCAGCTGATGTTGTTTTCAACAAAGGTATATGTATTGTGGTAACACTTTGTATAATGCATTCTAACATTAGTTTCTTTTGATTTTATTACAGATTACCGACGTGAAACCTGGTGCAACAACCAATGCATTTACAGTTTCCATAACAACCAATGCCATAGCGCCCTTTGTTTGGCTGGAAGCTTATGGTGTCAAAGGTCGTTTCTCTGACAACGGATTCTTAATGATTAAACCGACAATGACCTTGACATTCTTTGCCTGGGAGAGCGTGACAGCGTCTGAACTCAAACAGTCTTTGACAATAAAGTCATTGATGAATATCTATTACGAGTAATCGTCATTGTTCTTTCGTTGTTGTAGGATTTTTCCTATACTGAGCCAAACATATAACGCAAAACGGTCATGGCATGTTTTTCGAATTTAAATGCAACGTACGACGGTTTCCCTGACATATGATGGTCAGCAATCGGCAATGAATAAATTGTGCACAAAGGTTTTGGTTTTCTGGGCAAGGGTCTCTGAGCTCGAATCTGATTGGTCAAAATGGTTATTGTGGTGGCATGCGACCCCTGAGAGATTCTGGAAGTCAGTTTTAACACAAATTGCTTCTTTATGGATCGCCAAGTGAGATTGGATGAGGTAAATGCAATATGGCTTCCATTTGTACCCAAATTTTTAAATCGGAGTTTGCATCATTGAAAATTGAAAGTTTAATACAGAGCATTCCAATGATCACAATAGAAAATGGAATTAGTGAAAAATTCAAACGGTGAATGTTTTAAATGAAACCTTTGTGAAAACATGTTCATTCCTTCATTCAGCATTGTTAGAAAAGACAATAGCGTCTAGTTGTTGTGTCAGGAACGTCTATAACAAATGTTAAAATGTGAGTAAACTTGAATGGTTTGGAGTAAAAAGGAGTCTTCAGCTCTGGTTAAAATTGAGCAAAATTTATCTTTTGACAGTAAAATTATTCATTGTCTAAAATGGGACAGAGGTAACACTGAAAACTGACACTAATTTCCAGGGTACGAATACACGTCACATGTCGAATTCTGGAAAATCACCATGCATTTCATTTTTTGCCAAGACCCTACCTCTAAAAAATGATTAATTTCTTGAGACGCATAACACAGAATGTTACAAACAAGATCTTATGAGATGTGTCGATCGTCCAGCAACCTAATTCAGCGGAGGAAATGTTTATTTGATACTGTTCTTGTGCATAACAATGAAAACAAACCAATGTTGCGTTATAAGTTTGGCTCAGTATATAATATGAAATAGGCACACCTAATGGGCAACCAACCAATCTATCAGGATACCGCACGCTTGAATTCATGATTTTTGTGTGTACATTAGTTTGTTTGTTTTGTTGCTTAACCAAATGAACAACTTTGGTCAATGGTCATATCTGAGCATCAAATTTCCTTTTGTAAACATAACTTAGATACCTTTACTTACAAAAACGTATGGCTCTCATCATTAACTGTATGCAAAATGGACTTTCAAACTGGTTTACATGACCAGATTACGGATATGCACCATATGCACCAGAAGTTTTCAACAAGGCATCAATAAATGTATTATTAAATAACCAGTCTGCAATTCTATAGCTTTTCTGTTCCAAGACACTTATAGATCTCTTAAAAAGTTGCAAATTGAGCCTATATGCCACCAGGCCTCCCATTTATTTTACTTCCCATTTTAAATTCGTCATCAGTGTTCACAGAAGCCATGTTTTAGTTTTGTTTGCATTCAGGCTGAACAGTACAGTCAACCATTTTTCATTATTACAAGACAGGCCACATTTTTTGGATACTTGATGGTTACAAAAGCGTTGTTCAACAACACATCCTAGTACTTATGTCTTAGAAGCAGGATTTGAACTACAACCTTTCTATCGAGCTAAGCTACATGTACAAGTACATGTATGTCAACATAATGGAAATGATTTTGGGTTACATATCTGGCATAGAGTCACATGTACAAACTGTATATAAACACAGCAAGTATATGGGTGTGTAGAATTTATTCTTTTAAAATGTAACATTTATAATTTGAGCCACATGAGAAAAACAGGATATTTGCAAATGTGAAAACAAAGCCGCAGATCAGCTGAGTAGTAACTGTACATCTGATTAGCGCCCTTGTTTTCGCTACACATATAGTACAATCCCTTTTCTACTTAAACTTTCTAGCTTCTTTCCTTTTCCTGTGACTCAACAGACCGGTTTGTGTAAGACCTGGTCGGAAACCCTGAAGACCAATTTTCTGGTGTCATGGCTCATTTAATAGTCTATTACATTTCTGAAATATTTTATTTAACAGAACTCCTATATGGAAAATGTTGCCAAGCATTTTTCAGTTCTAATGTCTCACTTTTCAAACTAAGATTCTTGAAGTTAAGTTTTAATATTTAAGTGACAGCTTCACAGGTCTGTCAATTTAATAAATAAAGTGCATTTTCTTAAGCTAAAACAGACAACTTTCACATGAAAAAGAAGATGGTATTTGCTAACTTTTACTAAGAATATTTGAAAAACAGTAAAGTAGTTTGATGATTCAACTGTAGTAATTGCGCTTTGACAAGACAGAATCCTGAATGAATGAACTTGCTGGCAAGATGGGGAGTCTCAGAATTGAATCTAAATCAGTCCATAATGTTTATGCTGACTGGGCATAAATTTCTCTGGTAATGTGTTAACAATGTTCCAGTTTCCATGGTCAGTGATGCATTTGACACTGGTCAATACTGTATTCCCACTTAAAAGATCAAAATGTAAATAAATCTGAAACAGATTTAAACACCTCTAATAAATTACATGAAACCTTATCAAGGAAAATGCATCAACTTCTATAAGAGAAAAGTGCCTATAAATTCAATCTATATTCATAACAATTAATTCTGTAAAAGACATCATATTTTAGCAATTAAGATGGATATTCCAAAACTTTATACTTATGATTAAGTTTTAAATCATAGATGTATAAGTACACATTTATTAGATGCATATTTGCTTGACTTAATGTTTTACATTCGCAGACAATTGCTGTGTTATTAGGATGGTCAGATATATACAAATCAATCTGAGGCAGTTATTACCATCCTGTATACCTGTGATTCTTACAGTGCAGACTGATGCAGCATTTCAAGACACATGACATGCAGTCCAGTGATTGGAAGCTAAATGATCCATTGGGATTCAACCTACAGCAAAGAGGTCATTGTCTCTCTGTAGGTATATGCCTCACGGTAAGTTACACTCAAATCAATCTGGCTTCCAAACACTACACTCCATTTTGTCATGATGGAATGTTGCATCAATCTGTGCTTAAGAAATTTGGTTGCATTACGGATATACAGGGCTTTACCAGTATATTTTACTGAGATCTGTTCTTGGATCAGGGGAAGCAGAATATGAGGAAAGAAGTATCTTCATGACCAAATCTTCATGAATAACCATACTGTACTTCAACCAAGCATTCTTAAAACCTACCTTTTTAGCTATTCACCTAGTTCAAAAATGTATCTGATATTGTTTTCCCATTGCATTCCTCGATCCCTAAAAAGTTCAACACAAATTTTGAAAATCAGTTGACAAAATCATAACATTATAGTACTGAATAGCAGTGTTAACCTTGCATTTTACATGCACTGGTGGGAGGTACTTCAAAAATTTAACAAGAACACCGCGGAGGTCGATATCGCACCTGCACTGGGCAAAATAACTAAAAACCTGAAATATAGGTCGAGGGGACCAGGTCAAGGTATGTTCTGAAAGGGTATGTCAAGGACATTTACTATGCAAGATTTCACACTCACAGCTATCACAGGTGCAGAGAAAACCACAGTTTGACATAAAAATTAACAAGTCAATGGACCATGAAATATAGGTCAAGGTCAGCGGGTCAAGGTGCATGCTTGACGGGTATGTCAAGGACAATTACTGTGTAAGGTTACACACTCGCAGCTATCACAGGTGCAGAGAAAACCAAAGTTTGACATAAAAATTAACAAGTCAATGGACCATGAAATATAGGTCAAGGTCAGCGGGTCAAGGTGCATGCTTGAAGGGTATGTCAAGGACAATTACTATGCAAGGTTTCACACTAGCAGCTATCACTGATGCAGAGAAAATCAAACTTCGACATAAAAATGAACAAAGTCAGTGGACCTTGAAATATAGGTCAAGGGCACTGGGTCAAGGGGCGTGCTTGAAGGGTATGTCAAGGACAATTACTATGCAAGGTTTCACACTCGCAGGTATCACTGATGCAGAGAAAACCAAACTTCGATGTAAAAATTAACAAAGTCAATGGACCGTAAAATAAAGGTCAAGGGCACCGGGTCAAGGTGCATGCTTGAAGGGTATGTCAAAGGGTATGTCAAGGACAATTACTTTGCAAGGTTTCACACTCGCAGGTATCACTGATGCAGAGAAAACCAAACTTCGACATAAAAATGAACAAAGTCAATGGACCGTAAAATATAGGTCAAGGGCATCGGGTCAAGGTGCGTGCTTGAAGGGTATGTCAAGGATAATTACTTTGCAAGGTTTTACGTTCCTAGCTCTCACTAATGTAGAGAAAACCAAACTTCAACGTAAATGTTGACGGACGGACGAACGAACGGACGGATGGATGGACAGACAGACAGACAGAAATTTGGACTCCTATATCGCACCCTGCTATAAGCAGGTACGATGAAAATCAATTATTTCAGCACAGGACTTCTGTTGTGAGAAACATTCCATCTAATTTTCAGGATGGAGCTTAATTCAAGAATATTTTTGGAAATAAAATTAATTTGTGAACACAGTTTGAAAACTTTTGCATGTCAAAACATTTGGAAAGCAAATTTTATGCATGTCAATCACTAAATTTTATTCTACTCTGAAAAAATGTTATGGTGGTTTCCAGAGGAGGGTTTAGGGAAAGAGTAAATCTTGGGTCATATAACTTGAGGAGCACTTACCTATGAAATTATGACTTGTACAATAACAGAAATTAATGCCCCTCCTGGTCCAAAGGTCACAGTCCAGGACAGCACCATGAATATCTACAGTTGCTGAAAATAATAATATCAACTTATTATGATCTACATATTGAATTTCTACATCAAGTTTGCTTATCCTAGTTACTTTACTTCAGTTTTGTGTTCATTAGGACAAGCAACAGGTGAAAGAATGTTTGTGTTCATTGTAGTTTGGCATTTTATAAACCTGTTTTTCAAAATTTCCTGATTTTGGCTTAAACTGAAAAATTCCCTGACTGATGTCAAAAATCCCTGACAATTCCTTGGCTTTGAAAAAAGTGATTTCTCTCTGACTTTTTCCCTGACCATGGACACCCTGAATAAGTATTTGCAAGAAAGACAGAAACTTTATTTGTCTTACCCAAGGCTAATTTAGAACACCTCAATGACCATGGATTCATGACCACACTGCTCGTTTTTTACCTGAAAATAAAACAGTGCATGTATACAGTTCAAAGAAACAGTAAAACTTATTCAAATGAAAGTGTTTTTTTTTTTTTTTCTAATTCAGTTTAACGTCCCTTTCAAGATTATTTCCATGTGCGGATCCAGAAATTTTCATGAGAGGGGGTCCAACGAAAATGGTAATTTTTGGTCACAGACGAGGGGGGGTCCAACCCCCAAAAAATCCCGAAATTACCTTTTTTTAGGTAAAATTTTCAAATTCCAGGGGGGGTCCGGACCCCCGGTCCCCCCCTCTGGATCCGCGCATGATTTCAGCTCATATGAGACTGAAATAATAGGTGGGGCGAAAACGGGAGAACCGCGAGAAAAACCATCTGGCACACCCGCAAGCAGAACTTGGCTTGTCTCACATGTGGCCAGAGCGGGACTCGAACCCACACCAGACACAGCGGTGAAATGATCGAGTGATTAAGAAACACGGAGCCACCTCAAATGAAATTGACCATAGTGTCAGACAATAGAGTATTGGCAGAACAATTTCATATGAAAAGTGGTTCATATTCATCTTGTCAACTTTTTTTTTCCATTTACACTGCTCATAATCATTCCTTTGTCTCACCACTGTGTCCAGTGTATGTGGGTTCAAGCCCCCTTTGCCTTGGGTAGTGTGCTTATGGGTGTACAAAGTATTTTGTCTTAGAGTACTTCAGTTTTCGCACCGCCTACTGATATGCCCATCTCATATGAGCTGAAAGAATCTTGTAAGGGCGTAAAAAGTAGGTTTAGAAAAAGAGAACAAGTTTCACTATCCATGATGTTCTTGAACATTTATGACTTAATTAAGTTCAGACAGGCAAGCTCTTTGACCAAGTGGTAGGGGCCTCCAATTTCCTGGGATCAATACTATTGTAAAAGTTCTGGGATGTTATGCAATATTTGGATTATTTGCAAGATACTCTTACAATATTCATGAGACATAAATTTGTAAAAGTGCCTCAATCTCACTTCATTCACAATAAGTTTGTTAAGTTTGTTTTGTCACAAGATAGACAAAAATAATTACCCAATTATTTTCAAAACTTGAAACAGTTTTGCATCAATTGCCTTGGTAAAGAGATGTTTGCAAAAGTGTCATAGAAGCCAGGCATACTTTTGATTTACTAATATTTGCATTTGATTGTGTAACCAGAACTTTGAAATATTGGGGGTGGCCCTAGTGGCCGAGTGGTTAAGAGCGCTGATATTTTATAACCGCACTTAACCATTCAAGCATCTGTGTGGGTTTGAAGAAAAAAGAAAAAAAAAAAAAAAAAAAGAAAAGAAAATTGTCAGCTTTGAAAATTGAAAATTTCATCAGAAAAGCTTTGATATTTTTCTTATTTTTGCTAGATTGTGGGTACACATTAGAACGCCTCACCGAAGCGGTTCTAATGAGTACCCACAATCTATGTTTGGGAGCAAAACTAAGAAAAATAGGTATGCCCCTGCATTCCCCAGTTTTTCTATATAAAAGTGGGGTATGAGGGGGTATACTTTTCATGGACATGTTTTCCTGATGATTAATTTATTATATAATAGGCAGATTTAAAACCAAGACTTTTAACTGTCGTTGTTTAAAAATCACTCTGAATCTATCAGAAATGATACAGGGTCGGTGGTGCGGCTTGTTGGCGAACTGTCTTATCTCGATTGTTTACAGTATTGCTGCGTATTGAATTTGGACTGGTTTAGCCCTATCTCACTGGAATGCGACAACTGGAGACTATTTCGCGACAAAGATTGACAATATAAACACAACTTTCACCGTTTCACGTTGCAGTCTCATTGAACAGACATTTATGTGACAAATTCGCAAATTTCGGTCTTATTTTGAAAATAAATCTTGCGACTGTCATGCAATAGTCGCACGACTTTCCCGGGAATGTAGCTTATTTTCATTTTAATTCGTACGACAGTTGCACAACATTTGTGCGAGTGCTGCACGACATTCGTACGAATGTCGCTTAGTTTTATTTTCTCGCCAGATAGTTGTGAGGTTTTTCGCATGTTTTCATAAGACTGTCGCGCAACCATCGTGAGACACTCGCAGGACATTGTTACGAGTGTCGCAAAAATTTCGCATTGTAAATTTGCCAAAATTTCGCGGCGACAGGTTCGCGACACTTGCACGACTGTTGCACGACATTCTTGCAAAATATTTTGGAACAACTTTAAAAAATTCGCATAAAATTTTAAAACATGTTTAAAACCTTCGGCCGTTCGGGACCAGTTTGCGACAAGCTCACGACACATGAATATTCTCACGACACTCGCACAAAATGTAGTGCGAAAGTCCGCGACAAAATTCGCATGCCAGTGAGATACTAGCTTTTCTCGTATCGGATCTTTTTTCGATGTCGGCGATGGACAATCTACAGATGTAAAACAAAACCGGCTCAAATTTTACTGCATTCAACCAAATAAGGACCTTTCCAATTAATGTTTGTAAGCAAGATTACAAGATTACAAGAAACTTTATTTAAAGTCGACTTTCAAATTTACAACAGGATAACATTAGCCATTGGCTATTTTGTCGACAAACACAAATTAAAACTGTACATGTAAGCATAAGATTTACTTCACGTATCCTTTGAGAACCACTGGATGATCGATCACTGGTCCTTGATCGATCACTTGTCGTCTTACGCTACCCCACCCACTGGTGGCGGTGGTTCGGATTGTTTTTAATCTGTTAAATTTACACCTTCTGTATGTTAGAGATTATAAATATTTTGTTGACGATGTTTAACATGTGCAATGTCCACCTACTCGCAGTAAACAAGGTGCATATCCAAATAATCATAGAGGAAACCGATTTAGGTAGTGAAATTTCGAGTCCTTCTTCGCTTGACAAAGTTATCTTTGAGACAACTAAACACCGAAGTGCTAATCAGCGGTACCAAGTAATGTCATACCGGTTCAGGCTGTTAAACAGGGCTTAACATTGGCTAAGTCAGCATGAATGAATTCGTTTCAATGAACCATTATCATGCATTTCAGAAGCATATCTCATTTCAACTGCCTCCCGCCATCCAACTAGCAAAGAACGACACTGGCTATCCGCACGACGGTCGTGCCGATAACGCCGCTTATCGGCACGACCGTCGTGCGGATAAGCGGCGTTATCCGCACGACAGGGAAATCGATATCCAAATGTTTAAAATTTGATACATTTTAAGTTGAAAAATATATTACATTGGCTTCAAAACAGAAACAGAATATTACACATGCAGGATTTTTTAACTTTTTAACTAACAAAATTGTTGTTTTGCTGAAATTGGCTTACCTGTAAGTTTACCTGTAAAAATCAGTCATGCGTATGCGTGATTCCGGGACAAAACCTGAATTTTATTACCGGAAATAAGAGTGCCGTATGCGCAAGTGTCACCACAGGGTGACACCTGTCTTCATGTATGCGCACTCAATGAAATTTAATTACGATTAAGTGTCTGAACCATAATTAAGATGATATGCGTAGATACAACTTCGGTGTTCGGTGGAATAAAGACGAAAAGCCTAGAACTGACATTTCTAATTTTCAAAAAAAAGTGGTGTTTTTCTTTTAAAATTTAACATTGTTCCGACGCTTTGCGACAAATTTTCATTTAATACTTACGTAGGACAAACTTTGCAATTTATTCTAATGAACCTCGCATTTATGCCGTGAAGTGCCGTATTGCTGTTTTATCGCATTTTAAAACATGGTTCTGTGGAATTTTTTGTCTTTATCTGTTGAATACGATATGTACCACATAGACCTATCGCTGTTTTGGATTTCATTATGACGCATCCCGTACAATGTCTAATACATGAAAAAATAATATAAGACGAATATATATATTAATCGTAAATCGTTTAGTAAGAATGTGTATGCCCGAGTTCGTTTAAAATTATGAGATTAAACAGTCAAATAAGCTTGAAACCTTATAATTAACAATCTTTTTCAACAGTGG
Organism: Rugalucina vietnamica; assembly: GCA_964017185.1. Taxonomy (NCBI): domain Eukaryota; kingdom Metazoa; phylum Mollusca; class Bivalvia; order Lucinida; family Lucinidae; genus Rugalucina; species Rugalucina vietnamica. Next base: position 9,120,580 of record OZ024880.1, read on the forward strand.
AGGTACTCCGAGAAATTTCGACACACGGCTATGTCGAGTGTTTGGTAATGTTTTGACAAAACAGTCCTACCAAAATTAATTTGAAATAAAGCTTTTTTCTATGATAATGATGACGTGTACACACAGCCACCGCATGTGTGTGACAAGTGCAAACGAAAGCTTCAACGACATTACTAAGAAAAATAAAATGAAAGCGCTTGAAAACAAAAACATCCACATAAAATACATGTACAAAGTAATACAATTTGTAAAATTTAATGCAAAATTTATTTCTTATCTTTTCTATACATGTTTTTATTCTCATCAGCAACGAAAAGGAACTAACTGAAATAAGGAATTATTTGAAGTACTCAAAGAGCGAATGACGTCAATTTAATTAAAGTATGTTTCCGATTATTTTCGTTGTCAAAAATTAGATGTTTTCGATGCCAGAGCAAAAGTTTTTACATTTATCATGTGGCTCAGTCAATCGCTTTTGACAATTGAATGTGTATGCAACGTGCATGTATAACAAATTTTTTATTTTTTTTATTTTCATTTCATGAAATCCGGGTAGTAACTGGTTGTCAGCACATGCATGTAAATGATAGTCTAAAACGGGAACCAGACAAGTAAATTATCCGCAGTATTTTCTAATTGGTGCCAAATAATAATGACACTTGACTCATTAAATGGTGTGGCGGTGCAGGAGATGGAACCTTTGATGTAATTGAGTACGAACTCCAGGTTAACAGCTCCCTGGATTCAGTTTACATCAGCTGGATTAATCAAGTCAAACTAGTTTTCTCATTCAAAATTCACAAAAATGTTAATTTGAATGTATTTCAATAGCTAAACACATAATTAATTTATTTAATGACAAATTAAAAGTTTAATGCATACGTAAGCTTGTTAGAAAATCTTATGCTCCCGTCGTGCCGATAGCCAATACCTGTAGCATTGGCTATCCGCACGACAGTCGGGCCGATAACGCCGCTTATCGGCACGACCGTCGTGCGGATAACGCCGCTTATCGGCACGACCGTCGTGCGGATAGCCTCATTTCTGTTGCTATGCAACAATTACGGAGAGAATGAACCACAGCTTGTAAGAGGAAAAATAATGATAAAACGAAAGTAAAGAAAAACAGGTTTTGCATTTCAAACGCAGTTTCGAGCGTTTGTATGTTCTTGTATGATTTTATTTTCAACTATCACAAGTCTAGCATATTTTTATTTGTAAGATTAAATGGTTTCGCTTGGCGGAATTCGACTGCGGTAAAAATTTCCGGAAGTTGAATGACTCACAAAAATCGACGTCTTCACTGCAAAACAGAATAGAACAGAACAGAACTTCTAATCGTAAAGCAACCAACACCTCGTTGTTGTCGCTGCGCGACAACAACTCGGTTGGTTGGTTGCTATTAATTGATATACGACTGTAAGAATTTATTCAAATTAAATAAAGATGATTATTGCTTGTGAGCTTTTATTTTGATTCATTTCCTATTGCTACTGTATGATCCTGTATATTTTAGCCTAAGATGTCGCCCCTGTCTATCCACCTCTATCGAGTATAATAGAGTGCGTGCGCATATAACGGAATTACGAAAAATAGATGTAATACGAAAGAACTAACCGAGTAAACAGTTTTTTCCCCCTAAGAAAGTGATAAAAAGAAAATGGATCTGTACTCACATAGTATGCAACGAAAGTGGTGTCAAAATACTTAAACGAAAACATCCCCTTGCAATACACATTTTTTTTTTCGAATATCTGTTAAAATTGAAAACAGTTTTAATTCTGTTCAAAACGAATGTTGTGGGTACATTTGAAACGCTATGCCATTCAGTACTTTAAATGTGTATGTAACCGGTCGATCGTGTGGCTCTGTAGCTCAGTGGTAGAGTGCTCGCACGGTATGCCAGAGAGAGAGAGAGAGAGAGAGAGAGAGACCATGTTGGATGTAGGTCTATGATGTTCAATATATCCAATTATTATTGTAGTCCATGTCGAATGGGAATCTCGTGCGATTTTTTTGACGATTTATGACGACCTATATAAAACTTATCTTTGGGGTATATGTATAACATTAAACCTGTTCGTCGCACTTATACCCGCGTCAGAGTCGATTTATGACGTCTTCAATATGGCGGCTATCTGCATATATATGAATTATTCATATTTCCATCAAAATCAATTGAAAACATCGCATTATTACTTATTTTGCAAAGGAAATATATGAAATGCATCTGTTTATACACACATTAGACGAATTAAGTCAATGGGTTAAAGGATATTGCTTTATCCGGTCGTACGTCCGTTCGTGCATACGTTGGACATACGTTTTTTTTTTCCTTCTAAAACCGCCCACAACCTAGGTACCCCGAGAGTTAATTTGAACTACCTTGTACCCCAATGCCAATTTTTATGGGTGCCAAATCATTCATTGAAACCAAAGAAATGCAAAGAATTTTTGTCCTCAAAGATAAACCTATTTACACTATGAAAAATTGCATGGTTTCCATGGCAACCGTTAACATGTTTCTTAAGCACGGCGATGTACATACAAACTTGATCATATCTCCACTGTTACTTAACTTAATCTACTGGACATGGTCTGATTTTAAAGTATGGTCATAGCCCTTTCTCTCTATGGTAAGTAATGCAAAGTATCTTATTTGCATATTCATTAATTTTAATGAAAAATGGCAAAAAATCTTTAAAAATCCATAAATGAACTAATTTCAGGCCCAAACTGTCATTGTGACACTTTGCTATTGAACCAGTACTTTCATCTGACAAATCTATTGATGATCTGGTCCTATATGAAAATTGTCTCATTTGCATATTCATGAAAATAAATAAAAATGTCAAAAAATGAGGAAAAACGAGGGAAAACATATCCATTGCAAGGTACTGCATATGTTATAAGACCTATCTTGCATCCCTGGGACAAAGTCTCAAGGCTGTAAGTGTTGTCAAAGGGACCTTCGTGATGCCATAATATATTGTCATCAGCAATGAAAAAACATTTGCATGATGTGAAATTACATAGTTTCCACACCGCTCCTCATGCGATTCTAAAGAACAGGATGTACTTACAAAAAACTTGTATCCAACTAATAGAATGCTCTAGAATACTATGATTGGTCCGATAGTGATGCGTGTACTTAATAATGTACCTTGATGCCTATTTTTTAAATTATTGAATTTACTTATTCTTGAAAATTAATAAAAAAATAGCATAATAAATGGAGAAGAATTGTGGAAAAATAGGGAGTATACGTACAAAATCGCTTGTACCAGAGCTGTTTATCAACCTAGGATGCTGAAAGAGGTATCAAATGAATACTATGGCAATGTTCTATGGTCCTGAACTATGATATAAGAATAATCTGATTTTCAATTTCATGAATTTTAATGAAACCAAAGAAATTTCAGAGAAAAGAAAATGTAAACATTAATTGAGAAAACCTACAAAATGACTTGTATCTCGGCAATCATAAGTCCCATAGTGCTGAAAAGAGCATCAAATGGTGTCCACGGCAATATTATACCATCCTGTACTACAAGTTATGAGTCATTTGGTTTTTGGTTTTAAGAATATTAACAGAACATTTTAAATTTAGAGAAAAATACGGAACAATTAAGGGTGTATACGTAGAAACACGCATGTATCTCGGCTACTGAAAGACCTAGAGAGCTATAATTGGCATCAAATATGATTACTAGGACAATGTTCTATAACCATATAATCTGCTACTTTTGTTGTATGGATATTAATGAGATCTTCATAAATAAGAGAAAAGTCTACGAAAAATGATCGGGTACACCAAACAAAATCGTTCATATCTCAGCTGACAACATCCTTAGAGTACTGAAAATGGTACCAACAGAATGATAGGAGCATGCACTACTGCCATGTAGTCCGATAGCTTGAACACATGTTATTAAATTTTCTGAACGGTACATAAAGTTTCGAAAAATTGTGAAAATAACAGAAACTTGAAGGATGTGCTTCACCAAAATTAACTAACTCTTGCTTGCCAGAAAGCAAGATTTATATATCTGAGCATATGGCAATAAAACATTGTCCTAGCAATAAATTGATGCCGTTTTGAGTTCTCTTCGGCTATTGGCCACTGAGATATAAGCGATTTTGTTGGTGGACACCCTCATTTTTACTGATTTTACTCTTATTTATTTTAAGATCTTATTAATATCCGTACAACAAAAAATAGCTGAACCTTGAGTAGCCGAAACCGCAGCATGGCCCATATACTTTCTCATCCATATGTTCACTGCTCTTAAAGGATCTCAGTTTTACTTTTTTACTTTATATATTTTATTATATTGTTACAGAACATTGTCATAGCAATCATCCATTAACAATTATAGCTCCCAAGGGCTTTCAGTAGCCAAGATAAGTGCGTTTTCTACGTATGTCCCTTATTTTTTCGTATTGTTTTCTCTAAATTCAAAAGGTTTTGATAATACTCTAAAACCTTAAAAACAAATGACCCACAATTTGTAGTACATGATGGTATAATAATGCCCTAGACACCATATGATGTCATTTTCAGCACCACATGACTTTTGATTGCCGAGATACAAGTCCTTTTGTAGGTTTACTCATTTATTTTTTCTCTCTCAAATTTCCTAAGTTTTCATTAAAATTCATGAAATGGAAAATTGTTTTCATCATTATTCTCATACCATACTTTAAGGTCATAGTGCAATGTCATAGCATTCATTTGATACCTCTTTCAGCATCCTGGGTTGATTGACAGCTCTTGTAGAAGCGATTTTGTACATATACCCTCTTTTTATTCGATATTTGTCTCCATTTTTTATGTTTGATTTGTTAATTTTCATGAATAAGTAAAGTCAGTGCCGAATTTAATATCAGGTAGCAAGGTTAAATTGTTAGATTCATGCATCACTATCAGACCAATTATAGTATTCTTGAGCATTCTATTGGTGGGATATAAGTATTTTTGTAAGTACATCCTATTCTTTAGAATCGCATGAGGGGTGGTGTGGAAACTATGTAATTTTACATCATACAAATGTTTTTTTTTTTCATTGATGAGGACAATATTTTATGGCATCACGGTGGTCTCTCTCACACTACTGACAGTCTTTAGAATTTGTCCCAGGGATAAAAGATAGATTAGATCTTATAACCTATCCAATACCTTACAATGGACATCGTTTTCCCCTCGTTTGTCCTCACGTTTTGAAGTTTTATTAATATTCATGAATATGCAAATGTGATAATTTTCATACAGGACCAGGTCGTCAATAAATTTGCCATGTGATACTACTAGATCAATAACAAGGTGTCACAACTACAGTTTGGGTCTGAAATTAGTTCATTTATTGATTTTTTTTTAGATTTCTGTCATTTTTCATGTTTTCATGAAAATTGATGAATATGCTTATTATATAATTTGCATTACTTACCATAGAAAAAAGGACTATGTCTCAGCTTTAAAATGAGACCATGTTCAATAGTCTAGGATAAGTTACAGTGGAGATATGGTCAATTTTGTATGTACACCCCAATCCTAAAAATCTATTTAACGGTTGCCATGGAAACCGTGCCATATTTCATAGTGCAATTAAATTTATCTTTGGGGGCACAAATTATTTGCATTTCTAGGGTCCCAATAAATGATATGGCACCCATTAAATATTGTCTTGGGGGATGCAAGGTAGGTCAAATTAGCTACTGATGTACTATGTATAGTTTAGCGCTTTGTATGCAGATTTTGTCGTAACGTGGCTCATATTTTCAGTGCTACGCTCCTTGTGAAAAATATTTTTGTGCTAAAATAGCTTTGATAAATACAATTGGTAAAATCCATCCATTCAAAATCAGCGAGAAGCTGGAAATCAATTTTTATCTAGCAAGCATAGTATAAAAATGATTGTTCAAAACGCATTTTATGTGTGTGCTGGTCGCCCTTTTGATGACGTCATAGTTCAGCCCATACGCGGGTCTCAGGGCGACGAACTGGTTTAAATTGTTGCATATGCCCCAAAGTTTGATTTAAGGTAGGTCGTCATAAATCGTCATGAAATTCGCACGGGACGACTTTTTTGGCCCATTCGACATTGACTATTGAAATAGAGAGTCGAGGTAAAATTCCTGGCTCGGCAGCTCGGGCTCGTTTTGGCTGGGGCTTTCATACTCCACCATGTTGGAGCGAAATGACTTAGACCCATATTGGTGTAAACCGTCACTCCGTGTAACGGCGTGCATATAGATTTTCTAAGCAAACATATCAAATTTGTTGCTGGACGTGGCAAACTGCAATATGATGCGGTTCGCTGGTCTTATTTTAGTCTCATTTGTGGTAATTGTAAGTATTCCAGTATTCTCTTTCAATTCTTCTGACATTGAGCCTCACTTTGCATAGGAATTGCAATGCTGTCATCTCTAATTTCAAACAATAATTCTATGAAAATTATGGGGTGCTACTAATCACCCCACGGCACACCACGGGACCCCACGGCACCCCATGAGACCCCACGGCACCCCACGGCACTAATTTATTTCATATATATCATTGACTGAACTAAATGAAAGTTGTTACAGTCACGAGATATTGTTTATATTGTGATAAACACATTTTATTGTATTTCGACCTGTCATGCTAGCCTATGTACGAGTCAAATATATTGTTTATCACTGGTATGAATTTGAAAGGGGTACAAGGAAAAGGCGCAATCAGAAAGAGATTCCCACTCCAAAAACCGAGGTGGGAAAAAACCAAACTAACAATCAGGCACTTATACCATGAAACATATCGTAAGCCGAATGAGCAGCTATTTTCCCAATAGGTGGCCACTCAGTTACCTTAACTTAATTAAAAATATGAAAACATACATAAGGCGCCAACAGCACAAAAAAAAAAATTAACACCAAGATAAAACAAAAAGAACCACCACAGAAGTATCGCCTTGGAACGATCAGTAACACAAAGTTACTGGCGGGCTTAAACCGGGTTTACAGGATCCTAACCTCACCCTCAGCTTCTGCAGTGGTTCATAACATTTAGTAAGTTCTTCGGTCCTCGTGGTGAATCTCTAACTAGAGAGCGTTTTTTATACTTTTGCATCATATTTGACTCATACACAGTTACCAGTCAGTACCACGAGGGGGTATGACTAGGTCTTGCTGTAAAGAACTGATGGAAACAAATTCCAGCACTTGTTTACAACCATTTGCCGACCATCTTTTTTTTTATTTTTATTTTACTATTTTTTTATTTAATTATTCATTTATTTCTTTTTTCTTAATTAATTTATTTATTTATTCATTTTTTTATTTATTATTTTTTTTCACTATTTTTTTTTTCTATATACATTTCTCCCATTCTCTTATTTTTTTCTTATCTCGGTTCTGACATAAAAAATTATGAGCCTCGTCGTGAGAAAACCGGATTTTTGCCTATGCAAAGTGTCTCACATCAAGGACCCTTTATCGATATAGGGTCCTTGCACGCATGTGGTGAAATATGTCAAATATTGTTTGGAAATTGGTCTTTGTTGTCTCTTGTTCCTTGGATTAATCTGTTTCGAGGCTTGTTCTAAGAATTCTATAGGTGTATCTTATAACACGGAGAGAAAGAAGAAAGAAACAATTTTGTGTATTGAGAATCGTTTGTATATTAAGATATGTGACTGAGCAATAAAAGGTGTGAAAACGTGTGTCAGGTTACCGTGCGGTAAACGAACTATCAGTCACGTGTCACGTTTGCGAGGTGTTAAAACAATCGGCTACTGTTGCTGAATTAATCTCTAACAGCGCGTGTCATTAATTAGATTATCAAGTATTTCGTGATAACTGAAATTGGAATGTTTCCCCAATTTGAAATTTATTAGAATGTTTCATATCGGCCGCGGTAGTCTAATGGAAAGCATTATAACTTTTAATACTTTTATTCTCGAAAAGGGAACATGTTATAAACAAATAATTTTAAAACATGTTAGCTTTTTGCAACTAACATGTTTGCGCAATGTTTTTTTTTTTTTTTTTTTTTTTTCAACCAAAGTTAGTACCAAAGTTGGTTTGCGCTAAAACATCATTGCCTTTGAGAATAGAATAAATGATTGTGTCAGTTATGTGTTCCGGTGTTATCATATATACGAGGAAGCATCATAGACGAGCAGCTAGACTGGTTGTATAGCGCTCAATTGGTTGCATGTTTAGCACATGTTGCACTTATAGTTTCGCTTCTACGAAAACCCTTCCTGGTCACGGCTTCGTTTCAGTTAGTATTCGGCTGTGTCTTTATACACACTAATTATTCATTGTTTATGATAAAGTATGAATATCAAAGAATAAGCTTTACAGCCTGTACACATTTGTTTCCATCTCGACGAGACGGTTCTAACGTGTACCCACAATCAATGTTTTGAGCAAACATATGAAAATTAACCAAATTTTGCCAATGAAATTTTGATTTTTTATGTGCTAAAAAAGTTCTCTGAATATTGCATGGGCATGTTTTCGTAATGTTATTGCATGGGCATGTTTTCGTAATGATGTGTCTGAGTACCTTCTGGTTAACTGAAAAGATTTCCAATCGCCCAATTACCGTTGAAGAGAACAAGAAAAGCGATGCAAAACTTATTTAACAATGAATCCCCAGTCTGATTTATGACTAATATTTCTTGAGCACATTTCGACGCCCAGTTTCAAAATGCTATATGCAGTTGCATCGGCGAATAATATATCTTTGAAAAAAGATCTTTATGGAAGTGTCTCATCATTTGTGACCTTTTTGATCACAGCCGGTCAAGAAGAGTTAAGATTAACACACATTGTAACGTGCAGCCGAGACAAGCCACAGCAAACCCCGTCGCTCATCCACCAAGGGTGGTTTACTGCGCTATATACCCAACACTTACTCGATTCACAAAGTCTCGACTTTGAAATTTGCATATTTCCAAGGGAGGCTATCCCGTCACACATGTACATGTATGTGCAGGAAAGAGGTTTTCGTTTATCACCACGAAATATAACGTTACAAATATAGAAAAAAAATATTCAGATTAAAAAATGGCTGGTATATGGTCTTCAGGAAACAGCACAGTCTATGATAGATTTTAGGCAGTTTTGTTTCTTAACATTGTTTCTTATCAACAAGTCCTAGTCACGACTCCCCTTGTCGATGACAACACTACACTGCGAGGTGCCAGCTGGAAACAAAGGATACAATTTTATCCTTTCGCTAATGTGGCAGTGCAAAAATCAAGTATAGGCTTCGAACAATGCATTAAAATTGTGTGACAGCGTGGATTAGCGGCGTCCGTTTGATTTCCAAATTACTAGAGTATAGATTAAGCTGTTCAATTTCTTCTGATATAAAGTTAAGCAAATATATTTTCGAATAAAACCTTATTTTTGTTTAATAGGGTGCCAAAACTGCACACTTGATAAGAATTATTCACATATTTTGGTGCCGTGGGGTGCCGTGGGGTCCCATGCGGTGCCGTGGGGTGACATGGGGTGACGTGGGGTGATTAGTAGTACCGAAAATTATGACTAAGATTGAATGGGTGGGGTATGTTATTAGACTTTCCCTAGCCCACTTTCAGAATGACACTGATTATTCTGAATTACTTCCAGTATTCATGGATTTAACATCCATTCATGATGTCTTGTGATTTGTAATACGAACACAGAAGTGAGGACCGAAAAGATTCATTATCAAATATTCAGGTTGGCGGAAAGATTTTTATTGAAAAATTGATCACGTGTCACCAGAAGTATCCTTGATATGAATTGCTGAGGTTGGATTTTTGAGCCAGACAAAAAATCTCTTCTAAATTGGTGTGTTAGACTGTTAGTAATGGTGCCAGAACAGCCCAAGTTTGAACTTATCTATCCTGCCTGGTTTGTATTTGATTATTTTGCGCTAAATTTAATCTAGGGGACTATATTAAATCATATATTATTAAGATTTTGCTTTTGTTCATTGTTGAAAATTTGTTGTTCAACTACAATTTTCTTACCATTTTAAAGTGCAAACATCTTGGTTTCAACTGGGGTTTTAAAACTTCTCAAAACACATATAGTGAGTGAATTTGCGAGAAACATAAATAAAGATCTGACAGATATTTGGTCTGTAGAACTTGACTGAATTAGAATTTGTGCAGACATTTGAGTTAAGGTCTTTGTTGTGCTATTTTGCTTTTCTATGACCTCTAAGTACTTTATTTTTGTCAAGGGTCTCACATAATAATATTTTTCAGAGCCTTATCCCCATTCAGTCTGGGGCCAAGAAAGGAAAGTCCAGTCTCATCACTCGACTGGAGGATCTAAAAGAATTTAAAAAGTTACTGAGAACTAGAACCAATCTACTTGTCATATTTGCCAAGTCAGGTATAAAGTTGTGATATTTTTGCATTACAAAAATATGTCCATGCAATATACAGAGATTATTTTTAGTTGTAAAGAATGAAAATTTTTGAGTTGAAAATTTTTGATATTTTTGCTCAAAGCATAGATTGTGGGTAATGGGTATATGTTAGAACCTCCTCAGCGAGGCATAATGAGAACCCACAATCCATGTTTTGAAGAAAAACAATAAAATATATATATATATATCCCTGCAACTCAGTTTTTCTATATAAAAGTGGGGTTTTAGGGGTATTTATTGCATGGACATGTTTGCTTGATGCTATATTTGGTTTGAACTTTTTTTTTTTTATAAACATTACATATAACAGTTCTAAAGCAATACAATAAACATACAAATGGGATTGTAAAAAACAGTCTAAGACTTATTTGAATCTGTCTCCCATTTCTAACATATATATGCATACAACTATTTAACAATTGAAATTCAGATTTTAGCTTTCACTGGATGATGAAAAACATTAGGCTGTTTTAATGTCTGTGAAGCCCTAAAGACTTCTCGGAGACATTAAAACAGCTTATGTTTTTCATCATCCAGTGAAAGCTAAAATCTGAATTTCAATACTTATATTTACATTTTATATTATCAGTTAAGTATCAGATTTTTAATTGCGCATATCACCGCTCATGTTCATGTTATTTGACATTAAATCCGACTTAACATAATTTTGGAACAGCCAAAACGTCTAATTTTCGCGCCTAACGTCATGGCGATACGCGACCAACGTCACGACCACAAGAGTAAACAAACAACGTCACTGGATGGGTTTTGACGTCGCCCCGCCCATAGGTGTGGCCTCTAGATCATGTGACTTAATGTTTTTCATTGGGAGATGAAGAATATAAAGAAAGATTCTTTCATCCAGGGCGATTGCAATAAAAATGTAAATATTCAAGTATAAAATGTTTATTTTCACAGCTTTTCATTGCATAAATTCTTTCTGTAATATTTAGTAATGGTGCTCATTATACCTATGGTTTATTAGTTAGCAGAATGGCGTATGTCCAGTGAAAAGTATGACAGAAATGTACCAATCTGCTTGAAATTCTCTGTAGCAAGAACAGTACAGTCCGAAATTGGTCTTGATTATGTTGGTTGTCATGCAGAACATTGTTTATTAATGTTTATTTAAGCATATGTCTGTTACTTCCGACATGCACCAATCTGCTTGCTAATATAAAAATATCAAGACCAGTCCTACCCAAATGTGATCCAAATTATGTTTGTTTCTTATAAAGAACTTTTGTATGATTAATGATTGTTTAGGCACATAATTGAGGTTTCTTGATGAGAGAGAAAAGGTATGATTTAAGCAACAAATTGGTGATCAACGATGCCCCTGGAAAATTTCCGTTAATACCCACACATCATATGTAACCATTGTCTTGTACTGGAAGGTTGAAAGATTGAGCTGATCTTTTCTCTAGCACAGCATAGTGCTGCAGGAAAAAATAAACTTGACCCTGCAGGTTCAGCTTTTTGTCCCAAAGCAAAACATTTTGCTTCCAACCCCTGCACTTCTGAGTCTAGACACTGTGGTTACATTTGGCATGTGTAAAACATATACTTACTGTGATTAAACTAAACCTAACTGGGACTAAACTAATCTTATTGGACAGGTGATGGTTAATTGCTCTAAAAATTGATTTAGGTGTGCAAAACTACATGTATTTAATGGTGGTTGAATGATAATTTTTAGCTCACCTGAGCCGAAGGCTCATAGGTGAGCTTATAGTATACCCATGCTCCGTCGTCCGTCCGTCCGTCCACAATTTCAAAGATCTTCTTCTCTGAAACCGCTGGGCCGATTGTTCTCATATTACACATACACCATCTACAGGTAGGGGGAAAGAATAATTGTGTTTTTAGCTCACCTGAGCCGAAGGCTCACAGGTGAGCTTATAGGATAGGCAGGCATCCGGCGTCCAGCGTCGTCGTCCGTCGTCGTCCGTCCACAATTTCAAAGAAGAATATTTCTGAAGCTGGTAGGCCGATCTTGATCAAATTTAATGTAAACCATAATTGGGTTGGGGGATTGATGGCATTAGGTTTTGGAGCAGATTGTATCAAAATTGTGGTTTCCATGGCAACAGATAGGTCCCATAGGCTTACAATGGGAAAAACTAAAAAAATCTTCTTCTCTGAAACCACTAGGCCCACAGCTTTGATATTTGGTATGTAGCAATGGCTAATGGTCCTCTACGTAAATTGTGCCATTCATGCCCCTGGGGTCAAATTTGGCCACGCCCCGGGGGGGTCGATAGTCTCCATAGACTTACTATGGGAAAAAAATTAAAAAATCTTCTTCTCTGAAACCACAGGGCCCACAGCTTTGATATTTGGTATGTGGCAATGGCTAATGGTCCTCTACATAAATTGTGCCAGCCATGCCCCTGGGGTCAAATTTGGCCACGCCCCGGGGGTGGATAGTTTCCATAGACTTACAATTGGAAAAACTAAAAAAATCTTCTTCTCTGAAACCACTAGGCCCACAGCTTTGATATTTGGTATGTAGCAATGGCTAATGGTCCTCTACATAAATTGTGCCATTCATGCCCCTGGGGTCAAATTTGGCCACGCCCCAGGGGTTGATAGTCTCCATAGACTTACTATGGGAAAAAAATTAAAAAATCTTCTTCTCTGAAACCACAGGGCCCACAGCTTTGATATTTTGTATGTGGCAATGGCTAATGGTCCTCTACATAAATTGTGCCAATTATGCCCCTGGGGTCAAATTTGGCCACGCCCCGGGGGTCGATAGTCTCCATAGACCTACAATAGGAAAAAACTAAAAAAATCTTCTTCTCTGAAACCACTAGGCCCATAGCTTTGATATTTGGTATGTAGCAATGGCTAATGGTCCTCTACATAAATTGTGCCAGTCATGCCCCTGGGGTCAAATTTGGCCACGCCCAAGGGGTTGATAGTCTCCATAGACTTACTATGGGAAAAAAATTAAAAAATCTTCTTCTCTGAAACCACAGGGCCCACAGCTTTGATATTTTGTATGTGGCAATGGCTAATGGTCCTCTACATAAATTGTGCCAATCATGCCCCTGGGATCAAATTTGGCCACGCCCCGGGGGTCGATAGTCTCCATAGACCTACAATAGGAAAAAACTAAAAAAATCTTCTTCTCTGAAACCACTAGGCCCATAGCTTTGATATTTGGTATGTAGCAATGGCTAATGGTCCTCTACATAAATTGTGCCAATCATGTCCCCGGGGTCAAAATTGGCCACGCCCCGGGGATGGATATTCTCCATAGACCTACAATAGGAAAAACTAAAAAAATCTTCTTCTCTGAAACCACTAGGCCCACAGCTTTGTTAATGGCTAATGGTCCTCTACATAAATTGTGCCATTCATGCCCCTGGGGTCAAATTTGGCCAGGCCCCGGAGGTTGATAGTCTCAATAGACTTGCTATGGGAAAAAATTACTTCTTCTCTGAAACCACAGGGCACACAGCTTTGATATTTTGTATGTGGCAATGGCTAATGGTCCTCTACATAAATTGTGCCAGCCATGCCCCTGGGGTCAAATTTGGCCACGCCCCGGGGGTAGATAGTCTCCATAGACTCACAATGGGAAAAATCTTCTTCTCTGAAACCAAAAGGCCCAGAGCTTCTATATTTTGTATGTAGCAATATTTGGTAGTCCCCATTATAAATTGTGCCAGTCATGCCCCTGGGTCAAATTCGGCCATGCCCCGGGGGTCAATAGTGTCCATGCATAGACTTTCATTGGTCGATTCTCAATTAATTTAAATCTCATGAGCTTACAATGTGATAATCTCTCAGGTGAGCTACAGGACCAATGGTCCTCTAGTTTGTTTTGATCGGATAAGGACTCTGGTTGCTATGGCAACTTATGCTTCCCATAGACTTATAATGGAACAAAGTGAAAATTGCCAGTTTTTGCTGTCTAGTTGGAGATATTTGAATTTTGTTTTTGCAGAAATGTTTATTGAGTAGTCCTCTACGTTTCATGTGACTTTTGTCCTAATCCTTCATTTTGATTGGTTGCAGGGGCCCCATATAGGGCAAAATTTCGAAAAACATTCAAAAATCTTCTTCTCAGAAACTGTCAAGGGGATTAAGCCTATACTTTGTATACATGTTCCTGACAGTGGCCTCTACATAATTTGTGTTTTTTATTCCAGGCGGATAAGAACTCTGGTTGCTATGGCAACTTAAAGTTTACATAGACTTATAATGGGAAAAGTGGAAATCGGCTATTTTTCAGCTAAAATTGCAGACATTTGAATTTTGTTTTTGCAGAAATGTTTATTGAGTAGTGTTTGACGTTTCTTGTGAGTTTTGTCCTAATCCTTTATTTTGATTGGTTGCTGGGGCCCCATATAGGGCAAAATTTTGAAGAAAAAAAAACATTCAAAAATCTTCTCCTCAGAAACTGTCAAGTGGATGAATCCTGTACTTTGTATACATGTTCCTGACAGTAGCCTCCACATAATTTGTTTTTTTTTATTCCAGTCGGATAAGAACTCTGGTTGCTATGGTAACTTTAAGTTTCCAAATACTTATAATGGGAAAAGTGGAAATTAGCTATTTTTTGAAAACTATTGCAGCCTGAGATCTGAAAAGTGGTAGATGCAAACAACTAATGGATTAGATGAAGCTATATGATTAATTTAGGTCAAGGTCATCTCTTGACCTTGGCCGGTCTGTCATCCTTACACACTTTTCAAAGATTTTTTTCTCTGAAACCACTTGGCCAATCAAAGCCAAATTTTATATGAAGCATCTATAGGAAGTGGGAACCATTGTGTATATAAATAATCAAGGTCACATGACCAAGATGGCCGCCATGCTATATGGTAAAAACCCTTAAAATATCTTCTTCTCCAGAACTGGTGAACCGATTTCAACGAAACTTTGCATGAAGTATGGATGACTCAAGTACTACAATGTATATATAAAACATGACCCTGTGGTGACCTTGACCTATTTTATGGCAAGGTCAACATAGGTCGTCAATGCATTTGAATGTGGAAAACTTTTAAAATGTCATTTTAAGTGAAAAGTCTTGCAGGAAATGGGCAGTAGGACTGAAATTTAATGATTCTGAAACAAAAATGGACTCCAGGGGCTCATCTGCTTTTAAAATGTTATTTGAAGGGGAAAATCAGCAGGAAATTGGCAAATGGACAGAATATTGTAACGGGATAGTCTCCCTTGTAGAATACGTTGGTGCAACGTATTAGCGGCATATTAGCGGGTAGTAATATGCAAATTAGAAACTCGAAACTTTGTGATTACAGTAAGTGTTAGGTATATAGCGCAGTAAACCACCCTTGGTGGATGAGCATGCTTTTCCATCGACGGGGTTTGCTGTGGCTCGGCTCGGCCGTTCGGTACATTTGGTGGCAGCGGTGGGATGATGACAACTGCCGGAACGGAGTTGCCTTACCCATGTAGTCCCCAGGCCAAGACTCGGGGCGAGTCTTCTCGGAGGGGGAAGTAATGTAACGGGATAGTCTCCCTTGTAGAATACGTTGGTGCAACGTATTGGCGGCATATTAGCGGGTAGTAATATGCAAATTAGAAACTCGAAACTTTGTGATTACAGTAAGTGTTAGGTATATAGCGCAGTAAACCACCCTTGGTGGATGAGCATGCTTTTCCATCGACGGGGTTTGCTGTGGCTCGGCTCGGCTGTTCGGTACAATATTGATTATTCTGAAAAAAGAAAATGGCCCAAGGGCTTCATCTGCCCCTGCAATGGGGTTAAATACCATAATATTCAAATATGTTGATTGGTATATGAAGCAGATCTCAGGTGAGCGTTTACAGGACCATTGGTCCTCTGGTATCAATTTACCCTGGTGGCCTAGTGGTAAACTAAAGAATAGAAATTCGGAGCGAAAGGGTCTGGGTTTGATACTTATCTCCATTATATAGTGTCCTTGAGCAAGACACTTCAAGCTCCCCATAGTACTGGTTATCTGCACCCAGGAAGCATATAAGCTCCTTTCCTACAGAAACAGTGTTGACTACAATGTTAAACCATAAAATTTGTCATGGGATTCGCAGTGGCTCAGTAGTAGAGTATCATACTTCAGTGTGAGAGATTGGAGTTCAAAACCGACTGCCCTGTTTCCCTTGCCCTGCAAAAAAAAAAATTCTGCTTATAGTACTGGTTAAGCACCAAGAAATTGGTGGCTCTTTCCTAAAATTACTGAAATTTTGTTGACTAGGATGTTTAGCTGAATTCTGTTTTTTTAATAGAGTTCATACAGGCATTATGACTTCTAGCCTAGGAATGGCTATGGTGATATTATTTTGTGTGTATCCTATGGATGTCCAAACAAATTGTCTTGCATTCATAAATCAATGCTTTTATCATCGATTGTTTGCTTTTATTGCAGAGTGGGAAGAGTTTGAAATGTTATACAAAAATAAGTTATGAGTTATGAAGAATTCATATTGATGGTCAAAAACCTATATCTGTATACTCGTACTAGCTTATCTATTTTACACCAGTTTTGATATCATGTGTTAGAATTGTTAATTCCTCACGAAGAGTGCATCATGATTTTATTATTATCAGGATAAAATGTCCATTAAATGTATACACCCTAATATGCCACTTTCTATATAGCAAACCTTGTACACCACAACCTCTTTATAACACTATTTTTGGGGTCCAAACCACTTTCTGTGTTAGCTATCCAATCCATGTTCTATCGAGAGTAAAATGTAAAGTCATATAGCAAAAATGCCCAAATGGGGTCCAACAATCATCAGTTTATTATATTCAAAACTGTGTTGTAATGAAGCATGTTATAAAGAGGTCCAGGTGTATGTACAGGGCTTTAGATTATACACCCCTTATATGCCACTTTTTATATAGCAAAACTTGTATGTACAGGGGGTTCAGATTTTGTTTAATACATAGATTGTGGATACTTGTTAGGCTGTTCCAACATGTGGTGCACATAATCTAATTTTTAACCAAAGTTTAGAAACATATTAAAAAAACTTGCAACTGAAAATTTTCAGTTTTCACTGCTGTATTTTGCATGACCTTACCCAGCCTTATTTTTCCTTCTGACTATTTTGTTTGGATGTTCCAGGCAATGCAGCCTCCAAGTCCATGTCCATGTTTGAGGAGGTTGCTGAAATGGTGAAAGGAAAGGCAACATTTGGCTTTGTTGATTGCAGGTAACATATGATTCGAGTCATCATGACAAAGATTTCCTTATTAATTATGCATAATGAAAACTTGCCTGTGCAAGATACAGAGAACTTTTTAGCAGAAAAAATGAAAAATTCCATAGCAAAAATTTTGATATTTTCAATATTAAGCTCAAAACATTGATGGTGGGTACATGTTAGAACCGCCTCGGCGAGGCGGTTCTAATGAGTACCTGGCGAGAAGGTTCTAACGAGTACCCACAATCTATGTTTTGGATCAAAAATAGGAAAATTGTATACCCCCTTATACA
Source organism: Rugalucina vietnamica (assembly GCA_964017185.1). Taxonomy (NCBI): domain Eukaryota; kingdom Metazoa; phylum Mollusca; class Bivalvia; order Lucinida; family Lucinidae; genus Rugalucina; species Rugalucina vietnamica. Next base: position 9,138,466 of record OZ024880.1, read on the forward strand.
CCAGTTTTACTATAAAAAAGTGGGGTTTAAATGGGTTTACATGTCACTAACATGTTATCCTGATGGCAAAAAAACTAAGGCACAGATTAGTTGTATGGTTACTGGTCAGCACCTTTGTTTTGGCTACATATATTGTACAGTTCCCCTTTTTTTCTGAATCTGAAATTCCAAGCCTCTGACCATCTCCAGTGCCAGTGCAGCCTGGTTTATACCCCCCGCAAAACGAAGTTTTAGGGGGGTATACTGTTTTCAGCCTGTCCGTCATTCCGTGATTCCGTCATTCCGTGATTCCGTCATTCCGTCATTCCGTCATTCCGTCAACATTTGGACATCTTTGCTGAATAACTTGAGTAGCTTTTGCTTGATTTGTTTCAAATTTTCACCACACTTGCACCATCAGACAATACATGTGTGGTATGAATTTAGGGGCCAAAGGGTCAGTATTGCAAGAGTTATGGGACTTTTTAAGTCCTCCTATAACATGTTTGCCATAGTACTGAAAGTACATACTTTGTGAAATCAACTCCTCTTACAGCTTTCAAGGTTTCCTTTTAATATTTTGCTGATATGTTTCAGATATATTGCAGATGTGCATGAACAATTGTCATGCTGAAAAAATCATTTTTGACAAATTTACAGCATTTTTAACTTAGCAAATTTTCTATAATTGCTTATATTCAATAATGGTTGGTAGTGCATACTTTGTGAAATCAACTCCTCCTAGGGCTTTCAGTGTTTCTTTTCAGTACTTTGCAGACATGTTACAGACATATTGAAGATGTGCATGAAGAATTATAATGCTGAAAAAATAATTTTTGACAAATTTACAGCATTTTTTAACTTTGCCATTTTTCGACTATTGCTTACATACATACATTGTGAAATCAACTCCTCCTAGGGCTTTCAGTGTTTCTTTTCAGTACTTTGCAGACATGTTACAGACATATTGAAGATGTGCATGAAGAATTATAATGCTGAAAAAATAATTTTTGACAAATTAACAGCATTTTTTAACTTTGCCATTTTTCGACTATTGCTTACATACATACTTTGTGAAATTAACTCCTCCTAGGGCTTTCAGTATTTCTTTTCAGTACTTTGCAGACATGTTATAGACATATTGAAGATGTGCATGAAGAATTATAATGTTGAAAAAATAATTTTTGACAAATTTACAGCATTTTTTAACTTTGGCATTTTTCGACTATTGCTTACATAATACTTTGTGAAATCAACTCCTCCTTGGGCTTTCAGTATTTCTTTTCAGTACTTTGCAGACTTGTTACAGACATATTGAAGATGTGCATGAAGAATTATAATGCTGAAAAAATAATTTTTGACAAATTAACAGCATTTTTTAACTTTGCCATTTTTCCACTATTGCTTACATACATACTTTGTGAAATCAACTCATCCTAGGGCTTTCAGTGTTTCTTTTCAGTACTTTGCAGACATGTTACAGACATATTGAAGATGTGCATGAAGAATTATAATGTTGAAAAAATAATTTTTGACAAATTTACAGCATTTTTTAACTTTGGCATTTTTCGACTATTGCTTACATACATACTTTGTGAAATCAACTCCTCCTTGGGCTTTCAGTATTTCTTTTCAGTACTTTGCAGACTTGTTACATACATATTGAAGATGTGCATGAAGAATTATAATGCTGAAAAAATAATTTTTGACAAATTTACAGCATTTTTTAACTTTGCCATTTTTCGACTATTGCTTACATACAATAATGGTTGGAAGTGCATACTTTGTGAAATCAACTCCTCCTAGGGCTTTCATTGTTTCTTTTAGATTCTTTGCAGATTTGTTCCAGATATATTGAAGATGTGCATGAAGAATTTTTATGCTGAAAATTTTAGTTTTGACAAATTTACAGCTTTTTAAACTTAGCCAATTTTGACCATTTCTGCTTATATTCAATTATGGTTGATAGTACATACTTTGTGAAATCCAACTCCTCCTGGGGCTTTCAGTAATTCTTTTCAATACTTTGCAGACATGTTACAGACATATTGAAGATGTGCTAAAAGAATTTTATTGGTGAAAAAAATAATTTTTGACAAATTTACAGCATTTTTCAACTTAGACATTTTTCAACCATCGCTAATATACAATATGGCTGGTAGAGCATACTTTATGAAATCAAGTCCACCTAGTGCTTTCATTGTTTCATTTGAATTCTTTGCACACTTGTTCCAGATATATTTCAGATGTGCATGAATAATTCTTATGCTGAATAATTTATTTTTGACAAATTTACAGCTTTTTTTTAGCATAGCCAATTTTTGACCATTTCTCATGATATATAATGATCAACAGTGTACAGTGAAATCAACAATAATTTTACTCCCTGAGATTTCAGTATATTATTTAATACCTTACAGACATGAGTCAGACATACGGAGGATTTTCATGAAGGATTATAATGCTGAAAAGATATTTTTGACAAATGTTTTGCATGTTTGACTTAAAGGAAGTTATTGGCCTTAGATAATTTTGCGGGGGGTATACTGAAAGCCTTGCTTGCAGCCAATTTCTAGTTTGTGTCTTGTCTGCTTCGAAGCTTTTCTCGGCGCGCTATTGTATATAGTGTAAGATTTCTCAGAAAAGAAAATATAATTTTTAATTTGCTTGTGCACACTGTATTAGTGGCAATGTGGAACATTTATTGTTGTTTTTGATACAAAACTGCATTCCTGACTGCCAAAAAGGGGCTTTAGATTTCAAAAAGCATGTGTTGGCAATCGAGAATGTTCGATTTACGTTATACATCATGATTTTGGAAATCAAAAATACCTTTTTATGGCAGTCAAGAACTCTTTTTATCATGTTGTTTTTTCACTTTTGCCGCTAATACGGTGTGTTATAGACATTTTAATGTGCATGCCGTGTGTTATAATTCATCACTACATGTATTTCAGCGATGCCAAGAAATTGTGTAAGAATCTCAAAGCCTCACCATCTACACTTGAGCTCAGACATTACAAGTAAGTGTGTACTTGTTTATCAAAATGTCATGAATTGACCTGGGGCATGAGACAACTGGATTTTCACCTATGCAGCTAAAACAAAGACGCAGATCAGCTGTGCAGTAACTGCACAGCTGATCAGCGCCTTTGTTTTCGCTACACGGTTAGTACAATCTCTGTTCATCTTAAGTCCTAAATTTCAAGTCTACCCTTATTTGACTGTTATTGTGCAGGCCTATTTGTGTCAGAGCTGTTTTGAAAATCCCAAAGACTGGTTGTCTCTGCAGCTCAAATTGTTTAAGGTAGACTCATTTGATGTCTTGTGGAATGTGCCAGTATGTGCTTAAGGGGTTGTTTGTTGCATGCGGCCAACCTTTTTGATTTTAAAAGTCTGGGGTTTACTTTAGAAGTTAAATGTACAGAATTTGCAATAGTGATATTTATATATTTAACAACATTTTGCAACATCTCCACAAAGTCTACAATAGTTTACCCATGTTAAGACTCACTAAATGGGGTGGTATGCTTTATGACATACATATCACAGATTTCCATTCATAAACAGATTTCTCGGGCAATGATAGCTTGGGTTGATAGTGGTAATGGAACTTTCAGAATGTCTAGTAATATTATGTTTAAATGTTATTTTCAGAGACGGTGATTTCAACAAAAATTATGATAGAAAACTTGTTACTAAGGTTAGTTGTTTGTTTGAATTTATGCTTTTACATCCCAGTCAACATCAATGGTCATGTCGGGACGTTGCCTACATTTTATGGCACTTTTACCAAATTTTAGGATGTCATGACACTTAAAATGTGCTTCACAAATATAAACACCCAACTAAGCCAGTAAAGCTTATATATATGGATGGTTTGACTATTAAAACCACTTTTCCTGGGCAAGTTCAGACATGAGCGGTTAACCTGTAATCAGATGGTTGGTCAGTAGCTTAGAAGCTTTCAAGGTGTGTTGTGTTGGCAAACAATATCTTGTTATTGAGGCCTCTTTTGTGTATTTTGAACCAAAGTACAGATTAGCCTGTTCAGCAACATTCATAATACTTTTTGCATAAACATTAAAAAAGATATATTTTAGTCAACATTTAATACAAATACAGTGTTCTGTTAATATGGAAATCTGGTCAGAAACCTGAAAGACTTCTTCTGGTGTCATTGCTCAAATGTGAAATCAACTATTGTCTCAAATGTTTCAGTCCCTGTACAACTTCTTGCTGGACCCTACCGGAGATATACCCTGGGACGAAGAGCCGGACGCCGGCGATGTCGTACACATAGCTAATGAACAGGTACATGGTGATAGCGAAGTCTTAAGGGAAGGGGTTTTATGTTTATCATAGAGGTCCAAAGACAAGTTTAAAGACTAAAATAATCATTCAGTATTGGTATATTGGTTCAACAGATTGATTCACAAAAATTAAGAAAATGATTTTAACTGTGATAGATAGATATGTTAACCAACAAACATTGTTTTCTGTTTAACTGACTTGACACCGTCCCAAATTATTACATACCATGAAAGTATAGCAACCAAATCAAAACCAAGCAATTTGAAGTATTATTTTGTATGAAAGGCTGTGCTTTTTCAGATTTGGTCTTATTTTGTTTCAGAGTTTTCATAAATTGATACGAAAGGAGAAATTACCAATATTAGCCATGTTTTATGCTCCATGTAAGTAATGCTGTATAACATTTTAGCCGCAACAGGAAAACCGGTCTTTGGGGTTTCCTACCAGGTGCGACACAAGTCAGTCTGTACAGTCCCAGAAGCAGGCTAGAGGCTTTAAATTTTGGCCATACATAGAAGAGGAATTGTACTATCCGAGTAGCGAAAACAAAGGCGCTGATTTTGCTGCCCCTTGCATTTAGAATCTGCACCTTTGTTTTCGCATATGCAAAAATCTGGTTTTCTCATGATGCGGCTCATTTTGGTTGTAGAAAGTGTTATTTCGCTAAACTGGAACAACACCAGCATGCACACAAGGTTGAAGGCTGCACTTGTTTGGCAGTATATACAGCTCTTCGATCTAAATTCTTGAATAGAATAAAATGAATAAAATAAAAACTGGAATACCATCAAAATACTGACAAAGTCAAATGAGTCCATCCTCCATAACAGATCTTGAAGGCCCGAAGACAGATTTTCTCTTGATGAATCTCAATTATGTTATGTTTACAGGGTGTGGTTTCTGTAAGAGACTGAAGCCAGATTTTGCCGCCGCTGCCACAGAAATGAAAGGAGAAGCTGTAAGTTGACGAGTTTTGACATTTCCAAAACATGACTATGCAATACAAAGAAAAATTAAAGGCTGCAAAACTGACAAATTTTTAGTGCAAAAGTTTTGACATTTTTGTTTTTTATATTTTTGCTCAAAACAGATTGTGGGTATGTTTTAGAACTGTCTCTCGAACTCTCAATCATTCGAAAGTGATTTTATGCGGTCTTTTGCATTTCGAATTATCGGAATTAGACTGTAGATGAAAACTAAGGCAGAAATTTTGATTGTGGGTGCATGTTAGAACCACCTAGACCTAAACAAGGCGGTTCTAACGAGTACCCACAATTTATGTTTTGGAGCAAAAATAAGAAAATTTGTATACCCCTGCATACCCCAGTTTTGCTATATATAGCAGGGTATTAAGGGGTATATATTACACGAACATGTTTTCCTGATGATAATCCCAGGTATGATGCCCCAGATGTGACGCTTAGAGAAAATTCATCCAAAAAATCACTAATGAACTCCCATAAACTGAAGGTGGATTCACCCAAATTAAAGTGATGGGCGAAGCCATTTGTGACATATGGGTTAAAACGTGTTGAAAAGTTGAAGTAAACAGGATCATTACAAAAACCATGCAGTAAATAGAATTTTCTGAAGCTATAAAAATTGAAAAAAAAAATAATAATAAAAACAGTGGGAAAAAATCTGATATTTTCCTTGTTTTTGCTCAAACCAATGATTATGGGTACAAGTTAGAACTGCCTCAGCAAAGCATTTCTAACGAATACCCACAATCTGTGTTTTGGATAAGAAAATAATAAATACCCCTCTACACCCCAGGGTTCGAATTTAACATTTTTTGCCACTTGCTTATTTTAGCAAGTGCCTACTTTTCCTACTTGCTAACTCTGAAAGTCACCTTGCTTTTTTGCAGGAGGAAAAGCTCCGGACCTGTTTTACCATGTAAAACATCAAAAGCATATTAACCTTTATCATGCTGAGATTTATTTTTTCCAATATCGTGTGCCACTGAGTTTTTTTTTTTTTTTTTTTTGCAAAAAAATCGCTTTTTCACCACTTTTCAGGCTTCAAAAAACACTATGTTGCATTTTCCAAAAAGCTAATACTTGCTTTGGGAGATCGATACAAGTCTGTATATCGCTACGTTTTGTGTCTAAACATCATTTAATCCATCAATGAGCCGCCATTTTAGCATTCAACAAGTCTGTAATTGTGATTTCTTACCAAAATCCCGGTTCAAATGCGTTTTCTAGGCTTAAAATGCCAAAAAACAACCTCATTGCTGACAATTTCCTGATTCAGTCAACAGTTTTTTGCACACACCATCTTGAAGTATAGCGCGTCGGCGAAAGAAAGCACACTCACTGTTTACAAAGGTAACGTGTGCAAAAAATGGAGGAAATAAAATCGAAGTCCGATCGGACGAACGATTGCACCTTCAGTTTCTAGCGGTGTGACAGTTATTGGACAAAAATTGAGAATGACAAGCGGTTGCGTGACTGCGCATCTCAATTGCGCAGAACATCGCCAATCTTCATTTCCGACATTCTACTTTCATTTTGCATACGAAAAACGGCCCGAAAATGTGACTCGCAGAAAAATTCAAGTGCTGATCTTCTCTACTCGCATTCTTAAAATATAACTCGCATTTTGCGAGTGTGCGAGTGCTAAATTCGAACCCTGCCACCCCAGTTTTGTGGTTTAAGGGTGTATAATTTTCATGTACATGTTTTCCTGATGTATTTGTTACAGACCCTGGTCGGTGTAGACGTCGATAAGCCAGATCAGATGGCGCTGAGAGCTCAGTACAATATCACTGGTTTTCCTACATTATACTATTTTAGGTACGTACCTTACGAAAAAAGTCCATGTAAGATATAGAGATTTTTTTCAGTAACAAAAATTGAAAATTTAATAAGAATATTTTTTTATATTTTTCTTATTTTTGCTCAAAACATAGATTGTGGGTACACGTTAGAACCTCGGAGTACCCACAATCTATGTTTTGGAGCAAAAATAAAAGATAAATAGGTATACCCCTGCATACCCCAGTTTTCGCTATATTAATGTGGGGTTCAAGGGGGTAAATATGACACGGACGTTTTCCTGATGGAACGGTGCAAGTTTGTGCCTTGAAAATTAAAGTTCAAGTAAACATGGTATTTATCATACCTCAAATAAAGTTTCATATGCAGGATGGTGAAAATTCTAATTTTTACCGTGTGATAACTTCAGTGATAGTTCTGTCAAAGCACATCTTATGAGCAGCATCATGAGAAAACCAGAATTTTGCCTATGCGAAAACAAAGATGCAGATCAGCTGTGCACTATCTGCACAGCTGATCAACACCATTGTTTTCGCTACTCGGATAGTACATTTCCTCCTCTACCCAAAATTTCAAGATTCTAGCTTTCTTCTGAGACTGTACAGGCCGGTTTGTGTTAGATCTAGTTGGAAACCCTGAAGACCAGTTTCCTCTTGTCGAGGCTCATATAATTTGGAGAAGAATAATCATGCATAAATGTTTTGGTTTGTTATAGTGGACTTAAAATCTGTGAATTTTCTAGCGAAAATATCTATAATGACATTCAATGACGTCATTGTGATGATGTTCAGGGTTCGCACAGGCTTGAAAAGTACTTGAAAACGAAGGGCTGTCTTGAAAAGTACTTGAAAACCAAATTTGCCTTGAAAAGTGCTGGAAAATTAGCCATTGGCCTTGAAAAGCACTTGAATTTCACTTCTTCCGGTATTCCAGGCAATAAGATTCGGTTTCAAAATCAAATGTGAGCATTTAAGAAGAAGTTCAGCACGTTTGAATACAAAAAGATCGTCGAGAGTGCCATAATTAAGAAACAAGCCGAATGTGTATGGCGCGAATCGGTAACTGAGTTGTGTCCCTTGCGAAATGGTCGCGAAAATTTGGGCCGAAAATATATGGCGCGAATGGGTTCGTACCGTAATTGGGTTGCTTCCCTTGAGGAATGGTTCACGATTTATTGCATTTGTTTTATCTGCAATGAAAATCCATGATGAATACAGACTAAATGGAACCAAAATGACGTCGAAATGACATTTTTTCGAGCACAAATTTAATTTCAACATTTCTTAACAAAATGGGAAAGTGCATGTACAGCAGGGACTGGCCGAAACGTTATCCTTGGGTCAAGGAAACGGACAATAAACACAAGGCACATTGTCGTGCATGTAATGAAGATATCGATGTGGCTCAAATGGGTGAAAGTGCTTTGCGCTCACACGCGAGTGGAGATCGACATAAGAAACATGAGCAGTCTTTATCTGGGACTTTCACAAACTTCTTTATCAAGAAGGAAACAAAAGTTAAGACAGAACCCCCTACTACAGCATCCACCCCAAGTCCTTGAAAATGGTAAGATTTGTCCTTGAAAAGTCCTTGAATTTTACTTGGCCTTGCCTGTATGAACCCTGATGTTACTTTGCATAATGTCACACCAAAATTCTGATATTCACTGTTGGGTGAAGGTTATTTTACATTCTCTTATATAAGCCGCAACATGGGAAAACAGGTCTTTGGGGTTTCTGATCATGTCTGACAAAAACGGTCTTGCACAATCACAGAAGAAGGCTAGATGCTTGGAATGTCAGATTTAAGAAGAAGAAATGTACTATGATGAAGTGAAAATAAAGATATTGATCAGCTGTGCTGTACTGCACCTTTGTTTTTACGTAGGCAAAATCTTGGTTTTCTCATAATGCGGCTGATATCATCTGTTTTCAGAAATGGTCAGATACAATATAAATATGGAGGAGAAAATAATAAAGAGGGCATTATAAAATGGCTAAAAAAGTAAGTATTATTTTACAACAATATTTTAAGAAAAGCAGGTAGATTAACTGGTAATCTGTCACCAGGGGAGTGCGGTGACCTACGGGTAGAGCAGCAGACTTAGATTGAACGGTTCTGGGTTTGGTCCCCATAAGGGGGGCTGTGTTGTGTCTTTGAGTAAGACACATTAACTCTCCTTAGTACTAGTTAATACCTAAGAAGTGGGTGGCTCTGTCCGGACATAAGTGAAAAATTGTTGACTGGGACGTTAAACCTCTTTACGAACAAAAAAAGTCCGTCACTGACAGGCTTGTTCCCCAGAAAGGCTTTGTGCGATAAATAAAAGACCATCCTGACATGTTCTCAGTTGTTTACCATGGATGAATGTACAACATTAAAAAACACATGCACACATGCATGCATGCATGTAACACAAATCAAATCCATCAAAGATGCTATTGTTCTTGCAAACTGCATCAGAAATCCTTCATTCAACCCAGGGTGAGAAGTTCTTATATCATTCAAATAATCTCATCTGCATGCTCTCAAAAGTCTTTAGACCTAACTTATGGACAATAACTGTACATACATACACACCTGTGGGACAGATTTTTCTATCCATCCCCAACATTAATTGAACCACGACACAACCGACCAGGTCCGACAACAACCGAACTGTACAAGCAAAGAAGATTGCCAGAGGCGGGAAATTTAGGAAGTTGAAAGAAGAGGAATTGTACTATCCATGTAGCAAAAACAAAGGAGCTGATCTGTGCCTTGTTTTCACATGTATGTCAGTTTAAGAAGATTAAATCTTCTCCAGTCCAGGACCCCCTGAAGAGCCTAAAAAGGAAGTTGAATGGGAAGACAACCAGGATTCAGATGTAGTTCATCTCCATGACAACGACTTTGACGACTACATACAAAATCATCCATCTGTTTTAGTCATGTTTTACGCGCCATGTAAGTTTGGTCTGTTCTCATGAATTTAACCCATATATGACGAATGGACTTTCCCATTGTTATCATTTGGAAGAGTCCACTTTCATTTTGAGGGACACCAGGAGTTAAGTGATTTCGAATATTTTTTTATCCCATTTTTCGATGACTTTTTTCTAAGCAAACAGAATAGCCCCAGATGGGACGCCGCGTTCTGCGGCGGCTGATCTGGGGCTATGCTTTTTGCCTATGTCTCGTAAAAAAGGAAGCCAGTAGGCTTTTATAAGTTAAGGTAAAAAATTTCTCGCCTCTAACCATTTGCTATGGCTGTACTGTTCTTTTTGTGTAGGATTTTACCAGAAACCCGAATACCATTTACCTACCAATGGGAATAGCATGTCTTTACTGATCTTTTTTAGATTTTTTTTTTTCTTTTTTTTTTTTTTTTTTTTTTGAAAATTAAAGTGTGTTTCGTAGTGTGTGATAATGATTTTTCGCAGATATTTTACAACTGTTCAAATGTAGAAGAAATATTTTGTTGGAACAACTGAGCATCTAGTCGCAAAATGTGCAGCAAAAATTTTTAAAATCGGTTGACAAATAAAAAAGTTCTGGTCATATACAATTTTGAATAGGGATTTCCTGTACAAAAATCTAATGGAAGGGAGGTAAATATTTTTTCCGCAAAAATTTTAAATTGTTACAATTTAATCATGATTGCTCAAAATCATTATAAAATGACACAAATGACATACCCTAGACAAAATCTTCATGATCAAGTAAAAATTCTCGAAAAATGCACATTTTCACGATCATCGATTATCTCCCTTGCCACTGCAAAATCCCTATTCAAAATTCATTTTTGTCATAAAAACTTTATTTGTTCACCGATTTTCAAAATTTTTGCAGGTCCTATTAGGACAAACTAAGATCAAGATTTTGACATGGAAATATTTTTTCTGTCATTCCCCATACAAAAACTTTCTGTGAAAAAACATTATCAGAAGCTAGTTTTTAGACTTTAGGGACTCTGGAATATGTTCTAATAAATTCCTTCATCGGGAAAACCAGTTTTCTGGGTTTTCGACCAGGTCTGACACACAAACCAGCCTGTACACTCACATAAGAATGCTAGAGGATTAAAATTTCAGATTTAGGAAGAAGAGTGATTGTACTATCTGTGCTGCGAAAACAAAGGCACTAATCAGCTGTGCAGTCACATAATGTAAAACTCCTGTTTTACGACACAGCTCATATATAAGGTAATGTTTTATCCTGGTTGTTACAGGGTGTGGTCATTGTAAGAAGATGAAGCCAGAATATGAAGAAGCTGCTGATTCTTTAGAAGAACAAAATGTAAGACACTAGGTTAACACACTAATCTCAGATACACTGTATTAATTCTAATACATTAGGAAAAACTTGCCTATGCAATATACAGAGAGTTTTTTTAGTTGTAAAACTTGAAAAAAAGTTGTTGAAAATTTTGGATATTTTTAATATGTTTGTTCAAAACATTGATTGTGGCAGTTCTAATGAGTACCCACAATCTATGTTTTGTAGCAAAAATAAGAAAAGTATGTATACCCCTCCATACCCCAGTTTCACTATATAAAATTGGGGTTTAAGGGGTATACATTTTATGGACATGTTTTCCTGGTGTTTTGGAGTCAGCGAACTGTTTACTGGATAAATGAAATATCCTGATAACATTTACTAGGGAGCCCAAATGATTAAAAAGGAACCAAAATTCCAGATCTGATTGGTTGCTATTAAATGTATGTTAAAGTTTGGATGTTTTACACAGTGACATACGAAAATAATACAGTGGCCCTTATTGTGTTGAGTACATAACTTAATGATTTGATAGCTAACTTCAAAAAGGCAATGAAGTATAAAATAAAAAAAAAAATCATGAATGAGCCTGTGCGTGAGAGAACCAACAATTTGGGATTCCGACCAGGTCTGACACGTACCGGGCTGTACAGTTACAGAAGATGGTTAGAGGCTGGAAATTTTGGATTAAGAAAGTAGAGGAATTTTACTATCCGTGTAGCGAAAACAAAGGCGCTGATCAGCTTCGCAGTTACTGCAAAGCTGATCTGCGCCTTTGTTTTCGCCTAAGCAGATTGTTGGTTTTCCCATGCGGTTTTCCCATGCGGCGACTCAATATGGAATAAATGTCAGGTACACTTTATTATTCCAGTTAAAGGGTGTTTTAGCAGCGGTAGATTCAACCAAAGAGAAAAGACTGGGAGAAGAATTTGTATACAAAATTCAGGCTGTGCCCTTATAGAGCATATGCACTAAATTGAATAAATATGGTATTCAAAATTGTAAGCATGGAATACATGTATGTAATGGTAATTTTCTATTTGCAGTTAAAGGGTGTTTTAGCAGCAGTAGATGCAACCAAAGAGAAAAGGCTGGGAGAAGAATACAAAATTCAGGGATTTCCCACAGTAAAATATTTCAAGTATGTCAATTTTTACGTTTGATCTGGTCATTAAGACATCTTACTATAGTTTTGGAATAGCTAAATAAACATATTTCACAATTCTACAATTTCAACCCTCTAAGCTTCTTATGTAGATGTACTGCATGATTTCTGTCAGGCCTGCGCAGATACCCCTAGTCCCGTGACCCAAGAACGGGCACTACATTTAGTACTAAATTTTGTCTAAAGCACCAAGGAAAAGGTGAATAAAACGCTTGTATTAATGATCTAGGTCACATGACCAATATGGCCGCCATTCAGTTTTAGAAACATTTTGTAAATCTTTTACAGGGGTGATAAATTTGCCTTCATTTGAATAAAAGAACCAAAGATAAAATTGAAAGAATTTATGCTCAAGAAATTTTCAATACATCTTTGATTTTCAGAAATATCACATTATACTTTGTATTGTGTCATTTTAAATTTGGCTGAGTATACTAATAATTGAGCCGCCGCATGGAAAAAATCAACAATCTGCATAGGCAAAAACAAAGGCGCAGATCAGCTTCGCAGTAACTGCGAAGCTGATCAGCACCTTTTTTTTTTTTGCTACATGGATAGTACAATTCCTCTACTTTCCAAATCCAAAATTATAAGCCTCTAACCATCTTTGTGACTGTACAGCCCGGTTTCTGTCGGACATGGTCAGAACCCAAATTGTTGGTTTTCTCACTCACCGACTCAATTTCTGAATCTGTTACAGAGATGGTGAATTTGCGTTTGATTTTAATGAAAGAACCAAAGATAGAATAGTAGAATTTATGCTCAAGTAAGTTTATATAGCATCTGTTTTTCTCTGCTTAAATAAATTGCAGTGTTATAGAACCAGTTTGGATGTTAAATGAAACAGTTGCATCGAGTTTCATGCTCATTTGCATTGAGTTTGAGTTTCATGCTCATTTACATTGAGTTTTATGCTAATTTGCATTGGGTATCATGCTCATTGCATTGGGTATCATGCTCATTTTGCATTGAGTTCGAGTTTCATGCTCATTTGCATTGAGTATCATGCTCATTTGCATTGGGTACCATGCTCATTTGCATTGGGTATCATGCTCATTTGCATTGAGTTTCTTGCTCAGTACCATTTAGTTTCATGCTCTATTGTGCTTAGCATCATGCTTAGTTGCATCAACCCTCAGTTGCATTGAACTTCATGCTCAGTTGTATTGAGTTTCATGCTCAATTATGCCAAGTTTTTTTACACAGTTGCATTGAATTTCAAGCTCGGTTGAAAAGTAAAAGTAGGCAATAATCAGGAAATGGCACAATCAGAAAGAAATTCCCACTGCAACTAACAAAGTGGGAAATATCGTCGGAACTTACGTTTTCAAGCACATACGATTTCACGCGCAGTACATTACGGCTGGATATTTTGAGAACGTGACACTGAATTACGTCATCACTTTCTGTTTATTTACACTGACGATGACTTTAAGCAACTGCGATAAAATATGTTAAAAATTTAGCTTGGAACGGTAAATTTCATACTCACAATTTCAGCGAGGGTAGAAAATGCTATTTTTACTTACTCCCTTTTGTCCCTTTCTTAAAATCCCTCGCATTTCCTTAAAAATCAGTAAAATTGTTCTCTGACTTTTGTGTCTGCTCCCGCCATATGTCATCTTCAAGGTCTCATCCGGGTTACATGACCCTGATAGCCTCATTATAATATTTTCACTGTATAGGACATGCTACACGCTAATTTTATTTTATGAGCGGTACCTGGTCATCTCGCCCCCATGGGTGCTTCTTTAGTGTATTTTGTTATGCAACTGGCTATGTGAGGGCATTAATGCCCATAATCACCTACAGCAATTGGCATCTGCCCATCAGAAAGTGAAGGAGATGAAATGCTCTATAAGAAAGATAACCAGGAATTATGGAGTTCCAGCAGCTTCTTAGAGAAATAGATTGACAGGCCATGTTAATCCAGAGGGAAACAAGTCAATTTGTGCAAGATAAAAAATAAATGAGCCAATTGCTTTTTGTTCATTAAAATTCACCTCTTTTTGACACTTTGTCATCTACTCAATAATTTCCTTTTCATCCGACTACTTGCAGCACAGTGACATTGAGAAAAACGCTATTTTTAGAAAGTGTGTGATTTCTTATGACGTTTTTCACAAGTTATGGAATTTGGGTAGCCCAAAGAAAACATGGCTTCCGCGATAGGAGATCATTGATAATTTTGGCGATCTTTGTAAATAAACAAGTAATCGCACAGCATTTAACAGACAAAAGGTAAGTGCATAACTTTGTTTGTTGTTCTGCAAACAGAAACATTAAAGCGTATGTGCGTGAAAACCCATATCGCCGGGATAACTAAGTAGCCAATCAAGTACTTATACTAAGAAAACAAATCGTAAGCAGAGTGAGCAGCTATTTCTCAGTGGGCAGCCACTCAGTTAACCGAACTGAATTTCATGCTCCATTCCATTGAGAATCATGCATAGTTGCAACTGTGCAGTTACTGCAGAGCTGATTTGTGTCTTTGTTTTCGCAATGCAAAAATCTTGTTTTTATGCCCCCAACTTTTGAAGAAGTTGAGGGGGCATATTAAATATTTCGATCGTTTCATCGAATAGATCGAAATAATTGTCTATGCGACACGAGAGCGCGACTAATTCGCTGTAGTATACTGGAGGTTATGCACGGGCGATTCAGTGAGTAAGCGGTTTACTGTGATTTTGAAGTTCAGTTTCTAGGGCACTCTCTCGAAGTGAACAGCTTTGTACCGCGGCGAGATTTTTTACATGTACACTGACGGTTTCGTTCGATGAACATACGGAGCTCGAGACATCACGAAGCTTGAATGGAGCGGCGGTGAGACAAATTTCACGGAGAAAAGATAAGTTTTTACCGGACGGTATTTTATTCTATTATTCAAATCTCTGTCGCTTCGATTTTGTAAATGTATCAATTTAGAAGTGTTGTTTTGGAGTCAACTAAATAATCTACAAAGTGATAGCTTCTTGACATGAAGGACATTAGTTTGTAAGATGACACGCTAAATGCACGTGGGTTTGTTAAATTCATGATGGCATAGGTTACCGTGCCATTTAATGATTTATTTGCAGTATTTGCTTAAATGTGTATTTTCAGGCAATCAAAAGAAAAATCAAGATCGGCTTTTTATTACTCACACATGCTTTACATGCAATACGAGCGAAGATGCAACTGGAGAACATGAGAATGTCATACGCTTATGCTGGTAGCGACAATGTAAAGTCGTTTTGGGCAATGGGAGGTTGGTAAAGGCACAACCATGTCAATTTCGGCAGTTAGGATGAGACAGGCTTCTTGTATAATAAGATGAGTATCTACATGTTGTTTTATTTATATTGCGCATATAAGCAACATTCTTATTAGATTGTAATCTGTTAATTAGTGAGAAAGTTTAATGAGTATTGCTTTATAATGTTGACGAGCATAGATCATCATATTTGACACGTGAGGGACAAGAACTAACCATGATGTGCTCAGGTCTTTTAAATTTGTATAGCTTCGATATCCAGGTATGAATAACGAACTCACGAAAACTGACTACAGGAAGTATTACTTTTTTGGTTGAACATATAAACATGTAAGTATACCTCAGTAGTTCACGAAACAGTTTTCTAGTAGTATGATATTCTTGTCATGTTTTTATTATTCGTATTTGGCATAGAAAACATTAAAACGATATACGTTATGAAACATTACATGACTTGACAGTTAGCATCAGAAACATAGTAACGTGCATTTTTGTATTACCATAAGCGTGTACGTCATTATAGTAACACGCAATAAAATCGCAGGAAAGTTTGGCGTGAAACGTGAGAAACTTTCGATTATTAATTGCGTTTATGTTTCAGCATGATGCAGTGTACTGTATGACTTGGGTTATGTTCGGAAAGCACAATGCTCAATGTTCAGGGGAGTGGTTCGTGGTGATAACATGCTTACGTGGATATCAGCAAGATAAGTATTTTTAGGAGATTTTTCTTTTCAAAATGTTTACGGCGATGGTTATCACAAGCACGTAATACAGTATCAAACACTGGATTCGCAAGTCAAAGAAAATTCACATATTGTACATGCAAGTAGAATGTCATTTAACGACGGTATGTGCATTGTACGTGTAAGTAGAATGTCACTTTAGATACGGTATGTACATTGTTTTACATTTTGTACATTTGTATGTCAATAGTACTGTAGCCTTAACCGTTATGCATAAAACACAACAGTTTTTGAAAAAGGTAATGTTTACTGTAACAACTGCAATGGTTTGTTGTACTGGAGGTAATCGTTAGACGTTAAGCTGAGATGCACGGAAATGGTCCTAGGTTTCAAACAGAATTAACTTCGTAAAAGGTAATTGAACAGACATGTGGCTTGAATCAACGCCAGTTTAAGCGGTTGTTATGCAGGTAAAGTCTCGAAACATAAGGAAAACAAAGTGTTCTGATTATACCGAAAAACAGGTTTGTAAAAGTCAGATTAATATATTTCCTAGATCAGTTCATTAAAAAAAAAAAAAAAAAAGGAAGCAATATCAAAGTTTCTAAATTGGCTAGAAACAATTATTGGTACAGCAATGAAACATTTTAAATCTAGTTGCAAAGGCGTTTGTTTAAAGGTCCGGATATTTTTGCAGATTGTCAGTGCAAACATGTAATAGTGTCGTACCAAAGTTTATTATTGCAAAGAAACGAACAATCGAAAGTTGTCAATAAGATCTAAAGACGGAAATAGCGTAGTGTATATAGTAAACTGACAAGGTACATGTACTTGTAAGACTACGAGAAATGAAATGATTATGCTGTACGTACATGTTTAAATCATGTATGCAGAAAACGGATAAACCTGTTATGTGTGCTTTATTTAAATATCAGCTCTGGAAGATACACGTTATTAAGACTGGTAAGTGATATAATAGTATAATATGAGTGTTGTATGTGGTTAGTTTTTCCCTGATGAGACTGGGACTCAGCAGCATGAACGCAATTGGAATATGACATAAGGAATATGATACATATAATTATATATAACAGAGCAATTGATGAATTTTGAAATTAGACATATAAATTAAATATACAAGAACCTTCATAGGTATTCTTCAATAGCATAACGTCCATTCCTTGTTAGGCAAGTAATTCACAGCCCGAGTGACATGGGTATTATGTGCCTATTATTAGGTAAACGTAAGTACTGTTCGAGGATAGACATGTGAACTCCGTATGCGACTTAAAGCATGGCTGAAATGTGCGCATCGAGATCCATTGAAAATGTAAGCCACGGATGTGGCAGGAACCATTCTGGGAGAATTATTAGCACCGGATCAGGTTACTAAATCAGCGTAATAAGACTGGAGTATCATGCAGGTAAATACAAGTACCGATGGAAACTGGAAATATGAGACTCGTATGAGTATTAATTCAGTTTGAGCCCCGGCTGTGGATAAAATTTGAGCCCGGATGCGGATAACGGATCAGGTTAGAAAATCAGAGTAATAAATGAGACCGGAATATTATACAGGTAAAAAATGAGTATTGACGGAGCCTCGTACGAGTATTAAATTGTGAGTCATGTCTGTGGCCAAACTTTTAGCCCGCATATGGGCACTGGATCAGACTAGAAAAGCAGAGTAACACATGTACTGGAATATCATGCAGGTAAATATGAACACCGATGGAAACTGAAATTATGAGTCTCGTAACAATATTCAAATGTAAGGCAGATATGTGGCCGAAATATGAGCCCCGGATGTGGCTGAAATGAGAGCCTCGGATATGGCTGAAAAGTAAAGCTTCATATGTGGCTAAAATAAAAGCTCGGATGCGGTTAAATTGTGAGCCCCGGAAGTGGCTGAAACGTGAGCATAGGGAATGGCTGCAATGAGAGCCTTGGATGTGGTTGATAAGTTAAGCTTCAGATGTGGCTGAAAATCAAAGCTCGGATGCAGCTAAAATTGTGAGCCCCGGAAGTGGCTGAAACGTGAGCCCCGGAAGTGGCTGAAATGTAAATCTCGGATGTGGCTAAAAATCAAAGCCCGGAGTTTCTGAAAATAAAACCCCCGGATGTGGCAGAACTTGAATATTTGATGTGTCAGTTAGTTATGATCAGAGCCCGTAATACACACTGGAGGTATTTAAATAAAAAAAAAAAATTATGGACAGTTTCGGATAAGAGTGATGTTAAAATGTAGACAGTAAACTCAGAGTTGGTAAAGTCAGAAACGATGCAAATGGTTGCACAGTTGCAGCAGTATGAGCATGAAGATATGCCATATTGATAACAATTTAGTAGAGGTAGAATGATAGAAAGACGGAATTTAAGCCAACTTGTGCTGCCATGGAATCAGCACATTAGAATTAAAACTACATGTATTGTTATGGCTACACCATTAACCGAAGTTAATTCGGTAAAGGTAAGAAGCGAGTCAATGTAAATTTAAAACGAATCACACACTGCAAAATAGCTTAACATGAGGATAACAGATGGGGTAGGTTTGTTTTATACAAGTACGTTATGTAAGATACACTACACATAAAATGGCGAGAAATAAGATGAAACAATAGAAATGTAGAGGCTACGGAAACAAAAATATATGTGTAAAACAAAAGAGCATTATCTCGAATTATAACAGAATATTGTTTTGATAATTGGAGCAAATACTATTCAAAGGTAGCAGAAGTATAGTATCGCAGTAAGCACCAGGGTGTTTCGAATTAAAAAAAAAAAAAAAAAAAAAAAAATGAATGTTGATATCGGATTTCATCGATCAGTCACATTCATAGTAAACTACATGTATTTTAAACAGAAGCGTTTGAGTAACATATTGGTTATTCTCTTTGCGTCACACTATGTTTTTCATTATGTATGTTTTCAGAATGTTATTCGCAGAATGGCGTAAGAACGGAACAAGTGAAACTTGTTTTTCAAATGGACAGAATTCGGGAGCAACAGCGTTGATAGAACGATTGACAATTATATAGTGAATTCGTGAGCTGTCGGTATGCTAAGGCAGCTCGTTGATGTGTTTAGGCTTTCTTAAGATTGGTTCTCTTAAACGAGCTAAATGTTTATAGTAAAATATTGAGATTTGTTCAAATTAATAGTTAGATTTTAAACTTAAAAATTAAATTTGTCATGTAGGAAATGGTCTATCTAAGCCAAAGTACGGAAAAATTCCTATTGTATTTTTATAAAACGCACCTTTTTTGCGTTAATCTAATTGCCGGAAAACATTGATACTCGTTTTGCAATGTCAAATACATGTAGTGGGATAATGCACAAGCTTGTGTTTGCAAACTATTTGCGTCTGAATTGCCTTAAAGTTTGTGGTTATGATGAGCAATGTTAATGGTTGGAGCTTAAAGCTGAAGAAAGTATGTTTGTAAGGTTTGAATCATTGACAAGTAGGTCAAACATGTATGCTTTTGTGGTTAGAAGATTGTAATAGAGTTTCGTTTCGTTCGAATTACACGCGTCTATCCTTTGTATCATTCTAAAGTGCGCCACATTGCATCAAATGTGTTGTTTTGATTTGTTGCCGAAGTGAAGAATAGACTAAATATTTCGATCGTTTCATCGAATAGATCGAAATAATTGTCTATGCGACACGAGAGCGCGACTAATTCGCTGTAGTATACTGGAGGTTATGCACGGGCGATTCAGTGAGTAAGCGGTTTACTGTGATTTTGAAGTTCAGTTTCTAGGGCACTCTCTCGAAGTGAACAGCTTTGTACCAAAATTTGTATAGATATGATGATCTTAAGGTGTTAGATTGCCACCTTCCCTCTAGGAATATACTGCAAGGCACGTAATCTACAGCTTTTTTAACCGAAACGCTAGCAAAAAATAAGGGCTGGTTGAGGTATGTTTTTGCTGGGCGGCGGGTATTCTGTACGGGGTCGAGATCATCCACAGTAGACCTCTGAAAGTGACCCAGCGATTGTCCGATACTTAAGCTCGTCACACTTAATTTGGTTTTTCAAATTTATCCTTCAAGCGCATAAAACCGCATATTTATTTTACGTAACAAACAATCCGTCAGTGCTGTCACTTTCTCATGTTCACTGTTCACTTCACAATAAAGTGCGCCACATTGCATCAAATGTGTTGTTTTGATTTGTTGCCGAAGTGAAGAATAGACTGGTTTGGGTCTGTCCGTCCAGTCCAGTGGTGTGCAGTGGTGTGCAGTCTGTGATGCGTGAGTAACACTTAGCACTCGGTCAGGAACCTTTAGAGCTAGGATGTTTGTATATGAAAATTAAGAGGACCCATATTTTTTCTTTCAGGTAAATTCAAGGGGCTAGGGGCCCATTCTGTGAGAGTTATTTCCCTTTTTAATTCTTGATAAAGTGAATAGATAGTGGGTACCTTGTGTGCGCAACTCCTCCTACAGTTTTATTTCGATTCTCTTGAAACTTTACAGATGTTGTGACCATGCTTTGAAGATGTGCATGTGGTTTGGATATAATCCTCAGATTAATTTTTGTCACTTTTTTTCGCAATTTGAACTTAGCCATTTTTCGGGCATTTTCACAATGAAAATGAATAGGCAGTGGTTACCTTGTGTGCCCAACTCCTCCTACAGTTTCATGCCAATTCATTTAAAACTTTACATGTGTTATGGGCATGGTCTGAAGATATGCATGTGGTTTGGATGTAATCCTTGGATAATTTTTTGTCATTTTTTTCACAATTTGAACTTAGTCATTTTTTTGGGTATTTTAGTGAATGGATAGAGGGTACCTTGTGTGCGCAACTCCTCCTACAATTTAATACCGATACTTTTGAAACTTTGCAGACATTGTGACCATGCTTTGAAGATATGCATGTGGTTGGGATATACTCGTCAGATTAATTTTTGTCACTTTTTTTTACAATTTGAACTTAGTCATTTTTTTGACATTTTTACATCTTGAAAGTGACTTACCAGTTGGGGGCATAGTGTTTCAAAAACACATTTTTGGTATATATCTCGGGTTTCAGGTGAGCGTTTACAGGACCATTGGTCCTCTGGTTACATCTTGAAAGTGACTTACCAGTTGGGGGCATAGTGTTTCATAAACACATGATCTATTTCAGTCCCACAGAACCACCCCCGCCCCCTCCCCCGGAGCCCAAGTGGGAGGAGGTCGAGAGCGATGTAGTACATCTCACTGAAGAAAACTTCAAATCATTCCTCAAGAAGAAAAAACATTGCCTTGTTATGTTTTATGCACCTTGTAAGTATAGTATGAGTAAAAATAAAGCTCATTACGAAAACACGCCCATGTAATATATAGTTTTTTAAGTTGTAAAAATTGAAAATTTTCAGAAGATTTTTTTTTAGTTATTTTTTCTTAATTTTTGCTCAAAACATAGATTTTGGGTACTCTTTAGAACCGCCTCGCCGAGGCAGTTCTTACGAGCACCCACAGTCTATGTTTTGGAGCAATAATAAGAAAAATAGGTATACCCTTGCATACCCCAGTTTTGCTGTATAAGGGGGTATATATTACATGGACGTTTTTTTTTGGATGTCTAAAGACTACAAGAACACTCTTTGCGAATTCCAAGAATAATTCTGAAACAGAAAATTTGTGAAATAAAAGTCACACAAAGATTTCCACATTTACAGTAATTTTGATAAAGACTATACCTAATGAAAAAAACAACAACAAAAAACAACAAACAAACAATTGGCTGCAATGGAGTTATCAATTGAGCCACCGCATAAGAAAACCAGCAAAACGTGCAGTAACTGCGCACTGATCAGCATCTTTGTGGTTTGCTCCTTAGACAGTGCAATTCCTCTTCTTACTAAATTCAGAATTTAGGTAAGTTCTAGCTTGCTTCTGTGAGTGTACAGGCTGGTCTGTGTCAGACCTGGTCAGAAACCTAAATTGCTGGTTTTCTCATGCGAAGGCTAATATTTTGACAAAGATCACTGGAAGACTGAAGCAGGCCAGTCATAGGAGCCATGACTCGAGAAAACTGGGGTTTCTGACCAGGTCTATATTAAACCAGGCTGCAAATCCACAGAAAATAGCTAGACACCTCAAACTTTCAGACTCGAAACCAACATTTCGCATATGCAAAAACAAAGACCCAGATCAGCTTTGCAGTAACTGCGAAGCTGATAGGCGCCTTTGTTTTCGCTACATGGATAGTGTAATTCCTCTTGTTTGTAAATTCAAAATTTCCAGCATCTAGCAATCTTCTGTGCCTGTACTACTTGGTTTGTGTCAGACCTGTTCGGAAACCACATTGTTGGTTTTCTTGTGAGGCGGCTCATATCTTGTTCTGTTCCTTGATTTTAGGGTGTGGTCATTGTAAGAAGGCCAAACCAGAGTTTATGGCAGCTGCAGCACAATTTAAAGATGATACGAAGGTAATGGAAAATTTTGATTTGTCTTTGACAATTTGGTAAGCATCTATGGTCATGTCAGGGTAGTCAACAAGTGTTAACAATAGTCTTTGTTATATTGTTTCAAATATTTCATGTCTGTTTGATACTTGTTAGAGGGCCTCATGGAAGATTGGTTTAAACCAAATGGGTTACCCTCTATAAATAAAGAGTTTAATTACTTACTTACTTACTTGTCAGGATTGTAGGATGGGTCTTTAAGGTCCCATCTCCATATCAACTAGCTTTGTGAGATGTTGAATCTAATAATGAACATTCAAACGGTAGTCATTACGAAAACATGCCCATGCAATATACAGAGATTTTTTAATTTGTTAAAATGGAAAAATTTTATTAGAAAATGTTTGATATAGCGAGGCGGTTCTAACGAGTACCCACTATCTATGTTTTTGAGCAAAAATAAGAAAAATAGGTATACCCCTGCAAACCCCAGTTTTGCTATATAAAAGTGGGGTTCAAGGGGGTATATATTACACGGACATGTTTTTCTGATGTTTAATAGGAAACAACTTATAAGCTATGTCTATTTGCGAAAATAACAGAATGGGGCCTGAATAGCAAAGTAGTTAGCACACTCACTCGTCATCTCTGCAGTCCGGTTCCAATCTAGGCCAAGGCATATAGCGGTGGGAGTGGTCATTCAGCGCCATTGAATTTCCTGGGTTCTCGGTTTCCTCGCCCACAAATGGAAGCGGTTCATCTGCACCTGCAGGGACACGTAAATAAGTTCCACGAGCTTTCTCATGGTTTTGAAGTAAATTAGATAATTTTTAATAAAAAGCATATTTCAGATGTATGTTCCAGATGTACGATCATAACATAGCTGATCCGCACCTTCTGTATTATGTAACAAGTATTTTCATGTCTGTTAATTCATAATTTCAAAACATTTAACATTTAAATTACAGGTAGCATTTGCAGCCATGGATTGTACAGTCCATGTGTCTTCATGTACAGCTCATGATGTTACGGGATATCCCACAATCAAATATTTCAACTACGGGAAAAGTTCTCAAAAATATATGGGGGGTAGAGAGGTAGGCATTTTAACATTTGAGCTGCCTCATGGGAAAACCAACAATCTACATAGGCGAAAACAACGACGCAGATCAGCTTCGCGGTAACCGCGAAGCTGATCAGCGCCTTTGTTTTCGCCACTCGGATAGTATAATTCCTCTTCTACTTAAATCCGAAATTTCAAGCTTCTAGCTCTTTTCTGTGCTTGTACAGGCTGGTTTGTGTGGGACCTGTTCAGAAACCACATTGTTGGTTTTCCCACGAGGCGGCTCATTTATGAGCAGGATAAATTACAGGCTTTGGAGGTTCTAACCTTCAATTTCAAGTGCATAACACTGATCCAGGATGATCTTTTGTGAATGATTCTTGTTTCAATGTGCCAAGGCATGAATTGTTTTCAAGTATTTTAGGTATTTCACACATTATAAAAAGCCTGATAGACTATAAGAATCTTACATGAGTGTCAGGTATGGATAGACAAATCTGTCCCGAGGGTCACGTTTTGGCATCACGAGGCTGGCCGAGTGATGCCAAATTGTGACCCGAGGGACAGATTTGTCTATTCATACCTTAAACAAATGATGGATTCTTTTTCTTGCACCCAGTAATGCGGCGAAGCTTGATTTTTATATCAGTTACCTAGAAAATGCTACAACCGTGGCGTCCGCCATTTTGAATTAAAACGTTTTGACATCGTGACGTGTGCGCTTAGCGACGAAATTACGTGACGTCCTATACAACAAATGTTAAAAAAGAACACTTGAATGCAGGGTGCGACCGGGGTGAGATAACGAGGGTGAGATAAGAATTTCTCACATGGGGTAAAACTTAGGATTTCTCTATCTGGTGTGCAAGAAATTTGTATCTTCCACAACAAAATAGTTTTGTGATTATAAAATGCAAGAGATTATAGAGCATTTGTCAGTGTTTTTTTACATTAAAATAAACAAAAGATGAGCTGCATCATGAGAAAACAATCATTTTGCATATGCGGAAACATAGATGCAAATCAGCTTTCTAAATCTGAAATTTCCAGCTTTTAGCCTGCTTCTGTGACTATACAGGCCGGTTTGTGTCAGACCTGTTTGGAAACCACATTGTTGGCTTTGTCATGCTGCAGTTGAATTATAGTGTAAAGTACAAACTCACTATAACACATTCTTTGTGGTCTACCATTTTGAAGCCATAACATAGGGATCTTGTTCTGAAAACTGTGTTGATAGTGAGGTGCGTATAAAGAGGATTGAACTGTTCATTGAAATCTAGTCTGACTAGTCAGCCATCAAAATGAAAGTATCATATTCAATGGTTCATTTCAAAATGTTAAACAATCAGGTATCAAAAATTCATTTTGACAGCTGACCCGTCATACTAATTGAAAACGTGCTTGTCATTTTAGGAAGCAGATTTTGTGAAATTCATGAAAGACCCCTTGAACACAGAGAGTCATCAGCAGCCCCCACCCCCTGCCCCCTCCCCTGAGGAACAGTGGCAGGATATAGAAGGTCACGAGGATCTACATTATCTAGGGGCACATAATATTGATGCATTCCTACAAACACATGATTCGGTGCTGGTTATGTTTTATGCTCCATGTAAGTACTTATTCAAATGTACATTTAAGAAATAGATCAGCTCTAGCAGTGAATTGTTGAGTAATAATTCACTGTTTGGAGGTCAGTTGTAAAGCAGATCAAATCACGAGCGCGAAGCGCGAGTGATTTATCTGCGTACAACTGTCCGACAAACAGTGAATTATTACTCAACAATTCACGCACTAAAGCTGATCTATTTCGATTCTAACGCACAATAAACGAAATAAAATCATTTTGAACCTTCATTTTCTTTAACTTTTCCACTATTGTTCTGAAGAAATCCCGCCATCGTTTGACTGTACCGCTAATGTTTACATATGATTATCACGTTTTTAACGCGTTGAAATGACGTTACACCGTCTAACGTCAAGGTAACATGACTTGTGGGATAGCTGACGTCAATATTATTTCAAAATGGCGTCAAAACGGCACAAAGTAACGTCATGCTCATTCACCCAGTGAAATTGTTGCACAATATAACACGTTTTTAAACCATTGGCTATATAGGCGAGGTGTGTTAGAATTAGTTTTATCCTACCATTGAGAGGAATTCCAACCAGGTACATGTCAACCTCATTATAACGCTATCTTTTGGGGTCCATAAAAACAGACCTGTTATAAGTGAAACCATGTTCTGATGAGGGTACTTACAACAAACATATAGCAAATGTCTTTGGGATTTCCAACCAGGTCTGACACAAACTGGCCTGTGCTGCTACAGAAGTTGGCTAGAAGCTTGAAATTTGGCATTTAAGAAGAAGAGGCATTGTACTATCCGTGTAGCAAAAACAAAGGCGCTGATCAGCTGTGCAGTTACTGCACAGCTGATCTGCGCCTTTGTTTTCGCATATGCAAAATCTGTTTTTCTCATTACATGGCTCAATGTTTTATTTGCAGGGTGTGGGCACTGTAAAGCAATGAAGCCAGCATTTGGAGAGGCTGCTAGGAAATTAAAAGCTGATGGTGTAAGTTGCAGAAAAAATATTTAACACTTAAAATGTTCCCTTATCATCTGTTTTTTGTGCCCATCTGGGTGCCAAATAACTCAGTGGGTAGTGTGTTTGGCTTCTAACTGGCTACCTTCTTTGTCAGGCAGGTTCGAATCCCACTGGCAATACAAGTCAAAGTATTGTAACACATACTGTTAATTCGGAAATTTTGGCATGACATTTATTTTGTGAATTTTTCACTTCTGAGTTATTCGCAAGGTCTTAAATTCGCAAATGAGCTTCGTGTAGTCTTTTATTGCTTATAGTTAAGAAGGAACACATGCTCGCAGGGTCAGACAACCAGGGTCAGACCACAATTTCTGACCCTGACCAAAACCTTGGATTTACTGATATTTTCGCCGTGGAATGCCTCATGCAAAACTGCTAACTATTTTGGATAACTAGAATACTGGAAAATTACTTAAAACTCCTTACTTTTCTGGCAAAGTGACGATTTTCTTTGGCTTTTAGGGTGATTACCATATAAAACATTTTGGTTGTCTTAAATTGTTGATTTATATTGGACTTTTATTTGTTCTTCTACAGATTTCTGGTGTCCTAGCAACAGTAGATGCTACAGTGGAGACAACTCTTGCTCAACAATACAGTGTCCGGGGTTATCCTACTTGTAAGTAATTCAACAGCCATAAAAGGAGAAAGGAACTTTGGGATTTAGAGAGGGCTCCGAAGTTATAAAACTTTTTTTCATGCTCAGCTCAAATGAGAAGAAAATTTATCCTGCTCACAAATGTTAAAATGCCAACAATTGTTGGCATTTTAACATTTATTAGCAGGATAAATTATAGGCTTTGATGATCTAAGCTTGAAATTTCAATAAATTTCAGCTATTATAGTATTTATGAGCAGTTGCAATTTTATTCTCAGCTGAGTTGAGCATGAAAAAAGTTTTATGACTTTGGGGCCAGGTCAGACTCAACTGGCTAATATGGAAGCCTCTATGGCATAGTGGTAAAGCCACTCTCCTTGTAACACAGGGTCATGGGTTCGATTTCAGGCTTTTCCTGCCCTTCTGTTGAGACTTTAAATGAGCTGCGTCTTGAGAAAACCAACAAGGTGGTTTCCAAACAGGTCTGACACAAACCGAGCTGTACAAGCACAGAAGATGGCTAGAGGCTGGAAATTTTGGATTTAGAAAGTAGGGGAATTGTACTATCCATGTAGCGAAAACAAAGGTGCTGATCAGCTTCGCAGTTACTGCGAAGCTGATCTGCGCCTCTGTATTCGCATATGCAAAATGATGGTTTTGTCATGACGTGGCTTAAATTGAGGTTCTCAAATTGATCTTAGCTATTGAATGGTATACAAAACAGACAATCAAGCAACTATACAAACTGGCTTGCTTATCAAGTCTGATAACTTTGCATATTACATGTATTATATTAGGTCAGCGTTATAGTATCAAAACATCAATAGTTAAGGTTACAATCAGCTGGCTAGCTGATTTGCACACATTCTGATCTGTGCATATTTCAAAGATCATTCTCCGTGATTTATAAACTAATTTCATGCTCAATATAATTGAGAAGCCTCCGTGGCGCAGTAGTTATGTCACTCGCCTTGTAAACCAGGGTTGCAGGTTCCATTACGGGCTTCTCCAGTCTGTTGGATGAGACTATAAAAGAAGGTCTTGTGGATGAGACTATAAACCAAGGTCTTGTCTCCATATGACCTTAGCTGTTGTTGGGATGTTAAACATCAAATCAATACAACCGAGCATAAATTAAACATTTGTGAGCTTGCTAGTTGCTGGTGCATTGTGATGTCTGCTTTGTTGATGCTTTACGTCCCTTTGATCATTTTGTTGAATATTTGACAAGTTTTATAGTAAATATTAAAATAATTGTTAGTATGCCTCAGGGAGGCTTTCCCAGGAACAGTGTAATGCGCGGATCCAGAAAATTTTCTCAAGGGGGTGGGGCGTGGGGTCCAAATTCCCAGAAGGGGTTTGACAGAAAATTTCAACGTGACATATTAATAATCAGGGCCCAGTTGTTCAAAACTAACGACGTCGTTAGTTAATGTTTCGTTAAAATTTCAAACATTAATATTACAAATACACTGTTATTTTTTGTTGAAAAAATGTGAGAATCCTTTGCACTGCAAAGGATTCTCACATTTTTTCAACCAAAAATAACAGTGTATTTGTTACTTTTGCTGATATTTGCTTAACAAATTTATGTCTTAACGATATTGTTAAGCTAACGATGCTTCGAACAACTGGGTCCTGGCAATTCCAGGGTGGGGTGGACCCCCTCTGGATCTGCCCCTGAGTGTGGTTAGGATAACTGACCATATCAACATGACCTTAGCTGATGACAGTAAACATTAAACATAAGTAAAAAAAAGAAGAAGAGCTTAAGTCTGAAATCTTGCCTCTGATGATGTTTTTTTTGCAGAAACCTTTTGCATTGAGAATGATAGGAAAATTATTTTCATGTCAATATCTTGATCTTAGTTTGTCCTATTTTGAAAATCGGTAAGCAGATAAAAGTTATTTTGGCCAAAATGAGTTTTGAATAGGGATTTTTCATTGGCAAGGGAGATAATGGATGATCACGAAAAAGCATATTTTTAGAAAAAATTTTACTTGATCATAAGGATTGTATCTTAAGTATGTCATTTTGAGCAATCATTATAAAATGCTAAGATTTGAATTTTTTGCGGGAAAACATTTACCTCCCTTGCATGTACAGGGAAATCCCTATTCAAAGATGTTTTTGACCAGAACTTTTTTATTTGTTGACCAACTTTCAAAATTTTTGTTGCACATTTTGTGACAAACTTGATGCTCAATTGTGTCATGAAAATATTTAATCTACATTTAAACAGTTGAAAAATATCTGCGAAAAAACATTCTCAGACACTATGAAACACACTTTAGTTTTGTCTTTAGTGAACTGTTCAAGGAGGGTATTGGTACATGTATATGAAGGAATAATTTTTTATGGAAACTTCTGTCATAAGAACTTACATATGAGCTGCGACACAAGAAAATAGGTCTATGGTGTTTCGGACCAGGTTTGACACAAACTGGCCTGTACAGTCTTGGAAAAAGGCTAGAAGCATGAAATTTGAGATTAAAAAGAAGAGGCATTGTTTTATCTGTGGAGAGAAAATGAAAGCACTGATATTACTGCACAGCTTATCTGTGGCTTTATTTTTAGCTCACCTGAGCCGTTAGGCTCTTATAGGATGGCCATGATCCGGCGTCCGTCCGTCGTCCGTCCGTCCATCCGTCCGTCCACAATTTCAAAGATCTTCTTCTCTGAAAGCGCTTGGCCAATCAAAGCCAGATTTTATATGAAACATCTATGGGAAGGGGGAACCAATGTGTTTATAAATAATCCAGGTCACATGACCAAGATGGCCACCATGCCCATATATGGTAAAAACCCTTCAAAAATCTTCTTCTCCAGAACCGGTGGACCGATTTCAACGAAACTTGGCATGAAGCATTAATGGCTCAAGCACTACAATGTGTATATAAATCATGACCCTGTTATGACCTTGACCTATTTTACGGCAAGGTCAACATAGGTCGCCAATGCATTTGAATGGGGAAAGCTTTTAAAATGTCATTTAAAGTGAAAGTCTTGCAGGAAATGGGCAGTAGGACTGAATATTAATGATTCTGAAAAAAATTGGACCCCAGGGGCTCATGTGCCCCCACCCCGGGGCAATATACATGTATATCTCCATAATAGTCAAACGTCTTCTCCTCCAAAACCACTTGGCCAATCAAAGCCAAATTTAATGTGAAGCATCAATAGGAAGGGGTAACAAATATGTATATAAAAAATCCAGGTCACATGACCAAGATGGCCGCTATGCCCATATATGGTAAAACCCTTCAAAAATCTTCTTCTCCAGAACCGGTTGACCAATTTCAACGAAACTTGGCATGAAGCATCGATGGCTCAAGCACTACAATGTATATATAAATCATGACCCTGTGATGACCTTGACCTATTTTACGGCAAGGTCAACATAGGTCACCAATGCATTTGAATGGGGAAAACTTTTAAAATGTAATTCAAAGTGAAAGTCTTGCAGGAAATGGGAAGTAGGACTGAATATTAATGATTCTGAAAAAAATTGGACCCCAGGGGCTCATGTGCCCCCACCCCGGGGGCAATATACATGTATATTTCCATAATATTCAAACGTCTTCTCCTCTGAAACCGCTTGGCCAATCAAAGCCAAATTTTATGTGAAGCATCTATAGAATGGGGGAATCAATGTGTATATAAATAATCCAAAAATAATCTAGGTCACATGACAAAGATGGCCATCATGCCCATATATGGTAAAAACCCATCAAAAATCATCTTCTCTGAAACCCATAGACTGATTTCAAGGAAACTTGGCGTGAAGCGTCGATGGCTAAAGTACTCCAATGTATATATAAATCATGACCCTGTGATGACCTTGACCAAGTTTATGGCAAGGTCAACATGGGTTGCCTATGCATTTGAATTGGGAAAACTGTTAAAATGTCATTTGAAGGCAAAAGCCAGCAGGAAATTGGCAAATTGACAGAATATTGAAGATTCTGAAAAAAGAAAATGGCCAAGGGCTTCATCTGCCCCTGCACTGGAGTTAAATACCATAATATTCAAACCGTGACCCTTGGATGACCTTGACCTATTTTACTGCAAACACCCATGCATTTGAATGGGGAAAATTGTTAAAATGTCATTTGAAGAGCAAAACTTGCAGTAAATTGGCAAATGGACTAAAGTTTTTGATTTAAAAAAGAAATTGACTCCAGGGGTTGCTCTGAACCGGCCCAGGGGTTACATGCATGTGTATTACCATTCTAGTCAAACAAGTTTATTGGTATATATCAGGTGTCAGGTGAGCGTTTACAGGACCATTGGTCCTCTGGTTGAATGTGCAAAAATCTGGTCTCTGGCATGGCAGCTCAGAGAACAAAAGGATTTTGGCTTTGCTTCTAGTTAAGAATACTTCCCTTGTAGTCATGGAGTAATGGCAAATTTCCAATGATTATCATTAAAATAAATGCCCTCCTTACTTGTTTGTACATGTATGTCTCTAGTAAATCAGAAACTAGCTTATAGTAATCTTTTCTCTGTTCTTGCTTTCAGTGAAATATTTCAAGTAAGTGATTTTATTGTTAGCTTAACTTTCTGCCTAAACTTTTGCTATAGTTTTGCCTGTGTTCAATAGGAAAACACACTTGTGTAATATACATATTTTTTGTAAATTGAAAAAATGAGATTTTCAGTTGAATTAAGAGTATTCTTCTTTTCACTCAAGACATTGTACACGTTAGAACTGCCTCGGCGAGGCGGTTCTAACGAGTACCCACAATCTATGTTTTGGATCAAAAATAACCAAATGTATACTCGTGTAAACCCCAGTTTTTCTAAATAAAAGTGGGATTTTTGGGGTATACATTTCATGTAATGTACACCCATGCAATATACAGATTTTTTCTAAACTAGAATAAAACTAATTTTTTTAATTAAAGCTTTTTAATATTTTTCTTATTCCAAAACATAGATTCTTGGTACTCATTAGAACGGCTAGAAGGCGGCCCCCATGGCCGAGTGGTTAAGGTCGCTGACTTCAGTGCTCTTAATCATTCGATCATCTCACCACTGTGGGTTCGCGCCTCGCTTGGGGCACGAGTCACATGTGGGACAAGACAAGTTCTGCTTGCGGGTGTGTCAGGTGGTTTTTCCCCGGGTACTCCGGTTTTTGCCCCACCTACCGATTGATTCGTCTCGATATGAGTGAAAAAGCTTGAAAGGGACGTAAAACTGAATAAAAAAAAAAAAAAAAAAAAAAAAACGGCTAGAACTATGCATCAAAATTGTTTGGTCAGTGCATAAATACAGTATCTGTGTATCTGTAATGAAAATTAGAATGACATCAATGTATATCGACCACTTTAGAAATGCAACTTTAGGGAGCATGGTGAGGTAGTGGTAGAGCATCAGACTCCAAATCGAGTGGTCCTGTGTTTTATTCTTACTGGCGGCACCATGTTGTGTCCTTGAGCAAGACACATTAACTCGCCAAAATACTTGTTAAAACCCAGGAAGCGGTGGCTCCGTCTGGACATTATTGAAAAATTGTTGACAAAGACGTTAAGCCTCAAAACAAAAGAAATGCAACTTGTGTGTCTGTTATTTTAATAGAAAATAATGTGTTGTTTTTGATTTCATCCTCTCTGTTGTTTTTACAGAAATGGTAAACTAGCCTTTGACTACAAATCTGGTAGGACCACAGATAGTTTTGTTAGCTTTATGAAAGAGTAAGTATGAAATTAGAAAAAAATCATGATCCAGATTTTTTCTTTGTGCATACCACCCACAGTACTAGTGTTAATACCCTGGAAGTCATGGCTCTGTCCGAACATGACTTAGAAATTGTTGACACGGATGTTAAACCGCAAAATGAAAACAAAACAAAAAAAAAATGTTGTAATTATTTACTGAAAATTATAAATGTTTGCCTAACTTTTTTTTATAAATTTTCTTTTCGCAAACTATTTGCCAGTCTTAGAACTGGTGAGAGGGAATTTATACATTCTTTAAAGCTTATGTAAATTTTTAATAACAAGATCTTTGAATTCGTGAAAATTAGTGAAGAACAAAGTGAACATGAACATTTGGGATTTCAACAGCATTATACTATTACAGTCCCAAAGAACCAGCCCCTCCCAAGGAAGAGCCTGCGTGGAACACGGTCAAGAGTGCAGTTGTACATCTCGGGGGAGACAACTTCGCCAAGGTTACGGGAGAGAAGGATGTAACCATGGTGATGTTTTATGTCCCCTGGTGTGGACATTGCAAGAAGGCAAAACCGGAATATCAGGTATGTAGGAATAAAATGAGAAGCATCATGACAAAGCAGGCTTTTGTACCATGGCTAGTACAATCCCTCTCCTTCTCAAATCCAAAATTTCAAGCTGAAGATATTTCAAGCTTTCAGTGTTCATCTGTGATTGTACAGGCCAGTTTGTGCCAGACCTGGTCAGAAACTCTGAAAAAAACTTTTTCTCATGACATAGCTCAAATGATAGGTTCATTCTTATAAAGTAATAAGGGCCATAATGTGCATGACAAGAGGAACCTTTAACTTGGTAAAGAAAAAATTAGGATTGAAATTTTAGCCTATCTGTTGTATTTCCAATTTTCCATGGAGATTTAGTTGTCCCATTGCACCGATGTTTAAAGAATAACTAATGGACAGAATTGTCTCCAGTCCATTTTTTGTGCATTTGAACTCCCATTTCTTGTGTTTCTTGTTCATTCTTCATTGGGTTTAAGCATTCCTCGTCCAGTGATATCCATTTCACATGGTGACAACTGTCTTGTTCAAAACTGGGAACGGATGCCACTGGGCATTGAAGAAAAGGAGTTTAGCACGCTGGATTGTAGTTAAGTCTAAAAGCATTAATTTATTATTAAAGATTTTCTGTTCCAGAGTGCAGCTGATCAGATAACAGACAAGAACAGAATTATGGCTGCTGTTGATTGTACAGCACCGGGAAATAACGGTACAAATTTTAATCATCAACTATAAATCAACCTTCGCATGACATGATGACAAAACCAACAATCAGGTTTTCTGCTCAGGTTTGAAACAAACTAGGTTATACAGCTACAGATGATGGCTAGAAGCTTGACATGTCGGATTTAAAAAGATAAGGCATTGTACTATCTATGGAGTGAAAACAAATGCGCTGATCTGCGCCTTTGTTTTAGCATTATGCAGATTGTTGGTTTTCTAATGTGATGGTTCAATTATTTCAATTTATTAAGAAATGGAACAGTTCAAGCAGTAATTTTTTGTGAAATAAATCACTTTTAAACTTCGGTGGTCAGTTGTAAAGAAAATAAATCATGAGTGGGTAATACAAAAGCTTTACATTCTTACAACTGAAAAAGAAACATCAATTTATGGCTCGACAAATCACACTGTAGACATAATCTATTTCCATTCCAACGTAAAGGGTTTTAGGTCTTAACACTAGGAAAACATGTCCATGAAATGTATACCCATTCGAACCCCAATAGCAAACCTAGTGTGTGATGGAGTATACATTTTACCTTTTTTTTTATCCAAAACATAGATTTTGGGTACATGAGATTGTACCCACAATCAATGTTTTGGGCAAAAAAAATTAATGTATGTCTAAACTTTTTAAAAAAAAAAATAATTTTTTTCAGCTGAAAACAAATCACTATTGGATAATTATGTGATTATTATTGTGATAATTATCACAAATTGACCTGATATAAATCCTTTTTATTCAGATCTGTGTACTGCTGAAGAGGTCAAGGGTTTCCCAACAATTAAACTCTACGTTAAAGGCAGATTTTTAGCCGAATACAATGGAGCTCGGACAGCGAAAGAGATGCTAGATTTTGTCAATAATGCACCAACACAGAAGAAAGAAGAGCTTTAACATTGATTTTTAGTAGCTAGCTTTCTTATATTTTGTAGAACTTTACAAATTTTTGATGATAGTACATGTATACTTCGAAATTATCCTAAGAGTTGAAAATCATACCTCAAAGTGAAGATGCCATACGAGCCGCAATGCGAGAAAACGGTCCTTCAGGGTTTCCGACAAGATCTGACACAAACCGGACTGCAGCTACAGAAGATGGCTAGAGGCTGTAAATTTTGGATTTAGAAAGTAGAGGAATTGTACTATCTGTGTAGCAAAAACAAAGGCACTGGCCAGCTTCGCAGTTACTGCGAAGCTGGTCTGCGCCTTTGTTTTCGCCTAGGCAAAAATCCGGTTTTCTCATGACGCGGCTCATAGAGTAATGTGCCAAAAGAGTTTTAAGCAAGCTACGAGTTTGCAGACCCAGACCAAACATATCCACTAGGATGTAAATGTCCGAATACTTATTTCAGTATTTTATAGATGTATCAACAGCAATGGAAATGAAATTGGGTAAAAATATGTGAGCCACATGGGAAGTGGAATTTAAAGGAATTTCCAAAAGTATGTGTACCGGGCCCAGAGGTTCTTGCATTTACATGTACCCTGCTCAGTGCTATTGAATCAAAATTGCTTTTGATAATAATAGCTAGAATAAATGGAAGTTGAAAGATTAAATCATAGAGAATGTAATTAAACTGTTTATAAATCTTAAAATCCCAGTTTGTTTATGCTACCAAATGGCATTCGTTGAGTTGAGCTTGAAAAAAAGTGTCTTATAATTGAGCCCTTGCATGAGAAAACCAACACTAGTTTCTGACCAGGTCTGACACAGACAAAGCTGTAGAGCCACAGAAGCAGGCTAGAAGCTTGAAATTTCAGATTTAGAAAGTAGAGACATTGCTCCAAAGTTATCTATGGAGCTTAAACAAAAGCGCTGTAACTGCACAGTTGATCTGTGTCTTTGTTTTTGCATATGCAGATTGTTGGTTTTCTCGTGATGAGGCTCATATCATGATGTAGTGAATAAAGAAAAAGGTACTATTTCCCAATAGGAAGGTTTGTATGTAGCCTCAAAGTTGAGCCTCGACGCGAGAAAACCGGGCTTCGGGGTTTCCGACCAGGTCCAACACAAACCGACCTGTACAAGCTCAGAAAAGAGCTAGAAGCTTGAAATTTCGGATTTAAGTAGAAGAGGAATTGTACTATCCGTGTAGCGAAAACAAAGACGCTGATCAGCTTCGCGGTTACCGCGAAGCTGATCTGCGCCTTTGTTTTCGCCTAGGCAAAAATCCGGTTTTCTCACGATGCGGCTCAGTTTATAGTTTTGATTTTAAGTTTGTTTCTCGAGTAGTTATGGTGTTTGGTTTAATTTTAATGTCAAGAGTTATAGCTTTAAGAACTTAAGTAAACAAATAGTTTTTAATTTTTCTTTCCAGTATATTTTCTTCTACATATTAAACGATTTACAGCATTTAATTTACAGATATATTAAAGAATTCATTAGAAATATATTCTAAATAATCAGGGTATATTTATTTAGCTTTTTCCGTCTTGTAAGGTACTGAGTGCATTATTTGAGAAAAGAAATGGACCTGCCAGAATTTGGGAAGAGTGGTGGCTTGTAAGAGTACAGGACTCCATATTACGAAAACACAGCCATGTTATATACAGATTTTTCCCACAAGTCGTAAAAATGGAAAATTTTCAGTAGAATTTTTTTTTATATTTTTCTTCTTTTTGCTCAAAACATAGATTGTGGGTACACATTAGGACTGCCTCGTCGAGGTGGTTCTTATGTGTACCCACAGTCTATGTTTTGGGTCAAAAGTAAGAAAAACAGCTATATCCCTGTAAACCCCCGTTTTACTATACAAAAGTGGAGATTTAGGGGGTATACATTAAGACATATTTCCCGATGTTTGGTTCAATGCCTGTCTCTAATGTATAGTGTCCTTGAGCAAGACACTTAATGCTTCTCAAAGTACTAGTTAATTCCCAGGAAACAGTGGCTCCGTCCCAACATAACTGAAAAATTGATCTCTAAGACATTGATCCAGAACCAAAAACTCTTGGTTTGAAAGAAACGGACAAAAATTTGCTATAACCGGTAGTCGCTTACTATACACATAATTTATGTGCCAAAGTGAGCTGGAAAAAACTATACATTTGATATTACAATTTGCTGATCAATGTATATTTAAGTATGAATAAGATACAACTAAAAACAACATTTTTCCATTTTGACTACATAAAAACAGATCTGTTGTGCCTTGAAAAGGGTGCTTTATCAAATTGTCAGCTGAATTCCATATAAAAATATACTGTATCTTTATCTTTGTGTTTCCTTGTTGTTTTTGCATCCCCTTTGAATATTGCTCCACCTCTCCTTTACGGCCAGGGCAATGAGATTTACACATGTTCATTTTACATGTAATAATATTACATGTAAAATGAACATGTGTAAATCTCATTATTAGCTCGACTGCACGAAGTGCATAGAGCTATTGCAGTCACCCCGGTCGTCCACGTTCCCGTTCCCGTTCCCGTTCCCGTGCGCGTCACACTTGCGTTAAAGTTTTCTAGAAGTCCATATCTTGACAACCACTCATCAGAAAGCATTCATACTTGGACCATAGATACCCTGTAGGGTTAGCTTTCATTCCATGGCATCGGGCCCCTGGGTCCAGGCCAGGGGGTGGGGCTGGAGGTTAAAATCTAGAACACCTTCAAAAATGGCAATTCTTGTGTTAAAGTTTTCTAGAAGTCCATATCTTGACAACCACTCATCAGAAAGCATTGATACTTGGGCCATTGACACCCTGTAGGGTCAGCTTTCATTCCATGGCATCAGATCCCTGGGTCCATGCCAGGGGGTGGGGCTAGAGGTTAAAATCTAGAACACCATTAATAATAATGGCTTTTCTGTGATATAGTATTCTAGAAGTCTATATCTTGAAAACTTTTTATCAGAGGGCTTTCATACTCGGACCATAGGTACCCTGTAGGGTTGAGTTTCATTCCATGGCATCGGGCCCCTGGGTCCATGCCTGGGGGGTGGGGCTGGAGGTTAAAAACTAGAACACTTAAAAATAGATGTACTGCTGTGTAACTTTTACAAGGAGGCATATCTTGACAACAACTTATCATAAAGCATTCATACTTCATACACTTTAGGTTCCATGACATCGGACCTCTGGGTCGGAGTCAGGGGGGCGGGGCTAGAGGTCAAAATCTAGAACTCCCTGAATTTTTTTTTCTTTTTATTTCTTAATAGAAACAACTTAGGAGGATGGTTGGTCATTCATCTTTTGACTTTGTCACACTGACTTGTGTGTCATGACGGTAAGGGTCAGTTGACCTACTTTCCATGGTTCAGTGATTTTGCCTTATATCTTGACACTCAATTAGTATATTTTCTTACTTCTTTCAGATTATGAGTTAGTACGACCAGGCCTTTGACCCCAATATACTTATAGGTCACTGTGACCTAATTTCACGGTTCAGTGATTTTGCCTTATATCTTGACACTCAATTAGTATATTTTCATACTTTTTTCAGATTATGAGAGAGTATGACCAGAACTTTGACCGCAATATACTTATAGGTCACTGTGACCTAATTTCATGGTTCAGTGATTTTGCCTTATATCTCGGTACTCAAATGGTTTATGAACAAACTTCTTTCAAAGTATGCTTGCGTATGACAAGACCTTTGACCCTGAAGTAGTCCTAGGTCACTGTGACCTAATTTCACGGTTCACTGATTTTGCCTTATATCTTGACACTCAATTAGTATATTTTCATACTTTTTTCAGATTATGAGTGAGTATGACCAGACCTTTGACCCCAATATACTTATAGGTCACTGTGACCTAATTTCACGGTTCAGTGACTTTGCCTTATAGCTCGGCACTCAAGTGGTTTATGAACAAACTTCTTTCACACTATATTTGCATATGACAAGACCTTTGACCCTAAAGTAGTCCTAGGTCAATATGACCTAATTTCATGGTTCAGTGATTTTTCTTTATATCTCGGCACTCAATTGGTATATGAACACACTTCTTACATGATATGTATGAGTATGACAAGACCTTTGACCGTAAAGTATTCCTGGGTCACTGTGACCTAATTTCATGGTTCAGTGATTTTGCCTTATATCTCGACACTCAGTTGGTATTTTTTCATACTTCTTTCTGATTATGAATGAGTATGACCACACCTTTAACCCAAACATACTTATAGGTCTCTATGACCTAATTTCATGGTTCAGTGATTTTGCTTTATATCTCAACACTGAAAGGGTATATGATCATTTTTCTTTCACATTATGAGTAAGTATCACTAGACCTTTGACCCTGCAATACTTATAGGTCAGTGTGACCTTTTTTCACGGTTCAGTGATTTTGCCTTGTGTCTTGGCACTCAGTTGGTATATGAACACACTTCTTTCACAATATGAGTGAGACCTTTAAATCTTAGGTAGTTATAGTTAACTTTCATGGTTCAGTGATTTTGCCTTATTGCATCAAGGCAAAAAGATGTATGAACATAATGCTTTGGGTTACTGGTCGGGTTTGGCCTTATGATTGACAAAGGTCAGAAGCAGTCGAGCACGCTGTCCTGCGACAGCTCTTATTTTGAAATGTGTATTCAGTTGGCCTCATGCATTTGTTTATCCTGAATTTTTGTAATAAATGTGCTGATTAGTGTGAATGAAACTTAAAACAAGAAATCCACCATCCTACTATGCTTAGTGTATCTGTTGGCCCTACCTATAACAAGGTACAAAGTCTTGAAAAGGCCTTGAATTTTGGAGGTTGTCTTAAAAAGGCCTTACAACCGCGCAAATACCAGCTTAGCAATTCACAAGTTTCAGACATCTCAAAATCAGATGTCAAAGACAAGAAATTGACAGCCATCCAGGTGCAATCCAAATATAGGAAACGTTCATTTCTTTAAAATAGCCAAAAGCTGTCACACAGTGACCTTGGTCTGTTTCATTATTTTCAAAGAACCAATAAAATTTTGAAAAGAGAAATCAACATCTGTCAATTCCATCTTACTGTGACCAATCGGAGATAAATAATGAGGTGATGGTTGATGCAAATATTGGACAGGAAACGTCAATTTCACCTTTTTGACTAGTTAAGAGATGCTTGAAACACCTGGATTGCTAAGCTGCTGTTTGCCTGGTTGTAAATTGTATGGGAGGCCCTGAAAAGCCCTTAAATTTCATCTGGGAGGCCTTGAAACCAATGTTTGGGCCTTAAATCTAAATCTAATACTCTGCTGATTTGGTCTGTTCTCTCCAAAAATTTGATCTTTTCCCCATGGAAATCGGTAGCCATTCTCGTTGTTGACAAAATATTCTATTCTATTCTGTTAGTCATGCTTATAGTCATTTTTTGTAACATCTACCATAAAACGTCACCATTGTGCTTTTTTTGCACAGGAAAATTGAAAACTTACATGTTATCAGGAGTAAAACTAAGGAAGAAGCATATATACTTAAGGAATTAAAATACGCAACACACTAAATTTCAACTTTTACGTATTTGACATTTTGATAAAACCCTTTTATGAAATGACCTACTGACTGCTTTTTGCACGTGATGAAATGAGAAAACGTCATGTTATTGACAAAATTAACGACAAAACGTCAAAAACTATGAAAAACGCAAAATGTGACGTAAACGTCGGGGCGAAGGGGAAGATGACAAATTCTTTGCATGTGGGTTACGTGACGTCGACTTGATAATGTGCAATAAAGACTAGGATCATTGTATACTTAGGTGCCGTTCCATGTTGCGTTAAATCTTGTTAACGGAATGCTGAAGTTTACAATAACGAAAAATGAGTTATTAACGTCATTTAAATTATTCGATATTGCCTATTTGTATCTAAACGGCATGCATCGAACCAACATACGACACGACGTGCTTTCTAATCAACATTGACGTCCCAGGTACCGTAGAAATGGATCATCGGAGCGTTTCTTTTGACGTTTGTTAAACAGAATATCACGTTATCTAAAGGAGCGAAACGGATTATATGCTTTGAGTAAACACTGGTTTAAGCACTGTAATCAAAGGTTTGGCAATTGATCATTTTTTAAATCAGAAAATTTGAAAAACGTAATGAGAGTCTTTAAAATGCAGGATGTTTGATTTTGACGTTATAACGGACTTTTTAGTGACGTCTGAAGTACAAATGTCATAATGTTTACGTAAATAACCATTTTCTTGAATATAACGCATGCCGAAGGAAATTTTACTGGCTTTTGACTCATTTTTTCGATTGACGTTGGTGACGTTAAATGTCCCATAACATACCCAAATGTTACCAACTGATCAATGATTACATCTGCAATCACTTTTAGGGGCTTTGGAAACAAAATATTGGTTTTTATTTCAAATTTGACATTTACTGATCATGGTTACAGGGTGTGCTACTGTAGGTCAGTGTGGTTACGCGTACGCCATTAAGCATACGTAACCGACATTGTGGCTCAACCTGTTGCAATTTGACATTTTGATACTGTGTTCATATAAGAAGCTCAGTTTTACCACAAACTTGCGTTACAAAGCATGTTTTAAGAAGCTCAGTTTTACCACAAACTTGCGTTACAAAGCATGTTTTTAGTAACCCAAAGTTGTTGTTGCGTTTCTTTATTCCTTAAGTATATTATGTGTCCTTAAATTTGCTTGAAAAAAAGGCCTTAAATTTATGTTTGTAAAGTCCGTATGAACCGTCTGGCCAAGCACATTAGTAGGTCATCTTTGAAACTGACTTATAAAACAATGTCGGAGAATGCGGTGGCGTAGAGGTAGAGCGTCAAACTCCGAGAGGTCCTGGGTTTGATCCCCACAGGCGGCACCATGTTGTGTCCTTGAGCAAGGCACATTAGCTCCCTACAGTACTGGTTAAATCCAGGAAGCGTTGGCTCCATCCCCGACATGACTGAAAAATTGTTGACTAGGACGTTAAGCCTCAATACAAACTTGCGTGCTCTTCTGAATAGTTTCTGTTTTCGGAGGAATCTGGTTCATCATGTCCTTTTAAAAGACAATTTCCTCTACTGAGGGTTGGACCAAATTACATATGAGCCGTCTCATGGGGAAAACCAATCTGCATATGCGAAAACAAAGGCGCAGATCAGCTTCGCGGTAACCGCGAAGCTGATCAGCGCCTTTGTTTTCGCTACATGGATAGTACAATCCCTCTACTTCCTAAATACGAAATTTCATGCTTCTAGCTGTCTTCTGTTACTGTGCAGTCCTGTTTGTGTCGGACCTGTTCGGAAACCACATTGTTGGTTTTCCCACAAGGCGGCTCATATTGTTTACAGACTGGGAAAGTCAACAATTTTTCCACAAATGAAGGTGTGATACAAAGACCTGAACATTTTTTTGTCTATTGTTTATTTGTATTATTACATGTAATTGCAACTTTCATATAACAACATAGAGTGAAAGGTGGTCGATTCTTGTAATGTATTTTTCTGTATTTAACTTTTAGCATAAACATTATGTTTTCGGTTTGCCCAGCTCATATTCATGAAACAACAGCAGTTTATAATGTTAATTATTGCATAAATATCCGTGTCACACGATATTAACAGGCGTATATTAAGACCAGAGGACCAATGGTCCTATAAACGCTCACCTGAGATCTGTTGTACGTATATACCAATAAACATGTTTGCATATTATGGAAAAAAGCCCCAGTAAAGGGGCAGATGATTCCCTGGTGTCCATTATTTTTCTTCATAATAATCAATATCCTGTCCATTTGCCAATTTCCTGCAAGTCTTTCCCTTCAACCGACAAATAACAGTTATCCCCATTCAAAGGCATAGGCAACCTATGTTGACCTTGTCGTAAAATAGGTCAAGGTCATCACAGGGTCATGATTTATATATACATTGTAGTACTTATGCCATTGATGTTTCATGCCAAGTTTTGTTGAAAGCGGTCCACCGGTTCCAGAGAAGAAGATTTTGGAAGGGTTTTTACCATATATGGACATGGCGGCCATCTTGGTCATGTGACCTGGATCATTTATATACACATTGGTTCCCTCATTCTATAAACGCTTCACATAAAATTTGGCTTTGATTGGCCAAGTGGTTTCAGAGAAGAAGATGTTTGAATATTTTGGTAATATACATGTATATTGCCCCGGGGTGGGGGCATATGA
Organism: Rugalucina vietnamica; assembly: GCA_964017185.1. Taxonomy (NCBI): domain Eukaryota; kingdom Metazoa; phylum Mollusca; class Bivalvia; order Lucinida; family Lucinidae; genus Rugalucina; species Rugalucina vietnamica. The sequence goes on from OZ024880.1 coordinate 9,181,617, forward strand.
GCCCCTTGGGTCCATTTTTTTTTTCAGAATCATTAATATTCAGTCAAACTACCCATTCCTGCAAGATTTTCACCTCAAATTACTTTTTAAAAGTTTTCCCCATTCAAATGCATAGGCGACCTATGTTGACCTTGCCATAAAAAAGGTCAAGGTCATCACAGGGTCATGATTTATATATACATTGTAGTACTTGAGCCATCAATGCTCCATGCCAAGTTTCTTTGAAATCAGTGTACCGGTTCCGGAGAAGAAGATTTTGGAAGGGTTTTTACCATATATGGGCATGGCGGCCATCTTGGTTATGTGACCTTGATTATTTATATACACATTGGTTACCTTCCTATTGATGCTTCACATAAAATTTGGCTTTAATTGGCCAAGCGGTTTCAGAGGAGATGATGTTTGAATATTAGGATAATATACATGTATATTGCCCCGGGGTGGGGGCATATGAGCCCCTGGGGTGCACATTTTTTCAGAATCATTAATATTCAGTCCTACTGCCCATTTCCTGCAAGACTTTTACTTAAAGTGACATTTTAAAAGTTTTCCCCATTCAAATGCATTGACGACCTATGTTGACCTTGCTGTAAAATAGGTCAAGGTCATCACAGGGCCATGATTTATATATACATTGAAGTGCTTGAGCCATCGATGCTTCATGCCAAGTTTCGTTGAAATCGGTCCACCGGTTCTGGAGAAGAAGATTTTTGAAGGGTTTTTATCATATATGGGCATGGCGGCCATCTTGGTCATGTGACCTGGATTTCTTATATACACATTGGTTCCCCCTTCCTATAGATGCTTCATATAAAATTTGGCTTTGATTGGCCAAGTGGTTTCAGAGGAGAAGATCTTTGAAATTGTGGACGGACGACGGACGGACGACGGCCGGACGACGGACGTACGGACGCCGGATCATGGCCATCCTATAAGCTCACCTTGTGAGCCTAACGGCTCAGGTGAGCTAAAAAGCCATGTATTAATGTGGCAATTCGCCTGCACCATGCTGTTAATACACTGCATTCATTTATGCTCCTTACCGAGAGCCACGCAAAGCATATGCTAATCAGGAGTAACTGAAGTCTGCCGGGAATGAGCATAAGAATGAATGCTTAGATGTGTATGAAAATGTGACTAGACTGTAAAATATAGTGAACCATTGCTTTCATTTGTGCTGAGTTTATGCAATAATAGAGGTCAAAAATGATTTTGTCATTCATTAACATTCCCTAGGTCCCTCGGGGAGTGTTGAAAACTGAAGGCATAGCCCGAGGTTTTCAACACTTCCCTCGAACCTAGCATATATGTTAATGAATGGAAAATTATGTTTGATCCCTATATACTAAATGTAGTCAGACACTTAGAACACACTTTGTTGCATATAATTTTTGGGTCAATTCAATAACATTTAACAGGCAACAAACATATTTAAGAAAGAAAAAAAAAACATTGCTTCTCGGAAACTAAGAAAACTACTGAACACAATAAAAATACATGGTTTTAACTTAGACTGGACTGCTACTTTAACAGGAACAGCCTATTCATTGTTTTCAATTAGTAGTTCTATTTGCATTTGAACATATCCCTAAATTTAGAAACATTATCAGGCCCTGAGGTTATAAAACTTTTTTCATGCTCAACTCAGCTAAGACTAAATTTTAAATTGTCCATAGACCTTGAAATAGCCTTAATAAATTGAAATTTCAGATCTAAATCACCAAAACCTGCAATTTATCCTGCTCATAAATGTTAAAATTTTAATCTGTTGGTATTTTAACATTTATGAGCAGGATAAATTTTAGTCTCAGCTGAGCTGAACACGAAAAATGTTTTATAACCTCTGGGCCAGTTTTATAGGACAGCATCTGAGAACTTAAAAATTGTACAACAATAACATTTCAAACCATCATTCCCAGATCTGAAAATTGAAACAATTCTTTAAAAATCGATACACAATTAAGAGGTAAAAGCACAATAAAAATGCATATAATAAAATCGCTGAATATTTCCAGCATATATACATTATATCGTTTAATAGTACAATATATGACGACAAGCACCTTGACAAGAAACCCCTACTTCAACCCAAGACTCTTCCACGCCGATTTGTTACCTCATCTAAATACAGTAGCAAGAGCACCTGGCCCTATGGTTATAAAACTTTTCATATTCAGCACAGCCAAGACTAAAATTTATCCTGCTAAATATAAATGCCAACAGCTGTTGCTACTTTAACATTTATTAGCAGGATAAATAACTAGCTTTGATGGTCTAAACCAAAAATTTAAATTATTTAGGGCTATTAATTTGGGCTGTTTCAGAATTTATGAGGAATTGAAAATTTCATACTCAGCTGAGATGAGCAAAAAAGTCTTATAACCTCAGGACCAGGGTTTCCTTAGACCAAAGCTTTAAAATAAAAATTATACACATCAAATAAAAATTCTTTTAGCTTAGACCCACATCACAGATTTATTGTTGGGAGCGCTGTGGCCAGGTCCTGAGGTTATAAAACTTTTCTCATGCTCAAATCAGCTGAGCTTGAAATTTCAACTGCTCATAAATACTGAAATAGCCCAAATTTATTGAAGTTTTAGGTTAGACCATCAAAGAAAGTAATTTATCCTGCTAATAAATATTATAAGAGCTGTCGCAGGACAGCGTTGCTCGCCTGACTTGTGCTTTGCCACTAAACTTATCAAAATCTATGACCCATGACCTTGACCTCAAGGTCGCTCAGGTGGGTTGTGATGGTACAGCATAAAATTTCAGACCAATATCTACAAACATGCATCAACATAGAGATATATAGACTTCAAAAATCTTTAACCCAAAACTTTAACCAAAAATTTCTAAGGCCATGACCTTGACCTCAAGTTCACCCAGGGAGGGTCATAATGGTACAGCATAAAACTTCAGACCAATATCTACCAACATGCAAAGTATCAACTTGATCCATCTACATGTTCAAGAGATATAGACTTCTAAAAACTTTAACCAAAAACTTTAACAAAAAATTCTAAGTCTGTAACCTTGACCTCAAGGTCACCCAGGGTGGGTCATGATGGTACTGCATAAAACTTCAGACCAATATCTACCAATATGCAAAGTATCAACTTGATACATCAACATGTTCAAGAGATATAGACTTCTAAAAACTTTAATGAAAAAGTACTAGAGCACGAAATATAGGTCAAGGTCACAGATCAATGTGGGTGCAAAGTTGGGACATCGAGGAGAAGCCATATGCAAGGTTTGATGATTGTAGGCTTTATAGTTGATGAGATATTGATGAGATATTAAGGGTTGGCTTAAAAAAACGACAAAGTCACTGGAGCATGAAATATAGGTCAAGGTCAGTAGGTCAATGTGAGTGTGAAATATAGGTCAAGGTCACTAGGTGAAAGTGAATCCGGGTCGTTTCTATAGATAGATAGATAGATAGATAGATAGATAGATAGATAGATAGATTTGGTTTAAACGAGTATCTTGACGTATCTTGTTAAAATAATAATCATTTGAAATTCTAGAAATGTTAAATGGTTAAAGAATAAAACATGACTCCGATTGTAGCATACAACCTTAAGCACAAGAAACAAAATTACATTCGTACAATGCCGTTTAAGGAGCTAGCGTTTTCCGTTTCTCGCTGACGTCAAGCGTAAAGTTGTCAAAAACACAGACATGTATATGATTACAGCGCCAAAAGTTAGGGTATTTTTTACACATGTCCGTGCCTATTTATTGTGTTTGAAAACTTTCGAATTCGTTTCATTTTACACGCAAAAATGAAAGTTTTCTTCATAAACTTTCAAGTGAAGTAATAACCATAGTTTTAGTGCAATTGAAAGCCAACTAACAGCATTTACTTGGCTTTTGGTGTTTCTTTCCAGAAATCATGTTGGACCTGGTGACTATTTTTCGTCCTCATAATTTTTTTGTGTTGAATTTTTGGTAACGATTGAAATCATAGTGTATGACGTAAATCACTGGCGTTGGCGTTCCTGATTTGGTATGAAATTTAAAATTCTGTTCGAAATCATTTTTGCCAATATCCCGTATTCTAAAAAAAATAATCATCATCGCAACCAATTTATGGTGAGGCGTTTTCAAAGTCTTTTAGTATATATACCCAAAATACAGTTATGAATGATCAGCCCAAGACATAACCTTATATATATAACAAATGATACACCAGATTACACATTTGGGCATGGTAGAAAAATAAGGGCGAAACGACTCACCAAATAGGGGTGAAACGACTCACGGGCGAAACAACCCAGGGCGAAACGACCCAGGGCGAAACGACTCACGGGCGAAACGACTCAGGGGCGAAACAACTCACGGGCGAAACGACCCAGGACCGGTGAAAGTGGGTGCTGAGTCGGGACATCGAGGAGAAGTCATATGCAAGGTTTGATGAGATATTAAGGCTTTATAGTTGATGAGATATTAAGAGTTGGCTTCAAAAATGACAAAGTCACTAGAGCACGAAATATAGGTCAAGGTCACTAGATCAATGTGGGTGCAAAGTCGGGACATCAAGGAGAAGCCATATGCAAGGTTTGATGGTTGTAGGCTTTATAGTTGATGAGATATTAAGGGTTGGCTTAAAAAATGATAAAGTCACTGGAGCATGAAATATAGGTCAAGGTCAGTAGGTCAATGTGGGTGCCGAGTCAGGACATCGAGGAGAAGCCATATGCAAGGTTTGATGGTTGTAGGCTTTATAGTTGATGAGATATTAAGGGTTGGCTTCAAAAATGACAAAGTCACTGGAGCATGAAATATAGGTCAAGGTCAGTAGGTCAATGTGGGTGCCGAGTCGGGACATCGAGGAGAAGCCTTATGTAAGGTTTGACAGTTCTAGGCTTTACAGTTGATGAGAAACTAACACAGCATCTGAACATTGTACAAAGGTGTTCTAGATATTGACCTCTAGCCCCGCCCCCAGGCATGACCCCACGGGTCCCTTCACACTAAATCACAGAGGACCCTCATATGCAGCAATGTTCCAAATATGAATGATTTCTGGTCAGTGACTATCAAGATATAACAATTTTAAAAACTAACGGAAAGTGTGACGCGGGTGCAACATACACGTAAACGGAGACACAACCGAGGTGACAACAATAGCTCTGTGCACTTCGTGCAGGCGAGCTAAAAATGCCAACAATTATGAGCAGGATAAATTTTAGTCTCAGCTAAGCTGAGCATGAAAAAAGTTTTAAAACCTCGAAGCCTGGTGGTACAGCATCAGAGACTGAATCAAAGAGGTTATGGGTTTGATCTACATTGTGGACGCCTTGTGTCCTTAAGCAAGACACATTAACTTTCCAGAGTACTTGTAAATACCCAGTAAGTGTTGGCTCTGTCCCAACATGACTGAAATTGTTGACAGGGACAGTAAACTTCAATACAAGCAAAGTAGCTTTACAGTTAAAAATATGAATGGCAGGTCCTTCTTGGGCAAATACATCTTTGTTACAGTAAATAGGTCTATGTTGCAAGAAAATTTATCTATACATTGGCATATTTGAGCCGCATCGCGAGAAAACCGGATTTTTGCCTAGGCGAAAACAAAGGCGCAGATCAGCTTCGCGGTAACCGCGAAGCTGATCAGCGACTTTGTTTTCGCTACTCGGATAGTGCAATTCCTCCTCTACTTAAATCCAAAATTTCAAGATTCTAGCCTGTAGGGCTGACTATCGATGCCAATTTTGACTATCGCGATAGTATCGCTATCGTGGAAATCACTATCACGATACTATCACTATCGTGGCATACTATCACGATACTATCGGTTTTTCACAAAACTGTCTTTAAAAGGTGTTTATTTGGAACAATCTCGAAATTTGTCGCCAATTTTCGGCAGTTGGTTAAAAGTGAAAGTAGAATGGTGTGTTCGATTAGGCCACAACTCAAGTCACACTAAAAACCGGGACTAAGATCGAGTCATTCCGGTCCTTTCGGAGCAAAACGATATTGGCTGATACCAATAATAAACCAGGCTGGTTTGCATCTTGCCTGGTCGCAAATCTCTCTCAAGCGGGATATTAAACCTTCATCAATATAGGTTTTCATAATCATATGAAAAAAAACATGACAGTTGATGTTACGGGGGGCCATGGTGGCCCCCGTTTTTTTTTATTCTATTCTGTTCTATTTCAGGCAGGCACGCAGTAATCAAGCACGCTCAGGATGTGACTATTTCGCTAATCAAACACGCCCAAAACAAATAATGGAGAAAGAGTTCCGTCAATGAAAATAAACTATCGAAACTATCGATAGTTGGATGAACTATCGGCGATAGTCATCGATAGTGCATTGTACAATCGAAGCATCACTATCGAAGCAGTTCCTATCGCAATGCATCGATGTATCGATGCATCGTTACACCACTACTAGCCTGCTTCTGTAACTGTACAGGCCGATTTATGTTGGACCTGGTCGGAAACCCCGAAGACCGGTTTTCTCGCGTCGTGGCTCATTTACAGGTCACAATAACGTCAAAGGCGCTTCAAATTTTCAAGGAAATAAGCTACAGGGCAAAAAAAATCTCCCTAACTCAACAAGATTTGCCATATTTTCAGCTGAAAATTCACTCGTTTGAAGCAGTACAAAAACGAGTATAGTGTACAATTTGGTATAATGCCAAAGGTAAGAGGGTGACATGGAATAAATATATCACCTGAAAACACCTGAACACATTAAAGGCACTTGGCTATGAACACAATTCTGTTGAACACATAAGTGGTTATATCAGTATAAAACAATTGGAAATTAACTTGCCCATAAACGATAAAGTTGGCACTTCATTATAGGCAGGGAAAGTTTCTTGGTAGGCGGGGAAATTTTCATGCTCAGTTCATAAAAGTTTAAAACCCCTAAGCAAAGGTTTCCCATCTTACAAGTTACTATATTCATATGCACCAATGTACGAGAAAATGGGCCTTTGGGGTTTCCCATTTATGACACAAATCAGTACAGTCACAGATAAGGACTAGTGACTTAAGAAGAAGAGGAATCATACTACTCTTACAGCAAACACAAAGGTGCTGATCTAACTGCACAGCTGATCTGCGCCTTTGTTTTCGCATAGGCAAAATACACTTTTCTCAAGGCGCTGCTCATTTGATGTGTGGCATAGGCCTCTGTTTGGTCATTCCACTAAAGTATGGGTGGACTAAAGCTGACTTGGCTGATATCCTCTGGCTAGGTTCGTACTTCAGCATTTTCTGAAATAAGATAGATTAACCCATTTTTGAATGGATTTTCCCATTATTATCATTTGGGCGAGCCCACTTTCATTTTTAGGGGCATCAGGAGTTATTTTCATTTTTTATTCCATTTTTCTCTGAAATTCTTCCAAGCAAAAAGAATAGCCCCAGATGGGACGCCGCATTGTGCGGTGCATTGCATTGTGCGGCGTCACATCTGGGGCTATTTGGTTTGCCTATGTCCCATAAAAAGGATGTCAGGCTTAAACAAGTTAAGACTGATTACTACAAAAATCTCACTGCCACACAGTAGTGTAAATTCGGAAATTTTTGCGTGACTTTTATTTCGCGAATTTTCTATTTCCGAATTATTAGCAAGTTCTAGAATTCGCGAGTGAGTGTCCCATGTATTCTATTAAGTTTATAGTGACCCTTTATTAGCAAGAACTTTGAATTCGCGAGGCAGCCCATTCGCGAATATTAGCGAAAATTAAGTTCTCGCAAATATTTCCGGATTTACAGTATTAATGGAGATAAGAGCTCATGTGCTCGCATGAAATTAACTGCACAGCTGATCACTACCTTTGTTTTCGCTACAAATTTCAAGATTCTAGCTTTCTTCTGGTACTGTACAGGCCGGTTTATGTCGGAAACCCAGATGGGACTCTAATGTTGACAGCTGCAGACAACTTACCGTGATTAAATCTGTGCCCTCAGAACAAAGGTGTGGTAACACGCTGGCTACTGACTGGTGAGGCCATTTAGGAAATGAAGATTTAAAATCTGGTAACTGGGTCACTCCAGGCCATACTGATTCATCTGGGGTACCTATGTAAAGAAATAAGCCGCCTCGTGGGAAAACCAACAATGTGGTTTCCAACCAGGTCCGACACAAACCAACCTGTACTAGCACAGAAAAGAGCTAGAAGCTCGAAATTTCAGATTCAAGTAGAAGAGTAATTGTACTATCCGAGTAACGAAAACAAAGGCGCTGATCAGCTGTAACCGAGAAGCTGATCTGCGCCTTTGTTTTCGCCTGTGCAGATTGTTGGTTTTCCCATGTAGTGGCTCAAATGTAGTGTTTCACATGATGGCTGATTCAAGATACAGAGACTTCATGGATAAATTGTGTGCTTGCTAAAAATAAATCTCTTATTAACAAACTGTAAAATTAGAGTACTGTAAGTTCATAATTTTCGAAAGACTTTTTCTTTGCAATTTTTCGATTTCCATTATCAGCGTGTTCTTGAATGTGCCAGCAAGTTCTCACGCAGTCTATACAGCTTATAGCTTTTTTTTTATTAGAGCTTATAGCTTTTTTTTATTGGAGAGAACATCATTTTTGTGAGGCAACTAATTTGCGAATATCAGCAAAAACTAAACCGAGTCCTCACAAAGGTTTCCCAATTTACAGTAATGCAGAACCTTCGAAATTGGGTCAATGTAAAATTCAGGCTAAATTTTTTATCTCAATTTTTCGACCTCCCAGAAGTGTTTGGAGATTAAAAGTTAAAACACGAAATAAAACCCAGCTGTTTGCAGAATTAAATGGCATAAAAATCATATCCAAGCCACTGTTTTGAGTAACACCTGAGGCATTTATATTCTGCACAAACAGTGAATCAATGAATCAACAATGAATCAAAGAGAATTCTAAATAACAGATGCAGCATCATGAGAAAACCCGATTTTTGCCTATGCAAAAACAAGAGGCACAGATCAGCTTTGCAGTAACTGCGAAGCTGATCTGCGCCTTTGTTTTTTCGCAACACGGATAGTACAATTTCTCTTCTTAAAACCGAAATTTCAAGCTTCTAACTTTTTTCTGAACCTATACAGGCCGGTTTATGTCAGACCTGGTAGGAAACCCCTAAAAGTTTTCTCACGTCGCAGATCACAGTCATCATTCCAAAGACAAATTAGGCAAAGATAATACCAAATAATATGGTGCTTTACAGCTCTTTATCTGCTGAGACTTGTAGTTTTGGCACTACGGGACATTTTTAAATTAGCCTTGCTTACAACTACACTGAATTTAAGGAACTAAAACTTCAGTTACCTAATGTTCTAAATATTCTAAAAAGCTGGTCTATTTCAGAGTCTCCTGGGAATAATGGCCTTCTTGTTATCTGAAAGAAAATTTGGATCCATGTGAGGAGAAAATCTGTCTTCACAGTTTCCAATTGTGTAAAACACACAGTCTTCGCAAAATCTTTTTTCAGCTGCAGGACAGCTGTCTGGTAGATTGCAATTTTTTTGTATGACAAAACCCAATTTTTAGGACAGTTCTATACGATATAATTGTAATTTAGTTTTTGCCGGACATTTGTCCGACAGAATAAAATATTTTGTCAGACCAAATGAAATTTTGCTGGTTTTGACCAATGGACCAGCACTTTTCGTGAAGAATGAACACAACCGATCACAAAGGAAGACAAGACATGAAATTTTGGATTTAGGAAGAGTGACTTTACTCATGTAGTGAAAACAAAGGCACTGTTGTGCAGCTCAGCTACAGTACAGCACACCTACACCTTCAATTTCACATATGCAAAATGCTTGATACTCTTTTAATCAAATTATGAAATACAAGACTTCTAACTCACTATGTCCTGTTCCTCTGTCCAGGTTCTGAGGTTTTAAAACTTTTTTCATGATCAACACAGCTGAGCATAAAATATTATCTGCTCATAAATGATGAAATAGTCCAAATAAATTAAAATTTCAGGTTGAGATCACCAAAGCCTGTAATCTATCCTCATAATAAATGTTAAAATGCCATTTTGACATTTATGAGCATGATAAATTTTAGTCTCAGCTGAGCTGAACATGAAAAATGTTTTATCAAGGGCCTACCACAGTGACCAGGGCTTTTTCTGTATACAAAACTGGGTCCAGTTTCCGGTACCAAATTTTTTCCCAATTGGCTGAAAAAATTCCCAATTGACCTGGAACATTCCAAATTAGCAGAAAAATCCCAATTTAAAAGGTAAACTTTCCCAATTTTGCTAAAAATTGCACTATTTTTTCCCAAAATCGTCATACTTTTTCCCAAAATCACACAATTTTTTCCCAATTTCATTGGTACCAAAAATTTCCCAAAAAGGTCAGAAAAAGCCCTGGTGACACAACAGGAGCATGCATCTATTGTCTTTTTTCATATATACTTACATGTAAGCATACTGTACAAGTATTTTCTATCCAAAGTATCTTTAAGCATATACATCTACTGTCCAGTATCTTGGACTTAATGCCACAGTAATTTTTTTTCTATTGAGGTTTAATATACCAGTCAACAATTTTTCAGTCATATTGGGACGGAGCCACCGCTTCCTGGGTATTAACCAGTACTTTCGGGAGATAATGTTTATGCCACAATATTGCTATATTTACTTGACTTTAATCAGTGAGACCCCTGTTGAAAACAAACTTCTGATTTGACAACAATGTTGAAATGCAGTGACACCAAGGCAAAAGCACTGTGAAATGTGACCAACATACCATTTCAGCAAAAATACATCCCAGGCTCCAAATATCGACTGGTGTAGAATAAAATTTGCTTCCTAACAAAATCTCTGGAGCTCTGTACCATAACGTAACTACCTGCAAATATATATGGTGAACCACAACATGAGAAAACAAATTTTGGGGGTTTCCCGCCCTGTCTAACTAAATCCAACCTGTGCAGCCATTGAAACAGGCTACAAGTTTGAAATTTTGGATTTCAGAAGAAGAGGGATTGTACTAGATCCTAAGACCTAAAAACACAGACGCTGATCAGTTAATCACATAATGCAATTTCAAGCCTCTACTTGCCTTATTTTCAAGCTGTAATGTGCTTGGAAATGAAAACCAAAGCTGTGTGATACGAGCAGCAATATCAAGTCCCTTGCCTTAACCACTAGCCCACTTTTAAACCTCCCTGATGATCTACTTTGTCCTTAACTCGTATAAGCCTGACATCCTATTAACAGGACATAGGCAAACAAAATAGCCCGACGCCATAGAATGTGAAAATATTTTGAAATCCCTCCTGAAGCCACTTAAAATGACAGTGGACCCATCCAATTGATAGGAATGGGAAATTCCAATTGTTACAATAGTGAAATAGGTGAACTTTACCTCATGTGTATAAGTCCTGACAGGCACACCGAAAGCCCTCGCGAGACCGAAATCCGCCAGTTTAATATTACCATCTACGTCAATAAGAAGATTCTGTGGTTTGATATCTCTGTGTAGGACTCTGTGCGAGTGACAGAACGCTATTCCTTGTAACAACTGGTACAGATAACTCTGAAAACAGAGATTTTTCAACAAAGTATTTGAGCCGCGACATGTGAATACCAACAATGTGGTATCCGAACAGGTCTGACACAAACCAAGCTGTACAAGCACAGAAGATGGCTAAAAATTCGAAATTTTGGATTTAAGAACAAGAGGGATCAGCGCCATTGTTTTCGCATATGCAAAATGTTGGTGTTCTCATGATGCAGCTCATTTGATTAAATTGTTTACATCCACACCTGCATGGTAAGTTATCCTAACACCTTATTCAATGTTCATGTCTCCCAGTGTCAAGATTTTCAGCACCTGATACACTTACCATACATGTGATACCTCCCTCATCATCAGGAAGACTCCAGGAAATGAACAATAAAATTGATAAAAATTCTTTTCAAAAGTACCACTTTTTAACAAAAATTCAAAATCTCCCTGAAATGAATCAGAAATTTTCCTATATGTTTTATACATTTTTCAAAAATCTCCCTCAAATGGAAGAAAAATCTCCCTCATTCCTCTTTCAAAAACATCACATGTATGACTTACAAACTAGCCCAAAGTCAACAATTGCTCACCTGAGAGTCTGGATATACATGTACTGTCACTGAACAAAAGAAAAGTTGTGGGTTTTTTTACATTAAGTGGCCATGGTGGCCATGGTGGCCATCTTGGTGCAGAGCTAAAAATAAAGATGTTTATTTTCATACTGTCTGCAAATGCAAACTACATGTAATTTAAAAGGAAAGTGTGAAAACATTTCTTATTTTTGTTCAAAGCATAGATTGAGGGTACAAGGCAGTTCTAATGAGTGAACACAATCTATGTTTTGGATTAAAAAATACAAAATCATGTATACATTTCATGAATATGTTATCCTGATCCTTACCCTGATGAGTGACGCCCCTAGACCAGTCGGAGAACAGCTATCCATGTATTTCTTCAAGTCTTGATGTAGATACTCAAACACTAGGTATAGTTTCTTCTCGCTGTGGACAACATCTAAAAGTCTGCGGAAAAACAAGACTTAGCTTAGCGTAGACAAGCGAGATGCATAGCTTAGCAACAATACGCTTAACTTCCCAGTCAACAATTTTAATTTTTCAGCCACTGCTTACAGGCTATTGACCATTATATAATAACCAGTAATATTGGTAGAATGTCTAACAGCCTAGCTCAAGCACACATCCTAGCATCAGCAGGGATGGTAAATAGCTATTCATAGTCGGTAAATAGCTATTCAGAGCTAATGTTATACATGTCACCCCAACTTAAAATACATATAGACTATTTATTATTATTGACTTTGAAGCCCAGGGCCTCCGAAGTCTGACATTTTACCACTAGGCCAACACACTCTACAAACACAGGAATTGATACAATTAAAATCCTGATGCAGTTATATGGTTATCTGATGGCAAAGAATGGACAACAATTTCAAACCATCACAAAAAAAATATAACAAGCATAAAGGAAAAATGTTAAGCTTTTTCCCTTCATGAGAAACCCCTTAAGTTTAAATGATTTTTGTGCGTCTTTTCTTTTTTCTTAAAGAATTCCTTAATCATAATATTGTACTTTTATGTAGTACAGGTAAACCTCATTATAACGCTATCTTTGGGGTCCACAGAATCAGACCGTGTTATAAGAGAACCGTGTTATAATGAGGTTCTTTACAATAGATATATAGTAAAATAATCTTTTTGGGAGCCAAAACATGGCCGTGTTATATTGAAAACCGCATTATAATGAGGCACATTAGTGACATTATAAAGAGGTTGAACTGTACTTAACTAATACACCAATATTAAATATTTGTCAATTTTCCCTTCTAAATCTTAAAAATTCATACCTAACTATATTGACATGATCCAGTTCTTTCAGCAAAGAGATTTCTCTGATCGCTGTGCTTGGTACTCCCTCAGAGTCCCTAGAAATGAAAAATACAAGCCCATCATGAAAACTAGAGGACAAACGACCAACAAATGTTCACCTATTCTGCGGCTTTTGCAATTTTCAATTTTGTCTGCCAACAGGAACTTATGACCCTGAGTGTAGCAAATTATGACCTGGGGTCTGATTGACATGATTTGTATACCAGTAAAACATTGTTACACTGTTTCAGGCTTGGCTACATATTTATTAAATGTAGGCCATCCCCAGTGTGAGTGGTTAAAAACGATGTTTCTTGCCAATGTTTGTTTAAAATTGATGCTTTAAGCCCCAGTCAACAGCTAAGGTCATGTCGGGACGTTGCCTCCACTTTGTAAGAGTTTTACCCAAAATGAGGATGTTATGAAATCCAACAAACTTGTGCTTAAATATAACCATCTAACAAAGCCATAAAGGCTTATATGTGTGGTCCATACATGTGATATTCCCCCGATATCGGCGTATTCCCCCGATATCAAGGGCCCTTATATGCCCCTTACCCGACGGTCCCCCGATATGCCCTGTCTCCCGATATGACAAAAAGTCCATTTATGTACTTTATTTTACACTTTTTTTTATCCAAGTGTCCATTTCTTTATGTAAAGTGTAGTATAAATACGGTACCCAATACAGCAGTGTGTATTCAATATTGACTCGATAATTTGTGTCACTGATACCTGGAGGCTATTTATAGAGTTGTAATCAGTAGTGATGGGCCGATGATCGATTATAATCGATAGTCAGTTGGTTTGGGCTTCCGATAGAGACAATCGATAGTAAAATGCAGCAATCGATTGTAATCGGTTTCAGTACTCTGGAAGTAGAAAATTTTACTTTATGCATTTTATATTTGCCAATTTTTAGGTTAGCTAAAAATTTCAAAGTATGAGGTAGATGTCACACATCACTATGTTCTAGAAGTCTTAAGTTGGCATATATAGCTCCATTGGAGAAATTTCTTTTTTTTTTCATTTTCTTCAGAATATCAGAACAGTATATATGTAGGTAAAGTTTTCTAAATGCATTACATCTTATGTTCATGTAAGTGGCATTGTTCGAAATAGATATTCACAACTGACAGAGACTTAAGGGTGCTCTCTCCTTGACACCTCAGTCTGCTCATAAACATATGGGCAATTGCACAATATACAGCTGGTTGAACCGATTGCACAATTGATAGCTAGTTGGTTTAGTCCTTCCGATTATAAACCGACAATCGATAGCAATTTCAATCCGATTGCCCAACACTAGTAATCAGCCTGTGTTGGAGTGTCAAATAACTGATGTTTTTAAAACAAGGATTATTTAAAATTAACTGATTAATCAAGCCTGGTGTCAGCTATTTAATTGATCACCAAAACAAACAATGTGCCTTCAAGTGACAAGCGCTGTAAAAATAGATACAATTAGAAAGATTTCATTCAATTATGGAATGACCAAAATCTACGGAGCGCATCGCAGTGAGTCCAAAGAAAATCCCATTGTAATGCTGACATTGGATTTAAGCACTTCATATTCAAAATAGTTTGGATGTAATTGTTGCTTTGTTAAAATTAATGCACCAGTCATTTGCAACCACGTCCCCCTCGGGGCCGGGGAATAGCGGGGATATTGACTTTTCTCTTTCCAAAGCCCGGGTATATGCCCAGCATTGCAGGGATACTCTTATGGTCAAAGCTCTGCCAAAGTCCCCGCTCAAATCCCGGCAGGTAAATGTAAATTTTCATGGCCATTTTGGGACAGGAATCAAAACCCCTGCTATTCCACGGCACTGCGGGGACAATGCTGAAGTCAAAACCCTGCAGTTAAGCCCGGCTATGCCCCCGCTATTCCCGGCCCCGAGGGGGCCGTGGTTGCAAATGACTGGTGCATAAATGGTAAGAATTTACAACCTATCTAATGATATCTTTTTTTTCTACTTCAAAAACATCCCCCGAAACCATTGAGCTCTTGAATGTTATTGGTGATGACCATGAGAAAAGAAACCTCCCGATATGACAGGCAAATTTACGATATCAAACTGAAAATCTCCCGACCGCGGAGAAGGAAAATATCACATGTATGGTGTGGTCGCCTGGTCGGTTTGACTTGAAACCACTTTTCCTGGGCAATCTCAGACCTGAGGGGTTAACCAGTAATCAGATGGTCAGTCAGCAGCCAACAAGCTTTGCCTGAGGCAAAGCAGCCCATCTATTTCTTTAGGCCCCAATGGGCGGGGGCCCATCTCACTACTGTGTCTGGTGTGGGTTCGAGCCCCGCACTGGCACATGTGAAATTAACCCCAGCAGTTTGCGTCTAGAATGTTACGTCCAAGAATGTCATGACCATGTAAGAGGAATTCTGTACAAATGGTTTGGCCGACCTAATGTGTAACATGCCAAGTTCAGCTTGGGGTGTGCCAGGTGGCTTTCCCATTTTCGCCCCACCAACTCACTGATGGGCCCCGTCATATGACCTTGAATAATCTTGAAGAGGAGGAAAACTGAATTAAAGAAATAAACATAGGCTTGGCACTTCTAGTTTCAAAGATGGATAGTTTCCATTACTGACACTCACGCATCCAGTCTTATCTTTTTCAATGCCACAAGTCGACCACTGATTTTGTCTCGGGCTTTGTACACAACACCGTACGTTCCCTCGCCTATCTTTTCTATTTTTTGAAAGTTTTCCATATCAGCAAATGAACTGCTGTATCATATCTTCAGATTTCATTTGGAAGGACTAGAAAATGACAAAATGGTTGGTCTTCTGCTTCTTTGTTGACAAATGGTTGTTTCGCTTCGTGTCATTTCCCGCGCAAATATCACACTTCCTGTAAAAGTCATTCATTCGATTGGTTGATTGGAATCTATTTTTAAGCTAGGGTTTTCCCAATTACTGGTAGCACGGTTCGCCGGTGACTGCTTCTTGCCTTTTCGATACCGGCGACCTGATGCACATTGTACATGTACACTAAGCTCTCATACTTTACAATTATTCTTCAGAAGTGCACAAAAATGAAACTGAAATAGAAAGAACAAAGACAGAAGTAATAACCTTGCATGTTATAGGGTAGGGTTGCAAAACACTGAAATATTCGGAAGGTGTAGAGTACTGCTCGTACCAAGGAGTTTCTACTTGCTCGTACTTGAACACGTGTGCAGATCTGGTCAAGGAGTTTGCTTGCGGTATGTGGGTGGTATGTGTATCAGTTCATACAGAATCTTGTAGAAACCAATCAGCTGCAGAACGTCTTTTTAAAGCTTCTGTAGAACTTCATAATCGACTTAATTTTCAGTCTTTTTCTTTTTCGACAGCGCATCTGCCTAGAATGTCCGTGAGGGCGTATGGCAGGATGGATGGATGGATGGATGGATGGATGGATGGATGGATGGATAGATAGATAGATAGATAGATAGATAGATAGATAGATAGATAGATAGATAGATAGATAGATAGATAGATAGATAGATAGATAGATAGATAGATAGATAGATAGATAGATAGATAGATAGATAGATAGATAGATAGATAGATAGATAGATAGATAGATAGATAGATAGATAGATAGATAGATAGATAGATAGATAGATAGATAGATAGATAGATAGATAGATAGATAGATAGATAGATAGATAGATAGATAGATAGATAGATAGATAGATAGATAGATAGATAGATAGATAGATAGATAGATAGATAGATAGATAGATAGATAGATAGATAGATAGATAGATAGATAGATAGATAGATAGATAGATAGATAGATAGATAGATAGATAGATAGATAGATAGATAGATAGATAGATAGATAGATAGATAGATAGATAGATAGATAGATAGATAGATAGATAGATAGATAGATAGATAGATAGATAGATAGATCGACGATCGATCGATCGATAGATCGATAGATAGATAGATAAGATAGATAGATAGATAGATAGACTTAAAGCTATTCATTTTAGTTGGTTGGGGCCGGGGTTTCTTCTCTGTTGTTTGTCCCAAGGGGTTCAACTAGTTTGCTCAGATTTCCAGTGATGTTGTTTGGCTTTCCAGGAATCTCAAATCGCCGGGGAGCTAATGGTATCCGTAAGTCTTCTTTTCTTATTCATGATTATAGGTTTATTAGTGCGTTCTTGGTGATTCATTGATAAGTGTTAGAGGCTTACCACGAGGACCGAAGAACTAGCTAAATGTTGTGACCCACTGCAGAAGCTGAGCATGAGGTTGGGCACCTTAAGAATTAATCTAAGCCCCTAATAATTCTTATATTACAGATCGTTCAAAGGCGGTATTTCTGTGGGCATAGTGTTGAACTTTTCCGTAATCATGTTAATAAAATTATGTTTCTTCCAAGATACATCTACTAATTTAAGATGATTTTTCTTCCCCTAAAGCTACACCATTTTAAATGAAGGCCTTAGCACTCGAGATGCACAAAACACTACATTTCTGTGGGTGTAACTCCATTTCCATCAGATGTCTTTTCTCCAAGTGGTGAGCTTGTCCAGATCTTATTGTAGTGAGTGTTGGTAATTTTATCGGATGATATTGTAACAAATAATTTTTGGTAATGAGATAGCCCTTCGATTTGGCATATGGCAAACATGCGTTTTCGGGCATGAATGCTCTCTGAAAATATTAATTATTCGAGCTTGTCATATTATCTCTGGGCATGGTATAATACTATTTATTCTTTGGCTTGTTATATCATCTTCGGGCCTGTTAAATTCCATTACATACAGTGCCACATCATTACATCATTACCCAACGTCACATAATTCTTCCGACACGCTACATTATCTTAGGCGCTTCAGAAAATACATATATCACTCTCAGGTAGTCGACTCTTTTGATAAATGGTGTCTGTTGATAAATGGTGTCCGTAACGGAAATAGGGTACATCCGGTCAGAAAGGTTTGAGAGCAGGGGATTCAACGTGATTTGGGGGTGACACTTGTTTCGCATTGAATAGGGTAGACATTTTGGAATACATTGGAAATGTTTAATTATATAATTTACATTTAGGAATTAAAAGCTACAAATACGGAGTTGTATATTGTTACGATAATAGCTATAAAATTAATTTTAAAGTACTATGTGTGTGTGTGTTTGAATATCATAATTTGTACTGGCCAACTAATATTAAAGTATAAAAAGGTAAAAGTAGGCAATGATCAGGAAATAGTGCAATCAGAGAGAATTGTCACTCCACAAACCGAGGGATGGGAAATATATATTAACATTGTGTCAGTGACTCTTCCCGTCCTTATAACATATAATATTATGGTGGTGGCAGCGGAAATGATTTAATTCTGGTAGACTAGACAATCACAACCATAGTTCTGGTATAAAAAAAACAAGAACTCCACAAAAGCTGTCGTGCATAATACTAGAAAGTGTGTGGGTGGGGGGGGGAGGGGGCCCGCGTTACAATTTCAAATAGACCGAGGCGTCGTAGTATCCATTTATGATCGAGATTCCAGAAATGGCGCAATCAAAAAGAACGTCTACTCCAAAAACCGACGCGGAGAAAACTAAATTGACAATCAGGTAGTAATGTAAAGAGAATATATGGTAAGCCAAACAAACAAAAAATAAATCTTACATTGGTTTTTGAATTGGCCATTTCTTTCTTTTTTAAATAAAAAAAAACATCCCAGCTCGCTGATCAAGCATCACAGAAGGCAACACATGTAACCACTGTTATGAAACGGAAACGAGGTCTCGGGCCCCCGACTGAGGCCGTAAGAAATAGATAGGCTGCTTGTGTCCCCAGGCAAAGCTTATTCCCTTCTGGCTGACCTTCTGATTACTGAAAAAGTAGGTTTAAGTAAAAGCACCCAAACATATAAGCCTTAGTTTTTACTTTGGTGGTTATATTTTCAAGCACATTCTGTGTACCATGACATCCCATTGTCGGATAGAAGTCCCATAAAATGGAAGCAAAGTCCCAACATGACCATAAATGTTGACTGCGGTGCTAAGCCACAGATCAAACAAACAAACAAAGAAACGAGGTCTCAAAAGCAATGTTGGCTTCACAGGCAGACATGAAGCGCTGACAGACAGAAACTCAAATACAGTTTTGAACATAACGTATGATACGGTATAATGTTTAACAAAATACTTTTAAAAGTGACGGGGTAAAAATATCAAATACGGATATAAATCTGATAGCTACAGACTAAAACTTTCTGCAGAGCCGTAGCACTCGGTAAAGTACGTGGGGCTGTGCACAAATACTCCATAGCCATAACTTTATATGACGTGAGATGTCTTATTAATCAGTATTTTGTAAACGATGTATCCGACTCATGTCTACCTATGATGCAAACTTTAGCGAATGGAGTTTGTCTAAATTTAAAAAAAAAAAAAAAATAAATAGCCCTCGAACATAGGTCGAATTCGGCACCTTGTAACATTCCAAAACGACTTAAAATTTACATGAAAAAAATGATTTTGTTCTAAATAACTGTTTGTCATTTTGAGTGTGCGCGGACTTCCTTATCACTCCGCGTTTTATCATTTTGGCGTATTCTTTTACACATAAATATTAACTTTCGAGAACACATGTTGCACCTATGTTTTTAGTTATGGATCGAGATGACCAGAAACCGGGAAAATACTCGTACAGTGTGCTGCACTGTGGAAATTCCATTTCCGGAAATTCCGGGATGCTGATTGGAAGAATTGACCTACATTTTGTTGGGGTTGACAGGTTAATTGGTAGTGAATTGATACATAATAAACATTTACATGTTAAGTAATCGTTTTCTTTGAATAGAAATCTGCAAAAAATGAAAGAGAATGATTTTAAAAATTTATATTGCTTAAAAAAACAATTGAAAAAGGCTTACAGTTTCCCTAATCAGTTTTGAAAACCCTTGCATGAAGAATGGACTATTCCAATCCTGAAATAACTGTGGCTGTCGGCGAGAAAAAGAGAAAGAATTGCAAGATCAAAGATTCTGTTTATGTTGTCATTTTATCTTGTCATAAAGATAACTCAATTTTTTACAAAAATTACATCCTTGAATTGAATGCAAGTCTGCAAACGTAAGTATTTATTTTTGTCTGAATCGTTAATCGGTGTTTTAATTGGATGCAGTGCTTCAAGAATGCATGCATGTCATGTCACAATGACCCATGTTTGCAGAGAGTAAGCTAGAGCATTAAGGTTATTCATGCTAATGGAAAGTTATTTAAACTTACATGTATATTTTCAAACTTTTGTGTGTGTGTTTGTTCCATGACACCTTTTGCTTTTGGGTAAAATGTGCGACACTGGCTATCCGCACGACGGTCGTGCCGATAACACCGCTTATCGGCACGACCGTCGTGCGGATAAGCGGCGTTATCCGCACGACAGGGAAATCGATATCCAAATGTTAAAAATGTCTAGAAATGGATACATTTTAAGTTGATAAATATATTACACTGGCTTCAAAACTGAAACAGAATATTACACATGCAGGAATGTTTTACTTTTTAATTAACAAAATTGTAATTTTGCTGAAATTGGCTTACCTGTGAATTTACCTGTAAAAATCAGTCGTGCGTATGCGTAAATGAGAAAGAAATTATGTCAATTATCGTAACCTAAATATTAAAAAAAATGTGGTAAGGTAATCCAAAAGAATAAACAGCCTTTGATTTTAACAATGAAGTGTGGAAACATTTCAGTTACACAATTAAATAATTGCAATGATTATATTTTTTCTCCGTCTGCTGTGATTCAGTTTGCATCAGCTGGATAAATCAGATCAAACTAGTTTTCTTAGTCATAATTAACAAAAATGTTAATTTCGAATGTATTTCTATATAGCTAAAACCATAATTTATTTATTTAATGACAAATTAATAGTTTAATGTATTCGTAAGCTTGTAAGAAAATCTTATATACTCCCGTCGTGCCGATAGCCAATACCTGTAGCATTGGCTATCCGCACGACGGTCGGGCCGATAACGCCGCTTATCGGCACGACCGTCGTGCGGATAACGCCGCTTATCGGCACGACCGTCGTGCGGATAGCCTCAGCCAAAATGTGCACATGTACTTAGACATACCATATTCATTCTAATTAGTGCACATGCTCCAATAAGCGCACAACCTGGTCGTTTCCAAAAAACATGTGCATAAGCGCACACTGATTGGATAGCATATTAGTATTTTACGTCAATTTAATACATTAATACCACATAAGGAGCATTATAACAACCATCATCATAGAGGTATAACTTGACCGTAAATGATCAACAAGCATTTTGCAACAATTGAACACTTAATTGACATCACCATTGATAGATTTTACACAATTTTGTCAGCATTTTGACTAGGATAATGGCAAACAAAAATGCTCATGTGTTGTTAGGAGGTGACTTCAACTGCGGGAACGTTGAGTGGAGCACTATGCAGGTACCCGCAGGTACCCGAAGGGGTACCGCAAAGGCCGGTACAGTGTCAACTTTTGGAGCTCATAAAAGACCACTGCCTATCCCAAGTAGTTAAGATACCCACTCACAGTGACAAAACTTTTGATCTTTTATTTACGAATTCCCCATCCCCGGTCAATCGAGTGAAGGGGATGCCCCCGATCGGCAATGCGGATCATGACATAATCCATGTTGAATATGATATTAAGGCAAAACGAATCAAACAAGCCCGGCGAAAGATTTATCTTTATAAAAGAGCGGATATGGAAGGTCTCTGTGACCATCTAGCACGATTTAGGGATTTGTTCCTTTCATCTGACCATAGTCACATGTCAGTAAATGATATGTGGGTCAGTTTTAAGTCCGAGGTTCTCGTGGCTATTGAAAGGTTTATACCAACAAAAATGACCAAGACAAAATACAGCTTACCATGGATCGACCATTCGATCAAACACCTTATTAGAAAACTCGAAAAACTACTTCCGTGCTCAAAAGTCAAGCAGTCCTGACATTAAGTCATGATTAAGAACCATTACAAACGGTTCAGAGCACGCATACAGAAAGCCATCAGAGATGCATATTGGAAACATATTTCCAATATCTTCTCCTTTGAAACTGATGACAATGATCCCGATTGCCCGCGAAAAAATGAAAAATGTGAAAGGTTTTGGTCGTTTGTTAAGTCCCTCAAAAAAGACGTGTCAGGGATCACTTCACTAAGAGAAAACGGAATTCTAAAAACCGACACGATTGATAAGGCAAACATCTGCAATAAACAATTTCAGTCTGCATTTACGCGTGAGACTGATTCTGAAATTCCCTCCAAAGGCACAAGCCCTTTTACCCCCATGGGTGAAATCACAGTTGACCCTAAAGGGGTCCTCAAACTGCTGAATGGGCTAAAGGTTCACAAGACATCTGGGCCAGACGGCCTGAGTGCTAGTTCTGAAATTGCTCCCATCTTGGTCTTTATCTACAATGAGTCGCTTGATCAGGGAACTGTACCAGATGATTGGTGACATTATCTGGAGTCCCCCAAGGATCGGTCTTGGGACCGGTCCATTTCTTGATATTTATTAACGACCTTCCGGACAATATCGGGTCATCTGTTCGTCTTTTTTGCAGACGATTGTGTTTTGTATAGGAACATAAATTCACTCACTGATTGCCAAATTCTACAAGAAGACCTAAATAGCCTTGCACAATGGGAGACCGATTGGCAAATGAAATTCAACGTTGCCAAATGTCACTCAATGAGGGTGACCTGGCACCTCCCTAGCAATCAAATACATTTCAGCTACTCTCTACATCAGCAAACTCTGGAACAGGTTCGATCCGCCAAATACCTTGGACTTACTATCATTGATGACTTGGAATGGGGTCAACATATTTCAGAAAACAGGAGTAGCTTTGACGATATGTTGGATGAACTCGAGTGGCCATCCCTGGAGGACCGCAGGGTGAAGTCTTCCTTAACTTTCTTTTACAAGATTCACTATGGTACAGTGTCTCTTGATAAAGATAGATATCTGACCCCAGCACCCAACTTAAGAAGTACCAGGGCATCTCATAATTCACAATACACAAGATATATGGCCTATAGTGATGCTCTGAAGAATTCTTTTTTCCAGAGGACTACCCTTTATGGAATAGTCTTCCCTCTTCAGTGGTCTCATCAAAGACTGCTGAAGAATTTAAGGCTCTCATTTAGATCAGGGGTTCAGAGGTATACGTTTTAGTATGCCTCTGTTTAGCTTCTTGTAAATAGTTATGTCCCCCCAACCGAAGGTGGGGGACATATTGTTTTTGGTGCGGTTCCCGTTGGCGTCAGCGTCGGCGTCGGCGTCGGCGTCCGCGTAGCTTCTTTCTTACGCGATATCTTTTGAACCAGTGGATGGATTTTGACCAAACTTGCATAGATACATGGTTGGGAGGGGGGAAAGAGTTGATTAGATTTTGGTGACCTTGACCTCATTTTCAAGGTCACCAGCCCATGAAAACTGATCAAATTAGGTTTTCCGACGCGATATCTTCTGAACAAATGAATGGATTTTGAGCAAACTTGCACAAGAGCATTGTTGGGAGAAGGCTCAGAGTTGATTAGATTTTGGTGACCTTGACCTAATTTTCAAGGTCACGAGTCCATAAAAACTGTTGAAATTAGTCTTTCCAACTCAATATCTTGAAAACCAATTGATGGATTTTGACCAAACTTGCACAGAAGCATTGTTGGGAGGAGGCTCAGAGTTGATAAGATTTTGGTGACCTTGACCTAATTTTCAAGGTCACAAGTCCATAAAGAATGTTGAAATTAGTCTTTCCAACGCAATATCTTGTAAACCGATTGATGGATTTTGACTAAAGTTGCACAGAAGCATTGTTGCGAGAAGGCTCAGAGTTGATTAGATTTTGGTGACCTTGACCTAATTTTCAAGGTCACGAGTCCATAAAAAATGTTGAAATTAGTCTTTCCAACGCAATATCTTATAAACCAATTGATGGATTTTGACCAAACTTGCACAGAAGCATTGTTGGGAGAAGGCTCAGAGTTGGTTAGATTTTGATGACCTTGACCTAATTCTGAAGGTCATGAGTCCATAAAACTGTTGAAATTAGTTTTTCCGATATGATATCTTGTAAACTAATTGATGGACTTTGACCAAACTTGCACAAAAGCATTGTTGGGAGGAGGCTCAGAGTTGATTAGATTTTGGTGACCTTGACCTAATTTTCAAGGTCACAAGTCCATAAAAACTGTTGAAATTAGTATTTCCAACGCAATATCTTGTAAACCAATTGATGGTTTTTGACCAAACTTGCACAGAAGCATTGTTGGGAGGAGGTTCAGAGTTGATTAGATTTTGATGACCTTGACCTAATTCTGAAGGTCACGAGTCCATAAAACTGTTGAAATTAGGTGTTGCCCATAGACAGAGTCCAAAACAAGTTTATACTACCATACCATACAGAACAAGATGGTCATGCTGGCTTGCATAGTTAAACTTCATATCACAAGGTAACTAAACTTCAATTACTAAACGGTTGGGGGGACATAGTTTTCCTCAGAAAACACTGTTTTAATTTTAATTGCCCATCCCGAATGTTCTCCCCATCTTGCTAAATTCAAAATTTAGCACCCACCCAACACCTGAGATGATGATCAGAAATTGATCGACTCAGTATATGAAGATAGATAGATAGCGTTTTGGTGTGTTGTTTTCGTTCGTAGTGTGCGCTAATTAGAACGATATTTTGTTAGCTTAACTTTTAGTTACATGTATTTTGAAAAGTTAAGTGCACTGTGCGTTAATTAGAGCGAATGTGGTATACACATGTACTTGACATAATATCACAGCCCCTATATTGGCCACATAGCAAATGGTGGAGGTGTGTTATTTGGTAACCAATAGAGGTTCATGTCAGGACTAAGGACTTGTCGAGGTTTCAGTCTGATTTGTTTGTTTGGGTTTCTGATCAATTCGCGAACCTTTTAGCAACCTTTTCTGTTCGCTACCAACAGTTTGACAACTTCAGGGGCAGATCCAGGATTTCTGGAAGGGAGATTCAAATCCATCAAGAGGGGGTTCGTTTTCTACATTTTACTTGATTTTTCATAAATTTTCCCATGGAATTGAAATAATTTGGTCCCAGAGGGGGGTTCAAGCGAACCACCCGAACCCCCTCGTAAGCTCTAAATCTGCCACTGAACTTGCACATGTTAGCCAACAAACATTTTCGCTACCCGATTTTCTGAAGTCCATTTAGAATGAGATGTACGAGGTGTGTCCTGGAAGTTCGAGGAAAAGTGTGACACTGTGATTATCTAATCAATAGTTATTGCAGGCAAATGTATAGTTAAATATGAGCCGCCACATGGGAAAACCAACAATCTGCCTAGGCGAAAACAAAGGCGCAGATCAGCTTTGCAGTAACTGCGAAGTTGATCAGCGCCTTTGTTTTCGCTACTCGGATAGTACAGTTCCTCTTCTACTTAAATCCGAATTTTCAAGATTCTAGCTCTTTTCTGTGACTGTATAGGTCGGTTTATGTCGGACCTGGTCGGAAACCACATTGTTGGTTTTCCCCACAAGGCGGCTCATATGTTAAACCACAATCAACACATGTTAGTCGCATTATAAATTTTGATGCATATGCCTAGTACTGGTTTCTATAGCCACACACTGTAGTATGTTTGATTGGTTGGTTGGTTGATTGGGGTTTAATGTCCCACCAACAGCTAAGGTCATATGGAGATGGAACCTCGGTTTATAGTCCCATCCGATGGACTGGAGAAGCCCGGGATCGAACCTGCGACACGAGTGACATAACCACTGCACCATGGAGGCTTCGTAGTATGTTTGAGTTTGGTCCTATTTTGATAAATTGACAAGGGCCTCATTTAAATAAAAACAATTAAATTTTGTTCAAAATATCATACAGAACAAGGTGATGTCTGAACTTAATTTCCTGTCAGGTTGAAGAAGTTGTCCAGAAATTTGTCATAGCTAAGATTGTTTTATTAGTCAGTGGTAACAGGGATTTTTATACCCGCCACTTGAAAAAGAGTGGAGTATTATGTTATACCCTTCAAAAAAAAATTTGCGTTTGAGTGTACATTCCGTCCGTCTGTCCATCCATCTGTCAGGGCTTTGTTTCCAGGCACTATCTTGCAGAGGCTTTACTTAAAGTGTGTCGGGCCTGGTTGGAAACTTGGAAAACGAGTGCATCATGGCTTATAGGATGTTCATTTTTATATGAGCCACCGCATGGGAAAACCAACAATCTGCATATGCGAAAACAAAGACGCAGATCAGCTTCGCGGTAACCGCGAAGCTGATCAGCACCTTTGTTTTCGCTACTCGGATAGTACAATTCCTCTTCTACTTAAATCCGTAATTTCAAGCGTCTAGCTCTTTTCTGTGCTTGTACAGACCGGTTTGTGTCGGACCTGTGTTGATTTTCCCACGAGGTGGCTCATATATTCACCAATGCAGGCTGATAAACACTTAGCAATTATTGCATAAAATAGGTGAATTTGTAACTGCAAACAGTGCAACAGGTATAATTGATGCTTCAGTTCATCATGACCTTCAAAAAATATTATGTATGACAGTTGCAGTCAAGATGAACGTGATGCATGGCATGATTAAATGCCTAGTTTTGCTGTTAAAGTTCAAACCACAATCTTCAAGTCGTAAAACATAGGCAGATATGGTAATTTTTAGAAAAGCATCATTGTGCATCGATGTTTGTTTTATGTCATGTAAACTTGTTTAGGAGAGTGCCATACTAAAATGGTCCAAATCTACAATGAATTTCACCGGCCTATCTATCCATTTAGCCCCATCATGAGAAAAAAGGGGCTTTTTGCATATGAGAAAACAAAGATGCAGATCAGCTGCCCAGTAATTGCATAGCTGATCTGATCAGTGTATTTGTTTTTGCTTCACCAATAGTACATTCGCTCTGCTTTTTAAATCCGAGATTTCAAGCTTTTAGTCTACTACTGTGACTGCAGCGTAACTTTCAGGTCTGTTTGTGTGGGACCTGGTCAGAAATGGCGAAGACTTTCTCACGTTGCAGTTCATTTCAATCTGCTTTTGACAGATACATCATAACTGAATTCGTTGCCATGGTTTTGAACCAGAAAATATCATATTTTTACTTCAGGAAAATATGTCCGTGTAATGTATAGAAAAATGGGGTATACAGGGTATACCTATGTTTCTTATTTTTTATCCAAAACATAGATTGTGGGTACTCGTTAGAAACGCCGTGGCGTGTACCCACAATCTATGTTTTGAGCAAACATATTAAAAATATCAAAATTTTTCCTATCAAATTTTCATATTTTAGAGCTGAAATAAATCTCTGTATCAACATTTCCATGGGCAAGTTTTCGTTATGTGTCTTACTGGTTTTTCTTTTCCCACTTTGTTACTGAAGTCCTATTTAGGAATACTGGAAATTAGTTGAGTACTTGAGGACTTTCAGGAAAAATTGAACAGGAGAGATGAACTTTCTCTAAATGATTATTTGAGCCGACTCGTGGGAAAACCAACAATCTGCATATGCAAAAACAAAGATGCAGATCAGCTTTGCAGTAACCGCGAAGCTGATCAGCGCCTTTGTTTTCACTACACAGATAGCACACTTCCTCTTCTTCCTAAATCCGAAATTTCAAGCTTCTAGCCTGCTTCTGTGATTGTACAGCCCGATTTGCGTCAGACCCGTTCGGAAACCACATTGTTGGTTTTCCCATTAGGCGGCACATTTCTTAAGAGACAATGTGCAGATTCAGAGAGCTAGACTCCATATGAGCTAGAAAACCGGTCTTCGGGGTTTCTGACCTGGTCCTACACAAACCGGCCTGTACAGTCACAGAAAAAAAGCTAGAATCTTGAAATTTTGGATATAAGCAGGGGAGTGATTGTACTATCCGAGTAGCGAAAAGAAAGGCGCTGATCAGGTGTGCAGTTACTGCACAGCTGATCTGTGCCTTTCTTTTCGCATAGGCAAAAATCTTGTTTTCTCATGACACGGCCCATATCAAAAAGGGTTTTGAAGCCTAATAGCATAGAATCAGAATCAGAATAGTTTACTGGTGAAACTTCAAACTGACAATACCACACCAGCTTTGTTATTGAGCAAGACACTTTCAACTTTAATTCACCACAGTACTTGCGAATACCCAGGAAGCTGTCGCTGCTTTGTCTTCTAACTGAAAATGAAAAACCCATGCGACCAAACTTGACCTTGTTGATAATTAATAGGTCAAGGTCAACCCAACATCATGATGAATACACATACAATCTTTGATGAGTCGGAGTGACTGATGCTACATGTACATACCTAGTTTCGTTGTTAGTTGAAATGCAAAGATCGTGACAATAATTCGAGACATTATATATATACTGATTGTGCTAATTTTATTGCGCGAAAATGTATTTGAGCTGCCGCTTAAAGAAAACCAACAATCTGCATATGCGAAAAACAAAGGCGCAGATCAGCTTTGCAGTAACTTTGTTTTCTTTACTTGGATAGTACAATTCCTCTCCTACTTGAATTCAAAATTTCAAGCCTCTAGCCTGCGTCTGTGACTGCACAGCCTGGTTTGTGCAGAACCTGGTCGGAAACCCAATTTGTTGGTTTTCTCACGTGAAGACTCATTTCTAATAAACAATTGCTAGAATTATTGTCATTTTAGTCTTCACATGAGAAAACCAACAATTTGGGTTTCCGGCTAGGTCCGATGCAAACCGGCCTGTACAGTCACAGAAGCAGGCTAGAAGATTGAAATTTTGGATTTAGGAAAAAAAGGAATTGTGCTATCTGTGGAGGGGAAACAAAGGTGCTGATCAGCTGTGCACTTCCTGCACAGTTGAGCTGCGTCTTTGTTTTCGAATAGGCAAGAATCTGGTTTTCTCATGACTTGGCTCATTTGGAATACAGAATGACCCAACATTGTGAAAATGAGTGCTGCTAACAAAAAAGCTGAAATGAGGGACTATTAGGTATTTTCGTAGGCATGCTTTCCTAATAGTCCTTCAGTTCAGTCATCTCATTGACACAATTTCTTTCTACATTTTTTTTCTTAGGAATATTGGTCACGATTTCTCATAAAGAAGTCTTATTTTGTCTTACTTATTTTACAGCATCCTATTAATCACTCGGGTGTAAATTAAATGTTCTTTCAAATCATTTGTATGCGAAAACCTGCTGTCAAAGGAGTATAATGGTACTAGAGCTATGGAAGTGGACCGAGACATGATACATCTGTCGAGACATGATTGTGCTATCTATATACAGGGACAAGTAGCAGTTTTTTTGCACATTATGGTATACAAATGATTCTGATGACATCGCATTTAGTACCATTTGATTTATTCCCCATGTTAATGAGTCTTAGTAGTTTCTATAGAAACCAAAATGTCATTTATGTTATGACATTTCAGAAGTTATAAGAAAACAAAATACTTCATACTGTAATTTCAAGTACATCGGCACCAGGCCTCAGTGAAATTAAAGGGATACATTTATAGGCCTCATTTCCACAGACAATTTTTCTTTGACGAAGTAGGTTTCTCGCAGAAAAATATGCTTGTATAAATTCAATTGTGTGGCGAAGTTTCATTGTCAAATATCTGTGACAATTAAAGGAATGAATCTTTGCTGTGTGTGATCACAAACTCATTGCCAAAGTTTCTGTGACATTAATAATCTTGTCAAAGAAAAAATGTCCATGGAAACCAGGCTTCTAAGAAGTGATGCTGCTGATTAGCACTTTTGTTTCTCCTGGCAAGCTTATAACTGGACTACCAACTGATTACTTATACTGGTTAACTGCTTCGAATGTATGAGCATGCACACTCTCACTGAATATGCCACTTTCTTCCAAAATTCTCTGAGGGAGCTAACTGTTTCCCCTACTAAATCTGTCAGCAGGAGATGTAATTATGTTGATGCAGACCACATTAAATCAACAAACACATGGGGCAGGGTTTCTCAGATTCTTAGATAAATTATCCAAATGCTTCAGTGCAAGAAGCTTGTACTGATAAAATGTGCCTTCATTGTTTCCAACTAGTTCAGGTACAGACATGTCTGCATAAAGCTTAACTGAGAGTTTTCAATTTTGAACAGAGTGAGATGCTACTTTGTATAACAAATCAAAATACAAAATCATTTCACAAAGACCTCAGTTTGTTTGATGACTTTGTCTTAGCCTACAATAAAACAAAAGAGATTTTTTTTTTGTGAATAAGCCTCAGCTCACACATTATAATCAGATTGATTCTTGTAGCAGAAAGGCTAAGATTTTCTTGAATATGAAACTTTACAATATGATGACACAAAACATTTGTATTAGTTCCAGTCTGATCATGGCATGTTTTGTTTCCACTAGTCTAACTTTGAAATTTTTGAGGATTAACTACATGTATAAAGTGACTTTATTTCAATAGGGTGATTACATATGAGCCGCCTAATGGGAAAACCAACAATCTGCATATGCGAAAACAAAGACGCAGATCAGCTTCGCTGATCAGCGCCTTTGTTTTCGCTACTCGGATAGTACAATTTCTCTTCTACTTAAATTCGAAATTTCAAGCTTCTAGCTCTTTTCTGTGCTTGAACAGGCCGGTTTGTGTCAGACCTGTTCAGAAACCACATTGTTGGTTTTCCCACGAGGCGGCTTATATATATAAATGAGAAAATGTAAAATAGGTAATCTTCCATGAGGCCCTTACTATAAAAATAATAATAATATTATAATAATACTAATCTCCATCTTTGAGGAGGATAACCAAGGCTTTTAGTCGTATTTATGATCCTCTAGGAATGGGACATTGATTCAATAATATCAGACTTTTTATTAATGTTGCCAGGTATGCGACCCAATCCCGTTAGCTCAAGCAGTAGAGTGTACAATTTATGATCTGGAGGTCACTGGTTCGGACCCTGGTTGTGCCATACAAAAAGCATTAAAATGGTACCAGTTGCTACCATATGTCTTGCCCTTGGGATCTTCCAGCAAGCAAGGCTTCTCTGCAAAACGAAATGCATTCAACTAGTAAGTCCGATAATAGTGTCTGCATTTACCAGACTGGATCGTATGGAAGACTGACATTCAGGCTAAATATGCTATCCTCCCAAAACATGGAAATTATGATTATTATTATTATTATTATTATTATTATATATATATATATATATATATATATTGGGTAAGAGAAATTAGGCTTTATCGGAGCTGTCTGCTTTATGCGTATTGCCATTGGCTTTATCTGTTGATGCATTGGCTGACATGTCCAACCATTAAAGACTTCACTGACTTTTGTTTAAAAAAATATTATTACCACATAATCATGGGCACATTGTAGACTTGGATCAGGCTTGGCACATGTGAGACATGCACTGTATTAGAGTGTCCTTTCTGCTTGTCTAATGTTTAAGTTAAAAATGTTTAAAATGAGTGAATTAATTTGTTGAGGGGCCGTAAATTTCAAACAAAGCAATAGAAACCATATCCTTGCACATGTTTTAATACTTGCTGGCTAATTTATTGCCCTCTTGCTGTGCTGGTCTTAATTTCTTGAACTGTGGTGTAATTGATATCATGATCCTGCTGATAAGGGCTATAAAATCTAACAGTTTCTGGATTCTCAGTGCTGAGGAAAATTTTGTCATAAAAGAAGAGAGTGTGCACAGGAAATTTTTAAGTGACATTTCATGCTAATAATGCGCTATTGTCATTTGATGTGTGTTTGCTATTTGCTATTGCATTCATTTGCTATTGCATTTGATGTGTGTTTTCGATTTTGCATGTGAGTAGCCATTCTGCTTTGTTTTCGCTCCTGCGAAAATCCTGTTTACTCTCGAAGCAGCTCTTATGAGCTTTCGCATGAGAAAACCAACAATTTAGTTTCCCACAAGGGCCGACACAAACCAGCCTGTACAGTCACAGAAGCAGGCTAGAGGCTTGAAATTTTGGATTTTAGAAGAAGATGGATTGTACTATCAGTGTAGCGAAAACAAAGGCGCTGATCAGCTGTGCAGTTACTGCACAGCTGATCTGTGCCTTTGTTTTCGCATAGGCAAAAATCTGGTTTTCTCATGACGCAGCCCATATGTTATTGATTTTGCTGAGGGTATAAGGAAGTGCAGAAAGGGAAACCCAGACTTGTGGAAAATAGATTGATTATTCATCACAAGAAAAAAACGATCTTCAGGTCAGGTCGGACACAAACCAGAATGTACGTCCTTGGGAGAAGGCTAGAGGATGTAAGAAGAATTGGGACTGCGAAAGTTGGGAAGCAAAGGCACTGATCGGCTTTGTTTTCACATAGGCAGATTGTTGGTTTTCTGATGCGGCCACTTTGATTGATTTTGCATCAATTTGCTTTAGTAGGTTAGTGATATTGCTAACAAGCACTTTAAGAAAAAGCAATTATGATTAGATTTGCAGCTGACATAGATCTACATGCCTATAAAGATGGTTTGATGCCTGTTCCAGCTTACTGAATAGCAATTTAAAATGCCAGGTACTGCTAAATTTAAAAGAATAATAACATTTTACATGTAAAAGATATTGATAAGTTTCTGATGCACTGTTGGCTTGTCCAGAAACATTGTGACTATATTAGGATAAAATTTACTGCTGATGCTGTCTAGACCTGCTAGTTATTAACCTGCATGTAAATTTAAATGAAAAAAGAAAAGAAACAAACTACAAAATGTTAGTGTGAATTACTCGAAAGTTTGGATTTGGGCAGTCAAGGGTAAGTTATTATTTGCCTGCAAATGCTTTGCTTATAGCTTCATTTTCACTTGTATGATAATCGTGACAGTGTGTAACAACATTTGCACGAATAACATTCGCTCAAATGTCACATAGTTTTATTTTTAAGTAAGACAGTCGCTGGTTGTTTGCATGGAAACAGTATGTACCAGTAGGTAAAAAATACCTGCCTGGGAACAACTTTCCATTCCAATCCATGACAAGTTGTTCCCATGGATCGAAACAGAAAGTTGTTCCTAGATATGTATTTGCATTTTGAGCCTCATATTGATTTCATCCGTGATAGTTGTTCACAGTCGCTTTAGTTGTCTCTGGATGTGTTACTGTAAATTCGTAAATGTCCTGCACAAGAACTTAATTTTCACGAATAGTCACTAATTTAAAGCCTCGTGAATTCAAGGTATTGCTAATAAAGAATCTCTAATTATAGACTACAAGAACACTTGTTCGTGAATTCAAAACCTCGCGCATAATTCAGAAACAGAAAAGTCTTTAAATAAAAAGTCACGCGAAAATTTGCGAATTTGCAGTATATGTCCAGGTAAAGCAACAAATAGATGTAGAGACTGTAGATCAGGGCCCAGTTGTTCAAAACTAACGACGTCGTTAGTTAACGTTTCGTTAAAATTTCAAACATTAATATTACAAATACACTGTTATTTTTTGTTGAAAAAATGTGAGAATCCTTTGCAGTGCAAAGGATTCTCACATTTTTTCAACAAAAAATAACAGTGTATTTGTTACTTTTGCTGATATTTGCTTAACAAATTTATGTCTTAACGATATCTTAAGCTAACGATGCTTGGGTCCTGATTAATATGTCTGTAAAACATCTAGATATGAGCCGCGTCATGAGAAATACCAACATTTTGCATATGCGAAAAGAAAGGCGCAGATCAGCTTCGCAGTTACCTAACAGCGCCTTTGTTTTTGCTACATGAAAAGAACAGCCATCTTCTTTCTAAATCCAAAATTTCAAGCCTCTAGCCATTTTAAGTGCTTGTACAGCTTGATTTGTGTCGGACCTGTAGGGAAACCACATTGTTGGTTTTCTCATGACGTGGCTTATATGTACTTTATTTCTTTAGATTGACTAAGATGCACTCTGTGTCGGCAACAGCTGTGAATTTCTATCAGGATATTAACATTGGTTTGCGGTTTTGATCTTTAAGGTGATCCGCGCAATGAGAAAATCGACAATATGATTTTCGAACAGGTCCGACACAAATCAAGCTATACAAGCACAGAAGATGATTAGAAGCTGCAAATTTTGGATTTAGAAAGTAGAGGAATTGTACTAATAAAGGTGCTGATCAGCTTCGCAGTGACTGCGAAGCTGATCTGCGCCTTTGTTTTCGTATGTGCAAAATGTTGATTTTCTCATGACGCAGCTCAAGTTATTGAACAAAGATTTCACACCTTTTTAACATGCACTTTAAAAGTACTCAGACAAAAGCATGGAAGCTAGCATTATGCCATATGGACCATGACTCAGGAGACTTAAGAAAATAAGTTGTAACAGTTTGCTAGGTGAGCCGCGACGGGTGAAAAGTCTGTGAGGTTTTCTGCCAGGTTCGATAAAGTCACAAGTAGCGAAAACAAAGGTGCTTATCAGCTGTGCAATTACTTCACAGCTTATCTGCGCCTTTTTTTTTCTCGGATATGCAAAATTCATTTTTTTTTCTTGAAGTGGCTCAATGGTGGGAATGTCAAAGAACTCATTGACTGATTGAATCTTGCAGTAGGTAATTCTGCTCCAGAAATAGTGTCTGGTCTGACATCTTGAGAAAAAAGTGCCTCTGACCATCTCAAATTGGCTAATGCAGAAAAGCGTGGGCACAATAACTGTGCACAAATTCATATGAAGCCTCCTTATGATGAAGGGGAAATGAAACCCTGGTCACATGACCAAGATGGCTGCCACAATACTGCAGTGATTAACCTTTATCCTGCTGAATTTACAATAAATAGGGCTGAAATTGGGGATAGCCTTGCTTGGGACTCCATAATTCCTTTATAAAAAGGCTGATTAGACTGTAATTTCGACAGTAGACACGCCAATGGAGGCTGCCATTTTAACCATAATTCCCTAGCTGTCATGTGATTTCCAAATATGACAGTCATGTGACAAACTGTCGACCATATCACGTACTTATATTAAAAAAAAGCTAGGTCTCAGGTTAGCTTAATGGTCCCAAGGGATTGGTCATCTGATTTTTTTTTGTCTAAATTTTTGAATCTGAGAATGTTATCAAGTGCATACAAAAGACCTGATACATGTAGTTTAATGAGCTGCGACGTTTCTGACCAGGTCCAACAAAAACTGGCCTGTACAGTCACATAAGAAAATTAGAAGTTTGAAATTTTGGAAGGAAAGGAATTGTACAAGCTGATAAGTGAAATCAAAGGCAACTGATCCGTTAGCTGTGCACAACTGATCTACGCCTTTGTTTATGCATAGGCAAAAATCCTGTTTTCTCAAGACGAGGTTTTAATAATACTGATATTGGAGTTCTGTGGTGAAATCATGCATCATTTTCAATATCAATTGAGCCACCGCATGGGAAAACCAACAATCTGCATAGGCAAAAAGAAAGGCGCAGATCAGATTCGCAGTAACTGCGAAGCTGATCAGCGCTTTTGTTTTCGCTACACGGATAGTACAATTCCTCTACTTTCTAAATCCAAAATTTCCAGCCTCTAACCATCTTCTGTGACTGTACAGCCCAGTTTGTGTCAGACCTGGTCGGAACTCAAATTGTTGGTTTTCTCACGCACAGGCTCAATTAATGAGGAAACACTCTGCACTTTGTCTGGCCAAGTGCAAAGTCAGCCAGTGATTGTAGGTGCTTAGGCGCTTGATAAGCTCTTGTGGTGCTTTGAGGTTAGAATTATTCTATTTAAAAGGCTTCATAAGAAAGTCTGACTTGACTCTTTCAGCCAAGTTGAGCGGCATAATGAGAAAGTGGATTTTGCATATGCGAAAACAAAGCTGCAGATCTGCAGTAACTACACAGCTGATCAGCGCCTTTGTTTTTGCTACTCAGAAACCTTCAAACAAAAACTCAATTCCCCAGACTTTGGAACTACTTTTTGTTGAGCATAGAAGTAATTCAGGTGAGCAATTCATGCTGTTGGGCCTACTTTTTTTTAACAGAACAGCCTTCTTTGTCGGTAAATATTCATTTTTAATAAAGCAGAATGTCCTATTTTTCCCCAATAATGTCAACATTTACAGATAGCAATATTTTGAAAACCTATCCTACTTCATGATATTAAGGTTGACTGTACTAAATGACTTGCAAGGTGTCATACAACTTACAAAGACAGATCAAAATCTGTAACGATTTGTGGTAGTGCAGATCCGGTTCCTTCCTTGTCTGTGTAGCTACACTGTTGTGTTTCTGGTGGCATATATAGTCCTTCAATGAAATGTATCATTTCTGACACAAGGCAGTAAGGTTTTTTAACAAACTAATGGCAAAAACTGAAGGCATCCTTACTTAGTTTTCCCACAAACTCATGACCCAGACATCCTCTCATTAATGCCAGCCCTCTAAAACTGGAATCGTTTTCCATTCCCCCCCTTATCTTCAATCAGTCTGTGCAGTAACAAATTTGGTTGCAACAAGGGTATACAGGGTGATAGATCAATCTGTGCCATAACAAATTCGGTTGCATCAAGGATATACAGTGTGATAGTATTGGGTTAACAACCAGGCAGGGGTCACTCCATCCCAACATGACTGCAAAACTGTTGACTAGGATGTTGAATCACAAAAGGGGACGGGATATAACTAATGTTGTCAGAACTTGTAGCCCAACCCGTTTGTCTTTGAGATGACGATTAAATATACCGTATTCATTCTAATTAGCGCACAGTGCGCTTAACTTTTTAAAAGAACTTAAAATTAAGGTAGCTAAATATCGTTCTAATTAGCACACATTAGGAACGAGAATAACAGATAAACCGCTGAAATAACCATGTCATAAATATCAATGATGATGGCCCTTGGTTAAATATGACCTCCGCCAGGCAGTGTCCTTGAGCACGACACTTTATGCTCCCCCTGTCTCATACCAAGGAAGGGATGGCTCAGCTTTGACATTACTAAACAAATGTTGAATGGGTTGTTAAGCAGTTACAAAACAAAACAGGGCATCAATTTATATAAGAATTGAGCTGATGCAATGTAGTATATCTTCACTGGCACTTTTGCGTTTCGTCTGCATTCCACTGGCGTCAACATAAAAATATCAAATTTTAGAATCTGATGCAAATATTAATATGAGCGATTCAAGGCTTTCGTTTATATTTTAGTTTATAATGAATAAGAATAACCACCATTCATCGCAGAAGGCATGAAGTTTTAGTGAATGAATGTTGTATAACTTTTGAAAACAAAATTGTACGGTCTCGTTAAAATTGTCCGGTTTTGTCGTAAAATTAAGTCTGCCGATGACGAAACTGTACAATTTTGTCGAAACCATTCATAAAAGGATTTGGTCTTATAAGATTTTTAGTGTACAAATCTTTAAAAATGTTGTATTTTTGTGAGCAGAAAATTTTGGAAAGTTTGCGTTTGTCTTCTGTAACACCAGCGGAAGGACGAAATGCAAAGTGCCGGTGTAGATGTTTCACAAGCATTTTTGGGTGATTTCTGTGTCATTGAAAGTTTGAAGGTCATTTCAAGGTTGTTGAATTCCTGCACCAGGTTATTTACCATAATTGACTATGTTAATTGGTGCAGCTAAGGACCTTTGCGGTTAGATGAATGTCGCTTCCATTGTTTCAATATAATACCTTTGCGTGACTTTCCAATTTATGCATACTTTAACGACCGAGTAGTTAGCTCAACTAATTTCCTCAATGGTGTTTTTGTTGTGGGATTATTTTAAGTCGGTGACTTTAAACTAAGACACCCTGTGCTTGGTCCTACTTTTTATGCGTTATTAAACCAGATATTCAAATCCGCTCAAAAGCCTTCAGAATTTGAAAACATTTTAATAATGGTTTGAAGGGTTTAGAATTAGTATTTGTTTGCCTTTAACAATGGCCTATTCAGTTTTGGGATATTAAGTTCTGTTTTAATCATGTGTCTGCACTAAACAAGTACTACTTTGGTGGAAACAGATTATGCAAGGATTAAAAGGTCAACTAATTGTGCTCGATGACAAAGCGAAGTAACATGAGCTTTTTCGTAATATGCATACCTGCAAATCGCACCCTTTTTAATGGAGAACAATTTTATTCTTCAACCGAATAATAAACGAAGTAACATGAGCTTTTTCGTAATAATGTATTCCTGAAAATCGCACCCTTTTTAATGGAGAACAATTTTATACTTCAAACGAATAATAAACAAAGTAATATGAGTTTTTTCGCAATACGCATACCTGCAAATCGCACCCTTTTTAATGGAGAACAATTATTTTATACTTCAAACGAATGAGAAACGAGTGCCTTTCTGAAATGTTTACACTTTATTGCATGCAATAATTGGCAACATCCTGACATGACCATTGCTGTTGACTGGGACGTAAAGCATCAATTCAAATAAATTCAAACAAATGTACTTTCTCACCTGCCTGGTGTCTGTGGCGGGATTTTTAATTTGATTGTAGAATCTCCGTGACTTCTATTCTTTCTTCGGAGATGTAAGAAAAATCTGTATACTGCATGGGCGTGTTTTAATGTCACGCAACATATTTCTGGCAGATCAGTTGTCAGTCTGAATGTAACCAAAGAACGTGATATTTCAATATTTTTGTTCAGATTAATAACACTTCATTGTGCATGAGTTTCTTCATGATTCCTAGAAACCCGATCCTAGCTAAAATCATTGTACCCCTGGACCATATATTTATGTACTGCGGAGTCAATGTTATGGTCATATTTGAGCTGTGACGTGAGAAAACTGGTCTTCGGGGTTTCCAACCAGGACTGACACAGAAGATGATTAGAGGCTTGAAATTTCGGATTTAAGAAGAAGAGGGATTGTACTATCCGTGTAGCAAAAACAAAGGCGCTGATCAGCTGTGCAGTTACTGCACAGCTGATCTGCGCCTTTGTTTTTGCATAGGCAAAAATCTGGTTTTCTCATGACGCGGCTCATAATTCATGTACTATGGAGTCATAATGTTATGGTCATATTTTATTGTACGTTTTTCTTTTCAACATGAACAGTTTTTCATTCATGTTCAGACAGAGTGTTCACAATCTAAAACAGCAATCACACATTAGCGTATAAGCCAAACGCGCGCCGGGCGTGTTGACAAAAATGTAAAATTCAACATACGCCAGGAGCACGTCGGAGACACATTAGAAGCGAGTTACACGTGCATTTTATACGCTTGGTGCATGTTGATATACGTCGCTGTAAGTCGCTGTGCGCTCCAGGTGCGTTTGGGCTAAAAAAATAAATAAATATGCTTAAACATTTTCTTGAAGCTCGGCGTGTTCGGGGCGTGAGTCGCATACGTTTTGAATAAGTTCCACGCGCATTACAGGCCCATTGAATACGCTTCGAACACTTTTGGCGCACATTTGAGGCACGTCAGTGTACCCTTCATGCGCTTTCCGATTTTATGAGATATTGCTTCAGTAGCATGTCCCAAGCGTGTGTGAGATGCGCCTGTAGCGCGTGCATAGCGTGTTTTGGACGTAACACAAACGTACTCCAAAACTTTGAGATTTTCTATACGTCCGGCACATGCATAAGTCACGCGCTACTGTGTGACTGCTAAAGCGAGTTAAAGGAACAAATTGATTTTTATACGTCCAAAATCTTCAGCGTGTTGAGATTTTCCATACGCCCGGCGCGCGTTTGGGCTATACGCTACAGTGTGACTGCTGTTTAATTGAGTATGTTTTTTGTTTTTTTAATTCAGTTTTACGTCCTTTTCAAGATTATTTGAGCTCATATGAGATGGGCCAATCAGTAGGTGGGGCGAAAACGGGAGAACCCCGAGAAACCACCTGACACACACGCAAGCAGAACTTGGCTTGTCTCACATGTGGCCAGAGCGGGGCTCGAACCCACACCAGACAAATAATTGAGTATGTAACAACCAGTGTGGGAGTATAGGGAGTTCACATGTTTTGTGAGTCCTTCACGGCCTCCTGACACACTTATTACTAGGCTAAAAAGTTCCTAATATTATAGGTAGTGATTGATGCTTATATAATCAATCAACAATTTTAATTTGAATACTGTCATGTACATGTAGGTTTTGATTTATAATAACTATTAACTATAATGTTGCACTATTAAAAAGAAATGAATGGTAGCTTTACCTTCATGTACTTAACTCATATAAACCTAGGCCCAGAATTACAATGCTCCCTTAAAGTTAAGGAAGGAACAGTTAAGGTGACGAATTTCAGCATCCAAAAACTTGCATTTTAAACAAACAGAAACCATAATTTTTGCTTTCATAATATCATTGACATTTTATTTTACACATCTGTATAATTTTTAACCATCAATTATATCGAGTCAAAGTTTATCACCTTTACTAAGGTCTTCCTTAAGTTTAAAGGAGCATTGTAATTCTCAGCCCTGGCGTCCTTTTTGTGGCACATATGCAAACAGTATAGCCCGAGATGTGACGCCGCAAAATGTGGCATCCCATCTGGGGCTATCTGTTTGTTTGGAGAAAAAATTATCGAAAATGTGAATAGAAATTTAAAATCACAGCTGATTCTCTTAAAAGTGAATGTGAACTCACCCAAATGATAATTATGGGAGAGTCCATTCCTCAAAATTATATGGGTTAATTGTGAAGTATGAAGAAAAGGTTTTCTTGATAATGGCCTTGAAACTACGGGTGCTTCTTGTTCTATAGAAGTAAAATTTTCCTGATATTGTGAGGAACTAGACACCAATGCCCACAGTAAGCTTTGTAGTGGGGACTGAGACCTACCCGATGTTGTGATATGCAGCATTAATTTTCGATGTAAACAACGATCATTCACATCTCTGCAATTTCCTGCCCAAGTTTATATGTAACTAGATTTGCCATATGTTTAGTTTGTACCAAATTAAAACCCTGTTTTGAGGGCAAACGTTAGACATCATTATTATGCACCAGACATTTGTTACCACGCCCCCACTTCACCTATTGGGAAGTGTGGGCATTATGACTTTTCAGTTTTCAGAGCCTAGCGTAACAAGCCCACGTCCAAAATTGTGCTCTTCGTCCTGCCTTTTGCAATAGAAAATCTCCCTGGGGTAAGGATCCTAATTTCAAATTCCTGTCATTTCCCCTGCACTGCGGGGACAACCTAATGTACTTAAGCCACTCTTTTCCCCCTCCCTTCCCTGTGGTTACAAATAACTGGTGCATTATATAACACTAACGAAAATGCAAGTTGTATACAAGTGATAATTTCAATTTTTGTGACGAACCAGACGCTTATACAAAAGAATGTGATATAAGCCATTATTAAACTTGCTGAAATTTCCTGATTTTGTCTACATTATTAAAGGCCTCGTCACACTTAAGCAAAAATCCCTAGATGAAAATCCCTAGAGTAGACTTGTATTTTATTGTGAAAAGGGATTTTTGTTGGTTTGATTTATTGCTTTAAAACTATTTTTCACAATTAAATCAAGTCCACCTTGAGAGGTCTTCACTTATGTGTGACAAGTCCTTAAAACATGCTTGTTCATATCATGTGACAGGGCATTCATGCAGTAATAAATGGTTAAGCACCAAGAGAATGTACTTTTATTAGGTCTCCGAGGCTAATTTACTGACGACATGACATAGCAATATGAAAGCATTAGTGCATCACATGATCAGTGCAAGAGAAGACTGATTTACTGGCAAAATTAGAGAGAATTCTAATGGATAATGTCTTAACTTGTCGCCATAGTTTGAG
The DNA here is from genome assembly GCA_964017185.1 of Rugalucina vietnamica. Classification (NCBI taxonomy): domain Eukaryota; kingdom Metazoa; phylum Mollusca; class Bivalvia; order Lucinida; family Lucinidae; genus Rugalucina; species Rugalucina vietnamica. The sequence goes on from OZ024880.1 coordinate 9,223,654, forward strand.
CTGACTCATGAGAAAACCAACAATTTGCATGGGCGAAAACAAAGACGCAGATCAACTGATCAGTGCCTTTGTTTTTGCTTCTCGGAAAGTTCAGTCCCTCTTCTTAAATCTGAAATTTCAAGCTTCTAGCTGTCTACTGTGGCTGTACAGCTCGGTTTATGTCGGACCTGTTCAAAAACCATATTGTCAGGTTTCCCATGTGGTGGATTATTTGTCTGCATATATAACAAGGTGACAAATGTGGCGCCTTATTCTGCTTTTCTTACACAGTCATCAGGAAAACATGTCCATAAAAGTATACTCCCTTGTACCCCATATTTATATAGAAAAACTGGGGTTTGCAGGGGTAAACCTACTTTTCTTATTTTGAGGCGGTTCTAACGTATCCACAATCTATGTTACATGTTTTAAGCAAAAATAAGAAAAACAACACATATTTCCGCTGAAACTTTTCACTTTTATTCTCCCCCGCCTTTTCGAAGAAAAGCGGAGGGACATGGTTTTTGGCTTTCCGTCATTCCGTCCGTCCGTCCGGCCGTCCTTCCGTCCCCCTATAGGAGTATGTACCTTGTGTGCGCAACTCCTCATACAGTTTTATTCCGATTCTTTTGAAACTTTACAGATGTCATGACTATGCTTTGAAGATATGCATGTGGTTTGGATATTATCCTCAGATTAATTTTTCACACTTTTTTCGCAATTTGAACTTAGTCATTTTTCGTTTGTTTTTTTGACAATGAAAGTGAATGGACAGTCGGTACCTCGTGGGCGCAACTCCTCCTACAGTTTTACTCAGATTCTTTTGAAACTTTACAGATGTCTTGACCGTGCTTTGAAGATATGCATGTGATTTGGATATTATCCTCAGATTAATTTTTCACACATTTATTGCAATTTGAACTTAGTCATTTTTCGGGTTTTTTTTTTTTGACATTTAAAGTGAATGGACAATGGGTACCTCGTGGGCGCAACTTCTCCTACAGTTTTACTCAGATTCTTTTGAAACTTTACAGATGTCTTGACCATGCTTTGAAGATATTTGCATGTGATTTGGATATTATCCTCAGATTAATTTTTCACACTTTTTTCGCAATTTGAACTTAGTCATTTTTTCATTTTTCGTTTGTTTTTTTTGACAATGAAAGTGAATGGACAGTCGGTACCTCGTGGGCGCAACTCCTCCTTCAGTTTTACTCAGATTCTTTTGAAACTTTACAGATGCCTTGACCATGCTTTGAAGATATGCATGTGATTTGGATATTATCCTCAGATTAATTTTTCACACTTTTTTTGCAATTTGAACTTAGTCATTTTTCAGTTTTTCATTTTTCATTTTTTTTTGACAATGTAAGTTAATGGACAGTGGGTACCTTGTGTGCGCAACTCCTCCTACAGTTTTATTCTGAGTCTTTTGAAACTTTACAGATGTCTTGACCATCCTTTGAAGATATGCATGTGGTTTGGATATGACCCTCTTATAAATTTTTATTACTTTTTCACAATTTGAACTTATACCCTGTTTACACTAAAACGAACTAAACCGTTTTCGATTCGATGCAAGTTACGTCGCTGTAAGGTAATCCGGATCGAATCCACTTGTCTGTTTAGACACATCTGAAATTCTCCGTTAAAACTGAAGATTTTTTTTAAATTTTCTGTTTTGGTTGCATTATAATCCGCTCTCAAGCTTTTTACTTTTGTACGGCATTGGCTTGCTGTGCGCTCAAACCCGCTGTCCCTGAGCCGTGTCGCTAGCTTTTCATAAATGGAAGCATTTCTTCAACAAGTCTCAAAGTCCTTTTGTATCTCGCTATCCGCCCATAATCGCATTAGGGCCCGCGTCTCATCGTGAGTCCAGGTTAATCCCCTGTCACTGTCCTTGGCTACAGCCATTTTCGCCATTTTTATCTGTTGTGTTGACTCAGAATATTTCGCGGAAAAAGAAGCATGTGTAAATGTAAACATAACCCCAGCATGCGAAAGGTCAGTATAAAATAACATTTAATGCGAATTCGCTTCGGTTAACTGTTTAGACATGACTTTAATACCGAAGTAAAAGTTAATTCGGTTTCGATCCTAAGTGCTAAGCTGGATTAGTTTACTTCGAATTAGTTTTTTAATTCGAAGTAGAACTTCTAATGTAAACAGTTAATTCGAAGCGAATTCGGATTCGATTCGATTTAAAACTCTAGTCTAAACAGGGTATTAGTCGTTTTTCGGGCATATACACTGAGAAAGTGTATTGGTTCAGATATACGTTATTGTCAGATTATATGTGTAACTAAACAATCAAGGCGGGGGACATAAATTCTCTGAATTTGCTTGTTGCTGAAAAAAATCTATATATTGCATGGGCAAGTTTTCTTACATAGAAGAATACAAATTAGGTTATCAGATGTAGCTTCTTGTTTGATGATCTGAATTCTTTGATTTGATTATGGCTTAATGTCCAAGTCAACAATGTTTAGTCATGTCTGGACACAGCCATGGCTTCCTGGTGTTTAACCAATACTATGGGGAGGTACACACTGGTACATGTAATGTTACTCAAGTACACTATTATAGTCAGTCAAACCCAGGACTTCTCCCTCCCGAGTTCTGTGATCTACTGTTAGGCCACCAGTCTCTCCTTATAATTCTTTTCATAATTTGTCAGCATGTTTTTTCATCGTTTACGTCGCTAAGTGTAATCCACCACATAGCTCCTGACCATACTTGATAATGGTAGGGAGGTGTGAGGGGTAATGGGTACATGGGAGGCTTTCGTATGACATCTAGTGGCTCTGATATTTATAAATGGCTCATCATGGGGAGTGATGTAGTCAAGTAGTCAAGCTGAGTGCCAAAACTCCGTGCTATTTGTAGTCGAGCATTAAACTCCAAATCAAGAATCTCACGGATGTCTCACGGGCGCTATCTTGTGTCTGTAAATTTATTGCTCCTCATGGATAATACACAGAAAGCGGTGACTCCATCCCAGCATGACTGAAAAATTGTTGACTGCTGCAACATTAAAGCACAAAACAAACAAAATAAATGGATCAATCCAACTTATCTATTCATTGCCTAAGCAGTGGGCTGTTTGACCGCATTCTGGCCATATACCTAATCCCACTACAAAAGGTCAAAAAGTATTGCTGTAGATAAAATGAGCCCTGTCATGAGAAAACTGGATATTTGCTTATGCGAAAACAAAGGTGCAGATCAGCTGTGCAGTAACTGCACAGCTGATCAGCGCCTTCGTTTTGGCTACTCGGACAGTACAACTCCTCTTCTTCTTAAATCCAAAATCCAAACCTCAAGCCTGCTTCTGTGACTGTACAGGTTAGTTTGTGTCAGACCTGGTCGGAAGCCCGGAAGACTAGTTTACTCGCATCGCGTCACGGCTCAAAATGTTGGTTAAGCTAGACTAACCATAACACTGTCTGGCCACACAATGGTTGACCAATTAACGAGTTCAAACCACAGTGACCACATTCGAGCCACTTCAAGTGAAAAAACTGTTTTCCGGGGTCTCCGACCCGGTCGGACACAAACTGGCTTGTATAGTCGTAGAACGATGCTAGAGGTTTTGAAATTTCAGATTTAGGAAGAAGAGGGATTGTATTATCCATGAAGCGAAAACAAAGAAGCCGATCAGCTGCAGTTACTGCACAGTACAGCTGATATGCGTCTTTGTGTTTTGCTTATGCAAAAAGAAGGTATCCTCATGACGTTGCCGGTTTGAAACTTTTAACTTAATTTAAAAGTACATAGAAATTACAGTATGGACATGTATAAGTAGGTTGCATCATAGGACAACCTGTATTTGGACTTGCCAACTATGTAAGGCCCAGTTAACAAAACTTGGCAAGTGGGATGACAGCCGATTCCATAGTGAGAATTTGTGGGTTCAGTACCTACCAGTCTTGTGGTGTTCATGGCCAAGACTGAGCATTTACTCCCATAGTACTTTTCAGTACCCATGAGACAGTGTTTCACCCCCCCCCCCCCCCCCCACACACACACACACATTTGTTTTAATCCAAACATGACTAGGATTGCTGGGGCTGCTAGAAATAGATAGGATGCTTTTGGCAGCACCCCAAGGGGGCATTGTTTTAAATCACTGGTGAATAAAACTATCTTGGAAGTTAGATTTTGCCAAGCATGTACTATTGATCTTGCGGCCATTTAGGGTTATAATGTGACACAAAAGTGGGACAAAAATAATGATGTAAAAATTGTAGATAAAAGGTTGTGACCCTGGTTTCGACCTGTAATAGTACATGCACTTATGTCCAGGTCTATATAAAGGTGAGGTCTATTTTCTTTGTGACAATTGAATTGTTTTGTTACCTCACTTGATTAGATTTAGTGTTTGTTTGTTTGATTGGTGTTTAACATCCCACCAACAGCTAAGGTCATATGGAGACGGGACCTTGGTTTACAGTCCCGTCCGACAGACTGAAGAAGCCCTAGATCGAACCTGCGATCCCTGGTTTACAAGGCGAGTGACATAACCACTGCGCCACAGAGGCTCCTTTGTTTGCTTTGTAGCTTTATATCCCAGTCAACAGCTGTGTTCATGTCGAGATCATTGCCACGATTTTATGGGACTTCTACCCAACATTGTGATGTGATTAGATGAGACATGCGCTTTAAAATGAGCCGCCTCGTGGGAAAACCAACAATGTGGTTTCCGGACAGGTCCGACACAAACCGAGCTGTACAAGCACAGAAAAGAGCTAGAAGCTTGAAATTTCGGATTTAAGTAGAAGAGGAATTGTACTATCTGAATAGCGAAAACAAAGGCGCTGATCAGCTTCGCGGTTACCGCGAAGCTGATCTGCGTCTTTGTTTTCGCCTATGCAGATTGTTGGTTTTCCCATGGGGCGGCTCACATATAGCACCCATTTGGGCCAATTTGTGAGCCAAGGCATTGTATGTGTTATATTGAAATCTTTGTTATAATGAGGTGTGTTATAATGAGACGGTACTGTACCTATTATGCACTAGTCATTTATATCCACTGCACCTCCTCCCCCCCCCCCCCCCCCCCCTTTGACTTTTGGTCCAGCAAATTCCGCTAAAAACCCCACACAGTAGGGACTGCTCGTTGGTAAAACCACTGCTATTTTCCCCTGCAGCCAGCCATCTTTTCATTTCTGGACCCTTTTTGCCTGTATAAAGCTTAAAAGGTATCTCCCCCACACTGCTGTGGAAAAACTTTGGTCAAAGCCCCACTTATTTCCACGACTTTCCCCAGCCTTAGCCGGGGGAAGGGGTGGGGGCCCCGGGAAGGGATGGGGGGGGGGGACAAATAAACAGGGGTGGGGGGGGGGGGGACAAATAAATGGCTTGTGCATTATTACCATGTGGCACTGGTATTTACCGGTATGCAATAATCCATGTTCTTTTTCCAGATCGATATAAGAATGTATGACTGACATGGTTCAAAGTAAAATGATAAACCAAGGAATGGAAGCGGGCTGGGGCCTCTAATTGCAGATACTCTAATGGAATATTTCCAAAGTAGGTATTTCATATTTTTTTTTTATTTTGCCGATTACGAAAACTTACCCTTGCAATATTTAGAGATTTTTTTCAGGTGTAAAAATGGAAAATTTCATTGGGAAAATTATGATATTTTTGTTTAAAACATTGATTGTTGGGCGAGGCTAAATGCCTCAAAAAATGTTCATCTACAGTTAAACAGTTGCAAAATAACTGTGAAATACCTTTATCAGACTCCAGGAAATGCACTTTAACTATTTAAGAGCATAATAATAACTGACTATCTTCCTGATGCTTGTTGACTACAAGAAAACAGATTTTTTGTATGTTTTATTTCAGAAAAACCAGACAAGTACAGACACAAAAAATAAGCTGCTGAAAAACGGATGACAACAATCTCAATTTCAAGAATTATACCTGAAATAGGGGGATTAATTCTGAAACAAAAGTATACATAGCAGTGCAGTACAGAAAGGTGGTGAGAGTACAATTCTACTGGAAATAACAACTGGAGTAGGGTATTACTGCCGACCAATGACACAGTACAGTTCTGTTAATGGCTGGTAGCGGTGTGAAGCATAGCTCCAGGGCAACACCCACTATAGTTATCGCCAGTGTGTGAGGAATACTCAGTGTTTCAGAAATACCCACAACATAAATATCCACAACATAAATACCCACAACATAAATACCCACAACAGAAATACTCACACCAGAAATACCCACTACAGAAGTCTCAACAGCAGAAATACTCACTACAGAAGTCTCAACACCAGAAATACCTCTACAAAAGTCTCAACAGCAGAAATACCCATTGTGCTATGAATACCACTTACAGTGCGGTCCTACAGCAAACTGGGGCCAGGGCTTTCACTCTTCTGGAGATTCACTGAGGTTAGTATAACATGATGATAACATTTTGCTTAAAATGCTATGATTGATAGTTCAAGCTGTCATACCAGTCAAAATGTTTTCTGTCTGACATGTCAGAATGACCCAGGTTTTTATTTTCATAAAAATACCATATTCATATAAGGTATTCAAAGTGCCCTTAACTTTTCAAAATAAAAGTTATGTTCTACTACTAATGAAAACAACACACACACTTCTGAAACAACCATGTCAAAAATGTAAATGATGATGTCATTTAAGTATTACAATTGTTGCAAAATAGTCTTTCATCATTTAAGGATAGCTTTAAATGCGGTTAATACGGCATTAATGTATAAAATTGGTACAAAATACCAATAGGCCAGTCGAACAGTGTGCGCTTATGCTCATTTTTGGAAATGACAAGGGTGTGGGTTTATTGGAGCATATGTGCTAATTAGAACAAATAGGGTATTGTATGTTTGGAAAGTTTCCATTTATGTCTAACTTAAATTTATGATTTAATTTTTTGGGATTCAGTTCTCACAAAGATTTATGATTGAGAGTAGTTGCTGCCGTGATTTAACAGCATAAACTACTTCTTTTCATGCATCGCAGACAAAATGCAGACAATTTAATAAATGTCAAGACGCACTATTTCCCAAATTATGAGCATTTTGCATGTTCTTTTGTCATTTGCCACTAAAGACAGATGACAACATATGAAACATTTTTTCAAGGTCATAAAAAGCCATAAACCTACTTTAATCATTTTCGTGAGTGATTCTGTAAATTTATCTTTGCAACACATGGCTCACAGGGACCTGAATGATTCCATCAATTTATATACGAGCTGCTTCATGAGAAAGCGGGATTTTTTGCCTGATGTAAAGGTTGCATGGTGTGAAGGTTGTGCGGTTTCCGCAACATGCGATGGGTCACCACTCTGGTTATCAAGAGACAACCAACGGTTGCACAGTGTGAAGGTTGTGCAGTCTCCGCAAAATGCGATGGGTTATCCAGAGACAACCAATGGTTGCGCAGTGTGAAGGTTGCGCAGTCTCCGCAAAATGCGATGGGTCACCACTCTGGTTATCCAGAGACAACCACAACAATTGTGCCACGTCGTGAAAACCAACATTGTGGTTTTTGCACAGGTCCAACACAAAGCAAACTGTGCAAACACAGAAGATGGCTAGAGGCTGGAAATTTTGGATTTAGAAAGTAGACAGATTTTACTAAAAATATAGCGAAAACAAAGGCCCTGATCAGCTTCGCAGTTACTGCGAATCTGATCTGCGCCTTTGTTTTTGCATATGCAAAATGCTGGTTTTCTCATGAAATCAATAAGCAACATAAGGGAGTAAATATCATTTGGGGAACAACAGTCAACAAGTAAGTTGTTCCAAGACTACTGCCTTTTATTGATTTCATCTGCATTGTTTGTTCTCAGTTGCATTTGTTGTCCATGGATAATCAGTGTGACATTGCAACAAAAATCACAAAAATTGAAAACGTCAGCATTGCCATTCGGTATTCAGGCCATATGTTGCATACTAAATTATGGAATCAGTTACAAGAATGATTAATAGTAGATTTATGGTTTTTTATGACCTTGAAAAAAATGGGAGTAGCTCATATTAAAGCGGAGATAGATCTATGTTTTGGGCCCTACCATGGGCTTTGGGGATCTGGGGAGATGTAATTTATTTTCAGGGAGCTGAGGAGCAAGCCAAAATTTTAGAGTTTAATGGAGTCGGGGATCATGGATCTGTGGAAAAAACATTTTAGGGAGCTGGGGATAAAGGTCATCATTTTTCTTTCAGGGAGCATGAAGCTAAGCCCCCCCCCCCCTGGTAGGGTTTCATATTTTGTTCTTGAGCATCCATTCTTAGTACTTTGTTTGTTTGTTTGACTTTGTATTGAGGGTTAACAGCCCAGTCTACAATTTTTCAGTTATGTCGGGATGGAGCCAACGCTTCCTGTGTTTAGCCAGTACTCCTAGGGAGTCAATGTGTCTTACTCAAGCATGGTGCCGCCTGTGTGGATCGAACCCAAGACCTCTTGATTCGGAGTCTGATGCTCTACCACTACGCCACCGTGTTCTAATTTGTTTCTTTGATGTAATTCTTTATGTCCACTGTCAACTGCTTAGGTTGTGCCAGCCTCCCTGCGGCAGAATACCAGAATTTAATGCACATTTCTTTCATTCAATTTGTCATAAGAAACCATCTAAGATGTCTGCCTAAAATAGGGAAAAAGTTGTTCAACACTAGTTCATACCAGTATGTCTTTCAACTAAGTCAAATTTTTGGTTTCAAACATTATAGGGTTAGAGTTCGATATACCTAAATGGCTTTCATGAATAGAGCGAGAGTATTTACCAAATCAGTTCACGACTGTATGTGACTGTCATCACGATAACATGTCTGTAAAATGTAGGCCCCTCATACCCCACTTTAATATAGTAAAACTGAGGTATTGAGGGGTATAACTATTTTTCTTATTTTTGTCCCAAAACACAGACTGTGGGTAAATCTAACAATCACAATCAATGTTTTGAGCTAATATATTCACCCTGTATACTGTTGATGCAACCAAATATGTTACGGTACAGATTGATGCAACATTTCACGAAGGTAGGGGGCAATGGAGAACGGTAAGTTGACCATTAATTCAATTTTACAGGCATTAATGTTAGGATGTCTGGGCCGTGCCTTTGTGGGAAAACAAAGTAAGGATACCTTCAGTTTTTGCCATAAGTAGTTTGTTAAAAAACCATACCTTGTGACAGAAATTATAAATTCCATTGAAGAAATATGCCACCAGATACACGAAAATTGATTATGTTTGCTAATTGCTCAAATCCTTCATCATCGTTTGTCATTATCAAAGTTTATATATAAACCGGAATCATTCCTTGTTTCATACCACCAAACAACAATCATGTATTCAAGCCGACTTTTGCACAATATGGTGTTAACACACCTAGGTTGGGTCGTTTGGGAAGCAACGTACGTCAATGAGTTCATTGCCTGGATACTACCTACGTACAAGAGGTGTTTATGAAAAATGATGCTAACTACGGCGGATCATTAGGCCAAAAATGATATTTCTTACGGCGGACACTTTGATGTTTAATTTTTTCAACATTTTTGTGCTGTGAATTGACAGCTTTAGTATCAATTTGGATAAAAATATTTGATTTTTAAAATTAATCTGCACGTGAATGCAAATATTGTGAAAAGTGTATAAGCTTAAATACATGTTCTCCATAATGTAGCAAGTAAAGCTCCCGATATTATTGCCCGTTGGTATGGGCGATTTATTGCACAATGTGAATGTTTTTTTGTTTGTTTTTTTTTCACCCTTTCTTTTGCTCTGGAAATCCTTTCTGGAAAATGACTGATGCTAATGGTCCTGCATACACACTCCCCTCCCGTTAGTCGTTTCTAGGTAGTGCATTCATTCGAGATAATTTGTGGGGAGTTACAGGACAAACACTTTGAAGGTGAGGGTGGGGAGTTTTGAGCATGTGCAAAATACTTTTTAGGGAGACGGTGTAAACAATCCATTAATTTCAGGTGCAGGGTATCCACCTGGAGGGATCTTCTGTAGACTTTACATTGTGCGCTAGTTCACTATAAGTAAGATCAAAATAAGTAAACCTATTTCAGACGTACATTAACTGTGCTATCAAGGATAAATGCGAATAGAAAAATTTTAATTTTAATGAGTACCGTGTGAAAAAATATTCCTGGATCTGTGTGTGCATGGGACCCTCACTGATACTCCCTCTCCTTACACCCGAGGGTCTGGTACGAAATTTAGAACGTGCCTTTTCAGCAAGATTTAGCCGCTTAAACTTATAGCTATTAGAATTAAACACGAAACAACGCTAAGATACACAACCCTATTGCATGGAAACAGACAGTGTTGACCAGCGAGAACACACACACACACACACACACACACACACACACACACACACACACACACACACACACACACACACACACTAAACGCCCGGTTGTCCAGATGCTGATGCCGATAGTGACACACATGTATCATTGCACACAACACAACATTTGTCGAGTGTCTGCGTATGTGTGTTAACCGTTTCAAGCTTATAATGTCAACATTTCTGACGAAAACAGTCACACTGCATTATAAGTCTTATTAGGGCTAACAGACAACCATTTGATGGAAAATCTCATTCGTTTTTGGGAAGTGGGGAGTGCGATGGCGTAATGGTCATGATGGTAGAATAGGGCACCAGAGCGAGAGGTTCTGAATTTGATACATACCTTCACCGTGTAGTTTGATTGAGAAAAACACTTAAGTCCCCACAGTGCCGATAAACAACTAGGAAGCCACATGACTAAAATGTTGATTGGGACTTTTGGAGTCATTGCAATACGAAACAAAAAGTTTTGGAAGCTAGTGGAATACGTATACAAGAAACACTGACAGCAAAAATTACTTAGCCCCGCTCACTCACGTTTCAACGATCACAGGATTTTCCATTCTGCAAGTGTCCGCCGTTAGAAATATCATTTTTGGCCCAAAGATCCGCCGTAGATAGCATCATTTTTAAAAAGAACACATTGGACGTACGTTGCATCAAGGCAATGAACTCTTTGACGTACCTTGCTTCCCAAACAATCCAACCGAGGTGTGTTAACACCATATTGTGTAAAAGTTTGCTTGAGTTCAGGATTGTCTTTTTGTGGTATGAAACAAGGAATGATTCCGGTATATACAGAAACTTTGATATTGACAAACGATGATGAAGGATTCGAATAATTAGCAAACGTAATCAATTTTCGTGTTTCTGGTGGCATATTCCTTCAATGGAATTTATAATTTCTGACAAAAGGTAAGCTTTTGTTACAAACTTATTATGGCAAAAACTGAAGGCATCCTTACTTTGTTTTCCCACAAAGTCATGACCCAGACATTCTCGCATTAATGCTTTTAAAACTGACATGATTGTCAACCTACCGCTCTCAATTTCCCCCTACCTTCGTGAAATGTTGCATCAATCTGTGCCGTAACATATTCAGTTGCATCAAAGGTATACAGGGTGATATTGAAAATATCAAAAATTTTTCCAATTAAAGTTTCAAATCATACAGCTGAGAAAAAATCTTTACAGCTTATGATATAAAAAGAATCTCTGTATATTGCATGGGCAAGTTTTCGTAATGATGAAATCAGAGATAGAGAAGGTAAACAGTGGGATATAGTTACATGTGAGCCGCATCGTGAGAAAACCGGATTTTTGCCTATGCGAAAACAAAGGCGCAGATCAGCTTCGCGGTAACCGCGAAGCTGATCAGCGCCTTTGTTTTCGCTACACGGATAGTACAATTTCTCTTCTTCTTAAATCCGAAATTTCAAGCTTCTAGCCTGCTTCTGAGACTGTACAGCCCGGTTTGTGTCGGACCTGGTCGGAAATCCCGAAGACCGGTTTTCTCGCGTCGCGGCTCATGTAATGTTTTGGCGGTAATTTTTCTGGTTTGTTTCTATTGAATTTGTAAACATAATTTACGATAAGTGGAGCATGGAGGCTCAGTGGTAGATTGTCCGACACTGGAGTGCGAGATCAGGTGTTCAAAACGTACCGTTGGTATTTGAGCCTTTGCATGAGAAAACCAACAATTTTGGTGTCCGATCAGATCAGTCTTTAGTGAGAGACAACCATAAAATAATGTCTGTCTTATGCACCAGTCATTTGTAACCATGGCCCCCACCAACCCCGGGGGAGGGCGGGGGATATAGTGCATTATTATTTGAGAGACGAACAACCGTAAAAATCATTATGAAAACACGCCCATGCAAAATACAGAAGATGTTTTGGTTGTAAATGTGAAAATTTTCACTGGAAAATTTTTGATATATTTCTTTTTTTTTCGCTCAAAATATAGATTGTGGTACATGTTAGAACGCTTTGGCAAGGCGGTTCTAATGAGTACCCACAATCTATGTTTTGGAGCAAAAATAAGAAAAATTGGTATACCCCCACATACCCCAGTTTTGCTATTATAAAAGTGGGGTTTAAGGAGGTATACATTTCACGGACATGTTATCCTGATGTAATAACAGTACATGTACATGTATGTAAGTTGTTATGGCGACACTTTTTAAAAATATCATATATTAGGTCACCGACCCATACACATTTATATGTTAATGTTGTATATAAAAGATATTGGAAATATGTTGCCCTACGTAGACAAATGATGACATTTGTTTATGTAAAATCCTAAATATTTGAAGTAATAGTCAACCTCTAAAGTTTGAAAGAGACACGTTACATTCATGTAGTACAGAGTCGCCTGTCAGCTGAAACTGCATGTTTAAGCTAGTATCTCATTGGCATGTGAATCCCTCTTGACTGTTTAGCGATGAAATTATAAGTTTTAAACATGTTTAAAAATTTTATGAGAATTTATTCACCATAATATTTGTAAACCTGTGGCAAAGTCATCGCAAACCTGTCGTGTGACAGTCATACGACATTCGTGCGAGTGTTGAAGCTAGATTAGTGATGCGAAAAGTGAAAAAAGAAGTCTAGGAAACTGTTACGGAGACATGTTTTTATAACATTGCTATTTTTCACACTGGTTTTCCAGAGACAACAAATGCGACTGGGAACGACCAACTCGGATAAAAAGCAATAGGCAACAATAGTAAATAAACACCTTTTGGCAACAACTTTCCGCAACTCATTCGAATCTGTGGAAAGTCATTGCCAGACAAGTATTACAGACTTATATTGATTTCATTCGAATCCGTGGAAAGTCATTGCCAGACAAGTATTACAGACTTATATTGATCTCATTCGAATCCGTGGAAAGTCATTGCCAGACAAGTATTACAGACTTATATTGATTTCATTCGAATCCGTGGAGAGTCATTGCCAGACAAGTATTACAGACTTGTATTGATTTCATTCGAATCCGTGGAAAGTCATTGCCAGACAAGTATTACAGGCTTATATTGATTTCATTCGAATCCGTGGAAAGTCATTGCCAGACAAGTATTACAGACTTATATTGATTTCATTCGAATCCGTGGAAAGTCATTGCCAGACAAGTATTACAGACTTATATTGATTTCATTCGAATCCGTGGAGAGTCATTGCCAGACAAGTATTACAGACTTATATTGATTTCATTCGAATCCGTGGAAAGTCATTGCCAGACAAGTATTACAGGCTTATATTGATTTCATTCGAATCCGTGGAAAGTCATTGCCAGACAAGTATTACAGACTTATATTGATTTCATTCGAATCCGTGGAAAGTCATTGCCAGACAAGTATTACAGACTTATATTGATTTCATTCAAATCCGTGGAGAGTCATTGCCAGACAAGTATTACAGACTTGTATTGATTTCATTCGAATCCGTGGAAAGTCATTGCCAGACAAGTATTACAGGCTTATATTGATTTCATTCGAATCCGTGGAAAGTCATTGCCAGACAAGTATTACAGACTTATATTGATTTCATTCGAATCCGTGGAAAGTCATTGCCAGACAAGTATTACAGACTTATATTGATTTCATTCGAATCCGTGGAAAGTCATTGCCAGACAAGTATTACAGGCTTATATTGATTTCATTCGAATCCGTGGAAAGTCTTTGCCAGACAAGTATTACAGACTTATATTGATTTCATTCGAATCCGTGGAAAGTCATTGCCAGACAAGTATTACAGACTTATATTGATTTCATTCGAATCCGTGGAAAGTCATTGCCAGACAAGTATTACAGACTTATATTGATTTCATTCGAATCCGTGGAAAGTCATTGCCAGACAAGTATTACAGACTTATATTGATTTCATTCGAATCCGTGGAAAGTCATTGCCAGACAAGTATTACAGACTTATATTGATCTCATTCGAATCCGTGGAAAGTCATTGCCAGACAAGTATTACAGACTTATATTGATCTCATTCGAATCCGTGGAAAGTCATTGCCAGACAAGTATTACAGACTTATATTGATCTCATTCGAATCCGTGGAAAGTCATTGCCAGACAAGTATTACAGACTTATATTGATTTCATTCGAATCCGTGGAAAGTCATTGCCAGACAAGTATTACAGACTTATATTGATTTCATTCGAATCCGTGGAAAGTCATTGCCAGACAAGTATTATAGACTTATATTGATTTCATTCGAATCCGTGGAAAGTCATTGCCAGACAAGTATTACAGACTTATATTGATTTCATTCGTGTTGGTTGTTCTCAGTTGCAGTTTTTTTTCTGCATAACCGACTTGTTTTTCTCCATACAAAGTAATTTTTCCACAACATGAAAGGTCAAGTCATTATGCAATATACAGAGATTTTTTCACTAGTAAAAATTGAAAATTTTCATGATATTATATTTGATATTTTTCTTATTTTTGCTCAAAACATAGATTGTGGGTACACATTAGAACCGCCTCGACGAGGCGGTTCTAATGAGTACCCACAATCTATGTTTTGGAGCAAAAATAAGTAAAATAGGTATACCCCTGCATACCCCAGATTCACTATATAAAAGTGGGGTATAAGGGGGTATTCATTGCACGGACATGTTTTCCTGATGACATGTATACCCATTGTTAAATAAATTTAGGAATTGAGCAGGTGGCTACCTCAATTTTCTCATGCTTTGTAACTAGTAAAAATACTACTGAAAATGTTACATATTTATAATGGTTTAAATAGACTTCACATGAATTATTATCGCTTGCTTAAATAATCACCTTGAACCTGTGCATTTAATAATCGGTAATATGGCATCAGTTCAAATAATTTATTATTCGACACAGGCATACTTAATTTTTTTATCTGGATTTATAAACAAAGTACATGTAAATATATCAGAGACATACAAAGGCGTTTCAATTTTTGTACTTTATCAAGCATAAAGAGCCTATTTGTGACGCACCTTTTCAATAAGACTGCCTTTGTATAATAGGTTATACATGGCTTGAGAAATCCTACTTTTTGCATATGTAAAATTGTGCTAAATTTTAGATTAGCTGCACATCTGTGCAGGCTGATGATCATTGAGAATTTAGTAGAATTTCATTTTCTCCTTTGTCCCAAATTTCAAGACACTGTCTCAACATTTAGCTGCACAGCCTGGTTTGTGTCTGACCTAGTCGGAAACGGAGACCGATTTTTGTGGTGAAAAAGCTTAAAATAGTGTGAAAAGATTTCGCTAGTGTCATTGTACTGTTCGCCTACTTTGGCAAAAAACATGGCTCAAAATAGACCCTGCATTGATATTCAAGTCCTTTCTTTTGTATGGCTATTGAATTTCAAGATGTGTGCATTTGAGTTATATTGTACAATCATAATATGAGCCGCGACAAGAGGTATCAAGTCTTCGGGGTATCTGACTAGGTCAGACACAAACCAGCCTGTGCAGTCACAGAAGCAGGCTAAAAGCTTGAAATTTCAGATTTTAGTGGAAGAGGAATTGTGCTATCTGTAAAACAAAAACAGAAGTGCTGATCAGCTGTGTAGTTACGGCACAGCTGATCTGCCTCTTTGTTTTCGCATATGCGAAAATCCGGTTTTCCTTGTGACGTGTCTCATTTTGGTTGGTATCGAGGACAGGTTGTCCTTATTCAGTGCAGTAGTGTTGAAGTGAGCTATACGTACACGCGTAAAGAATATATTGGAAAAGGAAAAAGTCATTGATCGTCTCGTCTAGCTATACAGGCTTAAATTGGATTTTAGCGACAGTTATGTTATATTGTGATTTTGTGATCCACTGTGAATAGAGGTATGGTGAATTATTCAATATTTTCTATTATGAGACCATATTTGACACATATCAGTTGGTCATAGTTAAATGTAATTTTTGCAAGAAAATTTAGTTTTTGCTTATTACGTGTATGCAAAAAACAACGGCAGTGATCAGCCGAGTTTGCTCAGTGCAGGCAGTTCAATGTCTTACCGTAGTTGTTGTTCATTTCCCTGGGAGTCTCCTGCTTGTACATGTATACTTAGCGTCAATGACAAGTTACCAGTAAATCAGGTTCAATTAACATATGACAATATTTGATTCATTCTGAAGAGACTAATGCTTGCTTCAGCATTCATTTTCTTGGCATAGCATGCCATCCATCAATGCTATTGAAAGCGGTGGTCATCACAGCCGAATAGACTATACGCACTCTTTGACAAATGTCAGAAGCTTCCATTGAAATGTATACAAAAATGCAAAATTTGGGCACTACCTGAAAGTTAAGTCCACTATTTCGCCAGCCGATGGAAAAATTTAAACCAGTTGGATGGCGTTTTTTCAATGTGGGTGTCAGAGGAATGAGAAGGCATGCCGACTCGTAAAAACTGGACTTTCTGGTTCTCAAACTTTTCGAAAATCCCAAATTGCACGTGTATCGCGTGCACCATAGTTTCAGGACTAGTGGAACTGTTTTATATATATGCCACTAAATCAATACACTGTTGACCAGAATCATGAATGAAATCAAAATGTTTGATAGAAATTTTATATTTTTCAAAATATCGAAATTTTAGTGGTGGTAACTTTTCATTGACGCTGAGTATATATCTAAAAGCAAAATTATAATATCATTGCTATTAATAGTGTAATCAGAATTTTTTTTTAAGTTTCTTCATCTTATACTATTTTATAGTAACATCAGTTTTCGTCTTCTGAGAGTCAGACATTTCTTCCAAGGCGGAACCAGTCTGATTGGAGGAAGACTTCCTTTTAGGGACCCTCTTTTTTCAGACTGGTTCTCATCTTTATATCTGTCTAATAGTCCATAGTCCTCTACTGAGGGTTGGACTTGTTTGACAAGTCTCCTTCTTGGACGACCTCTCCACTCTGAGCATTTTCTTGGCTGGTTGTATCTTTTCTGTGCCACAATGTTTAACTTGCATACTTATCATTATCACACCGTACATACGGCTCGTCAAATTCCAACTGGTACGTCAAATTCCAGATGTTTATGTCGGCGCGTGCGTTTTGGCGGGTAAGTTATTTTGCTGTATTTTACACAGAATACCTAAATTTTTCACGGTATAATCTTATTGAGGCTTATATTTTTTCAGTCTCCATCTGAAGGATCATTGATAATCAACTTTTACAGTGTATTTATCGTTTTATTCTGTCGCTAGGCGACAAAAACAATACGCCAAAGTACAGACGGGCGAATGCCATATGATAAGTGAAATTACAGACGGCCGATACGGAAAGTTCCAGACGGTTTATGATACGGGTCTACTAAAACACATCTTTGTTAGGCAATAGTCAGTATGTGGTTTAATTTGCATCGCTACTAACCATAAATTGCATAAAGAAAACATTACTTGGAAAGGAAATAAAGTGAAACGACTGTCTTTAAACGATTTTATATGCCGTTTTTTACTCAAGATGGCCAGGCTGATTGGACTTTTGACTATATAGAAATTTGGAAAAAAAATGAAAGCAGATAGTGTGAACATTTGATAATATTCCACATAACTTAACTGATACATGTATGGCTACTGCAAAGCAATTGTAAATATTCAAATAGAACACTACGCGACTCAGTACACGTACATGACTGTATAAGCGCCATGAGACGGGAAATTATTTACGAATAGCGCATTGTTTCTAGCTTTAATTATATGCATACCCCTAATTTTGATTATAAATTCTGTATGGCATGGGCCGGAACTGAACTGTGCGGTCTGTGCCTGGACATACCAGGGTTCAATCTGATTGTTGGTTTCCTTGTGCGCCAATGTCCAGGGGCGTTGTTAGGCATCAGGTGTCTTCACGCATTCGCTCGGTTGAGTCTTCGCCCTAGAAACACCATGGCATAACCTGTGCTTTATTTGTTTGCCAATGTGCTTCTTTGATGGAATTTAATTTTTATACCAACGGAACAAAAACATGTGTTTTTGATTGTTTGAATTTACTCTTTACGTCCCAGTCAACAGATATTAAAGGTCATGTCGGGACGTTGCCTCTATGGAACTTTTACGCAAAATGAGGATGTCATGACATCCTACAAGTGCTTGAAATATAACCATCCAAACTAAGCCAAAAATGCTTATACGTATGGATGGTATGACTTGAACCACGTTTTGGGCAAGCTCAGACCAGAGGGGTTCCCCAGTAATCAGATGGTCGGTTAGTAGTGTATAAGCTTTACCTGGATGTACAAGCAGCCCATCTATTTCTTTAGCCCCCAATGGGTGAGTGCCCATATCGGAACCCGACCACCTTCAAATACATATACTGATGTACATATTGTGCATCCTGCATACTGCCACAGAGTCCGGGTGCTCAAAAGTCATCAACATGACACGCGTATGTGTCGGTCGGGGTTCGAGCCCACAACCTCTGGAGGATGATGGGAACTAACTACCCACTAGATCACACGACCGCACAACAGGCCTTGGTTAAAGTAGTTGACTATCAGCGCCTTTAAAATAAAATTAACCAAGGATCAAGAACTGAGACAATTAGGTGGGAATCTTTTTCTGATTATGCCTTTTCCTGATCTTTGCCTGCTTGTACCTTTTCAAACCCCGACCACTATATCACTCTTAAAGTTATACTGTGTTTGAATGGAAACAAAACAGCAAACACACAAAGTTGAAACAATTTCGAACCAATGTTGATTCAATCAACTTTGAAACAATGTTGTAGAATCAATGTTGATTCAGTGAATCGAATTGATTCAACAATGTTTAAAGGTTGACCGAAACAACATTATTTTAACATTATTTCAACAATGTGTGTCTTAAAGTTGATTCTACGGTTTCAACATTTTGTGCAAATGTTGATATAGTGAATCAATGTCGTGTGTATATAAGGTGGCCATTTTCTCTTTACCCATCTATAACTGTATGACATCCATAACATTTCCAATTCAAGAAATACAATTTATTTTTTGAACGTATACTTCCAAGTTGACCGCTTAAGAAGGCCAAACAATGCCAGGGTGCCATGGGTATTTGAAATAATCGCACTCAACACGTCTGATGCGACACGTATCCAAAGTCGTGTCTACGTCTGTTATTTGACGTATCAAAAGCTATTGTCCGTCTGGTCTTTCAAGTATAAAGCGACTGTCGTGGTTCGTATCATGTAAAATCACACATGGTTCAAAAGAATGAGCTGTGCTATCAATAGTAGTAATTAATTTGAATAAAAGCTTAAATCAGGCTTTTAAATAGATACTAAGCTATATATATTCGAGCATGCGACTTTCAATTATTTCTAGTTATGGAGATATTTGGCAAAAGGTATGGATGTTTTCTGAAAACGTGCCATTTTAAGACTTTCGTGCAATGTTTTCGCCAATCCACGGATAAGCTGACCATGACACCTGTATGTACAGATGCGTGGAGGTCCACACAAGACTGCCGATTATTATTTTCTTTTGAAACCATTAGCTAAAGTATAATTAAACAAGAAAAAACAACAAAAATAATTTAGCCGCCAAAACGCACGCGCCGTCATAAACATCTGGAATTTGACGTACCAGTTGGAATTTGACGAGCCGTATGTACGGTGTGATTATGCAATCCAGCCTTTGCTGCGCTATATATGTTGGCATATGATCTCTTCCTGTTGGAGCGGAGCACTACATCTATATCCTGGAATCCAAGCTTTGAAAGAAAGAGTCTGAGCTAGCTTACTTCAACACTCGCTTTGACATATAACGGGAATTACAGATCCATCAGATCATTGCACAGTCACTGCGTTGCAGGCGGTTAAGTGTAGCCACAGCCATTCATGCACATGGTTCTGATAGTCAGCCAAATCTATGCCAGACATTTTAAGTCTAAATTTCTGTTGTACCTAGCCAGTTGCCATGAATTTTCATCAATTTCCCAACTTAAAGACAGCCCATTTAAACCTAACCTGACATGTGCAATATTGACATGTATCCTTGCTATAAAGGTCATTTACTTGGATCAATCTTACAGCCTATTACGGTGCAAGTGTACTTGAAATTATAGGACCGAAAATGATGGATTAATCACGGAAACATTAATTAGAGAGGAAAGTTTCAATCATTTTTTCAGCTCATTTCGGTTTTTCACTGATTGACCCTTTGCCTTTACATTGTGCAATGTCATAAGCAGGCCCCAGATGCCATAGGCAGATTGGATGGATTTGAACAGAACAAAAGAGGTATGGCATCCGCATATTCTCACTTGCTAATACGGCATTCGCAAGTTGTTGCCTGTTTTTTTTTTATACATGTTGACCTCTTTTATAACACGCTTCATTACAACACGGTTTTGGATATAACGCTGATCATTGTTGAACCCCAAATGGACTATTTTTGCTATTTGTCTATACATTTTACTCTCATCACACGGTTTGGATTATAGCTAACACGGAAATTGGCTCGGACCCCAGCAATATTGTTATAAAGAGGTTGATGTGTATTCAGAAGAATCTTAACAGCCACTTTGTTTCTTCCTTTGCTTGTGAAGCCTCTCTGGCCTCATGGTTTAAGCTACTCGTCATGTAAACCAAGATTGTGGGTTTGATCCTGAGCTTCTTTAGTCTCTCTGGCCTCATGGTTCAGCCACTCGTCATGTAAACCAAGATTGTGGGTTTGATCCTGAGCTTCTTTAGTCTCTCTGGCCTCATGGTTCAGCCACTCGTCATGTAAACCAAGATTGTGGGTTTGATCCTGAGCTTCTTTAGTCTCTCTGGCCTCATGGTTCAGCCACTCGTCATGTAAACCAAGATTGTGGGTTTGATCCTGAGCTTCTTTAGTCTCTCTGGCCTCATGGTTCAGCCACTCGTCATGTAAACCAAGATTGTGGGTTTGATCCTGAGCTTCTTTAGTCTCTCTGGCCTCATGGTTCAGCCACTCGTCATGTAAACCAAGATTGTGGGTTTGATCCTGAGCTTCTTTAGTCTCTCTGGCCTCATGGTTCAGCCACTCGTCATGTAAACCAAGATTGTGGGTTTGATCCTGAGCTTCTTTAGTCTCTCTGGCCTCATGGTTCAGCCACTCGTCATGTAAACCAAGATTGTGGGTTTGATCCTGGGCATCTTTAGTCTCTCTGGCCTCATGGTTCAGCCACTCGTCATGTAAACCAAGATTGTGGGTTTGATCCTGAGCTTCTTTAGTCTCTCTGGCCTCATGGTTCAGCCACTCGTCATGTAAACCAAGATTGTGGGTTTGATCCTGAGCTTCTTTAGTCTCTCTGGCCTCATGGTTCAGCCACTCGTCATGTAAACCAAGATTGTGGGTTTGATCCTGAGCTTCTTTAGTCTCTCTGGCCTCATGGTTCAGCCACTCGTCATGTAAACCAAGATTGTGGGTTTGATCCTGGGCATCTTTAGTCTCTCTGGCCTCATGGTTCAGCCACTCGTCATGTAAACCAAGATTGTGGGTTCGATCCTGGGCATCTTTAGTCTCCGTCTTGAATCAGAATTTGTGCTTAAACAGTGCTTACATTTCTTGTTTCTGTGATGCTTCATTAAAGAGCTATTAAAATCTGTAAATGTTACTGGCATGTATTTGTAAATATTTGGAATGCCTGCAGATATCATGACAGTGCTGTATGTTTTAAAATGACCACAGTTGCAGATGGACAGTCAGACAGACAGACAGACAGACAGACAGACAGACAGACAGACAGAATTCTTTCCCATGATATTACTAAATTACTGTGTGTTGAGATCGCTATTTGCATGTCAGCTTGTAAACATGTTCAGTGTGGGTTTTAGCCTTACATAAGGGCCTGTCACACACTCATGAGTTGAAGCTATGACATGCTACGAGTTGGCACAAACTATAAGTTGCCGCTTGTCGCACGAGTTGCCACGAGTTAAGTTGGAAAAAATTAGAAGCTGTCACACACTCACGAGTTGAAGCTACGACATGCTACGAGTTAGCGCAAATCATAAATCGCAGCTTGTCGCACGAGTTGCCACGAGGTATGATGTCCTACAAGTTCTTCACGACATCCCTTCCCTACGATATAAGTCGTTGTAGGTAACTCACCTTATTTGACAAGACGCCCATGCCCCGCCCACTTTTAGACTGCGAGTTGCTATGAGAATTTTAAACCATTTAAATTCTCATAGCCTTTCCACAACAAGCTATGAGTTGCTACGAGTTTAGAAGACTTGTGTACTACAACCGCCTACATATGGCGAGTTCTGTACAAGTTGCTACGAGTTCACCAAAAAAGTGGGCGGAGCTTAACTCATAGCTCCAACTCATGAGTGTGTGGAAGGGGCTTTAGGCACATCGGAGACAATCCATGTTGTTCTTGTTCACCACATTACTGATGAATGAAATAATATTGAAAGGGACGTAAAACTGAATTATAAACAAAACAGAAAAATGGAACACAAACACCAACAAATTAACGACATATATTTTACCCAGATATACGTGGTTTATCTTCAAACATTGCCCAGTTAATGTCTGATGTTGCACATGCAAATCTGCATGGCATGACACACTATCGGTTAAAAATGTTGGTTAGAATATATGACAGGGCATATTTAATGTCCCACACAATGATAACAGAGAGATAGTCTGTCAAAAGTACTATTGTGTCGCGACGCGAGTAACAGGCTTCAGGGTTTCCAAACAGGTCCGACACAAACCGAGCTGTACAAGCACAGAAGATGACCAGAGACTGGAACTTTCAGATTTAGAAAGTAGAAGAATTGTACTATCTGTGTAGCAAAAACAAAGGTGCTGATCAGCTCCGCAGTTACTGTAAAGCTGATCTGCGCCTTTGTTTTTTGCATAGGCAAAAATCTCTTGAAGCGGCTTTATTTAAATGCACTAATTTGAGCTGTATTAGAACAAAACCAGTATTTAGGCAAAATAGACGCAGATAATGGCAGCCAATCTTTATGTCTGCATACAAGATAGTGAAGAACCTTAGCTTTCTAAACGTTTACTGCGCTGTTAGCATGACCGATCAGCATCTTTACGAATTCTTACTGGACGACATTGCATGTTTGTCACTTAATCTAGGTGCAGGGTATACAACATCCGGCTTATTGATATGAGAGCATAAAAAATTATGGACTTTTAAAAGGACAAATCCAAAGTTCATCATTCTCTCATCTGTCTGGACTGATCAATTGAGAAAACCAACAATGTGGTTTCCAAACATAACAGGTCGGACACAAACGAGCTATACAAGCATGAAATATGGGTAGAGGCTGGAAATTTTAGATTAAGAAAGTATAGGAACTGTACTATCCATGTAGCGAAAACAGTGGCGCTGATCAGCTTTGCATTTAATGCGAAGGTGATCTCTGCCTATGTTTTTGCATAAATAAAATCTCATGACACGGCTCATTTGTCCAAGACAGCAGATTCATTTGACAAAGAAAGAATTTTCTTTCTGTAAAGGACCCTACAGCATAGAAAATATTGTTTTTAGAAATAAAACATAGTCATTTTACCTATTGTCTCCGAAATGATGGAGTGTTAAGCAGGAAAAAAGTCAAAATCCCCACTATTCCCCAGCAGGCTGGCAGTGGTTACACATTACTCATGCATAACCTTTTTGCACTGTCAGCCAGTGACATTCTTAATAGCTTTTAAAATAAAATCTGACCTTTCATGAAATAAAGATGAAATAAAGCCTTATCTTAAAGGTTTTCAACAAAATCTGATTGGATTATGGATGTATGTTTGTCTTGAGTCTTTAGATTTTGGTATTAAAGAGTTGGTATTAAGTTATCAGGATTCAACCACAGTGCTGAACAGATGCCCCATGCATGATAACTAAGTTGCTAATGGGCATTGTTAGTCTTTTTTCTTTCCTTTTTAGCTCACCTGAGCCGAAGGCTCACAATGTGAGCTTATAGGATGGCCATGCTATGGCGTCCGTCCGTCTGTCCATTGTAGTCCACAATTTCAAAGATCTTCTTCGAAACCACTTGGCCGATCAAGTTAAAATTTTATGTGGAGCCACCTTGGGTAGTGGCATTCAAATTTTAAATTTTAATCACGATAGTTTGGTCACATGACCAAGATGGCCGCCACGCCCATATATGGTAAAAAAAACTTCAAAAATCTTCTTCTCCAGAACCGATGGGCTGATTTCTACTAAACTTGGTATGTAGCATCGGGGACTCAGCCCATCATAGTTTGATAAAATGATGACCCTGGGATGACCTTGACTTATTTTACATGGTTAATTTTGGAAACATAGGCTTTTACATGAGAAAAGGTGAAATTAATGGATATTTTGGAAACTGTTGCAGCCTGAGACTTGAAAGTTGCTAGATGCAGACAACTGATGGAGTCAATAGAGGTATGTAATTAATTATTAAGGTCAAGGTCATTTTTTTACCTTTTCCAAGGTCACTTAAATATCAAAATTATGGTTTTCTCAGAAATCGCTTGGCCGATCAAGTTGAAATTTTATGTGGAGCCTCCTTGGGTAGTAGCATTCAAATTTATTTCATGATATTTTGGTCACATGACAAAGATGGCCACCATGCCCATATATGGTAAAAACCCTTCAAAAATCTTCTTCTTTAGAACCAGGCAGCTGATTTCCATGAAACTTAGTATGTAGCATCTGGGACTCCAGCCCATCATAGTTTGATAAAATGATGACTCTGGGATGACCTTGACCTATTTTACAGCAATGTCAGTTTTGGAAATATAGGCTGTTACATGGGAAAAGGTGAAAACAATGGATATTTTGGAAACTGTTGCAGCCTGAGACTAGATGCAGACAATTAATGGAGTCAATGGAGGAATGTAAATAATTAAGGTCAAGGTTATTTCTGGACCTTGATCCAAGGTCATTTAAATATCAAAATTAATGTATTACGGATTTCTCAGAAATCGTGTGGCCGATCATGTTGAAATTTTATGTGGAGCCTCCTTGGGTAGGGGCATTGAAATTTTGATCACGATATCTTGGTCACATGACCAAGATGTCCGCCACGCCCATCAAAAATCTTCTTCTCCAGAACGGGTGGGTGGATTTACCCGAAATTCGATATGTAGCATTGGGGACTACAGCCCATCATAGTTTGTTCAAATGATGACCCTGGGACGACTTTGACCTGTTTTACGGCAAGGTTAATTTTGGAAACAGGCTTTTAACATGGGAGAAGGTGAAAACAACAGATATTTTGGAAACTATTGCAGCCTGAGACTTGAAAGTTAATAGATGCAAACAACTAATAGAGTCAATGAAGGTATGTAATTTATTAAGGTCAAGGTCATTTCTTGACCTTGACCAAAGGTCATTTGAATATAAAAATTAGGATTATGGTTTTCTCAGAAATCACTGAGCCTATGAAAGTGAAATTTTATATGTAGCCTCCATGCTTAGGGGGAACAAAATTTTGTGGGCAAAATCTGGGTCGAATGCTCAACATGGCCACCATGCTCACAAATGCTCAAAAATCTTCTCCAGAACCGGTGGACGGCTTTTCACGAGGCTTGGTATGTAGCATCAGGGACCATATCCCATCATAGTTTGTACAAAGGATGCCCCATGCATGATAACTAAGTTGCTAATGGGCATTGTTAGTCTTTTTTCTTTCCTTTTTAGCTCACCTGAGCCGAAGGCTCACAATGTGAGCTTATAGGATGGCCATGCTATGGCGTCCGTCCGTCTGTCCATTGTAGTCCACAATTTCAAAGATCTTCTTCGAAACCACTTGGCCGATCAAGTTAAAATTTTATGTGGAGCCACCTTGGGTAGTGGCATTCAAATTTTAAATTTTAATCACGATAGTTTGGTCACATGACCAAGATGGCCGCCACGCCCATATATGGTAAAAAAACTTCAAAAATCTTCTTCTCCAGAACCGATGGGCTGATTTCTACTAAACTTGGTATGTAGCATCGGGGACTCAGCCCATCATAGTTTGATAAAATGATGACCCTGGGATGACCTTGACTTATTTTACATGGTTAATTTTGGAAACATAGGCTTTTACATGAGAAAAGGTGAAATTAATGGATATTTTGGAAACTGTTGCAGCCTGAGACTTGAAAGTTGCTAGATGCAGACAACTGATGGAGTCAATAGAGGTATGTAATTAATTATTAAGGTCAAGGTCATTTTTTTACCTTTTCCAAGGTCACTTAAATATCAAAATTATGGTTTTCTCAGAAATCGCTTGGCCGATCAAGTTGAAATTTTATGTGGAGCCTCCTTGGGTAGTAGCATTCAAATTTATTTCATGATATTTTGGTCACATGACAAAGATGGCCGCCATGCCCATATATGGTAAAAACCCTTCAAAAATCTTCTTCTTTAGAACCAGGCAGCTGATTTCCATGAAACTTAGTATGTAGCATCTGGGACTCCAGCCCATCATAGTTTGATAAAATGATGACTCTGGGATGACCTTGACCTATTTTACAGCAATGTCAGTTTTGGAAATATAGGCTGTTACATGGGAAAAGGTGAAAACAATGGATATTTTGGAAACTGTTGCAGCCTGAGACTAGATGCAGACAATTAATGGAGTCAATGGAGGAATGTAAATAATTAAGGTCAAGGTTATTTCTGGACCTTGATCCAAGGTCATTTAAATATCAAAATTAATGTATTACGGATTTCTCAGAAATCGTGTGGCCGATCATGTTGAAATTTTATGTGGAGCCTCCTTGGGTAGGGGCATTGAAATTTTGATCACGATATCTTGGTCACATGACCAAGATGTCCGCCACGCCCATCAAAAATCTTCTTCTCCAGAACGGGTGGGTGGATTTACCCGAAATTCGATATGTAGCATTGGGGACTACAGCCCATCATAGTTTGTTCAAATGATGACCCTGGGACGACTTTGACCTGTTTTATGGCAAGGTTAATTTTGGAAACAGGCTTTTAACATGGGAGAAGGTGAAAACAACAGATATTTTGGAAACTATTGCAGCCTGAGACTTGAAAGTTAATAGATGCAAACAACTAATAGAGTCAATGAAGGTATGTAATTTATTAAGGTCAAGGTCATTTCTTGACCTTGACCAAAGGTCATTTGAATATAAAAATTAGGATTATGGTTTTCTCAGAAATCACTGAGCCTATGAAAGTGAAATTTTATATGTAGCCTCCATGCTTAGGGGGAACAAAATTTTGTGGGCAAAATCTGGGTCGAATGCTCAACATGGCCACCATGCTCACAAATGCTCAAAAATCTTCTCCAGAACCGGTGGACGGCTTTTCACGAGGCTTGGTATGTAGCATCAGGGACCATATCCCATCATAGTTTGTACAAAGGATGCCCCATGCATGATAACTAAGTTGCTAATGGGCATTGTTAGTCTTTTTTCTTTCCTTTTTAGCTCACCTGAGCCGAAGGCTCACAATGTGAGCTTATAGGATGGCCATGCTATGGCGTCCGTCCGTCTGTCCATTGTAGTCCACAATTTCAAAGATCTTCTTCGAAACCACTTGGCCGATCAAGTTAAAATTTTATGTGGAGCCACCTTGGGTAGTGGCATTCAAATTTTAAATTTTAATCACGATAGTTTGGTCACATGACCAAGATGGCCGCCACGCCCATATATGGTAAAAAAACTTCAAAAATCTTCTTCTCCAGAACCGATGGGCTGATTTCTACTAAACTTGGTATGTAGCATCGGGGACTCAGCCCATCATAGTTTGATAAAATGATGACCCTGGGATGACCTTGACTTATTTTACATGGTTAATTTTGGAAACATAGGCTTTTACATGAGAAAAGGTGAAATTAATGGATATTTTGGAAACTGTTGCAGCCTGAGACTTGAAAGTTGCTAGATGCAGACAACTGATGGAGTCAATAGAGGTATGTAATCAATTATTAAGGTCAAGGTCATTTTTTTACCTTTTCCAAGGTCACTTAAATATCAAAATTATGGTTTTCTCAGAAATCGCTTGGCCGATCAAGTTGAAATTTTATGTGGAGCCTCCTTGGGTAGTAGCATTCAAATTTATTTCATGATATTTTGGTCACATGACAAAGATGGCCGCCATGCCCATATATGGTAAAAACCCTTCAAAAATCTTCTTCTTTAGAACCAGGCAGCTGATTTCCATGAAACTTAGTATGTAGCATCTGGGACTCCAGCCCATCATAGTTTGATAAAATGATGACTCTGGGATGACCTTGACCTATTTTACAGCAATGTCAGTTTTGGAAATATAGGCTGTTACATGGGAAAAGGTGAAAACAATGGATATTTTGGAAACTGTTGCAGCCTGAGACTAGATGCAGACAATTAATGGAGTCAATGGAGGAATGTAAATAATTAAGGTCAAGGTTATTTCTGGACCTTGATCCAAGGTCATTTAAATATCAAAATTAATGTATTACGGATTTCTCAGAAATCGTGTGGCCAATCATGTTGAAATTTTATGTGGAGCCTCCTTGGGTAGGGGCATTGAAATTTTGATCACGATATCTTGGTCACATGACCAAGATGTCCGCCACGCCCATCAAAAATCTTCTTCTCCAGAACGGGTGGGTGGATTTACCCGAAATTCGATATGTAGCATTGGGGACTACAGCCCATCATAGTTTGTTCAAATGATGACCCTGGGACGACTTTGACCTGTTTTACGGCAAGGTTAATTTTGGAAACAGGCTTTTAACATGGGAGAAGGTGAAAACAACAGATATTTTGGAAACTATTGCAGCCTGAGACTTGAAAGTTAATAGATGCAAACAACTAATAGAGTCAATGAAGGTATGTAATTTATTAAGGTCAAGGTCATTTCTTGACCTTGACCAAAGGTCATTTGAATATAAAAATTAGGATTATGGTTTTCTCAGAAATCACTGAGCCTATGAAAGTGAAATTTTATATGTAGCCTCCATGCTTAGGGGGAACAAAATTTTGTGGGCAAAATCTGGGTCGAATGCTCAACATGGCCACCATGCTCACAAATGCTCAAAAATCTTCTCCAGAACCGGTGGACGGCTTTTCACGAGGCTTGGTATGTAGCATCAGGGACCATATCCCATCATAGTTTGTACAAAGGATGACCCAAGGATGACCTTGACCTATTTTACAGCAAGGTCAATGTTGGAAGCTGCCTTTTACATGGGAAAAAGTGAAAACAATGAATGTTTTGGAAACTTGCAGCCTGAGACCATACAACCACACCGTTCATCCAGATACAACAAACGCGGAATGGTCTTCCAAACGCGGATATAAACAATAGTATTTTGAACGGCAGGGAAAAAGAGTGAGTATTTATCATCTTTGATTATAATGAATATCGGCTGAGTTGATTTTTGTTTGACATACAATGAAAAAGTACATAACTTTGCAAATGTATACCTAAAATCATGTCTCATAAATTCTATTAGTTCGAGAAATATAGGCTTTTAAATCTGACTTGGATGCACGAAAAGAGAAAAATCTTGATAAGAATGTCTGTAAATCATTATTAAAGCACGATAATATGACCAAATTGATGTTTTTCGGAGGATCGGGGATCGCTTCAAGTGTTGCCATTACAAGAACCCACACAAAATTATAGAAAGAGAATAGGAACTATATGAAATTGGGTACTCTCATTTAATATGGTGCAACATACCACGGTTCAAATTCTCAAGCAGGTGAAACAAACTCGGACCATTCGGTGCAACGAACACGGATAATAAAAACAATTCTCGCCTTATTTTAAGGAAAACTGGATGCAGTCATTCTTAAAGCCAATTTTGTATGGTTTAGAGTCCATAGATGGTTGGTTGAAGACCAATTATGGCTTATTATGGCGTGATAAAACCACAAGGAACGTGGGTTCATGAGCACTTTCACTACGCTTTGGCCACAACATTAGGAAACCTTGTTAACATGTTTTATAGAGCGAAAGGTCCATATCAGGTGCATGTTAACCGAGAAACTGTCCGTGCGTTTGTTTCGACAATCAAAAGCATTAGCTACATGTAGCTTTATGAAGTTTGATAGTGTCAGATATAGGCAGAGCTCTAAATGCTTTCGCCTTTCATATTCAAACACCAACTAAATTACGCATGTTTGTAGATTTTTACATGTAAAACATATGGTGTAATGTATGGATGCATTTTATTCATGAATATATGGCCAAGAATATATTTATCATGATTGTCTCTCTCACTCTCAAGTGCGGCGAAGTGATATCTTTTGTAAAAGGTCCTCTATGGCAACATGTAAAACTTATGAATACAAACGTACATAGACTACGTAGATTCAAGAAGAGCATTTATTTGTGGTGAAAGAAATGTGCACAACGAACTCGTTACCATGCCTCTGAGAGGCTTTTGGTGTGAAAATGATATTGACTGACCGTCTCTATATGACCTTGGCTGTTGATCCTGTAGTTTTAATTTAAACATTTTTATTCAGATTCACAAATAACATATCTACATACATTGGCTAAAGGTACATGACGAAAATGATTAGAACGAAAGCAGAGCTTATAGAGTTCTTCTCTATGCAAACGTTGATCATGTACGTAATGAAAGAAAAACTAGAGGACCAATGGTCCTGTAAACGCTTACCTGAGAACTTGGATATATACCAACCAACTTGTTTGACTAATATGGTCATGGACGATCTATTTTGAACTTGCCGTAAAATAGGTCAAGGTCATCACAGGGTCATAATGTTTATATACATTGTAGTACTCTAGTCCACAATTCTACGTGCCAAGTTTGTTGAAATTGATCCACCGGATTTTTTAAGGGTTTTTACCATATATGGACATGGCGGCCATCTTGGTCATGTGACCCGGATTATTCATGGGGTATGCAGGGGTATACGATTATTATTCTTATTTTTGGTCCTAAACATAGATTGTGGGTACTCGTTAGAACCGCCTCGGTGAGGCGGTTCTAACATGGACCCACAACCATTGTGGGTACTCGTTAGAACCGCCTCGGTGAGGCGGTTCTAACATGTACCCACAACCTAGGTTTTGAGCAAAAATAGGGGAAATATCATAACTTTTTCAATAATATATTCATTTTTATGTGAAAAAAAAAATCGCTGTATTTTTGCATCGGCGTGTTTTCGTAATGCACTGGTTCCCTTCCTATAGCTGCTTCATATAAAGAAGATCTTTGAATATTATTGTGATATACATGTATATTACCCCGGGAAGGGGTCAGACCAGCCCCAGTTTTTTTTTTTTTTTTTTTTTTTTTTTTTTTTTAGAATCATAACTCTTCAGTCCATTTGCCCATTTTCTTCAAATTTTTCTCTGCAAGTGACATTTTGACATTTTTACCCATTCAAATGCATAGGCCATCTATGTTGACCTTGCCGTAAAATAGGTCAAGGTCATTACAGGGTCATTTATATAAACTTTGTAGAGCGCCTCTCCCTGATGCTTCATGTCAAGTTTCAAAATCTTCTGGTTCTGGAGAAGAAGATTTTTAAAGGTTTTTGCTAGTTATAGCCATGGCGGCCATCTTGGTTATATGACCTGAACCATTTATATAAACTATAAGGATGCTCTACCTGACGTTTGGCTTTCATTGGCCAAGCGGTTTCAGAGAAGAAGGCCTTTGAATATTTTGGTAATATACATGTATATTACATGTGGTGGCAGACCAGCCCCTAGGGTCCAAAGTTTTTTAGAATCATAAATCTTCAGTCCATTTACCCATTTCCTATTAGTTTTTTCCCTTAAAATGAAATTTTGACAATTTTCCCCATTCAAATGCATGGGCCACCTACATTGACCTTGCCATTAAATAGGTCAATGTTATCCCAAGGTCATGATTTATATAAACTTTGTAGAGCTCCTCTCTCTGATGCTCCATGCCAAGTTTCAAAATCATAGGACTTTTGGAGAAGATCTTTAAAGGTTTTTATTATTGTCATGGCGGCCATCTTTGTCATGTGACCTGGACCATTTATATAAATTTTCTTTCCCCCTTCCTAAGGATGCTCCTTGATTGGCCAAGCGGCTTCAGAGGAGAAGATCTTTGAAATGGTGGACGACGACGGACGACGGACGGACGACGGAGCATGGCCATCATAAATAAGCTCACCTTTGCTAAAATTTATAGCAACGTGGCATAGTTTAACTTCTGATCCGGCGAGGTCGGGAGGGGGGGGGGGCATGCTGGCACCATTGTTTTAAACTGGGATGTTTATTCACAACACAAACATACAAACAGATACCTTTACAGGTGTATATATCATTTCTCTGATTCTACGAAATAATCGTCCATAGAAAAAAAAACTGTTAGCATTTATATTATAATATGATGTTATATGTTATATGCCACCCCCGAATTCGACCATATATCAAGTAAATAGCCGACTAAAAAGCCAACAAGATGCATTTATTGCACGTTTACTTTATAAAAATCTAGATTCTTCGTTGTATTTTAATTAGAAAACGTTCTGTCAGTTAAAACCAGATTTTCAAATCCGTGTTTGTTTCACCCAAATTATGTGGGTCATCCGCGTTGTGTAGTATCAACGTCCGTGGTAAGGTGTACCTTGAAGTAAACAAGGCTGGTTTTTAAACATGGATATCGACACCCAAAAAACTTTTCCAGTTTGATGCATGGTATTAATATATTCCATACATGTCGAAAATAAGTTTTGAAGAGATATTTGCACGAAACCAAACAAATAAATTCTACAAATATGAAAAGAGTCGGGAAGTAGGCGAGAAAATCATGATTTACGAAATAAATTTGCTTGTATCTATATTTCACACAAATCTTTTGTTATGATGTTGTACCATTCTCAAGATAAACCATTTCACACCAGCTCTGCATAAACACATTTTATATAAGAACAATTTAAATGCTGTTTGTTTATGTTTTCTTACCTTGTGTATTCCCGCGATACAGTTTTTATCCGCGTTTGGAATACCTTTCTTCGTTTGTTGTATCTGGATGAACGGTGTGACAACTAATCAATAAAGGTATGAGATTATTCAAAGTCAAGGTCATTTCATTATTGACTAAATGCTCCATTATGACTAAAGGCTTCAGGTGAGCGTACTCAGGGCCAATGGTCCTCTGTTGTTTTTTTTCCCTGTGGTTTGGCTCAAAAACACTCCTTTTTTGAATTACTGAATATATATAAGGAAGCTGTCATTGTAAAAGTAAGTCAAAAATGATTTTTTATGAGAAGCCAGAAGCTACAGCTTTCTTTCCTCCAATCCTATAAATTTTATAAATGATGTGTACTATTTTGCCATATTTATGTTTGTTGTTCAGGTATGTACTTTATAGAATTGAAATAAAAATAAAAGTTGCCATAATTATGTATAGGCATATTGCCTGTGGTCAGGTCGAACACCTTAGTTTTTCTTACATCATGCTATCATGTCCGTGCAGTATGTACCACCTTACACCCCACTTTTATATAGTAAAACTGGGGTAGACAAGGGTATACAATTTTTTTTATCTTTGTTCCGAAACATAGATTATGGGTACTAGTTAGAATAGCCTCGCCGAGGGGGTTCTAACATGTACCAAAAATCTATGTTTTGAGCAAAACAAAGAAAAATATCATTTTTTTTTTTTTTGATTGAAATTTTTATTTTTTTTCGACAAATAAAATACCTATATATTGTATGGGCATGTTTTCATAATGTTTGTTCCTGAATATGCTGCACTTCTTATGTCAGAGAAAACCTGACCATTGATGTAATGTTCATTTAACTAATATAATAGGAATCCTACATAAACATGCTTGCCTATGAAGCTGATGTTCATAGTTACATAAGTATGTAGTTACATAACGTACATGATGTACGTTACTCCATATAAGTTGGTAGTTTCTACAGTTTTATCCTTGAAAAAGCGGCACACCCGGCCATTATTAAATTAACAGGCTGGGCAAAACATTGAACCATTGACGTAATGTTGTTTAACACTACATGTACTTTATACATTTAAACGTACATGTAGTTGCGGGTAACGTGGGTGTTTCACAGTGGACCCCACCTCAAATTGCGACATACGTTGTTAAATTAACAGGCTGAGGAAATATAGAACCATTGACGTATTATGTTCATCAGCTTACGCAATTCTAATGTTGCATTTTTTTTTAGCATGGAAAAGGGGCACTCTAGTTTTTAGCATTAATGCACTAAGGAATCGTTTGAAGTGACTATTAAAATGAAGCTGTAATTAAGTTATTATTGGTAGTTTCAAACAGTTAAGGTGATGTCATATTGCTCTATCTTATTGTTGTGGTTTTAAAGAAACAATGAGCGATGCTCCTGTTTTAATTTAATGTAGTGCAAGAGAACTTGTTTACACCAAAAGTAGACAAACTATGGGCAAAGTAACTGATTGGTTCTTCTATAACTTCTTAATCTTTAAATTGGTTAGGGTGGCCAAACTTAAATTTCTTACTTTTCAACAATCCAAATCAATTGCAAATTGCTCTGGTCAACCCTGAAGAGAACCAACAAAAGGTGGCCAAATCTGCTGATTTCAATTGTATACCAATCTAACTTGCTTTATAAATCAATCACAACATGAAAATTGTCAGGAAGATTATTTCTATGTTGGCAAGTTGATAGGGTAATCTCTTCACCACTTCACAAAGAAGTCAACAACTCATCAATGAATTTATATAGATTGTTTGCAACATTAGAAAGAACTTAGGTGTTATGTTGGCCATAGTTAGAGTTCCCCAGCTGTAATACTATAGTATTATATATAGTACATAAATCATCATGTGGAAGTGAGACAAGCTTACAATGCATGACTACCACATGATATCTGATCATGTGAGAGTGAGATGAGTTTACAACTAGTGAATATCACATGATATCCGACTTTGTGAAAGTGAGACAAGCTTTTGATGCATGACTACTACATGATTTCTGACCATGTGAAAGTGTGATGAGTTTATGATGCATGACTACCTGACAGTGTGATAGTGAGACAAGCTTACTATGCATGACTACCACATAATGCCTGACCATGTGAAAGTGATTCAAGCTTACAATGCATGAATGCCACATGATGTCTGACCATGTGAAAGTGAGACAAGCTTACAATGCATGAACGCCACATGATGTCTGATCATGTGAAAGTGAGTCAAGCTTACAATGCATGAATGCCACATGATGCCTGACCATGTGAAAGTGATTCAAGCTTACAATGCATGAATGCCACATGATGTCTGACCGTGTGAAAGTAACATAAGTTTACGATGCATGAATACCACATGATACCTGATCATGTGAAAGTGAGACATGCTCACGATGCATGACTAGTATTGACTACCACATGATATCTGACCATATGCAAGTGAGACAAGCTTATGATGCATTACAACCGCATGACATCATCCATGTGAAAGTGTGACAAGCTAAAATATGCATGACTGCCACTTGATATCCGACTATGTAAAAGTGAGACAAGCTTATGCATGATATCCGACCATGTGAAAGTGAGAAAAGCTTAGAAAGGATGACTTCTACATTATATTCGACCATGTGAAAGTGAGACAAGCTTACGATGGACTACTACCACATGACATTCATCCGTGTGAAAGAGAGAAAAGCTAAATATGATGCATAACTACCAAATGATATCCAATCATGTGAAAGAGAGAATAGCTTACAATGCATGACTACCACATGACATCTGATCATGTGAAAGTGAGACAAGCTTACGATGGACGACTACCACATGACATTCATCCGTGTTGAAGTGAGACCAGCTTACAATGCTTGACTACCACATGATATCTGATCATGTGGAAGTGAGACAAGCTTACAATGCATGACTACCAAATAATGTCTGACCATGTGAAAGAGAGACAAGATTACGATGCATGACTATATATACCGCATAATATCTGACTGTGTGACAGTGAGACATGCTTACAATGCATGACTATATAATTATACCGCATGATATCTGACCATGTGAAAGAGAGACAACAGTACCTTAATTAGGCTGCGTATTTGCGTAATTACCCAATTAAAATATGAAAAAACGCAATTAATAATGATCTGGTAGTGTAAGAAAACGCAAAAGAAATCGCCGATACGCAATACCGGAAAAATCAATTGCGTACCGGTTTTTATCGGTGTGCACCGCACAACGGCTTACGCCGTCTACATTAAACAAAAATGTCATTGGACATGCGCAAATCGATCGATTGGAAGCCATTTCTTTTCTGTTTTTTTTTCGTTGGTTGACTGCGATTTTAGTTGATTCACTCAACCAATCAATGTTTCCCTTTTATTTTATGCTATGCAAAAGCAAAAGTAGAAGAAAATAGGGAAAGTACACCTCGAACATCATTTTTACCTAAGTGTTTTCCATTTTACCCAATTGATTGAAAATAGAGTGCGTAACAGAATTGAACTTACCCAATTAAAATTCTAATAATAATAATAATAATAATCGACTTTATTTAACGAGGGTAAACACATTTAGTACAAACTAATCTTCCATGTGGCCCTCACTAATCTACAAACATGAAAAACACAATTACAAATTTACACAAAACTTAACAAATATACATGTATCAAATGAAGGAACAATTGAAACAAAATGAAACATTAATGTTACACTCAAACTCACATTCACACTACTAAACCTAAACATAAAGTAATTAAAAATAAGGCATTATATACAGATGAATTTACATGTTATATACAACAGAGTACATGAACATTGTTTACTGTTTTAACCACTTTACAAAATTATTATGGAATGAGCTTAATGAGCTTAGATTTTTTAAATTAGTTGGTAATGAGTTCCATACTAAAGGTCCCGAATAAATGAAGCTTTGTTTAAATATTTCTTTTTTCGGCCTAGGAGGAATAAAGTAAGAAGACATTGTAGATCTTAAAAGTGGCATTGTATCATCCAAAATTCGTTGATTAAACATTTCTTGTATATATTTAGGCGTTTCAGATCTGTCAACTTTAAACATGAATTTGGCTTTTCGTAAAAATAATCTTTCAAAAATTGTAAGAATTTTCATATCTTTTATACTTTGGTCAATATTTTCAATATTATAATCTAAAATGATTTTACACGCTCGTTTCTGAAGACGAAATATTCTACCCAGGTTACTTTGGGAGGTGCCACCCCATACTAAACTACAATAATCTATATGAGGCTGGATATATGTTTTGTAGAACTGGATTCTTTGTTCAATATTAAGGTACTCTTTTATTCTTGACAAAAGCCACAAATTAGAAGATATTTTCTTGCAAAGTAGATCAACATGACTTGTCCATGATAAGTTATTATCAATTATTACCCCTAGTATTTTATCTTTGTCTACTGTATTTAAGTTTTCATTGTTAAAAGATAATATCAAATCATTAGTGCTCAAGATGGTTCTTCTCTGATGAGTTGTAATCAACATTAGTTTAGTCTTTGCAGTATTTATAACCATGCCATTAGCTATGCACCATTTAGAGAGGTTGATCAAAGCCAGTTGTAAATTTCTTTCAATTTCCTCCTGTGAAATCCCAATTGCATACAATGTTGTGTCATCAGCATACATATCAGTATGTATTGGCTTTGTATAAAGGGGTAGATCATTAATAAATAATAAAAACATAAGGGGGCCTAAGATCGAGCCTTGAGGAACCCCGTTAATTATAATTTCATCATCTGAAGTTACATTGTTAACACATACTCTTTGTTTTCGATGTAAAAGATATGAGTCAAACCATGACATAGTTTTATCAGATAGCTTATAATGTTTGAGTTTTTGTAGTAAAATCTTGTGGTCAACTAGATCAAAAGCTTTCTTAAAATCAATCATAACTACCCCAATCATAAATCCGTCATTAATTGCATTTAGCCATTTATTAACCATTCCTAGTAACCCTGTTTCACATGAAAATGAAGGCCTAAAACCTGACTGTGTACGATGAAGCAAGCTGTGTTTGATAAGAAAATCCATTAAAGAGTCATGTACATGTTTTTCAAGAATTTTTGACAATATTGGGAGTACAGATATAGGTCTAAAATTATTTACATCATCTTTAGAGCCACTTTTATGAAGTGGTGTTACTTTTCCAACCTTCCACTTATCAGGGAAACAGGAATTTTGAATGCTTAGGTTACAAATGTAAGTGATGCTGTCAGCAATGAGAGGTGCAGCTATTTTGAGTAATCGTGGACCAATCTGATCATATCCTGTAGCTTTGGATGTATCAATATTGGACAAAAATTTAAATACTTTATCACGTGATATTTCTGGGATATTAAAATCAATACCATCAGGGACTTTGCTATCACAGAAATCTTTCAGTTTTTCAAAATTGCAACTTTTTATTGGCCCTTTCAGTTTTGAAGCAATTGATACAAAGAAATTATTGAAGTGCGTGGCCATTTCAAAATTATCATCAACACAATTTTCTCCAATCTTTATTGAAGAAATTTTACTGATGTTATTTTTATTTTTGATTCCAATTTCCTTAAATAACCTCCATACACTACTAGGATTATTATTATTCTCATTTATTATGGCTGAGTACTGAGCTTTCTTTGATTGCTTTATAAGTGATGTTACTTTGTTACGCCAAATTTTATACTGATTATCATTATTCAGTGATTTGTGCCTATCTCTGGTTTTTATTGCATCAATTATGTCAGGGGTCATCCACTTAGGTTGCTGTTTATATTTCACTCTATGTGATTTTAAGGGTAAATGCTTATCAACTATAGATAAAAACATGTCAGACCATGTTTCAACAACATCATTTGTGTCATCAAAAACTTTAATCAAGTCCCAAGGTGCATTCAGCAAATCAGAAGAAAATGTCTCTTCATCAAAATTTTTGAATGATCTATATGAAATAGTATGGTGAGTCAATTAAGGGGCTGAACAATTTGTCTTGCGTGTAAGAAATACTGGAAAATGATCACTTAATCCTAAATGAGGAACATCTACTGAATTAATATTTGACTCAATATTGCAGTAGATATGATCTATAAGAGTTTCTGTATTTAGGGATTTTCGTGTAGCTTCGGTGACTTTTTGGATTAGACCAAATGGTTCTAAATATTCTAACCATGATTTCTTAATTTGTTTATTCAATAAATCCCTATTGAAGTCGCCTAACAAATAAAATTCCTTTTTGGTTTCTAATAATTTATCCATAAGTATTTCAAAATTTTCGTTCCAATTAACAGACTCATTGGGATGTCTGTATAATATACCAATTAAATAGCTTTTGGATTTTTTGGGGAAAATTTCTAACAATAAACATTCAATTTCATCTACCTCGAATTCTGGTCTTCGCTCTACTTTCACACTATCTTTTACATAAACAATTATACCACCTCCTTGTTCAGGTCTCTGTTCAGAAATAATTCTGTCCCTTCTGAAGAACTGATAATTTTCAATAAAGAAATAATTGTCCTGATGGATATTTCTGAGCTTTGTCTCACTAAGTCCAAGAATATGAATATCATTGTCTGAACTGTTCAGCATCAAGTCAACTTCATCAAATTTATTTTGTATGCCTTGAATGTTTAAATGACCTATCTTAAAACCTTTTTTACTGAGTTGCAAATTTAATGAATTTTGGGCACACATGGAAGTATCATGCAAAACAGAATCATGCACATTATTGATAAATGGTTGATCATGTAAATTTATGAAAGTTGTATTGTTAAAGTAAAGTGCATTGGTTTCAGAAATTTGATCAATGATAGTTGGTATTTCATATATACTGTTTGATCTTGATAATGTGTCCATATTTTCCACCGAATTATGGTATAAATCATTGTCATTACATCCACAATTTAGACTGTTACAGTTACCACAAATCTCTGCTAATAAGTCATATTTGTTTATAGACTCAAATGAAATATCTTGACTGACAGTGACTTGGGCATATTTGCCACATTCCTAACAATTCCAACAAACAGAATCTTTGTGACTGTAAAATCTACATATGTAGCACTGTAACTGATTTTTGTGACGGCATTCATAAGTTTTATGGTTTGTTAATCCACATTTGAAACATCTGTCTCCTTGACTGGGAAATTGTTCTTCTCTACCATTGTCATTTCTTGGGAAGAAAGCATGTGGTATGCCCTCTTTCTGTTGAGGCTGAAATCTACCATTTTTGTGATAAGGTCGTTTCGAATGGGGGGTCCTTGTCTTTCCTTGAGCAGTTGGTCCATAGGCACAATATTTGAAACTGTCAACAATGTTTATGTGCTGGCAAATTGCACCAAGCAACCCTCTTACACCAGATGATGATAAATGAATGTTGTCTCTGGGTTTATAAAAGTGAGACTTTAACTGCTCATGCTTGTTGTAGAAGTTCTTACATGTATCAATGAACACAGTTTCGTGAACTGCACTTTGTCTCTTGATGAGTTCATTTACATCTGTGACACTAGTGTCCCCACGTGGGCATACATTACATAAGAAAATGGTCACTGTTGGGTTCTTGCTTTTAATGAAGCTGATTAATTGTTCATACTTTTCTTCAATATACAGGACAGACCCGCTATACCGCGCCTTGAATTAACGCGGTGTTGGATATAACGCGAGGGCACCTTGGATCCCAAAATTTCGCCCACCCACTTTTGAGAAAAAAAAATCGTGGCGACGCGAAGGCGCCGTTTTACCCTTATATATTCCTTTATTGTATTACAGTTTAAGGCGTTTATGTG
This sequence comes from Rugalucina vietnamica, assembly GCA_964017185.1. Taxonomy (NCBI): domain Eukaryota; kingdom Metazoa; phylum Mollusca; class Bivalvia; order Lucinida; family Lucinidae; genus Rugalucina; species Rugalucina vietnamica. The sequence goes on from OZ024880.1 coordinate 9,264,613, forward strand.
CGGATGAATTCACTGTTAAAAAGATCGTTTGCAGGGAATTCAACAAGGTTCAGTTTTCTTACAGTTTCTCTTTATGGTACTCGAGAGAAAAAAAAAAAAAATAAAAGCAGTTGTCAGGCGTTTGCCAAGGTGCTATTTTCTAACAGTTTCTCTATATTATACATTGAGAACAATTAATGTTAATTATCTTTTGCATATTTAAAACTGAAAGAACAGGTTTTCTTATAGAAAGCATAATGTGTTTACGAACCGTGTCGGCTGCGTGTATATTCAAGAGTGATAATTGCCATGTCAGTAATTTTTAGACTTACACAATCCACCGTTTGGCGAAGCGTGGATGACACATTGTTTTCTTAAGATAAGCCATAAAAGTTGTGAAAATAAGCCCAATGAGCTAGGGGATTATCGATAGACCGTAACGAGACCGTAAACACAGGTTGCTGTAGGCTATTGATGACACCTGTTACGCAACGTTGCTCATTTTGGACGGCGACACAAACCAAAGATTGTCTAAGCATTGTTTTGTTTTTGTTTTCCTGTTACTCCCATCAATCAATTTCTGATTATTCTTGGGAGGTGTACATTGTACACTCCGGTGTGTTTGCAGGATGAGCCTACATGCATGAGGATAGAACCTGTGTAGGGATATTTAACCTGCACAGGGGGTGACTGTCCCTGCACAGGGGGCCTCCAGTTAACGTCCCGATCCGAAGGACGGCGCACTGTATCATGTCATTCCTGCAAATGACACGAAGGGAAGCAAGTTCGGACCAACAAATTTTCCTCGCCGCCGGCGGGGATCGAACCCGGGACCTCTAGCACAAGAAGCCAGTGCGCTAACCACTCGACTATCTCGCTTCCATATGGGACACCTATATCTTGTATAATTCTATCCGATCAGAAAATTCAATTAAGAAAGGCGAATTAAAATAACTGTAAATACGGTATCGGCAAAAGACTCTTGTCCGCGTTGAATATCCGGGTGCGCCAATAAGTCAAAGGCGGAACTCTACAATACAACAGCAACATAAGCCCGGTGTCATGGACGCTCTTTTCACATAAAATCGTACGTTGTAAATAAACAAATTTTATCATTGTAGATCGTTTTTAACTGATAAAACTGTGGAACATGCAATACTTCACTTTTGTTTATTCCATTTTACAAGGACTCTGCGATAAACCGCCAAGCTCGGTTAAGCCAATACACACATCGTATAGGTTCCCCACCCACCAATGCACTACAGAAACTGCGATCAGCCTGGTCCGACTCAGTAGATTTGCATTACGCGCCTCACCTATAACGCGCATGCGACTTGTGGACCCCGACCAGCGCGTTATAACGGGTCTGAAGTGTATTCTGTATCCCTGTTTTGTGCAGCATCATTGCCCGACACATAAATAATAATATTGTCAAAATTCTTTATGTCATAGATTTTAATCTTTTCCAAAAGTACATCTATAGTAGCTCCAGGTATGGACTGACATTCAACATAGCATTTTAATCCTTTTCTATTCACACCTGATAGAATAGAATCACCAATAAGCAGTGTAGGCTAGATACGCAGTTGAATGAAAAAGGGGTGCGTAAATACCCTATAGGCTAAAAAATTAATTCAGGTACTGGAGACAAGCTTGTGATGCATGAGTATAAGACGAGTTCACAATGCATGTGACTACCACATGATATATGACAGTGTGAAAGTGAGACAAGCTAACGATCATTACCCGACAGTCATAATTTTAAATGCCAATTTGTCTGTGATCAGCTGCAACATAGTTACATCATGTGACAGTCATATTACATTCTCTATGGAAGTGCTTGCCAATGCATTTGCAATCAATCTTAGCTGCGACACAAGAAAAACAACAATGTGGCTTCTGAACAGGTCTGACACAAACCGAGCTATACAGGCAAAGAAGATGGCTAGAGGCTGGAAATTTCTGATTTAGAAAGTTGAGGAACTGTACTATCTGTGTAGTGAAAACAAAGGTGCTGATCAGCTTCTTAATTACTGTGAAGCTGATCTGCGCCTTTGTTTTCACATTTGCAAAACATTGCTTTTCTCATGATGCGGCTCTTCTACAGTTTCCGAAACTCTATGGGCTCAGGCTAATGGTGAAATCGCGCAAGACAGCAGCCACATGACTGAAGCTGTTTTCATGGGCGATGTTTGTAGAATAATTTCAGTAGAGATCCAACGAATATGCGTGTTATATTTAGCATCATCAAAACAATACCAAATTAGGCTTTTCAGATAATTTATCAAATTAAATAATTATAAAGGTTCATTTTATGGACAGTCATCAAACAGCAATTAAACTTGGTTGACTGCCATTTTCTATGAGGGTTTTCTTTCATAAAAATATAAGCTTATCTTCTGTTTGAATTTGAGCCGCGGCATTGGAAAACCAACAATCTGCATAGGCGAAAACAGACGCGCAGATCAGCACCTTTATTTTCGCTACATGGAGAGGACAAAATTTCAAGCTTCTAGCCTTCTTCTGTGACTGTACAGGCCAGTTTGCGTCCAACCTGGTCGGAATTCAAATTGTTGGTTTTCTCGCGTCGCGGCTCATATGTCATTACTTCCTGAATAGGTAATTAATTAACGGTAATTGATAAGAGTCACAAAAGTTAATTTATTATAAGTAGACTATATATAGCCTTTACTTGTCATCCACAAAGGTCATCAGCTGAATTATTTTTTGCTTGAAATTTGAATATTTGAATGTTTTGGTTGAAATATTCTAGTGGTGCCTAGTGATGTGCCATCCATGGGTGCAGGACGAAGTATGATTTTTTGTACAGGGTGTGTGGTGGCCTTCAAGTGGTCCGAATCAAGAGGTCTGAATCAAGAGGTCCTGGGGTGGAACACAGCTGGGGTGCCATGTTGTGTCCTTAAGCAAGACACATTTACTCCATAAGGTACTGGTTAGTTAACAGGAAGCATTGGCTTTTTCGCCACATGACTGAAAAATTGTTGACTAGGATGTTAAACCCCATCATTCAACACATATAAACATAAATAATTAATTGTATTGTTTGTCCATATGTGTTGAGACCTAAACCAGGAGGTCAGTGGCAAACCATATATATAGTACATGGACCTCTGTATAACACAGTTCATTACAACACGGTTTTGGATTTAACACTGATCAACTTTCATTTTGGTTAATGTTGTGGTTATATATCGCTCGGGGCGCTCACGTTTTGTGACACACATATGCATTTTTTCAAGGTTTATATTTAAAAAGTACATTAGAACAAGGATAACTGTATTCAAATTTTTCATTTGGGGCTGTGCTGAGGCTTCGCCATAAAACATGATTTCCAACCATATGTCTGACGATATACCGCCCCAAATGAAATTTGAATACTGTTATCCCCTAAATGAATAATAAGGCTTTTAATTCTTGCACGAGACATGCTTTGAACAAATACAAGATTGTTTTGTTTTGTTTTCCTATGGGGTGGAAATCGAGTATTATTTTATAAATCGAGTCTTTTTGATTTTTTTTGTGTGTGTGTGTGTGTGTTTTTCAGTATTTCCTCCTCTTCCCGATATTTTCTTAAAATTCCTCCTTTCCTGATGTTCAGTACGTGTTGATTGGCAGCTATATGTTTGAAATCGATGCACGACATTTCGTCGAAAATGTGTTTTGTCGAAAATGTTGTAACTTCAAAAATATTCACCGCAAAATTTTGAGATCTATTCTATAGAAGACTAGACTATAGGTCCACATTTTGAGGCACCAACCACAGGGTTAGGGTAAAGGTCTGGGCATGGGGACATTTTTGACAAATGTAATTTTCGACGAAATGTCGTGGAGGCGTTTGAAATCTTTAAAATATAGCTCTAGGTATATTGAATAAAAAAAACTTTCATCATTTCCTGGTTCTATGTACATTAAAACATTGAACAGCGAAAATTTGTTTTGAAATAAATAAATGAGCCGCCCCATGGAAAAACCAACAATCTGCATATGCGAAAACAAAGACGCAGATCAGCTTCGCGGTAACAGCGAAGCTGATCAGCGCCTTTGTTTTCGCTTCACGGATAGTACACTTCCTCTTCTTTTTAAGTCCAAAATTTCAAGCTTCTAGCCTGCTTCTGTGACTGTGCAGCCTGATTTGTGTCAAACCTGTTCGAAAACCACATTTGGCTCAAATAATATTAAAATATGTGTATTACAGTCTATCCTAATTGTACTAGTGAGGTCATTAGCTTTGCTGCTCTAATGGTCAGTGAACCCGTTTTTTTCGCCACATTTATTTGAGCCTCGAGAGCAAGAAAACCGTCTTTGGGATTTCGACCCAGTCCTACACAAACCAGCCTGTACAGACAAAGAAGAAGGCTTGAAACTTGAAATTTCGGAATTAAGTAGAAGAGGAATTGTACTATCCATGTAGCAAAAGCAAAGGCGCTGATCAGCTGTGCAGTTACTGCACAGCTGATCTGCTTCTTTGTTTTCTCATATGCAATAATCTAATTTTCTGGTGATGTGGCTTACTCAATATGAAGTATACTCCAATTTTGTAAGTTATTCTGTGAGAACCTGAGAATAGCTGTTCTTGGCAGGAATATTGTGTTTTGGCCATAGTGCCAATGGAGTATTACAATCATACAGGAATATTAGGTATAGATAGATCTCTCCTCAAGATCACTTTTAGGCACTATGAGACTTTGTGAGGAATTTAAAACAGTGATCATGAGAGTCATTAATGTCATTAATTTATTCATTTTTTTTACCTATTTACATAAATATATTTTATTCGTTTATATATAGAGAGATGATTTTTCCATAGCATTTAACACCATATGTTTAAAACATTTATGCAGAAGATGAATCTAGCAAACTTAAGTAAAGAGACAAATCACTTAACTTTCATATTTCATCCCACGCATAAGATTATATAGGGTGAGATAACAATATTTCTCCCACACCAGATAAGGCAATCCCTGTTTTCTCCAGGGTCAGAAATATTCTGTGTGGGCCTCACATATTTTGGTTGAACTTGATTGTAAAGGATGTCATTTAAGAAATTTGTTGTAAGTGCATGTGTCACATGATGCTATAGGGCTTTAAATGATTATAAAGCCATTAGGTACCAAAAAGTGTACAAGGAAAAGAATCTCATGAATGTTACATAGGTGTATGTATTGTATGATTCTAAGACTCAGGGATGATGGATAGACAAATCTGTCCTGAGGGTGGCTTTGGCATCACAGGGCTTACTCAGTGATGCCAACTGTGATCTTAGGGACAGATTTGTCTGTCTGTACCTTGCACGCATGATAGATTTTTTTTTTTTGCACGCCTAATTAAGGCGAAGATTGATTTTCATAACATTTATGTTAAAAAACACTGCAGTCGTGTCTGCCATTTTGAAATAGTTCAAGAATTTTGTTGTAAGTGCACTTGTCATAACAGCCTCAAGAGCTGTTGCAGTGGTAAATGATTTTCAACATCCAAGGGTGTATCTCATGAGAGTAAAAGTATGGATTATATGAATCTAAAGTGTGTGTCAGGTATGAAAAGACAAATCTGTGCCGAGGGTCACTTTGGCATCACAAGGCTTGCAGAATGTATCATACCTGGTTGAGCCTCGACGCGAGAAAACCGGTCTTCGGGGTTTCCGACCAGGTCCGACGTAAATCGGCCTGTACAGGTACAGAAGCAGGCTAGAAGCTTGAAATTTCGGATATAAGAAGAAGAGGAAATATACTATCCGTGTAGCGAAAACAAAGGCGCTGATCAGCTTCGCGGTGACCGCGAAGCTGATCTGCGGCTTTGTTTTCGCATAGGCAAAAATCCGGTTTTCTCACTATACGGCTCTGGTTAGAAACCCCCAAAGTCTAGTTTTCTGGCATTGTGGCTCATTTTATTCCATGGAGAAAACAATGTCTGTAAGAAATATTGGTCTGGTTAGGTCATAAGATATGTTGTACTAGAAGTCAGTGACCTGGTTATCAGGACAAAGTCACTCGCACTGTGGCATTTTGATCATGAATATAAGGTGGATAACATTCATGAATAATAAATCCACAGCACAGGAGAAAGCTGGTTGTCTGAGAAAACTGGTTGTCCGTGCCTCCAACCAGGTCCGACGCAACCTGGGCTGTTAAGTCAAAGAAGCAGGCTGAAAGTTTGAAATTGCGGATTTAAGAAGTAAAAAAGATTGTATTACAAATGAGCCGCCTCGTGGGAAAACCAACAATGTGGTTTCCGAACAGGTTCGACACAAACCGACCTGTACAGTCGCAGAAAAGAGCTAGAAGCTTGAAATTTTGGAGTTAAGTAGAGGAGGAATTGTACTATCCGAGTAGCGAAAACAAAGGCGCTTCGGTCACCGCGAAGCTGATCTGCGTCTTTGTTTTCGCCTATGCAAATTGTTGGTTTTCTCACGAGGCGGCTCAAATGTAGCAAAAACACTGCATAGCTGATCTGTGACTTCGTTTTTGCAAAGGCAAAGTCTTGTTTTTTTCATAATTTTGTTCAAATAATCTTTGGTTTGGAGTGATCTTGTATTGACCTAGTATATAAAGAGTGTTCTCAGTTTGTTCTTGTGAGCTGGGCAAGCTGTAATGTACTAATCATTTGTAACCACGGCCCCCCTGCCCTGGGGAATAGCGGGGACTTTGACTTTTGGTCTAGCAAATTCCCGCTAAAAGTCCGACCCTGCGGGGACTGCTCATTGGTAAAACCACTGCTAGCTGTTTTCCCCCGCAGCCTGCTATTTTTCATTTCACTGCCCTTTTTGTCTATACAAAGCAAACCCCGGGTATTTCCCCCGCACTGCCGTGGCAAAACGTTGGTCAAAGCACCGCTCATTTCCACGGCTATCCCCGGCACTCCCCCGGGGTGGGGGTGGGGGCCGTGGTTGCAAATGACTAGTGCATAATGGTTGACTACCCTTCCAAACAGGGCAATTTCCAGGAAAAGCAAGATATTATTTACCACAATCAGATATGCTGAACAATAAACTATTAACTGATTGGAGGACAACGTCTAGAGCAACAGATAAGATTTGTATTATGTAATGATAAAAAGCTAGATTCTGTCAGTACAAGGTGGGTTACAGGCGTTACAATGGTCAGAAAGGCTTGCACTTAATTTTTTTAAAAATACTGACATTTGTTTCACCATATACGTGCAACGCACATAACGTGGACTTTTAACAAAACGTAATCAGATTTTGTCCTTCTGTCGCCGACCTGTTTTTAAAATCTTAATTGATTTTATAAATGATTTGATAAGCTATGGTAACATGTGGAGAATAAAAAGACAAAACTGCAGATAGACTTTAAAACTTGAGCCGCCACATGGGAAAACCAACAATCTGCCTAGGCGAAAACAAAGGTGCAGATCAGATTCGCGTAACTGCGAAGCTGATCAGCGCCTTTGTTTTCGCTACTCGGATAGTACAGTTCCTCTTCTACTTAAATCCGAAATTTCAAGCTTGTAGCTTTTTTCTGTAACTGTACAGGTCGGTTTGTGTCGGATCTGGTCGGAAACCACATTGTTGGTTTTCCCACGAGGCGGCTCACTTGCAGATGTAGGTTGATCGGCTGGCAACGTTCTAAGAAAGTTTGGTTGTTTAAGATGCAAGCACTATAACCAGCAGTTTTTATAAGAAAGTTTGGTGCAATCACAAAAGCTGACATGTGTCTTGAGGTGCATCATGGGAATGCTGCTTTTTATATATATGAAACAAAGATGCTAAAGCTTAGGTAGAGAACGTATAATTACTGTGATCGTTCATATGATCGTTTTGCCTTTATTAAGTCAGGATGAACATTAGTCACCAACATGATAGATATAATAGTGCTTGCCATGTAATGATGAGCACCAAGCAAGGTAGCCACTGATACCACTAACGTCTTTTATGACATGGCCAGAGATCGAACCTATGACACTCCTAAAGTGGATGTTCTAACCACTAAGCTAACATTACCGAGTCTGAGTAATCTGCAAGTTGCGAGTTGCATGTTGCAGATTAACTCGCAGTTTCAACTTGCAGCTTGCAGTTTTCAACTTGCAACTTGCAACTCACGACTTGCAACTCGCATTTTACCTTACCCCCTAATATTGCACTACACACTCACGGCAATTAACTGACTTTAAACCCAGGTTCCATGATAAACTGGTGACAGGACATACTGTGAGGAGAAGTTAAATTATACTGTGACTTATTTGTTAAGGGACCTATTCTTCAGATCTGACATGCGTACAAAACTGTTCACAAGCAGCAAAAGAATAATGACAAAAATGATCTGCAAAACCAAACACATTGCACTCCGTGTGTAACAAGGCTACATATACTGCAACTGTGAGAGCTGGATCAATTCATTTCCAATCACCAGTCTGAATATTATATTTAGCCGATTACGAAGGGCAAAAAGGTTTTTAGAATGGATATTAAAGCTGGTATGTTGATGTAATGTAATTAATTCAATGACATTTTGCAGAATTCTTTCAGAAATTATACTTTACTGGTTTTATAAAATAGACTAATCAAGAAGGTGGCAAATATTTTTTTCTGTAGGCTAAATATTTGGTTCAGGTGACCTTTGCTGGAGTTTTAGTGCAGCTGTACTCAAGACACATATTCCTGAAAGTCTTTAGAAGATGAGCCTTGATGCAAGAAAGTCTGTCTTTGGGGTGGTTTCCAAACCGGCCTGCACAGTCACAGAAAAAGGCTAGAAGCTTGAAATTTCAGATTTAGGAAAAAGAGGGATTGTACTATCTTTATAACGAAAACAAAGGGGTTGATTAGTTGTGCAGTTACTGCACAGCTGATCTGCGTCTTTGTTTGCGCATAGGCAAAAAGCCAGATTTCTCATGACGCTGCTCAAATAGCACAAGTAGTAAATACTGGTATGTAGCCAATGTTGATGTAAGTTGTAATGTTTCTATTCTAACAGTTCAGACCCAGATTTAAGCATATCCGGCTGCATATTTTGGATATATTTTATTTTAGTGGAATAAAGTGTTAACAGGTTGACAGCCAAGCAAATAGTTGGATTTTTACAGAACGCACTTTGATAGTGGATGTAAATAAATTTATGTGGGCGTTTAAATTTGTGTATGTTCCCAAAGGAAAATGTTCATCAAGGAAAAATGAGCCGCTGTGTAAGAAAACTGGATATCATGCAAAGGCGAAAACAAAGGCGCAGTATAGTACAATTTCTTCTTTTTAAATCGGAAATTACTAATTATAATAGCTTCTAGCGTGCTCCTGAGACTGCACAGGCCGGTTTGTGTCAGACCTCCTCAGAAACCCAGATTGTTGGCTTTCCTATTACGCAAAGGCTCAAATATTAATTTGCACTTCTCACGCCTTGCTTTAACACATTCTCACCAAGGTACACCCAATATATTGCATATGCGATGACAAAGATACAGATCAGCTGTGCAGTAACTAATGCATATGGTATCAGCTGTGTAATAATTCACAGCTTCTTTGTTAACGCTGCATAGTAAAGTCCTCTTCTTAAAACTGAGCTTCGAGCTTGCCTCTGCGACTGTACAGATGGGTTTGTGTCGGATCTGATCAGAATCCCCTTTAAAAATGGGATTTCTGGCATCACAGCTCATACCTATTTACTTTCTAGTGTAAATGTCCTCAATATTGATCGGAAGAATCACGTTTTGCAGTCTAAAAATAGGACAGACGCTAATATTTCTGCAACTCTTGTCAAACATAAGAGCCGCCTTATGAGAAAATGAACAATTTGCATAGGCGAAAACAAAGATGCAAATCAGCTTCGCGGTAACCGGGAAGCTGATCACCGCCTTTGTTTTTGCTACTTGGAAAGTACAATCCCTCTTCTTCTTAAATCCGAAATTTCAAGCTTCTAGCTGTCTTTTGTGGTTGTACAGCCGGGTTTGTGTCAGACCTGTTCGAAAACAACATTGTTGATTTTACCATGAGGCGGCTCATGAGCCGCTTCATGATTCATCCTAACTTTTGGCACATTGAAGAAGGAAGGTGGTGATCAGGGGTCGAGGTTATAAAACGTTTTTCTTGCTCAACTCAGCTGAGCATGAAATTCAAACTGCTCAAAAATACTGAAATAAGTGAAATTGGAGATTAAGAATTGCCAAAGCCTGTAATTTATCCTGCTAATAAATGTTAAAATGCCAACAATTGTTGACATTTTAACATTTATGAGCAGGATAAATTTTAGTCTCAGCTGAGCTGAGCATGAAAAAAGTTTTATAACCTTGGAGCCAGATGTACAATAAAGTTGAGCATGGGCATGATTAACATCCTTGTTTTTGCTAGATTAGAGTACAGTTTTCCTGCTTCCTAGATTATAAGTACTAAATGTGGGATGAGATTCTTTCGCATTACAGCACAGTTTCTGCTGAGTGGTTGACAGAAGAGCTGTGACGCAAGAAAACAGGTCTTTGGGGTTTTCTGACCAGCTATGACGCAAATCGGTCTGTGCAGCCACAGAAGATTGCTAGAAGCTTGAAATTTCGGATTAAAGAAGAAAAATTGTACTATCCCTCTAGCGAAAACAAAGGCGATGATCCGCGCCTTTGTTTTCGCATAGGCAAAAGTCTGGTATTCTCATGACGCGACTCAGAAATGGTTTCATTGCACAATGCCTGCCGCCTGATGTGCTTTGACCACAAAATTAGATTTTGTATGGCAGTCTTGAATGTCAACAGATGTGTTAATATTGGATTAGAATGTCAAATGGTGCTATTTTGTGATATACACAGAGGTCTCTGACCTTTCATTTAATGCACTAGTCACTCGTAACCATGGTCCCCCCAGGCCCGGGGGAGGGCGTGAATAGCCGTGGAAATGAGCGGGGCTTGACCAAAGTTTTGTCACGGCAGTGCGGGGGAAATACCCGGGGTTTGCTTTATATAGGCAAAAAGGGCTGTGAAATGAAAAGATAGCAGGCTGGGAGGGTGGGGAAACAGCAATGGTTTTACCAATGGGCAGTCCCCGCAGGGTGGGGCTTTTAGCAGGGATTTGCTGGACCAAAAGTCAAAGTCCCCGTTATTCCCCGGGCCTGGCCGGTTTGTGGTTACAAATGACTAGTGCATAATATTGGATTAGAATGTCAAAGGATGCCTTTTTGTGATATACACAGAGGTCTCTGACCTTTCTTAAAATAGGCTAATTACAGTAGTAGTAATGACTACTTCGATTTTTATGGCTACTATAATTGACAATTTTCAGCTGAAAAAGCTATTTCTATTGGTTTTAGCTACGAAAGTGTGATTTAGATTGCTGCCGATCCTGAGTGAAGCTCTATCTGTTCTTTATTTTTTCCCAAACCCAGGTTTCAAAGAGTTTAAATAATAGGGGAAACAGGCTGGCGTATATCATGGACATGTTTCCCTGATGTGAATTCTTTTTTCTATTTTCAGATTAAAGCATAATACAAATTGACGGATTGGGATGGGACAGATTGAATCTACACTTCAGAATGAGACCGACAAGTTTGCCAAGGAGAATGAGGAGAAAGAGAATCAGGGCGGCAACGCTGGCACGAAGCGTTCGGAAAGTGAAAATGAAAATAAGGAAATGTTTCATTGTGTTAAAAACCAGATAGATATGCTGATAGAAGGTTGTCTGTTGTCGAAAGAATCCAGTGATATGTGGGTGCCGGACAAAAGATTAAAGAAACCGGCCTCTGATGAGGTTATTGATGTGGATGAAACGCCTGTGTCGGAAAATCCAAAAGATGCTGATAATGGTGCCGAACTAGAAAGTAATTGTAATAAAATTAAAGAATCTGGGACTGAGGATGCTGATGTGTCTAAAACTAAAAATGTTACCGAAACTGGCGTGTCTAAACTGAATGAAAATGATAAGAACACACAGAATTGTGAAACAGATGTAAATGAGGTAAAAACAAGTGAAACAAATACGACTGACCAAAATACTAGTAACGGTGATCCTGAAGTTAAACAAGAAATTGAGATAAAGATAGAAGATAAGAAAAGTATAAAGGTTGAGGCAGTTATAGAAACTCAAACTGTAAGTGAAAGAAAAGAGACGCTCAAGATGGCTGATCTTATATCAGAAATGAAGAAGAAAAATATGACCGGTGAATCTAATAAGAAAAAAATGACAACTTTTCAAACTTTTATTGACCAAGTTCTTGATAATTCTCTACAGCATGTAAATTCGACTACAAAGGTGGAAAAGACAACCAATATATTGGAACTGTGTAGTAAATCTATGGCTCCAAATGAAAAACAAGAATGTTGCACAAAAAAAGAAGTGATGAAAACTGAAAATATATCAGAAAATAGAAGTGTTTCATGCAACAGTGGAAATCCATTGAGTAACATAAATACAGTTAAAGAAAAGCCTAAAGAAGTGAACATGATCTCATTGAAGGACCATATTGAACGATTCTTAGAACAAAGTTTTAAAGAGAGTAAATCAGCTGATGAAGAGCATAATTCAGTTCAAAATAAACCTGAAGAGAAAAAGAATGTAAATAAGCCGGGAACATCAGAAAATTTCAATGCTCAAGGACTTGTTAACAATATGATCAATCAAGGCTTGGAAATAAACAAACTTTTGTCTCCGACTTCTAGTAAAGGGAAAGAACCACAGAAATCCATGAATGTAAGATCTGACGCGGGAGACATGGGTAGAAGGGATTATTCTCAAGTGCCATATGACAATAGACAATATTTACCGAATCCGAAATATTCGGAAAGTGAAAGGATTAACGCTAACAGACAATATGCCATTGGTTCTAAATACGGCCCTGGGCCACAAAGAAGCCCAAATGGATCAAATCCAAACTACCATGAACTTGAACAGAGAGGGTATTTAGTGCGACCAAAGGTCGAATATCCGGATTATAAGTCAAGGATTTATCTGGGCAGTGAGAGACGGGATGATCACATGCTTTTGCAGGATAGGTATCCAGGGTATCCAACTCATAGGCTTCAGAAACCAGTGCCTCACCTAGCTACGACACATGGGCCCGAGTCTGGTCTCCACCCGGCGATGCTGTACCCGTCTCAGTTCTCACCCAGGCATCCACTGCTAACAACTGCAGACATGCAGAAGGAACACACATCTTTAGGTCTCCTTCAAGAATCCATGAGTAGTCGTGGCCAGAAACAGGCCGTGCATCACCGAGACTGTAAATGTGCCATGTGTATACCTGACCCCCGTTACCAGGGCAGGGAGCACAAATCTCCGGAATATCTTCAGCCTAAGTTGCAGCTTTCCCCATCTGCGTTTCCACAGATTGCCACATCACATGCGATCCATCCTGCATATTTGTCATTCCAGAAGTTACAGGCCGCGCAGGACCCGACCCCCGCCATGATGAGGCCATCACATTCAGCTGTACCCCCGGGGCTGGGGTACCAGATGCCACTGCCGAAACTCCTGCCCCAACATCCTCCAATAACATCCCCGAAGGAGTACAGTCAATTACCTCTGGCTGTGCAACCGAATTTACCAACAAACAAAAGCTCGCATCTCCCCCACAGGATGAGTACTGAGGAAAATATATCGCCTGAAATGTATGCTGCATACCGACAAAATCGTCTTGAACCTGCAAGTACATATCAGAGGCGCCCAAAGGAGCACGACATGCCACAGAGCAAATATGGCAGCTATCCTTCTCCTAGTCCGAGACGCCCCTCGCCAGCATCGAGGGATGATCAGCGAAAAGAAGTTCATGATATTTTATTGAGCCCAGATTCCCGAGTTATGGGAAATGACTGGGGAAGAAGAGTGGATTGTCCTTCAAATTCTTCCTCTTCTTCCGCCTCTGGGGAAGCTCCACTGGATTTGTCATTCAAGAAATCAGACCCGGAGAAATCCAGAAGACCCAGCTACAGTAATTATAACATGTCTCCTGATGGCTACCAGGCCGATCTCCATAGATCGAGAACGCAAAGCTTTGTCGATGAGTCACGTAGGGCAGTGGAAAGTCCAAGGGGAGGGGATACACAGCGGCAACGGGCGCAGACAATGGGAGGTCAACAGCAACAAGGGGGAAATTTACAGAGAAAGGAAAACACACTATATACCTCTTTTATTAAACACCTAGAAAGCAGTGTGGACAAATACAGTCATGAACTGAAACCCTCCCCACCCCCTACCCCAGGGCATCACATCACATCGCCCAATCCACCATCAAATAAATCTGGAAGCCCAAATGAGATGTTGGCTGTAGGGCATGGTTACCAGGGTCAAAGGTCACCAAGTACAGGATCTCAGATTCCTAAAACCTTATCACCATGTGCTCCCTTCGCAGGGGGCATAACTCTTGGCCAGCCAATCATTGGACCGGAAGGAAGAGTTCATATGGATAATAGACAGTCGCCAAAACAAGGAGGACTACCTCCCTCATCTAGCGGTCTAACACAGACACATCTCCAGGAGATGCAACAACAATCTGCGTCTGGTGCGCCGTCTGCTAGTTTCATCCCTCAACGAAATAATGTCTCTAAACATGAGCCAATACAAAATATTATTGGTAATCATGACCCTAATGATATATTGTACTTGATCTGTAGACTGTGTTCACAGACTTATGGAAGCCCGTATGGATTCAGAAAACATTTTCGGAACCAGCATGGTTTTGAACCACGTGCAGAAGATACAATAGTTCAGACAATTTCCGCCACTAAAAAGAATTTAGGTGGCCCAAATTCTACAAACATTGATGGTATGGAAAAGAACAATGAAAACACAGGTCAAGCCGGTGTTAATCGAGAATTTTCTGAAATAGAATCTAATCGCAGCATAATAAATGAATCTCCTTCAGTGAAATCTAATTCTAACTCGTCACAAGATTTGAATAGTCTCGGCAGTGAGGAAGAGTTGAATGATAAGAATAAGCCGGTGCAGGATGATACGAAAGAAACGAAATGCCTTGAATGTCCGGAATGTGGAAAAACTTTCCAGTTGAATGATTTCGGTTCGTACAAACGCCATTGTCGCCAGCACAACACACAAGTAAAGATGACTGGTACATTGACATGTTCGAAGTGCCATCTTTCGTTCGCCGATCAACATTTACTCAAAGAACATTCTAACATTCATCTGAAAGAACCACAAACACAAAACAAAACTGAGAAACCGGCATCAAAGTCCGAAACGCCATCTATTGTACACTCTTGTGTTCCTTGTGATAAGTCATTTGACGATATTTCAGCATATCAAGATCACATGAAAACTAATCATAATAACAAAAATGATGGGCCGCCGAAATTAAGTCCACAAGTCAATGTTGTGAATGAAAATACAAGTGAGTCTGTAACATCACGAGACGATGTTGCGGAAACAAAATGGCCCGATATATCATTAAGTGTGATTCCTAGTCATAATGTTGTGAAGCAGGCGGCAGAATCTATGACTGCAAGTGCTTGTCCGGATAGTAGTAGTAGTTGGTGCGATAACGATAAAAATATTACTGCTTCTTCTGAAGTTACTGATGGATGTAATGAAAGCTCCGATTCTGTGAATATGGGAGATAACTCTAATGCCGGTGGAGTAAGCAACATAAATGAAATGGACGAAAGTAATAAAACAATGGATATGAATAGTGAAAAAAGTGTTGCTTCGAGTCAGGATATTACGAATGAGAAAGATTCTGAAGATGCCTCTGAATTCCTGTATGTACATAAAAAGTTTAGCAGCCATAGAAAACGCGCTGTAAGTAGTTGTTCTCAAAGTAGTGATACCGGTGTTTCCGCGTCCAAACAGTCGAAATTATCTCCGCCCGTTCTCAGTCGGAGTGATACACCGGTGTCAAGTTGTTCTGTGCTAGTTACAAACGAAACTGCCGATTCAACCGAATCGTTGGATTATAAAGGGGAGGAAAGTCTTAGTGGAAAGGATTGTCCAGCACCGCCATCTTCGTCAAGCGATATGAAGTTGTCTCCCTTGGACGGGAAGCAGGAGGCGAGACATCATTTGCCGTTTGTCTGGGACCGAGTGACCCGAAGCCAAGTCGGGAGGAAAACAAAATGATTGTCATGTGCAATGATACAGTTAAACTTCTGTTGGGAAAATCAGCAAATGTGGCTTTGTGTCTTGTGAGGAAGCTGTATCAGCTTGTGCATCAGCCTTGTCTAAACCGGCTTGGCATAACCATGTTTCACGGTGCTTGTCAGTTCTTTTTGCTTGTGTAGCAATTATTAAACATAAATGGCTAAGACCAATCAGAACGGTTGGATGTACAGGCTGATCTAAGTTTTTGCCACACCGGTTATGAAGAGACAACCAATGTGATGAGAACAAATAACACAGATAAAATCAATAAATGAGCCGCCTCGTGGGAAAACCAACAATGTGGTTTCCGACCAGGTCTGACATAAACCAAGCTGTACAAGCACAGAAACAGGCTTGAAGCTTGAAATTTCAGATTTAGGAAGAAGAGGAATTGTACTATCCATGTAGCGAAAACAAAGGCGCTGATCAGCTTCGCGGTTACCGCGAAGCTGATCTGCGTCTTTGTTTTCGCCTATGCAGATTGTTGGTTTTCCCATGAGGCGGCTCAAATGACTATAGGGTGTAAATACCAGGTATTTGGCAAGATATTCCCAAACAGGGATCATGCAGCCTTATACTGATTTCATCTGTGTTAGTTGTCTTCAGTCCTGTTGGTTGTCCCTGGATAACCATTTTGGTGAGAGACTCGTAATTTTGTTGATTTTGTCAGACAGAAGCTTATTTCAGTATGATATGATGCAAGTCTCATCATTAGAAAACCTTTCTAAGTTGTTAGCTCACCGGAGCTGAAGGCTCACAGACTGGTGAGCTTATAGGATAGGAAGGCATTCGTCTGTTGCTGTTGTCCAGAGTTTTCAAAGATCTTCTCTGAAACCCCTTGGGAAGGGGGAACCAGTGTGTTCATAATATGATACAGGTCACATGACCAAGATGGCAGCCATGCCCATATATGGTAAAAAACCTTCAGAAATCGTCTCCGGAACTGGTGGACAGATTTCAATGAAACTTGGAATATAGCATCAGTGACTGAAGTACTTCAATATATTCATAAATCATGACTCTGGGATGACCTTGACCTATTTTACGACAAGGTCTCCATAGGTCGCCTATGCATTTGAATGTGAGAAAACTGTTAAAATGTCATTTGAAGGGGAAAACTTGCAGGAAATGGGCAAGTGGACTGAAAATACATAATTCTGAAGAAAAAAAAATGAACCCCAGGGGTAAAATCAATACATGTACCTTTCTCTGTCAAGTAGTGTCCCTGACCAAGCCCCTTTAATATTAGTACTGGTTAAGGAAGTGCCGGGGCTGGAAATTTTGGGTTTCAGAAAATTTTGGGCTCACACTATCTGTGCATTGAAAGCATAAGAGTGAAAATGGTGACAGCAAAAAGAAACAAGTTTCAGAAAATTTTGGGCTCACACTATCTGTGCATTGAAAGCATAGGAGTGAAAATGGTGACAGCAAAAGACACAATCAGCTGCTAGGACCCTTTGCAGGCTGATCTGGTTCTTTGTTCACATATGAGTCATTGTGTGAGAAAACCAATAAGGTGGTTTTTGAACAGGTCTGACACAAACCAAGATGTACAAGCACAGAAGATGGCTAGAGGATAGAAATTTTGGATTTAGAAAGTAGAGGAATTGTACTATCCTTGTAGCCAAAACAAAGGCGCTGATCAGCTTTGCGGTTACCGTGTAGCTGATTTGCGTCTTTGTTTTTGCCTTTTCAAAATGTTGGTTTTTCTCATATGATTAAAGCAGGTTTCTAATGATGCGACTCATTTTATCATGTTAAATGGTTTTGCTTCAAATTTATTCCATAGGCATTATGCCAAATCATAATCTAGGTGCACACAAATTATTATCAACTTTCTTGGTATATAGTTCGTTCACCTCTATTATATAGAGCTGAAGATTTTATTTTTCATTATTTTGAGGGTAATCAGTCATTGTATGGAATGGTAAATATGTCATTTTTTTCATCAATTTAGAATTGACTATGAAAATGTAGGCCATTTTTGAATGATTGTTCTTACAATTGTTCATTACAAATGAAGTAGTATTTCTTTAGCACTCTGTATACTTGTGATGCAACCAAAGTTGGTACTGCGCAGATTGATGCAACATTATTTGTTACACAAGGAAATAGATTGGGATGTTTTGAAGCTAAATTGATTTGGCAACAACTTACAGCAAAGAATTCATTGCTTAGCTTCGGTTGTTCCCCAAAATATATTCTTTGCTGTCAGTTGTTCCAGTCAATACAGCTTCCAATCATCACACCTTATTTTGTCGTGTGAGGTGTGTTGTTGCTTCCATCTGCGCAGTAAGAAATTTGGTTGCATCACAGGTATATAGGGTTAACAGTTGCACAAATTGTTTGTTAAAAGCATAATATGGAGATAGTGCTAACTAGCAAACTTATTGAACTTTTTCTTTGATTAGTCAGATTTTACGCAATTTCATGTCTAAATTTTTAAACAACATGGTTTCTGACAAGGTCCAACACAAACCGGCCTCTACAGTTACAAATGAAGGCTAGAAACTTTAAATTTTGGATTTAAGAGGTATTGTACTATCCTTTAAGCAAAAACAAAGGCACAAATCAGCTGTGCAGTTACTGCACAGCTTATCTGCATCTTTGTTATCACTTGCGCAAAAATCTGGTTTAAATTTTGACTGATTGATGTTCTGAATGAAATTGTTCGTTATTGTTATTGCGTGTGATACAAGTCGCTTTTGTTTAGAGATTATCCATGTATACTGTGATGGTGAAAGTAACATTGTCTTTGTCTTGGTGCTATTACATGTAAAACACTGTCGATTTTTCATCCAATTTCAGAAACATTTGAACTGTTAACACCACAAATGAGCCGCCTCGTGGGAAAACCAACAATGTGGTTTCCGAACAGGTCCGACACAAACCGGCCTGTACAAGCATAGAAAAGAGCTAGAAGCTTGAAATTTCGGATTTAAGTAGAAGAGGAACTGTAGTATTCGAGTAGCGAAAACAAAGGCGCTGATCAGCTTTGCGGTTACCGCGATTCTGATCTGCGTCTTTGTTTTCGCCTATGCAGATTGTTGGTTTTCCCATCAGGCGGCACAAATATAAGGAAAATTATGCAGAAAATAATGTCTTTTACTGGATGCATAGCTCATGTTTTAGTTCAGTTTCATTAACCCATATTTGACGACTGGACTTTCCCATCATTATCATTTGGGTGAGTCCACTTTTGTTTTTAGGGGCTTTAGGTGTGATTTTGAATTTTTATCTCATTTTTTGATGAAATTTTTCCAAGTAAACAGAATAGCCCCAGATGGGACGCCGCACAATGCAGTGTCACATCTGAGGCTATTTTTTGTTTGCTCATGTCCCATAAAAAGGACACCAGGCATGTTAAATGAGTTACAAAATACTGGTTTTTGATGGCAATATACTTCCTTTTGAGGTATAGGTCACATGCACTTCAGGCTAATGTGAAAAGATTGGTGCAAAGCTTCAAGTTTTTCCTTGAAATGATTTGTACATGTAAATCTAGGCACAAAAGATTGCAAAAATACAGGCATGAAAATTTAGGTATCACATTAAATTAACAGCGTCATGAAAAAAACCTTTTTGCATATGCAAAAGAAAAAAGTTGCAGATCAGTTTCTCATAATGTGGCCCTATCAAGAACTTTTCCCTTAATTTGTGTTTTTATGAAGGTTTTTATTTCAAGTAACAGTTTATTTCAACCTATTACATTTTTATATCTGAGCCTGTGCATGAGAAAACCAACAATTTGGGTTTCAGACCAGGTCCGACACAAACCGGCCTGTACAGTCACAGAAGATGGTTAGAGGCTTGAAATTTTGGATTTAAGTAGGAGAGGAATTGTACTATCCGTGTAGCGAAAACAAAAGCGCTGATCAGCTTCGCGGTCACCGCGAAGCTGATCTGCGCCTTTGTTTTCGCCAAAGCATTTTGTTGGTTCTCTTATGCAGTGGCTCATATCTAATAACAACAATGCTTCCAGCATGATTTCTGAAAATAAGATTCTCTGTCACGATTTACATGATATGAGCCGCGACGCAAGAAAACAGGTCTTCAGGGTTTCCGACCAGGTCCGACACAAACCGGCCTGTATAGTCTCAGAAGATGGTTGGAAGCTTTAAATTTCGGATTTAGGAAGAAGAGGAATTGTACTATCTGAGTGGCAAAAATAAAGGGGCTGATCAGCTGTGCAGTTACTGCACAGCTGATCTGCGCCTTTGTTTTCGCATAGGCAAAAATCCAGTTTTCTCATGACGTGGCTCATATGTTACTAGGGCGACAGTCACTGGGTGAAAACAACGGCAATCATAGGATAGACTTAATTTAAACAGGAACGCCAGACTTTTCAGCACTAGTTGTGTTTTTCGATCATTGCTTATCAACTCTGTTCAACATGTACAGTTACGAAAATTGTGACATTGTTCATACATTTAGAACTACAGGTCCAACCTTGTATAGCCAGGAGAGCTAATAATGCCAGTATAGTATAGGAATATTATTGATGACAGTATGAGCTGCCACTCGAGAAAACTGGTCTTCCGGATTTCTGATCAGGTCCAACTCAAACTGACCTGTACAGTCTTGAAATAAAGCTAGAAGCATGAAATTTCTGATTTAAGAAGAAGAGGGATTATACTACCTTGGAGCGAGAAAAAAGATGCTGATCACTGCACAGCTGATCTGTGCCTCTGTTTTCGCATAGGTAAAAATCTGATTTTCTCTTGAAGATCTATGGCTCATATTATTTGCTGTTACACCTGTAATTTTTATGCATTTGCGGTATGACATTGTTTAAAAGCAATGCACGTCATATGACATAGTTAAAAAGCCATGCACGTCATTCAGTATTGATTGTCTATATAGATAATGCGCAGATGTCAGAAATCTCGGTCATTACAAAAGCGCGGCCATACAATGTACATTTCTTTACAGATTGAATTTTTTCTGTTAAAACCCACAAACCCGCAAAACGATGTGAAATGTTTGAATTTTTTAGCTGAAAATTTTCATTTTACCGCCGCATGACAATGTCTTTGTAATAAGTCTGATACAAATTCTCTCTTGACAACAAAATTTGAGATGCTTAATGAGAAATCCAACAATTTGCATATGCGAAAACAAAGATGCAAATCAGCTTCGCGGTAACCGCAATCAGCACCTTTGCTTTCGCTACAGGGATAGTACAATTCTTCTGCTTTCTAAATCCGAAATTTTCAGCCTCTTGTCATCTTCTGTGCTTGTACAGCTTGATTTGTGTCAGACCTGTTCAAAAACCACTTTGTTGGTTTTCTCGTGTCAAGGCTCATTATTTTATTAAGTGCTATGTACCAGGATGAAATTTTGAAATGATGTAGTATATTTTTATAATGCGGTTACGACTTCATACTTATAAGGATGGGCTTCAAGGAAATCGAGTATAATCTTGAGAAATCATGCAATTAGCGTTTATGACAATTGAGCCACGATGCGAGAAAGCTAGTCTTCAGGGTTTCCGATCAGGTCCGACACAAAATGGCCTGGGCTGCCACAGAAGAAGGCCAGAAGCTTGAAATTTTGGATATAAGTAAACGAGGGATTGCACTATCCGTGTAGCGAAAACAAATGCACTGATCAGCTTCGCAGTTACTGCAAAAAGCTTGTTCTGATGATGCAGACGCAATACGTACAACATTAGCTGTGACACGAGAAAATCTGTCTGAAGGATTTCAGAACAGACCTGACTCAAGTATGCCTAATTCAGGGGCTGAAGATACACATCAACCTCATTATAACGCGCCTCATTATAATGCGGATTTCATTACACAACATGGCCATGTGATGACTCCCAAATTGATGATTTTGCTATATGTCTATAGTAAGCAACCTCATTATAACACGGTTTCACTTCTAACACGGTCTGCTTCTATGGACCCCAAATATAGCGTTATAATGAGGTTGTACTGTAGATAGATAGAGGCTTGAAAATTTGGATAGAAGAACAGAGATTGTTGCTTCTGTGAAGCTAAAAGTGGTCGCCGATCAGTTGTGCAGTGACAGTGGCTGATCAGTGTCTTTGTTTTGCTTAAATTTGTAAAAAGCACTGGCTCTTGGATGAGCCAAGATATTAGTTTTTATTTCTCATGATGTGGCTCACAATAAATTAATTGAATGTCAGAACAGAAATATGTTGCATGTGTAATAAATGTGAGCAGCATCATGAGAAAACATGCTTATTGCATTATATGAAATCAAAGACGCAGATCAGCTGTGCAGTTACTGCACAGCTGATCAGTATCTTTGTTTTCAGTTCAGGGATAGAACAATTCCTGTTCTTATGAAATCTGAAATGCCTTCTTAGTGACTGTGCAGGCTAGATAGTGTCAGACTGGTCTGAATGGTCGAAGAAAGGTTTTCTCGCATGAAGGCTCAAATGATATCTATAAAGAAACATGCTAGAACAGCAGGGGGTTTGAAAAGCTGCAGTAATGAAATCTAAAATCTTTCATTGACATAAATTGTACTTTTGTTGTGGTCTTGAATCAAAGGAATTTAACTAAAGTGGCAGGATTGATTGTGTGTCTTTGACCTAGAAGTGTCTTCAGGTCTTATTGCAATGGTCAGCATTTATGCTATTTTCAAAAGAAAGATTAAGTATCTGATGACAGACTATAATGAGCTACTGCATCTGAAAACCAACACTTTGTAACTGCACAGCTGATCAGTGCCTTTGATTTTCGCTACTGGGATAGTACAATTACACATCTACTTAAATCCAAAATTTCAAGCATCTAGCTCTTTTCTGTAACTGTACAGGCCGGTTTGTGTCGGACCTGGTCAGAAACCCAAATTGTTTGTTTTCTTATCAAAAACTTCCTTTATCTTCCCTTTTGTTTCTCTTTGAGAGCCACAGCCAAGTTTCCCCACCCCTATCCTAGCTCTAATAATTATGCTTTCACCGTCACTTTACTATGGTTTCTGGAGAAAAAAATCTTGTGCAGTTTTTCATCAGTGCCTTAGTTGTTAACTGAGAGATGAGCCGCCACATCAGAAAACAAATATTCTGCATAATACTATGCGAAAACAAAGGTGCAGATCAGCTGTGCAGTAACTTTGTAGAGTTTCTTGCTATACTGATAGTATTAATACTCTTCTTCTTAAATCCGAAATTTCAAGCCTCTAGCCTGCCAGTGTGACTGCATGTACAGGCCGGAGCAGGGGTACCCTCTGGTGATTTTCGTTTACATGATTTTGTGATTAATGAAAAATATCACATTTAGTTTCCCTACCCATCGGGGTTGTGTGAAATAAATGGGCTGCTTCAGGCCTACATACAGAGCTTACAAGTGAGCAGTGCCGCGAGAAAACCGGGCTTCAGGTTTTCCGACCACGTCTTACACAAACTGGCCTGTGCAGTCACTGAAAATAGAAACTTGAAATTTTGGATTGAGGAATTGTACTATCCGTGTAGCAAAAACAAAGGTGCTGTTACTGCACAGCTGATCTGCGTCTTTATTTTCGCGTAGGCTAAATTCCGGTTTTCTCATGATGCGGCTCAAGTTGTAGATGTACATTTGAATAGCTTTTGTTTTTATGGGAAAAATATTGAAGGTTATCCTGTTAATGAAAATACATTTTGTAACTGGTCCCGAGGCTATAAAAAAATCATGCTTAGCTTAGGTGAGACCTAAATTTATTATGCATAAATTGTTTGTGTTTTAACATTTATTAGCAAGATAAATTAATGGTTGATCTAATATTTAAACCAATTTGGACTAGTTAAGTTTATAGTAATTCTTCAAATTTCATGCTCGGCTCAGTTGAGCATGAATATTTTTTTAACCTCGGGCCCTGGTCTTATATTAAATGTGCTCAATTAGTGCCGTGATATTTCCTCGTTGTTGCTTCAAAACATAGTTTTGATGGTGTGTCTTGTGGTCATGATCTTAAAAAGATCCATCTAGGGGGCGTAACTTATGCTGTATTTTGTGGTCAGTTTTCATCATTTCTGCATGGGCAGACTAAAAATTGTTTGCATTGATACATAATGTCACTTGCGTTTAAATTTCAGACATCATGTGAAAATCTTTTTTGAAATTTAAATATAGTAAACTAGTTTCTACGCAAACTGCAGTTTTCTTTTCATCATTATATGTGAAAAAAATATATATATTTCCAGGTAATGTTTGTAATTATCGTAAGTCTTACAATGAAATTGAAGTAAATTAAACACAAAAGAGCACATGTAACAGGATAAGTTACACCCCCTGCTACCGTTATGAATTGTAATCAAAATGTACGCGCAATATGTCAGAGATTAAATGTGTTGAAGACATTCTTTGGATTTTGATTTATACCCATATTCATGAGGGGCCCCGCCTATTGGGGCGTAAAGAAATTAAGTGGTGCTTGTGCACTACTGATTACCAGTTAACCACTCAGGTTCCGAGCCAGCCCAGGAAAAGTGTTTCAAGTCCAACCATCCACACATACAAGCCTTTAATTGGCTTGGTTGGGTGGTTATATTTAAAGCACTTTTTGGATATCATGACATCCTACTTTTGGGTAAAAGTGTCATAAATTGGAGGCAAGGTCCGACATAACCATTGCTGTTGACTGGGATGCTAAGCATCAACGCAAACAAAAAAAATACTAAGCATCAATGAGACGCCTCTGTGGCATATTTGGTCACTCATTGCATATTGGTTAAGTCACTGGTCTAGTAAACCAGGGGCCATAGGTTCAAAACTGGGGTTCCCCATTCTTTCTGATGAGACTTTAAACCAAGGTCCCATCTCCATATGAGCCACGACGTGAGAAAACCAGTCTTTGGGGGTTTCGACCTGGTCTGACACAAACTGGTCTGTGCAGCTACAGAAGATGGCTAGATGCTTGAAATTTCAGATTAAGGGCAAAGAGGACTATCCGTGTGGTGAAAACAAAGGCCTATCCGGGCAAAGAGGACTATCTGTGTGGTGAAAACAAAGGCCCTGATCAGCTGTGCAGTTACTGCACAGCTGATCTGCGCTTTTTAGCTCACCTGAGCCGTTAGGCTCACAAGGTGAGCTTATAGGATGGCCATGATCCAGCGTCCGTCCGTCCGTCCGTCCACAATTTCAAAGATCTTCTCCACTGAAACAGCTTGGCCAATCAAAGCCAAATTTTATATGAAGCATCTATAGGAAGGGGGAACCAATGTGTATATAAGAAATCCAGGTCACATGACCAAGATGGCCGCCATGCCCATATATGGTAAAAACCCTTCAAAAATCTTCTGAACCGGTGGACCGATTTCAACGAAACTTGGCATGAAGCATCAATGGCTCAAGCACTATGTGTATATAAATTATGACCCTGTGATGACCTTGACCTATTTTACAGCAAGGTCAACATAGGTCGCCAATGCATTTGAATGAGGAAAACTTTTAAAATGTCATTTAAAGTGAAAGTCTTGCAGGAAATGGGCAGTAGGACTGAATATTAATGATTCTGAAAAAAATTGGACCCCAGGGGCTCATGTGCCCCCATCCCGGGGCAATATACATGTATATCTTCATAATATTCAAACGTCTTCTCCTCTGAAACCACCTGGCCAATCAAAGCCAAATTTTATGTGAAGCGTCTATAGGATGGGATAACCAATGTGTATATAAATAATCCAGGTCACATGACCAAGATGGCCGCCATGCCCATATATGGTAAAAACCCTTCAAAAATCTACTTCTCCGGAAACGGTGGACCAATTTCAATGAAACTTGGCATGAAGCATCGATGGCTAAAGCACTACAATGTATATATAAATCATGACCCTGTGGTGACCTTGACCTATTTTACAGCAAGGTCAACATAGGTTGCCAATGCATTTGAATGGGGAAAACTTTTAAAATGTCATTTAAAGTGAAAGTCTTGCAGGAAATGGGCAGTAGGACTGAATATTAATGATTCTGCAAAAAATTGGACCCCAGGGCTCATATGCCCCCAATACGGGGCAATATACATATATATCTCCATCACATTCAAACATCTTCTCTGAAACAAAGCCAAATTTTATGTGAAGCATCTATTGGATGGGACAACCAATGGACCCTGTGATGACCTTGACCCAGTTTATGGCAAGGTCAACATGGGTTGCCAATGCATTTGAATGGGAATAACTGTTAAAATGTCATTTGAAGGGGAAAACCAGCAAGAAATGGCGATTATTCTGAAAAATGAAAATGGGCCAAGAGCTACATCTGTCCCTGCACTGGGGTTAAAATACCATAATATTCAAACATGTTTATTGGTATATGCAGCAGATCTCAGGTGAGCGTTTACAGGACCATTGGTCCTCTTTTGTTTTCGCCTAAGCAAAAATCCGGTTTTCTCCGGGCGCGGCTCATATGACCTTAGCTGTTGAGTTGGCTATAAAACAACATGAATACAACCAGCTATGTTCATGATAGGGAAGCATGGTGGCGTAGTGGTAGAGCATTGGACTCCGAATCGAGAGGTCCCGAGTTTGATCCCCACTGGTGGCACCATGTTGTGTCCTTGAGCAAGGCACATTAACTCCCCATAGTACTGGTTAAAACCCAGGAAGCGGTGGCTCTGTCCCAATATGACTGAAAAATTGTTGACCTGGAGCCATTTATTCACAACTTAGCTTAACGTCATCGTTAAGACCTCAACTTGTTAAGTAAATGCCCACTACATAAGCAAATACACTGTTATTTTGTTGAAAAAATGTGAGAATGCATTCTCACATTTTTTCAACAAAAAATAACTGTGTATTTGGAATATTACCATTTGAAATTTTAATGAATTGTTAACTAACAACATCGTTAATTTTGAGCAACTGGGCCCTGGATGTTAAACATGTTCATGAGAGACCAAAGTGGTTGATAGGCTGGAGCATTTGTCTTAGGACTTTCAACAAGTTGCAGGTTCAAATCTTACTAGGGCTAAAACTGGAAAAAAAAGTCTTGCTATTCACACGGCCCAGAATAAGTGTGTGGCCAACCCTATGGCCTAGTAGTGGCAAAGTTCTTTCATGAAAATTTGGTCATGAAAAAGGGTCAAACTATAATAAATTGGTATTATATATTGCACATACATTAGAAAAGCATATGGACCAGATGATTCTCTACAAAATGCACGGAATGGAACAATGAATAACAATGTATCTTTAATTATTTATTTTTTTACGCAGTGTTATAAATATTATGTACTATACACATGACTGTAATAGGAGCCCTGTCAACAGACAATCTGTATTTAAAAAAAAAAAAAAAAAAGAAAAACGCAACAATCTGCATATGCGAAGACAAAGACACAGATCAACTTCACCGTTACCGCAAAGCTGATCAGCACCTTTGTTTTCGCTTTACAGATACATGTAGTACACTTCCTCTTCTTCGTAAATCCGAAATTTCAAGCTTCTAGTCTGCTTCTGTGACTATACAGTCTCATTTGTGTCGGGCCTGTTTCGAAAAGGACATTGATGGTTACCACGAGACAGCTCGAATGCACAGATCAGGTCAACTAATCAGGCTGCACTTCTTTATGGTCTGTTCAACATCTACAACCTCTGTTAATGAGGAAAACAAACAATGTGGTTTCCGACAATAGGTCCGACACAAACCAGCCTGTAAAGTCATAGAAGATGGCTAGAAGCTTAATTTTTTGGATTTAGAAAGTAGCGTAGAGGAATTGTGTTGCGAAAACAAAGGCACTGATCAGCTTCGTGTTTACCGCAAATCCGACCTGCGTCTTTGTTTTTGCATATGCAGACTGTTGGTTTTCTCATAATGTGGCTCTAATAAGAATCGCCTGTGTCTTATACAAAACCTTTCGATTCAGCTTAATATGAAAATATCTTATGAATGGCATCATTAAGACTTTTGAATTATCACCAGAGTAAATGAATGGCTTACCAGAGTAAACCAATGGCTTACCAGTAGTTAATTAAGCCTAAAAATTCCATTGATTTTGGACTATTTAAACTTTTCTATTTAAAGCAGAATAATGTTCCTACTCTTAGTCTGGCAGATGCGATATGCATGAACAATGTGTACTGGTCGCAGGACTTGGTCTAAAAATCTGCTTCAAACTGATTGTGGGTTTTTGTTGAGCAAAAATAGAAAAAAAAATATCAAAATGTTTGTACTTACATTTGTAAGTTTTGCAGGTTTTATTTCACTGCTTAGGTTATTTTTTAGTAATGGACAGACTATCGCATGACAAGGCTCATATTATATGTAGTTAGAGGTAAAAATTGCTGCCGTTTCTTATATCACAGAAAATATAAATACTAATCAGAAGAGGGGGGTTTGTATGAGAAAAATACACACAAAAACAAAAATCCAAGACTTGTGGATTCTTATTTGTTAACATTCTTGTGTTTGATGCTTAATGTCCAAAATGTCCCTGTCAACAGTTTTTCATTAATGTGGGGACAAAGCCAATACATCCTAGGAAGTACACAGATCAGTACTGTACTACTTTCATGTTCTACCTCTCAATATTCTGATCAACTGTAAAAAACTAAATAAAAGCAAGAAAAGATATAAAAGAAAACAAGTTGAAAACATGCAAAAGGTCATTCTGTTTCTGCATTTCATTCCTAAAACATCCCAATCTAAAATCTTTCATATATTATTGCCTTACATAAATGAGTAATGAATGATGAGAAAACTTGAAAACCTGTTTGCTGTTAAAAGAGAAGGCTGATCCAAAAGAAACAGCCCAATAAAGATCTGCACTAACTGCAAATCCACTTGCATTTTAAGTGGCACTTTACATGATTGAACTTTTCGGGGGTCAATTTTAAAGTACGAAATACAAGGTCGCTACGTAACCATATATTTAGTACTAATCTATCCGTATTAAGTCACAGAGACTAGTTTCCTGGTTCCAAAGATGAAGCACAGGTTTTTTCATGACAGCTAAAATGAGGCAGTAATATCAACTTGTAAAGAACTGAGCCGCCTCATGGGAAAACCAACAATCTGCCTAGGTGAAAACAAAGGCGCAGATCAGCTTCGCAGTAACTGCGAAGCTGATCAGCGCCTTTGTTTTCGCTACTCGGATAGTACAATTCCTCCTCTACTTAACTTCAAAATTTCAAGCTTCTAGCTTGCTTCTGAAGCTGTACAGGCCGGTTTGTATCAGATCTGTTCGGAAACCACATTGTTGGTTTTTCCACGAGGCGGCTCAACTAATGAATATATTGCAGTTACTTCTAACTATAAAGGAAATAAATACTTTTTTTCAATTACAAATTTTTAACTTACTGGCAAGAAAAAAATCAAAATCAGTCTTAAGAGAAAATTAAGATAAAAAAAATCAATATATTGTATTGCTTTTGAGCAAATGAACAAACTAAATAAAACAGAAAACTTTTCTATCCATTTCACATGGGCAAATCTACATCAAATTTAAAGACATTTTTCTTGATTACTTCATTTGCGATGAAATATGGCCTATTTCCAGCTCCTTATTTGTGCTTATGCTAATTAGGTAAAATTTAAAGCATTAAGCTGTTTTCTGAGACTGTATAGTCCAGTTTATGTCAGACGTGGTCAGAAACCATGAAGACCGGTTTCCTCACATTGCCACTTAATTGCTGTTGTTGTGTTATCAGTTGGCCAGAAGTTATCAGTTGGCCAGAAGTTTAAGAGCTCTCACAGCAGGAATAACTTGGTCCATTCTTCTTACATCTGAAAAAGTCACAAAAATACAGTGATAAATTGAGCCTCGTTATGAGAAATCCGGATTTTAGCTTATGCGAAAACAAAGGTGCAGATCAGCTGTGCAGTAACTGCACAGCTGATCAGCACCTTTGTTTTCGCTACATGGATAGTACAATTCCTCCTGTACTTACACCCAAAATTTCAATATTCTAGCTTTCTTCTTTGACTGCACAGGTCAGTTTGTGTGGGACCTGGTCGGAAACCCCGAACACCAGTTTTCTCGCTCAATTAGAACATATGCTGGGCAGTTTTGCAGGCCTTTTTGCTTGCTCTGCTGAATATTCCCGCCCACAAGCACCTAAAAAATCTTTCAGGATTATCATCAAAAGTGTGAAATTTATCAGATCTAGATCAAGCCCAGAATAGTGCAATACAGTTCACTCGACAATGCAGAATCATCGACAATGGCGAATCACTCGTAAAGATATCACATAATTTCTTGAAACTTAGACAAAATATTATCTATTATATAACTCAGTCATTTACTTTCATCTATGCCTTAAGGTTTGGTAAAAGAATGGAGTTAAAATTCAACCGGACAATAAAATCAGGGTTGCTGAAATGCTTGACCCCATAACTAAGATACCTTGTTTATTGTTCCGCAAAAAGTGACGTTCCGGTAAAACGTGTTTCTTACCTCGTTTCTAAGCATGTGATTATGGTCATTTTTGCATTAATTGAATGCCTAATATCCCTAGTTATGCAGTATGACAGTTTTTGATAAATGTTTTGACACTGAAGGTAGATATAAGCGTGGAATGATGTACATGTAAATTCGACAATAGCGAATCATACTTTGTGTGGCGAAAAGAATGTGCACAAAATACTGATAATCTACCTTTCGAATGCTCGCCCAGGAACAATTTGGTTTGGTCAGTGGTTTTACTAATATTGATGCAAGTTGTGGTTTAACCATCTTACTTAGGCTTACATTGATTCGTTATAGTAATACGACATGCTTAAATATGTATAATTGGCCTTTCTGATATGGCATTTGCTGTTGACAGTGAACGTAAAGCAACAAATCAAATTAACACGATATTATCGAACACCATTTAGTTTCGCATGATGATGGTACCATTTTTGTGCAAAAATACCCTTCTAAAATGGATTCGTTTGGGTTATAGACTATTTGATTCGCCATTGTCGAGTTTGGTTCGCCATTGTCTAATTCGGGAGGTATCATATCAACAGAGTTATCTCCCATTAGGAAATTGAATGAATTAAAATTATTATTTTCCTGTAAAGCTGAGATATGTTACATGTTCTTAGTACCAAATAGAATAACATTCCAATGGTCGTGTTTGAAATAATAGCGTTTGACCTCTAAGTGATTCGCCATTGTCGAGTGAACTGTAGAATGGTGATTCTAAACCAGATCCCAGCGCAAGTCACACAATAAGAATGCTTTGTAGCGCTTCTCTATGTTTTGTTATTTCTAGACTCAACAGATGATTTCTGTCACATTTACAGTGAATTTTCTTCTGTTCTAGGGTTCAGCAGTCAAAGTTAAGGAGGTCTAAATATTGATAAAGCCATTTTTTTTATTTTCTTTGTTCCTTAGCAATGGCAGGCTGCTTTCTAAGAAGCAGCTCCGTAAACTGTACATAGCGCTCGGCCATTTTTTTTTAACACACCGGCAAGGCAAATAGCTACAAAGTGTTCCCTAGCCTAATAGATTATACTGCAGCTCTAGGACCAGAGGTGGATATGTACAGTAGAAAATGATAAGCCGTCTCGTAAGAAAACCAACTATGTGGTTCCTGAACAGGTCCAACACAAATTAGGCTGTACAAGCAAACAAGATGGCTAGAGGCTGGAAATTTCGGATTTAAGAAGAAGTGTACTTTCTGTGTTGTGAAATCAAAGGCGCTGATCAGCTTCGCGGCTACCGCCAAGCTGATCTGCGTCTTTGTTTTCGCATATGCAGATTCTTGGTTCTCTCATCAGGCGGCTCGTATGAGTCTACTTACCGAGGATTTCAAACAGTTTGATCCCTCATATGCGTCTCATATGTGTATACTTACCGAGGATTTCAAACAGTTTGTTCCCTCATATGTGTCTCATATGAGTATACTTACCGAGGATTTCAAACAGTTTGTTCCCTAATATGCGTCTCATATGAGTATACTTACCGAGGATTTCAAACAGTTTGTTCCCTCATATGCGTCTCATATGTGTATACTTACCGAGGATTTCAAACAGTTTGTTCCCTCATATGCGTCTCATATGAGTATACTTACCGAGGATTTCAAACAGTTTGTTCCCTCATATGCGTCTCATATGTGTATACTTACCGAGGATTTCAAACGGTTTGTTCCCGCATATGCGTCTCATATGAGTATACTTACCGAGGATTTCAAACAGTTTGTTCCCTCATATGCGTCTCATATGTGTATACTTACCGAGGATTTCAAACAGTTTGTTCCCTCATATGCGTCTCATATGAGTATACTTACCGAGGATTTCAAACAGTTTGTTCCCTCATATGCGTCTCATATGAGTATACTTACCGAGGATTTCAAACAGTTTGTTCCCTCATATGCGTCTCATATGAGTATACTTACCGAGGATTTCAAACAGTTTGTTCATAACTTCAAAGAAGGCAGGGAAGAATTCTTTATGTTCGTTCAATCTTCTGATTACACTGTGGAAATACAAAATATAGAGGATATTACATGATGGTCATTGCATACAAAATTTATTGAACAAGTGAATTACATATGAAATGACCACTCCTGTCATCGTTATATCATATGACTTTTAAAAAAGATTCTTTTGCCTTCACTGTGGATGTATTTCTAAAAGGATTATATTGCATTCAATGTGGATATATTTTCAAAGAAAACTAGAATTGTCAGAGAATCTGACTATAGCCCCGCTTCTCAGCTTTTTTGCAGGGTGAAAAAAACAATGACAGGTAAACTATCACAAGCTAGACCGCGTCAATATTGATGCACATACAAAATTTGGTCTGATTCGTCAATTCAAGATATTGAGCGGAAACTAAATTCTAAAGTCAATCAAGGGCCGTAACTCCGTCAAAATTTTGCAAAAAATGGCGGGTAACAATCCCAAGCTAGACCTTGTCAATGATGATGTGCATACAAAATTTGGTTGGATTCTGTCAATTCGTTCTCAAGATATTGAGCGGAAATGAAATTCTGATGTCAATCAAGGGCCGTAACTCCATCAAAATTTTGCGAAAAATGACAGGTAACAATCCAAAGCTAGATCTTGTCTATGATGATGTGCATACAAAATTTGGTTGGATTCTGTCAATTCGTTCTCAAGATATTGAGCGGAAACGAAATTCTGACGTCAATCAAGGGCGGTAACTCCGTCAAAATTTTGCGAAAAATGACGGGTAACAATCCCAAGCTAGATCTTGTCAATTTTGATGTGCATACAAAATTTGGTCGTATTCTGTGAATTTGTTCTCAAGATATTTAGCGGAAACGAAATTCTGATGTCAATCAAGGGCCGTTACTCTGTCAAAATTTTGCAAAAAATGACGGGTAACAATCCCAAGCTAGATCTTGTCTATGTTGATGTGCATACAAAATTTGGTCGTATTCTGTCAATTTGTTCTCAAGATATTGAGCGGAAATGAAATTCTGATGTCAATCAAGGGCCGTAACTCCATCAAAATTTTGCGAAAAATGACGGGCAACAATCCCAAGCTAGAACTTGTCAATGATGATGTGCATACAAAATTTGGTTGGATTCTGTCAATTCGATCTCAAGATATTGAGCGGAAATGAAATTCTGATGTCAATCAAGGGCCGTAACTCCGTCAAAATTTTGCGAAAAATGACGGGCAACAATCCCAAGCTAGATCTTGTCAATGATGATGTGCATACAAAATTTGGTTGTATTCTGTTAATTCGTTCTCAAGATATTGAGCGGAAATGAAATTCTGATGTCAATCAAGGGTCGTAACTCCGTCAAAATTTTGCCAAAACTGATGGGTAACAATCCCAAGCTAGATCTTGTCAATGATGAGGTGCATACAAAATTTGGTTGGATTCTGTCAATTCGTTCTCAAGATATTGAGCGGAAACGAAATTCTGACGTCAATCAAGGGCGGTAACTCCGTCAAAATTTTGCAAAAAATGACGGGTAACAATCCCAAGCTAGATCTTGTCAATGTTAATGTGCATACAAAATTTGGTTGTATTCTGTGAATTCGTTCTCGAGATATTGAGCGGAAACGAAATTCTGACGTCAATCAAGGGTCGTAACTCCGTCAAAATTTTTGGAAAACTGACAAGCAACAATCCCAAGCTACATATTGTTACTGTTGATGTGCATAAAAAATTTGGTCAGATTCTGTCAATCTGTTCTCAAGATATTGAGCGGAAACGAAATTCTGACGTCAATCAAGGGCCGTAACTCCGTCAAAATTTTGCAAAAAATGAAGGGCATTAATCCCAAGCTAGATCTTGTCAATGTTAATGTGCATACAAAATTTGATCAGGTTCTGTCAATTTGTTCTCAAGATATTGAGTGGAAACAAAATGTTCACGGAATGACGGAACCACGGAACCACGGAATCACGGAAGGACAAGGTGAATCCAGTATAGCCCCACTTTTACAAAGCGGGGCTATAATTAACATTGTTGTTACTGATCTTGTCTCTGTTGTGAGGAATTCCTACAAAAATGTTAACACATGTGGTCAAAACATATTTATTACAAAGACATTATCCACTGAATAACAGCAATATCTTATAATAAGATTGGTGTTACATTGTTATGTAGTAAAAATCATATGACCAAACATGTATTAACTTTTGTCGGAATACCTAGTCATGTGATGAAATCCATGACAACAAACTACAATATAATTTTTCAAGTGAAAATATGTCCACTTTGAAGGCAACTAAATTCAGATGTTCGTATTCTTATTTCGCAAAATGAATGTTTCATAAATTTTACATGAAATAACAACTCCTGTAAAATCCTCTATTTTTTAAGCTTAATTCAGGTGAGTATGATAATCATCTTGTTCATATATAAGCCGCCGCATAAGAAAACCGACAACATACAAAGGCGAAAACAAAGGCGCCGATCAGCTCTGCAGTAACTGCACAGCTGATCAGCACCTTTGTTTTCACTTATGGAAAGCGCAATTCCACATCCACTTTAATTCAAAACTTCAATCTTCTAGCCAGTTTCTGTTACTGTACAGGCTGGTTAGTGTCATACCTGGTCAAAAACCCATAATGTTAGTTTTCTCATGCATAGGCTCATATATTGATATTTTGTTGCTGTTGTTGCTTAACATGGCATCTATGTTTATGTCAGAATTTCACCTCTGGTGGCTAATGAGTAGGGGCTAGCAAGTCCCACTTTGGCCTCTAGAGACATGCTGTTTCCTTGCAAGGCATATATCTGTCAGATCATTGGAGATTATTCTCTTTGAAATCCACAAGCCACAGTCATTAACTACTCTCAATCCTGCCATTTTCACATTTTCATACAATAAAACAAGCCATAGCACAGCAAACCTCCCTGCATCTTACATTTGTAGCAAACATGCATAAAAATTATGCAGCCTGGTCTGGGTTTATATTTGAATTTCATGATCAGAAAAAAGTAGGATACATCATTGAGCCTGATTTTATAAGCAGCACCTAACGCATTAATAATACAGTGGTGGTTTTGCAATGCTGCAGCTTATCTTTGCAGTTTGTTTGGCATCTTACATCCATTAAATTTGAGCCGCCTCGTGGGAAAACCAACAATGTGGTTTCCGAACAGGTCCGACACAAACCGGCCTGTACAAGCGCAGAAAAGATCTAGAAGCTTGAAATTTCAGATTTACATAGAAGAGGAATTGTACTATCCGAGTAGCGAAAACAAAGGCGCTGATCAGCTTCGCGGTTACCGCGAAGCTGATCTGCGCCTTTGTTTTCGCCTAGGCAGATTGTTGGTTTTCCCATGAGGCGGCTCATTTTCTACTGGTTATTTATCACAGGCAGAGGCAGGAATAATCTTTCCAGAAAATCTCAGCCAATCAGAAGAACTTGTTGCGGAAGAAAGTATCTGCCAGCTTGATAGCCCCTACTCATTTGCCACTTGGAGGAACCTATTCTTATTTGCATTTAGCCAATTGTTGTTTGTGAATCTAACAAAAAACTATACAATAAATCCTCACCCATCCAGATCCTCAGTTTGCAGCAGGTTTTTCAACTGCTGTACCGTTGTACTGTTATGCTGGGTGACCAGTCGACCAACACTATCCACGATGTCTGATGATCGGGCATCGTCAGCTGAAAAAGACAAAATCAACATGTTATATTCTCATTGCAGCCATTTAACGTCAGGATTACGTCCGTAAAATAAATACACCAATATGCAGTAAAACTGGTGGTAATAATATTATTACAGGGGTAAACAATTTTTCTTACTTTTGCTTCAAAATAATTGTTGTGGGTACTCCTTAGAACCTTTTTGAAAAAGTAAACAGGTATGACAGGACTAATGAGGACCCGAATTTGACTGTTACTTTAAATGTTTCAAACTGATATTGGCCATTTTATGAGGTTGTTTAGACTTATATGAATCATACATAATCAGAAAACTTGGCGACAGTTTCTACATGACAAATCCATACTATCAGTCATCAAGAAAACATGTCTGTGTAATATATACCCCCTTATACCCCACTTTTATATAGAAAAAATGGGGTATGCATGAGTATACCTATTTTTATTATTTCTGCTTCAAAACATAGATTGTGGGTACTTGTTAGAACCGCCTTGGTAAGGCGGTTCTAACGAGTACCCACACTCCATGTTTTGAGCTAAAATAAGAAAATATCAAACATTTTTCTAATGAAATTTTCAAGTTTTACAGCTGAAAAAAATCTCTATACATGTATATTGCATGTGAGTTTTTCTTGTTGTCAGTGAAAGCCCTACCCAAGCCTAGAAGATTCTTGAGAGTATGTAGCACATTGTGGACTTCCCCAAGTTTGGTGAAGATTTGGTTCATTCTAGGGTAAACTCCAGCAGTGTTTGGCACATCAAATAGGGTCTGGAAGTGTTGGACTATATTCTCCAATACTGATCTACTGGGGTGTTCATGTCCCATCTACAAGAGATTTTAGAAGACATGAGTCATCCAAGAGTAAAATCCAGCACATTAAGACACTAGACGTGTTGGATTTTATTCTCAAACACAGGTCTTTTCATACTGGGATGTTCATGGCCCTGAGAGTTTCAAGCTATATCAGACTGGCATCTCTTTAAGCATGATAATTATAGCTGAGTTACTTCAAATTGTTGGAAATTAAGTAGCCCTTATTTAGACCTTATTCCAAATTTTTTCCGGACAGTCTTTTTCTCCACATCCTATGTAGCTTCAAGCTTTATCAACGCCTGACACGATTACTAAATAAAACTACATATTGCAACTCTTGATAGAACTCAACTCATTGGATATTTTGCTCTAAATAAATCTATATTGTAAACAGCTAAGAAATGTCATGCATTTTAAACAGCTATGTCAAGTCGTGAATCAGTACTTCTATGTAAGCTTCAAAGAGGCAGGTTACCATTGTTTGGTGTCTATTTATTCACCAATAACTGACATCTTTCTATTATTGAAACTAAGTGAAGAAGAAAAAAAGTTCAATACAATAAGTCATGACACAATAATTGATCTCAGGATCACTTTGACCAGTCTCCACTGTTGGACCAGATTTATCTGTATAAAATTAAAATTTTCTAAGGTACCTTATGGCCAACTCTGTCTTCTGCTCCATCATCATAGACAATCTTGTCCACAGTTTCTGAGATCTGAGCTACTGACGGCTCTCCAACCAATCGGATCTTCAACCACGGAGCAACTCGCTCACCAAGTCGATTCATAGATAGCTGCAACTCCTGGGACAAAATTCAATATACAAAGATAAATTATTTTGTTTAATGTTTCTGGATCTGAGCTATTGACCGCTCTCCAACCAATCGGATCTTCAACCATTGAGCAACTTGCTCTCCAAGTCGATTCATAGATGACTGCAACTAATGTGTAAGAATACAATATGATACAGATTATATATAGATATAGAGGCTCTTCCACTTGTGGCCATTTCATATGAAATTTATTAAACAAGCCTTAGGCGAGTTTAATAAATTTCATACGAAATAACCATGAATGTAAGATTTATCATATGACTTTTAAAATAGGATTTTATCACCTTCAAAGAGGACATATTTTCAATAAAAATTTTCATTGTTGTTATGAACGTCATCAATAACGTTACATATTCCCGCAAAAGTGTTCATACACATGGTCATAACACTTTTTATTACATGACGTTATCCGCTGGAAAACAAAGATGTCATATGATAAATATATTTTTTATATATATTACTTGTTATAAATCTTAGTAATTGAACATTCATCTACCTATTTCTACCTATTGACTCTCTCACCAGGTCTGTTCAAAGATAGTTCTAAAATGTACCCACAGTCTATGTTTTGAGCAAAAATTATAGAAAATCATAAAAATTTAAAATGAAAATTTCCTTATTCTCAATGCTGCCTATTTCATGGCCATATTTTCGTAATGTGTAGTTGCATACCTGTAGACCTTCCTCGTCCTGTTTCCAGTTTTCAATGACGGTGACAGCATGGTTCAGCTGGTTAGACGACAACTCCTTCTGTTTACCACTACCCAGTTTCTCTTTTTTCTTGCTTTCTGACAAGCTGCTCACCATACCACATACTGTACGGCAAAACTGGAAATATTATTATATGAGCCACGTCATGAGAAAACCAAAAATTTGCGTATGCGAAAACAAAGGTGCAGATCAGCTTGTTTGATAAATTTTATATGAAATGACCATTTGTGTAAGATCAACTATATCTACTAATCTTAGATTATTATTTTTAGGATTTTAACACATACAAAAACTATGTTTGGCCTCAATATCTATCCTAGATTATTATTTTTAGGATTTCAACACATACAAAAACTATGTTTGGCCTCAATACCTATTCATATTCACCAATTTTGTTAACTCATTGGTTATTCAACAGGTCAAGGTCAATCCAAGGTCAAGATCAAGGTCATGATTTATACAAGCATTTTATACTACCTGTTCATATTTGCCAACTTCGGCAATTCATTGGCTATTCTCTGTAAAACAGGTCAAGGTCAATCCAAGGTCATGATTTATACAAACTTTTACACTACCTGTTCATATTTGCCAACTTCAGCAAGTTCATAGGCCATTATCTGTAAAACAGGTCAAGGTCAATCCAAGGTCATGATTTATACAAACTTTTATACTACATGTTCATATTTGCCAACTTCAGCAAGTTCATTGATCATTCTCTGTAAAACAGGTCAAGGTCAATCCAAGGTCATGACTTATACAAATTTTTATTCTACCTGTTCATATTTGCCAACTTCTGCAACTCATTGGCTATTCTCTGTAAAACAGGTCAAGGTCAATCCAAGGTCATGATTTATACAAACATTTATTCTACCTGTTCATATTTGCCAACTTCTGCAAGTTCATTGGCCATTCTCTGTATCCTAGGCACCATGGTTTCAAGATCTTTTACTTCTAACTCACTGCTAATATCCTACAAAACATTATAGAAAATGAGGCTATTTATTAGGGGGTCTGAATGGGGTACCTTTGGAATCAGTAAATTTTGGAGCAAAAATCAGTAATTGGTAAAAGGTATGGACAGAAATCAGAAGTCTATAGAATTTTGGCATTCTAAGTTCCAGAACTGTATCATCATCATTCAAAGTTTTCTAAGCCATTAGTAAAAACATTCAAACTTGCCGATAACTAAACCCCACTCAAGCCCTAATATCATGTATGAGGAATGACCAAACAGCTTGCAAATAGAACTGTAGGAAAGATATTGTTGGCATTTTAACATTTATGCGCAGGATAGATTTTAGTCTCAGATGAGCTGAGCATGAAAAACGTTTTATAATCTTGGGGCCAGATACCTTTAAGTATTGATGGCAGAGATCCAGGGGCAGATAATCAAGATCTTCCACTCTCGTACTGAACTTCCTCTTCAGCCTGTAGGGATCAGTCTTTAATTTCTCCCCTGGGATGCTAAAATAAAGGTATGCAATTACAAATACTTGCCCCTGCAATATATTTTTCTTATTGTTGCCCAAAACATAGATTCTAGGTACACAATGCGTTGTACTCTCTCTTGCGAAAAGAAAGGTGCTGATCTGCTTCACAGTCATTGCGGAGCTGATCTGCACCTTTGTTTTAGCATGTGCAAAATGTTGTTTTTCACATAACCTGGCTCATTTGATGATTTAAAGTCT
The DNA here is from genome assembly GCA_964017185.1 of Rugalucina vietnamica. Taxonomy (NCBI): domain Eukaryota; kingdom Metazoa; phylum Mollusca; class Bivalvia; order Lucinida; family Lucinidae; genus Rugalucina; species Rugalucina vietnamica. Next base: position 9,304,654 of record OZ024880.1, read on the forward strand.
CATAATTTGTCTTGCAGCAAAAATGAAAAAAGAGACAATAAGCAATGCTTATTAAATACCCCCCGCAGGGTAACTGTTTACAACAAAAATTATTTTGGCAATAAAATTTCTTCATGCAAATGTCCAATGGGTGTACATCATGTAGGCATGATATCAAATTGTTCCATCAAAAACTATGGTAGGAGTTGATTGGCCCATGAAAGCCTTTACCTGTATCCTGTATAAAAAAAAAAAAAAAAAAAAAAAAAAAAAAAACTAAGAAAAATTGTCTAAGTTCTCATAGCTGTCATTTTATCAAAAATATTTTTTTCACAATATCAACTCTTCATGCAAATGTCCAATGGGTGTACATCATGTAGGCATGATATCAAATTGTTCCATCAAAAACTGTGGTAGGAGTTGATCGGCCCGTGAAAGCCCTTACCTGTAAAAAAACTAAGAAAAATTGTCTAAGTTCTCATTGCTGTAATTTTAGTAAAAATTATTTTTTCACAATAAAATTTCTTCATGCAAATGTCCAATGGGTGTACATCAAGTAGGCATGATATCAAATTGTTCCATCAAAAACTGTGGTAGGAGTTGATCGGCCCGTGAAAGCCCTTACCTGTAAAAAATAGTAAGAAAATTGCCTAAGTTCTCATAGCTGTCACTTTGTCAAAAATTATTTTTTCGCGATAACATTTCTTCATGCAAATGTCCAATGGGCTTACATCATTGAGGCATAATATCAAAAAGTTCCAACAAAAACTGTTGTAGGAGTTGATCGGCCCGTAAATGCACTATCTTCACTGTATACAAAAGCCATCAAGAACTATAAAGGGAAGTAACTCAAAAGGGACTGGCCCCTAGCCCTTAATTTTTGCATGTACATATTTGCCCCATAGATATATAGATGCCTGCAAAGTTTCATGAAATTCCATCAATGGGTCTTCAAGATATTAAAGAAACAAAACGTTACGGACGGATGCACGGACGGACACATGGACACACAGACGGACGCACAACGTGAAAACAGTATATCCCCCTTAAAACTTCGTTTTGGCGGGGGGTATAATAATATTACTTCCTTTTCATTGTATTTGAGCCACGTGATGAGAAAACCAGATTTTTACTTATGCAAAAACAACGGTGCAGATCAGCTGTGCAGTAACTGCACAGCTGATCAGCGCCTTTGTTTTCGCTACACAGATAATACAATTCCTCCTCTACTTATAACTCTAGCTTTCTTCTGTGGATGTATAGGGCAGTTTGTGTCGGACCTGGAAATCCTGAAGACTGGTTTTCTCGCCACATGGCTCATTTAATGATTGTAAAAATTGTCTTACTCACCTAATATTATGGAGAGCTAGTAATTTTTCCAGTTTCTTTATCCTAAGCTGTGCCACACGATAATCTTTTACTTCCGGTCTGGAATTTATAGAATGAGACCTTTGTAAAAATCCTTTTATACGAAAATGGACAAATAAATGTAACTGCACAGCTGATCAGTGCCTTTGTTTTCACTACACAGATATCACAATTCCTCTTCTTCCTAAATCCGGTATTTCAAGCTTCTAGCAATCATCTCAGGCTGCACAAGCCGGTTAGTATCAGACCTGGTCGGAAACCTAGAAGTTCTGTTTTCTCACATCAAGGCTCATTTAAGACAAAGCTCAGACTGTTACTTCCGGAGCATTCTGATCTGTACAAGTCTATACTGTTTGCTCACCCCTGTCTGTTAATTTATAGAAAATTGGGGTGGGCTTTGTTTGTTTGTATTGAGGTATTTGGCATTTCAACATTTATTAGCAGGATAAACTATTGGCCTTGATGGTCTAAACCAAAAATAACTCAATAAATTTGTGCTATTTCAGTATTTATGACGAATTGAAATTTCATGCTTGGCTGAGATGAGCATGAAAAAAGTTTTATAACCTCGGGGCCTGGTGAGTTAATGTGTTTACTAGCTCAAGGACACAACACAATGCCGCTATTCGGAGTCTGCTACTCTACCACTACACCACGGCGCTCCCTTACTAACTACAGCGTACCTGGCATCAACATCCAGAGACATTAGGTCTTTTTCATCTTCTAACTTTTTGTTTTTCTTCTCCAGTTCTTTAATCTGCTTCTCATATGCCTGAAATAAAATGTATCACTCCATAACAAAAACATGCCCATGTAATGTAGAGATTTTTAAGTTGTAAAAATTGAAGCAAAACAAGTAGCCCAAGGGCAACGATCGCTCACCTAAGAGTCAACAAGTACAGTCACTGGACAAAGTAGTTGGGGTTTTTACCATATATGGGTATGGTGGCCATCTTGGTCATGTGACCTTGCAACCCTAGTTACATCAGCAGAATAGCTCTTGTTTGGATTGTGTATCCTCTTGTTCGCCATTTTGGTTCACTTGAAAAAATCATCATACAAGGTCAGGGTCCTATAATGACCCCCGGGGTGGGGCCATATTTGACCCCAGGGGCATGATTGGCAGGATTTATGTAGAGCTCCACATGACATTGTTGCATATCAAATATACAAGCTTTATGTCATGTGGTTGCAGAGATTTCCATTTTAAGACTATGGTAGATAAGATAATGACATGCCTGGGGCGTGGCCTGTATGGACCCCAGGGGCACTGATGGCAAGGTTTATAAAGAGGAGTACTATACATTGCTCCACACAAAATATGAAAGCTCTGGGCCATGTGGATTTGGAAAAGATATTTTTTTTATGTTTTTCCAATTGTAAGTCTATGAGAGCTATTGACCCCCCGGGGTGGGTCATTTTTGACCCCAGGGGCGTGATTCGCAGGATTTATGTAAAGGTCCAAATAACAATGCTGCATACCAAATATAGAAGCTTTGGCTGTTGCGGTTTCAGAGAAGAAGATTTTTTCATGTATTTTCCATTATAAGCCTATGGCAGATAATGATGCCCCCGGGGCGGAGCCTGTATGGACCCCAGGGGCATGGTTGGCAGGATTTATAAAGAGGACCATTATTCATTGCTACAAACAAAATCTGAAAGCTCTGGGTCTTGTGGTTTCAGAGGAGAAGATTTTTTATGTTTTTCCCATGACGCCCCCAGGGTGGGGCCTGTATGGACCCCAGGGGCACGGTTGGCAGGATTTATAAAGAGGACCACTATATATTGCAACACACAAAATATGAAAGCTCTGGGCCTTGCGGTTTTGGAGAAGAAGATTTTTTTATGTTTTTCCCTTTGTAAGTCTATGGGAGCTAATGACCCCCGGGGTGGGGCAATTTTTGACCCCAGGGGCATGGTTGGCAGGATTTATAAAGAGGACCACTATACATTGCTACATACAAATTATGAAAGCTCTGGGCCTTGTGGTTTCGGAGAAGAAGATTTTTTTTATGTTTTTCCCATGACGCCCCCAGGGTGGGGCCTGTATGGACCCCAGGGGCATGGTTGGCAGGATTTATAAAGAGGACCACTATATATTGCTACACACAAAATATGAAAGCTCTGGGCCTTGTGGTTTCGGAGAAGAGGATTTTTTTTATGTTTTTCCCATTGTAAGTCTATGGGAGCTATCTGTTGCCATGGAAACCAGAGTTCCAATCTGACCTAGCCCAAAATCTAATGCAACCTTTCCCCCACCCCAATGGTGCTTCAGATAAAATTTGATTGCAATTGGCTAACTAGTTGCAGAGATATTTGTATTTGAAAGTGTGGACGGACAGACTAACGGACAGACGACGGCTCGACTACTATACTATAAGCTCACCTGTGAGCCTTCGGCTCAGGTGAGCTAAAAATCAGTAGAAATTTTTTTTCTTACTTTTACTCAAAACATAGATTGTGGGTACAAACCGCCTCGCCCCTATAAACCCCAGTTTAACTATATACTAGAAATGCGTGTTTGTAAAACACTATGCCCCCAACTGTATGCTTGTCCCTAAACTGGCAGTTTGTATGATTCATTTATTTCATTGGCATGCAGTCAAATTTAATTTCCTGAAGAAGCTGTTCGGTTGCGTCTGTTTTGACCTCGATCCAGGATCAGAATGTAAGCTTTTTTGCAGGCGAGTTAGAAATGAAGTAAAAATTTAAAAATGGAGTAATTTTGTCAAAATTTGACAGTCCTCAGATCTTCTCAGCCCCAACCAGCATACCAAATATGAAGGCTCTAGCTAGCTAGCTCAAATACGTTTTGAGATATCTTGCACACAAGATTTTCAAAATTTGTTTTCAAAGGGACACTATTCCAACAAGAGGCATAACATGTACATGAAAAAATACAGGCCAACTATTTTTTCATGAGGAATCTGTATATGAAATTTCAAAACCCTATAATTCACCGTTCAAAGGTTTCAAATTTCACCGAAAAGTGGAAAAATCAATCAAAATTTCAAAATTCTGTATTTTTGTAAAAATTTGACAGAAAGTTTTCAAAAGTCAATCAGGTGATTTACTTCTCAGCCTCAACAAGTGTACCAAATATGAAGGCTCTAGCTTCAATACTTTTTTAGATATCTTGCACACAAGATTTTCAAATTTTGTTTTCAAAGGGACATAACTCAAAAAAGGGGCATAACTTGGCCATACAAAAAAATAAGGGTCAACTATTTTATCATGAGGAATGTGTATATGAAATTTCAAAACCCCAGCATTCACCGTTCAAAAGTTTCAAATTTCACCGAAAAGTGGAAAAATCAATCAAAATTTCAAAATTCCGTATTTTTGTAAAAGTTTGACAAAAAGTTCTCAAAAGTTAATCAGGTCATCTACTTCTCAGCCCCAACAAATGTACCAAATATGAAGGCTCTAGCTTTAATACTTTTTGAGATATCTTGCACACAAGATTTTCAAATTTTGTTTTCAAAGGGACATAACTCAAAAAAGGGGCATAACTTGGCCATATAAAAAAATACGGGTCAACTTTTTTATCATGAGGAATGTGTATATGAAATTTCAAAATCCTAGCATTCACCGTTCAAAAGTTTCAAATTTCACCGAAAAATGGAAAAATCAATCAAAATTTCAAAATTCCGTATTTTTGTAAAAAATTGACGGAAAGTTCTCAAAAGTTAATCAGGTCATCTACTCCTCAGCCCCAACAAGTGTACCAAATATGAAGGCTCTAGCTTAAATACTTTTTGAGATATCTTGCACACAAGATTTTCAAATTTTGTTTTCAAAGGGACATAACTCAGAAAAGGGGCGTAACTCGGACATGAAAAAAAATATGGGTCAACTATTTTTTCATGAGGAATGTGCATATGAAATTTCAAAACCCTAGCATTCACCATTCAAAAGTTAACACACACACAGACGCACAGACACACAGACACACAGACAAGCCGAAAGCAATATGCCCTTCCAACTTTTTCAAAGTTGGGGGCATAAAAAGTGGGGTATAAGGGGGTATACATTAAATGGATATGTCTTCGTGATAAGAAAGCCAGTGATATGCATATTCCAAAAACAAAGGCGCAGATCAGCAGTGCAGTAACTGCACAGCTGATCAGTGCTTAGTTTCTGTCCAATGGATAGTACAATGCCTTTTTTTCTTAAATATGAAATTTCAAGCTTCTAGCCTTCTTTTTTCGACTTGGTCAGACACCCCAAAGGCCATTTGTTCGCCACATGGCTCAGTTGTAAAGGATGTAAATATCTGGCATAAATTCATGTAAAATGAATAATTTCTTAAAAACACAGTTCAAAAAAATAATTTTAGAATTGCATTTAGGTAAGTAAATAATATCTTTCCAAGTTTTAAGTAGGCCTTGGCATGAGAAAACCAACAATCTGGGTTTCCTACCAGGTGAGACAAAAACCAGACTGTACAGCCACAGAAGCAGGTTAGAAGCTTGAAATTTTGGATTTAGTAAGAAGAGGAATTGTCCTATCCGTGTAGAGAAAACAAAGGCGATGATCAGCTGTGCAGTTACAGCACAGTTGATCTGCGTCTTTGTTTTCGCATATGCAGATTGTTAGCTTTCTGGTGTGGTGGCTCATGTCATTTATCTTGCTACACAGAGACTCAAGGAATTTTGCCTATGCGATCAGTGTCTTTGTTTTTGATACACAGATAATACAATCCCTCTTCTTATTAAATAAAACCAGAGGACCAATGGTCCTGTAAACGCTCACCTGAGATCTAAGATATACACATGTACCAATAAACTTGTTAGACTAGAATGGTACAATGCATGTATATAACCCTAGGGCAGGGTCAGAAAAACTCCTTGAGTCAATGTCTTTTTCAAATCATAAAAATTCAGTCCATTTGCCAATTAACTACAGTTTTGTCCTTCAAATGACATTTTAAGTATTTTCTCCATTCAAATGCATGGGCGATCTAAGTTGACCTTGCCGTGAAATAGGTCAAGGTCATCCCAGTGTCATGATTTAAACAAATTTTCTAGACCTACGTTCCTTAATGCTTCATGCCAAGTTTCAAAATCACAGGCCTTCTGGTTCTGAAGAAGAAGATTTTTAAAAAGTTTTGCTCTTTATAGCCATGGCGGCCATTTTGGTCATGTGACCTTGACCATTTATATAAACTTTCATTTCCTCTTCCTAAGGATGCTCCACATAAAGTTTGGCTTTGATTGGCTAAGCAGTTTCTGAGAAAAAGCTGTTTGAATATTATGGTCATCTACATGTATATAGCTCCGGGGCAGGGGCAGACAACCCCTGGGCCTAAAATATTTTCATAAGCATAAATCTTCTGTCCATTTGCTCATTCCTAGCAAGTTTTCTGCCATTACATGACATTTTCCTATAATTTCCCATTCAAATGCATGGGAGACCTAAGTTGACCTTGCCGTAAAATAGGTCAAGGTCATCCCAGGGTCATGATTTATATAAACTTTGCAGAGCTCCATTCCCAGATGCTTCATACCAAGTTTCAAAATCATAGGCCTTCTGGTTCTGAAGAAGAAGATTTTTAAACGTTTTTGCTATTTATAGCCATGGCGGCCATCTTGGTCATATGACCTTGACCATTTAAACAATCTTTCATTCCCTCTTCCTAAGGATGCTCCACAAAAAGTTTGGCTTTGATTGGCCTAGCGGTTTCAGAGAAGATGTTTGAATATTATGGTCATATACATGTATATAGCCCCGGGGCAGGGGCAGACCACCCCCTGGGCCCAAAATATTTTCTTAAACATAAATCTTCTGTCCATTTGCTCATTTCTAGCAAGTTTTCTGCCATTTAATTACATTTTCCTATTTGTTCCCATTCCAATGCATGGGAGACCTATGTTGACCTTGCCATAAAATAGGTCAAGGTCATCCCAGGGTCATGATTTATATAAACTTTGTAGAGCTCCATTCCCAGATGCTTCACACCAAGTTTCAAAATCATAGGCCTTCTGGTTCTGAAGAAGAAGATTTTTAAACGTTTTTAAAGGTTTTTGCTATTTATAGCCATGGCTGCCATCTTGGTCATGTGACCTGGACCATTTATATAAACTTTCGTTCCCCCTTCCTAAGGATGCTCCACATGAAGTTAGGCTTTGATTGGCCCAGCGATTTCAGAGGAGAAGATCTTTGAAATTGTGAACGACGGAAGGACGACGGACGGACGCCGGAGCATGGGTATACTATAAGCTCACCTGTGAGCCTTCGGCTCAGGTGAGCTAAAAAATCAAGCTTCTAGCCTTTTTCTGTGCTTGTACAGCTGGGTTTGTGTCAGACCTAGTTGGAAACCCTAAACAGGCTTTCTTGCACTGCAGCTCAGATCTTCTTGTGCTTGTTCTTACCCTGATCAAGGACTTGAAGTTCGGTGTGGTATCTTTTTCCTGAGATGTCGAGTAGAACGACGTCATATCGTCAGTTTCTGAGTCCTCTGATCTCTCGGGTTCATTGCCCAGTCTGTTAAAATTAAAGAACAATCATGTGACCTTGTTCGTGTAATTTGGATCTCATACATCCTTTGATGCAGCAATACTGAAGTATGAATTATATGAGCCGTGACGCGAGAAAACAGGGTTTTGGGAGTTCTGACCAGCTCCAACGTAAACCAGCCTGTACAATCACAGAAGAAGGCTAGAAGCTTCAAAATTTGGTAAAAGGTAGAGGGGGGATTGCACTATCTGTGTAGCGAAAACAAAGGCACTGATCAGCTGTGCAGATACTGCACAGCTGATCTGCACCTTTGTTTAGCATAGGTAAAAATCCGGTTTTCTCATGATGCGGCTCAGGACAATCAAATCAGGAAGAAACAGTTGATGAATAGTTTTTATTGATACTGAATAAACTCAGAAATAAAATGGTGGCTAATCAAAAAATCTGCATAAATCTATTTGCTGCATAGTGTAAGACATAAATCTGAAAACTTTCATCCCTTGCTACACAACATACTTACTGTTGGACTTGGGTGATCTCATAAGAGCCTTTTCTCAACAAAACCGGTCTTTGGGGGTTCCGATCAGATCTGACACAAGCCTGTACAGTCACAGAAGATGGTTGGAAGTTTGGAATTTTGGATTTAAGGAAAAGGAATTATGCCATCCGTAAAGCAAAAACAATGACGCTGATCAGCTGTGCAGTTACCCCACAGCTGATCTGCGCCTTAGGTTTTGAATATGCAGATTGTTGGTTTTCTTATACAGCAGCTCATCTCAAGCATGTTTTTTAAATTCAGTTTTATTTATTATAGATTATTTCACTCTAGACAGTGCCAATCAGTAGACAGGAAGTACTCAAGAAACCAGAGGACCAATGGTCCTGTAAACGCTCACCTGAGTCTGCTGCATATACCAATAAACATGTTTGAATATTATGGTATTTAACCCCAGTGCAGGAGCAGATGAAGCCCTTGGGCCGTTTTCTTTTTTCAGGATAATCAATATTCTGTCCATTTGCCAATTTCTTGCTGGCTTTTCCCTTCAAATGACATTTTAACAGTTTTTCCCATTCAAATGCATGGGCAACCCATGTTGACCTTGCCATAAACTTGGTCAAGGTCATCACAGGGTCATGATTTATATATACATTGTAGTACTATAGCCATGGATGCTTCACGCCAAGTTTCATTGAAGTCAATCTATTGGTTTCAGAGAAGAAGATATTTGAAGGGTTTTTACCATATATGGGCATGGCGGCCATCTTGGTCATGTGACCTAGATAATTAATATACACATTGGTTCCCCTATCCTATAGATGCTTCACATAAAATTTGGCTTCAATTGGCCAAGTAGTTTTAGAGGAGAAGATGTTTGAATATTATGGTAATATACATGTATATTGCCCCGGGGTGTGGGCATATGAGCCCTTAGGTCCATTTTTTTTCAGAATCATTAATATTTAGTCCTACTACCCATTTCCTGCAAGATTTTCACCTCAAATGACTTTTTAAAAGTTTTCCCCCATTCCAATGCATTGGCGACCTATGTTGACCTTGTCCCAAAATAGGTCAAGGTCACCACAGGGTCATGATTTATATACACATTGTAGTACTTCAGCCATTGGTGCTTCATGCCAAGTTTCTTTGAAATCGGTCTACCAGATTCGGAGAAGAAGATTTTTGAAGGGTTTTTACCTTATATGGGCATGGCAGCCACCTTAGTCATGTGAACTAGATAATTTATATATACATTAATTCCCCCATTCAATAGATGCTTCACATAAAATTTGGCTTTGATTCGCCAAGCGGTTTCAGAGGAGAAGATGTTTGAATATTATGGTAATATACATGTATATTGCCCCGGGGTGGGGGCAGATGAGCCCCTGGGGTCCATTTTTTTCAGAATCATTAATATTCAGTCCTACTGCCCATTTCCTGCAAGATTTTCACTTTAAATGACATTTTAAAAGTTTTCCCTATTCAAATGCATTGGTGACCTATGTTGACCTTGCCGTAAAAAAGGTCAAGGTCATCACAGGGTCATGATTTAAATATACATTGTAGTACTTGAGCCATCGATGCTTCACGCCAAGTTTCTTTGAAATCGATCCACCCGTTCTGGAGAAGAAGATTTTTGAAGGGTTTTTATCATATATGGGTATTGCAGCCATCTTGGTCATGTGACCTGGATTATTTATATATACATTGATTACCCCTTCCTATTGACGCTTCACATAAAATTTGGCTTTGATTGGCCAAGCGGTTTCAGAGGAGATGATGTTTGAATATTATGGTAATATACATGTATATTGCCCCGGGGTGGGGGCATATGAGCCTCTGGGGTCCATTTTTTTCAGAATCATTAATATTCAGTCCTACTGCCCATTTCCTGCAAGACTTTCACTTTAAATGACATTTTAAAAGTTTTCCCCATTCAAATGCATTGGCGACCTATGTTGACCTTGCCATAAAATAGGTCAAGGTCATCACAGGGTCATGATTTATATACACATTGTAGTGCTTGAGCCATCAATGCTTCATGCCAAGTTTCGTTGAAATCAGTCCACCAATTCTGGAGAAGAAGATTTTTGAAGGGTTTTTACCATATATGGGCATGGCGGCCATCTTGGTCATGTGACCTGGATTTCTTATATACACATTGGTTCCCCCTTCCTATAGATGCTTCATATAAAATTTGGCTGTGGTTGGCCAAGCGGTTTCAGAGAAGAAGATCTTTGAAATTGTGGACGGACGGACGGACGGACGGACGACGGACGGATGGACGGACGGACGCCGGATCATGGCCATCCTGTAAGCTCACCTTGTGAGCCTAAAGGCTCAGGTGAGCTAAAAACATCAGACACATCCTCAAGTAACTAGAAAAAGTGCCTTGAGAGGCACATATACCCCCGGCTGGTAGCCACAAAGCCCCCTCCCTACCCCCTACCTATACAACCCTGCACATGCTCACCCCTGACATTGAACCTCAAATCCCCAATGAAAGACAGTACCCTTATCAAGTACACTTTAGAAATAAGCACTGTAAAGCACATTGCATACAAACATGAGGGAGTGGTGTTTTAGAATGACAGATCTATTTTAGAGCAGTATAGAGAGCTGACGTGTATACTCAATCTAGGACATAATCCACGGACATTGTGGGTCAGGTCCTCAGTCCTAGATTGGAATGAACATAGAGTGTCATGCTTAAAAAAAAAAAAAAAAAAAAAAAAATGCCCCAGACCTTGACCTCAAGTCCCACCCCCACCCTATGCATGGACCCTTGGGTACATCCCGCCCCCATCCCCATGCATGGACCCTTGGGTCTAACCCTTATGTGGTACCTATGTTATAAGCATGAATGCTTTCTGACAAATGGTTGCCTACAGAATATTAATCTTGGTAACTATTGTATTTTATAAATATGTCCTAGATTTTGACCTCAAGCCCCAACCCTAGAGTTTGGTGCCATGGAATTTAATTCAACCCTAAAGGGTATCTATGATCCAAATAGGAATACATTCCTATAAGTCTTTGTTAATATATGAACTTATAGAAGAAAAAAACACTATGTAAATAGCACATTTTCAAGGTGACCTAGATTTTGAACTCTAGCCCCACCCCCCGAGCATGGACCCTCAGGTCTGAACTCACGAAAACAAAGCAAACCTTATAGGGTACCTAAAGTCCAAATATGAATGATTTCTGAACACTGGCTCATGAGATATACACCATTAGAGAAACTTTAACCAAAACTTTGACGCAAATTAAAGGTGACCTAGATTTTGAACTCTAGCCCCACCCCCAGGCATGAACCCTGGGGTCCGAACTCTTGAAATCAAAGCTAACCCTACAGGGTATCTTAAGTCCAAATATGAATGATTTCTGATAAATGGTTCTTGAGATATACACCACTAGAGAAACTTTAACCAAAACTTTGTCGCAAATTAAAGGTGACCTAGATTTTGATCTCTAGCCCCACCCCTGGGCATGGACCCTGGGGTCCAAACTCATGGAAACAAGGCAAACCCTATAGGGTACCTATGGTCCAAATATGAATGGTTTCTGACTATAACTGCATGAGATATACACCACTAGAGAAACTTTAACCAAAACTTTGACGCAAATTCTACTGAACTAACGAACTAACGAACGAACGAACAAATGAACTAACGAACATATGAACGGACGAACGGACAAACGGAAAAGCGAAAACTATATACCCGTCGGCATAAATGCCGGGGGTATAAACATGGTTTGTCCCACATGCCCCATGTGGGGCTCAAACCCACTCAGGACACAGCAAAGGTCTTATGAAATCAGCCACCTTAACCACTTGGCCGCAGGGGCGACCTGAACAATTTTAGTCTTACTTGTAAATCCTCAATTCTTTCTGTAAAGTCTGTATCTGCTTCTCATACGCATCTATCACATCTAGAAGCCTGTAAAATTACAGTATCATAATTGAGCCGCTGCTTCAGAAAACCAACAAAATCCATAGGTAAAAACAAAGACGCAGATCAGCTGTGCAGTCACTGCACAGCTGATCAGCATTTTTGTTTTTGCCACACAATTAGTATAATCCCTCTTCTTCTGGAATCTGAAATTTCAAGCTTCTAGCCTGCTTCTGTGACTGTACAGCCTGGTTTGTGTCAGACCTTGTCCGAATCCCAAATTGTTGGTTTTCTCATGCAAAGGCTCAATTATTGTTTGAAACTTTGTGATATAATTACAGTAAATTCTGGCATTTTGGTCCATTATTTTATTTTGTTTATTTTGTTTTCATTACGGAAAACTTGCCCATGCAATAAACAGAGATTTTTAAGCTTTAAAAATTGAAAAATTTCCCTTCATACCCCAGTTTTCCTATATAAAAGTGGGGTTTAAGGGGGTATTCATTGCATGGACATGTTTTCCTGATGTAAAATGTTCTATTTCCAAATTATTGGCAAGTTCCTGAGAGGGCACTTATGATTTCTAAACTTTATGTAAGCTTTTATTAGCGAGAACTTTGAATTCACATGACATTATAGTTGGAAAAATGAACAAAAATCAAGTTCTTGCCAACCTTTTCCTTACACATGCTCATCAAATGCTCTGGTGCTCAAATGACAGTCAAATATGAATTGAGTTTGTGCATGAGAAAACCAACAATTTGGGTTTATGACCGGGTCCGACACAAACCAGGCTGTACAGTCATAGAAGCAGGCTAAAAGCTTGGAATTTCTGATTAAAGAAGAAGAGGAATTGTACTATCCGAGTGGCGAACACTAAGGCGCTGATCAGCTGTGCAGTTACTGCACAGCTGATCTGCGTCTTTGATTACGCATATGAAATTGATGGTTTTCTCATGTGAAGGCTCAATTACAAAAACAAGTCCATGCAATATACAATAAAAATTGAAAATTTCTTTGAAATTTTTTTTAATATTTTTACTCAAAACATTGATAGCTGGCACACGTTAGAACCCCCTCACTGCACTATCACGATACTTATCGATAGTCAGAAACAAAGTCAATCAACCTTGTACAAAAAGCTAGCATACGATTTTTTAGATTTATCATCTTTAATTTAAAGCCAGGCTTTTGTCAAGGCAAAACAAAAGATGCAGATCGCTGTTCAGTAACTGCACAGCTGACCTTCACCTTTATTTTTGCTACAGGGATAATACAAATCCTCTTCTTGTCAATTACAAAATTACAATGTTCTAGTATCCTTCTGTGACTGTACAAGCTGTTTTTTATCGGACCTGGTCAGAACTCCCGAAGACCTTTTTTTTCATGTTTTGGCTTAACTACTCCTTTAATCTCGTATTCTGATTATTACTTGAGCCGCCGCACCAGAGAACCAACAATCTGCATATGCAAAAACAAAGGCGCAGATCAGCTGTGCAGTAATTACACTTGCTCTTCTACTTAAATCCAAAATTTCAAGCTTCTAGCCTGCTTCTGTGACTGTACAGGCCTCGTCAGAACCCCAAATTGTTGGTTTTCTCATGCAAAGGCTTACTTGTCGTCCATGGTGTTGTGAGCCCTGGCAGTTCTTCTCCGGAATTCCTGGAAAACACTCCCAACTCTCTGACTTCTTTTGTCTTCCTACAATAATAATGGCAGTAAAAAATTATGTCATCAGTATCTTGTTGTGATCACTAAAGTTGGGCAGCCTTTATTAACTTGAGGTCCTCGCCTTGTAAATCAGTGGTTACGGGTTCAATCCCAGGCCTCTAGTCCTTCCAAAGCGATTAAAAACCTACGTCTCACCAAAAATTTTCCTGGTGACAAGGACATATTGAAATGATCAGATGATAAGGACTTTTCTGTGCCTAATGTGTTAAGTCCAAGGGACCTAGTCTTCAGACCTTACTTTATGGACAAAAACAGTATGTACAGTCCCGGTAAAAAATCAACAACATATTCCTCTTTTCTCGGAGGACCCTATGCTATTTTTCTCGGAGAAAGAATGCTAAATTTCTCTTTTCATTCAGATATTTCGCGTTTCGTTCAGTTCGATTTCTCGGAGAAACACCGAGAAATTTCACCGCGACCGCAGGTATTAACCGGTGAAAACGGGTAAGTCCAGATTTACCTGTTCGCGGTGTTTCTCGGAGAAATATTGTGCACGATTGTGAGAATCGATTTTACCATATTTTTAATAATTAAAGAAGTTTTAGACCTTTAACTGATCAGTATTTATAAGTGAGCCTTTCCGGATAGAAATCGACCTTATGCCATAAAAAATCGATTTTCAGTTTTTGATATATCAAGAAAGTAGAATACTTAATGAGCATTTTGCAATTTATCTTACCTTTCTAACGTAATTATTAAAGATTTTATGGGGGTTTGAAACAAGGAGGTGTCAACGTAAAGACACTCTTTAATGACGTTGCGTTGTAACGTCGCGTTAATTTTTAACGTTTGAACACACAGAAAACATTGCAAAACATTTTTTTAAAAAATATTCAAATTCTTCGAACCGCGGAGTTTAATTTCAGCAAAATTTCTGCTTTTTATGTACATGTCAATGGAAATCACTAAAATATTACTCCTCTGTAAACGTCGAGTTAAACGAGTCCCTTAAGTCCCCTGGATAAAAAGTCTCATTTCCGAGTCCAGATGACTTCTTACGATCAGCTGATGTTCCCGTCGGTGTTCCGTGAATCCTCTCAACACAGAATTAGTGGACCGAGGACAAGTGAAACGGAGAGCGGATAAGCTATTCGATCTACTGAGAGACCAGCGGAAAGGATGACATCCGGGTGCCCTCGAAGACGTCGACCGTGGCCATGCCGTCTTTCAACGAAGGACTGGGATGCGTCACTCAGCATCATTCAAACCGACTACAGCATACACATAACTCAGCGTTCTTCACATGCCGTGAATCAAAACTGGCGAAACTTCCCAATGCCACGCATGGTGAAAAAAAGAGAAAAGAATGCGTCCCATTGACCCATACAAGCCATTTACCTAAACTTTGGTACCGCTCACTCTTATTGCAGTCAACAACCTGGCAAGTTGGACCACGTTATTGATGGTCCTGTTTCTGTATCGCTTATTTTCCATTCATAAGCAAACTTCGCGGCATATAAACACTTGGTGTGTCCGTCTATTGTGTGTACATGTCTTTCATTATTCGAGATGCCATATGGACCCATAGTTACTCGAAAAACGGAACTCTCCATACAAATCCAAAACAACTTGGACTTATACAACCGCTTACCCAGTCTTGAAGCGCAGACAAAAAAAAAATAAAAAAAAAAAAATAAATAAAAAAAAAAATAAAAAAAAAACAAAAAAAGGTGTGTATTCCTCTTTTGCAGAGCTTAGATGTATTAAAATTATCTGAAACTTGGAAATGTCGTGCAACCACGTGCAGCACGTGAATTAATTGTGCCGCCTATGCAATCATGCGATAAATTTGGTACCCAGTATTTTTTAAGTTTGCATGCGTCAAATTTTATTTTCTCTTCGAAAAATAGCAAAAATGTTCCAAGTTCGTTTCATCACGAGGATTAGGAATTTCTAATTAACTTTTAACGATGATTTTAATAATGATATTTGATGAAACTGTGAACAAGTTTTCGAGCTGGGTTGCATTTTAGCGTGTTGTTGGCGTTGTTGCATGACAGTCCGTTCGGCAGATTAAGACGCACGCAATAAGAATTATTTGCAGTTTTAGGAGATTTTGAATCCCCCAAAAGAATCATCGGATGTCCCCTGAACCATCTGCATGTACTTTCTTCTGAGTTACCACCGGGTAGTGCTTCGGAAGTTAAGCAGCCGATTTAAAACATGATTTTGTCACATACATTCTAAAATATTTCTTAAGTCATAGCTGTAGTCTTCCTTCCCAACTGGCAAAGTTCTGGTGATATGTCTGAAACATGCTTATGAAACTTTGACGGACATTGATTTCCGACATGATACCAACTGTTCTCTATGAGCGTAACATAATGGTTAAACGTTTCTGCCAATGCTTGTACTTTTGCGAGGTTCGATTTTCGCAAAAAATGCGACCTAATAGGCTGTCACCAATAACCTTAATATGGTGAGATTTGGGTATCTCGAGATCATGAATTTGCGTAACCATCAGAATAAAGTTGACACTAACTAAACTGCCACCACGGATCAGCATTCACCTTGTGCCAGAAAGGCAGGTAAATTCGTAACGATAATAGAAATAAAACTGAGATGAGCCATTTGCCTTGGAAACCAAGTTGTGGCTTCGATCATGATCCTGGCTAGCCTTTTTGGCGAAACATTAAATCGAAGACGACGAAAACTGTTAAATCGGTCGTAAAAACACCAAACATTGAAATATTGATCCCTGGCCTATTCATCCCCAATCTCCCCTACAAGTTAGGTTTTTTTTTTCAAGGGAAATAATTCATCAAATATAGTCATTAATTCTTTATTTTGACAAAATCTGGATAGATTTACTTAATTCCACTCGTTTATATGTTTTTTGAAAATAAATTCAGTATTATGGTATAGAAATTACACGCACTAAAGGTACAATTTTTATAACTTTTGAAGAAATAACGTTTGAGAGAGAAATGTAAATTCACAAACATAATTATTTTAATTTTTATCAATGACAGGTATATATACTCACATTTTTTCGATTGACATCCCGATTGTCATCCCTAATTAAAATTATTTTGTATTTTCTCTCTCTCCTCTCTCTCTCTTCAATATAGGTATCAAACATGGGTTTCTATGCATTAATATCTGCAGGGCCTCCCCCCAAAAAAACCGAAACAATGTTTATTTCAATTGATAAAGACAAAAGCAATTAACGCAATTAGGTGTTCATTTAACCGTAGGAGAAGTCAAATACGGCAATGGAAACGCTAAATCCATTGACAATATTGTAGCAGAGTTTCTAAACTTCCAAATAAATGCAACATTACGCGAATCGGCGAATACATAGCTTAAATAAAGCCAGAAACGTCGGGAAGTATTTGTGGCAGACGACGAACAATTAGCGCGCAAAATTGCTCTGACGTAACGTCGCGTTTCGACGTCATTTTCTCACATTCAACGTCGTATGTCATAAGGTCGATTTCTATCCGGAAAGGCTCAAGTGTTTTTGTATATGGCACCTCTAACAGTTTGACACGTTTTAATAAGGCACATTAATTACTGAGCAAACATTCCACAATCTTCTTCACTGGTTTCCGTTACGGTTGGTCAGGCATGACTCGACTCGCATTTGACATACAAATTAAGAAGTACTTTGTTTCATCTCAATTATGTCTTTATCCAAGTAGTTTCATTTGTTTGAGCTAGGAAACATAAAAGCAATAGGCCATAAACATGTTACATATAATAAGTAACCATTTTGCGCATTCTTGAATTCATATTGTAATGAAATAAATGTTTTCTGGTTCTGGTTGTAGTCAAGCTATGGAAACGTGCATGTAGAATGAAATGGCATAATGTCAACACATTGTCAGCTTATGGAGCAAGCTATTTTTGTAATATTTTATTGACCCGATTACCCTGCAGCGATCTTCTAACTCCTATATGAATATGCACTACAACATTCTCGGTGATAAGGATACACAGTATTTAACTAGCACAAAGTTTTGTCAATACCTCTAAATCACTCGTTTATCAGGGGCACTGTTCGCATAAACACTTTTTTCATACCAAATTTATGACCAAATCTTCACATAAGAATAAGGCGGATAACGAGAAAACAATTTATACACTTTTCTTTTTTTAAGCATCTGTTTTTCTTGCTAAATGCATAAACGCAAAACCTATTGCCATGCATAACGACAACTCCGCCATGAACATTTCGTGTTGGCGGCATGTTGTTTTTACAAGGTGCGGTCCGAAATGTCAAGTGCATAGGAAAGTGCATGATACATGGTGAAAAATGACAAGTAAAGACAGTTTATCAATTACTGATAATTGATAAATTAATTGATAATTAATCGAGTAAATTAACAAACGCATTTACATGTTCATGTGCTTTAAACCCATGCTTTAAACCCATATACATTGTATGAGGTATTCCTCAACATATTTACACACATCATGATAACATGTCTATGTAATGTATACCCCACTTTTATATGAGCCGCGTCATGAGAACGCTGGACTTAAACTCATGCGATAATAAAGGCGCAGATCAACTGTACAGTATCTGTATAGCTGATCAGCGCCTTTGTTTTCACTACTCGGCTAGTACAATCCCCCTACTTCTTTAATCTGATATTTCTGTACGCTGTGGCTTGGCTCGGCTGTACGTTACATGTAACGTGGCTGTACGTTACATGTAACGTACAGCCGAGCCAAGCCACAGCAAACCCCGTCGATGGAAAAGCATGCTCATCCACCAAGGGTGGTTTACTGCGCTATATACCTAACAATTACTCGATTCACAAAGTCTCGAGTTTGAAATTTGCATATTTCCAAGGGAAGCTATCCCGTTACATGATCAAGATGTATAGATATGAATTTTTCACCGTATTCGATCTAATAAGTGCACTTGTTCCAAAAATCGCACATCCTGATCGTTTCCGAAAAACATGTGCAGCTCGACTAGCACACAGCTCAACTGGCGTATGGATATCTTACATCGAATTTACACGTTAAATCGCATTAAAACTTAACCTTTATTAATGTTTGCGTAGAAGGCAGGAACGGATACACTCATTTTACACGAAAACAAATACATGACCTTATATTTTGGTGTCAGTTTTAAAAATTACCGGAACCGTCTACGTATACAAACTTTAATATGCATGTGCATCAATAGAATCACTGCGCAATATTGCTTTTACTAACGTCCTTGTCCTCAGCCACGGTTATGTCGGTACGTTTTCGTCGCTTTATGGTACTGTACGAGTTTGGGATGTCCTGACGTTCGAAATGGGCTACACAACATTCGTATTTGTAAACCCTTCACTTACAAAAACTACCGAAACAGCATCCGACACGCTATGAGCTGAAGATACTTGAGTATGTATGTTTTGTATGTTTGATGCATCCACATTTATATCTCGATGTCGTAACACAAATGACGACAAAATAATGGTGCATACGTAAAAGAAAAATAAAAGAAAAATACTATCATAACCGACATTGTCCCAAATTTATGTACATGTAAAGAAAAGTTTGTATATTTCAGCCACTTACTTTGATGCACTGTGTGACATATCCTATACAAAAGTATTTGTTGCACATAATGCATTTTTCATCTAATAATATCAATGAGCGAAATAAAAATTTAAGACCATTAAAATTTCTCGACTGTATATACATGTACATTTACAATGTTCAATACAAACCTCAATTCTGCACAAGGTATAACAAACATGTAAATGTATTTATGAGGTTTTCCGATCTCTCCTTCCGAAAGCATTGCTGCCTTTTGTGTCGATGATGTTTTAAAGAAATAATTTCATATACCGTAACTTTAAAATTACGAAAACATGCCCATGCAATATACAGAGATGTTAAAGATGAAAAAAAAAATGAAAATTTTCAGTAGAAAATGTTTGCTTTTTCTTATTCATGCTCAAAACATAGATTGTGGGTACACGTTATAACCGCCTCACCGAGGCGGTTCAAACTAGTACCCACAATCTTATGTTTAGGAGCAAAAGATAAAAAAAATAGATATACCCCTGCAAACCCCAGTTTTGCTTTTTGATGGGATACACATTTTCCATGAAATGTTTTCCTGATGTAAAATGTTTGAACAAGAATGATTTTAATGATGCAAATGCATGTGCGTGAATAGCAATGTATGGACATGTACATTCATATCTACGTGATGTATTTAGCCGTCAATTGGGAGTAACTCATATGACAGTGTTGGCTGCACGGTCGGCATTTTTATTTGCTTGACTTTTTATTTCACTTTACGGCAGACAGCTTCCTTATCATGTGAAGGAGCAGTGTCAGCTTCGTGTTCATTAGAGAATGTGACACAAGAACATGACTGTGTATGCCGAATCACACTTCCTGGTAATGCTGCAAATTCTACAACTCACCGATGTGGGTTCGCGCCTCGCATGGGGCACGAATTCATATGTGAGACAAGCCATGTTCTGCTTGCGGGTGTGTCAGGTGGTTTTTCCCCGGGAACTCCGGTTTTCGCCCCACCTACCGATTGATTCGTCTCGATGAAAAAGCTTGAAAGGGACGTAAAACTGAATCCAAAAAAAAAAAAATTCTACCACTTGGCCAAATCAGTCAACAGTGATTTCTGTAAATTTTGTTGACCATTTATGTATGTTAATACCATGCAATATTACGGGTGAAAGGGCATCAATTTAGGCGATCCCATAAGTTCATGATTTATACGGCTTTGTGGTTGTTCATGGAGAATAACTTTTGATGCAAATTCCTTCCTACTACATGTAGTCTCGATCTAAAACATACAAGTATATATACATGTACATGTACATGTACGAATGCTCAAATTATTTGCGATTTATATGGAACCATAATCTGAATATTTGATAACGGTTACGTTAACAGCTTACCAAGAAATGCTGGCGGACAAGTAAGGTCGGAACATTTAATAAGACAGGCCGCGATGGTTTTACATGTATAGATAGTGCGTTTGCTTCGAAAAAAAAAGTTGCGATTTCGATCTCCGGCCGGTATATTCATGTTATTTTGATGACTTGTGTTTATCCTGACATAATTAAAGTAAACCGCCTGTTAAATCATTGCTATTGTACATAATTAAATACCTTTGATCAAATGTCATTAAACTTATTTATTCATTCAATGAAAATGATTCTGATTATCCACATAGTCACTGGAAGTGTGGTAATTTTATTCTTTGTCGGAAAGGACAATGCTCAAGGCGCGAATTTTTAATGACACCCTTGATTTTTTCGCTTCCATTCTTCTGTTCAAAGATCGAATAATCATGGATGATGTGAAAAGCAACACAAGTGACAAAGGTCATCATAAATTTTAATGTAATCAAGAATACATTTATGTGGATTATAAGCCATCTAAACAAATACGTAACATCTGCAAGTTTCATACTTGCAAATACTTATTATTTTTTAATTTATTGTTTTATATTTATTAAAAAATTATAAACATGCATTTGTCTTTTAAATTCCTCCGAGAAACTCCGAGAAAAAGAGTTTTATCGATAAATCCAGGTAATTACCTTTCTCGGAGAAACACCAAGAAATTTCACCGAGAAACACCGCGAAATTTCGCGCAGACGATTTCGTCTACCTGGCTTATTTCGCGGTGTTTCTCCGAGAAATAAAAATTTCGCGTTTGCCATGGTTGCAGAGAAACGCGGAATATGTTGTTATTTTTTTACCGGGAGTGTATAAACATCTATAGTTTGTCTCATCATAGGTCTGGTAATATGTAATTATGTCTATTTTTTCTTATTCTTTTTCCTGAGCCTGACTCTTGTTCTCCAGTTACTTGTTCTTGATATGCATGGCTGATCTCAAGTTGCTCAAAAAGTTATCAAACTTACTTACAACTGCATTATACTTTTAAAAACAAAAGTATAAACTATACCTGCAACTGCATATTGTGTACTTTTTGTTTCAATCTTTCATATTCTTTTTTCCTGATCCTGATTTTGTACTCTTGTTGTTTGTTCTTGATATGCATGGCTGATCTCAAGTTGCTCAAAAAGTTATCAAACTTACTTACAACTGCATTATACTTTTAAAAACAAAAGTATAAACTATACCTGCAACTGCATATTGTGTACTTTCTGTTTCAATTTTTCCAATTCTTTTTTCCTCAGCCTGATTTTTGTACTGCTGTTGCTTGTTCTTGATATGCATGGCTGAACTCAAGTTAGTCAAAAAGTTATCAAACTTACTTACAACTGCAACTGCATTATAACTATAAACTATCCCTGCAACTGCATATAAATGGACTTTCTGTTTCAATGTTTCCAAACAGGAGTACAAAAATCAGGCTGAGGATAAAAGAATTGGCAATTCTTTTTTCCTCAACCTGATTTTTGTACTCCTGTCGCTTGTTCTTGATATGCATGGCTGATCTCAAGTTAGCCGAAAGTTATCGAACTTACAACTACAACTGCATTATACTTAACAAGAGTATAAACCATACCTGCAACTGCATATTGTGTACTTTTTGTTTCAATCTTTCCAATTCTTTTTCCTGAGCCTGACACTTATACTCTAGTTGTTTATTCCTGGCATGCATAGCTGATCTCGTGTTTGTCACTCTTTCATCTTTGTCTTCTGGGAAAGCAGAGCTCCTTGATGGCTCTTCCGACTCCAATTCCTAGATATAAATGATGATTTTAATCAAATGAGCAGGGTCATAAAAACCCTAAATCTTGGGTGTTCAACCAGGTCTGAGACTTATAGAGTGATGATACCTGAATAATCTGAAAACTGAGATTTCCTTGTCAATGCCCCAACACAAGCACTATTTTTCACACCCATCTCTTAACACATTAAAATTGGTTTCAAAAGCATCAATTTTGTATGCACTATACAGTATTGCATATACAGAAATGACTGAGATTTTGTGACAGCTCTAGAGTCCTGGTATAGAAAAATCTAACAAAAAAAGCTGTGTCTGAGAAAACCGGATTGTTGCTTCTTGGATTGTACAATCTCTCTTCTTAAATTGCACATTTCAAGCTTCTAGCATTCTTTTGTGACTGCACAGGCCAGTTTATGTTAGACATGCTTGGAAACCCCAAAGACCGTTTTTCTCGCCATGGCTGCTCATAACATGTAGCCCACAACTAACCTTAACTCTTGACCTTGAACTTTCCAACATGATCTTGAGATCTTTCATCTTTGTGAAGTATTTTTCTGTAAGCTCTGTTTGCCTAGCTAGCTCCTCCCTACAGACACATGAAGAGGCCATAAGCACATCAGGCCCCGAGGTTATAAAACTTTTTTCATGCTCAGCTTAGCTGAGACTAAAATTTATCCTGCTCATAAATGTTAAAATGCCAACAATTGCTGGCATTTTGACATGTATCAGCAGGATAAATTACTGGCTTTGACGGCCTAAACCAAAAATTTCTATTAATTTGGGCTATTTCAGTATTTATGAGGAATTTATAATTCATGCTCAGCTAAAGTTTTATAACCTTGGGACCAGGTAAAAACGTCCCATTTACACTAACTCTACTTTTACATAGCAAAACTGGGGTATGCAGGGATATACATGTACCTATTTTTCTTATTATTGCTCCAAAACATAGATTGTCGTTGCATGTTAGAACCGCCTCAGCGAGGCGGTTCTAACTGAGGCGGTTCTAACATGTACCCACAATCAATGTTTTGAGCATAAAGTTTAAAAAAATATTTATTTTTTTCTAATGAAATTTACAATTTTTTACCGCTGAAAAAAGTCTGTGTACATGTATATTGCATGGGCAAGTTTTTGTAATGATAGAAAATTTAAACACTTGGGTCCCCACCCATTGGGACTGTCAGAAATAGATGGGCTTCTTGAGTCTCGGGGTGAAGATTATAACCCACTCAATACACAGTGGTGAGATGATGGAATGATTAATCACAGTGATGAAACCAGCACTCTTAATCACTAGGGCACGGGGACTACCTTTAAAACCTTCCCAGTAAAAGAGGTACACGAGTACTGTTAGCGGAAAATTGTAAGTGTGAAATAATAAGAGCCACATTATGAGAATCCAACATTTTGCATATGCGAAAACAAAGGCGCAAATCAGCTTCGCAGTAACTGCGAAGCTGATCAGCGCCTTTGTTTTCGCTACACAGAAAGTACAATTCCTCTACTTTCTAAATCCAAAATTTCCACTCTCTAACCATCTTCTGTGACTGTACAGGCCGGTTTGTGTCAAACCTGTTGTGTCAAACCTGTTCGGAGACCACATTGTTGGTTTTCTCATGTCGTGGCTCATAAAAAGCTATACTTGAGTTGGTTATTCTTGGTGATGAGATCTTGAACTAGTGTCTGTCTGTGTTCACAGTCGGACATCAGGGACATAAAGTTGTCCCGTGCTGCTTTGTTACTTTCTCGGTCCAAACACACCATGTTTCCTGTATAAAACAACAATGATACGAATTACTTGTTACATTTCCGATATAAAATATACTGTAGATCATCTGTATAACATGACCTTGTAATATATACCCCTTATACATATATATTCCATTTTTATATAGTAAAACTGGGGTTGGGGTGTAGAGGGGTATTTTTTTCCTTATTCTTGTTTGTAATATAAATTGCAGAGACTTGATAGAAATGTTGAGTCGTTTCAAATGTGTATCCACAATCCATGTTTTAAACAAAAATAAGAAAAATATACACAATTTTCAAAATTAAAATTTTTACAGCTGAAAAAATTTCGTAATGATGTGGACAAACAAACTCTTTAGAAATGCCCTGAACATGATTTAAGCTATGTGGACAAACTCATTGGAAATGCCTTGAAAATGCATTAAGCTATGTGGACAAACTCATTGGAAATGCCCTGAAAATGCATTAAGCTATGTGGACAAACTCATTGGAAATGTCCTGAAAATGCATTAAGTTATGTGGACAAACTCAATAGAAATGCCCTGAAAATGCATTAAGCTATGTGGACAAACTCATTAGAAATGCCCTGAAAATGCATTAAGCTAGCATTAGAAAAAATATCAATTATAATTTTTGCATTCTTAAAAACACACTACGTAACATGTACTGTGTCATTAGAATTCCTGAATACAATATGTGAAGTACATGTATAGGAAATCTCTAACAATATTGGGTAGACCATGTTTTATGTCAGTTTTCAAAGTCCTAGTGTGTGTGTGTGTGTGTGTGTGTGTGCATGTGTCATGCATGTGATACATCCAGAAGCCAAATAGGGAAATTTCCTTTTCCAAATAGGGAGAAAGATTAAACAATAAGGAAATTCTTCCTTTGAAGTAGGGAGATCTGATATTTCAAACAGTGAGATTTCATCAAAAATAGGGAGATTCCTCTGAAACTGGGGGATATCACATCGCCTGTGTGCATATTAGCATGCATGAATGCCTATGTGTATAATTCCACATTTCAAACCTTAAAATCTGACTAGACAGTCTCAAGATGCCTGTTTGAGTTGGGCGTTGGGATATGCTTTAATATAAAGTCTTACCAGACACATGTTGAACTTCAGCCGGTTGTTGTATTTTGACAGCCATTTTCTGGTAGTTCCTTATAACAATGTGCTAACAAAAATCTTACCAGACGTATGTTGAACTTCAGCCGGGTGTTGTATTTTGACAGCCGGTAAACCATTTTCTCGTAGTTTCTTGTTAACAGCTGGCCAGTCATTCTCCCCAACAGACTGCAAGAAAAATAAATTGAGCCGTGACGCGAGAAAACTGGTCTTCGGGGTTTCCGACCAGGTCTGATACAAACCAAACTGTACAGTCGCAGAAGCAGGCTAGAAGCTTGAAATTTTGGATATAAGAAGAAGAGAAATTGTACTTTCTGTGTAGCAAAAACAAAGGCGCTGATCAGCTTTGCAGTTACTGCGAAGCTGATCTGCGCCTTTGTTTTCGCATAGGCAAAAATCTGGTTTTCTCACGATGCGGCTCAACTGGTTTACAGTAATCAGAAACTTTTATCGAAGCAATATGAGCCATGTCATGAGAAAACCAGATTTTTGTCTATGTGAAAACAAAGGTGCAGATCAGCTGTGCAGTAACTGCACAGCTGATCAGCACCTTTGTTTTGGCTACTGGGATAGTAAAATTCCACTTCTTCCTAAATCCGAAATTACAAGCTTCTAGCCATCTTCTGTAGCTGCACAGTCCGGTTTGTGTCAGACCTGGTTGGGAACCTCGCAAACCAGTTTTCTTGTGTTGCAGCTCATATATCATGTAAGCATTCCAGATTTGGATGTTCACATCAAGAAAACATGTCCGTGTAATGTATATTCAGTATCCCCTTATACCTCACTTTTATATAGCAAAATTGGGGTATGCAGGGGTAAACATATTTTTCTTATTTTTGCTCTAAAACATAGATTGTGGGTACTCGTTAGAACCGCCTCAGCAAGGCAGTTCTACTGAGGCGGTTCTAGCATGTACCCACAATCTATGTTTTAGAGCAAAAATAAGAAAAAAAAAGTCAATATTTTTCTACTGAAAGTTTTCTTTTGTTTTTACAACTTCAAAAATCCCTGTATATTGCATTGGCATGTTTTCGTAATGTAAATGATCCTTGTCATATCTCAAAAACAAGAATGGAATGCCTCTCTAGGAGCAACAGAAAACGGCTGTTTGTAATGACAAACTTTATGTTGCTATAATTCACATCTTATGATCTATCTTTTGTTCTCATTACATGTGAGCCATGTAATGAGAAATTCAACTATGTGGTTATCAAACAGGTCCAACACAAACCAAGCTATTCAAACACAGAAAAAGGCTAGAGGCTTGAAATTTTAGATTTAGAAAGTAGAGGAAAATACTATCTATGTAACGAAAACAAAAGTGCTGATCAGCTTTGCAGTTGATTCGAAGCTGATCAGCGCCTCTGTTTTCAAATATGCAAAATGTTGATTTTCTCATGACACAGATCCTATATTGAGACAAATGATCTTGATTCAATTTTTTACAATTAGAATTTGTATTTGGTCAATATGCCTGGATTTTAAAAAATAAAGAATATCAATAGCATTGTCCCTTGTACCTTGATTAGCAATAAAACTTACAACAACTTAAGTACATGTACATGTATTTTGAAATATTGTAAAATTTAGCGTGAAACATAGATCACACAATACTTTATTATAAGTGAGTAAACTAAAATCCATCACCTTTAAAATGACAAAAACTAGCATACACTGAACATGTAAAACAAATTCCGTTATTTAACAGTCTTTAAAGGAACTGAAAGATTCTGAACTAGAATACTTAGACATAACTGTTTTGCTCATACATGTACACAGGCAACGAACATGAAAAGTTTCTTTCTGCTATGCAAAAGTATAGACCAAGATCGGCGTTTAACAAGGTATCTAAATCTCCAATCAGTTTCAATCATCAATGACACAGATAATATTAGCCAATCAAAAATTTTTAGGCATGCACAGGCAAGCTGAAATAGGGAAATCATTAATAATTTTTTAGGCATGCACAGGCAAGCTGAAATAGGGAAATCATTAATAATTTTCTCATCACACATTTTTTTTGATTCAGTTTTACATCCCTTTCAAGATTATTTCAGCTCTTATGAGACGGGCCTTCAGTAGGTGGGGTGAAAACGGGAGAACCCCGAGAAAAATCACCTTACACACCTGCAAGCAGAACTTAACTTGTCTCACATGTGGCCAGAACAGGGCTTGAACCCACACCAGACACAGCGGTGAGATGATTGAGTGATTAAGAAACAGCGCTCTTAACCGCTCGGCCACAGGGGGCCGCCTCATCATACTGTAAATTGTATGTTAAATATAATATTAAAAGGACAGACACTTAAAACATATAACAAAACTACACTCTCCAAAAATACATATGAGGCACAATTATAAGAAAGCATTCAAAATTGTGAGCTAATGAGAATTGCTAGTACAACTGAAGGTTATCATCATGAACATCAATATGGGCCACAACACCAGAAAACCAACAATCTGTGAAAACAAAGACGCAGATCAGCTTCGCAGTAACTGCCATTACTGCTAAGCTGATCAGCGCCTTTTTTTTTGCTATGCCAATAGTACAATTCCTCTACTTACTAAAATAAATACAAAGCCATCATCTGTGCTTGTACAGCTTGGTTTGTGTTGGACCTGTTCGAAAACCACATTGGTTTTCCAACACGAAGGCTCATATGTATTTGTGAAGAAAAAAGGAAACAACTTCCAGGATAAAACAGTGATTTGTTATTAGCAAATCTACATGTACACCATGAAACCCAAACATCAGGAAAACATGCCCGTGACACCTATACCCTCTTGAACCCCACTTTTATATAGAAAAACTGGGGTATGGAGGGGTTAACCTATTTTTCTTATTTTTGCTCCAAAACATAGATTGTGGGTACTCATTAGAACCGCCTCGCCAAAACGGTTTTAACATGTACCCATAATCTATGTTTTGGAGCAAAAATAAGAAAAAAAATCGAAATTTTTCCAGTGAAAATTTTCATTTTTACAACCAAAATAAATTCTGTATATTGCATGGGCAAGTTTTCGTAATGAACCTTTGTTACTGGACATGTGTCCTCTGAATCTTCTGATGTGGCTGGGGTCTTGTCAATATCAAACTTTTCTTTAATATTTTTATCATCCAGCTGGCACAAAATAAAATATATAAAAAAATTACAACACAAGGGGAAACCCTATTTGTTAATGCAGAAAAGCTTGATACAAAAGGATTTGTTTGGGTGCAAAAAATAGCCTTTATTTAACATTGCAAGGATAAACATATTACAGTTAAAATGCAACCCTCCATTCATCTGAGGTGGTGATCAGAAATTAATAGACTCAGTATTAGTTAGTACTGTGTTGATAGATATTTGTCTTTCTCAAGAAGTGTGTAGGAACTGCATATGCAAATCAATGCTTTGCATGGAACTTCCATTTGATATCCTCCTTGTACCTGGTATAGAGGAAGAAAAGGTGTTGAATGATGACAACTTGGCCAATGTGACAATTCATTGATCAGTGAACAGAAGACTTATACTGCTATACAAAGGTCTGAAGGGTAAAGCCAGAATACCTACAGATGAGTCATGGCCTTATCACGAAGAATAGGCATTGTAGAAATCAACATTTTATGGCAAATCAGATATCATCAGCTATAGCAAAGAAGTAGGCCTAGTTTCCACGGACATTTTTTTTTTGACAAAGTAGATTTGTCGCAGAAAAACTCCATTCTGTGGCAAAGTTTTATTGTCAAATATCTGTGACAAAGGTCAGCTAGCTATGTAGTATAATCTTTGCTGTGTGTGAACACAAACTCATTGCCAAAGTTTCTTTGACAAAGAATCTTTGTCAAAGAAACATTGTCCAAGGAAACGCGGCCGTATACAAAATTAATGTAGTTTCTTTCCACAGACTATCAGGGACTGGAGCGACCTCCCTGATTCTCTGATCTCCTCTGCTGAAATGTCTGATGACTGTGTGTCCAAGTTCTCTTGTGAGAGCCGGGGACTGATTTCCCACCTGGCGCACTCCTGGTGAAGTATTGTCAAATTGACTTGTCACCAGTTTTTAAAACCTTTCTGATTCAGACAGCTTCACCATCACATTCACCTCCTTGTTATGGTGAAAAATGCAGAAAATCATCAAACTTATTTTGGCTAGGGATACGGTACCGTATCTTTAGCCTGTGGGCTAGGGATACGGTACCGTATCCCTAGCCTGGCGGCTAGAGATACGGTATCGTATCTGTAGCCTATATATCGGAAATGGCTAAAGGTACGGTATATATCAAAAATCGATAATATAATATTTTCAGGTGAGTTTAAAGTTGAAGCATTGCAAGTTTTCTAATGAATCATAAAAATAAACATTTATGGATGTCTTACTTTTCTCACAGTTTCATGGTTGGGCAAGCTCTACACATGCACAATAATCTTAACAGTAGTAGCGTTAATTGTTCTCATTGCTTGGGAAATTATGCATATATGTAAGAACTAAAAACGTACGAGACAAAGACGGTTTGCATGTTTTTCAAACATATTTTTGGAGTATCACTTTGGCTAGTCTTGGTCATGATTAGATCTGGTATAAAAATGTTATATTTCGATTGCATTTTAGGCAATTTATTACTTGATTTTAATGTAAATCTTTAAGTAAAAAAAGCTCCTTAGATAAAGGAACATAGTGTATCTCAATCATTTCGACGCAAAAAGAAAAAAAAAAATGATCGACATCTTAAGCTAAACAGTAATTGCCAAAGTATCACAACATGATCACATTATTTCCAACTTAAAATAAACCCATAAAGAACAATCACGAGAACAAGAGAAAACGTGTAAACCAAGCGTAAAATTATATCATAAATCATGGAAAGAGTTCTTTGATAGACATTTTTTTTCAACTGCAAATTCTAGCTTAGAAAGCGCAAGTTGATAGATAGATAGATAGATAGATAGATAGATAGATAGATAGATAGATAGATAGATAGATAGATAGATAGATAGATAGATAGATGACTCTCGAGACTTGACGTTCTTGCCGCCGTGAATACACCTGAATGTAACCTCATAGTATTTTAGTATTTCGTTCAACTTATACGAAATACACACTTGCGCCTTTTCTATACTTCTATCTCTCTTACAGAACTGAACACTTTCGGCATTCTGATAGCGCTCAATAGCACTTTCAAATGCTTGAAAGTTTGTTTTCAACTTTTTGCACGATGTGAAGTATACAACCCATTCTGACGGTATGAATCAAGATTTGGATGCATGTTTTAAAATTGTACGGCGATTGAAATTGAGTAATAGCTTAATTGATTTATATTGCAGTTACTTACTTAACCATAACAAAAGTTAAAAACATTCGCCGAATAATAGTTGGCAAATTAAACAATGCCAATGTCTTACTTCAGGGGTTTTGCGGTAGAACAAAATAAATCAACCCTTCATTACTGTTTTGTTTGTTGTTCTCACATTGAGGCGCGGACATCGTACTGATGGTTAAGCAACTAATTAAGGCTAATATTATCTTGTTATTATCTTCATGCATTGTTAGAAACGTTCATACTGCGAGTTGGCTTTATATCCTTTGATGTCGGTCAAATAAATTGTAGATATTGCACAAACACACTCTCAAATATAACACTTGAAAATTTCATTCCATGGGGTTAGAAATAAATTTGAAATCTCTCAACTTTATACATTAACATTGTTTTCTTAATCTGTGTCTCTAGTCTTCCGTACCTTTAGCCATTTAGGATGCTTGCAATGATTCAACTTAAAACTCACCTGAAAATATTATATTATCGATTTTTAATCTGTACCGTACCTTTAGCCATTTCCGATATATAGGCTACAGATACGGTAGAGCTGTCATTGATATCGCTGATATTGATATATCGATAAAAATGAGCTTCGATATTCATATCGATACAGAAAAGAGACATATCGATATTGAAAAGTGGTACATGTACCAGACAAGGTCATATAGTATTTCAAGTTAATTTACCCAAATATTTTCATAAACTGATAGTTTATATTGTATATAAATTAGAGATGTCTTATTACATGTATATATATTTACATAAAACATGAGGCAGTGTTATTAAATACCCACTGCACAATGTTTTCAAACGTTTAAACTGAGTCTAACTATTATCTAAAGGTTGGGGTTAGCATGTTTGGTGGAGAAATCACATCCATATCATCAAATACTCATCCTTAATTTTTAGCAATGTCAATTTGCCAAATTGCCAGACACAGGCAACATGCATTCAGATTAGGCTAGTTATGAATTGATGTACATGTACTTTGATCATGTCTGTTAAAATTTAACTTAAGTAATATATGTCTCTTCTCTTTTACGAATAAAATTTAAAATGATGTTTAAACTTTTATCTTACACTTGTTTTTGGTGAGACTAAATTCTTAAAAGGTTAGAGAAGGCTAGGGAGTTTTATATTGTATACATACAAATTTAAAGAAGCATAAGGAAACAATATGGGTCTATTAAAGTTAGAAACCACTTTGTTGAAAAATTACTTGTATATTAATATTGTATATCGATATTTGTATCGATATATCACAATATTTTCCACCGATATATCGATATGTAAAATGCTCAATCAATGACAGCTCTAAGATACGGTACCGTATCTTTAGCCTGTGGGCTAGGGATACGGTACCGTATCCCTAGCCCACAGGCTACAGATACGGTACCGTATCCCTAGCCACTGCCATTTGAGAAAGCCATTACTTGTGGGACTGGGACAAGTTTGAGCAGGACAAAGTGTGATCATTCAGTGAATCTGTACTTCAGATTAACTAATGCGATCTAATGCTTGACAGTTTCATCAGC
Organism: Rugalucina vietnamica; assembly: GCA_964017185.1. Taxonomy (NCBI): domain Eukaryota; kingdom Metazoa; phylum Mollusca; class Bivalvia; order Lucinida; family Lucinidae; genus Rugalucina; species Rugalucina vietnamica. Next base: position 9,336,929 of record OZ024880.1, read on the forward strand.
TTAATGAATACAGGTAAAGGTTACAAACGTTTATTAGATCGTAACGCACCAATCTTTTTGAAGAAGTCGGAGATCGATTTCTAGCTTCCATCTTTTGTTTACATTCGCCGCTCTTTTGACAGCTTTTCGAACCGAATCGGATTTCCGGTAACGGATTGGTCCGTGTGATTATTTTACCGATATATCTGGTTGTTTCGCGACGAACAGGTATGTGTCGCGAACAGGTAAGTCGCCGATTGACCAGAAACCTGGTACCCGTGTCGTTTATTCATTGGAAAAGGTCCCTCAGGACCTTTTCCACAGTGTTTACTTTGAATATGAAGAAAATTGTACCCATGATCGACTGCTCTCTCTCAATTACGCGTTTTGTCACATAAAGCGCTTAATAAAAACTAGTGAACCCGTCTATACTGACTAGACAGTTAACCGCAATCAATTAAATTTATCCATTGTTGGCACTACCCGTCAAAAAGCGGTAAAATCTAGCAAGCAGTCTCGATCGTGGTGACTGCTTATCATAGCGCATCTAGGTTTAGATCGTAGATACCCTGACGAAGGGTACAGAAACTATAGGAACTCTATATGACTGACTTTTAGTCCATCACATCGGTCCCATGGGTCTGTTTCTGGTAGTGTGGCTGCAGGTCAAAATTCAGAACTCTGTCACAAATTGACTGCACTGCAAAATGGTTTTCTACACATCGACATATTGATTGTAATCGTGTTCCCTTTAGTATTGGCTTTGATTCCATAACATCAGAAATTTTGGCCAATGCCTTGAGTGACAGATACACACACTGGTCAAGCGTTAATAACAAGAAACGACATTCATGTAAAGGAAACGAAACTGAAACGTACGGGAATCGAAATTAATGACAAACCAGAGAATCAACAACACTGAAATCTAGAGCAAAAGGAATCTCTTACAACAAACGGCTGCTGACCTTTTCATTGGTTTCTTTTTAAAGAAGCCAACTTGTTCATTTATTTGTTTGAGTCATAAAAACTGAAGTGTACCTCGAGAAAAACCACCTGGTACACCCACAAGCAGAATAGCTTTTCCCATACGTGCCGACTCGGACCCACAATGGAGATCAGAATCAGAATAGTTTACTGGTGAAACGTCAAACTGACAATACCACAACATGTATCAGAATCAGAATCAGAATAGTTTACTGGTGAAACGTCAAACTGACAATACCACACCAGGGGGACGGGGCTTGACCGGAGGGGGTTAGTCCCGAGCTCTCACAAGAGAAGTAAATTTAGACACACAATCATCTGACATTTCAGCAGAGGAGATCAGAGAATCAGGGAGTTCATTCCAATCTCTAATAGTCTGGGGGAAAAAAATAAGTAGATAGGCATTTGTACTTGCTGAAGGTATCTGAAATGCCAAGGAGTTTGGTTAAATTTTGATCTGAAAACAATCATAATCAGAACACACAGTGAAACCGTTCCCATTTAGCTGTACGCATAGCCTGGCCATTTTCAACACAACCACTAGGCACGTGGACCCCTACCACCTTACAGTCGATCACTGTTCATGACTATTCAGCTTAATCCAAAGGGCAGCACCACGTGTCTTCTTCTTAATACCTTGCCATGGCTAATTATACTTGTGTAACGAACAGCCGAGCCAAGTCACAGAAAACCCCGTCGGTGGAAAAGCATGCTCATCCACCAAGGGTGGTTTACTGCGCTATATACTCTACACTTACTCGAATCACAAAGTTTCGAGTTTGAAAGTTGCATATTACAAGCACTCAATATGCCGCTAATACGTTGCTCCAACGTATTATTTTCCAAAGGAGGCTATCCCGTCACATTACTTCCCCCTCCGAGAAGACTCGTCCCGATTCTTGGCCTGGGGACTACATGGGTAAGGCAACTCCGTTCTGGCAGTTGTCATCATCCCACCGCTGCCACAAAATGTAACGAACAGCCGAGCTAAGCCACAGGAAACCCCGTTCGTGGGAAAGCATGCTCATCCACCAAGGGTGGTTTACTGCGCTATATACTCTACACTTACTCGAATCACAAAGTTTCGAGTTTGAAATTTGTATATTACAAGCACTCAACATGCCGCTAATACGTTGCGCCAACGTATTATTTTCCAAGGGAGGCTATCCCGTCACACTTGATCTGTTTTGCTCCGAATGCGAATTTGTGCATACGAACATAGCTTAAATATATTTATCTCTATATACTGCCATGTGCCCACGCGGATATTCTATGCATTTTAGTTGGGACCGGAGCTTCTTGTATGTTGTGTGACGGGATAGCCCCCCATTGGTAGAATACGTTGATACAACGTATTATATTAACGGCATCTGGAGTGCTAGTAATATGCAAATTAGAAACTCAAAACTTTGTGAAGCGAGTAAGTGTTGAGTATATAAGGCAGTAAACCACTATTGGTGGATGAGCATGTTTTTCTATCGACGGGGTTTGCTGTGGCTTGACTCTGCTGTACGTTACAGTTGCATGGCCCTGGGGTTCAACTGGTGTTTTTCTTTTGCTCCAGATTTTTAGTGATGTTGTTTGAATCTCAGGAATTTCCCGTCGCCGGACAGCTTATTGTATCTGTGAGTCATCGTTTCTGATTCATCATGGAGTTTATTATTGACTAGTTAGAGATTCACCACGAGGATCTATCAACTAACTATATGTTTTGCCACTGCGGGAGCTGAGGTTGAAGTAATGGCCATGTAAAATTGATTTTAGCCCGCCGGTAATTTTCTATTACTGATCGTTCCAATGCAATACTTCTGTTGAAGTTCTTGTTGTTTTTTGTTTTGATGTTGAATTTTAGTGCTGTTTGCACCTAATGTACGTTTTCAAATATTTAGTTAAGTTCGGATAACTGAGTGACCGCCTATTGGGAAATAGCTGCTCACTCGGCTTGCGATATGTTCTCTTTGTATAAGCAACTGATTGTTAGTTTTTTCCCACCGCGGTTTTTGGAGTGGGAATTTCTCTCTGATTGCACCATTACCTGATCACTGCTTACTTTAACCTTTTGACCCCTAAGATAGCGATCAACTTTTGTTCTATATTGACGTTGAATGAATCATGTTGATAAAGGTAATATCTCCAGAATATATAACATCAATCTTTGCACAAAGGCTAATTCTTGAAACAAATTTTGTTGTCTGGCAAGCAGCTTACAATGGTTTGGGACATATATTTTTCTGAGGGACAGCAAAGTGTTTTGATATTGTGGTCCTATCTTAGTTTTTACGGTCAAAGATCATTTGGAATGTTATACGCCGCCGAGGTGTTTTGACTAACAACATGAACAAACATTTTCTCTTTATTAAACGGAATACGTATCATGCAGTACAGATCAAGTTCTTTATACAGTCCGCGCAATTTCGCCTTTTATAGTCCACATAGGCATTTATTTGATACTTAATAATGGTCTTTGAAACAATGCTTAACATATTTCGTGCGCATGGTAAATTAAAAATAATGCTAGAAAATTTAAAAATAACGCTAGAACTAACACTCATGTAATTTTGGAGTATCATATTCACAACAATCATCGCCATCATACTGACTAAACTATATGGCAGTCACTTCTTACACGCGTTGCAAAAGCACGACAATGTTTTTCTGGTTTCTGGAAGAATCATACAAAGAACTGGCACTACACAGAAGTATATCATGTGACATAACACTGAAACATGCCAAATCTTAAAATAGTTGCCACTTCCTATGACAGCCTCAGTGAAGAAGTGTTGCAGCAAAAGATGGCCAAGCACTCGTAGACCAAAGCCGGCTATTACATTCACCAAGCTGAACAATACCCACTGAAGCAGGATAGGCCCCCTGCTCTGGTCGGCCGAAGCTTGTAGCCCTTCGTTTTGAATGTCCACGTCTGGTTTCGTAGAATCGAGCCCAAAGTATTCTGGATTAGTCTGTGACGTCACTGGAAGTGGTACCATCTCAGTTGCGTTCTGTCGTTTGTTTCCGGCATTTATCCACAGAGAAAGACATCCAATGGGCAACGCGAAGATGAAAGGTAAAACGAGAAAAAGACATGAGAATATTACATTTTTCGATCCCTTTTCGAAATTTACCATGCAAAATTTCTTAGCAGTTGTATACAGGCTTTGATCAATTACCAGTACTTCAGTGTCTGGAGCTCGAATGGCCAGGGTCACTGCGATGCAAACGGCCCATGTTACAAATTCAGCAATCACCCAGAAAAGAAATGTTCGGCGTCCTTTTTCGGCTGTTGGGGCATACACCCAAAGGAAAACGTGGCATCCCAACAGCGCTGAAGCCAATACTGATATGGCATCAAAGCATGCGGGAAGGTTCGTAATCAAAACGCATAGGTGGTGGTTTGATGTGACTACATCTGAATGAACAAAATGATTGAGCAACAAAACGAAAGTCGGTGTAAGCCAATTTGACATTATCAGTCCCATCAATAGCCATATACGTGGTAAACGCCTTTGTTTCGGTGATCTTGCCAGCCCAGTAACAAGCAGAATGAAGAGAACGCCATTGAGGGCTACCCCACAGTACTTGGTGACGTCATTCGCGATTTCCACGGGATCCCTCTTACGCGGTTGAGGCTTTTCTATCTCAAGCTCTTCATAGGTGAGATTAAAATCGAACGATGATAAGTTCTGAAATAAATAAAATATCAAATGGCTTACTGGACATTAAAGTTTATTAAACGAAACTACCTGTTTTGAATATATAATGTTTTGATTATGCATGGCAATTTTATGCCTTGCTGCAATTCCTAACTATGTTTGAGTGTGATTTAAGATAAAACTACTTTGTTCTATGAAAACGATAGAGGGCTTTATAAAAGAAAAGTTACTTACAAATATGTCGAAATCCATACCGAAAGTGCATAAAATACAGCGATCATTTTATCCACAGAGCACAGAATGGTGCCAGTGTGTCTCACTATAACTTTGATCGCAAATGATATATAATTATTAATAATTAACATGAATTAGCCATATCACTTCATACCAAGCAATTCACATGAATGAATAGTTGGCTTTGACCAGTAGATTTATTGAATGAATTGAATTCAGCAGCTTTCATCTCGATTTATTTTACAGCAGCAGAATAAACGGGCTTATCAGCCTTATAGTTTGATAAGAATAAAATAAAACTTTAAGAGCAGCGACCGTATTAATGAGAAAGGGGGTGTGCCATATCGCGGTTCCGTCTTCTTATGCTTCTTTAGTTACCCTATGATAAATTTGGCAACATTGAACATGGAGCTATATGATTTCGCAACTTTCAACAGGATAGTCGATACGAGGCCAAAATGTTTTGATCTATATTGACCTACACATGTTCTGTCTGAAATAAGCCGCATCATGAGCGTTCATAAAGCAGCCTTAAACTTAATATTGACTCTAGCCAGCTTGTAAGCCCTGAACTTTACTAACGTGTACCCACAATCTATGTTTTGGATTGAATAAGAAAAAATAGCGGGTAAACCCCTGCAAACACCAGTTCTACTATATAAAAGTGGGATATAAGGTGGTATACATTTCACGGACATGTTTATTCATGAAACCGCCCCACGTGGAATTGTTCATACCTTCACATTTCAACTATTGATGGGCGGAGAAATTGGTCTAAGATAGTACGGCTCATCTGATATAGTAGCATAGGGAGAAGTCTCCTGGCTTCCTGGTGCTAATCTAGCATAATGTCCGCTATTTACACCACTTTGTGAATCGCTTCCCTGTGTACCATTCAGATGCATATTATTCGTAGATCCGCTAAGGTCCGGCACAACATTTATTGTACTGCTGACTCTCTGATTACTTTCAGGTGTAGTTTCAGTCAATCGGCTCTGTCCAAGTGTCGCTAACTGTGGCGACTCCAACGTCGACTGGGCTTTTCGTAACGTTCCTTTATATCGAACATACAGTACTACAATAATGCTCAAAAGCATTACGATAATTAAGCCCAGTACCACCCCAACTATTATCGTTGTTGAATCGTTCGTTGGTTCTGTGGCAGGGTCTGCGTAACCTGATATAATAAAGCAGGTTTGTTAAGGTTTTTCAGGGGGGTCTTACTTAAGTTACTCAAATATTATGCAACGACCAGCCTTCCTGATAAGCTGCGAATTTATAACACCAGTGGTCCCACATTCTATAATTATACACTCGACAAATTTTTATTTTCGAATGTCTTACAGAATATTTTTGTATCGTTTTACCACAGAAAAAGTGTATTAGAATAGAATCACTTGAAATTATGTTTGTACAAAAATTACAGTGTTTTCCAATTTTATATTGACAATGTAGCACTTTATGTTAGTGCATGCAATATGGATCCACATATAAAGTTTTATTTCAGAGGACGAAGCAACTTAATTTTGGGAAAAATACTAGTAACGCGTTTCAAGTCTGTATATACGAAACTTGTTTCATTATATTCTGCTTTCTTCAAGAGACTGATATCACAGAGACGCTTACCTTTCAGACTGACATCACAGAGACGCTTACCTTTCACGGTCTCGCATGTTCCAACGCTTCCTGACCAAGTTCCTGACAAACATATCAGAGTGCGCTCCCCTAATAACACGTAACCATCGTTACAGGATATTGTCGCGTGGTTGCCATGAGACGAACTTAAGTCTTTGGAAAACAACCAACCATTTGATGGCGGAACCAAGGCGTGGCAGTCTGAAACAGCGACCATAAATTATGTTAAATTGTTTTCAAGCTTCTCTCTTGAAATCAAACACCAACTCGTGTACATGTAAAGTCTTTTATTTACCTATTCAAATTATCAGTATATCATTTTGACTTCTAGAGACCTGCATATTAAGCTTGTTCTGCATATATCACCCCTACTTTGGAATATGTAGCATTCATTTTCGATCAGCAAAAATAAGGCCACCTTTTCAAACAAGTTCCAACATTTTTTCCATAGCTCTTGGCTTTCTTGACAATTACCGGAAATGTTAATTCCATCATTTCCATGTATATTTGGCATTTTCACCCACTTTATCATTTTAATAATTTCCTAAATATGGTTCCATATGTGATTATCAGCTGACATTTCCATACAAAGCATGCGTTGAGAATCCTGCAAAATGATGTTGAAATGACAAACAATTTGTATTTTTGGTGTACTGTAAATACAGAAAACAAACCACCCACCAGCTTTGCATGATCCAACAGGTCCTGTTAGGGTGCCAGATAGACACACGAGTGTTTTGTCCCCCACCAGACTGTAGCCGGTGTTACAAGATACGGTCACGTGTTTACCATGGGTGATTTGGGTGGAAGATATATAACCATGAACCGGGGCCACTAAGTCATTACAGTCTGAAAACAGACTATTGTTATATACTTGGTGGACAAAACATTTGATGGCACGACCAAGCCGAGGCAGCCTGAAACAGCAGCCATAAAATATGTAAAGTCTGTCTTTAAGTTTCACTCCGGAAATTAAACACCAACGCTTGGTATTTAAAGTCCGAAAGTTTAATTTTTCTCACCCATGAGACAAAAATATCTCTTTGTGTGCCTGTCAAATATTTTTCTATCCCAGTACCAGTACTTTTCGGCTGTCTCAAAATGTCAGTCATTTCCGTATTTAGCTAATAGAAATATACACCAAATTATTAACTAAATGAGCTAACTTTCAACTGTCGGAGACAAAACTACCCTTGCAGGTGTTAATTTCAAGAAGTAATCAAGTGCAATTGTAGTCTCATGCTTCGATAAAACCTCAAAAATTTAATTTTTCTGAGAAATTTATGCACAAAAATAATGCTTGTTTATTTTTTATTTATATGGTGAGTTCAAATACAGAATTATTATTTGTCTATTTTCTCAAGTTGTATGGAAAGCAAAATGGCTGCTTGAACAGCACTTGAGGCAAATTCAGAGTCAAATGTTTTAAAAGATGGTTGAGAAAAATAATAAGTGATGGTGTTGAGGCCACAACAAGGAAATCTCAGACTCGTTTTCAGATTATTGGGAGTCTCATCCGAGATTCTGCGAAAACAAACTTGTCTGAGATTTTCTTTTTTCGGCCTCAACCCCATCATAGGTTTTGTTTTTTTTTTTTATATAAATCTGGTTAACCTATCAATAAGTCATTTGACCCACAGAGACCTATACTGTTAGCTTGTTCTGTATTTTATCATCGCTTTGTCATTTTAGATCAGCACAAATAAAGCCACCTTTTCAAATCAGTGCCAACATTATTCTCCGTACTCATTGAGTTCTCGATCATTACCGGAAAAATTAATTCCATGTGTATATTTGACTTTTTCATCCAATTTATGGCATGCCATTCTAACAATTTCCTAGATATGTTTCCATATGTTATAATTAGGTGACATTTCCATGCAAATCATAAGTTGGGAATCCTGTGAAATGTTGTTGAAATGTCACACGTTTTTGTATATTTGGTGTACTGTGAATACACAATTTGTTTATTTGGTGTACTGCAAAAAGCAGCAACAAAACACCCACCAGCTTGGCATGATCCAATTGGTCCTGTTAGAGTGCCAGATAGACACACGAGTGTTTTGTCCCCCACAAGAGTGTAGCCAGGGTTACAAGATACGGTCACGTGGTTACCATGGGAGATTCGGGTAGAAGATATAGAACCATGATCTGGGTCCACTAGGTCAATACAGTCTGAAAAGACACCATGAAAACATGTCCGTGTAATGTATACCTCCTTGAATCAGACTTTTATCTAGCAAAACTGGGGTATGCAAGGGTATACCTATTTTTCTTATTTTTGCTCCAAAACATAGGTTATGGGTACTCGTTAGAACCGCCTCTATACATTCTAGAGCCGTATTCTAAATAAAACTTTTTTCATCATCCATAGTGCAGATTATACTTTTCTTTTGGTCCTTCGAGATCAGAGAAGGTATTCTGAAAAACCATAAATCCAGTATCGGTTTAGATTCATTTTCTAACCAACGTTTTCTATATTGGCTCTGTTTGGATAATACTAGTCTTTATATCGACTATCCTGTTGCAAAATTACAGTACATGTATTTCTGTTTGGCCCCGTTTTTGCCAAATCTACTTTAGGGGGTCACTGAAGAGGCTTAAGTAACCCAAACCGCGGTATGGCCTATCCCTTTTCTCATTAATATGCTCACTGCTTTTAAAGGATCTCAGTTTTATTTTTATTTATGTCTATGTCTATGGCGTTAATGCCTTTTTCATCGCTTGTGATGTTTTAGTGATTACGACGAGAAACTCATAATATAAATAACCGAATTCTAAAGCAAGTGTTACTAGCATTAGTACAGTGGATCATTGATAATGTCAAGTAACGAGACATGAGGCCCTCCCAGGGGTTTTGGGGATTCAGGGAGAAGGGTTATTTATTTTCTGGGATTTGGGGAAAAGGGTCATTTATTTTCAGGGATTTGGGGAGAAAGCGGAGTTTTAGGGAGCAGGGAGCAGGGGGCTGAGGAAAAACATTTTAGTGAGCTGGGGAGAAAGGTCATTTTTCTTTCAGGGAACAGGGAGCAAAGACCCCGCCCCCCTGAGGGGGCCTCAGACATGAAATGTGAGCAATCTAGCAGAACCGGATAATTAGAGAAATATACTTAACGTCAAAAGGTCAATGAAAACTTACCAGTAAACCAGGTTCAATTAACATATACGACAATATTTGATTCATTCTGAAGAGACAACTGCCGATACTTCTGCATTCATTTCAAACAATGCCATCCATAATTGCTATTGAATAAAAATGAAACTGAGATCCTTTAAGAGCAGTAAGCATATTAATGTGAAAAGGGATGGGCTATACCGCGGTTTCGGCTCCTTAAGCCTCTTCAGTGACACTATAGATTTGGCAACATGGAGCCAAAGAGAATTACTGTAATTTTGCAACTTTCAATAGGGTAGTCGTTACAAAGACTAGTAAAGTTCAAATGAGGCCAAATATATTAAATGTTGTTTAGAAAATGAATCTAAACCATTAATAATTTTCTGATTTTCTCAGAATACCCCCGCTGATCTCAAAGGACCAAAAGGAAAATATAATCTGCACTATGGATGATGAACGGGGAGACTTTTTAGGGCCTCGTCCCGTCAAAGACAATGGCAACATGGAGTCAAACAGAATTACTGTAATTTTGTCAATTTCAACAAGGTAGTCGATACAAAGACTAGTATTATCAGAATTTGACCAAATATTACAATATTAAACGCTGGTTACATAATGAAACTTAACCGATAATAAATGTCTGATTTCTCAGAATCAAAGGCCCCAAGAGAAAATATAATCTGTTTTAGCATCCGGTTCGTAAATAAAACAATTAACATGCATACACTTTTCTATTACCTGTGACTGTATCTATAAATTCAAATCCTGCCACAAATCCATAGGATTCAAACCGAGCCATTCCATACACAAACACAGCCATCGTGAGCGGATTAGAATTGTTCACCGCTGATAAAGTATGTTGGGTCACATTATCAAGTCGTGTGACAATGACTTTATATGTATCATCAGAGATTGGGATCGTGTCACTCTGTATATTTTTTAATTCATGTGTGTTATATCGCAGATCGTTTGAGTTGCCCTGCTTCAAAATGATAACAGCGTAATTTTTAAATGGACGTTCTTCCTTTAAAAGTTCTCCAAACTGGAGACTAGGAAAAGTGGTTGCCATTGTAGAATACTGACGAATTTCAGGCACTACCAGCATAAATGGATTGCTCTTATGTCCATCTGATTCACCTTTGGATGCGCAGTAGAGAACCACACTGGTCACTTTATCGCTAGAAATAAACACGGACATATATGGGTTAGAAGATGTACGTTCCCAAAACTCCCCACGGTTAAGCGTTACCGCAAAAGAACTCGTCGATGCGAATAAGCCAACGTATGTAACATTTATTTTGGAATTGTTATGAATTGCGTATACTCTAACAGGAATTTGAATCTCGGGATAGAGACTTGGAACAAGAAACTCATTACCCCACTGACTGACTGGAATCATTTGGCTCTCAATGATATTGCATCCGCCGGCGACGTGTTTTGGAATATCGACGCAATCTGCTCCCGAAAGTACTACAATTGGTTTATTACTCTCTATTACCGAGCCAGACACATCATTGGCATACAAGTAAGCGTAAAAAGTCTGCAACCAGCTAAGGGAAACTCGTATAGTGTCGCCGTCTTCGTAATCAACGCCTTTGTACGTTATATTTCCCGTTGTTGCAGTCTTCAAAGTAATGTTAACGTCCGTAAAGTCTTCAGTAGCGACGACAAGAAAGTGGCTTTTACGAGTGTCCCAGTCGGTCAGATAACTTTGAACCACAAAACTTGTTGCAGAGCTTATAATCGGCATAAGTGACATTATTTTGCCATAACCGCCCCAGTAGAGTCCTTCAATGACGTATATTCTGACGTCAACTGACGTAATAATTTGTATTCCTTTATTATCAACGCCATCAGAGCTTACAAGCAAGTTCCCCAAAGATACGTCGGTAATTCCAGGGACCAAAGGATGTGTCATATTTATTCCGAGGCCAGGCGCAATCACGTTTACAGATCCACCCCCTTCACTCACAATCTTCAGTATGTAGGGATCATCTTTTACGCTGTACAAAGGCACTGGGGCCAAATAAAACGTCTTCCCAAGATGACCTGAAAATGAAAGAAATCAATTATCAGCACTTGGCAATTAATACAGTGCATGGTTGCGACAGTATAGTAACTTCCATTTACTATAAGGTCGTAGAAAAATTGTTTAGGTGGTATGTTTGCAATGATCGATTTGTGTTAAAAACAAACCAGACAGAATTCAGAGATGATCGTAGACATAATATGAAAAACTATAATATTACCATCTTGAAGGAATCGTAAAATACCAACTTTTGCACGTTTATGAAGTAAAACACTATGATTGACTGGGAATAACAATAACCCATTTTTAATTCAGGGGCTTAGTAGAAAATGTTTTTTTTTTATTCAGTTTTACGTTTTACGTCCCTTTCAAGATTATTTCAGCTCATATGAGACGGGCCAATCAGTAGGTGGGGCGAAAACGGGAGAACCCCGAGAAAAACCACCTGGCACACCCGCAAGCAGAACTTGGCTTGTCCCAAATGTGGCCAGAGTGGGGCTTGAACCCACACCAGACACAGCGGTGAGATGATCGAGTGATTAGAAAATAGTTGTTGAGATACTTACATTGTGTGATATGTGGAAGTATCAATATAGTCACGCTGAGCACCAAACTCCTAAGATCAAGATTTCCCATGCTTTTATTTCTGAAAAAAAAAAGACTTGCTGAATGAAAAACACCATTCCGTAAAAACTTAGAATGGACGAGAATAAGATGAGGTAGACCATTCCATATCTTCAAAAAAAATAGTCTTATGTACGACTATGCAGTGGAGCAGCTAAAAGATGAGGATGCAAAACAGCTGTTTTTGTGTGTGTTTGTGATAACACTATGCTAACTCCTGTAAACATGACATACATGGGCTATTTTTTATAGAATTTGGCACACAGGGGATCTTCTAAAGTAATCTTGATCAGATGCCCTAATTGAAATACAAAAAAAATAACAATTCAATGCCAGTATAGGTAACATTTATCTTCTTATTTTAAATGCACGTGTTATTCAAGTAGAAAGGTACAAGTAGGCAAAGATCAGGAAAAGGCGCAATCAGAAAAAGATTCCCACTCCAAAAACCGAGGTGGGAAAAAACCAAACTAACAATCAGGTACTTTATACCATGAAACACATCGTAAGCCGAATGAGCAGCTATTTTCCCAATAGGTGGCCACTCAGTTACCTTAACTTAACTAAAAATATGAAAACATACATAAGGCGCCAACAGCACAAAAACTTTTAAACACCAAGACATAAAACAAAAAGAACCACTACAGAAGTATCGACTTGGAACGATCAGTAACACAAAGTTACTGGCGGGCTTAATAGACATAAACACGTTCTAATAAACATAAACAAGTTACTAAAATATACTGATACTGCAAGAAATACTAACTGTTAAAATGAAAATAAAGATCACTTACGTGTTGTTCAGTCGAACAGTTTGTCCATTGAATCAGTATTGACCTTGTTATCCCTATTACTAGGATGAACCCTTCGGATAATTTCAATGAGCGAAATATGAGTACCCATCTAGTATAAACTCGATGTGCACTAGACTGTATAATGAATACGTGATACGGCTCAGTGTAAAGAATGTTCTCTCTTTTTTCTGTTTTTGGTAAATTTTACTACGTTATGGTATGGGTGCATTGAGTATCTACCAGCAATAGAAGCACCATTCCACAGGCATGTTTATAATAAATAAAATATAAAATATAAACACCGAAGTACATTGTTCTTGCAATTCTGACGTCGATAAAAACAAATCACCGCGAAAATGTCCATGAAAACAAATCACCGCGAAAATGTCCATGAAGACAAATCGCCACGAAAATGTCCATGAAGACAAATCGCCACGAAAATCATGAAGACAAATCGCCGCGAAAATGTCCATGAAGACAAGTCGCCGCAAAAAAGTGCGGTTACAGCATATTAATTTTGCTTCGTCCCAACTTTATGCCAATTTATGCCATCTTGTTGCGTTAGGATACCTATCGCCATTTAAGTCACGTTTTTTGAATTTCATTTACATGTACTACAACATTTAATACCAAGTTTTATCTTATTTTACTTGGCGGTTACTGACAGTGGTACGCGCTCAAAGCAATTGCAAAACCATTCAGGTAAAGAAGTTGTGTTATTGTTTGGATGAGTGTCTTTCGTCTTCTTACCTCGGTGCATAATGAAAGCTTCGTTCGTGGTTTTGAGGGATGTCGGGAAATCATGAAAATTCCGAAGAAACGCCGCTACTTCAAAAGGAACATTTGGTATACGGACTTACATTTACTGCCATTGTAAAGAGAAATAGGCCAATACATGATGTACTTTAACGTATGTGGTATATGTGGTAAATATCCATGTGGATACTGCCATGAAGAACTTACTCGGATCTAACATAATGTCAATCATGTGTGGTAATTGCTACCTATGGTTTCATACAGACTGTCAGGGCATAGGTTATACAACATTTGACATCCTGTCCCAGTCCAAAGCAGTATGCCATTGTAACCAAAGCAACTTCCCAAACTATACACTTGCTGTGTTTGAGTCTCTGGACACACTTTCTTAATCTCGGCGTCTGTGGAAAATTCAAACATCAGTTATATGTCACATAGTACAAGATCTCAAATGTCCTCAAAACTTAAGTTCTCCACATGTCTCATAATCTTCCAAAGTCTCAAGCCAGCTCATATCCAAACTTCTAAAACTACAAAAGCCAGACATACACATAAATACGTTTTACAGTCATTAATGTAAACTATCGCTTAGATTTTGAAAAAGGGATAGAACTTAGACACCTCATAAATCAAACTAAACCTGACATTATAGCAGGAACTGAATCTTGTCTGAAAGACACACTTTATTGGTGAAGTACATGGCATTTGACACGAAAAAAGAGGAAAGACCGAAAAAATAAAAAGGTGGCGGGGTATTTTAGAAATTAAACACTGCCTAAATCCTGTGAGCCAGTCCGATCTTGACCCTGATTCTCAAAAAATGTGGCCAAAATATGACAGTCCAGGACTAGTATTATACTATGTCTGTTCCTTCTGACTTTCTGCAAACCCGAAGAAAATGACAAGAAAAGTAGGCCTACTGAGTTAACAAAAATCCCTCCCACAAATATTTATATTTGGGTTCTAAGAAACTTCCCACGCCAGGTATGCTGATTGACCTAGCAGGGTTCAACTAGTCTTTTTCTTTTGCTCCAGATTTTCAGTGATGTTGTTTGGCACCCAGTGATCTCCAGTCGCCCAGCAGCTTATTGTATGATCTTTGAGTCCTCGGTTTTGATTCATCATGTCGTTAATATAATTTATTGACTAAAATAGCCAGGACCGACCTACTAACTAAATGTTGTGAATCACTGCAGAAGGTGAGGATTAGGTTAGGCGCCAGTAAACCGGTTTAAGCCCCCAGTACTTTTATATTCTTGATCGTTCCAAGACGATACGTCTGTTGTGGTTCTAATTGTTTTATGTTTCAATGTTGAAATTTTGTGTTGTTTGAACGAAAACAAACGCCCCCTATCCCTGACCAGTACGTGTGCATATTGTAAATTCAATGAGCACATCATAACCTCAAGCATCATGGCCCAACTCAACAAAATTAATCTACTCATTCAGAATGGCTTTAGATGCAGGTTCAGCTGTGAAACACAGATGGTCAAGTTTAATAAGGACTTACATGACACTCTTGATGATAGAGGTCAGTCCGGTGTCATAGTCGTGGGCTTCAGTAAGGCATTTGGCATGAAATGCCATCAGAGGCTTTTGCTGAAGCAATAGGTTAGGCATAAATCATGTGGTGATCACGTGTCCGGCCTTTTCTTTCAGACAGAAGCCAATGCGTTCTCCAAACCACCACCATCATCATCATCATCATCATCATCATCATCATACAACCTGTTCATGGCCGAGATCAGGAATTGTGTTAACAACGCTCTCTCTCTCTCTCTCTCTCTCTCTCTCTCTCTCTCTCTCTCTCTGTGTGTGTGTGTGTGTGTGTGTGTGTGTGTGTGTGTGTGTGTTCAAATCCTGGCAATATTTTGGTTGGTGTGTCTTTATTCCAAATGCTCGACAATTTAGGCCCGCAATTTAGAGATGGTCTGCCAGGCCAAATTTCGACGAAAATGATTGATTGAGGTCTGGTTCCTCATAAATTAGAGAGTATCAGCTTCTGTATCGGGTATCTTTCCACAGATTTGGTCGCGCAGTGTAAGGATTTTGCTAGGGCTTAAAAAATAGAAAAAAAGTTGAAAGTCCTGTCATCTATCAGCACCACTTTGAACGGTTTTTACCAACATAGACATTAATGTAAGTCATCTGACTTCTTCAGGTCTGGCAATCCGGCCAGGCTCATATATAGTATTATCCTATAGGCATAGTACAGAGCCTATGGAGAAAAAACTATGATTAAATCAGATAACGAAAATTAACCAATATTGGTTAATTATTTGTTTTCATTGAGTTAACCAACGCTTTTTAGACCAATCATTGAGCATCTCATTTAAATAGATCTGTTCTCTTGTCTTCAATACACTAGTACTATTCATAAGTACCATGGCACAACAAAGTCTATCTTTAGTGGCTGTACTTTCCATACAATGAAAACAAAGACACAGATAAGCTGCGCTCTTATCACAAAGCTGATCTCAATCTTTATTTTGTACTACATGTTACTGCTAATTAATTTGCAGTGCTGAGTGCTGATCACATTATACACATAATAGATTTACAGATTTTTTGTTCATGATGTAGCTTATAAAGAGTGGCTGGAATTTTGGAAACAGCTGTGTCACAACAAAATGTTTCTTAATGAACAGAACAATTTATACAGTCACAGTAAGACAAAAACACTGATCAACTGTACATTCTTAACAAGCTGATCTGGATCTTGCAGCTATAAGGATAAGACAGAAAATCAACTGATTTTGGCTTCAAGTGCAGGGCTGTGCATGCTGATCACATTACAGATTTACACCTTTTTCATGATGTGGCTTATTACTGTACTCAATAACATTAGGAAGTGTCAAAATTTGAAAAACAAAGCTGTGTCACAACAAAACCTTGTCTTATGAACAGTATTAGTTCTACAGTTACAGCAAGGCAAAGACACTGATCAACTGCGCCATTGTAACAAGCTGATCTAGATCTTACAGTCTATACGACAAAAGCATCTCACTTGCAAAACCCAAGGTCATATAGTACCAGGCTGGTCTAGACAGAGTCTGCTGATATAGGGGCACTGCACTCGGTGTACTTTTGTCAGGTGATGTAAATTTGGAAATGAGCTGTGACACAACAAAACCTGCATTAATGAATAGTACTATTTGTACTGTAAGAAAAAGACACTGATCAACTGCACACTTGTATCAGAAAGCTGACCAGGATCTTATACAGCCAATAGGATAAATCAGATAATCAACTGATTTTTGCTTCAAGAGCAGTGTTTTGTAAATAATCCCACACTTTGAGCTTTCATCATGACCTTTTCACTCGCCTTCGGCTCGTGAGGTCATGATGAGGTTATTTACAAAACACTGCTATAACTTAACCTCT
Source organism: Rugalucina vietnamica (assembly GCA_964017185.1). NCBI lineage: Eukaryota > Metazoa > Mollusca > Bivalvia > Lucinida > Lucinidae > Rugalucina > Rugalucina vietnamica. The sequence goes on from OZ024880.1 coordinate 9,354,113, forward strand.
TATTCTGGTGTATGTCTTCTTGAGAACATTTTCACGGCAACCTCACTGAACGCCTTCAACAGTCGATTGAATGTCTGCAAGGGCGTATGGCAGTATATGGAGATAGTAGACTCAGACTCAGAACTTCAGCTGTTATTTACAATCTCCATGCATGTTTACACAAAAGCATTCCGAATGTGTCATACAGCCTCAGTGCCAAGCGTGTACTAACCGGTCAAAAATAGTTTTACTTTACACATGAAATTTTGAAACCCTAAATTCACTCTGAAAAACTAAATCTCGCTCACCCTCTCTTCGCATACTGTTCACAGAGATATTAAATTTTCTCTCCAGGTGATGTTCCATAAGAAAAGTATCTGATTTGCTGCTGTAAATCCATAATTTCTGTGAGATTTACACATTCAGCTAGCTCGTTTGCTCTCATTTTTTACGCGACGCTAAGCCAATCAGAAAGAAGCTCTCCATGCTCACGTGACAAAGCGCGCACTGTGACGTCGGGAACAAGACAACTCACCGACAAGACAACTCACCGACACGGTTTTTGAGACAATTCACCGACAGATTTTGAGACAATTCACCGACACTTCTGAAGACAATTCACTGACAGTTTTAAGATTTAAAGATTTATGAGAATTTAGAAACATTCATTGACAAAGTTAAAATTTTAAAGACTTTCGGATAAAAAAAAATCACCGACAGTTTTAAGATGTAAAATATTTATAAGAATTTAAAAATAAAAAATTTGGAAGACTTTCATATAGGAATTTAAATGCAATTTAAAGACAATTTGCGGACAGATTTAAGCTTGTATTTACAAGTGTTGACATTATAGAAACTTCACTGACAGGTCTCTAATCTAATAAATTACTTTAAAGTGTCGTTACAGTAAACTCGCCGACACGATTTCTGAGACAATTCACCGGCAGATTTTCATAAATACATATGAAGGCATCTGACCAAAATTTAAAGTGTCATAAAATTAAACTCACCGACACGATTTTTCAGACAATTCATCGACAGATTTTGATATTAAAATGCACAATTTGTCAGTGAATTGTTTCAAAAATCGTGTCGGTGAATTTTAGTCAGATACCTTCATATGTATTTCAAGATCAAAATCTGTCGGTGAATTGTCTCAAAAATACATGTAATGTCAGTGAATTTTGGTCAGATGCCTTCATATGTATTTTAATATCAAAATCTGTCGGTGAATTGTCTTATAAATCGTGTCAGTGAATTTCGGTCAGATGCCTTCATATGTACATGTATTTTAATATCAAAATCTGTCGGTGAATTGTCTCAAAAATCATGTTGGTGAGTTGTCTTGAGATATTTTATATTATTAAGCGACACTAATTAAGGTTCATTCAAGTCACCTCATATTAATCAAATCAGTACTAACTAATAATCGGTCACAGGCTAGTAATTCACCTTTTTTGCATTATCCGCTGGTTCCCAGCTTTAAAAAAATCAATATTGGAAATACAGGTAAACAGAACCCCCCTGAGGGGGGTTCCTGGTTACCTGTTTTTCCAATATTGATTTTTGTCAGCAGGAAACCAGCCGATAATGCAAAAATGGTGAATGACCATTAATTGCTCATGATTACCGATGATAATCAACAGTTACAAGTCATTAACTTTGAACAAAGGTGTCGGTGAATTGTCTTCAGAAGTGTCGGTGAATTGTCTCAAAATCTGTCGGTGAATTGTCTCAAAAACCGTGTCGGTGAGTTGTCTTGTCGGTGAATTGTCTTGATTCCGTGACGTCAAGGCACACACGTGACGTCAACAAGGTCAAGTTCGGATGCACTGACCACGTGTCGACCATGTGTAACCCTGTTTTATTCAATCGTAAATTGTTTTGATCAAATAGAACCATCAAGGTCCGCAACGGAACGTAGTGGAGTGAGGTTCCGCAACTAATGGAGATAGATAGGTTACTCCGGCTATTTACAACATGTGTTTGTCCTACTAAAAAGTCTCGGTCTTTTTCTTTCTTTCTTTTTTTTTTTTTTTTTTTTTTTTTTTTTTTTTTTTGAAAAGTATCTTTTGGTACGTACCGCTGTTTTGGTGACCCCGTGATTGGTGATTGATGTATCTGTTAAGCACAACTACAATCATACCTACAGTTAGAATCCTGGGGGTAATCAGGCTGACTTTTTGACAGCCGTTTCCTTCAGTTACATTTCTTGCGGTTTCAATCACACATGCGATTTCCGGTTTTCAATCGCTCGAAAAAAGTGGGAAAAGTTTTTAGAAACAAACACTTTCTCAGGACTTCATACCAAGTCATGACGAAGTATGTATCTATTTATCTATCTATCTATCTTCTGATACTGAGTCGATCAATTTCTGATCATCACCTCAGGTGTGGGGTGGGTGGCTAAATTTAGAATTTAGTCAAGGGAAAATAAAACATTTGGGGTGGACCATTAAAACTATTTACAAGATATAGATGAGAGGCATACTAAAACGCATGCCTCTGGGCTAATGATTTAAATAGAAGCCTTAAATTCCTCAATGGTCTTAGATAGGACCACTGAAGAAGGGAGACTATTCCAAACCGGAATAGTTCTGGGGAAAAAGGAATTTTTCAGGGCATCACTATAGGCAAATGGTCTTGTGTATTGTGATTCATGTGATGCCCGAGTATGCCTTAGATTGGGTGCCGGGGTCAGGTATTTGTCTTTATCAAGAGACACTGTACCGGAGTGTATCTTGTAGAAGAAGGTTAAGGAGGACCGCTCCCTGCGAGACTCCAGGGATGGCCACTCAAGTTCGTCTAGCATTTCACCGACGCTACTGGTGTTCCTCCATCGCCTGCAGCAGTCCTCTGCACCTTCTCCACCATCTCAATCTGAGTTTCATGATAGGGATGCCAAATAGGAGCTGCATACTCAAGTTGAGGCCGAACCAATGTTTTGTATGCAACTTCCTTAGTATGCCTAGGTGCCAGTGCCAAATTGCGCCGAAGAAAACCCAAAGTCTTAGTTGCCTTGCATGTAATTTCAGAAATGTGTTGACCCCAATCAAGATCATCTGTGATAGTTAAACTAGTGTTTCCCCTAGCCACTTTTACTATGGCGCCGCGCCATGCCCTTTTCCTCCAGCGCCATGCCCTTTTTCCCAGCGCCATGCCCTTTTTCTGAATCTACATTCTGTGCCCTACATTTTGGTAAAAAGTTTGTCAAAATCGGACAAAAAATAAGGAAGTTACAAGACTTTTTGCTTGAAGTCTGCAGAACCAAATTTGGCAAAATTTATGATCATGACTTCCACAGTTGTTGATTGCTTTAATCCCTTGTTTATTGTCACTTTATTGCAGTGGCAAATGTTGATAATAACTCAATGACAAATACCCAATTTGACACGAAATGAGCTGTTAATCAGAAAAGGTGTGAAAAATGAATGTCCTACCTGATGATATAAGTGTGCCAGTTAATTAGTTTCAACTATCAATAGTTTACAAATCTTGAGTGAGGTTATCTCTTATTTTGACAAGCATTCAGTATTAAAGTAATGTGAGACAGAGGGAAAAGAAATTTTCTAAGTTGTCTAGATGGTAAAAGTGAATCCTGAAATTGAAGAAAGAACAATTTAAGATGAAAAGCAAATTTATTAAAACAGAGAAATTATATATTTAGTGTTAAATTTAATGACCTGTACTTAAATGTGCCCTCATAGCATGATATGGGCCACTTAAAAAAGTGCCCCTTTGCTTGTCGTCGCGAGCTAAAAGTGCCCTTTTGACATGTTGCCGCGCGTTAAAAGTGCCCTTTTTTAGCAACCTTACCATGCCCTTTTTTGGGACTGGGGGAAACACTATAAACCGAGGTATTTAGCGGACTGAACCTGTTCTAATGTTTGCTGATGCAGTGTATAATTGAAATCTATATGCCTGCTTGGATGTAGCCGCGTCACCCTCATTGAATGACATTTGCTAACATTGAATTTCATTTGCCAATCCATTTCCCATTTGGCCAAGCTATTCAGGTCATCTTGTAAAATTTGACAATCCAATGGTGACTTGACATTTCTGTATAAAACACAATCATCAGCAAATAGCCGAACAGATGACCTGATGTTGTCAGGAAGATCATTAATGAAAATAAGAAATAGGACCGGTCCTAAGACCGATCCTTGTGGGACACCAGAAAGAACCGGGACTGGATCTGAGGCACGGCCATCTAATACCACTTTTTGAGAGCGCTCAGAGAGCCACGAGTCGATCCACTTATGTGTAGATCCTCTAATCCCGTAGAAGTCAAGTTTGTATAATAACCTTTTATGGGGGACCTTGTCAAAGGCCTTAGCGAAATCCATGACAATCACATCCGTCTGCCTGTGGCCACGACCCACTGCTCGGTCCAGATTACTAACCAAATCATGATAAAACTGAACTAACTGGGTTTCGCAAGACCTTTGACTTCGGAACCCATGCTGACAGTCAGCAAGAATGTTTTCAAGAGCCAAGTGTTTGTTTATGTTGCTGACTATTATATGCTCTAGAGTTTTGCAACAGATACAAGTAAGCGACACCGGTCGATAATTAGCTGCATCGTATTTCTCACCTTTCTTAAATACCGGGGCTACATTTGCCTGTCGCCAATCGTCTGGTACAGCACCCTGAGCAAGCGACTCATTGAAGATATAGGTCAGTACAGGAGCAATTTCAGAACTACATTCCTTCAACACTCTAGCACTCAGGCCATCTGGCCCAGGCGCCTTATGTATATTCAAATTATTCAACAGTTTAATGACCCCATTGGGGTCAACTGTAATTTCACCCATAGCGGTGAAAGGACTTGTGCCTTTGGAGGGGATTTCATCATCTGATTCGCGAGTGAAGGCTGACTGGAACTGCCTATTACAAATATTAGCCTTATCCAAAGTGTCAGTCTTCAAGATACCATTTTCTCTAAGAGTATTGATCCCAGACGCGTCTTTCTTAAGGGACTTGACAAATGACCAAAACTTTTTTGCCTTTTCATTTTTTCGGGGACAATCGGGATCAGGGTTATCATTTTCAAAGGAGAAGATATTGGTAATATGCTTCCAATATGCATCTCTAATGCTCTTTTGAACATGTGCTCTGAACCGTTTGTAATGGTTCTTAATGTCAGGGCTGCTTGACTTGCGAGCACGAAAGTAAAGTTTATCACGTTTCCTTATCAAGCGTTTGATCGAGCTATCGATCCATGGTAAGCTATATTTTGTCTTGGTCATTTTTGATGGAATAAACCTTTCAATAGCCGAGAGAACCTCCGACTTAAAACTGACCCACATGTCATTGGCTGACACCTGACTATGGTCAGTTGAAAGGAACGAATCCCTATAGCGCGCTAGATGGTCATGGAGACCGTCCATATCCGCTCGTTTATATAGGAAAATCTTACGCGGGGCCTGCTGAATCCGTTTAGCCTTTATGTCATATTCAATATAGACAATGTCATGATCTGCTTTGCCGATCGGGGGCATCCCTTTAACACGGTTAATTGGGGATGGCGAGTTAGTGAAGAGTAAATCAAGGGTCTTGTCTTCTCGGGTGTGTATATTTACCATTTGGGAGAGGCAGTGATCCTGTATTATGTCCACAAGTTTAGTCTGAACTGGCCTCTTTTTGACCCCCTCGGGTACCTGCATTGTGCTCCACTCAATATCACCACAATTGAAGTCACCGCCTACAAGAACATGGGCATTTTTATTTGACATAATCCGAGAAAGTGAAGTATTAAAATCCTCAAGATATTTCAGTTCAAGCTCCTGAGTTGGGAACCTAGGGGGACGATAGAATGATCCAAGGTACAAAGTCCTACATCCAATAATGTTCAACTTACACCAAATTATTTCGCACTTGGTGTCCAATTCCGGAGTTTCAGTACAGAGAAGATCACGCCTAAAAGCAATGAAGACACCACCATGCGCATCACTAGCTCTGTCTTTCCGGATAGCATCAAAGGAATCTGGAAAAATCTCTGAGTTTTTAATGTCTGGGGTTAACCATGACTCATTCCCCAATATGATGTCAGGTTTAGCCGATTCTATGACAGTGTGAATTTCAGCCTTTTTATTTTTAATTGACTGACAATTCATGATCAAAATTCTCAAGGGATGGTTCAGGACCGCCCTTTTGGTCCTGGGTTTTGCTTCTTTTGTTTGCACAATAGGCGAAGAAGCTGCATTGGGGGGGCCAATATTGTCTGGTATCGGACTGTCAGGCTCGGACAGGGACGAAAGGGACTCAAATCTGTTGGATATCTCAAGAGAAGCTGTAGTGTCAAACAACGAAGTGGAAAAGTTTGGCATTCCACAACGTATGCATTCCCATGCTATACTTTTGCTAAGCGATTTATTGTAAATCCCATACATAGTTGAAGTCATGCCTTGACAGTCTATATGGTACCAGATGTTGCATGAGTCGCAACAAATCCCGCGGTCATCCCATCCAACACTGACATCACACAGTCCACACGGAAAGTGAGAGTAGTCAATAATGTTGTGTCCTATCTAAACCTCTGCAGTTTTGTTTTATCGACCTTGAATATTATTGATTAAAGTCTATTTGCAATGTGTTTTCGCGACTAATATTTTGTAGCTCTGGACGGAAACAAAGACGTTTCACCCCCTAACGTGATCTATCACGCCCTCTATCGGCAGAGCCTCCATGAGGGCGTGATCACCTAAGTATTATGAAACGCTTCACATACTCAAAAAATTTAGAGAACCAATCAGAGAGCAGTATTCCCATTTTACCCATAATGCAACGCATTGTTTACATTAAATTGGTTTTTCAAAGTCACGAGTATCGAAAAAATACAGGGAAAAAATGACAAGTGAGTGGTAAAATGTGTTAAGTTAATGATATTTTGTATTTCAAATCAATAATTATCCTTAAAATATTTTGTATATAAATGCTTTTCCCATGATGCACGCGTGATCTCGAGAAAATACCCTTCTCATAATGCACAGCGATGACGTCACTCATGAAGAGAAAAATTAAGTGACGGATCCAGGCGTCTATGGAGGACAGACAGGACGTAATTAGACGACTGGATCATCCGGGTTATTCACCCCCAAGACGTTTCTCCTCTGGTCCCCGCCCCCTACTGTCAATGCTTTCTGGTCAACTCGTACCCAAGTCAACTCGTACCTATGTTGGTCAACTCGTACCTACTTTTTGATCAATTCATACGGCCCAAGTCAACTCGTAACTGTTTTGGTCAACTCGTACCCATTTTGGTTAACTTGTATCAGTTTTGGTTAACTTGTAGCTACAGCAGATAGATAAGAGATAGATAGGTGAAAATAATGTTAGGTATGTAGGTACTAAGGCAAGCATGTAGGTAGGTAGGGTTTGGATTGCGGTTTTACGTCTATCATTGTTTTTTTTTTGTTTGTTTGTTTTTTCAATAATACAAAAATCAGCAATATATACATGCAATGCACCTGTAATGAATAGATGTTAAGAACTTGGTCGGTAAACTTGAATCTAGATTTCAATTCACATATACACAAATTAATATAATATCGAATATGGATTCATGGCATTGTCTGTTTTCTGTCTCATAAAGTGGGCAATTTCTTTTAATCAGTTTTAAATATTTATCAGAAACTACCAATATTATACCTTAATATGAGACAGAATCCAGACAATGAGCACTGTTTTTGCTGCAGGTAAAATTTATCTTGTTTCAAAAAGTAATTCTGTTTTGTAAGTGATGCCTTTCATTACAGCTCACACATAATTAGTACCGTAGAAAATCCAATTAAAGATCATGCCCAGTCGTGATAAAGATATGCAATCATAATCTAAGGCCTAAATGATTTATATGTGTGGTTCCTGTGCCCTACCTACCCTAATTTTTTCACCCTACCCTAAACATTTTAAAATGGTCTTGGGACAAAAAAACAACTAAAAATGAAACAAGAACCACACATATATTTCATTTTCTACGAGGTCCGTCCAGGGAAATCAAAAACATGACTAATTATTCGCGAACGGTTGGTTGAAATTTAAAAATAGTTTCGCGCTTTTAAACTACATTTCCTGTGAGCAATCAGTGAAAATATTGGTCAAATCGCTTAAAAATTGCAGAAGTTATGAGCATTTACATGATGGTGTATCGGCGTTTGCGGAGCACGTTGAAAATAATTTTGCTACGTTTTTGTGGAGGGGTGGTTGGATGTTTGTATGCAATCTGTTTATTAGAATTGTAATAGTGATGAATATTGCCATCTAAGCATTGATTAAGTCTTCCTAGTTAAAATGAAAGTCAATTATTCAGGTTAGAAATGATAAGCAGAATAAATAACACAATCAGTTTCATTTTATATGAGGGACAACTAATTTCATTTATGACTGAAAGAAAACAAAAAGATGTCGCTTGTTTAAAATGACAACAAGAAAGAAACATTTAGAATATTTAAAGACAAATGCATACAAAATCACCATGTAATCATTAATGAAACATTAGTAGGTTGATTAAATAAATTGATTTTGTTAAATGTACTTGACTGGAAAAATAAGTTTGGTGAAAGTCTAGTTTTGCGCCGTAAAACTTACATTACGTCTGTATTTTCCAATAAAATGATTGCAGTAGGTTTAATAAATTTTCTATAAATTCAATGCTGATGGTGGAAATCATATCAAACTTTCAAAATCTTATCTTAAATAGTTACTCGTGCAACTGATAATTAGCGTTGTGAAATATTACCTCAACTCGCAATTACAGGAACTGTTGAATTTGATCTTAATGAATTTCAAAACAGAGTTTTTGACGTGCGCCGGAGACACCTACCCCTGGCATAAATTCATATAACTGTGTTGTGTAAACGACAAATTCATCCGTATTTGTACGAAATGTTTATGACATGTATGTAAACAGATCATATGAATTTCATGCATTTCTGCATACACGTTCATGTTTTATTACAAATGTCTACGTATTTCTGGGACAAACTACGTATATGGTCAGCATTGTTATTTGTTGACTGTTTGGCACATTTATAATAGGTGAAAATTGGCTCATGTCATTAATTGACTTCTTTATGGCCTTCTTTAATGTTATTTTCTGTAAGCATTGATTTGGTAAAAGAAAAAAAGGAGCGTATGTTATACCATTCCAAGATAAGTGTCAATATATAATATGTTTTTTATTTGATGGTCGTTCTATTTTTTGTTTTTGTTTTATAATTGAAAATAGGTAAAAAATACAATCACTGATGTCACATTTAATGTAATTCTATTATAATCATACAATCTGCGGCACTAATAAACGGACATCGTCGAATGCCAGCTCTTCATTTACTTTGCAACATTGGCTAGCATTACCTTATATATACAAACAATTCAACTTTTGGCATGTTTGCATTTCTGTATTTCATACCATGAAGCTTGACTCTAGTTCTCTAAAATGAGATAATTTTCCACAGTATACATCTAATTTTTGTAATACTCCATGCCATACCTTTAAATAATCTTAAAAGTCAAGCAAAATAAGATAAGAAAAATACTAAGACCTGTACGAGTAAACTTGGGTACAAGTTGACCAAAATGGGTACGAGTTGACTCAGGTACAAGTCGCCCAGTTACCCTGTATGTACATTATCGTTCAGAAACTTCATTATTATACCCCCCGCAAAACAAAGTTTTAGGGGGGTATACTGTTTTCAGCCTGTCTGTGATTCCGTAATTCCGTGATTCCGTCATTCCGTCAACATTTTGACATCTTTGCTGAATAACTTAAGTAGTTTTTGCCAGATGTTCTTCAAATTTTCAACACACCTGCACCATTAGACAACACATGTGTGATATGAATTTAGGGGCCAAAGGGTCAGGTTTGCAAGAGTTATGGGACTTTTTAAACCTTTACATAGAATGTTTGCCATAGTGCTAATAGTGCATACTTTGTGAAATCAACTCCTCCTACAGCTTTCAATATTCTCTTTTGATACTTTGCAGATATGTGCCAGATATATTGAAGATATGCATGAAGAAGTATTATGCTGAAAAAATGAATTTTGACAAATTTACAGCATTTTGAACTTAGCCAATTTTCGATAATTGCCATATTCAATAATGGTTGGTAGTGCATAGTTTGTGAAATCAACTCCTCCTAGGGCTTTCAGTTTTCTTTTCAATACTTTGCAGACATGTTCCACACATATTGAAGATGTGCATGAAGAATTATAATGCTGAAAAAATAATTTTCGACAACTTTACAGCATTTTTATCGCACCTGCTTATAGCAGGGTGCGATATAGGAGTTCAAATTTCCGTCCGTCCGTCCGTTCGTTCGGGCATTCGTTCGTCCGTTCGTCCGTCCGTCAACATTTACGTCGAAGTTTAGTTTTCTCGACATCAGAGATAGCTGCGAGTCTGAAACCTTGCATAGTCATTGTCCCTGACATGCCCTCCAAGCACGCACCTTAACCCAGTGCCCTTGACCTATATTTCACGGTCCACTGACTTTGAAAATTTTTACGTCGAAGTTTTGTCAACATTTACGTCGAAGTTTGGTTTTCTGGACATCAGAGATAGCTGCGAGTCTGAAACCTTGCATAATAATTGTCCTTGACATACCCTTCAAGTACGCACCTTAACCCAATGCCCTTGACCTATATTTCATGGTCCACTGACTTTGAAAATTTTTACGTCGAAGTTTGGTTTTCTCGACATCAGAGATAGCTGCGAGTCTGAAACCTTGCATAGTAATTTTCCTTGACATACCCTTCAAGCACGCACCTTAATCCAGTGACCTTGACCTATATTTCATGGTCCACTGACTTTGATAATTTTTACGTCGAAGTTTGGTTTTCTCGACATCAGAGATAGCTGCAAGTCTGAAACCTTGCATAGTAATTGTCCTTGACATACCCTTCAAGCACGCACCTTAACCCGGTGCCCTTGACCTATATTTCACGGTCCACTGACTTTGAAAATTTTTACGTCGAAGTTTGGTTTTCTCGACATCAGAGATAGCTGCGAGTCTGAAACCTTGCATAGTAATTGTCCTTGACATACCCTTCAAGCACGCACCTTGACCCGGTGCCCTTGAACTATATTTCACGGTCTATTGACTTTGCCCGATGCAGGTGCGATATCGACCTCCGCGGAGTTCTTGTTCAACATAGCCATTCTTTATATACAATAATGGTTGGTAGTGCATAGTTTGTGAAATCAACTTCTCCTAGGGCTTTTAGTATTTCTTTTCAATACTTTGCAGACATGTTCCACACATATTGAAGATGTGCATGAAGAATTATAATGATGAAAAAATAATTTTTGACAAATTTACACCATTTTTCAACATAGCCATTTTTTGACCATTGCTTATATACAATAATGCTTGGTAGTTCATAGTTTGTGAAATCAACTCCTCCTAGGGCTTTCAGTATTTCTTTTCAATACTTTGCAGATATGTTCCACACATATTGAAGATGTGCATGAAGAATTATAATGATGAAAAAATAATTTTTGACAAATTTTCAACATAGCCATTTTTTTACCATTGCTTATATACAATAATGGTTGGTAGCTCATAGTTTGTGAAATCAACTCCTCCTAGGGCTTTCAGTGTTTCTTTTCAACACTTTGCAGATATGTTCCACACATATTGAAGATGTTCATGAAGAATTATAATGATGAAAAAAATATTTTTTTGACAAATTTACAGCAATTTTTTAACATAGCCATTTTTTGACCATTGCTTACACAATAATGGTTGGTAGTGCATATTTTGTGAAATCAACTTCTAGGGCTTTCAGTATTTCTTTTCAGTACTTTGCAGACATGTTTCACACATATTGAAGATGTGCATGAAGAATTATAATGATGAAAAAAATATTTTGACAAATTTACAGCATTTTTCAACATAGTCATTTTTGACCATTGCTTATATACAATAATGGTTGGTAGTGCTTACTTTGTGAAATCAACTCATCCAAGGGCTTTCAGTATTTCTTTTCAATAATTTGCAGACATGTCCCACTCATATTGAAGATGTGCATGAAGAATTATAATACTGAAAAATTAATTTCTGACAAATTTACAGCATTTTTCAACATAGCCATTTTTTTACCATTGCTTATATACAAAGATGGTTGGTAATGCATAGTTTGTGAAATCAACTCCTCCTAGGGCTTTCAGTATTTATTTTCAATACCGGTACTTTGCAGACATGTTCCACACATATTGAAGATGTGCATGAGTGATTATAATACTGAAAAAGTGATTTTTGACAAATTTACATCATTTTTCAACATAGCTATTTCTTGACCATTGCTTATATACAATCATGAAATCAACCTCAAGCTTTCAATACATTCTTTCAATATCTTATTAATGTGACTGGCATACTGAGGATGTACATGAAGAATTATAATGCTGAAAAGATATCTTTGACAAATTTTCTGCATGTTTGACTTAGGAAGTTATTGGCCAGCTCCAGATAATTTTGCGGGGGGTATACTGAAAGTTTGCTTGCAGCCAATTTCTAGTTCAAAATGATTAATGTTTTTTTTCTGAAACATCACCATTTGAGCCTGTCCGTGAGAAAAGGTACAAGTTGGCACAAATCCACATTTTCTGGAAAATTCATTTCAAAAGATTTAATGTCATTCATTGTTCATATTTTTATCAAAAATACATTTGAACCTTTGAAATTTATTGATATTGATGCAGATATTGTTCGGGGTGTAAATCTGAGTGAGATTAGGTCTGTTACTATTAGCAACACGAGATCATTTGCGTTGCCATGGTAACCAGTGGCGCAATTTTAGAAGTGATATTGCAAATAAAAACTGTGATATCTTTACTCGTACTTAATGTATTTTCTTAAAAATAGTGTCAAATGAAAGGTCAGGAAATGTCCTTTATTATTTTGATAATATCTTTGAATAAGCTCATTTGCATATTCATGAATATTCATTAATAATTCATTTTTTCTTCCAACTTTAACATTTTATTATAACCTAAGACTTAAACAAGCCGCCAGTACTTGAATACCAACTACATTATTGTATTAATAATTCAGGACATTGCCCATTGCAAAATATAAGATAAAAAAGAAATGTAATATTTCATGTATAAAGAATTGTGTTTCCATGGTAACCAATACTTCAAAGACAGAGCTGACATAGCATATAATTATTTAACCATAACGTTTCTAATACTGGACTCACTTTAGCAAAACTAGTGTCAGATAATGAATTTTCCATTCTCAGTACGTCAACATGAAGAACTAAACTCATTTGCATAATCATGAATATTCATTGTAACATGGCCCTTATGCCATTTTTGATTATAAGATAAGAAGTGTAATTAAATGCAAATATCATACCAAAACTTTGTACGAAATCACCCAAATGCTAAGATTTAAAAGTTGCTTTGATGCTTAACAAGAGAAAGAATGAATATTTCTTTAAGCAGCATTAAAGCATTTTTGTTTCCATGGCAACCAATGTTTCATAAGACATGCTAATGATACAAACGACTACTTGCTATTGTCCTTTTTCATTTGTATTACATAGCCGATACATTATCAAAGTTTATTGAGATTTTTTTTTTCAATTGATTATCCAAATACGTAAAAGAACTTACTGTTTCCTGCATTTTCAAAAGACAACATTTTGTCTAATCATTACTTTATTAATTCCTATGTATATATCTATAGATACTACGCCATTCTTATATCTGAGTATTATATGCTGTGGTGCGTGCAAGAGAGTATGTGAAAAATTTAAGCAAGACTTCAAACTCCCACAAGACTCTGTATAATTCTTACAGAAACTTTTGGGGAGTTTCTTAGCTTGTTGGAGCATTACACTCAAATATTCAAATTACAGAGAGATGCAAGTAGGGACATTGTTGGTCATAAGGTAGATGGTATTCACGAAGCTATGAAATTTCACTTCAGATTGTGACACAATTTGTTTTATAAATGAGCAGATTAAAACAATAATATCAACAATAATACATATTAATAAACGCAAGAAAATTAATACCAACATAAGACCTAGATGATCCTAATTTATATACATGTCTGTTGATGCAAAACATTCAGGAAAGCATTCGTTTTACGGGCTCATCGACGGGCTAGAACAGCCTATATACTAAACTGTTAGCGATTATCGTTCAATGTCGTTACAAGCTGGTGGATGAAAAGGTAAACGTAGGCAATGAATAGGCAATGACATAATCAGCAATAAATCCCCTCTCCAAAAGCAAAGGTTGGAAAACAATAAATTGACAATTAGATACATGAACTTATACTAAGAAACATATCATAAGCCGAGTAGTTAGGTGCAAAAAGCACAAGTCAACACTGAAACATAAAACAATTAGAACTTCATCAGAAGAACCACTTTGGATCAATCAGTAATATAAAACTACTGTGGTATTAAACCAGTTTCACATATGCCTAACCTCACCCTCATCCTCTACAATGGTTCACAACAATTAGTTACTTTTTCGGTTGTCGTGGTGAATCTCTAACTAGCCAATGAATCATCCAGGACAAACAAATAAATCATGGTAACCACCATGATGATTTAAAAACTAGGACCAAAAGATACAACAAGCTGCTCGCTGATGAAGATACCTGGGCGCCAACATTCACTGAAAATCTGAAGTTACACTTTCATTTGTCAATTTTTAGTATATCTGCTCTTACATTAATTTGGCCCCGAGAAATCACACAACAAATCAAATTGCGACAAGTAATGAATGAGTATGCATGGAGTTTCGCAGATAAACACATCTTAAAAGTAAATCTATGATAAATTATCAATTATTAGCTAGTAGAGAATTAAGAACTATACCAAGCAGAACAAGTGATATTGCAACCCAAAATTCTTTAAAAGAATGCCATAAAAAATTGAATAAGTTCACTCATATATTGCATAAAAACCCCGCAGAAATCCCAGGCCATCCATTTGTTTCAGTGAAACATTGAAACATTGAAACATATAGATTATATAGGCCAAAATACTTAGATAATTTAACTAAGTTCACACTATGTCTTTGTTGCAACTTGTTTCGAAACGTTTCAAAAACAATTGTTGCAATGTTTCGAAACAATGTGCAACAATGTTGGAAAATCCCAGGTCATCCATTTGTTTCAATGAAACATTGAAACAAATTGAAACTGGCCAGAAAATGACTAAGTCCAAACTTTGAAACGTTTCGAAACGTTTTGCAACAAATTGAAACAAGGTTTCAGAAAAGGTGAAAATTTCAGGCCATATATTTTTTGTTTCGAAACATTGAAACATATAGATTATATAGTGAATCAAATGAAACAATTTGAAACAGAGCCAAAATGACATAGTCCAAACTTTGAAACGTTTCGAAACGTTTCGCAACAAATTGAAACAAGGCTAGAGAAAAGTTGAAAATTCCATGCCATATGTTTTTTGTTGCGAAACATTGAAACATGTAGATTATATAGTGGATCAGCTGAAACAAGTTGAAACAGAGCCATAAATGACCAAGTCCGAATTTGAAACGTTTCGAAACGTTTCACAACAAATTGAAACAACATTAGAGAAAAGGTGAAAATTCCAGGCCATATGTTTTTTGTTGCGAAACATTGAAACATTTAGATTATATAGTGAATCAACTGAAACAAATTGAAACAGAGCCAAAAATGACTAAGTCCGAAATTTGAAACGTTTCGAAACGTTTCGCAACAAATTGAAACAGGGTTAGAAAAAAGGTGAAAATTCCAGGCCATATATTTTTTGTTTCGAAACATTGAAACAATATAGATCATATAGTAATCAACTGAAACAAAGTGAAACAGACCCAAAAATGACCAAGTCCGAATTTGAAACGTTTCGAAACGTTTCGCAACAAATTGAAACAAGGTTAGAGAAAAGGTGAAAATTCCAAGCCATATATTTTTTGTTTCGAAACATTGAAACATATAGATTATATAGGGAATCAGCTGAAACAAATTGAAACAGACCTAAAAATGACTAAGTCCAAATTTGAAACGTTTCGAAACGTTTCGCAACAAATTGAAACAAGGTTGGAGAAAAGGTGAAAATCCCAGGCCATATATTTTTTGTTGCGAAACATTGAAACATATAGATTATATAGTGAATCAAATGAAACAATTTGAAACAGAGCCAAAATGACTTAGTCCAAACTTTGAAACGTTTCGAAACGTTTCGCAACAAATTGAAACAAGGCTAGAGAAAAGTTGAAAATTCCATGCCGTATGTTTTTTGTTGCGAAACATTGAAACATATAGATTATATAGTGAATCAAATGAAACAATTTGAAACAGAGCCAAAATGACTTAGTCCAAACTTTGAAACGTTTCGAAACGTTTCGCAACAAATTGAAACAAGGCTAGAGAAAAGTTGAAAATTCCATGCCATATGTTTTTTGTTGCGAAACATTGAAACATGTAGATTATATAGTGGATCAGCTGAAATAAGTTGAAACAGAGCCATAAATGACCAAGTCCGAATTTGAAACGTTTCGAAACGTTTCACAACAAATTGAAACAACATTAGAGAAAAGGTGAAAATTCCAGGCCATATGTTTTTTGTTGCGAAACATTGAAACATTTAGATTATATAGTGAATCAACTGAAACAAATTGAAACAGAGCCAAAAATGACTAAGTCCGAAATTTGAAACGTTTCGAAACGTTTCGCAACAAATTGAAACAGGGTTAGAGAAAAGGTGAAAATTCCAGGCCATATATTTTTTGTTTCGAAACATTGAAACAATATAGATCATATAGTAATCAACTGAAACAAAGTGAAACAGGCCCAAAAATGACCAAGTCCGAATTTGAAACGTTTCGAAACGTTTCGCAACAAATTGAAACAAGGTTAGAGAAAAGGTGAAAATTCCAAGCCATATATTTTTTGTTTCGAAACATTGAAACATATAGATTATATAGGGAATCAGCTGAAACAAATTGAAACAGACCCAAAAATGACTAAGTCCAAATTTGAAACGTTTCGAAACGTTTCGCAACAAATTGAAACAAGGTTGGAGAAAAGGTGAAAATCCCAGGCCATATATTTTTTGTTGCGAAACATTGAAACATATAAATTATATAGTAAATCAACTGAAACAAATTGAAATAGACCCAAAAATGACCAAGTCCGAATTTGAAACGTTTCGAAACGTTTCGCAACAAATTGAAACAAGGTTAGAGAAAAGGTGAAAATTCAAAGCCATACATTTTTTGTTTCGAAACATTGAAACATATAGATTATATAGGGAATCAGCTGAAACAAATTGAAACAGACCTAAAAATGACTAAGTCCAAATTTGAAACGTTTCGCAACAAATTGAAACAAGGTTGGAGAAAAGGTGAAAATCCCAGGCCATATATTTTTTGTTTCGAAACATTGAAACATATAAATTATATATTAAATCAACTGAAACAAATTGAAACAGACCCAAAAATGACTAAGTCCGAATTTGAAACGTTTCGAAACATTTCCAAACAAATTGAAACAAGGTTAGAGAAAAGGTGAAAATTCCAGGCCATATATTTTTTGTCTCAAAACATTGAAACATATAGATTGTATATAGTAAATCAACTAGAACAAATTGAAACAGACCCAAAAATGACAGAGTCCTAACTTTGAAACGTTTCGAAACGTTTCGCAACAAATTGAAACAAGGTTAGAGAAAAGGTGAAAATTCCAGGCCATATATTTTTTGTTTCGAAACACTGAATTTAACATATAGATTATATAGTAAATCAACTGAAACAAATTGAAACATCCCCAAACATGACTAAGTCCAAATTTGAAATGTTTCGAAACGTTTCACAACAAATTGAAACAAGGTCAGAGAAAAGGTGAAAAATTCCAGGCCATATATTTTTTGTTTTGAAACATTGAAACATATAGATTATAATGTACTCAGTACAAAAAGAAACACAAAGTTTTGATTTTTATTTTTTCGCGTACGTATAATATATTTTCAAAGTCTAAGTGATTCTAAGGATTTGCCATTCATATGAGAGTTTCACAACTGTGTTTCTCTTCGATTTGAAAGCGGATGCAATTTTTAGGTGAAAACTTGTGAAATCAACATTTTTCTCCAAAAACACAATAATTGAGAGAATAATTAAATAGAATTTTGCTTTGAGTATGATCATTGTGGTCCAGCAAATCATAAAAACACAAAATTGATTGAATTTCATTAAAAGAAAAAAAAATGTGGTGATTCTTAAAAATGTGTTTTATGAAAAATAACAAGCTCTTTCGAAATTCGGCATTTTGGTCTCCTTTCCGCTAAATGATGTCACTATTTCGATTAAATAATGTAAAGTTAACATTAATGTGATTCTCTTAAAGCTGACCCTCAGTTGAAAATTCTGGTCGTTTTTCTGAACTTCCGGTTCATTAAAAAACAGTTTCTCTTGGTGATAAAATCAAGGTTAAGACAAGGATTTAGAATTTGATAGCATGAAACTTTACTACAGTATTCGACGCCTATTTAACATAATTTGCAATTTGCTAGTCTCCCGAATTAATTTTTTACACATTCTTCAAATTTTGCCAATTTTTATCGAAATGTAGGGTGCGTTACATTTTATGAACAGTATACAGCTGTGTTTTATACAGTATTATTCTTCTGAAAGAAGTGTTTACCCATATCATTTTCAGCCAAGCCCAATTTTTACATTATGACACAAATTGATTGAGTGTGCCTTTTGAGCATTTTGGCCACTTATTCATGTTGTAGACTATAGCAGCCAAAGATAGTCTTAGTGACTGAACGACACAAACTCAATTCTGATTTATGAAAGGCAATCATAAACTGATGAATTATCGTTTTAAGGCAAAAAAAGTGAACATAAGAGGTTTTTAAAGTGGTAAAAAAGCGTTAAAGTGGTAAAAAAGAGTTTTCATGACGACAAATTCTTGCGACTTTTTTTAAGTGGTACTTAAAAACATAATATTTCCGTGTTCGAAAAAATATGGAATTCAGTCTGCAGGTAGGAGACGTCATTCTTCGTTATCAGTAAATTTGAAATAGTTATCTTTAAAAATGTACAAGTTATGACAGAAAATATACATTTTGCGTTGCTTTATGTACTGAGTATAGTATATCAACTGAAACAAATTGAAACAGATCCAAAAATGACTAAGTCCGAATTTCAAATGTTTCGAACATTTCGCAACAAATTGAAACAAGGTTAGAGAAAAGGCGAAAATTCCAGGCCAATATCAAATCTTTGACTTTGCAGCAAATTCAATTAAATGTGGATAATAATGCAAAATTTTTGGGGCAAAAAGTGTAACATTGCAATTTTTGCGAAAAATTGATAACCAATGAAAATTTTCAATGAGTTTTCATTACATGCATGCGATCTGCATCATTACAGTAGCAGAAAAGCAACAAAGCATTTTAAATTTAAGGGAAATTGAAGTTGTAGCAAAATTTTGAAAATTGTCCGGTAGTTTTGAAAATTTCCTTAAAACAGCAAGGAATACAAACAAAAATGTATTCTCAAGCTATGACAGGTAAGCACATGCCCCATTTGACTGTTTTCACAAGTTTCATAAACAGAAGTCATATCCGTTCGCTGTACTTCCGGTTTGAATGCAGTATTTTTTAATTTTGATTTTACAACTATCGTTTAGTTTAGGGGTTTTATGTGTCATTGTAATGTTTTGAGATTGAACAAATTGCCCTGTACGGCAGACAGGTATGACTTCTGTTTATGAAACTCATTTTTGTTTGTATTCTTTGCTGTTTAAAGGAAATTTACAAAACCACCTGTAACTTTTCCGAAAATGCTAAATTTCAAAATTTTGTAAAAACTTCAAATTCCTTAAAATTAAAAATGTTTTTTTTTTTTGATGCAGATCACATGTACAATGAAAACTCTTTGAAAATTTTCATTGATAATCAATTTTTCCAAAAATTATTGCAACAGGCTTAATAGCCTAGATTGAACTTTTTCAGGTGTTAGTGAATTTTGCTTCTTTTATTATTATTATTATTACAGAGGCAAACCCCCATCTATACCAAAATTATTTAATTTTCATAGGGAATTTCAAGAGCTTTTGTGTGAACCCCCCCCCCCCCTTCATTATCAATAGTTCACAGGCTGTTTCATTATCAATAGTTCACAGGCACTATTGTGTATTTGAAACAGTAATGACTGTGTATTGGAGAGATTTATTGCCATCCATGAATATTGGAGGCGATATATTTCCTTATCAATAGTTCACAGGTGCTTCTGTGTATTGGAAACATGAGGCAATAAAGCATCCATGTATATTGAAGGGGATATATTCCATTATCAGTAATTCACAGGTGTATTGGAAATAGTGCTGCTGTGTATTAGAGAACATTGCAATGTGTGCTTATTGGAGGGGGTATATTTCCTTTTCAATAGTTCACAGGACAGGTGCTACTGTGTATTGGAAACATGCTGCTGTGTATTTGAGGCAATAAAGCATCCATGTATATTGGAGGGGATATATTTCATTATCAATAGTTCACAGGTGCTTCTGTGTATTGGAAATATGCTATTGTGTATTGGATAGATTTATTGTCATCCATGTACACTGAAAAAAAAGTTATAAGAGGCCACCTCATATTTTTTTCATCTTGTTCAGAAAGTAAAATATGATCAACTAGAAAAAGTGCCTTGAGAGGCATGTATACCCCCCGGCTGGTAGCCACCAAGCCCCCTCTCCCTACCCCCTACCCAAACACATGCTCACTCCTGACATTGAACCTCATATCCCAAATGAAAGAGTACCATTATCAAGTACATTTTAGAAATAAGCAGTATAAGGCACTTTGCATACAAACATGGGGGAGTTTAGTTTTAGAATGACAGATCTATTTTAGTGCAGTATACAGAGCTGACGTGTATACTCAATCTAGGACTTAAAATCAGGGACATTGTGGGTCAGGACCTCAGTCCTACAACTGTAGATTGAAATGAAAATAGAATGTCATTCTTAAAAAAAATAATAATAAATAAATAAATAAAATAAAATATGTCCTAGATCTTGACCTTGAGTCCCACCCCCACCCCCATGCATGGACCCTTGGGTCTAACCCTTATGTGGTACCTGTGGTGTAAGCATGAATGCTTTCTGACACATGATTGTCAAGATATAGACCTACAGAATATTAATCTTGATAACTACTGCATTTTATAAATGTCCCAGATTTTGACCTCCAGTCCCACCCCTAGAGTTTGGTGCCATGGTGTATAATTCAACCCTAAAGGGTATCTATGATCCAAATAAGAAAATATTGCTGGAAGTATTTGTTAAGATCTGAACTTAGAGAACGAAAAACACTATGAAAAAAGCACATTTTCAATGTGTCCTAGATTTTGAACTCTAGCCCCACCCCCGAGCATGGACCCTCGAGTCCGAACTCGTGTAAACAAAGCAATCCTCATAGGGTACCTAAAGTCCAACTATGAATAACTTCTGAAAATTGGCTCATGAAATATACACCACCAGAGAAACTTTAATTTTAAAGGTGACCTAGATTTTGACCTCTAGCCCCACCCCCGGGCATGCACCCTGGGGTCTGAACTCATGGAAACAAAGCAATCCCTATAGGGTACCTATGGTCCAAATATGAATGGTTTCTGATCATTGGTTCATGAGATATACACCACTAGAGAAACTTTAACCAAAACTTTGATGTAAATTCTACGAACTAACAAACATACGAACAGACTAACGGAAAAGCGAAAACTATATACCCGTCATCATAAATGCCGGGGTTGTAATTAAAGCTGATGATCAATTGAATCAACCAATGTCTAACAGTGACTCTGTGAGTTTCTGCGTTCCAAAATGTGTAATATATCTCACACAGACGAAGCATGAGTAAAGGTATCCTCTTTTCAAAAAGTCACACTTTATTAACATCAAATTGAATGTCATATTATGACATTGTGTTTTACATTTTAATTTATTAGAAAGTGCTACTGACTGCCAAATGATGCAAGATAAAATTAAGTCAGATGTATTGCTGTAATAAGAATCTTCATTTCTGTTTTGTACATGCAAGAAGACAGCAACATGAATAACAGGAATGCAATTTGCATATAAACTTTGTTCATCTACAGTTGCATTATAATCAGCAGTATGGAATTGAAATTTTCAGCGATTATTAAACTTTGAAAGGCCTAGGGGATTTGAGGCCTGATTTTGGCCTCATGCGTGAGTGAAAAATTAAACGCCCTAGACCTTTAAAAAATTGTCCACTAATCTTGTTATTTTGTTCGTGAAAAAATTGGCATTGAAAACGGAAGTGTGCGGCAGCCGTGACCTAGCTGTTTGTCCTCGAAAATAGTCTAAAATAGCCCATTCGAGTTATATCTCTCATTTCCAGGCCTCATCAAGTAAATTTAACAGGGAATAACATGTTTAAGAGGCACATTGATGAATTTTCCAAGAAATCTCAAAAATAGCGATTTTTAAAAATGCGTAAAAAGTCTACCAGCAGAGAAAATTCGAATGTTTGATGTTTTTCTAAGCCGGAAGGGCCCCTTTGATGACACCCGTTCCTAATTTCAATTAATGTTGTGCTTAAAATCCAATTTTTTTATTCAAAAACATTGATTTTTGCATTTTTACTCCAAAAACGTGTTTAGTGAAAGAACATTATTTCTGAACACTTTGAAACTTTACTGACTTGAAAGACACTTCTTTAGGCAAAATATCGTGCAATTTTTAACATTGCTTAGAAACACAAAATGAGTTTGAAAAGTGGCCTCTTATAAAGTTTTCAGTGTATTTTGGAGGGGATATATGTCATTATCAATAGTTCACAGGTGCTACAGTGCTACTGTGTATCTGAGGCAATAAAGCATCCATGTATATTGGAGGGGATATATTCCATTATCAATAATTCACAGGTGTATTGGAAATAGTGCTACTGTGTATTGGAGAACTTTATTGCAATGTGTGTTTATTGGAGCTGATTAAATGTCCTTATAAGTAAGTCACGTACACTCCCTGTATATTTGAGCAGGTTTAATAGGCTTGTGAGCATCCCAGTACTGGTCTTCAATGCCCCTGTATAGGTCTAATAATCTAATCAAACATGTAGTGCACAGTGAAGGTGATTTTTTCGGGATATCTGCTTTTGATTTTCTTTAATTCTGGCTTTAATAAAAAGAATAAAAGTAACTGCAGACAGTTGTAGGACCCAAATTAACACATGTGATACATCTGAGAAGCCAAATAGGGAGATTTACTTTTCAAAATAGGGAGAATGATTAAACAAAGAAGGAGATTCTTTATTTCATATAGGGAGATCTGAAATTTGAAATAGGGAGATGTATAAGTTATATAGGGAAATTTGAAATTTCAAATAGGGAGATTTGCTCAAAAATAGCGGTAGGTCTAGATAGCGAAAAGAGGTTTTTTTGGCAAAAAGAGGCATTTTACTATTCAATAGAGATAAAATATGCGTGATTTCCATTTATTTCAGTTAAAATATTAACCTTTAGCATGCTGTAGGCGACTGCGGTCGACCGTGGAATACCTATCTGTGCCAACTAGAGGCGACTGCGGTCGACAAGAAAAACCGCTTTCAAATTTCCCGCACTTTTCGCCCACTGCCTACTTATGAATATTAATGAGCGATGCCCAGACAGTTGCGCATAAAACAACATGGCGGCTTGTGGTTTTGGGACCGATTTGTCGGCCGATTTTGATCGGATTTTCGTTATTTTTGCATTAGAAATGCATTTTCAGCGCTTTTTTCGCTGGTAAATGGAAAATTGGGTGCATTTACACCCGAAATATGACATCGTAACGGTACGTATGATGAATTTTTACGCTAGAAATCGGCGTAACAAAGACTTCCGAAACCGAAAGTAGATTTGTTTACTGCGTTTGTTGAATTTATTCAGCTGTTTGTATGGCTCAAAAATTAAGAAAACACGGAAAAAAATTGGAAAAAACGTCAGTGGGCTGCGATATCGATTTCACTATATTGCTCAGCATGCTAAAGGTTAATATTGCCTCTTTAAAATAAATGACGATTTCAAGGATAAGCTTTATTTGTAGAGTCAGTAACATATCAACCAAGGTGTCATAAGGCAATAAATGCGCGTGCCAGCCAACACCTACCGTATAAATTCACACCTAGAGTAATTAAAGCGCAAGCGCACCTTTTTGTCGACATTAAATATTTCAGAAATTCTTATACTTGTATAATGACATGCTGCTACTATTTTGCTCTCTAAAATAGCTAATTTGTAGTGCATCGTATGCATCATAAACGACTCTTTTGGCGTTCAAAAACCTCTTTTGGCATCTTTTCCCAAAAGAGCCTCTTTTCGCTATCTAGTCCCACCCAAAAATAGGGAGATCCCTCTGAGAAATGGAGATATCACATGTATGCCCAAATTGGCAAAAAAACATATATCAAATTGTTTCATAGCAATCTGTATGTTTTATGTGTTATGGCCTGTCCAAATCACATCGAAAGAAAAAATAAGGATATGATTTACCTTTATAATCTATATGTTTCAATGTTTCGCAACAAGAAATATATGGCCTGGAATTTTCACCTTTTCTCTAACCTTGTTTCAGTTTGTTGCGAAACGTTTCAAAGTTCGGACTTAGTCATTTTTGGGTCTGTTCTTTCAGTTGATTTACTATATAATCTTTATGTTTCAATGTTTCGCAACAAGAAATATATGGCCTGGAATTTTCACCTTTTCTCTAACCTTGTTTCAGTTTGTTGCGAAACGTTTCAAAGTTCGGACTTAGTCATTTTTGGGTCTGTTCTTTCAGTTGATTTACTATATAATCTTTATGTTTCAATGTTTCGCAACAAGAAATATATGGCCTGGAATTTTCACCTTTTTGTCTAACCTTGTTTCAGTTTGTTGCGAAACGTTTCGAAACGTTGCAAATTTTGGACTTAGTCATTTTTGGGTCTGTTTCAATTTGTTTCAGTTGATTTACTATATAATCTATATGTTTCAATGTTTCGCAACAAAAAATATATGGCCTGGAATTTTCACCTTTTCTCTAACCTTGTTTCAGTTTGTTGCGAAACGTTTCGAAACGTTGCAAATTTCGGACTTAGTCATTTTTGGGTCTGTTTCAATTTGTTTCAGTTGATTTACTATATAATCTATATGTTTCAATGTTTCGCAACAAGAAATATATGGCCTGGAATTTTCACTTTTTCTCTGACCTTGTTTCGATTTGTTGCGAAACGTTTCGAAACATTTAAAAGTTAGGACTAAGTCATTTTTGGGTCTGTTTCAATTTGTTTCAGTCGATTTACTATATAATCTATATGTTTCAATGTTTCGCAACAAGAAATATATGGCCTGGAATTTTCACCTTTTCTCTAACCTTGTTTCAGTTTGTTGCGAAACGTTTCGAAACGTTGCAAATTTTGGACTTAGTCATTTTTGGGTCTGTTTCAATTTGTTTCAGTTGATTTACTATATAATCTATATGTTTCAATGTTTCGCAACAAAAAATATATGGCCTGGAATTTTCACCTTTTCCTTAACCTTGTTTCAATTTGTTGCGAAACGTTTCGAAATGTTTCAAATTTCGGACTTAGTCATTTTTGGGTCTGTTTCAATTTGTTTCAGTTGATTTACTATATAATCTATATGTTTCAATGTTTCGCAACAAAAAATATATGGCCTGGAATTTTCACCTTTTCCTTAACCTTGTTTCAATTTGTTGCGAAACGTTTCGAAACGTTTCAAATTTCGGACTTAGTCATTTTTGGGTCTGTTTCAATTTGTTTCAGTTGATTTACTATATAATCTATATGTTTCAATGTTTCGCAACAAAAAATATATGGCCTGGAATTTTCACCTTTTCCTTAACCTTGTTTCAATTTGTTGCGAAACGTTTCGAAACCTTGCAAATTTCGGACTTAGTCATTTTTGGGTCTGTTTCAATTTGTTTCAGTTGATTTACTATAAAATCTATATGTTTCAATGTTTCGCAACAAAAAATATATGGCCTGGAATTTTCACCTTTTCTCTAATCTACTTTCAGTTTGTTGCCAAACGTTTCTAAACATTTCAAAGTTCAGACTTAGTCTTTTTTGGGTCTGTTTCAATTTGTTTCAGTTGATTTACTATATAATCTATATGTTTCAATGTTTCGCAACAAAAAATATATGGCCTGGAATTTTCACCTTTTCCTTAACCTTGTTTCAATTTGTTGCGAAACGTTTCAAATTTCGGACTTAGTCATTTTTGGGTCTGTTTCAATTTGTTTCAGTTGATTTACTATATAATCTATATGTTTCAATGTTTCGCAACAAAAAATATATGGCCTGGAATTTTCACCTTTTCCTTAACCTTGTTTCAATTTGTTGCGAAACGTTTCGAAACGGTTCAAATTTCGGACTTAGTCATTTTTGGCTCTGTTTCAATTTGTTTCAGTTGATTTACTATATAATCTATATGTTTCAATGTTTCGCAACAAGAAATATATGGCCTGGAATTTTCACTTTTTCTTTTACCTTGTTTCGATTTGTTGCGAAACGTTTCGAAACATTTAAAAGTTAGGACTTAGTCATTTTTGGGTCTGTTTCAATTTGTTTCAGTCGATTTACTATATAATCTATATGTTTCAATGTTTCGCAACAAGAAATATATGGCCTGGAATTTTCACCTTTTCTCTAACCTTGTTTCAGTTTGTTGCAAAACGTTTCGAAACGTTGCAAATTTTGGACTTAGTCATTTTTGGCTCTGTTTCAATTTGTTTCGAAACATGTCCAAGTGAGAACTTAGAAATATTTTAACAAATTTATTGCCCTATATATTCTTTATGTTTCAATGTTTCACTGAAACAAATGCATGCCCTGGGATTTCTGCGGGGGTTTTGTGCAGGCTCTAAGTTCACTAATAAAATAAGCCAAAATATTATTTTTAATTGGCCTTCAGCATGTGCAAGGGAGGCAATCCAAACACCTTAAAATTTAAAATCAAGCAAATCTGTTGAATAATTTTAAGAATGGGGCTCACTGCAATGCTACGGTAGTGATATCATTTCAAGTGCTCAGCCATGAAAACTGGTTTTCTCTGTTTCTCATGAGACTGCTCATTTTAGGTTCTTTTTTTTAAATTTAGGGGTACCATTGCCAATTTAAGAGGAAGAGGGGCTGTTCTATCTGTGAAGCAAATATAAAGACACTGGCCAGCTGTGCAGTTACTTGTTTTCTCATATGCAAAAATCTAGTTTTCTCTGTTTCTCATGAGACTTCTCATTTTAAGTCATTTATTTTTAGGGGTACCATTGAACTAGGGGACATCACTCCACATAATATAAAACAGCTGAAGAGATTGAATCAAGTTGTCTTCCCTGTCACATACAATGACAAGTTCTACAAAGATGTGCTAGAAGTCGGAGAATTGGCAAAACTGGGTAACTCGTCAAAAAATTTATTGAAGGTTTCAAATGAAAATTTCTGAAGGAATGCAAAATAAAGTCTATGAATATTTCACAAAGAGTTTTAATTTATATTTTCATGTTTATTCATGTTGGTAAAGCTTGTACTCATTTTAAATTCAAATCAAGAGTTCTTTCATGCGGCTAAACTAACTTATAAATACATATTAAAACATCTGAAAACTTGCAAAATACGTTGCAAGCAACATGGTGTGTTTTTATAGAGGTTGTAAGTTTTATATCCGGTCGGTACATGCCTGTCATGTTGTTGACTAATGTTCATCTTGACTTAATAAAATATATGAGCTGCCTCGTGGGAAAACCAACAATGTGGTTTCCGAACAGGTCGGACACAAACCAGCCTGTATAGTCACAGAAGCAGGCTAGAAGCTTGAAATTTCGGATTTAAGAAGAAGAGGAATTGTACTATCCGAGTAGCGAAAACAAAGGCCAGACCTAGAAATTTTTCTGAGGACCTACTCGTCCTGTGGGGCGAGTTGTAAACAATTTTCACTCGTCCTTACTGGTGGTGCACTCGTCCTTAAAATCTGGATTTCAAAAGAGACAAAAACCATCGCCTTGCTTCGACATTTTTGCTTGGCGCGACAGCGTCAAGCAATTGAAACGGAATGAGGATTTCTCCTCAATCTGTGGGGTTTTTCCTTCAATCTATGGGGTTTCCCTTTGACATCCAGGGGCCTGGTTCCAGTCGCAATGTTTTGCTACACTTCTTGCATAATAAAGCAATTGAAGACGGAAACCAGACTTGCTCTCCGCCGTTTTTATAAGGACTTGTGGGAAGAATGACGTACTTGGATCTAACGTTAAACATTCAGCTGGCGTTCTGGACGGATAATGTTAAAACCCGGAACTTTGTCCTAGGTCCGACCAAATCCACCGTAGCGAGGAAGTGTTCATGACCGATGTGATCCATCGAGTTACCGAAAAACTCCACAAACCTGCGAAAAACCACAACACACGGACAAATAATGGTATATACAGACTAGCCAAGCGTTCCTTTTAACAAGGAAATTTTATTGTCTACTTTCGATATCAAAATGGAAATTCTCGATTATTTGACTTTTGGTGTAAGCCGTTTTATCAAATGGAGATAAAACCCGGAATGTCTTAAGTCTCGATAGTACTGCGCGCCGTGAATAAAATGACCAATGCTTTCCGGTATTTGGACCATGTACCGGATTTTATTGAATTTCATTTACTACGGACTAGTGACGTAGTGCAAACATCCGGTTGACAATCGGAAACGAAATCTTCAGCTGATTTTGCATTTACGGACATTTACTGCCTCGAGTCAGTCCCAAAAATGCTACTCGTCCTGTCGGGCGAGCCGGGGTAAATTTCCACTCGCCCGTATCGAACTTTCACTCGTAAATACGAGCGGACGTGTGGATTTTTCTAGGCCTGAAAGGCGCTGATCAGCTTGTAGAATGTAATCAGATAGGACTAGAAAACACTTTATGCTGACTAGTATTTTTAGCTCACCTGAGCCGAAGGCTCACAAGGTGAGCTTATAGGATGGCCATGATCCGGCGTCCGTCCGTCGTCCGTCGTCCGTCCGTCGTCGTCGTCGTCGTCCACAATTTCAAAGATCTTCTTCTCTGAAACCGCTTGGCCGATCTAGTTGAAATTTTATGTGGAGCCTCCTTGGGTAGTTGCATTTCAAGTTTGATCGCGAAATCCAGGTCACATGACCAAGATGGCCGCCACGCCCATATATGGTAAAAACCCTTCAAAAATCTTCTTCTCCAGAACCGGTGGGCTGATTTCCACGAAACTTGGTATGTAGCATCAGGGACTTAAGCCCATCATAGTTTGATAAAATGATGACCCTTGGATGACCTTGACCTATTTTACGGCAAGGTCAAATTTGGAAACATAGGCTTTTACATGGGAAAAAGTGAAAACTATGGATTTTTTGAAAACTATTGCAGCCTGAGGCCTGAAAAGTGGTAGATGCAAACAACTAATGGAGTAGATGAAGGTATGTGATTAATTTAGGTCAAGGTCATCTCTTGACCTTGGCCAGTCTGTCGTCCATTCACACTTTTCAAAGATCTTCTTCTCTGAAACTGCTGAGCCAATCGAAGTGAAATTTTATGTGGAGCATCGATGGGTAGGGGAGACGAAAGTTTGATTGCAAAATCCAGGTCACATGACAAAGATGGCTGCCACGCCCATATATGGTAAAAACCATTAAAAAATCTTCTTCTCCAGAACCGGTTGGCCGATTTCCACGAAACTTGGTATGTAGCATCAGGGACTTAAGCCCATCATAGTTTGATAAAATGATGACCCTTGGATGACCTTGACCTATTTTACGGCAAGGTCAAATTTGGAAACATAGGCTTTTACATGGGAAAAAGTGAAAACTATGGATTTTTTGAAAACTATTGCAGCCTGAGGCCTGAAAAGTGGTAGATGCAAACAACTAATGGAGTAGATGAAGGTATGTGATTAATTTAGGTCAAGGTCATCTCTTGACCTTGGCCAGTCTGTCGTCCATTCACACTTTTCAAAGATCTTCTTCTCTGAAACTGCTGAGCCAATCGAAGTGAAATTTTATGTGGAGCATCGATGGGTAGGGGAGACGAAAGTTTGATTGCAAAATCCAGGTCACATGACAAAGATGGCTGCCACGCCCATATATGGTAAAAACCATTAAAAAATCTTCTTCTCCAGAACCGGTTGGCCGATTTCCACGAAACTTGGTATGTAGCATTGGGGACTTCAGCCCATCATAGTTTGATAAAATGATGACCCTTGGATGACCTTGACCTCATTTACGGCAAGGTCAAATTTGGAAACATAGGCTTTTACATGGGAAAAAGTGAAAACTATGGATTTTTTGAAAACTATTGCAGCCTGATGCCTGAAAAGTGGTAGATGCAAACAACTAATGGAGTAGATGAAGGTATGTGATTAATGTAGGTCAAGGTCATCTCTTGACCTTGGCCAGTCTGTTGTCCATACACACTTTTCAAAGATCTTCTTCTCTGAAACTGCTGGGCCAATCAAAGTGAAATTTTATGTGGAGCATCCATGGGTAGGGGAGACGCAAGTTTGATCGCGAAGTCCAGGTCACATTACCAAGATGGCCGCCACGCCCATATATGGTAAAAACCACTCAAAAATTTTCCTCTCCAGAACCGGCAGGCCAATTTTCGTGAAACTTGGTATGTAGCATTTGGGACTCCAGCCCATCCTAGTTTGATCAAATGATGACCATAGGATGACCTTGACCTATTTTACGGCAAGGTCAATTTTGGAAACATAGGCTTTTACATGGGAAAAGGCGGAAACAATGGATATTTTGGAAACTGTTGCCGTCTGAGTCCTGGAAGTTGCTAGATGCAGACAACCAATGGAGTCAATGAAGGTAAGTAATTAATGAAGGCCAAGGTCATTTCTTGACTTTGACCCAAAGTCATTTAAATATCAAAATAAAAATTGTGGTTTTCTCATAAATCACTGGGTTTGGAAACTATTGCAGCCTGAGACCTGAAACTTTGCAGATGCAGACAACTTATGAATTCAATAAAGGTGTGTGAGTATTCAAGGTCAAGGTCATTTCATGAACACTTAATACTGCAGGATCAGGCTTCAGGTGAGCATTCTCAGGACCAATGGTCCTCTGGTTGTATAACTAGAAAACACTTTTATGCTGACTTACATCAGGATAACAAGCCTATATGATGAATACCCTGGTAAACACCATTTTTACAGGGAAGTGGGGTTTACAGGGCATCTGCTTGAAAACATGCATTGTGGGTACTCATTAGAACCTCCTCGATGAGGTGGTTCTAACGAGTACCCAACATGTGTGTTTTGAGCAGAATTAAGAAAATTATCACCATTTTATATATTTAAAAAAAAATCATTTTTGCAGCCATAAAAATCTAATGTATTTTAAATGGCAAACTTTCACTAATATTTTATGCTGACTAGAGTATTAAATGAGCCGCCCCATGGGAAAACCAACAATCTGCATAAGCAAAAACAAAGGCGCAGATCAGCTTCGCAGTAACTGCGAAGCTGATCAGCGCCTTTGTTTTCGCTACTCGGATACTACAATTATTCTTCTACTTATATGCAAAATTTCAAGCTTCTAGCCTGCTTCTGTGACTACAGGCCGGTCTGTGTCTGACCTGTTCAGAAACCACATTGTTGGTTTTCCTACGAGGCGGCTCAAATGTCTTCAAATTAGATATCACTTCTATAAAGGTAATGACTAGTGTAATTAAATGTCTTCAAATTAGACTGAATTTCAGCGATACTCGTTACCCAGAGAATGAATTGAAATCTTAAAGTAAGATTCCGAGTCCGAGTCGGCCATGCTTCTTGCGTCAATGTTAAGAAATGCTTGTTGATACATACGTTTCTACTAATACAGAATCGCCAAGCGTCTTTGAAGACACGGATACTCCGGTGCGCAGGTAAATTATTGCCTTGACGGTGTTCCAGCACACAACTCTCCCACGAAAAATGTCCGGTATTTTATTTCGCTATGGGGCGGAAAATTACGATCGGCGGCAATAAAAAAAATAAAATTGAGCGAGAGCAATTTCATTTTTATTCCAGTTTTTGAAAAAATAGGGTCGGCGCTCCCGAGAACCAGAAAATAAAAAAAGTCAGGCCTTATGCAGATTGTTAGTTTTCCCATGAGGCGGCTCATATGTATCTCTCTTAAACTGCAATCAGTCAGCCTTAAAAGACCCATACCGAATAGTCGCATTTGACGATTCTCTTGTCGTTAATATACTAACAACATGTTTCTTATTAGGCTAGAAAGTCAAACTTTCTAATGTTTTACATTTTGAACACCTTTTTATCGAAAACAAAAATGCGCTTTACGCGGTGTCAGAAAAGGGCCGAAAAATTAAAGGGGAAAAACTCTAGCGAGACCAAACCGGAAGTGACGTTTAGTCGTACAAAATATCAGCCATTTAAATGAAAGACACACAAAGTAAATGCTTACACAAAGCATTTATCACAAATTTTACACCATGGAACGCCGACGTTTTACTTTTTCTTGTTCTTTGATAATTATCAACATTATCGGAAACATTTTATAAACAAAATATACAAGGAAAATAAATTATGGTACATTACTTGCATGTGAAAATAGCATTTCGCATAAAGTCCCGCATTTGAACCAGTTTTTATCACTGACAACTTCTCGTAGTTCATAATCTTTCTTTTTGTTACGGCCGCTAAAACAACAAATTTGAATACCCGACACTTTTATTACCTTACCTTACGCGGTGTGTATGTCGGTGATCTATGATGTTTTTTATGTGACACACGCCGACACACGCCGCTAGATTGCGGTATATATCACTCGGCGGCACGTGGCAGATACTCAAAGACATTCCAATCTCATTGAGTAAACGAGTCTACCGACATGGACTTTTGTTCTAGATATCCTAATGCTTGAATTAAGAATAGACTACTATTATTTTGATCTTTCTTTCTACATTTAATAACATGTACACGCATTTATTATATGATTTTTAAGTAAGCGACGTCATGAGAAGAATTGCATAAACCAAGGTGGAATTCCTATGATTTTACGTGACGAATGTATAAGTTGTATTTAAAATAGTAGTAACCCCATACAGTCACAACGCATATGCGCATGAGACGTTCAAGCGCAGACACCAGGTAATTCATTCATCCCGCCCTTCCTGACCTTTATTTATATTTTTAAAAAGGTAGAGGCGATGACCAGCTAGCTGTTAATGTAAGTGCCGGTCCCACTGAATTGTAAGATATCGTACGATTGTCTCATTATAAGTTTATATTGATGAGACTGCGTATGCAAAATATGTATTTTCTTTTCCAACGTGATTCTGCCTTCTTAATTTGCACATCGGTGTCAAAGAAATGATTCCCAAATTAATATTAAGACAATCCTAGAGCAATCTTAAGGGCAGTAGGAGCGGGACTTTACGCGACTGCATTAAAATATTAACACAGAGAGAGAGAGAGAGAGAGAGAGAGAGAGAGAGAGAGAGAGAGAGAGAGAGAGAGAATGATGTGGTTCGGAAAACACGGCATATGACTTACATGAACAAGTATATCGTAATGTTTTCTTATGAAAACATGATGAGCGCTCATATACCCATATTTGCGGTTTTGCTTCTTGATCAAAACATTGTTGTCGATACGTGTAATTGTTAACTGAACTTCTGTATATAATGATGATTGTTTTAACAACATGTACCTTTATTATTGTGCGTAACCCCCACAAATAAAGTATGGATTAAATCAGGTCCCTCGGGGCTTGTGTTTTATTGGTTAACCGTGTTGATTGCACATGATTTGTATTTGTTGATTTACATTAATATTTGCAAATGTGTCCTTAAAGAATGAATGTACTTGAACATGTTTTTCTTCCCCGGAATGGAAAATGATGTAAGTGATTTGTATACTAGAGAGAGAGAGAGAGAGTTTATTTTCGATTTGCAAAACTTAGTCGTCACATTGGCAAATGCATGTCATGAGATAATCTCTAATTTGCGAGTAACAGCGCTCACGCTGAATACTTTCGTTCAGACGTTGATCTCTCTCGCACGCGCATGCCGCAAATAAGAGTATTATTTCGTGTATTCTTACGCAACATAATCAGCATAACATGGACAATGGTACATGTATCAAAACATGTTTGTGATAGCGCAAATAATGAAAAATATGATAAAAAACGGATGTTTTATCCTTCATGTCACATGTGAAACAATAATTATTTTCCCGAGATTTTAATTTTATAACAATGGGTAAAAACAGCATGTATTCCTTATTACTTTGATACTCGGATCTGAAATAACTGCCATTGGATTCAAACTTTGGTAAAGTGTAGAAAGTGTGTTATTTTTGTTTAGATTTGTAAAACAGCATGTAAAATCATTTCGTAATAAAACAAAACTACAAAAATTTATGGTCAAAATGAACATATTATCATGGCACGAATGGCCTTGTTATTATGTTATCCAATGGTCTGACTTTATCGGACTTGTACGAGATGACGTCACAGATACTAAGCCACGCCCACACAGGTAAGACAGCGGAAAACCTCGGAAACAACCGATAATTTGGTTCCGTACTGCAATATTTAAAAAAGTCATTAATTTGTATACCCGCATATGAAATTTTGTTTTTTGGACATGGATCGACATATTAATATGATTTATTTTGATTTTTAATCGAAATAGTACGTGGAATATCGTCTTTAAAGTGTCATGCATGTGTATACAATTCTGAGATTTCTATTTTTCAGCAAATTTCAACGATATTGTAATCTCTATTTTTCAGCATATTTCAATGACATTGTGGTAGGGGCTGTGTGCTGTCGAGTTGATACCTCAGATAATAAAAAGAGATTATATATCATGACGCTAGGGGCCTTGGCACCTTACAGAAGATTGGGAATAGGTA
The DNA here is from genome assembly GCA_964017185.1 of Rugalucina vietnamica. Taxonomy (NCBI): domain Eukaryota; kingdom Metazoa; phylum Mollusca; class Bivalvia; order Lucinida; family Lucinidae; genus Rugalucina; species Rugalucina vietnamica. The sequence continues at coordinate 9,388,986 of OZ024880.1, forward strand.
ATCTTTTAATTGCTTTTAACATTTGCAAGTCAGGGTTTAAACAGTTTGGCATTCATTTGGTTAGCTTGGTCCAGATTATATTGAAGCAGCTGCACTTGAGGCAGAAAATAAAATATTGTTTGTTTGTCCTTTACCTACCTACCCACATTTTACCTCCCTACCCAAAAAATTATATTGCAATTTTGTATGACAAAATATTTTTATTTTTGTTGTGGCAGACTTTAGATAATTTGCCAGGATTGGCCCAGGAAATGCAGTTTTTATCAAACATTGTTTAGTGGTTTAATGATCCTGCAAGCAGTGTTAGAAATAAGACCGATACAGTTACTTGTCCCAGGGGCAACCTGAGAGTGTTTTGAACTTGCCCCATGGGATTCGAACTTGCCCATACTAAAGGGCTAATTTTCACGATCAAAGCTATATTTTGGTTTTTAGTTTTGAATAAGTTAAATAGCTGTTTCAAGATTATTACACTGCTATCAAGAGATAACAAAATGTTTTCATAAGTAAAACTACTTGAACAAAATTATTTTTCTGGAATTTTAGGTTGTCCAGGGGGCAACCTTACAAGTCAATCAACTTGCCCCCAGCAATTTCAACCCGTGGGGGGCAAGTGGGCAATTGCTTATTTCTAACACTGTGCAAGTGTATCCTGTCAGTCTACCTGCCAGGTAGTACCTGGGACAAAACCATTGTTGTGCACATTTATACTGCAATGAATCTGAAAGATCAATTGATCATACACATGAAAACCAATAGTAACTGTGTTGCCAGCAGTATTAGACAAAAACGCGACATGTTGGCATTTTTGTCCACTTTCTACTGGAAGCAAAAAATAATAAAATAATTTTCCTACCTACCTACCCAAGTCTAAAATGCTGGGTAGGTAAAGGACAAACAAACAATTTTTTAACTTAGGCCTGAGCTGCGACATGAGAAAAACAGTTTTCGGGGTTTCCGACCAGGTCTGACACAAACCAGCCTGTGCATCTACAGAAGATGGCTTAAAGCTAAGAAAAATAGGAATTGTACTATCTGTGTAGCAAAAACAAATGTGCTGATCAGCTGTGCAGTGCTGATCTGCATCTTTGTTTTCACATAGGCAAAAATCTGGTTTTCTCATGGTGGGGCTCACTTACATGTATAACCAGCATGTTACATGTATTTTCATGAAGATTTGTTTATAAATATATTTCATGAGTCATGCTTGTGTAAATGGCATGAAAATAATATGCTTGATATAGTGGTTATCTGGCTGAGGGAGGCTTGCCCAGAAATAGTGTGGCTAGGATATTTGAAGGTAATGTACATCTTCACAGTGTTCCTGAAAGTCCATTAGACATGTCAGACAAAATCTGACAATAGGATGACATGTGTAGATTCAGGCCGAAACAGTTGAGTTAGTCAACATGTTGTTGATCAGGCAAAAAGGTTTTTGCCTTGCAAACCTTTGAGCCACCTCATGAGAAAACCAACATTTTGCATATGCAAAAACAAAGACGCTGATCAGCTTCACGACAAACGTGAATCTGATCAGCGCCTTTGTTTTCGTTACTGTAACAGGCATAGTACAATTCTTATAGTTTCTAAATTCCAAATTTCCAGCCTCTAGCTGTCTTCTGTGGCTGTACAGCCCGGTTTGTGTAGGACCTGGTCAGAAACCACAATGTTGGTTTTTTCGTGTCATGGCTGATTGAGAGATGGTCTTACCAAAGATCCTGTTAAGGTTTTGTAATGTTCATGAGCACCGCTTTAGCTGATAATCCTGGATATAAAGCATCAAATGAGCCACATCATGAGAAAACCGAATACTTGCCTATGCGAAAACAAAGGCGCAGATCAGCTTCGCAGTAACTGCGAAGCTGATCAGTGCATTTGTTTTCGCTACACATATATTACAATTCCTCTTCTTCCAAAATCCGAAACTTCAGGCTTCTAGCCATCTTCAGTAGCTGCACAGGCCAGTTTGTGTCAGACATGGTCGGAAACCCTGAAGACCGGTTTTCTCGTCTTGTAGCTCAAAGTGTTATGACTCTTTTTCTTTGTCCAAAACTTGAAAAATATTGGACAGAAAGGTCTAGGAAGGTTGGTCAGTCTTCGATTATATGAGCCACATCTTGAGAAAACCGGACTTTTGCATATGCAAAAACAAAGATTCATATCAGCTGTGTAGTAACTGCACAGCTGATCAGCGGCTTTGTTTCCGCTTCATGGATAGTTCAATCCCTCTTGTTTTAATATTCAAAATTTCAAGCTTCTAGCTTTTTTTTCTGAGACTTAACAGGCCAGGTTGTGTCGGACCTAGTCGGAAACCCCAAATACCAGTTTTCTCGTGACGCGGCTCATATGAGCCCCAGTGAGAGGAAAAATGGTCTTTGGGGTTTACGGCCTGGTTAGCAACGAATTGGCATGTACAGTGATAACAGCAGGCAAGAAGCTTGAAATTTTGTATTTAAGAAGAAGAGGGATTATTCTGTCCGTGAACGGAAAGCAAAGATGCTGATAGACATTGCAAAGAAAAGTGATGTGGCTCATTTCATACTACTGCTGGATCAAAGTCTCTGTATGATGTCTGGACATTCTAGTAGACATGAATGAGCTGCTGCATCTGAAATATGCGAAAACAAAGGCACAGATCAGCCGTGCAGTAACTGCACAGCTGACCAGCGCCTTTGTTTCCGCTCTACAGATAGTATGATGCCTCTTCTTTCTAGATCTGGAATTTCAAGCTTCTAGCAATTTTCTGCGGTTGTACAGCCTGGTTTGTGTCGGACCTGGTCGGAAACCCAGAATGTTGTTTTTCTCACGCCAAAGCTCAAATTTGAATCTTTCAGGGACAAAGATGTTAGAACATGTGCTAGGGATATGTGAAAAAGATGGCAACTACGATAATGTGTTTTTGTAAGTACAACTTAATGCCCATTCCAGGCAATAGTTCAGGTTGATGCCCATTCCAGGCAATAGTTCAGGTTGATGCCCATTCCAGGCAATAGTTCAGGTTGATGCCCATTCCAGGCAATAGTTCAGGTTGATGCCCATTCCAGGCAATAGTTCAGGTTGATGCCCATTCCAGGCAATAGTTCAGGTTGATGCCCATTCCAGGCAATAGTTCAGGTTGATGCCCATTCCAGGCAATAGTTCAGGTTAATGCCCATTCCAGGCAATAGTTCAGGTTGATGCCCATTCCAGGCAATAGTTCAGGTTGATGCCCATTCCAGGCAATAGTTCAGGTTGATGCCCATTCCAGGCAATAGTTCAGGTTGATGCCCATTCCAGGCAATAGTTCAGGTTAATGCCCATTCCAGGCAATAGTTCAGGTTGATGCCCATTCCAGGCAATAGTTCAGGTTGATGCCCATTCCAGGCAATAGTTCAGGTTAATGCCCATTCCAGGCAATAGTTCAGGTTGATGCCCATTCCAGGCAATAGTTCAGGTTGATGCCCATTCCAGGCAATAGTTCAGGTTAATGCCCATTCCAGGCAATAGTTCAGGTTGATGCCCATTCCAGGCAATAGTTCAGGTTGATGCCCATTCCAGGCAATAGTTCAGGTTGATGCCCATTCCAGGCAATAGTTCAGGTTGATGCCCATTCCAGGCAATAGTTCAGGTTGATGCCCATTCCAGGCAATAGTTCAGGTTGATGCCCATTCCAGGCAATAGTTCAGGTTGATGCCCATTCCAGGCAATAGTTCAGGTTGATGCCCATTCCAGGCAATAGTTCAGGTTGATGCCCATTCCAGGCAATAGTTCAGGTTGATGCCCATTCCAGGCAATAGTTCAGGTTGATGCCCATTCCAGGCAATAGTTCAGGTTGATGCCCATTCCAGGCAATAGTTCAGGTTGATGCCCATTCCAGGCAATAGTTCAGGTTGATGCCCATTCCAGGCAATAGTTCAGGTTGATGCCCATTCCAGGCAATAGTTCAGGTTGATGCCCATTCCAGGCAATAGTTCAGGTTGATGCCCATTCCAGGCAATAGTTCAGGTTGATGCCCATTCCAGGCAATAGTTCAGGTTGACATATCTTTTTTAGGAAAGTACAATGTATCTCTGTTTTAGATCTGGCCTAACGATCATTAATCAAACCTGCCTCATGTTGGCTTAAACCATCAAAATCTTGAGGAATATCACCTTCGTGATTTTTACTATTTTCTATATGTTTGTATTTCACCATAAATATTTATGGGGAGCACAGTGGGGTAGTGGTACGGCATCGGACTCTGAATCGAGAGGTCCTTAGTTCGATTCCCACTGGCAGCACTATATTGTGTCCTTGGTCAAGGCACCTTAACTCCCCAGAGTACTGGTTAATACCCAGGAAGCGGTTGCTACATCCCAACAGTACTGAAAAATTGTTGTCTAGGATGTTAAACCTCAATACAATAAAAAGTGTTTGAAAGGGTTTGATGTTCAGGCGACAGTGCTTAAAACGATCTAAATTGCATAGCCTTAAACTGATTGACACAGTGAAGAACCTGATTAGGCTGCTTCCTAATTTAATTCATTTACCCAAATATAACAAATGAACTTGCCCATTGTACTCATTTGGGAGAGTCCACTGTCATTTTAGAGGAATTAGGAGTGATTTTAAAATTTTATTCAATTTTTTTGATGATTTTTTTTCCTCTATGCAAACAGAATTGCCCCAGTTGGTATGCAGCATTCTGCGGTCTTACATCTGGGGTTATACTGTTTGCCTCTGTCCCATAAAAAGGACACCAGACTTATATAGGTTAAATTTCTCTGTGCTTTGAGGGGTTGCATAACTAACACACCCAAGGAAGTGGTTGCTCCATCCCAGCATTACTGAAAGATTGCTTACTGGGACTTTTAACCTCAATACGAACAAAAACTTAAGTGACCATGATCCTGGACCATCTCGAATTTCTTTTGTATTACATCGGAACCTTTAAGCACAGGATATTGATGTTTAGTGTATAAAAGCAAAATAAATAGCCGCAATCCCCTAGAAACCCCATTTCAGAATCACTGAGCCATTCAGAAAAGGGGTTTCAGGGCATTTTGGACCATTTATTTTGCTTGTGTACATTAAACATCAGTGTCATGTGCTTTAAACAAGAACATTTTCTTTCAGACATGTACAGATCAACAATGAAGGTGCTATAAAGTTCTACGAAAGACACGGTTTCGAAATAGTGGAAGAGAAAAAGAACTATTATAAGAGAATAGAGCCCGCTGATGCCTTTGTGCTACAAAAGACATTCCGAGGAGATAGTCCCGCAAAATCTAAAGAAGACAAGCAGGGTTGGCATCAAATTACCAGCCCAAGTAAACCCAACCCATAAAATATGGTGCTTCCGAAAATAGTTTTGGCTTGTAGACTTAAAATGAGCCGCCACATTAGAAAACAACAATCTGCATATGCGAAAACAAAGGTGCAGATCAGCTGTGCAGTATCTGCACAGCTGATCAGCACCTTTGTTTTCACTATAGTGATAGTACAATCCCTCTTCTACTTAAATCCAAAATTTCAAGCTTCTAGCATGCTTCTGTGACTGTACAGGCTGGTTTGTGTCAGACCAGGTTGGAAAACAAAATTGTTGGTTTTCTCATGCGAAGGCTCAAATAGTGATGTCGCAGCTGTTGATTTATTGTAACATATGAGCAGCATCATGTTGCCTATGTGAATACAAAGACACAGATCAGCTGTGCAGTAAAAGATAGCACCTTTCGTTTTGCTGAATAGATAATTCAGTTCCTTTTCTACACATATACAAATTATATCCTCCTTCTGTGACTGTTCAGGCCAGTTTGTGTTGGACCTGGTACAAAACCTTAAAGACCAATTTTCTTACATCGCTCTAATGGTCCATACTTCACAGAATCTGGCTAGATGCTCAACTTTTTGGATGTAATTGAGGGGGCTTCAACGTACCCACAGTCTATGTTTTGAGTAACATTAAGAAAAGAAAAAAAAATCACATGAATACTTTTAAGTTTTACATGCTTTTGTAATGCAAAGTCCCACAGAAGACTAGATATTGAGGCGTATTTGAGCCGTCTCAGAAAAAACAACAATGTGGTTTCCGAACAGGTCCGACACAAATCAGGCTGTACATTCACAGAAGCAGTCTATAAGATTAAAATTTTGGATATAAGTAGAAGAGGAATTGCACTATCCATGTAGCGAAAACAAAGGTGCGGATCAGCTTCGCGGTTACCTGTGTCTTTATTTTCGCATATGTAGATTGTTGGTTTTCTCACAGTGCGGCTCATTTGATGATAATTGAAAGATCATTTTTGTCAGTTCTTCATAAAAACTTCTCTTGTGGATACTCATTATAGTTGCCTTGGAGAGGCAGTTCTAATGAGTACCCACAATAAAGATATCTAAATTAATAGCAAATTATCCCTTAATTATCATAAAATGCTTATCTGAGCCGAGATGTGTGAAAACCGGGCTTCAGGATTTCTGACCAGGTCTGACACAAACCAACCTATACAATCTCAGAAAACGGCGAGGGGCTCGAAATTTTGGAAATTTGTAGAAAAGGAATTGTTCCATCCGTGTAGCGAAAACAAAGGCGCTGATAGGCTATGCAGTTACCACACAGCTGAACTGCGTCTTTGTTTTCGCACAAGTAAAAATCTGGTTTTATCATGACGCGGCTCATCTAGTCTTCTGGTCCTATATTGCACATGGCTACAAAGTCACCTCTCTCAACATATGAACCGCATCATGAGAAAACCTACAATCTGCACATGGGAAAACAGAGGCGCAGATCAGCTTCGCAGTAACTGCGAAGCTGATTATCGCCTTTGTTTTCACTATACAGCTTGTATAATTCCTCTACTTTTCTAAATCCAAAATTTCCAGCCTCTAGCCATCTTCTGTGCTTGTACAGCTTGGTTTGTGTCGAACCTGTTAGGATACCACATACACGTAATTGGTTTTCCCACGAGGTGGCTTATATGTTTAGAAGCCTTCGTGGTGTAGTGGTGATGCCTCTATCCTTGAAAACCAGGCCCTGAGATTTTAAAAACTTTTTTTCATGCTCAACTCAGCTGAGACTCAAATTTATCTTGCTCATAATATTTGTTGGCATTTTAACGTTTATGAGCAGAATAAGTTACTAGCTTTTGGGTTTTGAACTTGAATTTTCCTCTAATTTTGACTATTTCAACATTTATGAGCAACTGAAATTTCACGCTCAGCTGAGGGCTCAAGGTTATAAAACTTTCAACTGAGACTGAAATTTATCCTGGTCATAAATGTTAAAATGCCAACAGTGGTTGGCATTTTAATTGTTGGTATTTTTACATTTATTAGCAAGATAAATTGTGGGCTCTTTTAGGGTTTATACATTAAAATACCAATGATTTTAGCTAGTTCGATATTTATGAGCCGTTAAAAAATCAAGCTCAGCTGAGTAGAGCATGATAAAAGTTTTATATCCTCTGGACCCAGAGAGTATGGGTTTGATCCGGGGCTTTTCCATTCTTTTGACAGAGACTTTACAAGGTATATGAAGGGCCTTTCTTTGTACGACCTTTCCTGTTAGTGGGATCTCTACAATCATTTGAAAAAAAAAAAAAAGAGCCATGTCATGAGAAAACCAACAATGTGTGTCAGATACAATGCAATCAAGCACAGGATGGCGGGAGGCTGGAAATTTTAGATTTAGAAAGACGAGGAATGGTACTGTCTGTGTAGCGAAAATAAAGACGCTGATCAGCTTGGCAGTTACTGCGAAGCTGATATGCGCCTTTGTTTTCACATATGCAAGATGCTGGGTTTCTCATGACATGGCTTAAATGTTTTTTTATATCAAATACCCTGATCAATTTAATAGTTAAAACATGTACTTTTTGTCTAGGTTTGTAAATAAAACTATTTTTTTATAAAAAATGTTGGCTCTTATTAAAATCCATATTGTTTTAAAAACTTAAAAGTATGAATGTCTGGTGTTGTTATGCATCATATTATATTTTCAAATCTACAAAAGCGACCAAAATACCATACTGAATGTCTCCCTTGTATATAATGAGAAGGTGGAATCTACAAAAGCAACCTTTATATTATCCTATTATCTCCTTTGCATATTAATTATCTCCCGTGCATATACATGTACTTGTCATATTTTGACAAAAGCACCGCACAATACTGAATTCTCCCTTGCATATAATGAGGTTATTATATTGGATTCTACAAAAGAAACCTCGATGGATTCTACAAAAGAAACCTCACTGCCATGTTATCTCCCTTGCATATTATGAGAAGGTAACTCTTGCATTATATTTTTAAATCTATAAGAGCAACAGCAATGTGGAGTTATAGTCCAAAAATATTCACCTGGTGTTGGTTGGTTGATTGGGGGTTTAACGTCCCACCAACAGCTAAGGTCATATGGAGACGGGACCTCGGTTTATAGTCCCATCCGACGGACTGGAGAAGCCCAGGATCGAACCTGCGACCCCTGGTTTACAAGGCGAGTGACATAACCACTGCACCACGGAGGCTTCTACCTGGTGTTGGGTGAACTCTATTAGTATATAATTATAGTTCGTTGCAATTCTAAATATATCTTCGGAACGCTACGTGATTGCTCGTACATCATCGTGACTCTTCGTGATTGTTAGCAAGGTAAATGAATCGGTATATAAGGCTGCTATGCTAAGAATTTGTTCAGGACTGCAAAGCTCAAATGGTAGAGCACGCAGATTAAGATATTATTACTTTTCATTTTACAGATAGCGGTTCGAGTCCCACGATTGTTCACATTTTTTTTAAATTATTATTTCTTATGTACCCTATTTATTCTCTATCGTATATAATAATTTGATTGTTTGGTCGATTTTGTGTATTTTTGAAAATAATTTCTTTGGCTTTAGAAGATAAGAAATGGTTTGACTTCTGCTTAGACATATTGTCCCTATGGTTGTGTTTGAAAACCCATATGTTGCAATTAAGCAAGAATATCATGTTCTCCGTGCGATTGCTTTTGATAAAACGTGATGTGCATTTTATTTAATAAAAAAAAAAGAAAAATATATTTTTCATCTTCTATGGGATTCGAACCAGGGATCCCCCCTTGTTAAAAATCCGGTGTCCTAACCACTGAGCTATGGTCCTTGTGATACAAGATGTAGCAAACTGCTTATATATTGGGTACACATTCTTCGCGTACTTTATCGAGTCTTGCCGACGGTGCACAAATCAATTTGGATAATATCGATAATTTTTTATTCAGCGTCATAGCGACTTAATTTATGCGATGCATAAAGGTCAACGTCGGGTGAATATTTTTGGACTATATCTCCCTTTCATATAATGAGGAGGAAACTTTCCTTTTATTTTCATAGCAGCAGAAATGTCAAAGTATCTCCATTGAATATAAGAGCAGGCAACATGCATTTTATTTTCATTTTTTTTTTTTTTAGTATTTTTTTTTTGTTTATTCAGTTTAACATCCCATTCAAGATTATTTCAGCTCATATGAGACAGTCGAATCAGTACTACGGGTTGGGCGAAAACAGGAGAACCCCAAGAAAAACCACCTGGCACACCTGCAAGCAGAACTTGGCTTGTCTCGCATGTGCCCCGTGTGGGGCTTGAACCCACAACAGACACAGCGGTGAGATGATCAAATGGTTCAGTGTAGTAATGAAATTTCTGCACTCTTAACCACTCAATCACGGGGCCCGCCAAGCAGCAGCAATGTCAAAGTATCTCCATTGCATATAAAGAGGAGGCACCTTGATATATAGGAAATAATTGATTTTTTTTCTCACTTTTTTGAGCAGATTATTTGATTTTTCTGTGAAGAGGTTCTAGTCATCTTTGACCCTATTACTGTTCCTCCCATTTTAAAACAGGAAAACAGAAAATAACAGAGAATTAATTGATTTTGGTCAACTTTTTATTTCATCATTTGGTATAAATTATGTATATACAACATGATTTGTAATGGTAACAACAGAGCACTACATAATAACACATGAAATTATTCATCAACAAATATATGTTATGTGCCACGTCACGAGAAAACCGTAGTTTCGTCTTTTGTCTATGCAAAAACAAAGGCACAGATCAGCTGTGCAGTTACTGCACAGCTGATCAGCACCTTTGTTTTCACTACAAGAATACTACAATACCTCCTCTACTTATACCCAAACTTTCAAGATTCTAGCTTTCTTCGATGGGTCATTAAGCCAGTTTGTGTCAAACCTGGTCAGAAACCCTGAAGATCGGTTTTCTTGTGATGCGGCTCGTATGATCCTAAGTTGTTTTTTTACCACACCGGTTATCCAGAGACAAATAATGCAACTGGGAACAACCAATGAAGATGCAATCAAAATGCAAAAAACAAGGTGTAAATACATGTGCCTGTCTGAAAATACTGTAAATTTTACTTCGCCAATTTTCAATTTTCGAGTTATTCGCAAGTTCTTGAATTCGCAAACCAGCATGCTTGTATGGTCTTTATGGCTAATGGTGATTCTTTATTAGTGAGATCTTTGAATTCTCGAGCCAACAAATTCGTGAAAATTAAGTTCTTGCGAACATTTCAGAATTTACTGTAACTTGCCATGGATCATTCTGATCTGTGGCAAGTTATTCCCAGATAGGTATTTACACCATATAATAATCTGCCTTGGCTGTTCAGTCGCGTTGGCTGTCTCTGGATAACCATTGTATGGATTTAGAGAGCACAGAACAGGGCAGAATTTTCAAATAACATTAATTTTACACATTTTTTGTTAGTATGATTTATTTTTAAAGTGACAATTGCAGTAAGTACATTGTCAAGGCTGATCACATTTCCAGATTTTGTCCTTTAAGTTAACAAAAATTGGGCTACTCAGATGCCAACCGAAATTTTTATCTCAAAAGAAACTAATGTTGTTTCCTAATATATATGGGCATTCGTGGTAACTTTCTTGTAATAAAAGTAGCCTTTCTATGTTGCCACTTGCTACTCAGAGTGCAAGATTTTATGGGAAACTGGAAAGAATTTATCTTTTGATGACCTTCAATACTCACTTCCTATAACAGGCTAAAATAGAATTATAATGAGTTGGATGAATACATTCAAATACTGGCCTATTCATGGCGTATATAAAAATGAGATATCTGTAAAATGCTTGAGATTCATACCTATATATCCCGTATCCTATAATTGCAAAACACAAAGTCCAATAGATTTCAATTGTTTTTGGCTTAGATGCTAAGCTATGACTACAAAAACATCTCCAAGCTGCACTAACAAAAAATTGTTAGTTCAGCTTGCAGAAGTTTTTTTTTAGTTTTATTTTGATTTCAGTTCTGGAGTATTGCTTCTTAATAGGAAATCAATTTTACTCCCATAATTGTGTGAAATAATTTGACCATGAAAGTACCCAGGAAAATGATTTTGCAAAAGAAGAAAACTACTTATTTCCCTTTCCTAAGAATGTCCTCAATAAACTTTGGTATTTTTGTAAAAAATTACATGTTTTTCTGTGACTTTAACTCAAACATTTACAGTATATTACCAGGCCCCCGAAGTTATACATCTTTTTCATGCTCAACTCAGTTAAGACTAATTAATGTTAAAATCAGAACAATTTGTTGTAAACATTTTATCAGCAAGATAAACAAGTGACTTTGGTGTTCTAAACCTGAAATTCAATTAACTTGGGCTATTTCAGTATACATGTATTTGAGCAGTTTGAATTTCAAATACTGGTCAGTTGAACTGAGCATGAAAAAGTTTTTATAAACTTGTGACTTGGCAAAACAGAAAAACTGACTCAGTAAACTCATGTTTTGAAGTGCTTAATTTGTACTTAAAATGACTTCTTGATTTATGCGAAATTAGTACACGTAATATATTATGACAATTAATAAATAATATGCCTTGTAAAAGATTATGATACTTAATCAATTTCAAACATAAATGACAAAACATGTTTTTATGTATATGAACAGCATAGACTCTGTATGTAATAGCTTGTGAAGATTTTTAATGCCAAACAGGTCCAGAGGTTATAAAAACTTTTTTCATGCTCAACTCAGCTGAGCTTGAAAATTTGAAGGCTCATAAATATTGAAATAGCAAATATCATTTGATTTTTCATGTTTAAACCACAAAAGCTTACCATTTATCCTGCTAGTAAACGTTAAAATGCCAACAATTGTTGGCATTTTAACATTTATGAGCAGGATAAATTTTAGTCTCAGCTGAGGTGAGCATGAAAAAAGTTTTATAACCTCAGGGTCAGTTTTCATACATGATCAGCAGTGACAGCTAATTGGATAGCTGATTTGAATCGTCCATTTCTAGCTTCATTTCAAACATGCATTGTCAGTAAATGGATGAAATTTTAAAAATTATGCTTTTATGAAATTGAATGAAATTTCAAGCTGTGCAATAGGTCAGAAACAATGAGAAACTAGACAAACTTGGAAATCAGCCTCACCGTCTGTCCTTTCCAGGCCCTGCCTGAGGTAATGAAACATTTTTCATGCTCAACTCAGCTAAGACTGAATTTATCCAGCTCATAAATGTTTAAATGCCAGCAACTGTTGGTATTTTAACATTTATTAGCATCGTAAATGATTGGCCTTGTCAATATAAACCTAAAATTTCTACCAATTTTGATTATTTTAGTGTCCATAAGCAGTTAAACCATTGTGCTCAGCTGCGTTGAGCATGAAAAATATTTTAAAACCTTGGGGATCACATCTCAACCATAAGGGCACTACACTGCCCTTTGTTTAGACTTGACATTACGAAAACTTGCCCATGCAATATACAGAGATTTTCTCACCTGTAAAAATTGAAAATTTCGTGAGAAAAATTTTGATATTTTTCTTATTTTTGCTCAAAACATAGATTGTGGGTACACATTAGAATCGCCTCGCCGAGGCGATTCTAATGAGTACCCACACTCTATGTTTTGGAGCAAAAATAAGAAAAATAGGTATATCCCTGCAAATCCCAGTTTTACTATATAAAAGTGGGGTTCAAGGGGGTATACATTACACGAACAGTTTTCGTGATGTAAGATTTTCTAGTATAAGTAGTTAGAGATTATGTCAGACTATCTCAAGTTTTTGTGCAGGGAAATGTATTATGCGAGATGGAAAATGAATATAAATGAACGTACAATGCAGACAACCAAAGCAATAAGCATACAAACAACATAAATATCACAATTTGTATTTCATTTTTAAGGCATTCAGTGTGAAGGTCTTCCACTATTTTATACATTCTTTGATGACAAAAATATAAATGAATTTGACTTCAAGGTGACAGACTTTTTATTATAAAAAAAAATGTTTTCTACGTTTTACAGTGTTTGGGAAAAAATCTCTCCACAAAGAGTTTAAACTAAGAAACCCAAATCGAGACATTGCGAAAACATGCCAATGAAAATTTTCAAGTTGTAGAACTAGAAAATTTTGAATGGATTTTTTTTTATATTTTTCTTATTTTTGCTCAAAACAAAGTAGAACCGCCTCAGCGTACCCACAATGTATGTTTTGAGCAAAAATTGTTTTGAATTCTTAAAATCGAGAAATTTTTAAACAGGATATCTCTCAGAATGGCGATAAAGCCTGTCTAATGCAATAAAAGTAGAATTTTTATTGTTTTCAGTAATCATACAGTTCTGTCCTCAAAAAATGCCCTATAGAATCATACGTACACCTAATCCTCTACAATATCATATTCCATGTTATGACAATTTTGACTGCATGATAAGCAAAATATTTTGATATAAAACATCTGGAAAACATGTCCATGGAAAGTATACCCCCTTAAATCCCAATTTTACATAGTAAAACGGAAACGTGAAGGGGTATACATTTTTTCTTGTTTGTGTTCCAAAACATAGATTGTGGGTATTCGTCAGAACTGCCTTGGCAAAGTGGTTCTAATGTGTACCCACAATCTATGTTTCGAGAAAAAAAAAATCATTGGAAAATTTTCAATTTTTCCATCTCTAAAACATCTCTGTATATTGCATGGGCATGTTTTCTGGTATCCAGCTTTTCTGGTTTTCACATGAAATCCTCTTTTCATAAGCCATGTCATAAGAAAATCTGCCTTTTCTGACCAGGCTGGACACAACTGTTGGCATGATCACGGTGTCCACAGAAATTAGCTTGAGGTTGCTCATTTGTAATTATAAAATTCAAGGCAGCCACAATCAAAATTAAGGATTCGACGAGTCTTTGAAGATGTGCAGCTGATCTGTACCTTTGTTGGTCACATCTGGGAAAACGGGTTTTCTCATGGCATGGATCATTTTCACACTTATTCACACATATAATACTGTATATTAGGCTTATACAGGCTCATTAGATTGATGGGCCGCCACATCAGAAAACAAACAATCTGCATATGCGAAAACAAAGCTGCTGATCAGCTGTGCAGTAACTCCGAAGCTGATCAGCGCCTATATTTTCGCTACACGGATGGTACAATCCCTATTCGTCTTAAATCCATAATTTCAAGCTTAAAGCCTGCTTCTGTGACTGAACAGACCACTTTGCGTCGGACCTGGTCGGAAACCCCGAAGACCGGTTTTCTTGCGTCGCGGCTCATTTAATGATGGACACTAAAGGCACAAATTCTCGTTTTACAGATAATGACCTATAATTATATACAATGGTTGTGAAATCACAACTTTACCCTTTATTCTATATGTATCTCAGATTTTAAAACACATGACAAATATGTGACTGGGTGACAAAATCAAAAGATTTTGTTCTGTGTCCGGCTCATCTGATCAGTCTTCGCTATTTGCATGAAAAAGACTAGAAACTTTAGCTACCAGTCTTCGCTAACTGCATAAAAAGGCTAAAAACTTCATAAGAGTAAACCATATCGAAATCGCTGAGGCGGTTCTAAAATGAACTCACAGTCAATGTTTTGAGCAAAAAAAGTAAAAAAGATCAAGTTTTTTTCTGATGAAATCTTCAATTTTTACAGCTGAAAAAAATCTCCATATGAGCCACCACATGGGAAAACCAACAATCTGCATAGGCGAAAACAAAGGCGCAGATCAGCTTCGCAGTAACTGCGAAGCTGATCAGCGCCTTTGATTTCGCTACTCGGATAGTACAATTCCTCTTCTACTGAAATCCGAAATTTCAAGCTTCTAGCTCCTTTCTATGCTTGTACAGGTCGGTTTGTGTCGAACCTGTGTCGGAAACCACATTGTTAGTTTTCCCACGAGGCGGCTCATATATTACATGGGTATGTTTCCATAATGTGGATGTTTGCAAAGACTGACCAGTCTTTAACTGAGCACAAAGCCCAAATCTTTAAAATTGTCACCAAGCAACTAAAAAAGTTTTTCTGATCATTTAATAACTACTCCAATTGAATTAAACTGTGCAATAAGAATTGAGCCGCCTCATGGAAAAACCAACAATCTGCATATGCGAAAACAAAGACGCAGATCAGCTTCGCGGTAACCGCGAAGCTGATCAGCCCCTTTGTTTTCACTACACGGATAGTACACTTCCTCTACTTCCTAAATCCGAAATTTCAAGCTTCTAGCCTGCTTCTGTGACTGTACAGCCTGATTAGTGTTGGACCTGTTCGGAAACCACATTGTTGGTTTTCCCATGAGGCGGCTCTATTGTTGCAACCAGAAAGAACTTGGGTATGCTCTTGAAGAAGTGGAACAGTATGGTTTTGATTTGACAGTAAATTGTGCAAACTAAGAGTTTTGGGAAAATAATTTCTAGTTTCCGAGTAAATTTGACAGTTTCTTCAATTGGAGCAGTTATAGTATGACCACAAAATACAGAAATTCATTTACATTGCAACAGTGCCCTTGACTATGTTGATGAAGCTATACATACAATGTCAAGGGACGTAACTGCAATGAAATGCATTCTGTTGAGAATCTACTAGCAGAATGTGAACTGAACTGAGATTACCATATTCATTTTGTTTAGTGCACTGTGTGCTTAGTTCTTCGAAGTTTCCTCCAAAATCCTCCATTAACTTTCTTCCTAATTGGCGCATAGTAAAATCGGGAACAGTAAACTGCTGAAGTTGGCATGCCAAAAATTTGAATGTGGATGCAGTTTATATTTTTCTTTTAACCTCTTCTACAGATTTTCAGATCATTTAAGACTTATTTTTTGATACATCGACTAAGATATACCGGGAACAAAACCACAGTAAATACTGAAATTCTGTCTCGCAGTGTGCACTCATAGACAGGTTTATCGTAAATTTTTAGACAAGAGTGTGTGATTATTAAAGCACGTGGGCTAAATACAACAAATATGGTATTAAGTTCAATAATGCTCCAAGATTCTGCTAATAAACTCCTCTTTGACGAGAACAGGACAACACACATATACCGAAAAATAAATACAATGTCAGAAGACCATATAAAAGGAGAATTTGTTGATAACTCAAAGGTAACTTTCAGGATAACATTTCCGTGAAATGTATACCCCCTCCAACCTCACTTTTATATACAAAAACTGGGGTTTGCAGGGGGTATACCTAATTTTCTTATTTTTGATCCAAATCATACTTTGTTGGTACTCATTAGAACCGCCTCGGTGAGGCGATTTTAACGTGTACCCACGATGTATGTTTTGAGCGAAAATATTAAACAATTAAAATTTTTCCAATGAAATTTTTGATTTTTTTTTTTTTTTCTGAAAACAATCTCCGTATATTGCATGGGCAAGTTTTCGTTATGTCTTCATGAAAACCAATATTTGTGGGTACTCACTAGAATTGCCTCAACAAGGCAATTCCAATGTGCACCCATAACATAAGTTTTTATGAAGAAATGAACAGCATTATCCCTTATTTATCACCAAATACACCCTTTCACCTGGTCTCCTGTAATGTGGAAACATTGTTTGATGAGGATTTCTTTATTCTTTGATGAAATACTTACACCGGTTAAAATACTTACACCTTTGTTTTCGCTACACCGATAGTACAATTCTTCTTATACTTATATCCAAAGTTTCAAGCTTCTAGCCCTTTGCTGAGACTCTACAGGCCAGTTTGTGTCAAACCTGCTCAGAAACCCCAAAGACCGGTTTTCTCACTCTGCGGCTCATCTTATCGATGACATTTTTCTGCAGATCTTTTCCTTCCTAGAGATGAATTGGAACTTTTCACAAAGAAAAACGTCTTTGCAGTCAAAGGTCATTGATGTGACTTCAACACGTATTGTGGTATTTCATGTATTTCAATAACAAGCGAGTTTATGAAGAACATGCTATAGGATGCAAAGCATGTTACATTCTAGACAAATTGTCTAAATTTAAATCACACTTACACCACAAAAACTGTTTTTTCTTTGGAAAAGGCCAAACTGATTCACTGCTTTTGGTAAAGAGATATTTGGAGGAACTTTGACGTCTCCGAGAAGCTGGGTGCAAATTTGCATGGCTTTGAAAGCAACAACTTGAAAAATATACATTTTACCAAAAGCAGGGCATCTCAATACAATGAAATCAAATATTGGCACAAAGCTTTTTTTGTGTCACAATGAAAATGCATTTTTTGGTATAATATTATCACATATGATCAGCACCAATCAGGTACAAGCAGTCTGTTTTCTGCTGGACTATTATTATCCTGATGCACACTATGTCTATTTTGTACAACCCTGAGGGACCAATCCTTATTTCATCACGAAAACATGTCCGTGTAATGTATACCCCCTTGAACCCCACTTTTATATAGCAAAACTGGGGTATGCAGGGGGTATTCCTATTTTTCTTATTTTTGCTCCAAAACATAGATTGTGGGTACTCGTTAGAACCGCCTCGGCGAGGCGGTTCTAACGTGTACCCACAATCTATGTTTTGGAGCAAAAATAAGAAAAATAGGTATACCCCTGCATACCCCAGTTTTTCTATGTAAAAGTGGGGTTTAAGGGGGTATACATTACACGGACATGTTTTCCTGATGCCTTATTTCTGATACCCTACAAGGAACACCCGTTATACATACTCCGAAAAAAAAATAGAAAAAAAAAGATTCTCGTTGAAGGTTCACATACTGTGATATTGCAAATTTGTACAGCTGTAAGTGTCTTAGTTTTACTGAACAATAAATTATGCTCCGATATCAGCTACGAGTACTTTAGTTCTGCTTTCGTCAAACTAACTTCCCATGGCACTGCCCTCCATTTATCACACACATCAATGTATTTTTCTAATACTGGCACTAAATTTCTCCTTTCTATGCTTCCTCGCTAACTATTAACCATAGTCTTTCGGTAGCTGTCGAAAATCACCGTTATTGCCCAGTAAAACTAGCACAAGCTGTTTGTCATACAGTCTCCGTAGAACTTGGATATTCCGTCACGGGAGGTTGACTAAATTCGTTAAAAGTTCTCGAATTATCATCGATTGATGTCTTTGATTCTTGAGAAGAAGAACTTGCCTTATTTAATACTGACAAATCCATAGTTCCTTCTGAAATGAAGAAATGAAAATACTGAATTATAATCTGTTCATTTATAATTTATTTACTTCAAAGATTTTCTCATTAATAAGCCAGAATATCTTTGAAACAAATCACTATAATGTGAAAATGATCATACTGTACATCTGTTTCATTTTAACAAGTTATGCAGTGAGTGAAAATAGATTGCCTGTTAAATTTCCATTAGAGGCAGCCAGTGAATTGACATTCACAATTTTACGATATGTATGGTGTTTTTAAGGTAACCAAGCCCTTGAGGTACATAAGGGATATGGATATGATAGACCATTTCTATCTGAGGAAAAAATATTTTATTAACATTTATATCTATATGAGCCACATCATGAGAAACCCAACAATCTGCAAATGCGAAAACAAGGACACATATCAGCTTCGCGGATCAGCGCCTTTGTTTTCGCTACACGGATAGTACAATTCCTCTACTTTCTGAATCCTAAATTTCCAGCCTCTAGCCATCTTCTATGCTTGTACAGCTCTTTTTGTGTCAGACCTGTTCAGAAACCACATTGTTGGTTTTCTCATGTCGCTTCTCATATCCTTTCCACTACCAGAGCGTATTTATGCGTAATTGCTGACAAACACTTTTTGATCGACCCTCACAGCATTGTTAAAGCTAGCATGTGCGATCTTTTTATATTTTTCAATTGCCCAGTAAGTAGGCTTTAACCGATATAAAGCTTAATTGCACAGTACATCATACAAGCGAGTAAGAGGTCCAGAAAGTTGGGAAAAAACGTGATTTTTCTGTGTTAAAAAGGTCGAGTTTACCCTGTTATCTTTGAATCGCCACCACGCTCAAACCAAACAAGTGCGACCAAACTGCTAGGGTTGAAAAAAGACACAAGAAAAGAGAGAAAAAAGAGAGATAGAAAGAGACGAGAAAGGAGGAAAAAATCGGGAATCAAATCGCAAAAAAAAAAAAAAAAAAAAAAGAAGTCCGTGCGCATCGATTTTTCCACGGTGACCCCTGCGCCGTGACCTTTCAGTAGCAAAACCAAAACAGCTTACACTATGTTAAAGAGCGGTCTTTGTACTTTTAATACAGGCATAAGGCGTGTTTCTAAGTCTCACAGAAATGGTTTTATGGACGATTTACCAACCCTACCCCCTTTTTATGAGAATTTTGTAAAATGTCTGGTGCTCCTAAGGATATGGTGAAAACGTAAAATTTGCCTCTATCGTCCAGATTTTGGCCTTAAACTGAACAAACAGCATACAAAACAAGAAAATGTCGCTTAAAACTAGGATTTGTACCCGTTTTAGAACTTTTACATATCCTTTCCACTACCAGAGCGTATTTATGCGTAATTGCTGACAAACACTTTTTGATCGACCCTCACAGCATTGTTAAAGCTAGCATGTGCGATCTTTTTATATTTTTCAATTGCCCAGTAAGTAGGCTTTAACCGATATAAAGCTTAATTGCACAGTACATCATACAAGCGAGTAAGAGGTCCAGAAAGTTGGGAAAAAACGTGATTTTTCTGTGTTAAAAAGGTCGAGTTTACCCTGTTATCTTTGAATCGCCACCACGCTCAAACCAAACAAGTGCGACCAAACTGCTAGGGTTGAAAAAAGACACAAGAAAAGAGAGAAAAAAAGAGAGATAGAAAGAGACGAGAAAGGAGGAAAAAATCGGGAATCAAATCGCAAAAAAAAAAAAAAAAAAAAAAAAAAAAAAGAAGAAGTCTGTGCGCATCGATTTTTCCACGGTGACCCCTGCGCCGTGACCTTTCAGTAGCAAAACCAAAACAGCTTACACTATGTTAAAGAGCGGTCTTTGTACTTTTAATACAGGCATAAGGCGTGTTTCTAAGTCTCACAGAAATGGTTTTATGGACGATTTACCAACCCTACCCCCTTTTTATGAGAATTTTGTAAAATGTCTGGTGCTCCTAAGGATATAAAGTTTTATTTCATTTCAAACTTACCATTACTACTTAAATCTGTATTTGTTGCTTGATCTTTTGTAGTCTGCTCTTTATCCGGTAACCGTCTCCGTCGTTTCCGATGGCGACCACCGGTTACACCTACCCCACCCGTATCATCATAAGATAATGAACTGTCACAGGGATCACATGACACACCATGTGATCCCTCATGGTCACATGACCTTCTAGAGCGTCTCTCTTGAGAGTCACTATAATTTCTGATTGGCACATTGTTTATTTGTGAGGGATGACTAATGGTGGATCCCTCCTCTCCAAAGGAGTCCATATTTGAATTAGGGCATATGTGATGTGTGGCTTTTGATTGGTTAATATTATTGCAATTATTGTCACTGGCCCTGTAATGCCCCGGGATGGATCCATTTGGATGAAATGTTGTAGGCTGAAATAAGAAAACTAAATTTTAGCTATGTTTTAACATGAAAACAAAGAAAAGCACTTATGAGTCTCTAAAAATCTCATACTTATGCAAAAAGCATTTATCATCGTTTGTTGTATTTCAAGAAACAGGCTATAAGTGTACATAAAGAGCCCAAGACTTGTTTGTTGTTTGAGTAGTGCTTCACATGCACAATCAACATATGTGGTCATGTAATAGGACAGTCCGTTATCTTAGCCACATTGTTTCTGGGCAGCCTCCCAGAGGCAGGTTACCAGTACTTAA
Organism: Rugalucina vietnamica; assembly: GCA_964017185.1. Lineage (NCBI taxonomy): Eukaryota > Metazoa > Mollusca > Bivalvia > Lucinida > Lucinidae > Rugalucina > Rugalucina vietnamica. The sequence continues at coordinate 9,410,053 of OZ024880.1, forward strand.
TGCATATTTCTTTCACCATTAACTGACAAATACAGTTCTTTTTGCTTATAGTTTGATGCACTTTCAACTGCTGACATCAGGAAAACATGTCCGTGCAATTAATACCCCCTCATACCCAACTTTTCTACAGTAAAACTGGGATATGCAGGGATATACTATTTTTCCTATTTTTGGTCCAAAACATAGATTGTGGGTACTGACCTGTACCCACAATCAATGTTTTGAGAAAAAATATCAAAAATACCATTTTTTTTATAATGAAATTTTCAATCTTTACTGCTTAAAAAATTCTCTGTATATTGCATGAAAAGGGTCATACCAAGTGGGGACCTCATTTTTCAGTGTCATATGAAAGACTGGAAATACAGCCATTTAACTTATGCATATTCTTTTTGAACTACAAATATTTTATAATGAGGCTGTGTTTCAAATTGAATGAAAAACTCACAGTTAAATGGTTGGATCCATCCGTAGAATGTACAGAGTCCATTTCTGATAATGGATTTACATTAATGTTCATTTTATGGTAAGAGCGAGGTATATGTCCGTTGGCTACCATGCCGTTAATGCCATTCATGCCGAGGCCTCCGTTCATCAACTTTTTTCTCATGCTGTCAGTGTAGATTCTCTGTGAGGAATCTTGGAATTTGTTTCTAACTGCATCGTTCATAGCATCTGAAACATGGATGTATACATGTAAAATGAATTTTCAGTGATATCTTCATCATAAGGGATATAAAATGGAAGAGACAATATCTATATGACAGCACCTTAAATGTTTCATGTGGATCTACAGTAGATCTATTTTTGTACGATCCTAGTCACTGAATTAGCAACAAAATAGATTCAACTTTTTTCACCCATCAGACGCAACATAGTCGTCTGCTACCCTGGCCCTTTTTAAGCATTACAAAAACTTTCAACTCTTACCCATCATCATTCTCTGCTGTCGCTGTTTCCACCAACACATAACGATGAACACGATCAACAGTAACATCATCCCGCCAAGCACGATTCCAAGAATCATATACAATTTCTCACTATTCGACTGATTGCTATTTTTCTTCTCTTCGACTTCTTCCGAGAATTTCTTTGTTGGAGCCTCCGTCGTTGGTGTCTGTACTTTAACTATGCCCCAGTTAGGGCCCTGATTGGTTCCCTTGTTTTCGCCGTCTGCTTGGTTATCTTTTGGTCTGTTTGGCATTATGGGATATGGATTATCTGGACCTGAAATAAAGTAAGTGGCTTAATATGAAGTGACTAAGTTCAGCAACAATTTTCATGATTTAAAAAAGATCAAAATGTCAGTATCATGACTAGGAATTCTTGCATCAGGAAAATATGTCCATGAAAAGAATATACCATTGAATCCCAACTTTATATATAGTAAAATTGGGGTAAACAGGGGTACACATTTTTTCATATTTTTGATCTAAAACATAAGAGTATGGGTACTCTTTAAGACTGCCTCACCGACGCACCCACAATATATGTTTAGAGGTTACAAAATACTGAAAATATTAAAAGTTCAATTGTAATATTTCATTTTCAAAGCTTAAAAAAACTATATACTGTAAATTCCGAAATTTTCGCATGACTTTTATTTCGCAAATTTCCAATTTCCGAATTATTTGCGAGTTCTCGAATTCGTGAATGAGTGTTTGTGTAGTCTTTATGGCTTTTAGAGGTTCTTTATTAGCGAGAACCTTAAATTCGTGAGGCAACAAATTAGCGAATATTTGCAAAAATAAAATTCTTGCGAATATTTCCAAACTTACAGTAATGCATGAGAAAGTTTTCGTAATACCCACCTTTAGTCCTTTCCACAACCTGATTGCTTTTAACACTCTTCCCTGCCGAGTTAAATGATTGCATATGAATGGAATATTCCGTGCTGGGGAGCAGCTTGGTGAGGAGGTGAGCCCGTACGCTGGGCTCCAGCAACGTGACGTTCTGGTACGGCTCCGTCTCAGCGTGGTACGGTTTGTAGAAAATGAAGAAGCCTTCGATAGGGGATGAGGTGGTAGACAGATACTGGAATGAAAGGTAAGGATAATTAGAGATTATCACATATTGGTTATCGCCCGTAGTATCAACCCGAGACTCCATTATCAAACCCGAGAGCAAAAATGAAAGTATATTATATAACCCAGTTTTACTGTCAAAAGTGTGATTTCAAAGACTTCAAAATTAACTTGTATATTAAACCCGTCGTCCTATTTATCGGACCTAGGCAAACAGTATTATATATCCCCAAATGAGATGCAGCAGAATGAGGCGTCCCATCTTGGGCTTTTCTGTTTGCTTAGAGAAACTTTGTTGAAACTAGAAATTGGCTGCAAGCAAGGCTTTCAGTATACCCCCCGCAAAATTATCTAAGGCCAATAACTTCCTTTAAGTCAAACATGCAAAACATTTGTCAAAAATATCTTTTCAGCATTATAATCCTTCATGAAAATCCTCCGTATGTCTGACTCATGTCTGTAAGGTATTAAATAATATACTGAAAGCTCAGGGAGTAAAATTATTGTTGATTTCACTGTACACTGTTGATCATTATTTATCATGAGAAATGGTCAAAAATTGGCTATGCTAAAAAAAAGCTGTAAATTTGTCAAAAATAAATTATTCAGCATAAGAATTATTCATGCACATCTGAAATATATCTGGAACAAGTGTGCAAAGAATTCAAATGAAACAATGAAAGCACTAGGAGGACTTGATTTCATAAAGTATGCTCTACCAGCCGTATTGTATATTAGCGATGGTTGAAAAATGTCTAAGTTGAAAAATGCTGTAAATTTGTCAAAAACTAGAAACTGGCTGCAAGCAAGGCTTTCAGTATACCCCCGCAAAATTATCTGAAGCTGGCCAAATACTTCCTAAGTCAAACATGCAGAAAATTTGTCAAAGATATCTTTTCAGCATTATAATTCTTCATGTACATCCTCAGTATGCCAGTCACATCTATAAGATATTAAAAGAATATATTAAAAGCTTGAGGTTGATTTCACTGTATGCACTATGATCATTATTGTTTATTATGAGAAATGGTAAAAAATTGGCTAAGTTAAATAAAAGCTGTAAATTTGCCAAAACTAACTTTTCAGCATGAAACTTATTCATGCACATCTAAAATATATCTGGAACAAATCTACAAAGAATTTAAAAGAAACACTTAAAGCCCTAAGAGAAGTTGATTTCACAATGTATGCACTACCAACCATTATTGTATTATAAGCAATGGTCAAGAAATGGCTATGTTGAAAAATGCTGTAATTTTGTCAAAAATTATTTTTTCATCATTATAATTCTTCATGTACATCTTCAATATGTGTGGAACATGTCTGCAAAGTATTGAAAAGAAATACTGAAAGCCCTAGGAGAAGTTGATTTCACAAAGTATGCACTACCAACCATAATTGTATATAAGCAATGGTCAAAAAATGGCAATGTTGAAAAATGCTGTAAATTTGTCAAAAATTACTTTTTCAGCATTATAATTCTTCATGCACATCTTCAATATGTGTGGAACATGGCTGCAAAGTATTGAAAAGAAATACTTAAAGCCCTAGGAGGAGTTGATTTCACAAACTATGCACTACCAACCATTATTGTATAAGCAATGGTCAAAAATGGCTATGTTAAAAATTGCTGTAAATTTGTCAAAAATTATTTTTTCATCATTATAATTCTTCATGCACATCTTCAATATGTGTGGAACATGTCTGCAAAGTATTGAAAAGAAATACTGAAAGCCCTAGGAGAAGTTGATTTCACAAACTATGAACTACCAACCATTATTGTATATAAGCAATGGTCAGAAAATGGATATGTTGAAAAATGCTGTAAATTTGTCAAAAATTATTTTTTCATCATTTTAATTCTTCATGCACATCTTCAATATGTGTGGAACATGGCTGCAAAGTATTGAAAAGAAATACTTAAAGCCCTAGGAGGAGTTGATTTCACAAACTATGCACTACCAACCATTATTGTATTAGCAATGGTCAAAAATGGCTATGTTAAAAATTGCTGTAAATTTGTCAAAAATTATTTTTTCAGCATTATAATTCTTCATGCACATCTTCAATATGTGTGGAACATGTCTGCAAAGTATTGAAAAGAAATACTGAAAGCCCTAGGAGAAGTTGATTTCACAAACTATGAACTACCAACCATTATTGTATATAAGCAATGGTCAGAAAATGGCTATGTTGAAAAATGCTGTAAATTTGTCAAAAATTATTTTTTCATCATTTTAATTCTTCATGCACATCTTCAATATGTGTGGAACATGTCTGCAAAGTATTGAAAAGAAATACTGAAAGCCCTAGGAGGAGTTGATTTCACAAACTATGCACTACCAACCATTGTTGAATATGGCAATTATCGAAAATTGGCTAAGTTCAAAATGCTGTAAATTTGTCAAAATTCATTTTTTGAGCATAATACTTCTTCATGCATATCTTCAATATCTCTGGCACATATCTGCAAAGTATCAAAAGAACATATTGAAAACTGTAGGAGGAGTTGATTTCACAAACTATGCACTATTAGCACTATGGCAAACATTCTATTTATAGGCTTAAAAAGTCCCATAACTCTTGCAAAACTGACCCTTTGGCCCCTAAATTCATACCACACATGTGTTGTCTAATGGTGCAGGTGTGTTGAAAATTTGAAGAACATTGGGCAACAACTACTAAAGTTATTCAGCAAAGATGTCAAAATGTTGACGGAATGACGGAATCACGGAGTCACGGAATCACGGAATTACGGACAGGCTGAAAACAGTATACCCCCCTAAAACTTTGTTTTGCGGGGGTATAATTATTTTTTCACCAATAAAATTCTTTATGCACATCTTCAATATGTCTGTAACATGTCTGCAAAGTATTGAAAAGAATTACTGAAAGCCCCAGGAGGAGTTGGATTTCACAAAGTATGTACTATCAACCCTAATTGAATATAAGCAGAAATGGTCAAAATTGGCTAAGTTTAAAAAGCTCTAAATTTGTCAAAACTAAAATTTTCAGCATAAAAATTCTTCATGCACATCTTCAATATATCTGGAACAAATCTGCAAAGAATTAAAAAGAAACAATGAAAGCCCTAGGAGAAGTTGATTTCACAAAGTATGCACTTCCAACCATTATTGTATGTAAGCAATAGTCGAAAAATGGCTAAGTTAAAAAATGCTGTAAATTTGTCAAAAACTATTTTTTCAGCATTATAATTCTTCATGCACATCTTCAATATGTCTGTAACATGTCTGCAAAGTACTGAAAAGAAATACTGAAAGCCCTAGGAGGAGTTGATTTCACAAAGTATGTATGTAAGCAATAGTCGAAAAATGCCAAAGTTAAAAAAGGCTGTAAATTTGTCAAAAATTATTTTTTCAGCATTATAATTCTTCATGCACATCTTCAATATGTCTATAACATGTCTGCAAAGTACTGAAAAGAAATACTGAAAGCCCTAGGAGCAGTTGATTTCACAAAGTATGTATGTAAGCAATAGTCGAAAAATGGCAAAGTTAAAAAATGCTGTAAATTTGTCAAAAATTATTTTTTCAGCATTATAATGCTTCATGCACATCTTCAATATGTCTGTAACATGTCTGCAAAGTACTGAAAAGAAACACTGAAAGCCCTAGGAGGAGTTGATTTCACAAAGTATGCACTACCAACCATTATTGAATATAAGCAATTATAGAAAATTTGCTAAGTTAAAAATGCTGTAAATTTGTCAAAAATGATTTTTTCAGCATGACAATTGTTCATGCACATCTGCAATATATCTGAAACATATCAGCAAAATATTAAAAGGAAACATTGAAAGCTGTAAGAGGAGTTGATTTCACAAAGTATGTACTTTCAGTACTATGGCAAACATGTTATAGGAAGACTTAAAAAGTCCCATAACTCTTGCAATACTGACCCTTTGGACCCTAAATTCATAACACACATGTATTGTCTGATGGTGCAAGTGTGGTGAAAATTTGAAACAAATCAGGCAAAAGCTACTCAAGTTATTCAGCAAAGATGTCCAAATGTTGACGGAATGACGGAATGACGGAGTCAGGGAATCACGGAATCACGGAATGACGGACAGGCTGAAAACAGTATACCCCCCTAAAACTTCGTTTTGCGGGGGGTATAAAAATGAATAACATTTTGAAATCATTCCTTACTCCCCTAAAATGAAAGTGGACTCATCCAAATGATAATGATGGGAAAGTCCATTCGTCATAATTGGGTTAACAAAGGAATGTAAGTATAATGTTTCTCGTACCTGCCAGCGAACATTCAAACCATGTATATTCTGGAAATCAATGGCCGTAACCTCTACAATAGTGGGTGCAGTGGAGGGGGGTTTGGCTACGGGCTGGGGGTCAGCTTTCATCTCAAATCTGTCCGAGTTTGGACCATGTTTGTTGTCGTTGTTTGAGTACACAGCAGCTATACGGAACTTGTACGTGGCCCCTGCAATGATATAAAAAGATCTTAGAATAATGAAATTTTTAAGCCCCTATGCCCATCTTAGAATAATGGAAACTTTTAAGCCCCCTATGCCCATGATACAAAAAGATCTTAGAATGATGGAAACTTTTAAGCCCCCTATGCCCATGATACAAAAAGATCTTAGAATAATGGAAACTTTTAAGCCCCCTATGCCCATGATACAAAAAGATCTTCGAATAATGGAAACTTTTAAGCCCCCTATGCTCATGATACAAAAAGATCTTAGAATAATGGAAATATTTAAGCCCCTATGCCCTTAAATTTAAAATGAACATCTTATTCTAAGCCCCTACTGTTTTATCCATCAGATTTAAAATAGAGAGCATTTGGTATAAAATTCTTTGTTAGCTTAACGCTGTTGTTAAGCCCTCAATTTGTTAACATATCGACTTCAAAAGCAAATACACTGATATTTTTTGTTGAAAAAAAAAATGTGAGAATCGCAAAGGATTCTCACATTTTTTCAACAAAAAATAACAGTGTATTTGTAATATTGCCATTTGAGATTTTAATGATTCGTTAACTAACGGCATCGTTAATTTTGAACAACAAGCCCCAAGGTAGTCTGCGGAATTACTGGAATTACCATGTCAAATACATGCTCGTAATTTTATAGAAGAATAGTGATTTTTTTTTTTTTTTTTTTTTTTTTTTTTTACAACTTTGTTTTTTCAAAATTTACTTGTTTCTCCATTTTTGTTCTATGTCAGCATTTTACTAACTTCTCACAAAAAGTTACTCACTACTTTTCAGTCCACGCACTTCATACATGCGTATATGGCTGTCAATTTCTATGTCATCAGTATACCAATCTTCTTTCGTAGGTCCAACTTTCTTGTACTGAACGCGAAAGAAGATAATTTTGAGCCCCGTGTCTTTCGGTACGGTCCAATTTAACATCACAGATGTGTCTGAAAGCTGTTTCACTTCCGGTTTGTTTGGAGGTATCAGTTGTACTGGAAATAAGCAAGAAAATCATTGATTAAGTAAACATGCCCATACAGTATGCAGCTTTTTTCATGCAGCTGTTAAATTGAAAATATTTTTCTTATCATTGCTCAAACATATCGTATGTTAGAATGCATGGCCTTGGTTAGAACCGCCTTGGTTAGAATTGAGGCAGTTCTGACCGTGCCCACAATCTATGACAAGTAAAAATGTATACCCTTGAACCCTCCATAGTGGGGTGTAAGGGCGTATACAGGACATGTTATTCTGAAGTATGTTTATATTGATCCTGTAATAAATCTTACACCTCAATCTTGATCAGCACCAGTTCCCCTACTTTCTAAATCGTGGCTTTCTGGCCTGTAGCCATCTTCTGTGCTTGTACAGCTCGGTCTGTGTCGGACTTGTACGAAAACCACATAGTTGGCTTTCTCAAGATGCGGCTCGAATGATATCTAAAGAATGCTGAAATTTATTGACGATTTTGACAAACTCACTTTTTTCAGGATTTCCATTATGTCGCGTTTTGCCATTTCTACTGTTTATCTTTTTCTTCTGGATTTTCTTCTTTTTCTTGTGTCGCCGCCGGGTACCATCCTGACCAGCAGGGGTACCGATGGACGGTTTCTTGCCGTTACCTGAGGGAGAGGTAGTCACGTTCTGGTCTGACAGGGTCAAAGATCCTTAAATGAACAAAACAGATTTTCTGTTATTTCACAGTAAAGATCATCCAAATAACTATTTTCAATGCCTTTTACAACTTGATTTTAGCCACAGCATTATACAATATGATTAGTATACACATTTTACTGCATAAGCAAATAAGCTATACTGTAAATTCGGAGATTTTTCGCGTGACTTTTATTTCGCAAATTTTCTATTTCGGAATTATTAGCGAAGTCTTGAATTCGCGAGTGAGTTACCATGTATTCTATAAAGCTTATTGTGACTCTTTATTAGGCAACCAATTCGCGAATATTAGCGAAAATTAAGTTCTCGCAAATATTTCCGGATCTACAGTATCAGCTGGATTACCCATTCCGACAATTTTTGCTACCGCCAGATCCGTATACAACTACAGTAGTAGTTGATGATAATGATGATGATGTTAATGATGATGTTAATGATGATGATCATCATCATTCATCATCATCATCATCATCATCATCGTCATCAACATCAGCATCATGACAATCTAAATATATTTAATAAAGTAGTCTTTCACAATACTAAATGCAGATTACAGTCAAACCTCTATAAGAGCGCCACCTTTGGGAGTAAGCTAAACTGGCTGTTATACACAGGTGGCTGTCTTATCAAGGGTCAGTCAGAAAGGCCAGCATGGCAAAATAATATCACCATTTTCCAATATCTGAATGCATATTTTAACAATGGTATTTAAAACATCAAATAGTGACAACAAAATGATTTTAATCTAGTTTCTAAAACAAATTGGCACAATATGAGTACAGAGTTAAATATGTTTTAGCTAAATATTTTTTTTTTTTTTTTTTTTTTTTTTTTTTTTTGCAATAATTTTGTACCTGGACATTTTTTTTTTTTTTTTTTTTTTTTGCAACGCCTTCATATTGGATGCTTTTTGCAGCAATTTTGTACTTGTGCAGTTTTTAATGACAGAATTTAACAAGGCCGAAACACTCCATATTTCACGCTCCGATCGCGTAAAAAATGGGTAAAGGTTCATATACAAGCATATTTCGCAGCGCAAAACTCACAAATCATATCAAAACCCCTTAATGTTCCATACGATCGCCACAAATCACTGATCAATTGTTTTTTCACACACAAAAAAGACGAAACTCCGACGCGATTTTCGCATCGCAGGGAGTTCGGCCCAGGATTCCGCATTCGGCTGAAAAGTTGGAATTACATATTTTGGAAGCGATTGATAATCAGAGATCGCAAAATTACTTACCGATTTGATTTTTGGCCCAAAAACATGATATGTGTCTTCAATGAATGAAACCAAAATAAAACAACTACACACGAGATTATGCGAGACTTCGCGTGAGTGTGTAGCCAAGGACAACAGGTTTTTCCCCCAGGGTATTTTAGACACAATAACAATTTCACGCGTTTACGCACACGTGACTGGATTATTTTGTGAACTTTGTGGTTGATCAACGATTATGGATCATTATTGATAGAGGCTAATTGGAGATTTGCTCAGGTAATAATGCGGCCGTCTTATGAATAAAATTGGCGTTTTGGGAATGTAAAAACTGGCCGATGGCGATTATACCGAGGTGGCGCTCTTATAAAGAGACATTTTATAGGGAAAGCAGTCGGGAATGTTTGAACTGGCGCTCTTACGAAGGTGGCGCTCTTATAAAGGTGGCCGATTCGGCGATTTCTACTGTATTTCAAAATGCTACAAGTTTTACTCTAATATTTGAAACGACAACAACACAAACAGCTTCTTCAAGACTGTAGTGTTATAAGTTTAGGAGATATCAAAACATCTGAATTTCAGAAAAATATGTCTTAATCTCTAACTTGTTTAGATCTCCATATAATCTTCCATGCAAAAATACATGATACGATCAAACATCATTTACTAAATAGAAAAGTTGGATGTCAAAAAAGATGTTCCGAGGGAATGAAAAACTGAAGGCCTATAGTTAGAGTACAGTTTACTTGAACGGAGGCTGAAAATCAAGTTCTTTCATGCAAGATTAAGGAAACACCAAACATATAGGCATACGGCATTAGACCCATGAATGTAAAAGTTTACATATCAGAAAGAAAATCACATCTCACAAAAATAGCAATAATAAAAAAAAAGAAGTACTTGTTTTTAATTTTAGAAAATTAAAACTCAGTTGGTCTGAAGAAACATTTTTGTTTTGTTAATTGTTTCACATTTGGAACGAAAAACAATGCTGAAAGCAGTTTTGGCTTGTTTTTCATTTAAATAATGCATGTATAAGCATGGTCTTAGTCAGCATCCTTGACATATGCCACTTTATGCATCTAAACCTTATGCTGCATTATTGAGCCAAAGTGATGATCATTAAAAATAGTTTAGCATTTGAAAGATCAAGGAAATTGTTCTCATAGCATGCAATTAGCTAATATTCTAACTAATCTATTCTTAAGAGCTCAAAACCATGTGAAACATCAAGATTTATACCCTTAACGACCTGATTAATGACTTTGTCTTAATGGTATTTAGTAGATCAGATGTGCAGCATTCGAAAATATTTTACTTCTTATTTCTCAATTGAATCATTTTCTGTGGGTATCCGTTTGAATCAGCATGGAGAGGCAGTTTTTGTGTGTTTCTACCTCAAATAAATTCCTATAGAACTGATTGGAATCACTTATGAAGTTTTACCAAAATGTTCGCCTTAACTGTCTATATGCTATTTTAAGAATACTCTTATGGTACTTAGAAAATAGTGCAGGGGGTGCAGCATATTTAGATTTTTATGGGGAGATTTATTATGTAATCTTTTATTTGTCAAATAAAAATTTGTTTGCACTTAAAGGTAGCTTTGTGTGACCTTAGAACACAATTCTGGTGAATTCAATTGGCCTTTTTAATGGCTAAAAGCATCACATCAGGATAATTTTTCCGTGAAACACCCCTTAAACCCCACAAAGTGAAACTATCATATACAGGGGTATACAATTTTTCTTATTTCTGTTCCAAAACATAGCTTGTGGGTACTTGTTAGGCGGTTATAACGTGTTCCCACAATTTATGTTAGTGAAAATTTTCAATTTCTACATCATAGGAAAATTCTGTATATTACATAGGTTTTTTTTTTGTAATGGATGTACATTTTGCACCTTGCAAAAATGAATGCCATGTGATAACTAAACATGTGCATGTAACGTAAGATGAACATATTATACAACACAAGTAATACTTCCATAACTTGCTAGTTGTGAAGAGGAAACAGTGCTGGTCAAAGTGTGGGGCGGATAACAGTCACCCAAAATATTAATTTCACAAAATACTTGCAAAAGACTGTTTTAATATCAGTCATTTATCATCAAACACACACCATAAATGTAGTCAGAAAAAAAAAATGTAGCATAAAATCATTAAAATGCAACTGAATGTAGAAAACCCTAAGTGAGAATGTAAGAGGCTGTGAACCATGAGCAAGGAGGAACAACACAAAGTTAGCAGGAAACAATATATTGTCATGTAAACACTTTGTAAGAAGAGAGAAATTGAAAAAGAAATCAAATATTTGCGTCAACTTGAAATTTCAATTAAAACAGCTTAGCCATATGGCTAAGCTGTTTTAATTGAAATTTCAAGTTGACAAAAATGACTCAAAAGATACAGACAGAATTGAGTCCTCCGTTAAACCACCCATCATTAATATTCATTTTATATTGACCATTCAAATCTGAACATTAGCTAACGGTCAATGACGGTTAGACAACACGTGGGTTAGACAAACAATGCTTTTTACAGGTAAAATATAGGTGCAAAAACACAATGTTTGTCTAAGGAAATAGGGGTGGGCGTGGCTATACCTTGCTGGTGGAGGAGTCAATTGCAAACCATGTAGAACCTGACCAAAGTGCAACCTTTATGCAATCTGAACCATATCTATACAGTTTGTTATGCCTGTTCTATTGGAAAGTTACAGGCACCTTGTGAAAACATGACAATATAGGTCCTCAATTGACAAACCACATTACCTCGCATTCCAGCCAAACAGATCTACCAACTAAAGCACATATACACACACACTGTTAGTATGCAATCAACTTACATCAGGAAAACATGTTCGTGAAATGTATACCCCTATAAGCCCCACTGTTATATAGTAAAGCTGGGGGTACAAAGGTATACCTATTTGCTTTTAAACATAGATCATGGGTACCTGTTAACCACAATCAATGTTTTGAGCAAAAATAAGATTTTTTTTCTCCAATTTTTACAGGTTCAGAAAAATCTGTATACTGAAAGGGTATGTTTTCGCAATGAGCTATGTTTCTTACTCTTCAGTCACCCATCCACCCTGTCTTTGGGTAGCAAAGCAAAAATCAAATCCATATCAAGCGCACAAAAATATCTCAATTCTTAAAATAATATTACAATAATATGTAATTTAAGTAACAAGCAACCAACCTGACAGCAAAATTTATCAGATTAGCTCTAATTCTAAACATCAGGAAAACATGTCCGTGCAATGAATACCCCTTTAAACCCCACTTTTTTATAGTAAAACTGGGGTATGCAGGGGTAAACCTATTTTTCTTATTTTTGCTCTAAAACATAGATTGTGGGTACTCGTTAGAACCGCCTTGGCGAGGCGGTTTTAACGTGTACCCACAATCTATGTTTTGAGCAAAAAATAAGAAAAATATCAAAAATAATCGTCTGAAAATTATCGATTTTTGACCTGAAAAAATTACTGTATATCATATGGGCATGTTTTCGTAATGACAGAAACATACAACAAAGCCTGAAAATTAACGTGTTAGTAAAAGCATCTATTTTATTAATATTCTATTCCCACACATTTTAAGAAAAAAGCGTATTAAGGTCAACAGAAAAATGAGCAGTTTTGTGCTTACTAAACTTGGAGAAGCAGTGTGCAACATTTGAGCCGCCTCGTGAAAAAACCACAATCTGCATATGCGAAAACAAAGACGCAGATCAGCTTTGCGGTAACCGCGAAGCTGATCAGCTCCTTTATTTTCGCTACACAGATAGTACACTTCCTCTTCTTCTTAAATCCAAAATTTCAAGCCTCTAATCTGCTTCTGCGACTGTACAGCCTGATTTGTGTCTGACCTTTTCGGAAACCACATTGTTGGTTTTCTCACGAGACGGCTCATTTGACACATATCACAACCCTAACCCCTGGTGGGAAAGAATGAACAGCACAAAACATCACATTTCTTTTTCAAACACACATAAAGAGCAAGATGGCTAGCTCTTTCCCAACAAGGTGGATTTAGAGATCATTCTACGTAACATAGCAGCTAAAACACTACACTTATCAAGAAACGTCCTGTACCTGAATCAAGTTTGTTTGTGTTGACATCGACCTCCATGACCGCATATTGGACTCCTGCAATGTTCTCGGCAAAACACTGGTACAGGCCTCGATGTTGGAGCTTCGCACTGCGAATTATCATCTTGGATTCTGGAAGTCAAAGTAGAATATGAGAAAATGTGACAAAAAGACTTTCCCATTATTATCATGCGGACAAGTCCATTTTCATATTTAGGGGACCCAGGAGTGATTTTAAAATTTTATTCAATTTTTTCTATGGAATTTCTACGCAAACAAAATAGCCACCCAACTTTGCGTCATCACATCTGGGACTATTCTGTTTGCCTGTGTCCCATAGGACGCCAGGCTTTTACAAGTAAATTGATTTTATGTGCATTGATAATTTCAAATAATATTGCTGTGCAACTGCTTACCTCCGTCCGAGTGTTTCAGGAACTGCCCATTGTGATACCAAGAGATCTCGGGTTTCGGTTTACCCATGGTGATACACTCAAGCTCCAGATAGCTACCGACAGAGACGTTGACAGACTTCTTCACGCTGTGCACCTGAGGTGGTTCTGTAAATAGCCAATGAAACAGTTTATAATGTGAGCTCAGCGTGAGAAAACCGGTCTGCGGGTTTTCCGACCAGGTCTGACATAAACTGGCCTGGGCACCAAAAGAAGATGGTTAGAAGCTTGAATTTTTGGATTTAGGAACAAGAGGAATTGTACTATCTGTCTAGTGAAAACGAAGGCGCTGATCAGCTGTGCAGTTACTGCAAAGCTGATCTGTGTCTTTGTTTTCGCATAGGCAACAATCTGGTTTTCTTATGACACTGCTCATGTGTTAGTTATCATACTCAAACAATCAATATAAGTAGAAGCCTCTGTGGAGCGATCACTAGCACCATATCAGGGGTTCCAGGTTTGATCCTGTGGTTTTCCAGTCTGTCGGATGAGACTTTAAACCAAAGTCCAGTCTCCATATAACCTTAGCTGTTGGTGGGACATTAAACCCCAAATAAACCGACCAATGCTAGTAGTACAGTAAAACGAGGAAGATAAATCTAGTAAGAACTGAATGAACCTACCAAACAAGGTTGTCTTTCTTACTATATACGGTATTTTTCAAAGCATAACAAAGGGCACCTTTTTTTTATAAATGTGATTCAGATATTCATCTGTGTTTTTCTTTTGGAGGGATTATACCTCTACCTTTGTACAACTTGGTGGATATAGCAAAAGTATTTGGAGTCCGAAATTTGACTTAAAGGGTCCAATTTTTTTTTTTTTTTTTTTTTTTTTTTTTAATTCAGTTTTACTTCCCTTTCAAGATTATTTCAGCTCATATGAGACGGGCCAATCAGTAGGTGGGGCGAAAATGGGAGGACCCCGAGAAAAACCACCGGACACACCCGCAAGCAGAACTTGGCTTGTCTCACATGTGGACGGGTCCAAATTTACCAATATAACAGACTATGTGTCAGCATATTAAGATATCCTTGTACTGTATACCCCTTACACCCCACTTTTATGTAGTACAACTGGCGTAAACATAGATATACAATTTTTCCTATTTCTGATCCAAATCATAGCTTGTTGGTACTCGATAGAACCGCCTCAGCGAGGCGGTTCTAACGTGTACCCACAATCTATGCTTTGAGCAAAAATGAGAAAAATATCAAAAATTTAACTGAAAATTTTCAATTTTAACAACTCTAAAAATGGCTGGGTGTGTTATTGTAATGGTGAACAGCTTACCAGAGATTCTGAGAATCATCGCTTTGAGTCCGTCCGGCATGAGTGAGTTGAGTCCATTGTCAGCTTTACAGAGGTACGTCCCCTCATCTTCCATAGAGATATTTCGAAGGTGAAGGTTACCTACAAAAAAGGTGTTCAAAATATGAGCCCCTTTCAAGAAAGTCCCTTTTCAGAAATTCTGTTACAAACTAGCCTGTACAATCCCACAGAATGCTAGAACCTTAAGAAGAGGGGATGTACTATCTATGAGGCAAAAACAAAGACACTGATCAGCTGTGATTCTTTTTATTTATATTAGCATCCTTAAATGAAAATCATCAGCAACTGAAACATGAACAAAAGTAGAGTATAGTGAACATCTCTATTTGGAGGCATGGCCAATCTTCCACAAGGCCCTCTATAACAAATGAGCCGCCTCGTGGGAAAACCAACAATGTGGTTTCCGACCAGGTCTGACATAAATCAACCTGTACAGTCACAGAAAAGAGCTAGAATCTTGAAATTTCGGATTTAAGTAGAAGAGGAACTGTACTATCCGAGTAGCGAAAACAAAGGCGCTGATCAGCTTCGCGGTTACCGCGAAGCTGATCTGAGCCTTTGTTTTCGCCTAGGCAGATTGTTGGTTTTCCCATGTGGCAGCTCAAATGTAAAGCAAAGTGCTTCAAAACATACCATGTTTGGTCAAAGCTTTTCCGTAATTCATTTTGAAGCCATATTTCTCCCATGTAATCACAGGTTGTGGATTCCCGACGGCGGAGCACTCCAGAATCACGTCTTGACCTACGAGAGCGTGGACCTTGGCTGTCGGCATGATAACTGCAGGCTCTTGACTAGGAACTGAAAATAGAGAAGTTTATTTTTATGAATATGCAAATTATCTTTGTAAATATGCAAATTATTTTTATGCATATGCAAATCAGATTTGTATATATGCAAATTAAGTACAATTTACAGACAGAATGTTCCTGGAAGGGGTCAGCTTTCTGTGTTAATTGACTTAGCATGTAGGTCAACAGCTATGGTCTTGTCGAAAATGAGTGGTACATCTACAGAGGCATGGCAAGACCTGCACTGAAAGGTTACAGAGGTTGAAACATGCATTTCAGAAGCATTTCTAAGCAGAAAAAAAAAAAGATTCTTGGAATGTTCACAGTGCCAAACTCTGATATAATAACACAACAATTTATGATAGATGTCTTTAGCAGGTGTTGTGCAACTTAAACTGGTAAACATATACAGGGGGTGCAACCTTTTTTTACTTTAAGGTCATTCATTTGCATATTTGGGTGTTTGATTCGGGTTTTAACATCCCACCAAAAGCGGAGGATTTCATCCAAAACTGGAGAAGCACAGGATCAGTGTTCATTCTAGGCCGCGCCATCGCGTCATTGGCGCTATTTTTTCGTTTTCGGCGCAAAAATCGGCCTGTGCGGGGATCCTATTGGCGCAAAAGAAAAATCGGTGGCTCGAAAAGTCACGAATCTTGGTGCGCCGTCCAAACCTGTAAAACGGCGTATCCAGTCCTGATCCAAAATTGTAAACGAATCGAACTTTTTTAATCCAATCAAATTTCGTGTTACATTTTTCCTCTCATGTTTCCGTTTCCGCTTCACAGAAAAATGCCGAAACGAAAGTCTGAAGATATAGAGGGCCAAAAACATTGAGGCCCGACCTTGTTGACATATTTTCCGAAAGTGTCTAGGCCAGATTCCAACTCCGAAGGATCGAAACGTCCTTCACAATCGGTCGGCGATTCCGATTCGAGTGAAACTGTTGATAAATCAGCCAGTGAACACCCGAAAGAACCTTCGGCAAAAACTACCGATGAAAATAAATGGGGCCATCTGAAAACTGAACTTTATGTATACATGTACTAATTTTTGAGTGAATCAATTCTTAAACATCATTGAAGAATATATATGCCAGATTGTCAGTGTCTAAGAAGAAAAATAAAATGGTGAGTTTCAAGTTTCGATAAAATCAATGGCCCTTATTTTTTTCAGATGGCCCCATTTTTTTCTGTATCATGGGCCCTATGGCCCCAGTAAAAAAAATCCTAGAATGAACACTGCAGGATCAAATTTGAGACACTTAGTCTTGCTTTACAAGAAGAGTGCATTAACATACATGAAGCTTAGCCACATAGGTTTAAGTCTCTCTATGCACTTTGGGTCTCCTCAAAATGGTTTTAAAATGGTTGAACATTTCAACAATAACTGAACTGCATATAAATTATTCAAGTCAATACTTTACTGATAAAAAAAATCAAAGGGTGTTTAAGTGCAATTTCACATCAAGACAGCTTCTTTAAAACTTTCAATAACCATTTTTATGCTCAAATTTCAGATTTTATTTGATAATCTGGTTGAAACATTTCAAGTGAAACTTTATACTAATACTACAGCAGGGTAAAATTCTTTGCTTCACAACAGGTGATTACCATAAAAAAACAGTAGCTTTTTATACAGGTTAAGTCATTTATGAAAGTCTGAAGATGATCAGACTGTACTGTGGTCATGCAAAAGATCAAATGGGGGGGAGGGGGGGGGGGGGGGGTTGGGGGGGGGGCAAAATAGATGAAATTACTGATTGATTGATTGACTAATTTGGGGTTTAACGTCCAATCAACAGCTACGGTCATATGGAGATGGGACCTCGTATTATAGTCTCATCCGAAAGACTGGAGAAGCCCGGATCGAACTTGCGACCCCTGGTTTACAAGGCCAGTGAAACAACCATAGCGCCACAGAGAATTCTTAGTAGATGAAATTAAATTAGTATATGGGTTTGTGTTGCAAATACTTGTCTGGGAACAACTTGCCATGGGACATTCTGATCTGTAGCAAGTTGTTCCAAGACAGGTATCACTCCCTACAGTCGCTTTAATGATTTCCTCTGTGTTGGTTGTTCCCAGTTATGTTGGTTGTCTCCGGATAGCAAGTTGCGCCCAAACTGTACAAATCACATCCACTACCGAGTGTGTAAAGCCCATAAAATCCATGTTTTTATGCTATAAAAAGACAGCCAATACAACAATAAGTTTGTAAACAACATTTTTATGTTTTATAGCCATTAAAAACTCTGCCAAAACCCTATAATTACAAACAAAGCAGAATGTTTTTGTACTTGGACCACTGGCATGATTACATACTCATATTAAATTATTAATTGAAGGGAAATCAAATTTGAACTGGCTCTAGGTCAAAAAGAAGTGCAGACCATAAAATTACAAGATCTTACTACAACTTTCAAAATTCATAGACTTTGCATTAATGAGATATAATCTATCCAAATATGATGAATTGTACTAGGGCAGAGGCAAAAATCTTTAATTTTCCTCTGTATATTTCTAGCATGTAAAGTGTGTCAACGAGGATGACCAACTAAACGCAGATAATCAAAACCCTATCATGTACTGTGCAGAACCACAGTTTTCCCAGTAGAGAGACAATCCAAGCTTTCTCTGAAAGGTTCTGGCTTCAAACCATTTTACCATTTCAAACCAGTAACCTAAGGATATGAGGTCAAACCCACTGGTCACACACCCTTTGGATTGTGCATGCATGCACTACACTACAGTTGCATTTTGCATTTCATCTCTCATCTTCCTGTATATCTATATTGTATATCAAGATGCGGTAATTACCCAAAAAACATCAAAGGGGTAAAAAATGTATCTTATTTCCTCAGACATGACCTAACCTGAATTTTTTTTAGAAACATTCGAGCTATGATTAAAGAGAGCTGAGAATCCATCAAAGATGAAAACTATCCAGTTACCAATGCATAAGCACCTTTGGCCTTGATTATAAATTAATCTGCCATCTTAATAAAACATCTGTTATTTTGAATACATCTCTGAATGTGCAACAGAGTGCATAATCATAGGTAAATGCTGAAGTACAACCAATATGAAATGCAAACTGTATGAAAAACCACATCAGAGTTGATAAGAAAATTAGAAATAAGAAAATGAAAAAATAAGGAGCATGTTTGGTCAAGCTCTGTCCAAATCTGTCAAGCTATGAACCAAATCTGGAGGGTTCCTTTTGGTCCAATGACAAAGAGCCAGCAGGCTATGAACCAAAGCTATGACAAACAGCATACATCTTGAGAGGCTCTTTGGTACAATCACAAATACTAATGTATCAAGCTATGAACCAAATCTGGAGAATCTGGTTTTGTCCAATGACAAACAGCAAACTATGGACCAAATCTAGAGTCCAGTTTTTGTCCAACGACAAGCAGCAAGCTATTCACCAAAGTTTTTGTCCAATGACAAAGAGCAAGCTATGGACAAAATCTGGTGAGCTTCTTTGGTACAATGGCAAAGAGCAAAAAATGAACCATACCTGAAGCATCCATTTTTGTCCAATGACAAATAACAAAGAGCAGGAAATGAACCATGCCTGGAGTGTCCATTTTTTGTCCAATGACATAGAGCAAGCTATGAACCAAATTATGGTCCAAGGACAGAGGGCAATCTATGAGTAAAATATTGAGGGGCCCCTTTTTGTCCAATGACAAAGAACAAGCTATGAACCAAATCTGGATGGCCCCTTTAATATGATCTAATGACAAAGAGAAATGAACCATATCTGTTTTGTCCAATGACAAAGGGCTTTGGGTCCATACAATAGCATAGGACAGCAAACTTAATAAGCCCTCCAAGTTTCCAACTTATAAGCGCACATGCACAAAAAAAGCATATTTTCTGACAAAGTTCAGGCACCTATAGGCAAAACAGATACAGGCTGTTTAAAAGTTATGATTCATATGTACACCCTTCCTTTGTATGAAGTTTTGGATATAAATCATATTTTGACACTGAGTGAAGAAACTCACACTGTTAGTTGTTCAGTTGCAGGGGGTGCAACGGTGGCAACTTTAGTGGTTATTTTTGCTTTTTTTATGTTGCTTTTATGTTGCCTTGACTGTTTCTTTGTTTTTTGATTTAACATCCAAGCGTTAACGTCACTACTGCCTTCAATGCTATAATCACTAGGCCATTGTGCCCCCCCCACACACACACCTAAAAAAGTATCACTGTTTTGGTCTTGTTCTTTGTATATATCTGGACAAACAACTCAACTCTATAACAGTCATCAGTTGCACGAAGAATGGGTGATGCCCTCAAAAACTGCTGAAATTTGTTTTCCTGGGTATCATTCTTCATGTTTTAAATTTTGACATCATGAAATGTATATCCCCTTAAACCCCACTCTTATAAAGAAAAACTGGGGTTTGCAGGTGTATACCTAATTTTCTTATTCTCGTGGAGGCAGTTCTAACGTGTACCCACAATCTATGTTTTGAGCAAAAATATTAAAAACGTCCAAATTTTTCTTAATGAAATTTTCAATTTTCACTTTTGAAAAAATTCTCTGTGTACTGCATGGGCAAGTTTTCCTAAAGAAAAGATTTTCAGATCAGCAAAGGTCATAATAGGGAGGCAGCACCTCTGAGATTAAAGTCTCATCCAAAGGATGGTAACTTAGCAGTAATTGGATCACATATAGCATCGATAGAGCAAAAAGAGAGAAGAAGAAAAAAAGAAGAAAACAGACCACAAAAACTGACTATATTCAGCCTGCTCAGTAAGACTCAGAGCTGGTTTTCAAGGGTATTAAATGAAGCATAGATTTCAAAACTGTTTTCCACACCAAGTTTCCTGTACTGTGAATGATTTATTGCAAACAAGGGGACCAACAGATCATATAAATGTACTTTCAAGATCAAAGTTTCAAAGATGGTCTAAAATTTTCCTAAAAAGATTGAAATATGAACAATTCTGGGCAACTACCCAAAGAGAAGCTACTGTAATAGCCCCCTCCCCACCACTCCCCCTTGTCAAATTCCAGTTATTTACTTAAGATGACAGCACTTCTATGTTGCTGATGCTAAAATGGAAAATTTTGTTGGTTGTTTAATGTTCCGCCAACAGCTATGGACACAGGGCCTTGTTTAACACATATTTGACAAATGGATTTTCCCATTGTTATCATTTGGGTGAGTCCACTTTCATTTTTAGGGGCGTCAAAAGTGATTTTTTAAAAAATTTTATTCAATTTTTCGA
Source organism: Rugalucina vietnamica (assembly GCA_964017185.1). NCBI lineage: Eukaryota > Metazoa > Mollusca > Bivalvia > Lucinida > Lucinidae > Rugalucina > Rugalucina vietnamica. The sequence goes on from OZ024880.1 coordinate 9,431,360, forward strand.
TGAAAATTCTCCAAGCAAACAGAATAGCCCCAGATGGGACGCCGCGTTCTGCGGCGTCACATCTGGGGCTATTCTGTTTGCCTATGTCCCATAAAAGGGACGCCAGGATTAAATGAGTTAAAGTCATCCATCGGACAGGAGAAGCCTAGGATCGAACCTGCCATCCCTGGTTTTACAAAACAAGTGTTTTAACAACTGCATCATGAACGCTTCTAACTGGAATGCAATAAATTGCATGTAAGTGGTTATGGAAACTCCGTAGCAGTTAAGCTACAGAGTTAAGGGCAACTCCACAAGGTTAATGACAACTCCACAAGTGTTAATGACAACTCCACAAGGTTTAAGGACAACTCCACATAGTTAAGGATAACTCCACGAGTGTTATGGACAACTCTGCAGGGGTTAAGGACAACTCCACAAGGCTTAAAGACATCTCCACAAGTTTAAGGACAACTCCACAATGGTTAAGGACAACTCTTCAAGGGTTTCTACAAGGGTTAAGGACAAATCCTCAAGGTTAAGGACAAATCCTCAAGGCAAAGAATAAATCCACTCCACATGGTCAAGGACAACTCCACAAGGTTAAGGACAACTCCACAAGTGTTAAGGACAACTCTACAAGGTTTTAAGACAACTCCACAAGTGTTAATGACAACTCTAAGGTTTAAGGACAACTCCAAAAGGTTAAGGACAACTCCACAAGTGTTAGGGACAACTCTGCAAGGGTGTTAAGGACAACTCCACAAGTGTTAAGGACAACTCTGCAAGGGTGTTAAGGACAACTCCACATGGGTTAAAGACACTACAAGACCACAAGTTTAAGGACAACTCCACAAGGGTTAAGGATGGCTTCATAAGCTTTAAGAACAACTCCACAAGTTTAAGGACAACTCCACAAGTTTAAGGGCAACTCCACAAGGGTTAAGGACAACTCCACAAGGGTTAAGGACAACTCCACAAGGAGATTATAGCGATCCTAAAATCAGTCACTACGGGCAAAATATTGACTCAGGCATGAGCTGAAAGGGAAGGGGCTGATTCACAGAAATGCATTACAATTTTTGACTGGGATGTAAAGCCTCAACACAAACAAACAAAGCATTACAATTTTCTCTTAACCTTGTTTATCTTAGTTTGACGTTCTGAAAGCACCTATATGGCACAGAAATTATTTTTTGAAAAATGTATTTATTAAAATCATATTCAATAAGACTCCATAATGTATTTATGATCAAAAGGTACACTACCGAAAACATGGCTCCTGTGAAACCACACCAAGCTTCGGGTTGCCATTAACCATTTGAGCCTCCTCGTGGGAAAACCAACAATGTGGTTTCCGACCAAGTCAGACATAAACCGACCTGTACAGTCAAAGAAAAGAGCTAGAATCTTGAAATTTCGAATTTAGGTAGAAGAGGAACTATACTATCCGAGTAGCGAAAACAAAGGCGCTGATCAGCTTCACAGTTACTGCGAAGCTGATCTGCGCCTTTATTTTCCCCTAGGCAGACTGTTGGTTTTCCCATGTGGCGACTCATTTTTATCAAATACATTTATCTTGATTTATTAGAAAATATCTAAATATAAAGCAAGCTTGAAATTCAATTGGATTTTCGACACCTGAGAAGAGTCATGCAAGACTGATCTTGGTGCAGTCGATGGTGACCAGTCATCTAAAATTGTCACCATGAGAATGTATTCATTTATCCAATGGTTTCTCACTCTATAAAACTTGTACATGTATGTAAAAAGACAGACAAGACAAGACAAGCGGGATAAGGTTGTGAATTTGGCCAAGAGTTGTACGGCTGTTCGCTTTAAGGGTGTAAGAAGGAGATGTTTCCATATACATAGGCAAATATGAGTGCCAAATCTTGAGATGGCCTGATTTTTGTATATGCAAGGGTTATCTTTAATAGCCAATACATGTATTATATTTTATATTCTGCCTTTAAAATTCTAAATTCAAAATTACAACTCTCTACCCATCTGTGTAGTAGTAAACCTTCGTCGACAAACCCCAAAGCCAAGTTTTCTCCCCACGAGGCTGATATACGAAGATGGAGCTGTTTTGAATTTTTTACACATTAAGGTATGAACTTATCTCAGCATCTCTTCTTAATATGTTTTAAATGGTGATTAAATGGGAGAATTTAAATAAATTTCATCTATTTCTTCGCCCTTTTTCTTTCAAAAACCATAAAATTTTCAATTTTTTACAAAATATTGCAATTCATAAGTGACCTTGTCATACTAAATCTGGATGTCAAGTGGTTACCTAAAAGGTGGTAACCTAAAATGTTTTTTATTTGTAAAACTGTACTTTTTGAAAAATGTAAATTTGACCAACAGTACCTAAGGAAGGGAAGGAGCCCATTTTCAACACTAAGGGAGGCAATCAAGATGTCACTCCCTGCAACACTCATCACTTCCCTTGGAAAATAAATTCTGAGTGTTTCTTTTTCTTGAAGGTGGAAGGGGTGGGGGGGTTGTAGCTTTTTAAAAGTTTACACTGTTTGGACCTGGTATATTTGCAAAAAAACAGTGAATACCCAGATCAGACAGGCATATTTGCTAAGCAGCACTGTCTTTTCAGGGTCTGCACTGTATTTTTCTTGACCTAAGTGTCAGAAACACAGAAGAAAACAGTAGATGAGCCACAGCATGAGAAAACTAACACTATGCATATGCAAAAACAAAGGCGCAATCCAGCTTCGCAGTAACCGGGAAGCTGATCAACGCCTTTGTTTTCGCTACACAGATACTACAATCCTGCTTTAATCCAATAGGCTGCTTCAGTGACTGTACAGAACGGTTTGTGTCGGACCTGGTCGGAAACCAAGATCGTTGATTGTCTCATGCGAAGGCTCATGTATAACTCCAGTATGTTAGAATACAAATATTTATTATATCAACCTGTGGGATCTATACAGAGCTTACAAAAATGCAAGGTAAAGAGTAATCGAAGGTAGGAAGCATGGAAATTCACTTGATTCCGATCATATTCAGATTTTGACGATGTTTCTACCTCTTAAGAAGCCTAATAAATATCAATTATGAAGATGCTTCGAAAGACCACCAGAGTTGCAATATTCTGTAACTAATATCGTGAATGATTTTTTTTGTTGCCAGACGTATTATTGCGTCTGCGCTTGCATTCTTCCTCCGTTTGTTTTATTGCTCTCAAGAGCTTTTGAAACTTTGTATCTTTGATAAATTTGTACCTATTCAAAATTTATCTAGGAAATTCCTTGATGCAGGTTTATGGCTTGTGAATTGTATCAACGATTTTGTCAAAGTTAATTTTAGAAAAGCACGGAAATTAGAGTTATTTCCTTGGAAATTTCTCAGAATGCCCACAAGAAAACAATGCATTCAAGAGATCATGTATTATGTTGCCAGGCAGGACCCACCAAATTGCAAGCTTATAACACTATTCATGGTTGGAAATACATGTTTGTTCAAAAATAAAATGGCAGAAAGATACAAATTACATGTACAAACTACAAAGGAAGCAGGTTTCCTAAATACATCATTTAAAATGCTCTGCTTTTATCTCAACCTCATTCCTAGGCATGTTTCAATGACTTTTTGAGCTTCTTTTTCTGCGATATCCGAAATTCATCTGGTATAAATGAATGAAAACCATTCCACTGCAAACTGAATTATCACATTGATAAAAATCTTATCTCAGTTTGACTGCTTCTGCAAGTCATGCATAAGAACAACAAAACATTGCAAAAAAATGTTGAACCAGTCTGCACATAAAATGCATTATGGGGGAAAAAAAAACATATCTTCTGCTTCAGATTCAAAAACTTTTCAATCTGAATTTTATCTTGTTTTTTGACAAAGCATTCATGAATAGGTCTGATCTTGGCAGAAAATGTGTCAAAACTACATCAGAAGGCAGCGGAAAATAACACAAAACAAGATTTTCTTTCGATACCTGTGAGATGGCTTGGCATGTGTGCAGGAGTTAAGGGTCAGTGAAATAATAATTCTGTTTTGGCTCAATGTAAAACCAGAAACCTGCAGACTACACCCAAAAGAAATAGGTAATCTGTTAATTTTTGAGAATTTCCTTTGAAAGGAGCCAAACCAAGATCAGAATTTGGCACCAGACACAGGAATTTGCCACTTCAGAACTTCTGCATCCTCTGCCCAAACATGCCTTTAAAATTTATTCCATCTGCATTGCCTGGCCTTGTACAAAATGTGGTGTTAAGAGAGTCTAAAATAGATACCATAAAAATTCTATTAAACGCCCAAGCATTTATTCAAAAAAGAAAGGGATGGGCATTTATTGGAGGCTACATGGTAGAGCAACGTGCAAGAATTCATAAGAACTGAAATCGGTGGATCTTGATCTGCCCCAGACAGGACTTTTGTTCTAAATATCTGTTCTGGAATACCTTATGCCATGGTTTACCACTTATTTGGACAACAAGAGAAAAATAGATTTGTGTGTTATGTGATCAGGCAGCAATATTAGAAATATAGGATTTTTCTCAAAATTTTTAAAGTGGGCATTTATTAGATGTTCCTGAATTTCCCAAACTCATTGATAAAATGGTCAGTTTTGACATCCAAATAGGGATATGGGGGTTTATTAGAGTGTGGGCGTTTAATAGAATTTTTACAGTACATGAAATGAATACATGTACGTAAATGATTCAAGGTTAACCAGTACTGTGGGCAGGTATTGCATGAACTGTAGGCGCATAGGCAGTCTGAACCCCCAAAACTTTCGGTCTGGAGTTGGACCAGTTAACCACTGGGCCAACAAGCTCCCCTTCAACATTTTTAATATACAAGATTAAACAAAGTGGACCGGCTATCTGCTAGCCCAGTACATGACTTACCAAATGTATTTAGAACTTGCAGCTGTATCACATGATTTGCCGCCCGGGTCCGGTTTCTCAGCTCGTTGTACGCCAGACACTGGTACGAGCCTTGATCTTTCGTAGAGATGTTGATGATCTGTAGATTGCCGGAGGGAAGAATTTGGTAGTGATCTGAAAATAGATTTGAGCCTTCGCATGAACTCAAACTGACAAAAACCTGATTTACGTAGTGGAGGGTTTGTACTATCTGTGTAGCAAAAACAAAGGCGCTGATCAGCTGTGCAGTTACTGCACAGCTGATCTGCGCCTTTGTTTTCGCCTATGCATGTTGTTAGTTTTCTTATGCGGCAGCACACTAATTTGGTTATGGCTTAACATCACAGTCAACAATTTTTCAGTCATATTGGGGCGAAGAACTGGAAACAGAGTCATCTGGAAATTACAGAACAGAGCAGAACAGAACAGCATTAAGACACCATGTATCTGTTTCCACAAGACTTAGTACCATGAGTATGGTCTGTAGCTACTAGCCTCAATATGGCTTGATTGAGAACAAAGTTAAAATATTTGCAAGTCCCCTATGGAGAGCATATTTCAAAACATGAACATAATGCTTTGGGCCTGCCTCCTTGTTAGTTTATAAGGCACACCAGTTATCAGGAGACAACCAATGTGACAGAGAACGAGGACGTTGGATACAAATACTGTACCTGTTTGGGAACAACTTACCACAGATCATTCTGATTCATTGAAAGTTGTTCCCAGACATATATTAACCCCTATAGGACAGACAGAGAAGTCAAAATCACTGCTGTTAAAAAAGGGCATGTGGTTATAAAAGTGAGTAGAATTAATAACGCATATTGAGTAAACAAACCCATTCAGTGCATCAGGTACCTTTCTAACCACATGCTGCTAGGATATATCTTTTCCTTATCTACCTATACCTACTGAAAATATTCTCAAAAATATATTATATAACAGAAATAACGCCTCCAACATCTGCTACTATCAACAGATACACAATAATCACCCAGAATAATCGGGAGCAGCAGCACGAGATAATCTATCGTCGGGACTTTCAACACAAATCGGGCTGTACATGTACTGGCGTGATATTTGGGGGTTTAGGAATCGGGGAATTGTACTTGCTAAGAAGTCGGGACAACTACCCTAATCAGCTGCAAAGTTCATGTGCAGGCTGATCTTAGCCTTCATTTTCGCAAATGCAAAAAGCAGGTTAGCTCATGTGGCGGCAAATCTATCTAATGTGTATAAACTTTTCTGTGGCACATTTCTTCCGATAATTTTGGCAATTTTTCTTTCATATTCATATCTGCTTATGATTAAACATGAAGCCTCTTTTCTGTTTTAATCAATTTATTACTCTGCTTACACCCATGATCCCAGAAAAATTCTATCAGTAAAAACACAAAAAATTACTCATAATTGCCCTAATGAATATTTATGAGGTGGAACTAAACACACTATGTCTATTCTGTCTTTAGCCAATCAAAAAGGGATATTTTATAATTATTCCCGAATGTTTTTCATCTCCTGTGTATATTTCAGAATATTTTGGGATAATTCAAAGAGACAGATTCTCAGTTTCCTACCAGCTTATAGGAGATAATATTTATTATGATTTATATCTTTTGAGCTGTGTTACGATACATCCTGCTTTGGGGGTTTATGACCAGGTCCGACACAAACCAGCCTGTACAGCTATGGCACAAGACTAGAAGCTTGAATTTTCAGATTTAAGTATAAGCTGGATTGTCCTAATGGAGGAGATGATCAGATCTGAGACTTTGTTTTTGCTTGTTTGAAAAGAGAAGCTCTTTTAATGCCAGACAACAAATGAACTTTGACTGGTATACATGAAAACCAGAGGACCAATGGTCCTGTAAACGCTCACCTGAGACCTGAGATATATACCAATAAATTTGTTTGACTAGAATGGTAATATACATGTATATAACCCCAGAGCAACCTCTGGAGGCAATTTCTTTTTTAAATCATAAAGATTCAGTCCATTTGCCAATTTACTGCAAGTTTTGCCCTAACAATTTTCCCCATTCAAATGCATGGGCGGCCTAAGTTGACCTTGCTGTAAAAAAGGTCAAGGTCATCCCAGGGTCATGATTTATACAAACTTTGTAGAGCTGCATTGCCTGATGCTTCATGCCAAGTTTCAAAATCATAGGCCTTCTGGTTCTGGAGAAGAAGATTTTAAAGGTTTTTACTATTTATAGCCATGGCAGCCATCTTGGTCATGTGACCTTGACCATTTATACAAATTTTCATTCACTCTTCCTAAGAATGCTCCACAAAAAGTTTGGCTTTGATTGGCCAAGCGGTTTCAGAGAAGATGTTTGAATATTATGGTCATACACATGTATATAGCCCCAAGGCAGGGGCAGACAACCCTCTGGGTCCAAAATATTTTCATTAATATGAATATTCTGTCCATTTGCTCATTCCTAGCAAGTTTTCTGCCATTAAATGACATTTTTCTATTTTTTCCCATTCAAATGCATCGGCGGCCTAAGTTGACCTTGCCGTAAAACAGGTCAAGGTCATCCCAGGGTCATGATTTATATAAACTTTGTAGAGCTCCATTGCCTGATGCTTCATGCCAAGTTTCAAAATCATAGGCCTTCTGGTTCTGGAGAAGAAGATTTTTAAAGGTTTTTGCTATTTATAGCCATGGCGGCCATCTTGGTCATGTGACCTTGACCATTTATACAAACTTTCATTCATTCTTCCTAAAAATGCTCCACATAAAGTTTTGCTATGATTGGCCAAGCGGTTTCAGAGAAGATGTTTGAATATTATGGTCATACACATGTATATAGCCCCGGGGCAGGGGCAGACAACCCTCTGGGCCCAAAATATTTTCATAAACATGAATATTCTGTCCATTTGCTCATTCCTAGCAAGTTTTCTGCCATTAAATGACATTTTTCTATTTTTTCCCATTCAAATGCATCGGCGGCCTAAGTTGACCTTGCCGTAAAACAGGTCAAGGTCATCCCAGGGTCATGATTTATACAAACTTTGTAGAGCTCAATTGCCTGATGCTTCATGCCAAGTTTCAAAATCATAGGCCTTCTGGTTCTGGAGAAGAAGATTTTTAAAGGTTTTTGCTATTTATAGCCATGGCGGCCATCTTGGTCATGTGACCTTGACCATTTATACAAACTTTCATTCACTCTTCCTAAGAATGCTCCACATAAAGTTTGGCTTTGATTGGCCAAGCGATTTCAGAGAAGATGATGTTTGAATATTATGGTCATACACATGTATATAGCACCGGGGCAGGGGCAGACAACCCTCTGGACCCAAAATATTTTCATAAACATGAATATTCTGTCCATTTGCTCATTCCTAGCACGTTTTCTGCCATTAAATGACATTTTTCTATTTTTTCCCATTCAAATGCATGGGCGGCCTAAGTTGACCTTGCCGTAAAACAGGTCAAGGTCATCCAAGGGTCATGATTTATACAAACTTTGTAGAGCTCCATTGCCTGATGCTTCATGCCAAGTTTCAAAATCATAGGCCTTCTGGTTCTGGAGAAGAAGATTTTTAAAGGTTTTAGCTATTTATAGCCATGGCGGCCATCTTGGTCATGTGACCTGGACCATTTATACAAACTTTCGTTCCCCCTTCCTAAGGATGCTCCATATGAAGTTTGGCTTCGATTGGCCTAGCGGTTTCAGAGGAGAAGATCTTTGAAATTGTGAACGACGGACGACGGACGACGGACGACGACGGACGACGACGGACGCCGGAGCATGGGTATACTATAAGCTCACCTGTGAGCCTTCGGCTCAGGTGAGCTAAAAATGGTAGTTTTTGTCAATTTTTTCTTGAACTTCTGACTTATAACAGAATCCCATGGAAAATAATAATATTTGGGAAGATGTTGGGCATCATCAGGGTTAGTTGGTTGGGTTTGTTGTATTTGTGTTTTACTCCCATAGAACAGCTGAGGTAACCTGGAAACGGGACCTTTTGGAAGGAGTGCCTCTTTTTTGTTCTAAATTAAATTACATCACAGCAGAAGATTTTTGAAGCAAAACTAAGAATAAAAGGTATACAAATGCATCAGTTTTGCTACATAAAAGTGGGGTATAAGGGAGTATACATTACACAGACATGTGAAGAGGAAGGCTATCTGATGAAGATTGATGAGGCTAGCCTAACTTCAAATATGGTTCTGATCATGACCTGAATCATGACTTCATACAGCAAACCATATTCAGTTTGAAATGGGAACAAAGGCACTTAGTACAATGGCATAAATCAAGGAAAAGATAAATTCCTATTTTCCTAATTGAAGGCTACTCCCAATTTCTACCATTTACCTAGTACATATGTAACATCAATTGAGCCTCGTTGTGAGAATACCATATTTTTAGCCTATGTGAAAACAAAGGCGCAGATCAGCTTCGCAGTAACTGCACAGCTGATCAGCGCCTTTGTTTTCGCTACACAGATAGTACAACCCCTCTTCTTCCTAGATCCGAATTTTCAATCTTCTAACCTGCCTCTGAGACTGTACATGCTTGTTTGTGTCAGACCTGGTCGAAACCCCGAAGACTGGTTTGTCTTGCGTTGCGGTTCAATTAGTGGTATCTAGTATGTCAGGCACTCACATTTAACCTTATCAGAACTAAGATAGGGCCTAATGGTGATATATACCATGCTTGGCCATTTTGGAGATTATACTGGCACTACATTAGTTGCTTCCCCTTACCTCTATGGTGGGGTTATAGTGAATACTTTTTACAAGAGTTGCTTCCCTTTACCTGATGGGGCAATGGATTTGACAATGAAATTGCCTGAAAATCTGAGGTAGAATCAACCACACTGGAGTTATTCTTAAAAGCTGAGAGCCAATGTTCCATTTTTTGTGGGTCACAGGTAGGAGGGGGTGGGGGTTATTCAATATCCGCAAAAATATGTCTAGCTGCAGTATATCTACTGTTGACCTATCTTTACTATATTTGGGCTGACATGTAAATATTCAAGTCCAGTTTGTCTAATACATGTTGTTTGAATCTCCTTTAACATGTTAATGAACAGATTTTGTTTAGAATATGGCTGTATATTATAAAACATGAGCTTTTATGAGGTGCTTACATGCTATTTGGCCATTGAAACATTTCCTTATTCAGTTTAACAGAGGAAATATGTAAGGTGATATACTACATTACGAAAACATGCCCATGCAATAATATACAGAGATTTTTAAGTGGTAAAAATCCAAAATTTTCAGTAAAAATTTTTTGTTATTTTTCTTATTTTTGCTCAAATCATACATTGTGGGTACACGTTAGAACCGCCTCGACGAGGCAGTTCTAACGAATACCCACAATCTATGTTTTGGAGCAAAACTAAGAAAAATAGGTACAGTGACCCCAGTTTTACTATATGAAAGTGGGGTATAAGGGGGTACTCATTACATGAACATGGAATTTCCTGATGTAGTATGAGCCAAATCATGACATAATCTCCCTTCCTGCAGCCAAACAGGACAGTATGGTCACAGAATATGGCTATATCCTGAATGTAGGATGTTGAAAAAGCTATTTAGGGAAAAGAAAGGTCCTGATCATCTGCTAATTTTTTCATATATTTGATGGACAGGCTTTCAAAGGATGCCACTCAATGCTTTACAGAGATTCTCTTTCCTTTTCAGTTCAACAGTGCTAGTACAAAGTACTTAAATTTAATGTTAGATTATCTCCCTTGAACATGCAAATACATTAGCATTTTTGTTTCTTTCTTTTTTTTTCTTCTTTGAATTTTGCTATCAAATTAGAAATAATGATATGGAAAGCGAAAAAATCATATTTGTTTTCTAAGATGTGAATTTGCAAAACCACCTGTTTCTAAAACATGTGTAAGGAGAGTAGCTGATTTTTAACGGGTTTTCCATTTTTCATATTATAATGATTTTCTTTGACCAACTAGCATGTCAGTTAAGGTATAGTATTTGCCTGTAAAACACATTTATAAATATGAAATATGATATTTTGCAACCGAAAATAATTTCAAATGCAATTTTTCAAAACACATTAAAAACATATTAGTCTCCTTAATTATTCTTTTTTGTTGAGTGTTTCCTCAGAGTGATAGGGAACATTAGGAAAACATGTCCATGAAATGTGTACCCCCTAAAACCCCACTTTTATATAGCAAAATACCAGGGGTATACCTATTTTTCTTATTTTTGCTCCAAAACATAGATTGTGGGTACTCAATAGAACCGCCTACAATCTATGTTTTGAGCAAAAATAAGAAAAATGTCAAAAATTTTCCAATGAAATTTTCAATTTTTACAATTTAAAAAATCTCTCTATATTGCATGGGCATGTTGTCGAAATGGTCGCGGCTGAACATGATCAACAATTTTCGCTTTCCTCATTCAGTGAAGAGTCAAATCAGTCTGGGCCTCCATAGAAATTCAAGCTGGTGAAAGGTTATAATGTGCTTTACGGCGTTTAAGTCCCTTTGTTACCCATAAGGCATTCTGCTAAGAACTGCGAAGAACCATAACTGACACTAGTCGAAATATAAATGGTTGTTTGTTCATGCTAAGGCTCAAACATGGTTGGATGAAATTACAGTCATTACATTTTGTGCATGATCTTGAAGGAACCGATATTCATTCTTAAATGTGTTTTACTTTACACAATAACACTTTGTAAAAATCTTGTCTATTGCTATTAAATTTGTCATTTTCGAAAGTAAATAGACATATTTTCAATTTACCTTTGTTGAAAAAAAGCATAAAAAGAGGCTTTATATAAGCCTGGCGTCCTATTTATGGGACCTAGGCAAACACTTTAGCCCCAGTCGTGACGCCGCAAAACGCGGCGTCCCATGTTTTGCGGCGTCCCATCTGGGGCTATTCTGTTTGCTTAGAGGAATTTCATCAAAAAATGGAATAAAATTTTAAAATTACACCTGAAACCCCTAAAAATGAAAGTGGACTCACCCAAATGATAAGGATGGGTGAATCCATTCGTCATTAATAAACCACACCGGTTATACAGAGATGACAACCAACGTGACTAAGAACAACCAACGCAGTTGAAATCAATATGAGACTATAGGGAGTAAATACACTTCAATCTCATTATAATGCCCCTCACTATGATGCAGGATTCAATATATCACGGCCATGTCATGGCTCCAAAACTGATGATTTTGCTTTAATAAGAAACCTCACTATAAAACAGTTTCACTTATAACACAGTCTCTATTTATGGACCCCAAAGATAGCGTTATAATGAGGTTGGCTTGTATTCATTCTGTCTAGGAACAACTTGCAATTCTGATCCTTGGTATGTTGTTCCTACACACATATTTGCATCATAGTTTTATACTGATTTCATCTACGATAGTTGCACTCAACGGCGTTAGTTGGGAATTATGGGTAAAATGGCAGCCTCCATTAACTCTGTATAACTGGTGAGCAGTAGCAAACCTATAAAGTTACATGTAAGAGGTAGTAATGATGATTTTAAGAGGCTCATTGTAAAGTAGTCAACCATTTTATGACTCACTTTTTGTGTTTTGTATTTTTATTGAACTTATGGGTTTAACATCCTATTAAAAATATTTTAACCAATGGATGCATCTACCAGTGTGCATAAAGAGGCTGAATTGTTTCTGGGACTGCTTTGCTCAAAATTGAGCCATGAGGCAAGAAAACCAGTCTTCGGGGTTTCTGACAAGGTTTGACACAAACCGGTCTGAGACCTACAAGCTTCAAATTTTGGATTTAACAAGAAGATGGGTCATACTGTCTGAGCAGAGAAAAACAAAGGCCCTGATCAGCTGTGCAGTTACTGCACAGCTGATCTGCGCCTTTGTTTTCGCATAGGTGAAATCTGGTTTTCTTAAGATGCTACTCAGTTTAAGACTGCACCAACATTCAATGAATCAAATTTCACTTGAAACCATGTATAAAATTTCATATGAAAAAGAGTTACACCCATGTTACACAAAGTTGTAGCCTTAAAAGTACTGAACAAGGAACACACAATATGCATTAGGACCCATGTTTATGACTTTTTATTTAGTTTATTGAGCCAGCGGAAGATAAAGAAAGGCCGTAGGCCAAATCGCCATGACAGAAATGTGCCCGACTTGAGGTTCGATGGACTTGAGGTTCAATCGCCGGTCTGCTTATAAATCACACATACTATCGATCAAGCTATATTGTGCCTGGATAAAATACTTGAACATTTACCTGTATCTTTGTCAATGATAGTAGTTCCATTGATTCTGAACATGATTTTGGCTTTCGGTCGACTGTAAGGTGGTTGGCATGGTAATACAAGGTTCGATCCTTCGGTGACGTTTAGATGGAGGTTACCCCTGTCTTCAAACCGACGTATCACTGAAAGGCAAAACATTAACAATTTTAAGGTGACAGATTGATGCCCCTATAAACCTGTGAAGCAGCCAATTTTGTTACTACACAGACAAATTCAGCATCACATATCATGTGACAAAATGAACTGCAGTGATTGGTAGCTGGATCTCTAGGGCAACAATCTACAGTGAGACAATTAACTTGCTGTCGCTTGTAGCCCAATCCAACTGGCTTCCAATCGCTGCACTGCATTTCCTCAAGAGGTGTGTGCTGTTTTATCAATCTGTGCAGTAACAAAGGTTGTATCATAGGTATATAGGGTGTGAATGAAGTTCTCATGCCCTAAACTCACACAGAGCATTCCGATTGGAAATCTGCAGTTGCAGCTGTAGAAATCTGCAGTTGCGGTTATAGAAACATTTCCATGAGAAGATCAATGGATTATTTGTAGGTCAGTAACAACTGTTAAGATATGTAGAGCAAGGAACAAGCCAACCACTGTCAGAGAAATTACCATCAATTCCATAGAACCATACTGATCCAAAAAAAGTCAGACACTGACAAACTAGAGAAATCACCTTGGAGCCGAATATGCTTTTAATAAGTAAACACAATGCTACAGACCCTGAGACATTTCTCGTCTGGGATCTGACTGCTTTATTTGCAGGGGTTTAAGTTTTTTGGCACCCAGGGAACAGGGCAAAGTAGGTGGGGATTTTCTATGGTTTCTCTATTAACATCATACACAATTTTCAACAGTAACATGGGGATGATGCCCAAGTAGAAGGGTAAAATACCCACCCCTGCCTCTTAATGAAACCCCTGAATCTATATTGCCTTTAACATGACTTATTGTAGGTCCAAACTGAGAAAAAAATACTGCATAAACTCTCTTTTTTTAGGAAAAATATTGACATCAAAGGTAAAGCTTTGCCAGAAACACACTTTTCATGACATTTCTGACATTGTGACACAATTCTTGGGGCTACTGCAACCTTTGCAGGTTTCTACAGCTGCAACTGCAATCTGAGCAAAATGTCTATAACTGCAACTGCTGCATGAAAACATGTACAGCAAGGAAGCAAGATATGCAAACTGGTAGTTTTTATCATGCCAGTAACGGACTTTGTTTAGTGTTCAAAACAAAACTGGGACATCTCGATATTTAGGTAATGTACAGTATAATATGAAGGTGCATTTACAGTGCATGTTTGCGGTAATTAGAATGCCCTCATAAATCATGAAGATAGTTAGATTAAGATAAATTAGAAACAAAGGCAATTATGTTTTAATACTGCAATGAATGTCAGTTTTAAACACATCACGATTTTCATGTATCTTTCACTTACTTTATTACTTAATGAATGTAACGCTATGTCTTGGAAGTTGTACGTTTTAACCCATAAATTAACAGGTTGTCATGTCTGGTCTATGCTGAATACTTGGCCGAGTTGTGGTCGTATTTATAACACAACACTACTACTATCGCTTCTACTACTACTACAACTGTAAAGTTAAAACGCTTCTGTAACAAGCTTTATCACCTATGTCATGTTTTTTGAAAGATCATTCTTCTTTAACCATGAGGCAAGAGGTCACTGCGTTTAAAATCAATTTTTAACTCGGCTATCTTACCTGCTTTAGAAACTTTCGCACGACGGCTTAAAATAGTTCCATGAGAATTCTGAGCCAAACACTGATAAACACCATTGTCCGAATTGTCCGCCGCCATCGAAGGAATGACCAGATCCGTTCCTTCCACTCTTAATCCATAAGAATTTTCATTTTCCACAAAATCACCATTAAAAAGCCACCGGACTACACTTTCTGGAGGATGAACACGACAAGAGAGAGTGAGAGATCCGCCCGGCGGTATCACAGCGGAGGTAGGTTCTTGGGTAAAGTATGGGATTATATCTGAAACAGAGAAATATACAAAATTACATTTACTGAAAACGCCAATCATTTCTTTTTAAAGAGTCCTTCAAAATTGAAAATGACTATTATCTCTTTTGAAGAGGCTGCAAATGAAATTTGTTTCTAAGCTCAACAGCATCCACTCTTTAGACATGCACAATTTGTTGTACATTCAACAGAGACTACAGACTGAAGAAAAAAGTTTGAAAGCCTTGTATACTTGACAACTTTAAAAACCCTGCGTAAAAATCATATAAAATTCATGTCCACAGCTAAGCATCTGGTGCAGAGTTAAGAACAATTTGTCAGAGTCATTTTTTAGTGAAAATTTAAAAATATGTATGAGAAAAAATGTTGAAAGATGAAAGTACACACAGGTTTATTCATTACATGTGGACCAAATTTAAACATTTTTTGCAAGTTCATATAAAGTTTAAGAATTGTAAAAACAAATATTAATTTTTATCTTCATTTCAGCAGCCAAAAAAACTAAAAGAACTATGTCATCAGCTATGTAAAAAACAAAAACAATAACTTGATAATAAACTTGAATTAAAAGCATATGAATGCACAATTTACGATCATATTTAGTCATTAATTTCACTTTGCAGTGTAAATTATTGTTTATTACAGAAAACAATTTCATCTGTATATAGGCAGTTCCCCAGCTGAATTGAGAGTTTGAGACCCCTTTATACCAATTCTATATGTTGTAAGTAAAATTGAGTTAGCCTCGTCCTTTTTTTGGAAGTGGTGAGCAACATTTTTTTTCTTTTAAGAGGTCTGTTAGTCATATTGGTAAATGAATATGTGTATGAACTCCTAAAGTTGTCTATACATAAATCAGTGTGACAAAATGATTTTCATGCATTTAATGCATTAATGTCTTTTCATTCACCCCTCATCAATTTTTCTCAAAAAACTGTCCTAAATGATAGGCGTTTGAAGTCAGCTTGATTCCTATTCATGAATTTTGAATTTCTTTCCAATTTGCATTTCATGGGACATCAGAATATTTTATCAAGCTGGAACGCATGTGTATGTAATGATACAGAGTAAGCATTTTTGAAAAGCTGAAACATGTATGGCATTTGTAAACAAAATTATCGCTGTTTATCCTTCTTTTTTTTTTTTTTTTTTTTTTTTTTTTGAAGTTAAAACACATGAGGCTACACCCAGCGGGCACATGACGTCATAATGACGTCATATCAATGTCGATGCGACGTCGATCTGACGTCATTATGACGTCATGTGTCTGCTGGGCACTGTCCAGAACAGCCAGTTATGCACCAGTCATTTGTAATCACGGCTCAAAACATTGATCGTGGGTGCATGTTAGAACAGCCTCGGTGAAGTGGTGCTAACGAGTACCCACAATCTATGTTTTTGGAGCAAAACTAAAATAAAATAATAAACCCAATTTTCACTTTATAAAAGTGGGGTTTAAGGGGGTATGCATTTCACAGACATGCTTCCAGATAAATCTCTATTTTGTCGCAGGCAAAGTAAAGGACATAGAATCAACCACGGCACGTTGGCCAAAAAGTCCATAGCTGTAAAACTGGTAACCAGTATTATATTTGTCCGTCTTCTAAGCAGGTACATGAATAATTCATATTTCAGAAAGAACATTAATATGATAAATGATTTTTAAATGGGTTTTTCTTACTTGGCGCCCTAAGCCACATATGTATGGATTTTTCTTACTCAGAGAAATGGAACAAAAATCGGAAAATGGGAAACATGTGATGAGAATTCAAGGGCAGAATAGATTTTAAGTTATAAGTGCACTTGAAAAAAATATGAAAACACCTCAGTTTTTTCACCTCAGGTAAAAACTATCTAAAAATTGATCGGTGTTATGTTTCGATTATCCTGAGTAGTAATTCAAGCGGCACAAACAGTTTTGTTTCCATGTAACCCGATATTGTGCTCATTTGAGCCGTGACAGGAGAATACCGTGCTTGTGCTTTGTGGTTTCCGACCAACACCGACACAAACCGGCTAGTACAGTCAAAGAAGAAGGCTAGAATGCTGAAATTTAAGATTTAAGAAGAGGTGTTATATTATCTGCAAGTATGCACCTTTGTTTTCGCATAAACAAAAATCCGTTTTTCTCATGATGCTGATCATTTCCTTCCTGCATCCACCATTTAACGCATGGATGGTATTTGATTTTTATACTGTAAAAAATCAATTTTTGTGAAGAAAGAAAAAAAAACAAAAAAACAGATAATCAATTTTTACAGTAAAACCAATTTTTATGAGAAAAAAAAAAAAAAAAAAAAAATGATGAAGAAAATTGAGAAAAAAAATAAAAATTGAGGAATGTTTGTAACATATCATTGATAATATCAAAACAAGTGTCACAAGGCATATTATCCACAAATACAAGGCATACTATTTTAGTTATTATACTTTAAGAATGTTCAAATGAATACTTTAAGAATGTTCAAATGAAGATATTTCACCAGTTAAACAATTCCCACCCCTGCAGCTGCATTCAAGTCTTAAAATGTAGCAGCAAAATCAGACAGTAAAATACAAGAAGAAGAAAATATCTCTAAAATAAATATATAATCAATATAGAAATGAACATTGCTAAAAAAAAAATAAAGGTACGCCAAGTCCAGGCTTATGATGGGTTTTATTGGGCTGTCAGTTGGTGTCAGGTGTAAGAAAACATGGGTCATCAATCTTGCTATATGAGCTGGGGAGTCCGAAATCGGTCTTCGGGGTTTCTGACCAGGTCTGACACAAACTGAGCTGCACAGTTACAGAAGAAGGCTAGAAGCTTGAAATTTTGGATATAAGTAGAAGAGGGATTGTACTAGCTTTGTAGCGAAAACAAAGATGCTGATCAGCTATGCTGTTACCGCAAAGCTGATCTGCGCCTTTGTTTTCGCATAGGCAAAAATTTGGTTTTCTCATGATGAGGCTCATATATCATCAAGTCAATCTAATTATGGATCTTATTGTTATAAATAATCAAAAGTACAGTCTCCAGTCTGCTGCTCTATATGCACCAGTTAAATGTAACCCATTTGTCACCTCCGGGTTTAAGGCCTTGTCACATATTAGCGAAAAACCTTCGACACATACTTGCGTTAAATGTTATCTCATGTTTTGCAATTTCTGGATAAAATCATTATCCTTCATGTTTCATAAAACAACTACAAAACGTTTCCACAAGAAATGACAAAACATGGCAGATATTATACACTTTATGCAAGTCGTCGTTGAGATACTTTTGCTAATGTGTGACGAGGCCTATGTTTTGTTCGATTGGTTTTATTGCTTAACACTAATTTTTCAGGGCAAACCACTGCAATGGCAGTTTACCAATGTCCAGTGTGCATCCTTTCACTAGTAACAGATACCTTGTTTTATGAGGGAAAACTTTAAATGTGTAACAATGGGCTGGGTGCAATGGTTGATTTACAGATCATCCAATCAGACTGACTTTGGTGCTAAGGTTAACTAATCAAAGAGAATAAGAGAATCAAGGAGAAACTTTTTTTTTTACTTTTATTTTTTTTTTTTCAAATTTTTGATGCCAAGTCTTTAGAGCATTGCATGAGATTTGAGCCGCATCGTGAGAAAACCGGATTTTTGCCTAGGCGAAAACAAAGGCGCAGATCAGCTTCGCGGTAACCGCGAAGCTGATCAGCGCCTTTGTTTTCGCTACTCTGATAGTACAATTCCTCTTCTACTTAAATCCGAAATTTCAAGCTTCTAGCTCTTTTCTGAGCTTGTACAGGCCGGTTTGTGTCGGACCTGGTCGGAAACCCCGAAGACCGGTTTTCTCGCGTCGAGGCTCATTTCAGACAAGAGAATTTGCCAAAATGTCAAAGAACGCCACTGCACATCAAGATCATCCGCCATTCTAATTTTCAGTGAAGCTGTAAAGTTTATCGTCAAAATGACAGACATTCTGTTAGTTTAACGCTTCCAGTTTTTGATCTGACGGGAACAGTAATCTCTGCGCTATCTGCCTGCCAGATGAGCCGCGTCGCGAGAAACCCGGTCTTCGGGATTTTCGACCAGGTCCGACACAAACCGGCCTGTACAAGCTCAGAAACGAGCTAGAAGCTTGAAATTTCGGATTTAAGAAGAAGAGAATTTGTACTATCCGTGTAGCGAAAACAAAGGCGCTGATCAGCTTCGCGGTTACCGCGAAGCTGATCTGCGCCTTTGTTTTCGCCTAGGCAAAAATCCGGTTTTCTCACGATGCGGCTCAGATTATTTGCCTTGTTGATTCGCTGACGGATAGAACAATGGCATTAGACTGTATCAACAACAGACTGTATCAACAACAGACTGTATCAACAACATCAATTTTTTCACCGATCATTTTTCAGTGTCAGCCGTGGCAACTGTTTGACTATTCATCATGAGTATCATACAGCCAAGAAACGTCCAAGGTGTGATTCAGGTGAAAATGAGATTGACAGTAATTCAGGCATAATTTTCAAAATTTCTCCACAAAACCATATGTTGTGAGTATTCATTAGAATGTCCTCGTCAAGGCGATTCTAATGAGTACCCACAACATATGATTTAAACAAGGATTGACAAAAATTGTCTTTAAATTTTTACCAGATTCACACCTTATCTGGTTTCCACGATTCAGGTGTGAAAAATGTATGGATACATATCATAAGCTGGCAAGTAGTTTAGCAGATTGAAATCGGAACTGGGAAACAGTGGAACCAGTGAAAACCCAGATCTAAGATTCTTATCTACTTGGGAAAGGTTAGTTGGTTGGCTGATTTGGTATTTTATGTCCCATTCAGCAGCTAAGGTCATATGAAGACGGGACCTCAGTTTACAGTCTTGTACAAAGGACTGGAGAAGCTGGGAATCGAATCTGTGAGCCATTTTACGAGGCAAGTGGGTTTACCAATACTTCGTCAGTAGGCTTCTACTAGGAAAGGAACTAGATGTCCTGAGTATGACCTCGGCCTGGGCATAGAACCACAATGTACTAGTTGTTTGTAACCTTGATTTTCAGGGGCCTGGAGACTGGACATCAGACTGTCAAGAATCCCAAAATAATTTTTGGATGTGAGTTACAATGCTATCTTGACTTATGTATTTGTTTTCAGTTTTAGGCTTTTTCTTATGTTTTAAATTAGATTAGAGCTAAATGTCCCATTAGCCTATACTAACTTCTGTTTTGGCTCAGAATCAGGAAAACATGTCCGTGAAATGTATACCTCCTTATACCCCACTTTTATATAGTAAAACTGGGGTATGCAGGGGTATACCTATTTTTCTTATTTTTGCTTCAAAACATAGATTGTGGGTACACGTTAGAACCGCCTCGCCGAGGCGGTTCTAACGAGTACCCACAATCTATGTTTTGAGCAAAAATAAGAAAACTATCAGAAATTTTCCAGTGAAAATTTTCATTTTTACAACCAAAAACATTTCTGTATATTGCATGGACAAGTTTTCGTGTTTTCGTAATGTGAACGTCATGAAAAAGCCAACTGATCAGCACCTTCTTTCAATCGACGAATTAGCGCAATCCTTCTTTTTTCCAAATCCAAACTTTCAAGCCTTCAGCCTCTTTTATTGCTGTGCAGGGCAGTTTGTATCAGACCTGGTCGGAAAACCGGAAGACCAATTTTCTACCATCCAGGCATGTACGGTATATCCCATTTGGCAAGAGAATTTGTTCTCCCACCATCAACTGGAGCTGTGTAAAACATTAAAATGATAAATATCTTAGCGAAATGCATCAGCCTTTCTTCACAAAGTAAGCATATGCTAGATCTTTTCTCAAAAAAGATCCTTCATAAAAATTACGCCATTCTGACTGCTAGCGAATATATTTCTGTCATTGCCGAACATTAGATATCAATGATTAATGTATTATAAATGGAAAAAACATCCTATTATGCATACCTTGGAACCTACGAACCAGTCAAGAATCAAATTACAGCAGCATTTTGGCATCCGAAAACACATCTTTTATTCACGCATCTCTTTTTTTGCACTGATTATGCCTCTCTCCAAGGCATTCCCAAAACAACAGAAATTTTGACAAATTGTCAGGTTTTTCATATGCCATTGAAAAGGTGAAAATCACTTTTCAAGTTCCCCTGCCTGTCAAGAAGCAGACATGTGAAGACAAGCCATGTGGTGAGGAAACCTCCTTTTTCATTTGAGAGAAAAGGCAGAGAAGACTAGCTGACTTCAGTGAAACTATAATTTCACTACTTTCATCAAAACACATGAAATTGTACATGTCAGGTATGAGGAGGGACACTGTCATTCTAATATCATCATTTTTAGTGAAATTTCACTGTAAAAATGCTGAAAAAAAGTAACTCATATTTGTACTAAAATCACTGCAGTTGCATTTATAGTTCTCAAAGACACCAGTTGTCTATACATTAAAACTATGAAAAGACAACTCTTGCATTAACTTTGGATACCTTATCTAAGCAAATACAGCAGACCACTGGAGAATGTAATTTCAGAACTACAGAAACAAGAATCAGCTTGTTCGTTCTTTAAATAGGTCTATGCCTGAAAGGCAACTCTACCTCAATGCATGAGCATGGCCATTTTATGGAGAAACTGTGAATACTGCAATAAGGATGCAAAAATGCTTTCATTTTTTATTGAAGTATTTTTCTTTGATAAAATTTTGTTTGTTTTTCTTTTTAGTAAACCATATGGCATAAGTCCCACTCAACATTTAAGGTCATATGAAGAAGGAATAGTTTAAAGACTCTTCCAAAAGAAATATTAGACTTCTCGATTACCCAAGGAGTAGGCTCCCTTACATGTGAAACAAGAACCCCATTAAACATAAAAGCCACATCATGAGAACATGGATTTTTGCAAATGCGAAAACAAAGACGTGGATCAGCACCTTTGTTTCCGGTGGTATCCTTCCACTTCGTAAATCTGAAATTTCAGGCTTCTGGCCCTTTTCTGTGACTGTGTTGGACAGGGCCGGTTACCCCCCACGAACATTTTCTCATGTTGCGGCTAATATGGCTCCTTCATGCAATGTTCATGGGGTTTAGGTAAAGGGGGAAATATTACTAAAGCTTTATGTCGAAAAGAGCTCAGAAAAAAATGTGCCATTAAAAACTCGTTAGCATTGAGAATCCATAACTCAGGTGCGGCAGCCATCTTATGTTGTATATACTGGCTCAAAAAATGCCGACTCTTTGGGCGAGGACTGAGGCCCTGTAAAATCATTACGAAAACATGCCCATATGATATACAGTAATTTTTTCAGGTCAAAAATCGATAATTTTCAGAGGAAATTTTTTGATATTTTTCTTATTTTTGCTCAAAATATAGATTGTGGGTACACGTTAGAACTGCCTCCCTGAGGCAGTTCTAACGAGTACACACAATCTATGTTTTGGAGCAAAAATAAGAAAAATAGGTATACCCCTGCATACCCCAGTTTTGCTATATAAAAGTGGGGTTCAATGGGGTATACATTACACGGACATGTTTTCGTGATAAAATTGATTGAAGGCCTACAAAAATATCTTTACTGACTGTTCCAGGGTGGTTCTGCTGTGATTTATCTGTACATCCATCAGGGTAACATGTCCATGTAAAGTATACCCCTTTCATCCCCACTTTTATATAATGAAACTGGGGTATACAGGGGTATACCTATTTTCTTATTTTTGGTCCAAAACATAGATTGTGGGTACTCACGTGTACCCCCGATCTACGTTTTGGATAAAAAATAAGAACAAACCCCAGTTTTACAATTAAAAAGTGGATTTATGGGGGTATACACTTCATGGACAATGTTGTCCTGGTGTGCAGTGCATTTATTAAAAAAAAAAAAGCATGTAACACAGAGTTGAAAAAAAAAAAACAAAAAAAAAAAAAACACATAAGAGCATTATCCTTTATGGCACCAATAATCTCTTGTAAAAAGTGCTTGATCTAGATTGCAAGTTATGTTAAGAGCCAATTTACACTGTGATGTTGCAAGATATATCATCTACATCACTATTACATTAGCTGCAATCTGCTACAATATGCATCAAGTTACCCCCACATACCTTGTGTATGTTTTAACGGCAGTGTATTGAAACTAGAGTAATACTAAAACATAACGCAGGAGAGATCTGTGCTTATCTGTGATTCCCATTTAATCTTTAATATCAAAATCTGTATAATGAATATACCCTTAATAATCCCCACTTTTATATAGTAAAACTGGTGTATTTAGGGGTATACCTATTTTTCTTATTTTTGATCCAAAACATAGATTGTGGGTTCTCGTTAGGTTCTAATGTGTACCCACAATCAATGTTTTGAGCAAAAATATTAAAAATATCAATTTTTTTCAAATGAATTTTCAATTTTTACTGCGAAAAAATTTGCTGTATAATTGCGTGGACAAGTTTTTGTAACGATTTTTTTGGTTTAAAACATTTTAACAAAGGCGCATTTTCACACCCATAGGCAGCAACTTCACCGCTGACCAGTGCGGAAATTCCAAGCTCCTCATTACGAAAACACACCCATGCAAAATACAGAGTTTTTTTAAGTTGTGAAATTTGAATTTTTGATATTTTTGCTCAAAACATAGATTGTGGGTACTCGTTAGAACCGCCTCGTTGTGGGTACACGTTAGAACTGCCTCGCCAAGGCAGTTCTAAAGAGTACCCACAATCTATGTTTTAGAGCAAAAATAAGAAAAAAAGATATATCCCTCCATACCCCGGTTTTGCTATATAAAAGTGGGGTTTGAGGGGGTATACATTTTACGGACATGTTTTCCTGATGCTTAAAAAATGTTCTACCCAAATGTATTTTGTATGAAAATCGCACAGCATGGCTAAATATGAAGAAAAAATGTGGCTGGGTTCCACCTGATGTGCCACTGATGAATTGTTCACCTCGAAGTGGACCTTTTGCACAAAAACTCAGCAGTTTTTAATAAGGGAGAACACCATGCGATAAATCAAAACATGGTTTATTCATTTTCGAAGTATTCATTTGAATAAATTAGAATGTTACAGTCATGATTTGGGTTTCAATTTTCCCTTTGTGTGTCTCTGTCCCTGCGTTTTTGGCAGATGCTGAATCTTTTTCATTTCTACACCCGATGGGTAAAGATCAGAATTCAAAACTTAAAATGTCTCAGCACTGCAGTTTTTGTGGTCTCCTTCATGCTCAATTTTTATGTAAAATGAATCATGAAATCAGAATTTTATGAAAATTAGAAATGGGCTGACCAACTTTAACTTTGATGTAAAAATATGATTACGATTTTTAATAGCTTTCAAGATTTCCAAGAATTTTTTTGATTGTAGTCTACAGTATCCGAACTGCATGGAATTGTGCAAGATGTCTGTGAATGACCAGGTGCTTTATGTCAGGCACCACATTAAACTTAGAGATTCACATTAGTTATTATAAAACAAGTTAAAATGACTGACATGCCGTTACAAATGCAGTGCTTTATACCAAGTATAATTCAATCATTCTGCTTTATTTAAACTTTAATGTGGGCCTTAATCAGGGAGGACCAATAGGTCCATATACATGTACATGTAATATTAAAGGGGAATCATCAGGTGCTTGCAAGTTTCTTATATGCAGATGACACTGCCATTTTGGAAAAACATGATTGTATGGAAATTTAGACACAAAAGCTATAGGTTATCAAAAACTTTTAATGTCTTACACCAGAACATAGGATACTGCAGGGCCTACATGCTAAGAATCATGTAATCCCTTTCTTGGCATTCAGGCGGAGGTGCCAAAAAACAGGAATGACCCAAAGCAGATGATTGAAATACAAACAACCTATCAAATTCTTATCAACTATCATATGTAATCATTCCAAGTTTGTATCAAAACCAAGCAAATGTTGTTGCAAGGTCTTATCGCCTCTCAACAGTTTTGAGAGTTTCAAGACCTGGGTTTGCTTTAAGAAGCGCAAAGGTAAACATGTTTCTCCAAAAAGATATCTTTCATCTTTTGATAATATTTGAAAAATCTGATGATCTTGCTTTACTATTTTACCATGATATCTTGCTTCAGATTGGAAATAAAAACATCAGGAAAACATGTCCGTGCAATGAATACCCCCTTAAACCCCACTGTTATATAGGAAAACTGGGGTATGCAGGGGTATGCCTATTTTTCTTATTTTTGCTCCAAAACATAGATTGTGGGAACTCGTTAGAACCGCCTCGGCGAGGCGGTTCTAACGAGTACCCACAATCTATGTTTTGAGCAAAAATAAGAAAAATATCAAAGAATTTCTGCTGAAAATTTTCATTTTTTACAACTTTAAAAATCTCTGTATATTGCATGGAAATGTTTTCGTAATGTACAATGTACAGGAAAATTAACAACAAACAGCTAAAACCCCAAAACATGACATAGAAAGAGTCAGAATTGCTTTAATTTGGCCTAAATATGTCCAAAACGTAACTTAAATCAAAATTATAGTAAATCAAATCACTCAATAGTGTTGTAAGTATATTTGATGTGTATGGTGGTTATAAAATTATGGTTATCATTGGTTAAAACCTTGAGGGGAAAATAACTGTCACCTGGCGAATACCTGTGATGTGATAGCGCACTTTAAAGAGGCAAAAGTGTGAATTGTTACACCTTTGCTACACATCGAAGGCATATTTATTCATTCATCTGTTACCAAAGATATCGGCAAGGCTAACACTATATACTAACAGTACTACGGTCCAGTTCATCAATAGTAACAAAAAGTGATTTTCAAATTTACAGTTTTTGATTATGCTGTAAACTTTGATTTTGGTTGATGCTAGATGGATGGCTACTTCGATGGGAAAGAGCTAGCAAAATTACTCTTTTAATATTCATCAATATCATAGCCCTAACATTATGATTATTCAGTGCTAAGTTTAGAACACTTACTATCTGCAGAAACGGTCCATAGTATCGCCAATAGTAACGTCAGCTCAAGACGGAGCGTACACTGAGCCGTAGAAATTCTCATGTTTTGTCGGATATGTTCCTCCAAGAACATGCACTGTCGTCACACCCATACATTAGTCTGGTTTCGTTGTGGCCTTACATCCTTCTAGGTTCTGAAAATTAAAAGATAGGGCTAGCTATTATGTATACAATTGATAAATACTTATTTTGAACAGCTTTTTACATTAGTATATGCAATAACTGTGCTTTTTTTGGACTGAAAATGACCATTTTCAGCTGAATAATATTTTTATATTCAACTCAAAACACATCTTGTGAGCCACAATCAAGTGTTCTTAACATACTCGCAACTTCGTAATCTTCTGTTTCATGTGATTGATTCCAAGCATTACTTTGCACCGATCCATCACGTAAACATGTCCGTGTAATGCATACCCCTTGTACCAGACTTTTGTATAGTAAAACTGGAATATACAGGGGTATACCCTTTTTTCTTATGTTTGGTCCAAAACATAGATTGTGGGTAATTGTTAGAACCGCCTCATCAGATGAGGCGGTTCTAACGTGTACCCACAATCTTATGTTTTGAGCAAAAATGTTTAAAATATCAAAATTTTTCTGATGAAATTTTCAATTTTTACAGATGAAAAAAATTCTAATTGCATGGACAAGTTTCGTAATCAACAGAAAAAGGTAAAAGTAAGCAATGACAGGAACTGGGCAATCAGAAAGAAAACCAAATTCCCACCATAAAAACGCAAGTGGGAAAAATCCAGTTGACAATCAGGTACTGATACAAACAAAACATATTGTAAGCTGCGTGGGCAACTGTTTTCCTAAAGGTGGCCACATAGTTACTTAAAAGTTCAAATCCCAGCCAAAATGAGACTATAGATATCAGAGCATAGTCTGTGTGTGTGTGGGGGGGGGGGGGAGGGGGGAGGCATGGGACTTTACTCCTGTGCTTTGGCTTAAGCAGGTCTTTGATTCCATGGTCAATCTGGGCTTTTAAAAGGGAAAAGTCATTATGATCACCCTGATTTTTGGTTACAATCTGAACAGATTAGCCTGCAAAATGCATAGATTCACCAGCCAATCTATGCATTGATTGTTATCGCAATACATGTATAAACATCTTTTCTACTGGCGCTCATATGTATCGAACAGTTTTACACTTTGATTGCATATAAAACGTTGCCGAAACTTAATAACAGCATTTGATTCTGCAGTTTATGATTGTTTCATTCTGTTTGCATTAAACACAAACTTACATATTGCACTGCATAAAAGATGGAAATCATAAAGAAAGCATCATTGAAACATTCCACCTTTATAAATGAATTGCAACATGTGAGAACCAATTTTTCGCAAAACGTGAAAGACATAGGTGCAGATCCAGATCACCTGCACAAGGATCAAAATGCTAATCATCCCTTTCCACGCTTCGTTTTTGCCACATTGTAGGTGCAATCTCTCTACTTTCTATATCTGATTTGTTAAGCTTCTACCCATATCCTGGGCCTGTTCAGTGCAGTTTGTCCAACGTGACTGAAATTTTCTTCTTGGCACAGCTCAAATCATAAAGTGGATTCAATATATAGTAAGTAAAATCCTATTTCTGAGCCATCAAGAATGCTTCAAAGGGTTCGGATTGCTAACAACTAATCATTTGTTCCAGTAGATATAAAGTTGGAATTCCTCTAATATCATCATACCATTTAATAGGCCAACTAAACACACATGTCAGAAGTCATTTGGTAAGAAATGAAGGTCGTAAAACCTGAACTTGCAACTGAACTTGCATTTTAAGATTCCACCAAAAGTATTTGTGTACATGGTGTATACATAAAATGAGGAATTGTGATTACATATATATGAATGTGTATATTGTTTGTTAGCTTTGTTACTAATGTCACAATAAACATCTATGCAGGGTTTTGTCAGGAAGCTGATGCCACTTTTGTGGAACATGTATCTATCTACCCTATGGACCCCACGGATATTCCAGGCATCTACCTGACACTGGGGCGAATAACATTAGGGACCCATAATGGTTAAACTAACCTGCACTAAGATTCAACAAAAGCGGATAAAAAAACACTAAATATTTCTTGCCAAAATGTTGCATTATCTGTTTAAGTCAGTTCAAAGTAATCATTACCTCCAGGCATACTCATTTACTAAAATTCTGGCAAGTTCAAAAGAAATCTCAGGATACACCAGATTTTTTTCAGGACTCTGATAGTTTTTCTGTAACCATATATATTAATACTATAAGATCGACCTTTGAGAATGATTTTAAAATACTGTAAAGCAAGAATAGAAAGATCAGGCATTGATAAAATAAAATTCAAAACCTCTCCCCAGACTTCATGTAGGAAAGGAAAGATAACTCTAGACACCACTATAATTTTAAAACTGGTAAAATATAACTGCAACTGCACAAACTTATACAAAAGTTCATATTGTGACTATGTGGACTGAATGTCAATACAGCAACAACTGTGCACGTTCTGAGAGTGACAAAAACTACCTAAAGAACAACTGCATTCTGTCAAGTTAGCTGTCGGCGGGATGTTAAACCCAAAATCAACCAACAACCATTCTGTCAACACCAAACCAAAAGTCAGTGACACTAACATTAACTGCAGTCAACAAGCTATACCAACAACTGCATCTAGTATGAAAATATCCACAAACACCATAAAGCAGAAACTCTCAACAGATCAAACAAAACACATTACACTTGACTGTTTCACAACTGCTCCTCTGTCATTGCGAGAACTACAATACCCAGAACTACAGTAAACAGCACCCATACAACTGCAGTCAAAAAGCTATACCAACAACTGCACCAAATCAACAAGACCAACAACTTCATTCAACAACTGCAGCACACAACAAGTATTAGCTTTTTCAAAAAGCTTGCGGGCGTTTAGCCCTAGTTATAGGATGAAAGCTGACCCTATTCAACATATGTGCCTGGTTCCTGGTGTGCAGAAAAAAATGGATAGTAAAATATTAGAACAAGTAAATAAGAGAGCACAGGAATGGACGCAATTAAATTTAAAATCCCAACCCAGACACCAAGCGGGAAAGATGTAGACTTAACAAGGGCAGTTGGTATCAGGCCGAGTTGACCCGCTTCCGCTAACTTCATCTTCGCAGCATAGATAGACCTTACTATGCTTCGCTTTTAATATCGAAAAACTCCAAATAAATAAGTATCATATTATCAAAATATATTGGGCTTCAAGATAGCAATGGTTTTCTGACCATTCAAAATAAAACTTTTAAAGGCCTTTTTTAAAACAAAACAGAAATTTTTGATTATTTTTTTTATTATCTTTCACAATAATAATGTTAACACATGGAATCAATTGCCATTATGTTCAATTCTTGGAACAGCTGATTTGGTTCCCCACTCATTATTCGCCATCTGTGGACTTGTGGATGAAGACGCGGAAACAATGATGGGTTCGGTCTAATTCCGAAATAATTTGTTCACGATCTTATTTTTTTTCTTAGCATGTATCATTATGATTGGTTCTCTACTCGTTTTTCGCCAGGTACTGACTTATGAAGATGCGGGAGCAACAGTGGGATCGGTCTAATTGCCGTCATTTCCGGATTGATGTGTGTTTGCATCAACGTATATATATGTGGGCGTTCGTGAACGCCCGCAATTACAATCTGACAAACTATAGCCACAACTGCAGACACAGCTATAAAATGGCACAAATGCTTTCAGTTTAATGGCTGCAGAATAGCTTCATTTGTGGCCATAAAAAAGTACAACAAGAACTCCGCGGAGGTCGATATCGCACCTGCATCGGGCAAAGTCAATAGACCGTGAAATATAGTTCAAGGGCACCGGGTCAAGGTGCGTGCTTGAAGGGCATGTCAAGGACAATTACTATGCAAGAATTCAGACTCGCAGCTATCTTTGATGTCAAGAAAACCAAACTTCGACGTAAAAATTTTCAAAGTCAGTGGACCATGAAATATAGGTCAAGGGCACCGGGTTAAGGTGAGTGCTTGAAGGGTATGTCAAGGACAATTACTATGCAAGGTTTCAGACTTGCAGCTATCTCTGATGTCGAGAAAACCAAACTTCGACGTAAAAATTTTCAAAGTCAGTGGACCGTGTAATATAGGTCAAGGGCACCGGGTTAAGGTGCATGCTTGAAGGGTATGTCAAGGACAATTACTATGCAAGGTTTCAGACTTGCAGCTATCTCTGATGTTGAGAAAACCAAACTTCGACGTAAAATTTTTCGAAGTCAGTGGACCGTGAAATATAGGTCAAGGGCACCGGGTCAAGGTGCGTGCTTGAAGGGTATGTCAAGGACAATAACTATGCAAGGTTTCAGACTCGCAGCTATCTCTGATGTTGAGAAAACCAAACTTCGACGTAAAGTTTGACAAAACTTCAACGTAAAAATTTTCAAAGTCAGTGGACCGTGAAATATAGGTCAAGGGCACCGGGTTAAGGTGCGTGCTTGAAGGGTATGTCAGGGACAATAACTATGCAAGGTTTCAGACTCGCAGCTATCTCTGATGTCGAGAAAACCAAACTTCGACGTAAATGTTGACGGACGAACGAACGAACGAACGGACGAACGAACGAACGGACGGACAGAAATTTGGACTCCTATATCGCACCCTGCTATAAGCAGGTGGGATAAAAAGGTATATCTACAACTGCAGTTGCAGCAAGAGCTTCTCTGATCTGCCAAATTGTCTGGTACATTATGTTTTGATTGTGGCTTTCACAGTCTGCATTGACGTTCCAGTCAACAATTTTTAAGTCTTTAAGCCTTTGTTTATCATATGTGCAAAAATAAAAAACTACAAATTTTTATAAAAACTACAGATTTTTTCAAGATGCGTTTGAAATAACCCTTGCCATGCTCACTAGTCTGTAAAACTATCAAATCTTTGGATTAGATGAAAAACAACCGATAAAAGTAAAATGTGGTGATTTGACACCCGTACTTGTGTATGCTGTGTAATTTTATCGCTACAATAAACCATTACTTCGTATTGTGTTTTATGCAAGATTTTACAAAAGTAACGATAGACATTGCTGATTTGTACGCCAGAATCTTTACCTACAAGATGCAAAAAAGTTTTTAACACTTTTCTTTCATTCTTATATATATATGTAGTATAAAAGCCAATGCATCAGAAAACCAACAATCTTGCTAAGAAGAGTCTCCCCTATCATACCTGATATTAACTGAGTGTTGAAGGTTTGTAAAACTAAAATCAAAACATTCAACTTGTAGTGTTTACATTTTCCGCATAAAGCACCCATCATTTCTAACCACACACTCTAATCTACAGGGAAAGATGGGCCCATTACAGTAGAAAATCTCCACGGAGAGATCAGGATCCTAATGTCAAAACCTTGTCATTTCCCCTGCACTGCCGGTCGAATCAATAAGTAACTGCCCCACACTTTAGCCCGGCTATTACCCACCCTACTCCATAGGTGGGGGAACGTGGTTACAAATGACTGGTCAATAAGTCCTAGACCTGATAGGACCCCCTTTTTAAGCGACTGTGGAATAACAGTTGTGAATTACATGTATTACAAATAGGGTCAATGTTTGGTGGTCAAAGTAAAAAAATTTGAATTGTAAGTACTGTAAGTTCAGAAACTTTCGCGTGACTTTTATTTCGCTAATTTTCTATTTCAGCAAGTTCTTGAATTTGCAAGCAAGTACTACTACACTCTATAAAACTTATAACTCTTTATTAGCGAAAAGTTTGAATTCGTAAGGCAGTCAATTCATGAATACATGTATCAGCGAAAAGTTCTCGCAAACGTTTCCGAATTTACAATATTTACTGTCATTACATTTGTATAATCCGTGCATTGTTGATTGTCACCTCCCCGTGACCAACTTTGTCCCGTTTACCTGTTAAGTTAACGGAGCACGGAACCAAAGTGACCTTTGCCACGACATGTTTACATAATTGGATTATACTCCGAAACAACCAATGTGACCGAGAACAACAAACACAGATGAAATCAACATGTCAAAGGCTGTATTCAGGGAACAACAATGATTCATGACAAGTTGTTCCCAAACAAATGCTGGAATGGTATTCACAAACATGTATTGACTCACTATTGTCACTTTTCGATTTGTTTTCATCCGTGTTAGTTGTTACCAGTCATGTTAGTTGTTGCTGGATCTTCAAAATAGAAATGTGTGGTAAATAGGGTTTGCTCTCTGATCTACATGCATACCAACCAAACATGCTACAAAATGAGCAACAATGCCCAGTCTTCAGCAGCCCTGAGATAAATCAACTTGAATAGCAATATTCACACCCCTAAGCACTTCACACCCCCTGAATCTGTATTTTCAGCATTGTTTCTGCCAAAACAATACCACAATTCTACATATTTCTGGAACATCTATGTTTCTAAGATTACACATTATATTCATTACATTCATATCTTTTTTATCTTCTCCCCATCTGTTGAAAATCAACACAATTCTTAGTAACACAAAACACTTACCAAAATATTCTAGTAAACAAATCTTTTATATCTCGCTTTTACACTTCAAAATCCTTTAAACCAACTCATGAAATTCACATTTTCGTGTTTACATGCCAAAATTTCTACATAACTTCTGGAAATAACATTTATATTTCACAGGAACAAAGCCCCAGTGTTCAGTTACAACACACACACCTTCACAGTGTACATATGAATATATTCACACATTGATACAACACTCTATCTATCCTCTAACCTCCATGTTTTTCCGCGATTTTTCTCAGAAACTTCACTGGAAAGTCACCTCTAAACCTAAACACAACATTTAACACCTCGACAACATCAAATCCTGCCATGTTTTGAGAGAGAGCACACTTTTTGTAAACAGAAATCTAAACAAATCTAAAACTCACAGCTGCTTCCGACCTTAAAAACTTTTATCCCAGAATGCATCAGACTAGGCCAAAAATATACGGCCACAGAAAATTGCTACAAGAGATCAGGTAACTCTCTATAGCATGCTCATGAAGCTTGCGAAAACATAAATACATCCATATGCCTTGAAAATGCCGGTAGAATGTAAAACTTGGACTGGAAACTACCTGTAAAGTAGAATGGCTTATCAGCACATGCAAGTGTTGGTCTAATACAAATGCATTTGTACATGTTTGTGCTTAAGGATGTTCGCTGCCAATGAAAAAGTATTCAAACTTTTTTTCTAACCACTCTTTTTTGATTCCAAAATACAACACAAGACATTTGAAAACAAAATAAATATAGGGTAGTGTGCATTTTTTCAAGCTACAGGCCTCTGAATGAGACCTCTGAGCACCATGTTTTAAATTTGGTAAAATTAATTTAATTTATAATTCTTTGAAACATACCTGTCTTGAACAAAAATACACCTAGAATGCTTTCAAAAGTCATAATATTTACGTAGCGCAGACGATTTTGGGCCAAAAGCATAGAAAAATTTGCAACTTGGAGTGGATGACAAAATTTTACAATTCCTTTTCTAACCCTACCCCCATTCTTGAAAAGTCGGTAAAAATCAATATTTTGAAATGTACCAAACCCATATTTGTTGATTCAAACTTTTTCTTGTATTTTCACACAACATAGAACTTGGTAATGTTGTTCGAATAAAAGAAAGAAAAATATATGGTAGTGAGCATATAAGAGAGAACCAACAACTTGAAAATCGCCATTTTCGGCCTTTTTTCGGCTGTTTTGTTTCTAAAATCCCATTTCATAAAACCACCTTAAATTTTAAAACCAGCACACCAAAGACACAAAGAATGACTTAGAATACCATGTACACATATACTGCTGCTAAAATAAACATCGAACTAGTGCAATTAATTTGAAGATGTGTAATATTCAAGTTTAATTTACCCTACCCCCTAAATTTTACTGACAACTAAAATTTTCTGAAAAGTTGCAGAAAATGGGGTGAAAAAATGAAGTTTTTTAGATTGACAATTTTCATGGCTCATTCGATGCATATTATCAATATGTATCCAAATATAAAATATTAGGAAAATATCTGCAACCGTTTACGAGGTATCCAAGAAAAGAAAAACCGGAAGTTCCGAAATGTCAAATGTTAGCAGCGAACATCCTTAAAGGATTATATCTCTATAAAACAGAATAACAACTGAACAGACAATTCAAATACTTCTGCAAAAGCAAAAGTGATTCAACGGTGATAGATTATTGTCTTCTGAAGCCAAAGTTAAACATCCTGACCTTTTTAAGCTTGTTGCAGTGTGACAAAATAGAGACTAGATTTTCCCCTAATGCATAATAATAGACATACAAAATCATGGCACTAAATTGATTTCTGTGAATTGCTAAAGGGTGACCGTTGAAGGGTGGCATCCATCTGATTCTTGTTTCTGAAGGTGTTGGCTATCATAATCAATCAAAACCTTTCTTATACACTGCAAATCCTGGTTCACTAAAAATATCCCATTTAGCTGACAGACTAAAATATTTTCTTTACAATGCACAAATATAACAAGACAAAATCGTTCTGTAAGACCCTACATGTTTAAAGTATACCCCTATCTTTGAAAGTGCCAAAAGCTTTATGCAGTCCTTGTTTTACATCCTTTGAATCAAAGAGCCTGATGTAAAGTCTACAATGTTTTGCACAGCAAAGAATGAGATCATCCTGTGCTAATCTTGGTTGTCCAAGCAAGCCAATCTTAGTCTATACTAGCCATTCAGGGTCTCAAATATCATGTACTGAAATATTTCGTAATGAATAGTTTTACTTAAGTTTGTAAAGTGTTAATCATTAACAGCCTATGATCTTGTCATTTGATTAAATTGGCATTAATTTGGAACCCCTGAAAAAAGGAAGCAAGCAATTAATTCACCATATTTTCAAAGCTATACATAAGTCAATCCGCTCCCCATTCATGTATTAAAGAAGTAAGTTTAAATTTTAAATGTACCAATTTCTGTAATCAGATTTTTTTATCAACATTTCCCAAATTGTAATCAATATGATATAAGTAATCAATAAGATGTGAACAGTAATCAATATGATATGACTGCACTGTCATCACACTACTACAGACTTCTAGAGGTTAATATTGTTACAACAGCAGATAGAAATTCCAATTTTACATTGAAATCCAGTCCATTCAAACCATATTATTAATACAAGCCTCCGCAGTGCAGTAGATAAGTCACTCGCCTTGTAAACCAGGGGTCACAGGTTCGATCCCAGCCTTCTCAAAAAAAAACATCAACAAAACCTCCTACTCGGTTGAGCCTACTAGTGTTCCTTGGACAGCAAAACAACCTCCTAGTACTGGTCAACCCAGGAAAGAAAAAAAAAATACAAATACAAAATCAAATTCTCAAAATGGGGGTCATTTCATATTATATAGTAACTGCTTATCATATGAACAAAACACTTATGAGCTGATGCGAACCTGATCAGCACCAGATTTTTTTATTTTATATACTTACAGGCTCTAGTCACAGTCACTGTGTGTGTCAGTGTCAAACTCACAACCAGGCTCAGGTTTGCTCTTGTGCAGGTGGGCCCCTTGTGGAAGAATAACAATTCATCTCATTCTCACTCAGGAAGTTTCATAATTACCGCCTTCTCTTTATAATCCTTTAAATGGGTGTGTCAACTTCAGTTAGAATAGGGTACAAGCAGCAGGCAATTGCACGCTTCAGAGACAAATCTTATGCTCCATTTAGACATATTGGTAGCTGAACATTTTGTACTGGAAAAAGATATGGGTCAATTAAAGTAATCAATAGGATATGAAACAATTCATGTATTGAAATTTCTGTTTTTACTTGGAAAAGATGGTGGCCCAATGTCACATTACGAAAAATTGCCCATGCAATATATAGTAGAGATTTTTAAAGTTGTAAAAAAAAATAAAATTTTTCAGTAGAAAAATTTTGATAATTTTCCCTCAAAACGTAGATTGTGTTAGAACCTCGTTAGAACCACTTCAATCTATGTCATGGAGCAAAAATTAAAAAAAAAAAAAAAAAAAAAAAACAAACGTTTTACTATATAAAAGTGGGGTATAAGGGGGTATTTATTTCATGGTTTTCCTGATGAGTTTATGGCAATGGGACCTTCCAAAAGATGGAGGAATCCTAGGCTCAAACCTGGCATCCCTGGTTTACAAGGGGAGTGACATAACCATACATCATGCAAGCTACAACTTGGAAAAGAGACTGGACATCCCATTTTGAAATTCATGATGGAACATAATATCCATTTTATAGAATGTGTACCGGTAGCATATTTCTATAGGCATATTATAATGATGTGTATGTAGCATATTTCCACTTTCTCAGATTTTCACAGATCTGGAATAGCAATCACACCATCGATCATCTTTCAGAAAAAAATATTTGACACAAGAATCTTGATGAATGGTGAGCCAGGTACACTTGTCCATCACCGATCCAAGCCTGGAACAAACACTCTCTTTGAGTGCATTGTCTGATTGTTCCAAAGAATTTTCACCTTTGTTTTTATGAAATTCTATGTATGGACAATACCCCACTAAACTATACTCGCAACTGCAAACTAATCTCTGTTTTAAAGGTATCTTGAACTATATTCACAACTGCAAACAACTATACTTGCAACTGCAAACTAAGCTTTGTTATATAGGTGTATTGAACTACACTAACAAAAACAAAGCTTTGTTTTAAAGTCTTCTCGGACTATAGTGGCAACTGCAAACCAAGTTCTGCTTTATAGGTATCTTTGGCTATACCCACAACTGCAAACTAAGCTTTGCTTTAAACCTTTAACTACACATAAAAAAGCAAAGCTCTGTTTTAAAGGCCCCATCAACTTTACCCACAACTAAGCTTTGTTTAAAAGGCTCCTAGAACTACGATCACAGCTGCAAACAAAGTTCTGTTTCAATGCCCCTTGAACTATATTCACAACTGCAACACTTAGCTTCATTTTAAAGGTCCCTATCCTCACAACTGCAACCTAACCTTTGACTTAAAAGACTCCTTGGACTAAACTCACAACTGCAAATTAAGCTTCTTTTTTTTAATTCAGTTTAACGTCCCTTTCAAGATTATTTCAGCTCATATGAGACCGTCCAATCAGTAGGTGGGGCGAAACTGGAGAACCCTGAGAAAAACCACCTGGCACACCCGCAAGCAGAACTTGGCTTGTCTCACATGTGGCCAGAGCGGGGCTCGAACCCACACCAGACACAGGGGTGAGATGATCGAGTGCTCTTAAATGCTCGGCAACGGGGGCCGCCTAAGCTTTGTTTTAAGGCACCTTCCACTATACTTGCAACTGCAAACTATGCTTTGTCTCATTGGACTATAATAGCAACTGCAAACAAAGGTTCCTTAGACTATACCCACAACTGCAAACTAAGATTTGTTTAAACTGTTCACAAGCTATACTCACAACTGCAAACTAATGGTATTCTGTGCATGACAGACAGCTTTAGGCCGATACCAGCAAAATTTTGGAGGTGTCCAAATTTTACAGAATTTTACCTATACCCCAAAATTACAAAGATTTTGAAGAGCAGCGTGTCTGTTGTACAAAGCTTAAAAGAAAGAAAAGGTCTGGAAAAATGAAACACTTAATGACAAAAACATACATGTACAATTATTACTCAAATAGACTTGCAACATCACTGTACAGTTCAATCTCATTATAATGTGCCTCACTACAGTGCAGTTTTCAATATAATGCAGCCATGTCATGGCTCCCAAATGGATTATTTTGTAATAAGTCTATTGTAAATAATCTCATTATAACACTATTTCACTTATAACACGGTCTGTTTCCATGGACCCCAAAGATAGTGTTATAATGAGGTTAACCTGTATTAATTTTTTTTTTGATTCAGTGTAAAGTCCCTTTCAAGATTATTTCAGCTCATATGAGACGGGCCAATCAGTAGGTGGGGCGAAAACGGGAGAACCCCGAGAAAAACCACCTGACACACCCGCAAGCAGAACTTGGCTTGTCTCACATGTGGCCAGAGCTCGAACCCACACCAGACACAGCGGTTAGATGATCTAGTGATTAAGAAACAGCACTCTTAAATGCTCGGCCACGGGGGCCGCCTAAGCTTTGTTTTAAGGCACCTTCCACTATACCTGCAACTGCAAACTATGCTTTTGTCTCACTGGACTATAACAACAACTGCAAACAAAGATTCCTTAGACTATACCCACAACTGCAAACTAAGATTTGTTTAAACTGTTCACAAGCTATACTCACAACTGCAAACTAATGGTCGTTATCTGACATTCTGTGGATAACGGATAGCTTTAGTCCGATACCAGCAAAATTTTGGAGGTGTCCAAATTTTACAGAATTTTACCTATACCCCAACATTACAAAGAGTTTTGAAGAGCAGTGTGTCTGTTGTACAAAGCTTTTAAGAAAGAAAAGGTCTGGAAAAATGAAACACTTAATGACGAAAACATACATGTACAATTATTACTCAAATAGACTTGCAACATCACTGTACAGTTCAACCTCATTATAATGTGCCTCACTACAGTACAGTTTTCAATATAACGTAGCCATGTCATGGCTCCCAAATTGATTATTTTGCTTTATGTCTTTTGTAAATTACCTCATTTTAACAAGGCTTCACTTATAACATGGTCTGTTTCCATGGACCCCAAAGATAGTATTATAATGAGGTTAACCTGTATTAACTTTCGTTTGATTAGAAGATTCTATATGTCCTAGTCAACAAATTTTCAGACACGTTCAATGCTTGAAGAGAAGGCGCAAATACGATG
This sequence comes from Rugalucina vietnamica, assembly GCA_964017185.1. Classification (NCBI taxonomy): domain Eukaryota; kingdom Metazoa; phylum Mollusca; class Bivalvia; order Lucinida; family Lucinidae; genus Rugalucina; species Rugalucina vietnamica. The sequence goes on from OZ024880.1 coordinate 9,470,271, forward strand.
GGGATTTTCTTTCCTGCCGGGGGTACAGTTTTAACCGAGGGCCTCTCGATTCAGGTTCATACACTCTGCAACTAGGCAAGCTCAATCAGTAAAACAAATTCGTAGCAAATTGGCTTGCATGTTGCATTTCCACTAGAATTGTCTGAAAGGCAACAATAAAAAAATTGCAGCAAATATTCACCAAAACTTTTGATGTTTCTGGAAATACTGTTATATGCATAGTCCATGTCAGACACAACCGGTAATAAATACGATCACACTTGAGTTGCGACATGAGAAAACCAGATTTTTGCTCAGGGGAAAACAAAGACGCAGATCAGCTGTGCAGTAACTGCACAGCTGATCAGCACCTTTGTTTTCGCTACAAGGATAGTACAATTCCTCTTCTTCGTAAATCCAAAAATTTCAAACTTCTAGCCATGTTCTGTAGCTGCATAGGCCGGTTCGTGTCGGACCTGGTTGCAAACCCCGAAGACCATTTTTCTTGCGTCGCGGCTAAAATATGATCACGCTTTATAAATGGCGTACAATTGCGATGTTGAGAAACTTGATCATTCATCAGCTACATAATATGAATCGTTCTGACAATGTGTCATAACAATCCATGAAAATATGATGTTTGTTCAAAATGTTGCTACAAGTTTTTCCCAAAGAACAAGTAATAAATCAAGTCTCGCTTTTTTCTGGATGGTATTTGCATGCCTAAATGTCATATGCAGGTTTTGCACCCTGCATCCTTATACTTCACGAAATAAGTTAAGCATCAAGCCATATGATATAACCTAAAAGCACAAATGGGATTACAGGTCAATCTCATTATAAGGCTATCTTTTGGGTCCATAGAAGCAGACTGTGTTATAAGTGAACTGTGTTATACTGAAGTTACTTGCAATAGACATATTATAGCAAAATAATCAATTAGGGAGCTTTTGTATGGCCATGCTGTATTGAAAACCATGTTATAATCAGGCGCATTATAATGAGGTTGAAGTGTATTTGAAAACTGATCAGGTGCTTGCAGATTTATTTAATAAGTGTTTTTGCAACACAGCTCATATTTTCAGACTGATAACCATTTCCAGGAATTAGGTTGAGTGCACTTATTGCTAATTCTTTAATCTTTTAAGATCTGTAAAGTCAAACTGCACTGATCACAGTGTGAAAACTAATATTTCAAAATCATTTGACTGTTTTACAGATTTGTAGAAAATCAAAAATCATGTTTATTCCCATAAAACACAAAGCATCACTTCAACTTGTCAGTACTTAAGGTACGGAGCTCCTGTTTTTCCATCAAACTAGAGGCAGAAACACTTTCCTGATATAAATAAACAATTTTATGACCCATTAATGTATACCAATGGACATTAATAGAAAAAATCCAATTACCTTCCAAGCGATCTGGTACAGAAATTTTGGTTTGAACTTCTTTACCAACTTACAAATGTTTATCTATTTTCCTAGTAATATTTGGATTCCAAAATAATTCAAACTTTCTCAAAGCAAGACCTACTGTAAATTCGAAAATGTTTGCAAGAATTTTAATTTTCGCTAATAATCACAAATTATTCGCCTCCCGAAAATTATGTTCTCGCTACTAAAGAATTACTATAAGCTTTATATACTGCACTAGTACTCTCTCGTGAATACAAGAACTCACTAATAATTTGGAAAACAAAATTTCGCGAAATAAAAGTCACACGAAAATTTCTGGACTTTCAGTATATCCAAAAGAACAAGTGAAATAGATGAAGTGGCATAGTGGTTATGCCCGATTCGTCATATAAATCAGGGGTTGTAGGTTTGATCCAGTGCTTCTCCAGTCCATTCTATGAGACTTTAACCCATTTTTGACGACTAGACTTCTCCTTCAAAATCAGCTGGGAGAATCCACATTCATTTTCAAGGGAAACAGGAGTGATTTTGAATTTTATTCAATTTTTTGATGAAATGCTCTAAGCAATGTTTTCATATAACCCTTGCAAATGATGACATTTAAATATACAATTAGTTTCCATACTGGTCCAAACCTTTTTTCTTTCATTTGAGCCGCGACGCGAGAAAACCGGTCTTCGGGGTTTCCGACCAGGTTCGACACAAACCGGCCTGTACAAGCTCAGAAAAGAGCTAGAAGCTTGAAATTTTGGATTTAAGTAGAAGAGGAATTGTACTATCCGAGAAGCGAAAACAAAGGCGCTGATCAGCTTCGCGGTTACCGCGAAGCTGATCTGCGCCTTTGTTTTCGCATAGGCAATAATCCCGTTTTCTCACGATGCGGCTCATTTAAAATTTGCCGTAAATTGTAAATGTTAAAAAATGCAGAAAAAAGAAGGTGTCAAAAAATGCAGCATCGTGCAATGAAAGTATTCAAAATTTCAAACAAACTTTGGTTTCAAAACAAGTTATGAATGTACGCACAGGTATGAAAGCATTTTGTCAACTCCTTTTGACGACTTGCTAGTTCTCAAGTCCGTGTAAACAGTCAAATGAACTGATCCGATAATAATGTTTACTCGTTAAATAGTTCATCTTATGATTTCAATGGCTTCTATATTCATTCTGCACCCAAATCTTAACTAAAGAAAAGCTTAAATACTTTGACAGAGGGTTTAAAAATAAGATTTCAAATTTCATTTAAACTTCTTTACATTTAGCCAGGTCGATAGAAAATTTGTCGACGAGGATTTACCTTTTATGGATTTGGAAGCAAACTTACTAGACATAGACCCTCCTAAACCAGACCCTCCTAAACCACGCCTAAACCTCAATTTTTCTGTATTAAAAATAGTCAATTTTGCTAGTCCAAGTTATATAGCTGAAAAAGAAAAAAAAACAGCATGTACACTTCAACCTCATTATAACAATATCTCTGGGGTCCTTGAAAAGCAGACTGTGTCATAAGTGAGACCATGTTCTAATGAGGGTATATGCTAAAGACATATAACCAATTTGTGAGCCATAACATGGCCATTTTATAAAAATGTGGCGCATTATAATGAGGTCGAAGTGCACATACAAGGCCCCTGTTTCAGAATCATTAATCAGTAATTCTAAACTTCTAACTACCCAACAAAAAGAAGCCCATTATCAAATCTCTCTCTTTCAAACTTTCAACTGTGCCCCTTTATCGACCCTGATACCCAATATTTGAAACTTTAACCTTCATTTTTTTTTCGATAATGATTCACACACAACTTATTCATGTATTTTTCAATTGAGAAATTTACTGAAAAGCACTGCACGTCTAATTGTTGTAATTTCTTTATTCATTCAGGCACCAGAACTCAAATCAAAATAATTTTACCAACAGAATTTTCTATAACAGCTAGAGCACTTTTTCATTAAACTATAATTTGGTAAATAATATTAAAAGTCTTAAATTTTTACAGATGTTTACACAAGGAAAAGCTTGTAAAATTGTAAAAAGTTAGTTTCAAATTAAAATCGAAATTTAAAAATGTGTCGCCTGTCTATTGTCTGTCATGCAGCGATACTTGAAAGAGAAATATTTGATCAGTGAAATTGTAACGACCAAGTGGGGACTTGCAACCCACACCGGATATGTGGCAATCACAAACGACCAAATGGAGACTTGTAACCCACACCGGATATGCTGCAATCACATACGACCAAATGGAGACTTGTAACCCACACCGGATATGCGGCAATCACAAACAACCAAATGGAGACTTGTAACCCACACCGGATATACGGCAACCCACACCGGATATACGGCAACCCACACTGGATATGCGGCAATCACAAATGACCAAATGGAGACTTGTAACCCACACTGGATATGCGGCAATCACAAACGACCAAATGGAGACTTGCAACCCACACTGGATATGCGGCAATCACAAATGACCAAATGGAGACTTGTAACCCACACTGGATATGCGGCAATCACATACGACCAAATGGAGACTTGTAACCCACACCGGATATGCGGCAATCACAAACAACCAAATGGAGACTTGCAACCCACACTGGATATGCGGCAATCACATACGACCAAATGGAGACTTGTAACCCACACCGGATATGCGGCAATCACAAACGACCAAATGATGACTTGTAACCCACACCGGATATGCGGCAATCACAAAAAAAAACAAAAACAAATGGAGACTTGTTACCCACACCTGATATGCGGCAATCACAAACGACCAAATGGAAACTTGTAACCCACACCGGATATGCGGCAATCAAAAAAAAACCAAACAAATGGAGACTTGTAACCCACACCCGATATGCGGCAATCACATACGACCAAATGGAGACTTGTAACCCACACCCCATATGCTCCAATCACATACGACCAAATGGAGACTTGTAACCCACCCGGGATATGCGGCAATCACATACGTCCAAATGGAGACTTGCAACCCACACCGGATATGCTGCAATCACATACGACCAAATGGAGACTTGTAACCCACACCGGATATGCTGCAATCACATATGACCAAATGGAGACTTGTAACCCACACCGGATATGCGGCAATCACAAATGACCAAATGGAGACTTGTAACCCACACTGGATATGCGGCAATCACATACGACCAAATGGAGACTTGTAACCCACACTGGATATGCGGCAATCACATACGACCAAATGGAGACTTGTAACCCACACCGGATATGCGGCAATCACAAACAACCAAATGGAGACTTGTAACCCACACCAGATATGCGGCAATCACAAACAACCAAATGGAGACTTGTAACCCACACCGGATATGCGGCAATCACAAATGACCAAATGGAGACTTACCCACACCGGATATGCGGCAATCACATACGACCAAATGGAGACTTGTAACCCACACCAGATATGCAGCAATCACAAACGACCAAATGGAGACTTTCAACCCACACCGGATATGCGGCAATCACATACGACCAAATGGAGACTTGTAACCCACACTGGATATGCGGCAATCACAAACGACCAAATGGAGACTTTCAACTCACACCAGATATGCAGCAATCACAAACAAACCATTATATCATTCTCAATTGCCAAAAAGACAATTTAGATTGCCAAAATCTATCACTTTAAATTGTCAAGAACAAGTTTTGCCAATCAAAAATCATGTTTCAGGCAGTCAGAAACATTATTTTGTTCATTCAAAATTACCCACTATCAGGTGTGAAACGTATCTCACTGTCATGGTTTTTTGACCCCAGAAGGATCAAAGATTGGAAAAGTCTGACCTAAGTGCATGACTGCAATATTTAAAACTAACAACAACACCAAAATTAATAATCAGAGTAGGAAGCTATATGGAACATCTGAGTTAATGCTTATATAGGCAGCCATATTTACCCCCACCCCCCCATATAAACATCTCTTTATCATAGGATACACCTTTTCCATATTTTTCTTTCACTTTTTTTTTTTTAATTTGCCATTTTCAAAAAAGTTCTGTCCCATAATGGTAGCGTAATTTTCCTATTTTTCAAGCATTCAAGGACTTCGGTAATGTCTCTTGCTTTAATATAACTACCGAACATTCAACTAATCGTACAAAAGTTTCTTTAGAATATTGTAATCTTAAATGTTCAAATTGCATGCCCATTGTAATTAAGATACCATCCTTTAGTCTAAGTTGTCTCCAAATACAACGAAAACAGACACAAAGATTGCTATCCAAAGCTGGAAGAATATTGCCTATACAAAACATAACCCTGTTCTACAGTTAAAACAATCTTTCAAATACTAATGAATTTCAAACAATCCTAACCGTTTATTCTCAAATTACATTATGAAGAAAACATCAAAGTTCAAAGCCAAAATATCTACACCTAAAGCCAGGATAACTTTTTTCTTTATACAAAATTTTGAGTACAGTATATGAATAGGGCTGCGTATTGCCACCTAGGAGGCGATACAATACAGTTCGCGATACAGGTACAGCAATACGCAATACGGTTTGCAATCAGTGAACTTTTGTAATTACCCGTAAATTAGCACTTACAAAAAATAATCCTTAAACGCATCAGTTCACATGATTTTCGCCAGCTGTAACGGCTGCATTATGCCGCTAAGTTTCACCTTTGACATTGTTTATTGAGGCGTGTAATATGTCAGTACACAAATATGCACACCAAATTTCCCGCACTTTTTGTCCAGTGCCTACTTATGAATATTAATGAGCTGTGCGCACACAATTGCGCATAAAAACAATTGGCGTCCAAGGTTTTCGGGACCGATTTGGTCGGATTTTCATTATTTTCGGTGTGTATTCCGTACAGTATAGCACTCGCTATATCGGAAAAAAAATAAATCAGCCAATAAAGCATGCTTCTTCGGCATGTTAATCCCAAGGTCGCGTTAGCTTGTCTGGTTTCCAGCTCCTCGTGATTTTACAGTGCACCGTTCAGCTGAGTAGGAATGCATACAGTTGGATTTTCCGACATATATTTATTATTAGAATGGCTTCCTAGAAACATTGCGTAAATAATAGGACAATTATAATAGACGCAATTCTGCTCAAAACATGTCAGTTTTCTTAAAAAAAAGGAGAGTTTTCTTCATAAAACTTTTCTAAGGAGGTTCGCGAACCTTGTGTAAAAGCAGGTGGCGATACGATACGCTGGTTCGTCAGCCGTCGTACCGCAAATACTCGAGTGTTCGATATATCGCTGCAGCCCTATATATGAAGACAGTCAACAGCTTTGCAGAAGGTTTTCAAATGCAAAATAAAATTTCTCTCCCTTGAATAATTTACCAAATAACCTCCCTTGAACAAAATTATTCAGCAAGTTTACGATTCTTCCCCAGAATTTCACCTTTTTTTTCCTTTTTTTTTTCTTCTTTGTGCAGTGTTGGGGTTTTCTTCTGTAAGAAGATGTTCCCATATTTGGGCCATTCAGTACACTTACTTTCATTCAACAGATTTGATCAGACTCTACATGAGTTATAGGGACCAAAAACAAGGGGTGGCTATATATTTTGTTTTTCATGGTCATTTTTTCTGTATTTGTTGTGTTGTTGCATGCTGCACTGATGTTGTGTTATGGGACCAACCCAAAAGCTCATTTTGTTGACCATATTTCACCTTAATCAGTAACTGCTCTTTTCAGCATGGATTTATAGTTTCTAAAATTTCCTATTTATTTATCTATTTATTTTTTTTATCTATTTATTTATTGATTCATTTATTTTATTTATTTTTTTTCGCTTAGTGAATGAAAAATCAATTAACTCAGTGCATCATACCACACACATAAATAAATAAATACACAAACATACAAAAAACAAATAAATAAATATAAAAAAATACAACTGAAAAAAATTAAAAAATGACCAGTATAACTGATACCATTGCCACTCCCTGTTTAATAATTTCCTCACCTGAACTGAAGAAAAAAGGACATATATCATTTGCTTTCTAATAATTTCAACTGAGAATGTAAATAGCGACAACCATAAATCAAATCCTGACATCCAAAGAGTCCCATTACCACTGGTTTCCGCTTGGGTTGACAATGATTCGAAAGCCCAATATCCACCAAAATGTTTTTTTCCTCCATTTTTTTGCCTTTCGTTTGAATTAATAATGGTCATGTGATCTCATTTGAAAACAAAACAACTACAGCAACCATGTAAAGTTTCTACATGTTTACTTGAAATCACTTTCATATATTTTTTGTTTGTATACTTTTTTTTTTTTATAAATTTTCCAAGCAATTTCAATAAACCTTTTTTTGATTTGTTTTGGTATGGAAAAAACAACAACAAGTTTTTCTTAATGGAAAAAATATGTTTTTCTTAATTTACCGAATGTGTCCACTTCATGAAAATTAAAGAAATAAGTAATGCTTTAACCAATAGCATTATGCAACATTAAATTATGGTGTATAAATAACCTGATGACAATTATGCAGCAGTAGTTTTGAAGAAAAAAAATCTGATTCATTAATTGATATTACATGTCAGTCGTCGACATGTATGAATGTAAATGTCAGAGACATTGGGAGGCTTTCAGTCAATCAGGTTACTTTCAAATGGACAAAAAACCTCATCTCAGACAATTAAAATGTTATGCAATACACAGAAAAAAAAGAAAGAAAAAAAAAGAAAGATGCTATGAGGACCTAAAATTTGAAAATATTTTGGTTTTGTTTCTTTGTTTGTTTAGAGGTTTAACATCATGGTCCACAGTTTTTCAGTCATGCCAAGACAGAGCCACCGCTTCTAAGGTATTAACCAGTGCTCTGTGGCTTTAACATGTCTTGCACAAGGACATGACACTGCGTCCCATTTGGGGATGGACTTTAGGATCTCTTAATTGGGAACCCGATGCTCTACCACCAGGCCAGTATGATCCCGGACTTCTCCAGTCCGTCAGATGGGACTATAAACCAAAGTCCCGTCTCTGTTGGTGGTATGTTAAAACCCCAATCAACCAACCCTTATTTTGGAGTAACTTATATAAACTAGTATGCCGTATTTAAAAGTTGCAGACATGTATACCATGCTTAAAGACAGCCATGGATTTTGAGCTGAATTATCTTGATCTGACAAGTATAAAATTTTCACTTATACTCATTTCAAAAATGTCAAAAAATAACTGGACAATAAGCAAGTTACACACAAGTTACATTCCAATTCAAATTTTCAAGAGTCATTCAAATTTAAAGGTAATTCTGAATTTGGATAAAATGAGGAAAACAGCATGTATGGTGACTTAAAATGTAACAAAAACTACTAGTGGGAACCTGAACCTCTTTTAAACAACAATAAAAATCCCATTAAGATACACATGTCAACAGGCAAAACATTAAATTCTTTTAACTAACTTTCTGGGTCAAAGTAATACAAGAATACAAAGAAATCAAATGTGTTTTTTTTTTAAACAATTTTAAAGGGAAGTAATTCTACTGAAATTGATTCCATTGCTGCAATATCAACAATTACGATACTTGCAATTGCTTTTCTTTTAAGGCTCCCTAAAATTGTGACATCAGAACAAGCTCTTTGGCTCAGTGGATAGAGCATTGGATCTGTCCATGGGGTCATGAGTTCTAATCCCGTCAGGGACTCAGACAACAGCTTTTATTTTAAGCTCCCTAAAGTTGTGACATCACAATATGCTCTTTGGCTCAGTAGTTAGAGCATTGAATTTGTCCATGGGGTCCTGGGTTCAAATCCTGTCAGGGATGCGGGATTTTTTCAAATTATGCACCACTTCGATTCTTAGTTACGAATTTAACAAATGTAAAATGGGGGCTCCTCTGGGATAGACTAAATGAGTAGCTAAAGGACACAGATAATGGATACTACATACATCGAGGCCTCCGTAGCCACTCTCTAGGGGTCACAGGTTTGATCCAGGGATTCTCCAGTTCTTCAGTTGAGATTTCATAAACCGAGGTCTGCAGACAATTTTCCAGGACAAACAGCTGACAAGGAGATACCATGACAAGGATACAACAGCTTTCAACAGCTACAGTGTTCAAGGGCTACGCTCCCACCCACCTTTGGACCTAAATGTTTCATTTTCATAGGGAATTTCAAGAAATTTTGTGTGAAAGTAGGCAAACCAACCCCCTTTTCTACATTTAAAACCCCTCAACAGAAATCCTGGGTCCTCCCCTAGGTGCATCATACCGACAGCCAGTCACTGCAGCGAAGATATGAATGGGCAGGAGGCAATCTCACTTTGATTGTAATTATATTATTGTTGGCATTTTAACATTGGTGATCTAAACCTGAAATTTCAATATTTTCGCTATATCGGCATTTACGAGCAGTTTGGATTTTATGCTCAGCTGAGGTGAGCATGAAAATTTTTTTATAACCTCGGTACCTCGAATATAAGACTACTAAACACCATATCACTAAACTGGTAATGATTCACAAAACTTTACCTTTAAAAATATTGTTTCTATACTTTTTCATTAGCAATAAGTCTTGTCCCTTGTCTGCTGAGAAATAGAATTCAGTTGCTGACAATCTGGGGCCAGTTTTTCAAAACTTTGTTAGCTTAACGCTGTCGTTAAGCCCTCAGTTTGTTAACCCTATATAAAGTTCAAAAGCAAATACACTGTTATTTTTTGTTGATAAGATGTGGGAATTCAACAAAAAGTAAAAGTGTATTTGTAATATTGCCATTTGAAATTTTAACAATATCGTTAATTTTGAACAACTGGCCCCCTGTTTTTGACTGCAAACTATACATGAATCTGGTTTTAAGATAATTAAACCAGTAATTCTACATACACTTGTTAGAGTAGTATCAACAAGCTTAAAATGATTCTAAAACTCTGCGATAAAAAGACCACAAGTCCTATACCTGTCTCAGCAGCAAGATACAGGTTATAAGGTAGTTCTTTCTAGTCAATGTAACTGTGTGAGTTAAGCCCTTTGTTCTCCGAGCAAAACGGATATTCTGACTCCACTAAATCAGGAGTAAACAATGGGTTATGTTACAAATGAAACAGTAGCAAAAATATGTCCTTATAAACTGTCCCAATGAGGACAATAGGCCATCAAAAATGACAGCTTTAAATATGGCCGATATTTACCTGAGTAACTAACAAAAGAACACAATCCGACCACTATAAGGTGTTTACAGCGTAAAAAGATGGGTAATTCCTGTCAAAAGTCATAGCTATGATCCCTCCATAGTTGTCATACGAATAATGCACAACGTAAAATCACTAATTGACCTAAATACGGTCTTAAAACGTCCTAATTTGCATGGAAATGCAAAGTGTTTCGTTCACACATCCTTAATTTCTCTCTCTATACAACAGAGTGTAAGAAACGCAGTATAAAATAGAAGTTTCACGCACTGTTAACCATCGACTATACACATTCACACAGCTGCTTGAGCGACCACGTGTTATGGCTTTGATACACAGCGACCCTTTGACAAAATTGCTACCTGTCACAACGAATTAAAGGACAATTGAAGTGGGCCATCCTTCTTGCAAATAAAAAGACTGATCATTAGCGGCAATTTTTTTATTCGTGTAACAATAACATGCCCCATGATTCAATTTGCGTTCTCGTTACCATGGTTCTTTGATATTATGATTAACTAGTGCTTATTTTAAATGTTATTTCGTCTTTTTTGCAGTAAGTGATATCTGACAGCGGCAAAAACAACAAGAAAATGTTATGTTTAGATGTCGACAAGAACAATAAAAAGACGTAAAGGGATGTTTTAGATAAAATTAACGAAACGAGAGATGATTTACAATGTGACATAATGCATTAATAAAGGCAAAAAATTGTGTATGTTATATAAGAACATATAAAAATACTGACAATAAAAATAAAAACCAGCTTCGGCTTTTGTTACAGCTTAAAACAGAGTGAAAAAAGTTTGAAAGAAAAAAAAAACCTTTTAAGATAAAGTATATTTTTGTAACGCAAATCTTCACTTTGACAAGCTAAATGTACAAATTTAGGTGTGTTTTCTTAAAATTGTTTGATGGAAGGCCCATGGAGTTTCACAATCATATTACTAGTAAAGCTAATACTACAGCATCATTTCAAAATTTTAAGGTTGCAGAGATGATAATCAGCTGGAGCAAAAAATAATAACATCCATAAGTACTGTACAGCAAATGTTTAGAAATATATGTGCCCCATATGACTTGAACCTAAATTGTCTAATGATCAATTAGATTAGAGCTTAACAATGAGGATGTACTCCCTATAGTTAAACCACTTGCATCTAAACCAGAGGCTGTGAGTTCAAACTGACATGGCTTTACTGAATACTTAGACGTCCTGTCTCCATATAAACATTGCTGCATGGTGGAATGTTAAACCCAAATTAAACAACGACATATACCACTACCTCTTTATAACACTATAGTTGCGGTCCAAGACAATTTCCGTCAAGTGTATACATATATAGTAAACTAAAATGGCCATTTGGGGTCCAAGGATGGTCAATGTTATATCCAATACCGTGCTGTAACGAACTTTGTTATAAAGAGGATGATGTGTACAATTTGTTTGAGTACGTTCCATGTCTATCAGTCAATTGTAGTTCCATGTATATATGAGCCGCCCCATGAGAAAACCAACAATGTGCATAGGCGAAAACAATGGCGCAGATCAGCTTCGCGGTAACTGCGAAGCTGATCAGCGCCTTTGTTTTCGCTACACAGATAGTACAATTCCTCTTCCTTCTAAATCCAAAATTTCTAGCCTCTAGCCATCTTCTGTGACTGCACAGGCCGGTTTGTGTCAGACCTGTTCGAAAACCACATTGTTGGTTTTCCCACGAGGCAGCTCATATATAATAGTCTATCAGTCAGTCAGCATCATAAAGTGCACCAAAATACGGTAAGTACATATCAGTGAACTGTACTGTAGTTTTCCACTTTACACCTGTACCTGTAAGATTTACTCCCCTTTGCTAATACCTTTCTGGTATCAGGTGTCATAACAATAAGCGCAGATATTTATAGAACACTTGATATGGCGTTTATACCCTCTCATGAAATTTTAAACTGATTGTCAAATAAATAAAAGAACAAGTAGTAGCTTTTCACAAAAACTGAGGTACTGTTTTAGCAAAGGACTTCTTTAAAAAAAAATAAAGGAAGATGGTTGAGCTTTTCATTTAAAAATGACGTCCTACCTACAAAAAATGAACAATGTTGTATAGAATTTATATATTTAAGATTCTATTTAAGTTACGGTCTAACATCACAGTCAACAATTTTTCTGTCATGTCAGGATAGAGTACCATTTTCTGTGAGCTATTCTAATGCTCATTGGAGTAAAGTGCCTGGCTCATGGCACAACATGGAGATAGTAGGTTTCGAACCCACGACCTGCTCTGATGCTCTCAATGAACCACAATACTTTTCTCCGAAAATTTCTCATAATTTTTCATACAAAAATATATTCACTACAGTATATCTGGTTTAAAGAAGGATAGATGTTGTGAACAGATAAAAAATAATGCAACTGTTTCTCCCTTTCAACTTTTGCACTTGCGAATAAACAAACAATAAATTTCTATTGTGAACATGGTGTAATGTTACCCAAGATATTTATTTTGCCAGCCTGACTGTGAGCCCATTGAAAGAAGTAAATTCACCCAATTGTCAAATATTGCACACAAAAATGCAAATTACTTGCTGGGCATTGTTGTTATAGGTTTGATTTACTATTCTCCTGCCCCCAAAAAGTCCATATGCCAATAAATTATCTAACAGTTTACTTAAATTTAGCAGGTAACCCATTTAAACATATCCTTTTTTGTTCATTTTTTCAGCCTTGGATTAATATCATAAAGTTTTCATACAAAAATTGCTATGGGATCTTGGTTTACAGGAAAAGCCTTCCATCGAACTCCACCCCCCTCCACCCCCCCCCCCCAATTTACAAGGGGAGCACCCTAACCACTAGTCATGTAGTCTCTACTGGTAGTTAAAAGGGTGAGTAATCATATTAAAACGGAAAATCAATCAGTCAATAGTTTCAACATTTTCAAACATGAGAAAGCCTGCCTATATTTTTGCCCTTGGCTTTAGCTTTAGCCCTCTCAGCTGTCAATTTTTAACAAAGATGGAAAATACAAAGCATTCCTTCATGAAATGAGGCCTGTTTTGTGAGAACTAAACCTCACTTATGCCATACCCATAAGTTTAAACACCATTCTGCACATCTGTAGAATACAAACAGCTTCTTACAATCAGTGCCCAATGAAAGCTACAAATATTACTTTTTACTCCCCACAAAATTTCAAGACTTGGGAGCATATACACCAGTTCAAAGCTCACAGAATATATTATTTGTTATGACCTGCCCCTAAAAATGAGGGGTCAAGTATCTTACTCCAATACAATACAATGAATGGCATACCCAAGAAAGCTGACCCCTTCCATTGTATTGGTCCTAGTTCTCAAAATTCACTTTTGAATAAAGGTGATCATTTTACTTTTTTACCTGCTGTCATTTGACTTGAAAAATAAGAGATCCCACTCTAATCATCTCAAGGCTAGAAAGCAGTCAAAAACCTTTGAGCATAACCAACACATATGAAATCAAATCAAGCATTTTTTATGATAATCAATATCAATCGCAATCAAGAAATCTTGTGTGATAACCAACACTTATGGCAATCAAGAATTTGTGTGTGTTTACCAACATTTATGGTTATTTAAGAATTTGCCTGTGATAACCAGCAAACATGACAATCAAGAACTCCTGGGTGATAGCCAACCCTTATGCCAATAGAGAACTTCTGTATGATAACCAGCACACATGACAAGAACTCCTGCATGATAACCAGTACACATGGCAATCAAGAATCCTGTATGATAATAATCAAGAACTCCATTTGATAAGCAACACTGATGGCAATGGAGAACACTGGTGGCAATAGAGAACTTCTGTGTGATAACCAACAACCAACACACATGGCAATCAAGAATCCTGTATCATACCAGCACACATGACAATCAAGAACTCCATTTGATAAGCAATACTGATGGCAATGGAGAACTTCTGTGTGATAACCAACACATATGACAATCAAGAACTCTAGTGTGATAACCAACATTTATGGCAATCTAGAACCCTTGTAAGGTAACCAACACATATGACAATTATGGACTCTTGTCCATGATGACCAGCACATATGGCAAGCTAGAACTCTTGTGATGGCAAGCTAGAACTCTTGTGTGATAACCAACACTTATGGCAATGAAGAACTCATGTTAGATAACCAACACATAAGGCAAACAAGAATTCTTGTGTGATAACCAACACTGGTGGCAATAGAGAACTTTTGAGTGATAACCAACACACATGACAATCAAGAACTCTTATGTGATAACCAACACTGGTGGCAATAGAGAACTTCTGTATGATAACCAACACTGGTGGCAATCAAAAATTCTTGTGTGGTACCCAACAACTGGTAATCAGGAATTCTTGTATGAAACTGTAAATACTGGATATTTTCTTTGTGCCTGATATTTCTGGCCAAGTCAAATGGCTAATTTCTGTGTGATAACCAACACACATGGCAATCAAGAACTCTTATGCGATAACTAACACTGGTGGCAATAGAGAACTCTTGTGTGATAACCAACACACATGACAATCAAGGACTCTTATGTGATAACCAAAACTGGTGGCAATAGATAACCTACACACATGACAATCAAGAACTCCTGTTAGACAACCAACATACATGGCAAGCTAGAACTCTTTTGTGATAACCAACAACTGGTAATCAGGAATTCTTGTATGAAACTGTAAATACTGGATAGTTTGTATGGGTCTGATAATTCTGTCCAAGTCAAATGGCTATTCATCTAGGCTAATTACATTTCAACAAATTCTTATCACTAGGCATTAGAGCTGTCCATATTCATTACAAAGTTAATCAATTTGACAAGATGAGTTAATTGAAAATCTGTTATATCTCAATAAATGCAAATGATTAATTTGCTACTAATCAGCACAAAATTGAAATGTAAACAGAAAGTTGGCAGCCAATTATTACTGTCTTGACCTTTGACCATTGGCCATGGCTAACCAGAACTTCTACATGCACATCAGTTGTCACATGTAATTTGATAGTAAACCGATTCGTTTGTACAACCTGCTATCTTTTCATCACAGCCCTTTTTGCCTATATAAAGCAAACCTCGAGTATTTCCCGACTGGGGACTGCTCCCCCCCCCCCCCCCCCCCCCCCCCGCAGCCTGCTATCTTTTCATCACAGCCCTTTTTGCCTATGTAAAGCAAACCTCGAGTATTTCCCCTGCACTGCCGTGGCAAAACTTTGGTCAAAGCCCCGCTCATTTCCACCCACTGCTATTCCCCCGTCCCCATAATCCCCAGCCATGGTTACAAATGACTAGTGCATAAAAGTAATGCCATTTAGATATTATCATATTGTCACTACTAAATCATGTCTGCATAAAAAAGGAAACTTTCTATTACCTCAGTAGACTTTCAGCAACGTCATGAGAAAACCGGCTTCTTGCCTGAACGAAAACAAAGACGCAGATCAGCTGTGCAATAACTGCACAGCAGCTGACAAGCGCCTTTGTTTTTGCTACATGGATCATACAATCCCTCTTCTTCTAAAATCTAAAATTTAGCCTTCTTTTGTGACTGTACAGGCCGGTTTCTGTCAGAGCTGGTCGAAAACCCTTAAGACTTTTTTTCCGCGTCACCGCTCCTGTTACTATAGATACAAAGGTCATTTAAATGAGTTACGGCAGACAGGTGGAAGCTTTCTCCACAGGAAGTAGTAGGCATACATCCACAAAATTCTTTTCTGTAAAATATGGAAAATTTACCATTCCATGAGCCCCAATTGATGAATTCTATGACTTTGGTTGTTGGCTTGTTTTAGTTACTTCTTTATGTCAAAGCTCATTTTGTGACGGTCAGTTATCCTTACCATGCATACTGTTCCTGGGCAAGCCTCCCAGAGCCAAGTTACCATTATTTGGTGCACATTTCTTTTACCACTAACTGACAAAATATTCTCCTTTAAATGCAGCAGACGGGGAAGAATGCCAGTAGAAATATTTTTGACATGACCAACTCTTCATAAGAGATATTAGGTGGGCCCAACCACTTATACATATTAATATATGGTTTGTATCGGACCTGTTCAGAAACCACAATGTTGGTTTTCCCACGGGGCGGCTCATATGTTAAACTACCCGACTTAAAATAAATTATGACTTTGACTTTTGGACACTCTACAGATCCAACTATCACATTCTGTTATGAGGACTGGGACGCCAGGAGTACCCTTTTTTGATGTAGTGTCAGCTGAGTCTATCATATAGCACTTTTTATAGAATATATAAATTTTCTTACCTTCGCTAGTGTATAATTACTCCATTTTGTCTTTCATTCAATATAACGAAGAAAAAACACAATCCTGAAAAGATACAAGAAAAAAGATTTTATTCATGTGACATTGAAATATGGTTATCAAGATCCATTTACTGTAAATTCCGAAAGTTTTGTGCGACTTTTATTCTCACAAGTTCTCTATTTGATTTCTGAAATTGTGAGAAGTTACTTTGTGCATTCTTAAAAAAGCTTGTTCTTATAAAAACTTATAAGGTTTCATTAGTAAGAACTTTGAATTCGCGAGGCATCGATCGGCATTCACGGAAATAAGTGGAAATCAAGTTCTCATGAACATTTTCTGAACTTACAGTATATGAGCGCTCCCAGACCAAAAACAATAACCAGACAATGAGATTTGAGCCGCGTCATGAGAAAACTGAATTTTTGCATATGCGAAAACAAAACCACAGATCAGCTGTGCAGTAACTGCACAGCTAATCAGCGATCAGCTGTGCAGTAACTGCACAGCTGATCAGCGCCCTTGTTTTCACTACACGGATAGTACAATTACTCTTCTTCTTTAATCCAAAATTTCAAGCTTGTAGCCATTTTCTGTGGCTGCACAGACCGGTTTGTGTCGAACCTGGTCGGAAACCCCGAAGACTGATTTTTTCGTGACGTGGCTCATTTATAAATCATGCCAACACACCCTGTAAATTACGAGCCCCTCAAACACCACTTTTATATTGAAGAGCCAGATTTCACAGGCATAAACATTATTTTTCTAATTTTGTTATTTTAACAACGATCATGAATGCACCTTTAAGATTATATTATGCGCAAGAGAACATAATTTTTCATCAGAAAATTGTCACCCTTAGCATGCTTAGGGAAAGGCTTACAGGGCGACTACTGGTAGGGAGAAATAGTCTCCCCAAATGAACAAACTTCTCCCTATTTTCAGCTGAGGGAGAAGCGAAAATGTATAGAATATTTAGGCAAACCTGAAATTCATGTAAAAACTTTTCTTGCACACCAGATAGAGAAATCATACGTTTTACCCCATGTGAGAAATTCTTATCTCACCCTCGTTATCTCACCCTGGTCGCACCCTGCGTTCAAGTGTTCTTTTTTAACACTGGTTGTATAGGACGTCACGTTATTACGTCGCTAAGCGCACACGTCACAATGACGTCAAAACGTTTAAATTCAAAATGGCGGACGCCGCGATTTTAAGCATTTTTCTAGGTAAATAGTATGAAAATCAAGCTTCGCCGCATCAAGGCATGCAAGAAAAAGAATCCATCATGCGTGTAAGGTATGGATAGACAAATCTGTCCCTCGGGTCACAGTTTGGCATCACGAGGCTCCCCAAATATCTCTAGGGAGAGACAAAACTTCTCCCTAAATTTCCTGCTTACAGCTATATAAATCAAAATGTATCAACATATACTGTATATAGCATGTTAACATAATGTTTATAGCTTAAAAAACAATCAAGGTCAATTCTAAGTTTTGTCTTATATTTTTTAGATTCCAGTAATTGGTATTGAAGCGTGAAACAGAAAACCAACAAATTTGAAACTTTGTTTCTGGCAAAGCAAAAACCTTGAATATGTATCAAATAATACAGCAAAACCTTAAATATAATATATCAAATAATACAACACAATGTGGGATGGGTTTTATCAATTTATAGAACTTAAAAACATGTTTCTGGCATTGTGCATGTGTGATACTGGCTGAAAAAAAATGCAAAAAAATAAATAAAAAGTCTTCAACCTTTGAGAATAAACATTAATGTGGTACTGATCAGCCAGTTCATATTTTCTCATTTTTATAATCATCATTACTATTATTTTGTATTTTTTGTATTATTATCTATTATTATTATTATTATTATATTACATGTATTATTATTTTCTATTATTATTATTTTCTATTATCATAATCATTATCAACATCATCATAATATTCACTATTGCATTAATGTAGAAATATTTTTTTTTTTTTTTTTTTTTTCAAAACTGAGTGGCATCTTCATGCTACTTTCAGAAGAACTATTACTTACAGGGACTTGTTAAATTACGTCCAAGTCAACAATTTTTCTGTTACATGGCTACCGCATCCACAATAAAGTGTCTTGCTTCTAGATTGATTCAATTTATTTATATGTCAAATAGCTGCAGTATCTTAATTTCCTTCACATGTTTGGGGAGAAATTTTACTTTGCAGGGGATAAGGTTAAAATGTTTTAGGTGTAACCAATTACCTTATTAAGAGATTCGTCTCCTTAATTTGACTGTACCCATTAATTCTGTCATTGAGAAGTCTTACTTAATTTGCATTACGAAAACTCGCCCATGCAATATACAGAGAATTTTTTCAGCTGTAAAAATTGAAAATTTCGTTGAAAAAATTTGGGTATTTTTAATATTTTAGCTCAAAACATACATTGTGGGTACGCGTTAGAACCGCCTCGCCGAGGCGGTTCTAACAAGTACCCACAATGTATGTTTTGGAGCAAAAATAAGAAAAACAGGTATACCCCTGCATACCCCCGTTTTGCTATATAAAAGTGGGGTTTGAGGGGGTAACCATTTCACGGACATGTTTTCCTGATGGTTACCAAACTAAGCCAAAGTAGTGGTAGTGGTATAGGCTGAGTTCACTTGTGGATATAGCCCCGGCTATAGCCTCACCCAAACACCTGTGGCTGGAGCTATAGCTGCTATAGCCGCAACCATGCTAAAAAGTACTTCCGCGGCTATAGCCAACAAATGCCCAGATGAAGAGTATTGACCAATCAAATGGCAAGAAGGCTCCCTCGGATTTCCACAACTAGGTTTGGTACAACCTTGCTGATTGGTTGATTTTATCAGAGGAGAATACCACAGCGGCTATAGCCACAGATATAGCCCCACCCAAACTCGGCCACAATTTTAGATACCCAAAATATGACCGTTACCGAAATCATATTGAAACTAGAGGACCATTGGTCCTGTAGCTCACCTGAGAGATTATCACATTGTAAGCTCATGAGATTTAAATTAATTGAGAATCGACCAATGAAAGTCTATGCATGGACACTATTGACCCCCCGGGCAAGTGGCATATAAGCTTATATGCCACTTGCCCCCGGGGCATGGCCAAATTTGACCCCAGGGGCATGACTGGCACAACTTATAATGGGGACTACAAAACATTGCTACATACTAAATATAGAAGCTCTGGGCCTTTTGGTTTCAGAGAAGAAGATTTTTGTTAGTTTTTCCCATTGTAAGTCTATGGAGACTATCTAACCCCGGGGCGTGGCAAAATTTGACCCCAGGGGCATGGCTGGCACAATTTATGTAGAGGACCATTAGCCATTGCCACATACAAAATATCAAAGCTGTGTGCCCTGTGGTTTCAGAGAAGAAGATTTTTAAAATTTTTTCCCATAGCAAGTCTATTGAGACTATCAACCTCCGGGGCCTGGCCAAATTTGACCCTAGGGGCATGAATGGCACAATTTATATAGAGGACCATTAGCCATTGCTACATACCAAATATCAAAGCTGTGGGCCTAGTGGTTTCAGAGAAGATTTTTTAATATTTTTCCCATAGTAAGTCTATGGAGACTATCAACCCCCGGGGCGTGGCCAAATTTGACCCCAGGGGCATGAATGGCATAATTTATGTAGAGGACCATTAGCCATTGCCACATACCAAATATCAAAGCTGTGGGCCTAGTGGTTTCAGAGAAGAAGATTTTTTAATTTTTTTTCCCATAGTAAGTCTATGGAGACTATCAACCCCCGGGGCGTGGCCAAATTTGACCCCAGGGACATGAATGGCACAATTTATGTAGAGGACCATTAGCCATTGCTACATACCAAATATCAAAGCTGTGGGCCTAGTGGTTTCAGAGAAGAAGATTTTTTTAGTTTTTCCTATTGTAGGTCTATGGAGACCTTCGACCCCGGGGCGTGGCCAAATTTGACGCCGGGGACATGATTGCCACAATTTATGTAGAGGACCATTAGCCATTGCCACATACAAAATATCAAAGCTGTGGGCCCTGTGGTTTCAGAGAAGAAGATTTTTTAATTTTTTTCCCATAGTAAGTCTATGGAGACTATCAACCCCCGGGGCGTGGCCAAATTTGACCCCAGGGGCATGAATGGCACAATTTATGTAGAGGACCATTAGCCATTGCTACATACCAAATATCAAAGCTGTTGGCCTAGTGGTTTCAGAGAAGAAGATTTTTTTAGTTTTTTTCCTATTGTAGGTCTATGGAGACTATTGACCCCCGGGGCGTGGCCAAATTTGACCCCAGGGGCATGATTGGCACAATTTATGTAGAGGACCATTAGCCATTGCCACCTACAAAATATCAAAGCTGTGGGCCCTGTGGTTTCAGAGAAGAGGATTTTTGAATTTTTTTCCCATAGTAAGTCTATGGAGACTATCAACCCATGGAGCGTGGCCAAATTTGACCCCAGGGGCATGAATGGCACAATTTATGTAGAGGACCATTAGCCATTGCTACATACCAAATATCAAAGCTGTGGGCCTAGTGGTTTCAGAGAAGAAGATTTTTTTAGTTTTTCCAATTGTAAGTCTATGGAGACTATTGACCCCCGGGGCGTGGCCAAATTTGACCCCAGGGGCATGGCTGGCACAATTTATGTAGAGGACCATTAGCCATTGCCACCTACAAAATATCAAAGCTGTGGGCCCTGTGGTTTCAGAGAAGAAGATTTTTGAATTTTTTTCCCATAGTAAGTCTATGGAGACTATCGACCCCCGGGGCGTGGCCAAATTTGACCCCTGGGGCATGAATGGCACAATTTATATAGAGGACCATTAGCCATTGCTACATACCAAATATCAAAGCTGTGGGCCTAGTGGTTTCAGAGAAGAAGATTTTTTTAGTTTTTCCCATTGTAAGTCTATGGGACCTATCTGTTGCCATGGAAACCACAATTTTGATACAATCTGCTCCAAAACCTGATGCCATCAATCCCCCAACCCTATTATGGTTCACATAAAATTTGATCAAGATCGGCCTACTAGCTTCAGAAATATTCTTCTTTGAAATTGTGGACGGACGACGACGGACGATGGACGACGACGACGGACGACGGATGCCTGCCTATCCTATAAGCTCACCTGTGAGCCTTCGGCTCAGGTGAGCTAAAAATCAGCAATATAGCATATTAAAAGTTCTCATCTTCATAATTCTTGTTTAAATTCATCTTGTCCAGCTTTTTATGCAGATTTCTGGGAGTTTAAAATTTATTCTCCATTCTAAAATCTGCAGTGACTAAAAAAAGTTTATTCTTCAAAACCCTTCACATGATATTAAAATTGCACTACAACTTTTCCTTTTCGCAGCAGCCAAAATATTGTTCAGGTCATAAAAATCCTATAAATTTAGCAATAAAGCATTTCCAAATGTTGTCCATTAATTGCTTTTTAATTGGAAGCCAGCTCCTGTGTACTCCACAATAATGCACTCTTTAACCTTTTA
The DNA here is from genome assembly GCA_964017185.1 of Rugalucina vietnamica. Classification (NCBI taxonomy): domain Eukaryota; kingdom Metazoa; phylum Mollusca; class Bivalvia; order Lucinida; family Lucinidae; genus Rugalucina; species Rugalucina vietnamica. Next base: position 9,492,609 of record OZ024880.1, read on the forward strand.
AATTAACTGTTCTATAAAATTGCAGAGGGGTGACATTGTTAAAACTAAAAGACTGAACAAAGATATTCACCATATTGAATGCTCTTCTAGAGTCCACAGAGGAAGAACAGTGGTCATAAATATAGCTTCATGAAAAAAAGTGAGTATGGATCATGGGTTGAATAAAACTAGGATTCATTACGAATTACCAGAGGACCATTGGTCCTGAGAACGCTCACCTGAAGCCTGATCTTGGAGTATTAAGTCATCATTACATGACCTTGACTTTGAATACTCACACACCTTTATTGACTTAATAACTTGTCTGCATCTGCAAAGTTTCAGGTCTCAGGCTGCAATAGTTTCCAAACCCAGTGATTTCTGAGAAAACTTTAATTTTAATTTTGATATTTAAATGACCCTGGGTCAAGGTCAAGAAAGGACCTTGGCCTTCATTAATTACTTACCTTCATTGACTCCATTAGTTGTCTGCATCTAGCAACTTTCAGGTCTCAGGCTGCAAGAGTTTCCAAAATATCCATTGTTTTCGCCTTTTTCCATGTGAAAGCCTATGTTTCCAAAATTGACCTTGCCATAAAATAGGTCAAGGTCATCCAAGGGTCATCATTTCAACAAACTATGATGGGCTGGAGTCCCAAATGCTACATACCAAGTTTCACGAAAATCGACCAGCCGGCTCTGGAGGAGAAGACTTTTGAGTGGTTTTTACCATAGTTGGGCATGGCGGCCATCTTGGTCATGTGACCCAAATTTCGCGATCAAACTTTCGTTCCCCCTACCCATGGACGCTCCACATAAAATTTCACTTTGATTGGACAAGCAGTTTCAGAGAAAAACATCTTTGCAAAGTGTGTATGGATGGCAGACTGGCCAAGGTCAAGAGATGACCTTGACCTAAATTGATCACATACCTTCATCTACTCCATTAGTTGTTTGCATCTACCACTTTTCAGGCCTCAGGCTGCAATAGTTTTCACTTTTTCCCCATGTATAAGCCTATGTTTCCAAAATTGACATTGCCGTAAAATATGTCAAGGTCATCCTATGGTCATCATTTGATCAAACTATGATGGGCTGGAGTCCCAAATGCTACATACCAAGTTTCATGAAAATCGGCCTGCCGGTTCTGGAGAAGAAGATTTTTGAGTGTTTTTTACCATATATGGGCGTGGCAGCCATCTTGGTCATGTGACCTAGATTTTGCCATCAAACTTTCGTCTCCCCTACCCATGGATGCTCCACATAAAATTTCACTTTGATTGGACAAGCAGTTTCAGAGAAGAAGATCTTTGAAAAGTGTATATGGACGACAGACTGGCCAAGGTCAAGAGATGACCTTGACCTAAATTAATCACATACCTTCATCTACTCCATTAGTTGTTTGCATCTACCACTTTTCAGGCTTCAGGCTGCAATTGTTTTCAAAAAATCCATAGTTTTCACTTTTTCCCATGTAAAAGCCTATGTTTCCAAATTTGACCTTGCCGTAAAATAGGTCAAGGTCATCCAAGGGTCATCATTTTATCAAACTATGATGGGCTGAAGTCCCCAATGCTACATACTAAGTTTCGTGGAAATCGGCCCACCGGTTCTGGAGAAGAAGATTTTTGAGTGGTTTTTACCATATATGGGCGTGGCGGCCATCTTGGTCATGTGACCTGGATTTTGCGATCAAACTTGAAATGCCACTACCCAAGGAGGCTCCACATAAAATTTCAACTAGATCGGCCAAGCGGTTTCAGAGAAGAAGATCTTTGAAATTGTGGACGACGGACGACGGACGGACGGACGAACGACGGACGGACGGACGGACGGAGGGACGACGGATCATGGCCATCCTATAAGCTCACCTTGTGAGCCTTCGGCTCAGGTGAGCTAAAAAACACACTAGTACCAATTGAGTTATTGCGCCTGACAGAATGAAAAAATGAACAAATGAAATGCCAAATTGTAGGACTAACATTGATAGGGACTATAAATATGATTATCAACCATACATGGGCTGAGCTACAATTGGTATGGATGCACATTCGCAATACAGAAACTGGCACTAAATTTATCCTTTTCTCCCATTTTGAGCTCAAATCCTATCCACATATTAAGCCCCGTGGCCCAGTGGTGATACCTTGTAAACCAGGGTTCGCGGGTTTGTTCCCAGGTTTCCCCTGTCCTTTGGAAGAGACTTTAAACCAAGGTTCAGTCTCTGTATGACCTTAGCTGTTGGTGGTAATTTTAACCCGAAATCAACCAACCAAAATCCTGACCGCATAATATAAAGTCTAGGCTACCTTGTAATGTTTTCTTTGAAAGGTGAGCATATTTTGGATGGTCATGTACAAAGCCACAAGATACTAATAATGACTGTAGATACAATTACAATTGTCAACCTAATAAAATTTATGAGCTTCCCTTTACAAATTATGATTATTATGAATCACATTAAATGCTGTAGTTTATACCTACTTATGGGACAGACAATGATCATACATTATGCTACTGGATCCATGCAAATAAGTCTTTAATGTCTGACTTTAATGTCTGATCCCCCAATTAACAGAGAATAATACCAATTCTTTCATTATTTCACTAGCTAGGGCATATAGGTCCAATAGATATACATGTAATTATTTTTTGAGGTAATATGCCCTGCATTGAGGGGACACTCTTATTGTCAAAGCCTGCAAAAGCTCTACAAAAAGCCCTGTTCAAATCCCAGCAGATAATAGTGAATTACATGGCCATTTCAGGCCAATAGAAGCCCCCCCCCCCCCAACCCCCCCAGCTCCCACCGTCTGCTACGACAAAGCACTGCAGGGACAATGCTGAAGTCATAACACTGCATGCAAGCCCCACTATCCCCAAAGACTGATGCAGACTGTTCCGCAGCATCAACTCAGTTGGCCACAACTTTACATACATAATCGTAACTCCTCCATCATTTAGGCTACTATATTCATTTTTAAACATAAAAGGAAGAATTATCACCAATTACAGAGATAAGCAACTCAAGCAAACACAACTATTCTATTTTTTTCACAATTTTCACAATGAATGGGATCTTGATACCTTGGATCATGATAAAACTCTATTCTCATCATCCTATTTTTTTTTTTTTTTTTTTTTTTTTTTTTTTTTTTTTCTCATCATCCTAATATTCTTTTTTTTTTTTTTTTTTTTTTTTTTGTCAAGTGCAGTAGTTTCAGAAGTTCACAGTCAGTCAGCAGTCAGTTTACTGGTGAAATAATAAGCAATGTGTACTGGTAAATGGCTCAATAATTATAATGGTGCCATGAAAGACCTGTATGGTAAATGATGGTCTCCATATGAAATTTATGAGCCACCTTACATCAGACATCTTATATGGATGAATCCGTGACATTTCGTCGAAAATTACATTTGTCGAAAATGTCCCCATGCCCAGACCTTTACCCTAACCCTAGTGGATGGTGGCTCAAAATGTGGACCTATAGGCTAGTCTTCTACGGAATAAGTCTCAAAATTTTGCGGTGAATATTTTTGAAGTTACAAAACACATTTTCGACGAAATGGAGTGCATCGCTTCTGGTTTTAGCGTCTTAATACTGTAATAGAAAAGCAGCTTTCCAGAATTTGCAATATTTTTCACTTGAGCCAACCTTACTTTTTTTGTAAAAATAATTAAAAATCTTCACTTACAAAGCTAAAGAAGAATCAACCTTATGTCTTAGTTCCAAAAATCACTTTAAACCCCGAATATTCATTTCACACACACTCACCAAGTACAAAGGACATTAGCTCAACTGAGTGAGATTTAACACACAAAATACCAGGTGAAATATCAATCAATTTTATTTACCCTCATCTATTTTCCAAGCTTTTCATAAAAAAGTTTTTTTCTGACATTTTTCTTGAAAGAGATAGAGAAAATGATTTTAACAGACACCTACCTTACAATTATGAAAAGGTTTTGACCCAATTCTCTCACATTTAACCAGGGGTTAGGGTTCCATCTTAGGCTTCCCGAGTCTATCTAACAAGTCTTTTATCTGACGTCCCATCCCCAATATGATCTTAGGTGTTGGTGGGATATTAAACATGATCACATTGACTTTACTCACATTTATAAACTTGAGGTTTTCCTTTTTTTAATCTTTTCTTGTGCATACCACATAGGCGTACCGCCCTTTACTCACAGTGCCCTTTACTCACAGTATGCACGTGTGTAATGTAAAAGTTAGAAGTAGCTAAAAATATTGTTTTTTTGTCATTTCAAGTTACAAATTTACTAATTTTGCTTTTTGTGCATACAACTTAGAAATTTTCTGGTTATAGGCCCTTGTACCCTAGCTGATATTCTTAATTATTTTCTCAGAATTGAATACCCAGATTTCCAAACTAAGCTTGTCAGTAGGACTGACCATGTCAACAAATCATTGATGGTGTCAGTCTGTCAGACATGGGTTAACTGACTGTTACACTGTGGGATAATTCTTGTTATTGCACCCTGTCAGAATAACAATATGGAATAACAATAATAATAACTCACCAACGATAAGTGGCAGCTAGGAGCTGATGAAAGGGCACTGACATTTACTTCAAACTGGTTTTTAAACCAGATTCCAAATTTATTGTTTTCTTAGGTTATACATTTCATATAACAACATGATAAGATGCCATACAAACAAGCAAAAATACAAGATTTCATGGTGACATGCAGAAAGACTTTGACGGACTCATTCTTTTAGAATTTTGAAGGAATCATTCTTTTAAAATATAAGAATTTAGACTTAATTCTTAACAAACTTGGGTACTTTTTCCCTTAATATTTCCCTGCCTTTTAGAAACTGAAGATGACACATTTTGCCTTATTTTTTCTGAACTTTTGAAATGATGAGAAAGAAAATGAAAACTATTTTAATTGTTTTACTCCTACTTAATAGTTATTTCTTAGTTAGATGAGAACACAACTATAGCAAAAACATGGTTCCAACTGTTCCAAGATCAGAAACCATTACAATGAGCCTGTATGGTTCAGTAAAAACTAGATATTTTGGAAAGATATTATATACTTAAAACAAGATACCACATTTCAGAAATTGGGAAATTATGGTGTATGCCATTTAACAGCATGGTTCCTGCTAATGTTACATGGTAATGTGAAATTGATGGGCTCACTCTTATGCTGTGTTGGCTTGAGAAGATCTTAATAATTCCTTGAGATGTGTTTTGATCAGATGTGGAATCCACAAATTGGCCTGGTTAGCAATTTTTGTAGGAGAAATAGAAATTAAGAATTTTTACCTACGTATTTCGGTACAAACAGATTTTAATGTCTTTTATTGCTATTTCTAGGTTACTACCCAAGACTGAGTGGTCAGTGACACAAGGAGCTACTGTTAATTGATGGATGTCCACAGTCCTTGATGTGGTAAAAAGGACAAGGTAAATGTACAATGCGCATTGTGAGTTGCAAAATGTGAGTTGAAAACTGTCACTTGCAAGTTCAAAACTGAGTTTCGTGTTAAAAATGTTGGTAATGTGTCAAACTTCATGACCACATGTCTTTCACTTCTGGAGAATGAATTTACTAGGCTTTCACAACATTTTAGGCTTATGGGGTCTTGGCAGCCATTTTGGTCATGTGACCCAGATCATTCAAAAGTAAATTCACCCATCTACCAATCACTTTATGCTCCGCATTACAAGAAGTCTTTGAAAACAGAAGACAAAGTTCCTAACAATATAGTAGACATACAGACATTCTATGGTTCAGGTGGACCATTTTTTAGGTAAAGACATTCTCCACAAAAAAGATTAAATAAACAGCATGAATCTCATGTTTACAAAAAGCGAATGACCCAGTCTCTAGAAACCATGATGTACAGCCATAAAGGGCCACTATAGCTACTGGATGCCTGTACTTTCAGACCTAAGATGAAGAGCCATTTTTCTGTGTAGAACACTCGGGGTCGATCAACCTGTGAAGGCATGAAAGCATCTGAGCCTTTCTCACATATAGAAGGCAGATTTCCCCACAAAGTGGCTTATATATATAATATTTCTCTTGCTACAATTTCTTTCAGTTATCAGATGCAGTATGAAAACAGAAGCCTCAGAAAATATTCTGGCTTCCGCAAGAAAAATCGAGGAAAACACCTCGAGCACCAGTTGAGAATTTATAGTTAGCCAGGTATCAATGAATTTTAATCACAGCCAATTGCCTTCAACACATCACCAAGGGTACAGCAAAGACTTTTACGAGACAAAGACTGCTCTGGGTCTATTGCTGAACATATATGTTTTTGTTGGTTTTCTTACCAATGAGCGGCATCATGAGAAAACCAACGATGTGGTTTCCAAACAGGTACTCCGACATAAACCAAGCTGTACAAGCACAGGAGATGGCTAGAAGCTTCAAATTTCGGATTTAGGAAAAAGATGAATTGTACTAAACATAGCTGCATAGCTGATCTGCATCTTTGTTTTCACATAGACAGAAATCTGGTTTTCTCATGACGTGGCTCAAATTATTTGAGAAAGGTGAATGAGCAGAACAGATCAAGGGAAGTAATTAGGTGATTCAGAGAAAGTCTGAGGTGACTGGAAGGCTTGCTTCCCTTAGAAATATTTTAATACAGTTGATCAAGTAATATCCCCGTTAACAATTTTAAAGTCATGATGATTTCGACACTTCCTGGGATTACCAACCAGTAATATGGGCTGCAGAATTGTCTTGCACAGGGACACAATGTGGAAATGGTAAGGTTCTGGACCCTTACCTCATGCTCCTAGTCTGACCCTCTTCCACTGAACCTACACATACCTTCATAGAAATAGCCAGGAGATCAGGGAGAGGAAGACTACATTATGCACTAGTCATTTGTAACCACTGCCCACCCCATCCCCGGGAGAGGGTAGGGTATAGCCGTGGAAATGAGCAGGGCTTTGACCAAAGTTTTGCCACCGCAGTGTGGAGGAAATACCGCTTTTAGCGGGGATTTGCTGGACCAAAAGTCAAAGTCGCCGCTATTCCCCGGGCTGGGGCTGGGGGGTCGTGGTTACAAATGACTAGTGCAATCACATGACCACACTAATATGATGTTTACATTACAGTACTTGGGTAAGAAGTCCCCTAAACTCAAGTTGTACTCAAAACTCTTAAGCGCCAAAAATACCAAACTGACAAGAACAAATGGACTACATTGAAAACACAGGCTTCCTACGCAATCAGAAACTGCTTTAGGAAACAATACAGATTTATCAAAGTCAACCTGTAACTGGGTATTTCATGAGTGAATTCTTGCCAGAATGGTTATTTATAACCAAGAACAAATGAGCCGCCTTGTGGGAAAACCAACAATCTGGTTTCCGAACAGGCCCGACACAAATCGATCTGTACAGTCACAGAAAAGAGCTAGACGCTTGAAATTTCGGATATAAGTAGAGGAGGAACTGTAGTATCCGAGTAGCGAAAACAAAGGCGCTGATCAGCTTCGCAGTTACTGCGAAGCTGATCTGCGCCTTTGTTTTCGCCTATGGAGATTGTTGGTTTTCCCAGAATTGTTATTTATAACCAAGAACAAACTTCGGGAATGGTTAAAAGTGTTAAGCATCAACATTTCATTTACATTTACAAATAATTTCAAACTGAACTTAAGGCGACACAATGAAAGGACATTCTAGCACAAATGAGCATCTTTGCAAGCCGAGGGTACCAGTAAGTCCACTTCGTTCCTTACCCAAGTCATATATTGCATAAAAAGTACACAGTTTTTCAGCAGACGCATTTAGTTATGCCCAGAAAACAGTGATTCGATCCATCCCAGCATGATTGAAACATTGCTGACTGGGACATTAACCACCTTAGATCTTAAAGGTGGGGGTGCGGGAGTGGGGGGGGGGTAGTCAAGTATCATATTTTTGCTGGTTGTAAACAGGGCAAATTCAAAGGTTTGGTTATGGGCACCTTTGGAAATAAGATGAACCGCGTCATAAGAAAACCAGATTTTTGCCTATGAAAAAACAACGGCACAGATCAGCTGTGCAGTAACTGCACAGCTGAACAGCGCCTTTGGTTTTGCTACACAGATAGTATAATTCCTCTTGTGAAAACTCAAGCTTCTAGCCATCTTCTGTAGAGGCACAGGCCGGTTTGTGTCGGACCTGGTCAGAAACCCCAAAGACGGTTTTCTCACGTCGCGGCTCAGGTAAAGGTAACTAACACCTGTTTTGGGTGTCAGAAAATTAGGAACTTTACCTGGCTAAATTTAATCTCAGTTTATAAAGTATCAGTAAGATGATTTGTAAACACTCAGCTACTTTTCAACCTCTGTAACTCTGAATTCTGGAACTTATATGATTGGTTAAAACAAGCAATTTGTATCTTAAGGCAAATCAAAATAATATATTGGGTTATCATGACTTTCAGAAAACTCAATATAAACAATGTGTACTTAAAACTTTATCTTAAGGCCCATGAAAACTAAATATTGGGTTACGATGTCCTAAAATTTAGCAACCAACAAGCAGGACTTACATATGTACGTGTAGTGATCCCATGAAAAGCACAAATAATTTTGACCCTTTTTAGCTCACCTGAGCCGTCAGGCTCACAAGGTGAGCTTATAGTATACCCATGCTCCGTCGTCCGTCCGTCCGTCCGTCGTCCGTCGTCCGTCGTCTGTCGTCCGTCCGTCCGTCCGTCGTCCACACTTTTCAAAGATCTTCTCCTCTGAAACCGCTTGGCCAATCAAAGCAAAATTTTACATGAAGCATCTATGGGAAGGGGGAACCAATGTGTATATAAATAATCCAGGTCACATGACCAAGATGGCCGCCATGCCCATATATGGTAAAAACCCTTCAAAAATCTTCTTCTCCGGAACCACTGGACCGATTTCAACCAAACTTGGCATGAAGCATTAATGGCTCAAGCACTACAATGTGTATATAAATCATGACCCTATGATGACCTTGACCTATTTTACGGCAAGGTCAACATAGGTCGCGAATGCATTTGAATGGCAAAAATTGTTAAATTGTCATTTAAAGGAAAAATCTTGCAGAAAATGAGCAGTAGGACTGAATATTAATGATTCTGAAAAAAATTGGGCACCAGGGGCTCATCCGCCCCCACCCCGGGGCAATATACATGTATATCTCCATAATATTCAAACATCTTCTCCTCTGAAACCGCTTGGCCAATCAAAGCGAAATTTTATGTGAAGCATCAATAGGAAGGGGTAACAAATATGTATATAAAAAATCCAGGTCACATGACCAAGATGGCCGCCATGCCCATATATGGTAAAAACCGTTCAAAAATCTTCTTCTCCAGAACCGGTTGACCGATTTCAACGAAACTTGGCACGAAGCATCGATGGCTCAAGCACTACAATGTGTATATAAATCATGACCCTGTGATGACCTTGACCTATTTTACGGGAAGGTCAACGTAGGTCACCAATGCATTTGAATGGGGAAAACTTTTAAAATGTCATTTAAAGTGAAAGTCTTGCAGGAAATGGGCAGTAGGACTGGATATTAATGATTCTGAAAAAAATTGGACCCCAGGGGCTCATGTGACCCCACCCCGGGGCAATATACATGTATATTTCCATAATATTCAAACGTCTTCTCCTCTGAAACCGCTTGGCCAAACAAAGCCAAATTTTAAGTGAAGCATCTATAGAATGGGGGAATCAATGTGTATATAAATAATCTAGGTCACATGACCAAGATGGCCGCCATGCCCATATATGGTAAAAACCCATCAAAAATCATCTTCTCTGAAACCAATAGACTGATTTCAAGGAAACTTGGCATGAGGCATCGATGGCTAAAGTACTCAAATGTATATATAAATCATGACCCTGTGATGACCTTGACCAAGTTTATGGCAAGGTCAACATGGGTTGCCTGTGCATCTGAATTGGGAAAACTGTTAAAATGTCATTTGAAGGAAAAAGCCAACAGGAAATTGGCAAATGGACAGAATATTGAAGATTCTGAAAAAAGAAAATGGCCCAAGGGCTTATCTGCCCCTGCACTGGAGTTAAATACCATAATATTCAAACATGTTTATTGGTATATGCAGCTGATCTCAGGTGAGCGTTTACAGGACCATTGGTCCTCTGGTGTTTGATTTAATGTCTAAGTCAACAATTCTTCAGTCATGTTGGGATGGAGCCACTGCTTCCTGGGTGTTAACCTACATTGTGGCTTAAACTACCTTGCCAAAAGTTACAACATGAAAAACCCAGGCTCTCTGGCTCAAGAGTCCTGTACTCTATCACTACGACAGCACACTGCCAATTGTAACATATATTGTAAAGCGAAACTGAGTTTTACAGTACAAGGGTATGCATTAGTTTTCAATATTTTTGTCGAGTCTGGCAAAAGGACACAGCTTATCAGACAGTCTGATGGTTAATCAACTTTTTTTTTTGTTAGCTGCCCAGTTATAAAACTTTTTCATGCTCAACTCAGCATAAAATTTAAACTGCTCTAAAATACTGAAACAGCCCAAATATATTGAAACTGAAGGCTTATAGAACTCCAAAGCCTGTAATTTATCCTGCTAATAAATATTACCAGAGGACCAATGGTCCTGTAAACGCTCACCTGAGATCTGCTGCATATAACAATAAACATGTTTGAATATTATGGTATTTAACTCCAGTGCAGAGGCAGATAAAGCCCTGGGGCCATTTTCTTTTTTCAGAATCTTCAATATTCAGTCCATTTGCCAATTTCCTGCTGGCTTTTCCCTTCAAACGACATTTTAACAGTTTTCCCAATTCAAATGCAAAGGCAACCCATGTTGACCTTGCCATATTATATAATCATCACAGGGTCATGATTTATATATACATTGGAGTACTTAAGCCATCGATGCTTCATACCAAGTTTCCTTGAAATCAATCTATCAGAGAAGAAGATTTTTGATGGGTTTTTACCATATATGGGCATGGCGGCCATCTTGGTCATGTGACCTTAATTATTAATATACACATTGGTTCCCCCATCCTATGGATGCTTCACATAAAATTTGGCTTTAATTGGCCAAGCGGTTTGCGAGAAGATGTTTGAATATTTTGGTAATATACATGTATATTGCCCGGGGTGCGGCCATATAAGCCCTTGGGTCCAACTTTTTGAGAATCATTAATACTCAGTCCAACTACCCATTTCCTGCAAGATTTTAACCTCAAATGACTTTTTAAATTTTTTCCCAATTCAAATGCATAGGTTCCAGAGTAGAAGATTTTTGAAGGGTTTTTACCGTATATGGACATGGCAGCCATCTTGGTCATGTGACCTAGATTATTTATAAACACATTGATTCCCCCCATTTTATAGATGCTTCACATAAAATTTGGCTTTGATTTACCAAGCGGTTTCAGAAAAGAAGACGTTTGAATATAATGGAGATATACATATATATTGCCCCGGTGTGGGGGCACATGAGCCCCTGGGGTCCAATTTTTTTCAGAATCATTAATTTTCAGTCCTACTACCCATTTCCTGCAAGATTTTCACCTCAAATGACTTTTTAAAAGTTTTCCCCATTCAAATGCATTGGCGACCTATGTTGACCTTGCCGTAAAATAGGTCAAGGTCATCACAGGGTCATGATTTATATATACATTGGAGTGCTTTAGCCATCGATGCTTCATGCCAAGTTTCGTTGAAATCGATCCACCTGTTCTGGAGAAGAAAATTTTTGAAGGGTTTTTACCGTATATGGGCATGGCGGCCATCTTGGTCATGTGACCTAGATTATTTATATACACATTGATTCCCCCATTTTATAGATGCTTAACATAAAATTTTGCTTTGATTTACCAAGCGGTTTCAGAGGAGAAGACGTTTGAATATTATGGAGATATACATGTATATTGCCCCAGGGTGGGGGCACATGAGCCCCTGGGGTCCAATTTTTTTCAGAATCATTAATATTCAGTCCTACTGCCCATTTCCTGCAAGATTTTCACCTAAAATGACTTTTAAAAAGTTTTCCCCATTCAAATGCATTGGCAACCTATGTTGACCTTGCCATAAAATATGTCAAGGTCATCACAGGGTCATGATTTATATATGCGTTGGAGTGCTTGAGCCATCGATGCTTCATGCCAAGTTTCGTTGAAATCGATCCACCGGTTCTGGAGAAGAAAATTTTTGAAGGGTTTTTACCATATATAGGCAAGGCGGCCATCTTGGTCATGTGACCTGGATTATTTATATATACATTGGTAACCCCTTCATATTGATGCTTCACATAAAATTTGGCTTTGATTGGCCAAGCGGTTTCAGAGGAGAAGACGTTTGAATATTTTGGGAGATATACATGTATATTGCCCCAGGGTGGGAGCACATGAGTCCCCGGGGTCCAATTTTTTTTCAGAATCATTAATATTCAGTCCTATTGCCCATTTCCTGCAAAACTTTCACTTTAAATGACATTTTAAAAGTTTTCCCCATTCAAATGCATTGGCGACCTATGTCGACCTTGCCGTAAAATAGGTCAAGGTCATCACAGGGTCATGATTTACATATACATTGTAGTGCTTGAGCCATTGATGCTTCATGCCAAGTTTCATTGAAATCGGTCCACCGATTCTGGAGAAGAAGATTTTTGAAGGGTTTTTACCATATATGGGCATGGCGACCATCTTGGTCATGTGACCTGGATTTCTTATATACACATTGGTTCCCCCTTCCTATAGATGCTTCATATAAAATTTGGCTTTGATTGGCCTAGCGGATTCAGAGGAGAAGATCTTTGAAATTGTGGACGGACGGACGGACGACGGCCGACGGACGACGGACGGACGCCGGATCATGGCCATCCTATAAGCTCACCTTGTGAGCCTAACAGCTCAGGTGAGCTAAAAATGCCAACAATTGTGGGAGTAAATTTACTCATACATAATATTTGAGGCATGGGAATTGGACTTTAAGAATTTGTTTCTCCTGGCCTAATGGAGTGATCCTCTATCCTGTTAGCAATTACTGAACTAACATTTTCTACAAATTCAATTATTTTACAGACATACTTCCTACGTTTCATCAAAAGAAAGGTGAAACATGAACATGAAGATTTACAAGTACAGGATAGAAAACTTAACAAGAAATAACATGAAACATTATTAAATCTGAGCTTAGCATGGCTTGACTGTATCAAGCAATATTGTAAGAAACTAGTTGGATACTTGAATGTAAGAATGGATTTTTTTTTGTGTGTGTGTGTGTTTATTAAATTCAGTTTTACGTCCCTTTCAAGACTGTTTCAGCTCATATGACACGGGCCAATCAGTAGGTGGGAGAACCCCAAGAAAAAACACCTGGCACACCCGCAAGCAGAACTTGGCTTGTCTCGCGTCTGGCCAGTGCGGGGCTCGAACCCACACCAGACACAGCGGTGAGATGATCGAGTGATTAAGAAACAGCGCTCTTAACCGCTCGGCCACAGGGGGCTGCTTAAGAATAGATTGCAATCGAGTCTAAAGTTTTAATGCTCAGTTCAGACTCAGCTGAGAGAAGGTGTCTGATCAGGACATGCTCCTGCAGCATACTATCAAAACATATGAGCCTTCACATGAGAAAAACAACAGTTTGGGTTTCGGACTCTAAGGTTTGACACGAACCGGCTTGTACAGTCACAGAAGCAGGCTAGAGGCTTGATATTTTGGATTTTAGTAGAAGAGGAATTGTACTATCCAAGTAGTGAAAACAAAGGCACTGATCAGCTGTGCAGTACTGCACAGCTGATCTGCGCCTTTGGTTTTGCAATATGCAGATTGTTGGTTTTCTGATGCAACGTCTCATATATTATTGATATAGCATTAATATTGCAGCATGAATTAGAGTTTACAATTTGTTGGAGCCATCCAGCAAAATTGTGGTAGTGAATTGAATGCATGAAAGCAGCATGAACACAGCTTATGTTATTTAAGACAATTAGGTTGCTTTCATGCTGCAATTATGCTGCAATTATACTGCAGAGCAGCATGTTAGAAGTACAGGAGTGACCATTTCAGTTTTATATGATGGAGATTTTTTTTTAAATGATGTAATAAAAAATCTTTTTTACCTATTTATTATATTAAATTTTGTACCTCCATTTTTGTTGCTAGCTTTCACATTCTCTCTGCACAAGCAAAATTATTAGCTACCGATTTGAAATTTGAACAGAATTTCCTTTAACAAATGTCACATTTTATCCAGTATGATTAATTGTCAAAAACTTCATTTATATAAAACTAATTTACAACTTTAATGTGTTCGAAAACTCCTGAACAGAAATTAGAAACTATGTGTAAAAGTATTCTGTTTCGAACAATAACTATCTTCATGCCTTCTTTTTCAATTTTTCTATCAACCAATGAAAATGCTCAAGGGCAATTTGTCAAGGTATTCAGAGATTGACGAAATTATAGTGTTGACTTCGGGGACTCGGAACACTAATTTAGCGATAAAAAGACCTGGTCAGTCGTGAAGGTAATCACCATTATTAGCTTCGATTGGACGCCAATGTGTTTTCTATGGGACAAACTCACGAAAGAGCGCCACTAAATGTATACACAAATATTTGACGCCTCTACCCATTAATTGGGATTATCAATCCATTTCTATAATGATTGACTGACTAAAAAAAATAAAACTAAGCCAAGAAGATTGTAGACTTCCATGTTTTTCATAAAAATTACATTAACTCAAAACAAAATTTGATGTCCCAATATATATGCATTTGCAACCAGACATACGTCAATCAAAATTGTTTGTTTTTCACTTTGTGGTTTTCCATCCCAGCATGACCGAAAAACTTTTAATTGGGACATTGGACGGCAAAACGAATAAACAAATTTTGTGGTTAACATCCAAGTTAATATAGTATTTAATAATGACAAAGTCTTAACCAGTTGCTCAAGGACACAACTCAGTGTCAAGGAGTTTGAAATCCGGACCTCTCATTCCAGGGTCAGATCTGACCAAATGAGTTCCTGATGTAGTTTTCTAAAACTTTGGTGTGGGTCCTGAATAAGTGATTTTAACGTACTGCCAAAACAGGTGCTTTAGATTGTCAATTATAAGCATAATGCTGGCAATCGAGAACATTCAATTTACGTTCAAGGGTCGTTAGTTTGGCAATCCAAAACGCCTTTTTTGGCAATATGCAACTTGTTTTATTTATCAAATGGGTTGTTCATGATTGCCCCTAATACGATGTGGTACCATAAGCATTTAGATAATCCTAATATTTTGCTCAAATATGGTACAATTTTAACAACTTCATATGAAGTTTGATAGGACACTCTTCTTGGATGAAGAGACCTCCATTGATCAGCTCACTACTGGTCAAGAGTCCAGCTGCTTCAACTATTCTATCATTGTAACAAGAATGTCAAAGGCGGTGTTATACAAGAATTTGGACCCAAGGTCAACAAACAACTTCTTTCAGTGAAGTTTTCTTTCTTCAAAATTTAGTGGCCCACCGTCCATGATGTTGCGACAAAATGGGCCACTAAATCTGCACCGATCAGCAACCCTTTTGTTCAAACAATGCAGTGATTAATTTTTTTTGCAATAATTTGGGGGAGAGGTAGAAAGGGGTACACTTTTGTCAGGACTGCTTATATACCTTATCCTTTGATCTTTGATGGGGGGTGGGGGTCTTAGTGCCTTGCACATGGCACAGATAGGTACTGAGCCCAGAGCCTCACGCTACCGAGACATGTACTCAACCTCTAGACAATGCAGCGCTCCCCAATGACCAGGATGAAGCAAAATGTATAGCATCTAAGAATTGATCTAGCTATTTTCAAATTGCAATGCCAAAATAAAAGCAGAATAAATGCATAGTTTATGTCAGTGTAATAAACCATCTGTCTTGAAATTGCATAACTAATTATATTTTTTTCTCGCATCTTTTCCAGTTTTTTGTGTCATAAGTATGTATGATAGATGAGCCGCTGCATGGGAAAACCAACAATCTGCGAAAACAAAGGCGCAGATCAGCTTCGCAGTAACTGCGAAGCTGATCAGCGCCTTTGTTTTCGCTTCACAGATAGCACAATGCTTCTTCTTTCTAAATCCAAAATTTCCAGCCTCTAGCCTGCTTCTGTGGCTATACAGGCCGGTTTGTGTCGGACCTGTTCGGAAACCACATTGTTGGTTTTCCCACGAGGCGGCTCAGATGTAAAACAGAATGCATGATTAATACATTTCTCTATGGTTTGTTGGTAGATGAAGGCTCACAAAATGAACATTTATGGGCTATATAAGTATATATCAGGCAGTAAAATAAACCTAATGGGCACATTAAGTCTTTTAGAGTGTTGATACTGATTATTATTAGCCTGTTTTAATGGCCATAAATTTAATGGCTGCTTTTTTTTGCTGCTACTGTATGCTTATCTGAAGATTTACCGAGCATGATAGCTTGATCAGCAGCATGTCCCATACATAACAAAGTGTACCTGCCCTTTTCGTAACGAAGTGTAACCGCGATGAAGTGTAACCGCAATTGATCCTTGCGTTCAATGCATTTCTTTCAGGAAGATTTGGTAAGGAAAATATTAAATTCTATGGACAATGTTCTTCCAACCAATGCAGTAACTTACAAAATCACTGAGCAGCCGAGTTGCACCATTTCCCCCCCCCCCCCCCCCCCCACTACCATTCTGAATTTTAGAAGAGAAGGGTTTGTACTCTACAGACTGATCACAAGCACAGCTCAGCTAATTCTTTTTTTCTGGTCTAAATCAGATGTAGCATAGCCAGATGCAATGAGAAAAGCTATGTATATACACACTTGATTGCAACATATATTGACATTAAATACCACTAAAACAATAAACTTGGAATAAATGCTACTGAATGTGCAGTTGGTGATAATTTACATATTCATATCAAAAGTAAAGTTGACTTTTAATTAGGGATCTATTCTGTGAACATCTCCATAAAGTTTTGACTTGCCGATATCTATTGTTGAAAGTGATCACTTTTCCTGTTAGATGAACTCCATTTGAGCTGCTTCATGAAAAAAAACAACAATGTGGTTTCCGAACAGGTCTGACACAAACCAAGCTTTACAAGCGCAGAAGATGGCTAGAGGCTGGAAATTTTGGTTTTAGAATGAAGAGGAATTGTGCTATCCGTGTAGCAAGAACAAAGCCGCTGATCAGCTTCGCAGTTAATGTGAAGCTGATCTGCGCCTTTGTTTTTGCCTATGTACATTGTTGGTTTTCTCATGATGTGGCTCATTTATTTTTCTGCTATAGGTGTGGTGCAAGCTTGGGGTATCTTTCTTATGGATAATGGGAGGTACCTAGAACATTGCAGTGTTTGCTTCCACCATATTGTAATGAGATATTATATGTAGATCAAATTAAGATCTGGGCTTAATTAAGTATTATTGTCAGTTTTAAGGTTACAAGTGAACATTTTGCTTAACTTGCAATTGATGATGTACTCATGAAGTGCACTTAATAGTCGGAATGTCTTTCTACACTCCTTTAAGTAAAGGCATTCTTGTTCTAGACAGCAACATATGTCGCCAAGTGACCCTTAAGTGACGGAGAGAGAAAACAAGACACGGCTACAAGGAAACGCTTTAAAACCAATCTTATATGAGCCGCGACGCGAGAAACCGGTCTTCGGGGTTTCCGACAAGGTCCGACACAAACCGGCCTGTACAAGCTCAGAAAATAGCTAGAAGCTTGAAATTTCGGATATAAGAAGAAGAGGAAATGTACTATCCGTGTAGCGAAAACAAAGGCGCTGATCAGCTTCGCGGTTACCGCGAAGCTGATCTGCGGCTTAGTTTTCGCATAGGCAAAAATCCGGTTTTCTCACGATGCGGCTCATATAAACCATTATAAAGCCTGCTTTTTGCATATGCGAAAACGAAGATGCAGATAAGCTTCACAGACACAGCACTCCTGGTCTGTGCCTTTGTTTTCACTCCATGGTCAGAAAAATTCATTTACTTCCTGACTGCGAAATTTTAAGTCTCTTGTTATTTTCTGGAATTGTACAGCACAGTTTGTGTATGACATGGTCAGAACATCCAAAGACAGGTTTGCGCTTAACACTGCTCATCTTGTAAACGACACATTTCAAATGACAAAACACAGAGACATTTCCTTATCATGTTACGCCAAGAAAAGAACATGTCCGCAACAACTGGCAATAAAATCATATTCATGTAAGAAAGCTCAAAGGTTCAGTAAAAATTCATTGACAACGTACATCAACATTGATTTCAGTTGAACAATGTACCATCTACTGAACAAATAATCACACTGGATATCTAGAGACAACCATAGCGACCGAGAACAACCAATGCTGATGAAATCAATATACGACTGAAGTATTCAAGTACCCATATACAGCCCCTTTCACTCGAGTTTGCCATTTGAGCATTTAGGTCATTCAAGTTTGTATGTTAATCAGGTAACTTTTTATTCTATTTTAAAACTGAAATAGTGTCCCAGGTGCCAGGTGTTCTTAAAATCTATTCAGCATTTATCTTTCGGTAATGATGTCACCTTTTCTGATAAAAACATTGTAATTGTTTGGTTAAAGCACATTTTCATTTCAAAATTCTTGCACAACATATACAATGCATATTAAGCACACACATTTGAAATAGGATAGAGACAAAAGCAGAATTTTATCAATTTTAGTAGTTACCTATCTGTATCTACATGGTCAAATTCCACATAGTAAGATAAAAATTTCACTTGAGTTTGCCATTTAGTTTGAAACTGTCACTCAAATCAGCAGATCAATCGATCCAATTGTCTTTGTGGACAACATGAAAAGAAACTCAGATCTTCAGAACACATGGTCTTCTTGTGTAATTCAAAACGGCAAACTCGAGTGAAAGGGGCTGTAGTAAATCTGGCAACAACTTTCCATGCATCAGAATAATCAATAGAAAGTTGTTGCCAAACAGGTGTATTTATTACCTATTATTGCATATTGATTTTATCCATGTTGGTTGTTCTGTGTCGCAATCTGCGTTGGTTGTTCTCAGTCAAGTTTGTTGTCTCTGGAAAACCAGTGTGACAACTTCAACATACGATTCATGTTAAATTGAGAGCTACGATGACCCATATTCAAGGCAAAGGTAAGATTAATTTCAAAGAACTTTTAAATTCAGAAGCAGCAGAAGAAATCAAAAGGATGCACCTTTTGCCAAAAAAATGCATAATTATAGCATGTGTCTTGCATGTTATAAAGCAGTTTTGGCACCAAATTCTTAGCCACACTTTTCGGTCTATTGCCATTTGTAAGGTGTATCTGTAGTTTAAATAGAGTGCCAACAAAATTAAAATAGTTTCAAAATCTGAGAAAGCTGATTTTTAGCACTGTGTCTGTAAACTCAAAGCAGCTCTTATATGGTCATTTTCATCAGTCTGGACTAAAGCCCATTTTCTCAGAGGCGGTTTTTAAACGAGTACCTACAATGTATGTTTTGGATCAAAAATAAGAAAAATGGTTTTTACCCTGTAAACGCTAGTTTCACTACATAAAAGTGGGGAAAAGGAGTTTATTTTATGAACATGCTTTCCTGATGTTCAGAAAAGTTACGCTTTCCCGTTTTTGCAGCAGCCGAATACACCAGCATGGAAAGATTTTAGTATGAAATAAGCCTCATGAGAAAACCAACAATCTGCATAAACGAAAACAAAGATGCACATCAGCTTCGCGGTTACCGCGAAGCTGATCAGCGCCTTTGTTTTCGCTACATGGATAGTACACTTTCTCTTCTTCTTAAATCCGAAATTTCAAGCTTCTAGCCATCTTCTGTGCTTTGTACAGCTCGGTTTGTGTCGGACCAGTTCGGAAAACACATTGTTGGTTTTCCCACGAGGCGGCTCGAATCATAAAGAGTGAGTATACGAGTCAATGCACTATTACGCAATAAAAAACAAAGTGATATGAAATTTTCAATAACAATATCCACTCAAGCGGAACACTTTGGAAATCAGACTCTGCAGTCGTACTGAAAATCTTTGTGCCAACTCATAAAAGGGCGTATGCATCATGCAAGCCATCCATTGATGTTTCGTATGATGCAACTACTTTTAATACTCATGATCTATAACTCTGTCAACTCACAGCGAGTCCGATATTGAAATATTTTCATATCGACTGTTTGAAAGTGCAAGGGCCTAGTGGGGATGCCCATTAGCATATGCACAAATTTTACAAACTGTAATTTATCAAAATTTCTGACATTTTCTGAATTTGTTAACTTCAACATTATTAAAGCTATCTATGAATAATTTGTTTTATTGTAGTTACATGTCAGACACTAAAATCAGATTTAGTAAACATAATCTGTCACAGGTTACTTTTGGTTCCATGTCCCATTAAACGGTAAACGGGACAACTCAGGTGATGACAAATTAATAAACACTGTAGCTACTATGGGAGAGATGGAATTGCAGACTGTGAAAACTCCAATCAATTTGCTCTGCTATAGCCTGATAAGCAATGTTGCGACAGTTCCCAAAGTCAATGACAACACTAATGTAACTACACCTGGCATTAGCAAAATACAGGTCATGTCTCCTGCAGGGTGATGAATTATTGTCAAATGCATGAAAGAAAATAATAAGTGCAAATCAAATGCATAGCATATTTTAACATTTTTTCCAAGATTAATATGCTATAGCAATGACTTTCATGCACTTACATGCCTTTAAAAAGGTTTCAGACAATCAGGGGTTTCAGATAATCAGGGGATAGAATTAATGAACTTATCTTGAATTTGTCAAAGAACTCTACCCATCAAACAAATAACATGCAACCTAAATCTCTGTAACATAACAACCAATTGTTCCAAAGACATGAAACTGTGATAAGACCAAAAATGTAATTGACAACTTACAGCCTCTGACTTGACAACCAACTTCAAAGTCTCAGAAAATCAAGTTGTCAAAGAAATTAAAACATTGGAACCAACTGACAACTAACAACATCTGAGCCGGTAAGGAGGCAAACCGATTTCTGCCTATGCGAAAAACAAAGGCGCAGATCAGCTGTGCAGTAACTGCACAGCTGATCAGCGTCTTCGTTTTTGCTTCTCGAGAAGTACAACCCCTCTTCTTCTTAAATCCAAAATCACAAGCTTCTAGCCTTCTTCTGTGACTGTATAGGCCAGTTTGTGTTGGACCTCTTTTGGAAACACTGAAGACCAGTTTTTCACTGCTCATTTAATGTGAGACAAGCAACTGACAACTAACAGCTAACAGTTTCAGAAACAAGAACTATCTGACAACTTGAATGGCAGCAAACACAGGAAAAATTTAGAAATAACAACATCAACAACAGTTAAAGGATCAACTTTCCTGTATCAATGTCTGTAGAATGTGTTAAGCTGTTTATTTATGCCATGTTTGACAGGGGGCAGTGGCCTTGTGGTTAGTGCCTTAGATGGAGAGGCTCTGACCCAACCGGCACCAGGTTATGTCACTGAGCAAGACACATTGGCTCTCCCTAGTAATATTTCTCCCTGTGTTCTGAGTTCTCCCTATATTAATACCAGGAAGAAATGGCTCTGTCCCAACATGACTGAAAAAATGTGCATGAATAACAATTCATGCCACATGCTGACTATTTTCCTCTCGACACTACTGAAAAGATGTTGTTTTATAACTGCTGTTTTAGTTTTTTTTTTTTTGGGGGGGGGGGGGGGGGGGAGAGATTAACATTACAGTCAACAATTTTTTAGTCATGTCTGAACTGAGACAAGAACTCAAGAACATGACATGGCACCATCAGGGTTCAAGTCACAGAACACAAGATCCCGAGTCCAGTGCTTAAACCACCAGGCCACCATGCTCCCCAGATCATCCCTTGATTATCACAAACACAATCTTTACTGTTGTTGTGGTATATTAAAATTATCACAAAGCTATCAAAAATCAAAACTTGTAACTTTACCTGAAAATCAGTCGAAATTAGCCAATATAAAGGAACATAAATCTTTCACGCTTCCTCTATTTTTTTTCCTGTGTACATTTACTATGAAAACTTTTAAACCACAATTTTACACCTTTCGCCACTAAAATTTTCTAACTATCATTCATTAAGGGGAAAATATTAAGATAAAAGCATGTATATGAATTAATGAGTATAATATGTAAAAGAGGCTATGGATATTATTCAGTTTCATCATGAAAACATGTCCGTGAAATGAATACCCCCGTAAACCCAATTTTTATATAGTAAAAACTGGGGTTTACAGGAGCATACCTATTTTTCTTATTTTTGCTCCAAAACATTTATAGGCGAGGCCGTTCTAACTTGCAACCACAATCTATGTTTTGTGCAAAAATAAGAAAACTATCAAAATTTTTCTACTGAATATTTTCAATTTTTACAACTTAGGAAAAATCTGTATATCACATGGGCATGTTGCAGTAATGTTTACAGGGTCAAAGCACAGGAATACAGCCTATAAATGTCACTATAGTGGCTGATAATAGCCACAAAATAACACTAAAACCTGCACATAAAATGTTTATAAGAATGATGGTTAAGAAAACTGAATTTTGTGATCAATTTGCCAAAACAAGCTATAAATCTAAATTGCTCACACTTGAACAGCTATGAAGACTGAATGAAAAATAATTATGAGGTACATTATAAACACAAAGATTCACCTTTGAGAGCAGAGGCCATGTGATTATACTATCTGGTGAAGTTAGGTTGAATGAAGACTTTATGCACTAGTCATTTGTAACCAAGGTCCCCCCCAACCCCTGTGAAATAGTGGGGGGCTTGACTTTTGGTCCAGCAAATCCCTGCTAAAAGCCCCACCCTGATTGGACTGCTCTCTGGTAAAACCATTGCTGTTTTCCCCCCCACAGCCTGCTATCTTTTTCATTTCACAGCCTCTTTTTGTCTATATGAAGCAAACCCTGGGTATCTCCTCCACACTGCCGTGGCAAAACTTTGGTCAAAGCCCCGCTCATTTCTGCTCAACGCCCCCACCTGGGAGTGTGGGGTGTGGTTACAAATTACTAGTGCATTATGAGGTTATTTTTACCAACAAGGGCTAACTTTTGCGAGAAAATCAAGCCAATCTTACATCACTCCCTGTAAAGAATAGTAGAGATAGAACTGAATTTAAAATCCCAAACCCAAAACTGGTTTTGATCTGCCACTTATCTGCTAATAGCAAAGAACAAAGTTTTTTGATCACCACATTTGCAAGAATGACACAATATTACCTCCCCCCCCAACCCTTTGCCACTCCCCCAACCCAATCCAGTCTCTGCTTAAAAACCTGCTTGTGATATAGTCAGTTCTTCTTGCAGCAGGGCAAGTGTGCAGTTCACAAGACCGACTCAACTCCATATTTACATTTTGTTGATGGTCAAATTTCAGGTAATCTGTAAAACATGGAATGGATTTGTTTCTATGGCATGTCCCATCAGGCTGGTCAATTCAAAATATTTCCTGGTCCATTGATCCCTGATTATAGATAAGCAAAATACACCAGAAATTTTGCATTGAGGCTGCCAAGCCTAATTTTGCAGTCTTTTGGCAATTTTCAGGAGTTAATTCCGACCCCATTTACCAATCCTCAAAGGCATTTTAACCTGGAAAAATGTGTGAATGAGTATCAGTGTCAGTATATTTTAGTTTATTATATTTACAAGGTCTTCTGGCATTAATGGGGCTGTAACTGATCTTATGTGTCAACTAACTGTCACTCCGCATACACACAAACATCAATCAAAACGTTCACTGTTTTTATTCTTCTTTATGCTACTATAATATAGCGGAAAATGATGATATTTGACAAAAACACCATAATAATTTTCATTAGTTTTTCTTCACAAGCAAAGTTGTAAGTATTTATGAGAATTGCCTCATTAACATGATTCTCAGGAGTACTCAAATCATAGGCTTTTATGAAGAAATTACAAAAAATCATCACTATACCAATGTCATTAACACAACTACTCTAAGCTTTTGGTTCGTCACTACATTTTATGTAAAAGTTACAGCAATTTGATGGACCAATTATGCCATTTTAGTCATCTTCATTATCATTATGGTTATGATATATGTGTAATGCAAAAAATGTACATGCAAGTGCACAATACATGCAAATACATGACTTGTAACAGCTTGAGTATATATATATGTTTATATTAAAATACTAGTATCATAACATGATATATGTATATGTAATACATTATATTTTATGTTTAGAAATGTTACCTAGATTAATTTCAATAACATTTGAAGCATTCAGGAATTTCAAGTTCTCACTTACTACTTACTATACATAAGCATAGACTTTATGAGGTTTTGCTACTAGCTAATAATTTGTCCATTGATCACATTAAACTTTCAGGTTCATATATGATTAAAAACTGTGAAAAAGTAGGACTTTTTACTTTTGATACTTTTAACCCCTTGACTGACCACAAGCACAATTATAAAGATCATTTGAAAAAAGAGAAATTACTGGTAGACTGTCCATCATACCTGGATTGACACCTAATGATCCATAGCTAACACTGGCCTGGGAAATCAGAGGCAAAGCAAAGCCGAAGTCACCAGAACGAAGCTAAATGAATGTCAGTCAAAAGACTCAAAGCTAGGCTACAAATCACCGAAGCAAAGCCAAATCAACGCATGTCAAAGGTTACAAAAGGGACCAAACTGAGACTTTTGAGGTTAATATTGTCCATATTTTCACTTTGAATATTTAAGCATCAAATACAAAAGTTTCAGATTCATTAAGGTATGAAACACAAAAGGGGGATTAAGTACATCTTGGAGGGTCAGGGAAACAGGGGTCAAGAGACCCACAACAGACAAGATAGCCCCTGTGTGGCCCTTAAAGCCTTCTTAAAGGGGCTTACAAATGTCAGGGGTCTGTCCAAGAAAAGATGAGGGACAGGTGGCAGAAATCCCTTTTTTATTAAATGTCCCTTTCTTTTCCACGAGACACTCAACTTTACTAACGAATAAATCTGAAAAGGGGATACTTTATAAGTTATTATCCGAACATTGAAATGTTCTTGGGAGGTTCTGGCAGATGAGACATCACTCATATCGCCTTGCTCTCAAAATGGTTCTTTAAAAGTCCTATGGTCTCAAAATAGAGGCCTTAAAATGTAAGACTTACAACAGTATGCCCATGTACATGTATTGTGTGCCAATACAGCCAAATCTGAAGTTCCAACAGCAAAAAAATAAAGTTAGTGGCTGGCCAGAAAAGTATGGTCAAGAGCAAAGAGATTTGCTCCAACTGAAGGGATAAAAGGAGAAGTTTAGCAGTCTAAGGTTTGAATCAAAGGTTTATACATGCAGAAATGAGTGCATGATGTGTGAAGTAGTTAGATATTAAATCTATGGGTTTGAAGTCAAAAGAACCACATTCACTTCATTTCCACCAAATTAATGAGCCGCTAAATTAATGAGAATTTTTCTTCCAAGAAAATGCAGAAAAAACTCATTCCAAAAGAAAGTTTGACTGAAAAGCAACCCAGCATATTTTAATTTGAATTCAGAAAAAACATCAGAAAGCGAAAACAAGTCTGGCTGAACAAAAGCACAGGAAAAGTATTTAGAGAGGTGACTCTCAATGGACAATTCAACCATTAACGCTGGCCGATTCCTATTGTTAGAAATCCAATTAAAAGCTACTTTTTAGACACATCTTCAGTCAAGGGCACTTCTTTTGTCGAAAATTTACTTGTCAGTGAAAGTCGCATCAATAGCGTCACTCAATCTGTCAAAGGATTGTTTCAGTGACAAACGAGTAACCGCAGCAACAGGCGTCAACTACGAGTCAACCTCGGGAGCTGCAAATTTAGAATTTTGACTTTTGTTATCATTCGGCACCTGGGCTCAATGCAACCCATATCAACCATTATTTTTGTTGACGTAAGAAGACGAAAACGAAAATACAAGTATTTGAAAATTGGAGTACCTGGACATTTTCGATAATTGAAATTTTTGTTGCTACTGACAACTGTTACTTTCAATTTAAATCCTCCCCGGGCGATAATCACACTTGTACAATGGACAATCATTGCGACTGTCCTCGTCAGATAATTGATACTAATCACCACGGGGAACAAGGTCATGGGTATCCGGTGCAGTCGGTTGTGATATTTTTGCTTTAATTTGTGCTTTAAATATTTTCCCATAAAGATGTAGCAAAAATCTTGTATGCAAAATGTGTTTATGGTGAGTTGACGAAATGTTACGCTACTGACTGACCATCTGATTACTGCTTAACTGCTCAGGTCCGAGCCTGCCCAGGAAAAGTGGTTCATGTCAAACTATTCATACATATAAGCCTTGTTGGTTTGGTGGGTGGTTATATTCATCCTGCTCTTTGAATGTGTTGCCAGAAAAATGCTTTGTTATGTTCTGTGATGTATTTTCTTTCCCACCTGGTGTCTATGTTGGGACATAAATTTAATTGCATCAATTCCTGGTCCCTCTATTCTTATTTTACACAAAATTGTCCTTTTAATAAGATTTTGAAATCTGGTTAATGTTATATAAGATGGTCAAGGTGGCCTAGTGTCATCAAAGGTCTAATGAATTGTCACAATTGAGCAAAGTCTCGGTAAAGCCCGACTTTGTGGTTAATTTGATTCCACCACAATCTAACACAAACTGGACCATACACCCAAATATGGTGGAAACTTTAAGTTTTCCGCATTGTAAAATAGATAATTGTATTTATTAACTATGGACTAAATATAATGGCGATGATCAGCTTTGGGGTAAAAGGGCACCTGATCTGCATCCTTGTTTAGCATATCCGAACAGTATTTTTGCTCTTGATGTGGCTATATTTGAGCCGCCTCATGGGAAAACCAGCAATCTGCATATGCGAAAACAAAGACGCAGATCCGTGAAGCTGATAAGCGCCTTTGTTTTCACTACTCGGATAGTACAATTCCTCTTCTACTTAAATCCGAAATGTCAAGCTTCTAGCTCTTTTCTGTGCTTGTACAGGCCGGTTTGTGTCGAACCTGTTCGGAAACCATATTGTTGGTTTTCCGAGGTGGCTCATTTTAGGAAGATACTTCAAATTAACTTTATGGTTCATCAGTATGTGAGCAACACCATTAGAAACCCAAAGACACGGGGTGTGCCTCTGCTGGCAGAATTTATATACCACAACAACAAAGTGTTGGACCAATAATCCTGCCGTCTGCCACCTTAGTCTGAACTTTGCTATCCAAGTGTGCAGCCAAGAGTTTGATAATACTGGGCAGAAAAATCAAGAGTTCAAATGCAATTTTCCGTTGAGGTTTTCGTGTAATGTGGCTCATTTATTGTAAGTAGTTCTCATTCATTTGGAAGATGTGTTGAAATTAACACCATCTTACATACATTATCTACAAGTCCAGTTGTCAAAATAATGTCACCAAGGACCACCCGGATTTAATGCGGGCAGAATTTATTTTCTGTTATCTTAACATTATCTACTCCCCCACCATTTGTAAGGACAGCCCCTATGGTTGCGATCAGATGAAAGGTGTTATAGTTCGTTTTAGTTAAGCTTTAAAACAAATCCTGCCTAAGATTAGTTGCCACCAGCTGCAGCATAAACAACCCACCAAACTCTCATATTTCTTGAAAAACAACCCACCAAATGCTACCCGTGGCAACAACCCACCAAATTCAGTGCGCTGCAACAACCCACCAAATTCGACCCGAGGCAACAACCCACCAAATTCAACCTGCTGCAACAACCTACCAAATTCCCACCGTGGCAACAGCCCACTAAATTAGGCCCGTGGCAACAACCCACCAAACTCGACCAGAGGCAACAACCATATAAAGTAGCACATTTCTTGAAAAACGATGTAACACACAAACATGTTTGTTAACATGATAAACAAGTAACAACATGGTCTAACCCTGACAGTACATCCACAGGTGATTCTCAAAGATTCCCAGAACCTAAACAGCCAGGAGATAAAAATTTAAACCATGCCAAAAAACCTGGATGAAAAATCGAATCAAACAAGTATTATCTGTCTGAAAATGGAACAAACTTTGGCACCAAATGAATCTAATAATACCTGATATATCTAATTACATGCTCTACAGTTAACCTTAATGCTGAAATTATGTGTGCCGTGTTGAAGAAACCCGAGTTTTGCCTATGCGAAAACAAAGACGCAGATCAGCTGTGCAGTAACTGCAGAGCTGATCAGCGCCTTTGTTTTCGCAACACAGATTGCACAATCTCCCTTCTTCTCAAAACCAAAATTTCAAACTTCTAGCTGTCTTCTGTCACTGCACAGACCGGTTTGTGTAGGACCTGGTCGGATATCCAGAAGACGGTCTTCTCGTGTCGAGGCTCACATAAAACCTGCTTTTATCTGCAGCTTCCCATTAGGTTTACAGTGCTATAATGACTGCTAATTTTGGCGAGGTGTTCAGAAGTAAAAAATTGTTGAATCCAACCATTTGTTACATTTTTCAACTCTCCCAAACTTCAAATGGTTTGTAGTTAGAACTGTGTTGATCTTAATATTTTGCTATGTCAAAAGTAAACAGCTGCTGAAGTTATGTCTGGACCATCATTAATCCTTAAATCTAGTGGGTTAACCAGTATTCAGGGATCATCATTTCACCAGTAACTGTCTGGATAAAAACACTGTAGGCTGAGAAGCCTACTGTAGGCTGAGAAGCCTACTGGTCAGAGAAACTGTTTTAAGAGTGACAAAAAAACTTAACAATCCAACAAATAAAATGGTCATTGTTCACACCATTTTTTTATTCAATTTAACGTACCTTTCAAGGTTATTTCAACTCATATGAGATAGACCAATCAGTAGGTGGGGCGAAAATGGGAGAACCCGAGAAAAAACACCTGGCACACCCGCAAGCAAAACTTGGCTTGTCTCACATGTGCCCTGTGTGGGTCTGGAACCACAGCAGTGAGATGATCGAATGGTTAAGAGGGGTAATGAAATATCAGCGCTCTTTATATAAGGTCGGCCCAACCATTATTCCTCTTTTATTGACATGACGTTCCTGGTTGTTCTGTGTTTCTGGCGGGGTTATCTTCTTGTATGAACTTGCATTCATATACTTGCAACCGTTTCCAGTGTTATTGCTCGTACATGTACCGGGTACTTTATACTTGTAATATAGGTTATTTTAACAGTTAAATTTATCCAGATAATGTTGATATTAAGTGTTTATGGCCTCATAAAATATTTAAATCCCATATTTTATTAAATGACACCATGCAGTCATTAATTAAAATGCACAGTTTCATGCAGCTGCTCCTGTTTGCAAGCATGCGATGCATGTTCCGTTGTTTACACATTTTAGCATTTACATGGAAATTTCTAATTTTGTATAATGACAAGACTGCTATCAAGACTAATAAGAGCTGTCGCAGGACAGCATAGCTCGCCTGACTTGAGCTTTGCCACTAGATCTATTAAAATCTATGACCCAAGACATTGACCTCAATGTCACTCAGGTGGGTCTTGATGGCACAGCATAAAACTTCAGAACAATATCTACCAACATGCAAAGTTCAAATTGATCCATCTACATATTTGATATGGACTTATAACATAAAATTTCTAAGTCTGTGACCTTGTCCACAGGTGCGTTAAGATGCTACAGCATAAAACTTAACAATAATATCTAACAGTAAAGTATCAACTAGATCAATCCATTTGTTCCAGCAATATACAGTACAAAACACTTTAAGCAAAAACTTTAACACAAAATTTCTAAGTCTGTGACCTTGAACTCAAGGTCACTCTGGTGGGTCATGATGATACAGCATAAAACTTCTGACCAATAACTACCAACATGCAAAGTATCAACTTGATCCATCAACAACTTCAAGAGATACAGACTTATTAAAACTTTAACCAAAAACTTTAACACAAAATTTCTAAGTCTGTGACCTTGACCTCAAGGAAACCCAGGTGGGTTGTGATGGTACAGTATAAAACTTCAGACCAATATCTACCAACATGCAAAGTATCAACTTGATCCATCAACATCTTCAAGAGATATAGACTTAAAAACTTTAACCAAAAACTTTAACACAAAATTTCTAAGTCTGTGACCTTGACCTTAAGGTCACCCAGGTGGGTCATGATGGTACAGCATAAAAGTTCAGACCAATATCTACCAACATGCAAAGTATCAACTTGATCCATCCACAACTTCAAGAGATATAGACTAATAAAAACTTTAACCAAAAACTTTAACACAAAAATTTCTAAGTCCGTGACCTTGACCTCAAGTACACCCAGGTGGTTCATGATGGTATAGCATAAAACTCCTGACCAATATCTACCAATATGCAAAGTCTGTGACCTTGACCTCAAGGTCACCCAGGTGAGTCATGATGGTACAGACCAATATCTACCAACATGAAAAGTATCAACTTTATCCATCCACAACTTCAAGAGATATAGACTCATAAAAACTTTAACCAAAAACTTAACATTTTGAGCGACGCCGACGCTAACGCCGACGCCGGGGTGACTGCAGTAGCTCTTCCTGTACTTTCGTACAGGCGAGCTAAAAACAACTGAACAAATGTATAGATATTAGTATCAAGTATGTCCCAAGAACATCATACAGTCCGAGTTAGTAAGCCTAACTAGCATTTCCACGTCATGGTATGGTTTTTGCATTTTTGACATATTCTGTCTTGGTTTTTAACACATCATACACTTTGGCATCAAAGACTAAGGGTGTGTTCACAATGGAGCTTGTTTAATATGATTATAAGTTTATTTTACTTTATATAGGCTTTTTTTTTCTTACTGAAAAATTTGATAAAATTTTGATCAAGTGAAGTTCATTTATTTGATGAAAGTTTAGCATGATTTATTGGAAAAAGCTGAATTCAAAAGAAAACTTTCAACATGAAAAATGGGAATTTTCATGGTTGAACATCAAGAAATAATGTATATTTAAAGTCAATATTTGACACCATAAATGTGTTTTTCCACATTTGCTTTGTCATTTAAAAAGCCTGCTTTATAATTATGCAAAAATAAGATTCTCTGCACTGTTCTGAGAGCGTTAAATTTCATTTTCACTGCATCATGTTACAGTTACTTATCCAGTCTTAGCCAGATGGCCCAGAGGAAGAGCATTCAACACAAAATTGAGAGGTCCCTGGTTCGAACCCTAATGGCACCAGGCCCCGAGGTTATAAAACGTTTTTCATGCTCAGCTCAGCTGAGACTAAAATTTATCCTGCTCATAAATGTTAAAATGCCAACAATTGTTGGCATTTTAACATTTATTAGCAGGATAAATTACAGGCTTTGGAGTTCTAAACCTTCAATTTCAATATATTTGAGCTATTTCAGTATCTATGAGGAATTGAAATTTCAAGCTCAGCTGAGTTGAGCATGAAAAAAGTTTTATAACCTCAGGGCCAGGCTAAGTCCTAAAGCAAGATAACCATACTCCCAACAGTATGGCTGATTCCCAGGATACAATGGCCTGATACTGACAGGACTGAAAAATTGCTGACAGGGATGTAAAGTACAGCTGATCTGCATCTTTGTTTTCGCATATGCAAATTGTTGTTTTTTGGTGTGGCGGCTCATTAATCATAGCTAGATTTTCAAAATTTCAAATGCTTGTTTTACAAAACTCTTATCACACACCATTAAAGACTATTACTGCTGAGAATCTAAAGCAAGTCTTCAATGAATTTGAAAGAATAGTTCATGGAGTGGAGACTCATATTTCTAAAACATACTAAGTACATTCCAATTTGAAGTGATAAATTCTTATTTTTGGTGTGGCGGCTCATTAAACATAGCTAGATTTTCAAAATTTCAAATGCTTGTTTTTCAAAACATCACACACCATTAACAAGACTATTATTGCCCAGAATTTAAAGCAAGTCTTCAATGAATTCCAAATAATAAGTCAAGGAGTGGAGACTCATATTTCTAAAACATACTAAGTACAGTCCAATTTGAAGTGATAAATGCTTATTTCCACCACCACAGAAAAAAAAAATGCAGACAAAAGTGCCTTTGGAACATCAATGTACGCAAAACCCCAAAACCCGAAAGAATTCTTTGAGACATACTCCTACCATATGAATGTTAGTCTTTTAATTGACTAGACAAGTCTAGCTTAGGATATTGAATAGCACAGTCTGTGCAAGCGAGCAGTCTTGTTCAAATCATCACTGTACTAGCTAATGGTCAAAGGCTTTTCACACCTGCCCGAATAAGTACTAATTCACATGAGCCATGTCATGAGAAAACCAGGTTTTTGCCTATGTGAAAACAAAGGTGCATATCAGCTTCGCAGTAACTGCGAAGCTGATCAGCCCCTTTGCTTTCACTACACCGATAGTACAATTACTCTTCTTCTTAGATCCAAAATTTCAAGATTCTTGCCTGCTTCTGTGACTGTACAGGTTGGTTTGTGTCAGATCTGGTCGGAAACCCCGAAGACCGGTTTTCTCGCATCGCAGCTCATATGATAAATGTTTATTCTAAAGAAGACAAGATCTAAATTACCCAATTCGCCTTTTACTAACAATGGAGCATGAAAAATATTGATGCCTTCGTTCACAATAAGGAGTTCAGTTTACACATTAACACCCATTTTCGGGATAGTATTCAGAATAGTGTGTCACATTACTAACATGAGAAAAATAAAATGGTTCTGTCCAAAAACACTCTAAAAAGAGTCTAAAAGCAAAAAGGAAAATAACTTATTGATGTGTCAGGCAGGAGTTGTGCATTGAAAGACAAAGTTTTAACTTTTGAAAGTTTGATTCCTTCAAAAGCTATTTTTCAAAAAGCCATATTTTCATATAGAAAACTAGGACTCCTTTCAAATGTATTTGTCAAAGGACAATTACATTTCATAAGGCAAATTTAAGCTAAGTTACTACTAAAAGTATTTTTATATTTTAATGTAGCAAATGGAAAATGTAAAGAAAAAATTAAGCAAAGACCAGGTCCCGAGGTTATAAAACTTTTTTCATGCTCAACTCAGCTGAGCATGAAATTTAAACTGCTCATAAATACTGAAAATGCCCTAATACATTGAAATTTTAGGTTTGAACCACAAAAGCATTGTAGTTTATCCTGCAAATAAATGTTAAAATGCCAACAATCGTTGGCATTTTAACATTTATGAGCAGGATAAATTTTAGTCTCAACTGAGCTGAGCATGAAAAAAGTTTTACAACCTCAGGGCCAGGAACCAGAAGATGGTAAGATATAACACTGATTTGTTTATTGCATTAATATGATGTATCTGTAGCGAGGCAATTATTTCTAGTAGCAGAGCAATACATTTCACATTAATGTCATATTTCTTCAAAAGCGTGTCATCTAATTATTTCAGCAAATATTTAGGTGATGATATTGTCAGCTCCTTAATGTGTTACACGTCACTTTACCTATAGTTTCTTTTTTTTTTTTTTTCGTTGTTGTTGTTGCTTTCTTCGTATTCAGTTTTATGTCCCTTTTAAGATTATTTCAGCTCATATGAGATGGGATAATTAGTAGGTGGATCTAAGAGTATTGATCCCAAGAAAACTTTTGAAGTACGTGGCTCTGTGGCTTACCTGGAAATAAGTACACTATGAATGTACACCTCGACCTCTTTATAACATGCTTCATTACAACACGGTTTTGGATATAACACTGATCATTGTTGTACCCAAATTGTACTATTTTTGCTATTTGTCTTTACATTTTACTCTCATCATAACACGGTTTGGATAGCTAATATGGAAATTTGCTTCGACCCAAGAGGTTGACGTGTACATGTATTAAGTAAGTCATACCTTTATGAATGAGCTACGAAACTTCAGATTAACTTCCGAAACTTTACAATCCAAGTTAAACAGTTAAACAGCAATTTACAGTCATATACTCTCCCTTTCACTGAGAAATTTGGTACCAAGTTAACTTTCAGATGAATAGATAAGTTCTGTCCTTTCTGATAATTCAGAGATTATTCTTCATTATTTCTCCGATAAAAATATATATTTAAGGAGCCTATGAGGGGACCATATTCTAAGGGTACTCAGTCCAGATTTAAAAAACTAAAGTAATCATACACAATAGAATATTCTTCAAAAACGAACAAAATTATTAATCACAGTCATATTCAAAACTTATCGGTTTGTCGCAAAGTTGGTGCATTTTGTCAAACGATTTCATTTTTCCAGCATTATTAAAGGATGGTTACTTCAATTCAAGCGAAGTTGGTAGGACAAAATTTCCTTTTGGGTTTACTAAAATCTGGTAAAAACATTTATCGGACACCACAACCATATCGCTAGGATTTCATTTTCGAACTTTTGATATAGGAACTGAAGTGATTGTATGCATTGACCTCGAAGATGCAACAACCAGCGACAAAAGCGACCATTTACGAATGTTCGCTTTTGCATATAAAACCTTGCATTTTCTTATAACACTGCAAATTTTATTATGATGAAATGCTATTCATCATGCGTCTTAATCCCTGTATTGAAAATCACGGCAGAGAAATCGTGTGGCGAGGACACTGAGAGGAAACATTTTTATGCTCCTTACATTTCCATTTAGATTTTATAATTTTGCATAAAAATTTTCACACATACTACCCCAGCAAAATGGCCGTGTCGTGCAAAAACCTGTTATCGAGGTTTCCGATCATGCCGGGCACAAAAGGGGCTGTGCAGCCACAGAAGATGGATATAGGCTTGAAATTCAAGGCCGAGAAAGTAGAGGGATTCTACTATCCATGTAGCAAAAGCAAATGCACTGATCACCTTCACAAAACTGCACCGCTGATCTGCGGCTTTATTTTCACATATGCAAAAATAGGTTTTCTCATGACGCAGCTAAAATGGTGTCTTTTTCTTCTCGATTTGAATAATCTGTACGAATATGGTAAACAAACAGTCTCAAATTCAGAAAGATTTTGTACACCTATTAAACTGATGCCTTTACTAGTGGCCCCTGAAATTCTCGGTGCAAGTTTATGGAAAAATGGTGCAATATAAATAGAGCCGTGACGCGAGAAAACCGGTCTTCAGGGTTTCCAACCAGGTCTGACACAAACCGATCTGTGCAGTTACAGAAGAAGGCTAGAAGCTTGGAATTTTCTATTTAGGAAGAAGAGAGATTGTACTATCTGTTTAGCGAAAATTACTTGACTAACACTAAAGTTGGAGATATATACATACTGTAATATCTGGAAATTTTTGCATGACTTTTATTTCACGAATTTTTAATTTCCGAATTATTAGTGATGTCTTGAATTCGCGAGCATACGCTCATGCAGTCAAAAAGCTTATAGGAAGTCTTTATTAGCGAGAATCATAAATTCTCGAGACAGCAACATTGCAAAAATTCGCAAACATTAAATTCTCGCGAATATTTCCGAACTTACAGTAAAATTTTTCTAGATTTGCACATTGATCTTCTAAGGAATCAAAAATCACCATTAGCATTCCACCTAGCTACAAGTAGCCTGAAATACTAATATTATGTCTGAAACTCTGATGTTCAGCAAAAAGTAAGTGTTCCATATCCGATATACAATCAAGAAGAACTTGTGTAAACAAAAATACTCTTCAGCAAATAATGTACACGTTCAACATCAAAGTGTGAATGACAAAATAAAGATACATTCTATAAAAAAATTTTTATTTCTTTAAATGAAAATAAAAACAAGAGTTTGTTTTAGAATGCTGAAAACATTAATGAGAAAAGAGAAGCGCAATTCTGGGGCTTTGGCTATCAAAGTCTAAAAAATTGATAGCTAGCACAAAATGTTTCCAAACTAATACAAACTCAAATTCTGAGTCTGATCAACTCATAGAAATTCATATGCTAATAAAACCAAGCCCGGGAACACTGTTGAAATGTTTGGTGGTTCCTCGAAATCTAAAATTAAAATCACCCCCTCCCCTACCAAAGGTAAAATCCTCACCCCTCGTTCATCTCCAAAATAAATTTCTTCAGAAGCCCTTTTGTGATCACCAACTTTTAATGTTTATTTTTCTCTTAAATGGTTCAATGGTATTTTATTACTAATTTCAATGATAAAAGTTAAACAGTAATGTTATAAATTGGAATTTTGTTATCAGATCGCAAAAAAGTAGAGGGAGAGCAACAGTTTTAACTCATAATATTTAAAGCCTGACTCCTTTTTGTGGGACATAGGCAAACAGTATAGCCCCAGATGTGATGCTGCAGAATGCGGCATCCCATCTGGGGCTATTCTGTTTGAATAGAGGAATTTCATCGAAAAATGGGATAAAAATTACTACTAGTGTCCCTAAAAAGTGAAAGTGATAATGATAGGCAAGTCTTTTTGTCATATATATGGGTTAAGCAAGTGAACTACCACTGGAATATATCCCAGTAAACAATGTTTCAGTCACATCAAGCTAACTAATCCACATGAAAGCCAAACCGAGAGCAACTTTTTCTGCATTTTTATGTTGCCCAACACTATGACAGAATGGCTTAGAACTACAGTTCAACCTCATTATAACATGCCTCAATATAATGTGGTTTTCAACATAACACTGCCATGTCATGGCTGCCAAACTGGTAGTTCGCTTTTTGCCTGTTGTAAGTAACCTCATTATAACATGGTTTCACTTATAACATGGTCTGACTTAAATTTCTATGGGCTCAAAAGATAACATCATAATGAAGTTGATCTGTAATATTCAAAATCATATTATTTCGCATCTTGTATGCAAAAGCAAACAATCCTTCATTTTCTCTTAATTTTAAGCTTCTTGAAAAATTCCTTCGAAAAAAAAATGCTAAAAACTTACAAAACAATTGTCTGATGTATGTTACACATGGTATAAGTTTGCTTTAATTCACATGCACTTGACTGTATGCTGAAGCATTTGATATAATAAATCAAATTTCTTGAAGCTTAGCAACTTATCTCAGACTTGCTGCACTAAGTAAAAAAACAAGATCATAGAAATGAATGCCTATTATATTTTAAGGCCAAAGAAATAAAAATTGGTTTCTTGCTATCTAGGTGCCGTGAACCTTATAGTGTTTTTAAGCATATTATTGTAAGGAAATGTTGCTTTTACATTTTTGTTTCGTCCATACAAGTTAAAAAATATCTACAGAGAAAATATTTCTATCTTTTTGCTAATTTTTGTTCACCCTACATTTTATATATGCACTTTGGGCTTGAATGCATTTGAGAAATGCGATACCCTTGAAATCAAATGACTTTGCCTTTCATAAGACCTTGTTAAGCGCTAATTTTGACGGCAATTTTTGCATTCTTTACGCAAATTATGTATCTTCTTATAGAATTATGACAAGGACATAACAAATTTCTTTGCTTTACAGACTTATTGAATGTACATCCATTACGAAAACTTGCCCATGCAATATAATAGATTTTTTGAGCTTTAAAAGGGAAAAATTTTCAGCTGAATTTTTTATATTTTTCTTATTTTTGCTCAAAACATAGATTGCGGGTACACGTTAGAACCGCCTCGCCGAGGCGGTTCTAACGAGTACCCACAATCTATGTTTTGGAGCAAAAATAAGAAAAATAAGTATACCCCTGCATACCCCAGTTTTACGATATAAAAGTGGGGTTCAAAGGGGTATACATTACACGGACATGTTTTCCTGATGTCCATTCAATAGAATAACCTAGATAAGCCTTAAAATTATCAACTTCAAAAAAAAGGCAATTTTATAATGTGTCCTGCTATCTAAAATGGTTTAGTGTCTGTCCAGTGAAATTGTTAACTTACCAAGCCTTAAAAATATACAGCAAATTTTAAGGATGTAAACTCACAATTTTCCGGTGGAAAAAAAAAAAAATTCTAAAGCTGAAGCAAAAACCATAACTTATTTTTAGGCAAAAATAGGACAGAAGAACATCAGTTTTTCATCTTAAAGTAATTAGGTAACAAAAAACAAAAAGTACATCTTGTTAAATATTTTTGTTTGTTTGTTTGTTTGTTTTTCATCTCTTATCTAAGACCATTAAAATAGTTTAAAACCTTTGAAATTTTGAATTAAAAATTCTGGGTTTTTCATCTAATGAGTAAACGACAAAATTAATGTCAATGTGCCTGTGTGGTGTCTGATCAATGCACGTTTTTGTTGCTGTAGACATAAATCACGATGTTCTCTTTAATCCAAAGAAGAATGCTTGCAATGTTAACAGACCAAAAATTGTAAAAACATATTTTGACTCACCATATAAGCTTCAAAATTCCAAATTCATGAAGTTACATCTTTTTAAGTAGATTAAAGAAAAGAAAAAATCACAAAAAAATCCAGTAAGCACTATTCTTTTAACCTTTATGAAGTTGTTGCTATCTTATGTGTGTATCTTGTGAAAGTTTTACTACATTTTCTGTCTGTAGTATTTCTTTAACTTGTTCGACAATAAACATGCCACTAATATAGAATCATAAAACATTTGATACATCTTCATAAAAATTCTAGACCTTAGTATATAATACTGATATATAGGATGGTAGACATTTCGGCAAAACATACAATTTTAACACAACATCAAAAAAATATATACACAGTAAAATTACATACCTTAGACGGAAAATCCAAACAATTAATCCGAAAACCTTAAGGTTCGTATCAAAATGTTCACCCTAAAGCACAGGGCAATAAACAATGCAACAAGGCACATAAAATGTTTATGATTAGCAATAAATAACCGATGGGGAACAATTTTGCTTCAAGAAGTATGCCAGCTAGAATGTCCTGACTCGAGGCTATCACTTAGGAAGTTATAATACAAATCATTTCAATGGGGGGAGATGGGGGCGGGGTTAGAGGCAATTCAGCAATACCAATTACAAACAAAGGGAGGCTAATGCAACAGGTCAATGTAACTCCATGTTCAAATGAGTTTTTCAATTATCTAAAATAATAGATTTTAATCCAAAATACACTATGAAGGTTGTTAAATGGTTATATCCTGTTCCGCTAATGAATTCCTGACCATTCTGCGCATGTAAATTAGCTTTTTCATCTCAAGTAACTTGTTTACCTGGCCTTAATGTCATGCTGCTTTCCCTTCAGTTATAATAGACTAGTCCCTGCCAAAAGATAAATAATGGGAATTTTGCGAAAATAGATATATCATAGTCCATGTGGGCTAGATAGAAGAAGCCTAGCAAAATATGATAGGTGTACGTTATAAAAGGAGATTCAAACCTGTATTTCAAAATTATTGGATGTATTCAACATGTTTTCTAGCAGTTTTATAGTTATGCAGCTTTCGAAATGATGTGAAATTAATTTTGTCTGCCGCAAACGCATAAAGGCAGGAAATGCATTTCTCAAAACTTTTTTTTCATCAGTGTATAAGTGATCATTTAAAAGAGATTTATAAAATAAATGGTTTTCTTTTCTTCCACTTCTGCTTATCATCACTGCCAACCTGCTTAAGGTGATTTGATACACTTTGATGATGGTTAACTTTCTTTATAAAGCAAAAAAAAGAAAGTGGAAAATGCTGGTGCATTATTTCTGCTTCTCTTTTGATACAGTGAAGACTTTGCGACATAAAACACCGCAAAACATTTTTTTTCCAACTATTATTGTAACTTTTTCTTTCTTTTTGATTTCTAAGCAAAAAAGTTGGTACTTAACAAATGTTTTTTACTATTATTATTATTATCTTTTTTTTATTTATTTTCAAAGAGATTAAGGGGTTATGGGAAGCTTAAATTATCATGAAGGCATGAGGCTTTGTTGCTTCATGCAGCTTCATGCACAAGTCAACAGATTCCTTCATGTCAGGATGTCACCTCCATTTTTATGGAACTTCAACCAAACAATGAGAAGAAATGAGATAGGGAGTTGGGTATCAGCCATCAGGAAAACATGTCCCTGAAATGAATATCCCCTCAAACCCCACTTTTATATAGTAAAACTGGGGTATGCAGGGGTATACCTATTTTTCTTATTTGTGCTCCAAAACATAGATTGTGGGTACTCGTTAGAACCGCCTCAGCGAGGCGGTTCTAACTTGTACCCACAATCTATGTTTTGAGCAAAAATAAGAAAAATATCAAAAATTTTCCAATGAAATTTTCAATTTTTAGATCTAAAAAAATCTCTGTATATTGCATGGGCATGTTTACGTAATGGGGAGTCGGGTATCAGTTCTGAGGGAGGCATCAAGCACCACTCCTATTTTCCACAGTCTCAGTGATATGCAGGGAACAACCATCTAATACCCTGTTTACACTAAAACGAACTAAACCGTTTTCGATTCGATGCAAGTTACGTCGCTGTAAGGTAATCCGGATCGAATCCACTTGTCTGTTTAGACACATCTGAAATTCTCCGTTAAAACTGAAGAATTTTTTTTAATTTTCTGTTTTGGTTGCATTATAATCCGCTCTCAAGCTTTTTACTTTTGTACGGCATTGGCTTGCTGTGCGCTCAAACCCGCTGTCCCTGAGCCGTGTCGCTAGCTTTTCATAAATGGAAGCATTTCTTCAACAAGTCTCAAAGTCCTTTTGTATCTCGCTATCCGCCCATAATCGTATTAGGGCCCGCGTCTCATCGTGAGTCCAGGTTAATCCCCTGTCTCTGTCCTTTGCTACAGCCATTTTCGCCATTTTTATCTGTTGTGTTGACTCAGAATATTTCGCGGAAAAAGAAGCATGTGTAAATGTAAACATAACCCCAACATGCGAAAGGTCAGTATAAAAATAATATTTAATGCGAATTCGCTTCGGTTAACTGTTTAGACATGACTTTAATACCGAAGTAAAAGTTAATTCGGTTTCGATCCAAGGTGCTAAGCTGGATTAGTTTACTTCGAATTAGTTTTTTAATTCGAAGTAGAAATTCTAATGTAAACAGTTAATTCGAAGCGAATTCGGATTCGATTCGATTTAAAACTCTAGTCTAAACAGGGTATAACTGATGCTGGTTTTAATTTTCTTAAAGGGCTTCACTCTTAAGTCATTCCAAAATGAGTTATGGTCCTTACATTCAGTGTTTGGCGACATTCTTGTGCAAAACACTGATTAAAATTTGATTATATTCCAAGGGAAATAACTGAAAAATAAGACCAGCCTTATTCATGTTACAAAGCGTTTGTTAACACACATTTTTCTCTTTTTAAATTGTTAAATGCCAAAGCCAGTTCCAATCAACACAAAAGGTCAAATGAGTTAATGTAAGAATAGAAAGTCCAGGGGCTGATATAATCAAATATAAAATCCCAACCCTGAAACAAGTTCCAATCGTTACAGGACAGTGGAAGTCAAAACCAGTTTCAATCAATACAATACACTTTATATGTCAAACCAAAAACAGTTTCAGTCAATACAATACACTTTATATGTCAATGGAAGCCAAAAAACAGTTCCAGTCAATACAATACACTTTATATGTCAATGGAAGCCAAAAACAGTTCCAGTCAATACAATACACTTTATATGTCAATGGAAGCCAAAAACAGTTCCAGTCAATACAATACACTTTATATGTCAATGGAAGCCAAAAAACAGTTCCAGTCAATACAATTAATACACTTTATATGTCAATGGAAGCCAAAATCAGTTCCAGTCAATACAATACACTTTATATTTCAATTGAAGCCAAAAAACAGTTCCAGTCAATACAATACACTTTATATGTCAATGGAAGCAAAAAAAACAGTTCCAGTCAATACAATACACTTTATATGTCAATGGAAGCCAAAACAAACAGTCCCAGTCAATACAATACACTTTATATGTCAATGAAAGCAAAAAAAAAACAGTTCCAGTCAATACAATACACTTTATATGTCAATGGAAGCCAAAAAAACAGTTCCAGTCAATACAATACACTTTAAATGTCAATGGAAGCCAAAAAAAAACAACAGTTCCAGTCAATACAATACACTTTATATGTCAATGGAAGCCAAAAAACAGTTCCAGTCAATACAATACACTTTATATGTTAATGGAAGCCAAAAAAAGTTCGAGTCAATCATCTTACGAATATGAAAATTCGTAAATAAGAAATGATGCAAAGTTAAAAAAAAATCCTACGTCCCTGATGGGATTCGAACCCAGATCGCTGGGGTAGAAATCCAATGCTCTAACCACTGAGCCTAAGACGCAGTATGTGAGAGATTGTACTTATTTGATACATTGTATTGAATAGCTGAGCTCTTTATAAAAGCTATGTATCATGAGATCTTCCTACCCAACCTTCCAACTGCAGCTTTGTTCTTGTGCAAAACACTGATAAAAATTTGATAATATTCAAAGGGAAACAACTGAAAAATAAGACCAGCCTTATTCATGTTACAAAGCGTTTCTTAACACACATTTTTCTCTTTTTAAATTGTTAAATGCCAAAGCCAGTTCCAATCAACACAATAAGTCAAATGAGTTAATGTAAGAATAGAAAGTCCAGGGGCTGATATAATCAAATATAAAATCCCAACCCTGAAACAAGTTCCAATCATTACAGGACAGTGGAAGTAAAAACCAGTTTCAATCAATACAATACACTTTATATGTCAATGGAAACCAAAAACAGTTCCAGTCAATACAATACACTTTATATGTCAATGGAAGCCAAAAAACAGTTCCAGTCAATACAATATACTTTATATGTCAATGGAAGCCAAAAACAGTTCCAGTCAATACAATACACTTTATATGTCAATGGAAGCCAAAAAACAGT
This sequence comes from Rugalucina vietnamica, assembly GCA_964017185.1. NCBI lineage: Eukaryota > Metazoa > Mollusca > Bivalvia > Lucinida > Lucinidae > Rugalucina > Rugalucina vietnamica. The sequence goes on from OZ024880.1 coordinate 9,535,310, forward strand.
TCCAGTCAATACAATACACTTTATATGTCAATGGAAGCCAAAAACAGTTCCAGTCAATACAATACACTTTATATTTCAATGGAAGCCAAAAACAGTTCCAGTCAATACAATACACTTTATAGTCGATGGAAGCCAAAATCAGTTCCAGTTAATACAATTCACTTTATATGTCAATGGAAGCCAAAATCAGTTCCAGTCAATACAATACACTTTATATGTCAATGGAAGCCAAAAAACCAGTTCCAGTCAATACAATACACTTTATATGTCAATGGAAGCCAAAAAAACAGTTCCAGTCAATACAATACACTTTATATGTCAATGGAAGCCAAAAAAAACAGTTCCAGTCAATACAATGCACTTTATATGTCAATGGAAGCCAAAAAACAGTTCCAGTCAATACAATACACTTTATATGTCAATGGAAGCCAAAAAACAGTTCCAGTCAATACAATACACTTTATATGTCAATGGAAACCAAAAAAAAAAAAACAGTTCCAGTCAATACAATACACTTTATATGTCAATGAAAGCCAAAAAAACAGTTCCAGTCAATACAATACACTTTATATGTCAATGGAAGTCAAAAAAACAGTTCCAGTCAATACAATACACTTTAAATGTCAATGGAAGCCAAAAAAACAGTTCCAGTCAATACAATACACTTTATATGTCAATGGAAGCCAAAAAACAGTTCCAGTCAATACAATACCCTTTATATGTTAATGGAAGCCAAAAAAAGTTCGAGTCAATCATCTTACGAATATGAAAATTCGTAAATAAGAAATGATGCAAAGTTAAAAAAAAAATCCTACGTCCCTGATGGGATTCGAACCCAGATCGCTGGGGTAGAAATCCAATGCTCTAACCGCTGAGCCAAAGACGCAGTATGTGAGAAATTGTACTTATTTGATACATTGTATTGAATAGCTGAGCTATTTATAGAAGCTATGTGTCATGAGATCTTCCAACCCAACCTTCCAACTACAGCAGCTAATCTCGAATGAATGAGTGGTGCAATGGGATATAACACAACCCCATTTTGAGAGAGTAATCATTTACGAGAAAGTCAATTTTATAACTATATGACTCAATTGGTCCATTTCCGACAAGCCCTTATCTTACGAATATGAAAATTCGTAACTAAGAGATAATGCATAGTTTGAAAACAATCCCGCGTCCCTGAGGGATTCAAACCCAGACCGCCGGGGTAGAAATCCAATGCTCTAACCACTGAGCCATAGAGTCGACTCCCTGACACAGTTTGTCAGAGATTGTACTTATGGGATACATTGTATCAAATAGCTGTGCTATTTATAGAAACTATGCATCATGTGATCTGCCAAACCGACCTACCAACCATGGCAGATAATCTCAAATGAATGAGTGGTGCAACGGGACATTACACACCCCCATTTTGAGAGAATAATCATTTATGATTACGAAGATGCCAATTTTATGACTACATAACTCAATTGGCCCATTTCTGACGAGCGCCCATCTTACGAATATGAAAATTTGTAACTAAGAGATGATGCATAGTTTGAAAAAAATCCTGCATTCCTGATGGAATTCAAACCCGGACTTCTGGGTAGAAATCCAATGCTCTAACCACTGAGCCAAATAGTCGACTCCCTGATGCAGTTTGTCAGAGATTGTACAACCACGGAAGATAATCTCGATTGAATGAGTGGTGCAAGGGGACACAACACCCCCCCATTTCGATAGAGTAATCATTTATAATTACGAGAAAGTAATTTTTATGATTATGACTCAATTGGACCATTTCCGACAAGCCCCCATCTTACAAATATGAAAATTCGTAAATAAGAAATGATGCTTAGTTTAAAAAAAATCCCACATCCCTGATGGGATTCGAACTCAGGCCGCCGGAGTAGAAATCCAATATTCTAACCAATGAGCCAAAGAGTCGACTCCCTGATGCAGTATGTCAGAGATTGTACTTATATGATATAGCTGTGCTATTTATAGAAGCTACACATCATGAGATCTACTAACCCGCCTTCCAACCACGGCAGCTAATCTCGAATCTCTGAGTGGTGCAATGGGACATAACAAATCCAATACACTTTATAGGTGAGTGGAATTCAAAACCAGTTTCAATCAATCTAATACACTTTAAGGGTAAGTGGCAACCAAAACCAGTTCCAATTACCATACTTCGCGATGTATTATGCGCACTCGTGCATAACACGCACTCAATTTTTGGGGGTCAAATCTGGTGAAAAAAGTCCTGTTCCTATACGTAACACGCGGCAGATTTGGACCACAGATCGTGGCTGTACTAAACTGAGCATTTTAAGTTCAAATTACCCTTCCTCACCGATTTCAATCACCCATCGTAGTATACGACACTGATATCTCATCAATGATGAATTGAAAAGAAAAAGAAAATTAAAAAGAAAAGAAAAAAGAAAAGAAAAAAAAAAGAAAAAAAAAAAAAGAAAAAAAAAAAAAAGAAAAAAAAAAAAAAATCGTTTGCAAGGCATTCGCCAAGGTGCAGTTTTCTTTCAGAATCTCTTTATGGTACTATGAGAAAAAAAAAAAACAAAAAAAAAAAAACAAAAAAAAAAACAAAAAAAAAAACATCATTTGCTAGGCATTCGCCAAGGCGCAGTTTTCTTACAGTTTCTCTTTATGGTTCCATGAGAAAAGAAGAAAAAAAAAAATCGTTTGCCAGGCATTGCCAAGGTTCTGTTTTCTAACAGTTTTTCTTTATGGTACTATGAAATGAAGTATTATTACGTATTTTCCGGCAGTAAAAAACTTAAAAACTCATCTTTTCTAGTATAAAGCATAATGTGTGTATGAACCGTGTCGGCTGCCTAAATAGCTTGTGTATTCACAAGTGATAATTGTCATTTTTAGACAACACAGTTTAATGCTAGCAAAGCGTGAATGTCAGACACATTGTTTTCTTAAGATTAGTGACAAAAGCTGTGAAAATAAGGCAAGCGATGCACAATAACTTGCTAGGGGATTATCGATAGACCGTAACGTGACCATAAACAAAGGTTGCTGAAGGCTATTAATGACACATGTTACGCAACGTTGCTCGATGTTTTCGTTCAGTGATTACTGAAGTCCAAAAATTGGGACGCCTAAATCTTGTATTAATCTACCTTTTTCGATAATGTACTTCTTCTTTTGCGCTTGAGAACGGCGCATTGTAAATACGGTATCGTTATTGTAAAGGTAAAAGTGATTCAAGTCCGGGTGCACCGAAAAGTCAACGGCGGAGCTCTACTATATTCTATTCTATTCTAACAACACGCAGAGTTATCCTTCTTACAAAAATGGCAGTCGATCATCCATAAAACATCGCGTCACATGCAAAATATACATGAACAATGATTTTACTCAATAGAAATCAGTGGAAACCTTGGAAATCCACCGACCTTTACGTTTTCTCACATCGATTGGCATTTGTATGCAGTTAGAAGCTCATTATAATTCATTTTTGTTATTGTCATGGGTTTTTGCGACCGGCAAATTTTACGAAAAAAAGTCTGAAATTTGGTGTTCTTATACAAAATGCGCACCAAATTTTGTACACCACAATCTGAGCAAAAAAAGTGCGTGTTATACGCATGTGAATACGGTAATCAAAAACCAGTCTAAATCAATACAATACACTTTCTTGGTCAGTGGAAGCCAAAACCAGTTTCTATCAATCCAATACACTTTATAGGCCAGCGGAAGCACAACCAATCAGTTTCAATCAATCCAATACACTTTATAGGTCAAAACCAGTTTCAATCAATCTAATACACTTTAAGGGTAAGTGGCAGCCAAAACCAGTTCCAATAAATCAAAAACCAGTCTAAATCAATACAATACACTTTCTTGGTCAGTGGAAGCCAAAACCAGTTTCTATCAATCCAATACACTTTATAGGCCAGCGGAAGCACAACCAACCAGTTTCAATCAATCCAATACACTTTATAGGTCAAAACCAGTTACAAAACATAAACCCTCCCTGAGGCTGTTCTAACGTGTACCCACAATGAATGTTTTGAGCAAAAATAAGGATGATAATATTTTTTTTAAACTGAAAAATTTTGATTTTAGAACCCAAAAAAAATCTTTTCATTGCATGGACATGCTTTCATTACAAAGTCAGGTGAGCTAAAGAATAGGATCATCTCTCTTGGGGCTCACATATAGAAGAATGGAATCCGCGACATTTCGTCGAAAATTACATTTGTCGAAAATGTCCCCATGTCCAGACCTTTATCTAACCCTAGTGGTTAGTGGCTGAAAATGTGGACCTATAGGCTAGTCTTCTGCGGAATAAATCTCAAAATTTTGCGGTGAATATTTTTGAAGTTACAAAATTTTCGACAAAACACATTTTCGACGAAATGTCGTGCATCAAAGAGAATGTTCCATGTAATCCTTGGAAACACACTCATTAGAAGTTAATTGCATTCATGCTACATAATTGAGCCACCTCGTAAGAAAACCAACAATGTGGTTTCCGACCAGGTCTGACACAAATCAGGCTGTACAGTCACAGAAAAGAGCTAGAAGCTTGAAATTTCGGATTTAAGTAGAAGGGGGATTGTACTATCCGAGTGGCGAAAACAAAGGCGCTGAACCGCTTACCGCGAAGCTGATCTGCGCCTTTGTTTTCGCCTATGCAGATTGTTGGTTTTCCCATGAGGCGGCTCATATTTTAGATGTAGATATTCAGATCAGCTCACAGTCTCATCTAAAAGACTAAGGAAGCTGGGGATTGAACCCAGGGCCCCCTGTTGACAAACTGAGTAGCTTAACCACTATGCCATCAATCCTAGAGGCTTCCTTAGATGTTTTTTTAAGATCTTGTTATGCTACAGAGGCTTTTAAAGCTTGCCTTTTCGATACGTAATGTAATGCTTTAGTTTTAATTTATGTTAAACGTCAACCATCAACAGCTGCACGGCCATGCTGAGTTCATGGATGCTCTTTTAAAAGGCTGATTATCAGTAATAAGTGCACATTTCTTCACCGCTAGCAGATAAATGCTCTTCTTGAATCAGGGGAATAGGACAAATGGCTGTACCCAAACCTTCATGAAAGAAATGTGCCAGTCACAGGGATTGAACTCAGGAATCAGATACGCTACCAATGGAGTGCTGCTTGAAATAAATGATAATACAGGTCAGCCTCACTATAACGCTATGTTTGGGGTCCATGGAATCAGACTGTGTTATAAGTAAAACTCTGTTATAACGAGGTTATTTACAATAGACATATAGCAAAGTAATCATTTTTGGAGCCATGACATGGCTGTGTTACAGTGAAAACTGCACTATAGTGAGGAGCTTTATAATGAGGCTGAATTGTAAAAGGACCATACCATGGTGAAGCAGACGTTGAAATTCTTGTCGACCCATTCCACACAGGTGGTCTGTTTGTTGACTGGTTTTCTGTCTTTTTGTTGACTGGTTTTCTGTCACAAATTTCATCATCCCATCTATGGCACTGAAATGGTTTACAAAAACATATTTTTTTTTTATATGGACTGCAAAGCGAGAAAACCTGTCTTTGGGGTTCCGACCAGGTCTGACACAAACAGGCCTGTAAAATCCAGAAGATAGCTAGAAGGTTATAATGTTGGATTAAAGTTGAAGAGGAATTGTTCTTTGTGTGTAACAAAAACAAAGGTGCTGATCAGCTGTGCAATACTGCACAGCTGATCTGCAACTTTGTATATGCATAATCTCGTGAAGGAGCTCATTAACAAGCCCTGTTGCAAGAAAATCTGGGCAGTGAATTACAACACTGTAAGTTCAGAAATGTTCACACTTTATTTTCAGGAATTTGATGGCAAAGTTCTTGCTAATTAAAGACTAACTTAAGGTTTTAAGAACACATAGAGTACCCTCTCATGATTAACAATTCGGAAATAGATAATTCGCAAAATTACAGTACTTCCTTAAAGTTAAGGATGAATTTAGTTAAGGTGACTCCCTTAAAAACAAGTATTTGAGCCTTCGCATGATAAAACCAACAATCTGGGTTTCCGACCATATCTGACACAAACTGGTCTGTACAGTCACAGAAGCAGGCTAGAAGCTTGAAATTTCGGATTTAAGAAGAAGAGGGATTGTACTATCTATGGAACAAAAAACAAAGGTGTGATCAGTAACCGCGAAGCTGGTCTGTGCCTTTGTTTTCGCATATGCAAATTGTTGGTTTTCTGGAGCAGCCGCTCATTTATGATTTACCATGTATGTGATACCTCCCTCATCATCAGGGAGACTCCAGGAAATGAGCCATAAAATTGATTGAAATTCTTCTAAAATATACCTATTTTTCAAACAAAATTCAAAATCTCCCTGAAATGGATCAGGAAGTTTCCTATATATTCTATACATTTTTCAAAAACCTCCCTGAAATGAAAGAAAAATTTCCCTGAAGCTCCTTATTAACTCATCACATGTATTTACAACAAATTAAAACCATCATAATTATTAGTTTTATTAAGTAAACTAGAAAAAGTGCCTTGAGAGGCACGTATACCCCCGGCTGGTAGCTCCCTCCAAAGCCCCCACCCCTCAGCCCACCTCCCCAATCCAGACATGCTCACTGACAGTGACACATTAAACCTCAATTCCTGATGAAAGAGAGCGCCCTCAACAAGTAAATCTTATAAATTTGTATTTGGAAAAAACACTGTCTAAAACCATGGGGAGGGGGGGGTGTAGTAGAATGACAGATCTATTTTAAAGCAGTATACAGAGCTGACTTGTATACTCAATCTAGGACTTGATCGCGGACATTGAGGGTCAGGTCCTCGGTCCTAGATGTAAAGTAGAATGTTATTCTTCAATAATATTTAAAAAAAAAAAAAAAATGTCCTAGATTTTGACCTCTAGCCCCACCCTCAGGGCAAGGACCCTAGAGTCTAATGTCATTAGGAACAAGGCAAACCTTACAGAGTACCTTTGGTGCAAGTACGAATCATTTCTAAACATGGTGGTAAAGAAAAGTATAGAAATACATTTTTTTAAAGAAGTTCTAGATTTTGACCTCTAGCCCCACCCCCCGCACATGGACCCTAGTGTCTGAACCTTACATGGTACCTATGGTCTAAGTATGAATGCTTTCTGATAAAACTTTGTGGATGTCAAGAAAACAGACTTCCCTTATGGAAAAATCATGTCTGAATCCGTCTGAATCATCTTCTGAATCAGTCTGAATCCATGTCTGAATTTGTCTGAATCCATGTCTGAATCTTTGCTGAAATTGGGACAGATTCAGACAGATTCAGACATATTCAGACATCTGAACCTGTCTGAATCTTGTCTGAATCTTCTTCTGAATCTGTCTGAATCCACTCTGAATTTGTCTGAATCATCAAATTACTGCATGTCTGAATCTTTGCTGAAATTGGGACATATTCAGACAGATTCAGACATCTGAATCTGTCTGAATCTTCTTCTGAATCAGTCTGAATCCATTCTGAATTTGTCTGAATCATCAAATCATTGCTTATCTGAATCTTTGCTGAAATTGGGAAAAATTCAGAAAGATTCAGACAAGATTCAGACGTCTCACCCTCATCAGCATATTATTTTCAATGGGCTGGTGACCTTGGAAATTAGGTCAAGGTCTACTTAATCTAATCTACTCTAGTCTTCTCAAAAAATGTTTCTCTGCAAGTTTGATCATAATCCATCCATTTATTCTGAAGATATCCGCTCAGAAAAGTTAATTCAAATACTTTTCATGAGCTGGTGACCTTGAAAATTAGGTCAAGGTCATCAAAATCTAATCAACTCTTTCCCCTCTCTCAATCATGTATCTGTGAAAGTTTGGTAAAAATCCAACTACTGGTTCAAAAGATATCTGATATTCAAGCATATAACATGTATTTGATGTGGGTGGGGTAAGGATATTTAGGTACAAAAATGAATTTCAGAGCAATGCATGCATAATAGGTATGTTCAAGCAGCCCTTTAATTCTTAAACATGTTCTTGACATGTTTCTGTTAGTTTCCCTCATCAGTCAGATCTTAAGATTAAGTAAAAGCCTACTAAATAGAGATTTCTGTTGAGTTTGACCTCTCTTCTGCAGAAGACATTTAGAAAAGGACAAGTCCCAGCATGCCTTAAAGTCACGTTACTTCCTTCTGAATCATTCAGAATGATTCAGACAGATTCAGATGATTCAGACAGATTCAGACATATTCAGACAGAATCCAGAAGCTATTCAGAAAATAAGAGAGAAGTGTAAATACATGTAAGCTCGACTGCACTGCAAAGAGCTATTGTGGTCATGTGGTCCTTGTGTCCTTGGCTTACGTGGGGCTAGAGTTTAAAATATAGAATACAGTTGTCAAAAAAGTTTTACTGCTGTAAAATTTCCTTTTACCCACACTTTGACAACAACTTACATGTATCATAAAGCATTTTTACTTTAAACTGATTAGAGGTTTTATGACATCCTACCAAAGGGTTTGAGCCTATATAAATTTGGCAGTGTAATGAAAACTTAAGAGACTAGGGGGGAATTAGCAGGGTTTTTACCCGTCATCATTAAATGACTGTCCCCTCCCCAAGTGAAAAGCTTGCTGGATGAAAAGTCAAAATCCCTGGTATCCCAGGTCTGGGTGTGTGCTTGTATGGGGGGGGGGGAGGAGCTGGTAACACACATTCATAACCAATGCATAAGCTGAATAATTTTGAGAGGATTCATAAAGATTCAGACCTAAGATACCTTAAAATTAATGTTACATTATTTATATAAGGGAGCGTGGTGCCGTAGTGGTGGAGCATCAGACTCCGAATTGAGAGGTCCTGGGTTCTATTCCCACAGGCGTCACCATGTTGTGTCCTTGAACAAGACACATTTACTCCCTATAGTACTGGTTAAACCCAGGAAGCATTTGCTCTGTCCCGACATGACTGAAAAATTATTGGCTGGGACGTTAAGCCTCAACACAAACAAACATTATTTACAATAAGGCCCATTATTAATCTGAATGAATCAGGATTGTCGATTCAGACAGATTCAGACTTCAGATAACTAATTACTTCAAGTAATTTAACATTTATATCAGTCTGAATCATTCAGAAATGGTTTCAGACCGATTCAGATCTCAAGTAATATTTAGAAAAGATTCAGACAGATTCAGATCATCTGAATTCTTCTGAATCAATTCATAAAGATTCAGATGGATTCAGCATGGATTCAAAGACCAGTTAAACTGATTCAGTCAGATTCAGATGGAGTAAAAATCATTCAGACTGATTCAGACAAGTTTCAGAAAAATTCAGACCGATTCAGCTTGATTCAGAATTTTTTATTCATGAGGGTACAGAAAATTTATCATGATATTTATCCTATTATAAATAAGTCCTAGATTTTGACCTCTAGCCCCACCCCCTGGAGATGGTACCGAGCATGGAGTATGAAAGCAAACCCTATAGGGTATCTATGAACTATATAAGAATACATCCCTATGATTGTTTGTTAAGATATGGACTTATAGAAGAAACATTAAAATTGTAAACAGCATATTTTAAAGGTGACCTAGATTTTGACCTCCAGCCCTACCCCCGGGCATGGGCCCCGGGGTCCGAACTCATGGAAACAAAGCAAACCCTATAGGGTACCTATGGTCCAAATATGAATGGTTTCTGACCATTGGTTCATGAGATATACACCTCTAGAGAAACTTTAACCAAAACTTTGACGTAAATTCCACGAACGTTCCGGAATTACGAACGAAGAAACGAACTAACTAACTAACTAACATACGAACGGACGAACGGAAAAGCGAAAGCTATATACCCGTCGGCATAAATGCCGGGGGTATAATGACATGTTAGTTTACACTCATGTATAATTAAAAAAAACATTACAGGTTAACCTCATTATAACGCTCTCTTTGGGGTCCATAGTTATAAGTGAAACTGTTATTATTAAAATGAGGTAACTTTATAGGCATAAAGCAAAGTTATCAATCTGGGAGCAATTTTTGTTACTTCAATTTGATTTCAAATGTCCTAGACAACAATTTTTCAGTCATGTCAGGATGGAGGTACGTCCAGTAAATGCTGTACTAAGGGGAGTTAATGCATCTTGCTCTAGGACACAAACCAGCTCAATTGGTATGTGAACCCCAACCTCTGGATCAAGAGTCACACACACATTACGAAAAGAGGCCCATGCAATATAGACTTTTAAAGCTGCAAAATTGAAAAAAAAAAAAAAAATGAAATAAAATAAATAAATCAATAAATGTTTTGGATATTTTCTTATTTTTGACAAAACATAGATTGTGGGTATACATTAGAACCGCCTCGCCAATGCGGTTCTAACGAGTACCCACAATCTATGTTCTGGAGCAAAATAAGAAAAATTGCTATATACCCCTGCATACCCCAGTTTTGCTATATAAAAGTGGGGTTCAAGGGGGTATACATGTCACAGACATGTTTTCCTAATGACAAACCACTAGGCAACCAGAATCCTGCCAAAAAAATTGGAACCAGTACTACTTAATTTGAATTTGCATTTTTGTCAAATATTGAGACAAAGTTCCCATCAGATTGTAAATAGCATATAACTGTTGTGGTGATACAGCTTTCACAACATATTCACAACTATACACACATTTTCCCAAAACTCAGCATGGGATGAAAAAAAATATAAAGTTAGCAAGTTATCAAATTATGCTATGAGCTTTATGTATTGTTACAAAACTTGTTTTTAAATTTCAAAATCCAATAGGTGCCTAGACACTAGACACCTTATTATTTGACAGAATTACATTTTTTTAATTGTAGTTTGAGAAAATCTCTTCGTATTTGCCAAAACAAAATTTCAGAGACCCCATAATGCAGGCTGCTTCCCTCATCAGTATCTGTGTTTATGCTGCCATATAATAGTATAACAGTTAAATGACATACATGTGCTAATCTTTTTTCAACGAATATGGGCAACAGCATACAGTCCTATTAATGATAGACCTGGCCGCAGACCTCAAAGACAGCTATTCTCACGATACAGCTCATTTCAAAAAAGCATTTTTTTTTTCTATTTCAATCATTTAAAATTCCCATTTACTTCTATGAGTAAATACACCTAAGTATATTTGCATAGGGTACTGAGTTTAAAGAAATAAAAGACAGAAGAGGTTCTAAAACCTTAATCAATTGTCTTGAAATGTTTTTAGGTACTTAAGTTTAAGAATATGAAAACACTGACAAATATTGACAGAAAAACTAGCCATAGCTTTAGAAAAACCAACATATGGCCTTTCGACCAGCATAGATTCGACTCAGTGGAGGCATCACCTAAGGCTTGACGATTTTTCCAGTTTGTAGAAGTAACAGAATGAGTGTTTTACTGCCTATTAAAGGTATGATGAAGGCAGATCAGACTGCACATAAGCCTGAGCCGGATGAATGTATTTTTTGTGGAATTCTGTCACATTGAGGTTTGCATAAAAAATGAAAATGTATGTAACAATTTGTGAAATACGAGGGGGGTTCAAAAAGTTCGAGGAAAAGTGCTGCCAAATTTGTAATTGTCTTCGGAAATTTACGTCCTCTGTGCATTTTGTAAATTAACATATAGTTAACATATGCACAAAATTTGAATAAAATCGGATGAAAATTAGGCATTAAATCACGTGCGTTTCTAAGGTAACAACAGTAAAACCGGCCCAACGTCACAACAACGTCATGCTACACGCATTCATGCCGCTGTTGGCTAGCTCTTAAGCATTTTCGGAATCAACCTTGCATACGGGCGTCTAATTGTCAGCTCCGTGTGTGTAATGCGGTAAATGTGCCGAAGCTACAATTCAATATGTTGTGTATTTCACGAATTCTACTCTTTTCTATCACGACGATCATTTTCGACAGTATGACGTATTTGACGTTACGCTGCGCGAGTCGACATGGACGCTTTTCTGGTCGTGTAGAACTCATGCTTACTACTTGTTGATTGCCGTTTTCTTAATTTTCTTGTTGCCATATGCGCTTTCTGCTCTTAGCAGTGTTTCTTTCATTTATAGTCCGTTCCAAACACACAATTTATCGAATAACGTTGTTCCCTTCGCATTTTAGGCATACCCACCAAACAATATGGGCGCTTAACGCCCAAATGACGTCACACACTTATATGACGCAACGGGCTCATCGCAAATATATTGAACTTTGCTCATACAAAGTTTGGTGAAAAAAGCATGGTTAATTATCAAATGCAACCTCATCATTAAACATCGACTTTTTGCAAAAATGAACAAAAGTGGGCCGGTAATCGTGATGTACGGTTTCCATAGCAACCACTGTTAACATTGTGTTCATGCCAGAGCAGCAAAATTTGCTGTATACGTACAAATTATGTTGGTCTATATAACTGTATTAGTTTAATTCAGCTGATTAACAAAATAAGAATATGACGGCTCTTTTCCGCGAACTTTTTGAAACCCCCTCGTAGGAATGAAACAAATGAGCCGCCTCATGGGAAAACCAACAATCTGCATAGGCGAAAACAAAGACGCAGATCAGCTTCGCGGTAACCGCGAAGCCGATCAGCGCCTTTGTTTTCGCTACTCGGATAGTACAATTCCTCTTTTACTTAAATCCGAAATTTCAAGCTTCTAGCTCTTTTCTGTGACTGTACAGCCTGATTTGTGTCGGGACTGTTCGGAAACCACATTGTTGGTTTTCCCACGAGACGGCTCAAATCTTCATTGTTAAAATCTTTCTATGAAGTGCCTATCAAATCAATGAATTGTAATTGTAGAATTTATCTTGTCTGAAAACAAGACAACCATCAGTCTTGTATATGCTCACCTGATATGTAAAACAACAGTCCCATTAAAGCTCACCTGATATGAATGCTACTGGTACTGCAAATGCTCACCTGATATATAGCCACAAGTCATGTAAATGCTCCCCTGTTATGTAAGCCATCAATCCTGTAAATGCTCAACTGTTATGTAAGCCACAAGTCATGTAAATGATCGCCTGATATGTAAGCCAAAAGTCATGTAATGCTCAACTGTTATGTAAGCCATCAACCCTGTAAATGCTCAACTTTTATGTAAGCAACAAATCATGTAAATGATCACCTGTTATGTAAGCCACTGGTCCTGTAAATGCTCAACTGATATGTAAGCCACAAGTCATGTAAATGATCACCTGATATGTAAGCCACAAGTCATGTAATGCTCAACTGTTATGTAAGCCATCAATCCTGTAAATGCTCAACTGTTATGTAAGCCACAAGTCATGTAATGCTCAACTGTTATGTAAGCCATCAATCCTGTAAATGCTCAACTGTTATGTAAGCCACAAGTCATGTAAATGATCACCTGATATGTAAGCCACAAGTCATGTAATGCTCAACTGTTATGTAAGCCATCAACCCTGTAAATGCTCAACTTTATGTAAGCCACAAGTCATGTAAATGATCACCTGTTATGTAAGCCACTGGTCCTGTAAATGCTCAACTGATATGTAGGCCATCAGTCATGTAAATGATCACCTGATATGTAAGCCACTGGTCTTGTAAATGCTCACTTGTTATGTAAGACACTGGTCCTGTAAATGCTCCTCTGATGTGTAAAGCCACCAGTCCTGTAAATGCTCACCTGTTATGTAAGCCACTGGTCCTGTAAATGCTCACTAGTCCTGTTATGTAAGCCACAAGTCCTGTAAATGCTCACCTGATATAAAAGCTACTGGTCCTGTAAATGCTCACCTGACATGTAAGCCACTGGTCCTGTAAATGCTCACCTGATATGTTAGCCACCAGTCCTGTAAATGCTAACCTGATATAAAAGCTACTGGTCCTGTAAATGCTCACATGATATGTAAGCCACCAGTCCTGTAAATGCTCAACTGTAATGTAAAGCCAACAGTCATGTAAATGCTCACCTGGTATGTAAGCCACAGGTCCTGTAACTGGCTCATATGTAAGCCACCAGTCCAGTGAATGCTCACCTGTCATGTAAGACACTGGTCCTGTAAATGCTCCCCTGATGTGTAAAGCCAACAGTCATGTAAATGCTCCCCTGATATGTAAGCCACCAGTCCTGTAACTGGCTCATATGTAAGTCACCAGTCCTGTAAATGCTCACCTGTTATATTAGACACTGGTCCTGTAAATGCTCCCCTGATGTGTAAAGCCAACAGTCATGTAAATGCTCCCCTGATATGTAAGCCACCAGTCCTGTAAATGCTCACCTGTTATGTAAGCCACTGGTCCTGTAAATGCTCACATGTTATGTAAGACACTCATCTGATGTGTAAGCCACTGGTCCTGTTAATGCTAACCTGATGTGTAAGCCAACCTCGCCTGATATACTGTAAATTTTCGCGTGACTTTTATTTCGCGAATTTTCTATTTCCGAATTATTAGTGAGTTCTTGGCGGATTCGCGAGTGACTGTCCATGTATTCTGTAAAGTTTATAGTGACTCATTATTAGCGAGAACTTTGAATTCGCGAGGCAACCAATTCACGAATATTAGCGAAAATTAAGTTCTCGCGAATATTTCCGGATCTACAGTATATGCCAACTGTCCTGTAAATGCTCACCTGATATGCAGGCCTTACTACTCATGACTGTGAGCTTTACATGAGTAAGGTTTTCAAAAGGTAATCTTTCCACTGTGAAAATTCTGAAAAAATTTAACACAATTTAAATTAATCAGGGATACCTATTCTAATAGCTGGGTACACATGTAGTTAGCACTGAACATCTACATGACTGATGCTTTTCTTGTAAAATTGAAGATAAAGGCTTTTGGCAATATTATGTAGCCCTATTAATGTCTTTCTTTTTCATATAAATAAATTAAATCAATGAACTAGTTTCTTTTGAAAGTTCAAAAATCACATTTCAGTCATGTCACAAGAACAATAGTACCTGGCCGTAAAAGTAGGTAAAGGTCAACCAAAGGTGATAATTTATAAAAATTATGATGGACCAGAGTCCCTGATACTACTAGCCAAGTTTCGTTGAAATCGGTCCAGAGAAAATTTTTAAGGTTTTTACCCTATATGGACATGGCAGCCATCTTGGTCATGTGATCTTGACCTTTGGTTCCCACTTCCTAAGGATGCTCCATATGAAGTTTGGCTTTGATTTGCCCAGTGATTTCAGAGGAGATAATTGAACATTGTGGACAATGATGACGATGGCAATGCCGGACATCTAATAAGCTCACCTGTGAGTCAAAATAGCATTAAAATCATTAATTTAGTAGAGGAAGAAATGAGCACTAACTACTGGTAATCTTACCCAGGAACATTACGGCTAGGATTGCTCACTGTTCAGACATGACCTTAGACTGTGGATGTAAAGCACTCAAAGGACTCTATGGATGTTCAGATTTTAATAAACAGTTTTCAATTTAATATTAAGCATATCTTATATTACAAACAGAAACATAATTTATTGCTCTGTGCTGGATACCTGATGTAATGAGAGCACAGGGGGCAGAACAAGAAATCCAGGTCCCTGATGGATATTTTTCTCCTGACATGAAAATACATCATGATTACATCTGAGGAGTGTTTAACATTAAATTTACATTACTAAATACATTAAGTCAAGGAAATATGAGTTTGTAGCACTTCTTCAATCTTTCAACATAGCAGGTGAAAAAGAAAGAAAAATACATTTATTCTACATTTATTTTATAATGTGGTTAGTCTAGATATAACAAGAATAATATTTTTTGTTTGTTTGTTTTGTGGTTTTCTAATGTCACAGACATAAAGATTTAAGTCTGATGTGCCATGACGGCTTGCTAACGCCACGGCTACTAGTACTATAAGAAGCCAGTGGGGATCAAATACCTAACGTCCTGATCCAACACACTCTGGCCACTTACTGCACTTAACCATTCGATCATCTCAGACTAAGACTCACCGCTGTGTCTGGTGTGGGTTCGAGCCCTGCTCTGGCCACATGTGAGACAAGCCAAGTTCTGCTTGCGGGTGTGTCACGTGGTTTTTCTCGGGGTTCTCCCGTTTTCGCCCCACCTACTGATTGGCCCGTCTCATATGAGCTGAAATAATCTTGAAAGGGATGTTAAACTGAATAAAAAAAAACAAAAACAAAAACAAAAACACTCTGGCCACTGATCCAACTCACTCTCTGGCCACTGATCCAACACAAACTCTGGCAACTGATCCAACACACACTCTAGCCACTAATCCAACACACACTCTGGCAACTGATTCAACTCACACTCTGGCCAGTGATCCAACTCACACAGTGGCCACTCATCAGGGCCGTCGCCGTGTTTAAAAAAGTGGTCCGGCGGAAGACATGGACGAGTGACGAAGGCACGATTTGGGGAGAGCACGAGAGGGGGATTACCACCTCTCGTAAGAGGGGTTCGGGGATCACCCCCGACAAAATTTTAATAAACTGGTGCATCTAAACGAGTTCCAAGTGCATTTTGGGGTCCGAATTTCGATCGTTTACGACCAAAATT
The DNA here is from genome assembly GCA_964017185.1 of Rugalucina vietnamica. NCBI lineage: Eukaryota > Metazoa > Mollusca > Bivalvia > Lucinida > Lucinidae > Rugalucina > Rugalucina vietnamica. Next base: position 9,551,793 of record OZ024880.1, read on the forward strand.
CAGACAGTCTAAATTGGAAGATTTATCAGAAAAGCAGTTTCTTTTTAACAACTATTTCGACCCTTTTGCGAGTCTCATCAGGCGGTGGCCTACTGTCGAACCAAGACGTTGTTGTTGTTGTTGTGAGAATCGAAAATTCTTAGGCTGTTTTGCAACGGGTGGCACTTGCATATCCTTAATGAAAAAACATTGACATATTATTATCAACACAGTCTCAGAAGTTAAAATATACATGCATGCAAATTCAAAACGTTTTGTATATTATTTGCCAGTTGACATTTTCTTTGATAAACTTCATTTGGAGATTTATAGACCTTAGATTAACAGTGTTATCCTATAATCCGTCTTTTTTCATGTCACTGTTTCACACAAAGTCAAAACGAAGATTGCATTGGATTAAAAAGCAACATTTTTTAAATTACAACCCTAATCTATCTTTCACTGAACATAATCCTCAAATCCAATCAACTAGGTGTCATTTTAATGACCGCAATGTTTTGACAGCAGCTTTGTGATTCCTGTCATGTTTGTTTTCGCACCTTTGTCTTGATGACACGGCGAGTTTCGGGTGTTGATGATAATTTTCATCAATAAGCCGCGACTCGTTCAAGATGAGACGATTAGAAGAACAAAGACATATAAGCACTGCTGCGGCGATCGAAAAAAGTGGTACGGCGGATACCATGGTCGGCAAAAAAAGTGGTGCAGCGCTCGCCGGACCTGCCGTACCGGCGACGACGGCCTTGCTCATCAAACACACACTCTGGCCGCTGATCAAACACATACTCTGGCCACTGATCCAACGCACACACTGGCCACTGATCCGACTCACACTCTGGCAATTGATCCAGCACACACTCTGGCCACTGATCTAACACACACTCTGGCCGCTGATCCAGCACACACTCTGGCCACTGATCCAGCACATACTCTGGCCACAGATCCAACACACACTCTGGCCTCTGATCCAACTCACACTGGCAATTGCCCCAACGCAAACTCTGGCCACTGGTCCAACACACACTCTGGCCACTGATCCAACACCCAACACACACTCAGGTCACTGATCAAACACACACTCTGGCCACTGATCCAACACACACTCTGGCCACTGATCAATTACACACTCTGGCCAATGACCCAACACACACTCTGGCCACTGATACAACACATACACTGGCCACTGATCCAACACACACTAACCACTGATCCAACACACCCTCTGGCCACTGATCAATCACACACTCTGGCCACTGATCCAACACACACTGGCCACTGATCCAACACACACTCTGGCCACTGATCCAACACACACTCTGGCCACTGATCAAACACACACTGGCCACTGATCAAACACACACTGGCCACTTATCCAACACACACTCTGGCCTGTTGATCCAACACACACTCTGGCCACTGATCCAACACACTCTGGCCACTGATCCAACACACACTCTGGCCACTGACCCAACAAACACTCTGGCCACTGATCCAACACACACTCTAGCCACTGACCCAACAAACACTCTGGCCATTGATCCAACACACACACTGGCCACTGATCCAACGCACACTCTGGCAACTGATACAACACACACTCTGGCCACTGGGCCATTGCACTCCACATTCAGAAATATGAGTGATATATGAAAAGCATTTAAAAATTTAGCATTTAAAGTCAAAAACTTGCCTCTGATAATGGTTTTTCGCAGAAAAATTTGTATGGGGGACAACAGAAAAATTATTTTCATGACATAATCTTGATCTTAGTTTGTCCTAATAGGACCTGCAAAAAATTTGAAAAGCAGTGAACAAATAAAGTTTTTATGGCCAAAATGAATTTTGCATAGGGATTTTGCATTGGCAAGGGAGATAATCATTGATAGTGAAAATGCATATTTTTCGAGAATTTTTACCTGATCATGAAGATTTTGTCAGGTATGTCATTTATGTCAATTTATAATAATTTTGAGCATTCATGATTAAATAGTTAGAATTTAAAATTTTTACGGGAAAATATTTACCTCCCTTCCATGAGATTTTCGTACAGGAAATCCCTATTCAAAAATGTTTTTGACCAGAACTTTTTATTTGTCAACAGATTTTCAAAATTTTTGTTGCACATTTTGCGACAAACTAAATACTTAATTGTGCCAAGAAATATTTCTTCTGCATTTGAACAGTTGTAAAATATCTGCGAAAAACCATTATCACACACTACGAAACAGACTTTAACCTTTAACTTCCTGTCGACGCTATCGTAAGTAAGTAAGTAAATAAGTAAGTAAAGACTTTATTTTTTGAGGGTGACAACATTTAACACATACATAATAAATACATATATGTAAAAGCTAATCTTCCATGAGGCCCTCAATATATACATATGTACAGGTACAAACAATGACAGAGAGAGATAAAAAGAACAAATGATACAAGATGAGAAAAAAAAATAAATGAAATGATTCAGTGTTGATAATATGAGCCTCATAATGAGAAAACTATTTTCAAGGCTGATTCGGACTTGCACTGACCAAGCATTTCATGCAATGATAATGCGCCTGTGAGAAAGTATCCTTGTGCCACTGAAGGTGCAATCGTTCGCCCGATCGGACTTCGATTTTTTTCCTCCATTTTTTGCACAAGTTACCTTTGTAAACAGTGAGAGTGCTTTCTTTCGCGGACGCGCTATAGCGTAAAGGGACCAGTGATCGATCAAAAATAGCCATGCTTGATAAATTTGCGGATCAGACATTCATAGGAGAATGCATGTGTACATACCATATCCAAGCTTGAACCTTCGCCATGTTTTTCAATATGTCAATTTATGACGTCATCATGTCACATTCTTAGTGACATCATTTTAACACACCCACCATCATACAGCCTTAATCAGAGTCAGGTGGACCAGTGATCGATCACCTTCATTTTCTCTCTGAACCGGCGGCTAACTTGGAAAGTGTGTACATTTTTAGAAAGAATAATTATTATTTACCTCTAGCCACGAAACACAGTTTGGAAATTTTCAGTGAGTTGAAAGAAATAAAGCAGCGAAATGAGATGGTCGAAAAGCATAAACGCCCATAGAAACAATGGAAAACTGTTGAAAAAATAGCTTGAAAATCACAGAAATTGTCCATTAATCGCAACGTTATCCTATACAATTTGGAATGTGGATCAGATTTGTTTAGTATGCAGTAAAGTTAAAACATTTAGCCAGTCGGAACGAATGCAGGTTGTTTCATCTTGAAGAATTTATTTAACAATCATTGCTTTTAAGCAGTAAAACTAAGACCCCCTCTTAGTAAAGTGCTAAAAAATGCAAGATAGAAAAGCTTTCCAAATAAATTTAAATTAATGTTTGTAATGTAATAGTTGAGACCAGCATAGGATTTACTTCAGGTATCCTTTGATAATTAATAGCGGATTATAACTAGTTGATCGATCACTGGTCCCTGATCGATCACTGGTCGCCTTACGCTACTTCAAGATGGCGTGTGCAAAAAACTGAATCAGGAAATTGTCAGCAATGAGGTTGTTTTTTGGCATTTTAAGCCTAGAAAACGCATTTGAATCAGGATTTTGGTAAAAAATAACAATTACAGACTTGTTGAATGCTAAAATGGCGGCTCATTGATGGATTTAATGATGTTTAGACACAAAACATAGCAATATACAGACTTGTATCGATCTCCCAAAGCAAGTATTAGCTTTTTGGAAAATGCAACATAGTGTTTTTTGAAGCCTGAAAAGTGGTGAAAAAGCGATTTTTTTGCAAAAAAAAACTCAGTGGCACACGATATTGGAAAAAAATAAATCTCAGCATGATAAAGGTTAAGAATTTTCTAGGGTCCGTGTAGATGACAGATCTGCACATGAACTTTGTGGCACATAGAAATTTTATGTTATTTTCACAAAATTTGTTTTTAATTTCATTAGAAAACCTGGCGATTATTTAAGTAATGACTAGACTACATAATTCTATTACTGCAAGGAGTGGGTAGTGTAAATAATGGTGCTGCCACAATATTTTATTGTGAGAAATCAATTTTCATAATTCTATAATTTGAGTCAAGTCATGTGAAAACCTAAATCAGGGCTCTTGACTGTTCTAACAAACTGGGCCGTACTATCACAAAAGATTGAAATTTAAGATCTAGAAGGAAAACCCGCGCAGCTGTATATGAAGCAAAACAAAGATACTGACAAGTTGCATAGAAAGTATTCAGCTGATCTATGCCTTCCTTTTTGGATTTTCAAAGGCATGGTTATATTTGAGGCGCATCATGAGAAAACCAGATTTTGTCTATGCGGAAACAAAGGCGCAGATCAGCTGAGCAGTAACTGCACAGCTGATCAGCGCCTTTGTATTCTCTACACAGTACAATTCCTTTTCTTTTTAAATCCAAAATCTCAGGCTTCTAGCCATTTTCTGTAGCTGCACAGGCCGGTTTGCGTCAGACCCGGTCGGAACTCCCAAAGATCGGTTTTCTCGAGTCGCGGCTTATTTCTTCTGTCAGGCTGTATTAAAAGAAATCTAGCTCATTTCAAGATAATTGCATGACACAATGTAAATATGTTTGGAAATGAAGTCTTTTAGCACATTCAATAATTGAATTAGTCTAATGTCTAAACAGTTTTCTGCAGAAAAAGAAAAATTTAAATATGTCTGAATTGAACTTCTTTTGGACAAGGCAAGTGCCCATGGAAACATTAACTACATATCAGCTTCCTACTGCTGTATGGACCGTGGTGGCTCAGTGGGGTTTAACATCCCATCAGCAGCCATGATCATACATAGTATGAAGTAGGACACTCTACCACTGAGCCACCACATTCCATTCAGCAGTAGGAAGCTGATATGTAGTTATGTAAGTGTCCTACTTCATACTATGTATGATCATGGCTGCTGATGGGATGTTAAACCCCAAATAAAACAATGTTGTGCCCTGTCATGGCTGAAAAATTGTTGTGATATTACACTTCAAAACAAACATACAAACATTTTAGGGTGCTATAATGTCAATTGTAAAATATAACAGACAGAAGAAATGTCAATGTTTGGGAGACACCTGGCCCCGAGGTTATAAAGCTTTTTTTATAAAGCAAAGTCTTTTACCTTTGTATATCAGAGTTCTTGTGGTTGTGCCGTGTGGCTGCCCTAAAAAGTCTCCCCGTACATCCATTTAATGCTCTTATTTTTCCAATCCTCAGGGATTGCTTGCAATCAGTTTAGTTTTTAACCCAATCATGGTTGATAACTATGCTGCCTTCTTTAACTGCACGCCGGTGGGACGGGCGTCAGTCTCTATGATGGCCCCGACTTAAAGCTATTCATTTTAGTTGGTTGGGGCCGGAGCTTCTTGTCTGTTGCTTGGCCCATCGGGGTCCAACTGGTGTTTTTCTTTTGCTCCGGAGTTAGTAAGTTATTCAGCACCAAGGGATCTCCATCGTCGGGCAGCTTACTCAATCTGTGAGTCCTGGATTTTGATTCATCAGGATGTTTATCGTGATTTATTTGTTTGTTCTTGATGATTCATTGACTAGTTAGAGATTCACCACGAGGACCGAAGAACTAACTAAATGTTATGAACCACTGCAGAAGCTGAGGGTGAGGTTATGGCCATGTAAAACTGGTTTAAGCCCGCCAGCAACTTTGTGTTACTGATCGTTCCAAGGCGATACTTCTGTGGTGGTTCTTTTTGTTTTATGTCTTGGTGTTTAAAAATTTTTGTGCTGTTGGCGCCTTATGTATGTTTACATATTTTTAGTTAAGTTTAGATAACTGAGTGGCCACCTATTGGGAAAATAGCTGCTCATTCGGCTTACAATATGTTTTCATTGTATAAGTACCTGATTGTTACTTTGGTTTTTTCCCACCTCAGTTTTGGAGTGGGAATCTTTTTCTGATTGCGCCTTTTCCTGATCTTTGCCTACTAGTACCTTTTTACTTACTTACTTACTTACTTACTTTTCTTTCTTTATTTGTTTTTTTTGTATTGAGATTTAACATCCCATCAACAACTTTTCAGTCATGTTCGGACAGAGCCAATCTCTTCCAGTACTCTGAGGAGTAAATGTGTCTTGCTCAATTAGGACACAACAGTGCTGTCAGTAGGGATCAACCCCAGGGCCTCTCGATTCAGAGTCTGAAGATCTACCACACTGCGCCACTGCACTCCACCTTAGCCCTTCTTTAGCCAGTATCTACAACTGAAATCGACAACCAAGTATAGATTTGCTACTGTGCCAGGATTTTAACTTTTGTGGTCTCAGTGAATGGACACTTATGTGACAAATTTGCAAAATTCTGCCCAAGTTTGCATATTTTTTTCATAATGCTGGAAACATGTATGATGCTCGTACAACAGTCACAAGATATCTGTTTGTGTGACTCATGATGTTTGTACAGATTTCGCTGCTTAACATGCATTTTTAACAAAAATAGTCACCAGTTAACTCTGATCTAGCCTGCTTCTCTGTGACTGTACAGGCCAATTTGTGTCAGACCTTGTGTTGCAGCTCATTTTATTTATGACCAGGTCCAGCTGCCATGCAGCACAATGATGATGCGACTTCCTGACAACTTATCACTTGTTTTCAGAGAATTTTTGTCGCATAAGAATTTTAAAAAGTCTCTGAAAACAATTTATGGCTAGTTCCTGACAAAGCAGTCACATGCCAGTGATATGAAAGCCCTTTTGCATTTTAAAGGCGAAATGTCTTCCTACGACATAGCATATTCATTTGGCTTTCTTGTATAAAATTGAATGATCTTTTTTTTTGTGGACATTTATATGATTTATATAGACAATAAATTTAAGGATTTATTTGCACCGCAGGTTATGTCAGATTAAGCGACAAGAGAAAACCGAGCTCCCGGGTTTCCAACAAGGTCCGACACAAACTGACCTATACACCTTCAGAAGAAAGCTGGAATCTTGAAATTTTGTGTGTAAGTATAGGAGGAATTTTACTATCAATGTAGCGAAAACAAGAGCACTGATCAGCTGTGCAGTTACTGCACAGCTGATCTGTGCCTTTGTTTTTGCATAGGCAAAAATCCGTTTTTTTCATGATGCGGCTCCAGTATCCTATGACAAGTATTGTTTTAAGGTCTTTCAATGAATCAAATCACAACAAAACTTTCTTTATATATAATTATGCACAAAGGCACAAACGAGCTACGCAGTGATGATTTTCCTTTGTATTCACTACCCAGAGAGAATAATTGATCTGCTTCTTAAGTCTCCTAACGGCCCTTCTGTGACAGTACAGTCCAGTTTGTGTCGGAGCTGGTTAATACATATGCTTTTTACATGAAGTGGCGCTTTTGTTTCAATGAACATAAACTTACATATTCAGGTACTAAAAGTGACAGATGAGACAGATTTCTTTGAAACAAATTGTTTTATCATTAAAATACTTTCATATAAAAGGTGTAAAAACAAATTAAGTCTGAAATATGGCCATTATAGCTGCTTAATTACATTTATATTGAAATTTTGCACAACATTTAAGCGCCTTGGAAGATTTATGTTCGAAAGAAGAATTATTAATTTATGGCATGCATCTTTGTTATTTATAACCTAAGACAATATATCTATCTATCAAATAAAATCATTTTAACAATGAGTAAGGCTGACAATTAGCATCTAGAACAGTACATTGCACACTTGGCTTTCCCCCTCTTAATCTCTCCCCCCCCCTTTTCTCCATGCAGTGAGTTTTTCTGAGCCCCTCCTATCCCAACACCATGTGGCTTGCATGCATTAGGACTTCAGTGACATTTATAAGTAAACCTATTTTTTTTTTTTTTTTTTTTTAAATAATTTTTTTCCCAATGAAATGTTCAATTTTTGCTTCTGAAAACATTCTCTGTATATTGCATGGATGCGTTTTTGTATTGACAACAACTTCACTTACATGGCTGCTTTCTCTAAACTACACACACACCATCACAAAGACCGCACAGCGCCACTGTGGATCTGAAAAAACAAAACCGGGATACCGCTCAAAGTTAACAGCTTACTGTCTGAACACCCATCTTTCAGAAACTGCATTTTTCTAAATCTCACTTTTCTGAAAGACCTCAAAAATATGAGCATGTCACCATTTTGCATTCAAAAAGTCTTAAAAAGTGCCACAAAAAAATTGAAGTTCGGTTAACAAATAAAAATTTTATGCAAGAAAATATTTTGAATAGGGCTTTTTCCATTGTAAAATTGCCAGCAAGGGAAGTAACTATTTTCCCGGAAAAAATCTAAACTGATTATTTTTCATCTAAAATGCACCAAACCAAACCAAAATTGTTTTGTATGCATAGCTTAGTGCCAAACTCTTAAAAAATTATTCCACAGATTTGCTTGATTTTCAGTTTTAAGGTGTTTGGATTACCTCCCTTGCACATGCAAAAATGCCTATTCAAAATGATTTTTGGGCATATTTATCTTATTAGTGAACCGATTTTCAAACTTTTTGTGGCATGTTTTTGGATTCATGAGTTGCAAAAAAAAACGATATGGTCATATTTTTCTAGTGGTGTTTCGGCAAAGTGAGATTTCGAAAAATGCAGTTTCTGAAAGATGGGGTTCAGACAGTACCAGTTCTGTATGCACAATATTTATTTATTTTTTATTTTTTATTTTTTTTTTAATTCAGTTTTACGTCCCTTTCAAGCTTTTTCACTCATATAGAGACGAATCAATCGGTAGGTGGGGCGAAAACCGGAGTACCCGGGGAAAAACCACCTGACACACCCGCAAGCAGAACGTGGCTTGTCTCACATATGAATTCGTGCCCTGTGCGAGGCGCGAAACCCACATCGGTGAGATGACCGAATGATCAAGAGCACTGAAGTCAGCAACCTTAACCACTCGGCCACGGGGGCCGCCGCACAATATTTAGTGACCACATTTGACATTGCTACGAAATAGGTCAAGGTCATTCCAAGGTCAAGATTTAAATCAATTATAACACAGGTGACCTGAATTAGTATGTGACTTCAATTTTCAGAATCATTATCAGGCAATAAAAATGCAATCATTGTAATAGACCATACAGATTGGAAAATAATTGACTACAAATGACTAGTGCATAATGTCATAACATGTATTTTTTTTATTACCAGTCTTAGCCAATAAATATTATGAATATTTCAGCCTCTTTTCCCAAATTTTCTGTTGCCAAACAATTTTCTGCTTCTGAACAATTTCCTGTTGCTGAACAGTAAGGTTTGAATCTTAGACCATTGATGATTTAATAACTCAAAACACAATTTGGATAACCATGAGGCATGCATGGTAGTGTCTTTTCATCTTCACAAAGGAAAGGCTATGTCTGATCAATTTTGAATTTAATTTAAAATAGCATGAATTTTCTTCTTTTTCTACCCATGTCCCTCCTGTAGATATGCATTAAATAATCCTTTGAATGACAGATACCCTTTCTAGGGGGCAATAAAATTAATAAACATAGGCTGTGTTACTAGCATTTAACTTTGCAAGTCCACCCAAATACAAAGTTCCGGTAGCCCTTATAAGTGTCTAATGTTTCTGAAACTCATGTGATTCTTGTAAAAACCTAAATCAAGGGCAAAATCTATATAGAAATATAGTCGGCCGCCAAAGCAACGGATGCTTCCCAGGTTCATCAGTACGGACCTTTTAAGGATATTTTTCTCTGCTTGTCTTCATTTCAGCCGTCTCGTGGGAAAACCAACAATGTGGTTTCCGAACAGGTCCGACACAAACCGGCCTGTACAAGCACAGAAAAGAGCTAGAAGCTTGAAATTTCGGATTTAAGTAGAAGAGGAATTGTACTATCCGAGTAGCGAAAACAAAGGCGCTGATCAGCTTTGCGGTTACCGCGAAGCTGATCTGCGTCTTTGTTTTCGCCTATGCAGATTGTTGGTTTTCCCATGAGGCGGCTCATTTTTAGTTGTGATGAATCATTTGAGCCGAGTCATGAGAAAACCAACATTTTGCATATACAAAAACAAAGGCGCAGATCAGCTTCGCAGTAACTGCGAAGCAGCTTCGCAGTAACTGCGAAGCTGATCAGCGCATTTGTTTTCGCTACACGGATAGTACAATTCTTCCACTTTCTCAATTCAAAATTTTCAAATCTCTAGCCATCTTCTGTGCTTGTACAGCTCCGTTTGAGTCAGACCTGTTCGAAAACCACATTGTTGGTTTTCTCATCACGCGGCTCATTTCTTGGGCATAGCTGTGACTATTCACTTTCAATCAGCGTGCATGAATTATGACGGACTTTTTTATATGATAGATGATACGCATATGGACAAAAGATTAAAGCGTCAACTAGCGCCCACAAAAAGTAGTGCTGAAATATTATGAAATAAAAGCTGAAGATATACGACCTTCGTCTGAATATGAAGCGTCTGTTGTTTTTGCTAAATCTAAAAAATCTTGAGCGAAAAATAATGGAAGTTACTGAAAGTGATAAAGTAGCATAGCTTTCAACTAATGCCTGTAAAAGACATTATATTCATACCCGACAAGACTCGATAAAAGAGATATGAGTTGGAAAATTAGAAAAACTGCTGTTTGCAAATAATATAAGAAAACAATGACGCAGATCAGCTGGGCGGTAGCAACACTGCTAATCAGTGTCTTCGCTTTGGATAAATGGATAGTGTGGTTCCCCTGCTCACTAAATGCAAAGTTTCGAGCCTTTAGCCATCTTCAGCGCTTGTACAGCTCTGTTAGTGTCAATCTGGTCGGAAACCCAGAAAATAGTTTTCCTCGTGGCGCGGCTCATTTTATGTTGCTCGCCTGACCCCCAATTCATCAAACATCAAGATCTGACAAATTCCCTGCCAGATTTTTTCTCGCTAAGTAACAAGAACATAAAAACTTCAAAAAGGCACATCAATTTTTATTTATCTCTGTTAATTTCAAAAGGATCGCTTATCTCCTTTCTTTGTACTCTTGCATAACTCTGTGAAACTGCATTTCCCCAGATGAATTGATGTTTATCTGATGATACATAGAATCAAATTTTGTTATTTCTCCATAAAACACTTACTTATGTCCCCTTACAAGATGGCTGCCCCCATGGCCGAGTGGTTATGTTCACTGATTTTGAGAGCTGCCGAAAACTTAAAGCCAAATTTTGCAATCACGAAACTTTCTTTTTCAAATGTGCACTGTGCTCATTATCAGACCATACTGGTTTAATCATTTGATCATCAGTGTGGATTCAAATGAGGTATGCACTCAGCTCATGTGAGACATGTCAAGATCTGCTTGTGGGTGTGTCAGGACTACTGTTGTTTGTTTGGTGTTTGTCTTGTTTTTGTTTTATGTTTGTTTGCTTTCTTTATTGTTATTTTTTTTTTTTTTATTGTTATTATTATTATTATTATTATTATTATTATTATCCGTTTTCACCCATCTTATGATTGGTCTGTTCCATATGAATGAAATAATCATGAAAGGGATGGAAAACAAACCTATGGTTAAAAACAACGAAATGTCTTTTTATTTTTCCAATCTTTTTTACTTAACTATATTTTAAGTAAATTGCAATCTTGTATGTTTTACCAGTATCTGAATCTTGTAACAAGATGCAATCTTTATATTTTTGACATTATTAAATTGAATAAAAAACACACTTGTCAATTCTGACAAGTCACCATGACACCATGCAAAACTTCCCAAAACATACAGATTCAGACCAAGAGACTGATGTACTGTGACGGGATAGCCTCCCTTGGAATTGGTGCAACATATTAGCGGCATATTGAGTGCTTGTAATATGCAAATTTCAAACTCGAAACTTTGTGAATCGAGTAAGTGTTGAGTATATAGCGCAGTAAACCACCTTTGGTGGATGAGCATGCTTTTCCACCAACGAGGTTTGCTGTGGCTCGGCTCGGCTGTTCATTACAGTACTTATGTAACACAAGTAAAGAATTTCACATAGGCCCCAATGGAAATATTATACATTGTGGAACTAACATTGCATGACCAAAAGGTCTTCCCAACCTTGATAGCCCAGCCACAAAGGTGTCACTGCCAAGGGGGTGGGGGCATCTCAATTTACTGGTATTCATGCTTAAGGGTTGGATTTTACCCTCTGAGATGGTCTGGGTTTTAGTAGCTACAGAAGCCTAGTCAATTTTGGAATGATTTGTGCACTAAAATGTCATACTTTGGTTACTGCAAGATTTTATACACAATGCAGGAGATGTACTAACAAATACAGCATCAAATAAGAGCTGTGGCAGGTCGCATGACTTGTGCTTTGCCACTAAATCTATTAAAATCTATGACCCAAGACATTGACCTCAATGTCACTCAGGTGGGTCGTGATGGTACAGCATAAAACTTCAGAACAATATCTATCAACATGCAAAGTTCAACTTGATCCATCTACATATTCGATATAGACTTAAAACATAAAATTTCTAAGTCTGTGACCTGGACCACAGGTGTGTTAAGATGCTACAGCATAAAACTTAATAAATAGAGCCGGGGTGACTGTACTTTCGTACAGGCGAGCAAAAAACACATGCAACTGAGATGTTCAAATGCATATTCTTGAGGGATATTGTGGAGTTATAATTTTTACCCATGTGCTGAGTGACCTACTGGTTCCATTTTATAATTTACCTTAGATGCCCCCGCCAAAAAAGCCGTGAGAAATAGATTGGCTGCTTCTGCCTCCAAGTAATGCTTATAATAACTGACTGACCGACCTGGCTTTGCAGGTCTGGGCACAGGCACTTGTAGCATAAAAATATACCCCACCCTTTCTCTATATGATATACAGAAAGGGTGGGGTATATTTTTATGCTACAAGTGCCTGTGGGTCTGGGCCTTCCAGGGAGAAGGGGTTTAGTCAAACCATGCATATATAGATAGTAGCCTTACATAACATGGGAGCTGGGATACATACATCCCAATATAGCCAAAGCTGTTTACTGGGACGAAAAAACAACAAATCAACCAAATAAAATTGAATGGAGTGATAATTTTACCCGTGTGCTCAGATTACATACATGTAACAACATGAGGTGGCTTGAAGTCTCTTAAGAGCAATAAACAAACAAGGTGTTCTGCTATCCCCATCAGATTCAGGAAACCTGGGACTCACTAGTGGGACAGAATGCCTGAGCATGAGCGGAAACAATTTTTTGATTTTATGCCGAGATATTCAAAGATTGATCCACTATCTGACGTGTTACCCTTTCCAAATCACAAGAGCGGTTATCTGAAACATGACATTTTGATATATTATAAGAAAAGATATGGTTAGATAAAATATGAGCCACCACGTGGGAAAACCAACAATCTGCCTAGGCGAAAACAAAGGCGCAGATCAGCTTCGCGGTAACCGCGAAGCTGATCAGCACCTTTGTTTTCGCTACTCGGATAGTACAATTCCTCTTCTACTTAAATCCGAAATTTCAAGCTTCTAGCTCTTTTCTGTGCTTGTACAGGCTGATTTGTGTCGGACCTGTTCGGAAACCACATTGCTGTTTTTCCCACAAGGTGGCTCATATTTACAATACACTTGTGGAATTCAGGCTTCATACCCTGCTAACTAGTAGCTAAAAACAATATGCAGAAAAGCGAACATTATAATACTTGAATGATGGAAACAGATATGCTCTTTTCTTCCAATGCGCTGGGTCATGAGAAAACCAACATTTTGCCAATGCGAAAACAAAGGCGCAGATCAGCTTCGCAGTAACTGTGAAGTTGATCGGTGCCTTTGTTTTCGCTACACAGATTAGATAGTACAATTTCTCTTCTTTCTAAATCCAAAATTTTCAGCCTCCAGCCATCTTCTATGCTTGAACAGCTCGGTTTTTGTCAGACCTGTTCGAAATTCACATCATTGGTTTTCTCATGGTGAGGCTCAATTTCTTGAGCCTTCTGTCAAGAAATCAAGTTACTAGCGTAACATACCCAGATTCCCTGGAGTACAGTGACCATTCTTCAGACCAATACTTAGGTACCACATCGTACACAACTTTTATGGAAACAACGAAGACATAGATTAAGCGACCCTGTGTAGTTTATTCAACATTTTTGTTGATTGATACAGGATATAAGACACTGTAGGTTGCATCCTGGCTCATTTCTTAAGACATGATGGGTTAGAATTTTGATGGAAATCACAGAATTAAATTTCCTGTTATTCTTAGTTGGTAGAGCATAAAATGGTTCATGTTCAAACTTTTCATTGGGGCTTTGAGTGACAACAAAATGCTAATTCCTTAAATTACAGATGAAAAAACAGCAATCAAAAACCGTTTAGCAGTTTTGAAGCATAAATATGTTTCACAGAAACCAGTATCATGAGAACCGAATCGGAATTCTTATAAATCAGATGAGCCGCGATGCACTGGTCTTCCATTTTTCCGACCATGTCTGACCCAAACCAGCCTGTACAGTCATGGAAGATGGCTAGAAGCTTGAAACTTTGAAAATATGTAGAAGAGGGATTGTACTATCTGTGTAGGGAAAACAAAGGCACTGATACAATGTGAAGTTACTGCACAGCTGATCTGCGTCTTTGTTTTCGCATCTATAGGCGAAAATCCCGTTTTCTCTTGACGAGGCTCAAACAGTTCATAAATGACTTTTTTTTTTAATATGGAAATAAAATTTTTAGCTGGAAATCCATTCCAAACCAGTAAAATTTATATGCTTTGCTTATATAGATGTTTCTAGCCCATTAGCACACTGGTCTGTCTTTACATGGGGGCAACAAGTTTGCCATACAGTAAACGAGCTTATTCATTTTGATATACAGTGATCTCACTGCTAAGTATAGAATAAAAAGGTGTTTTTTTTTTTTTAATTTTTGTAACGATTTCGTTTCCTATATGCTGTAATAAAAGAACATATTATTATTCGTAATTATTCTAGTGAATTATAGATTGCCTTTTTGCTGAATATCGTCAGTATGCAAATATGTTATCGAAAGCACTTCAAAACACCCAGACAAAAAAGAAAAAGCGCATCATTAAATGCTCATCAGCCACCAAGGGAACTACAAATCACTCTTAGGAAAAACAATAAAAATTATGCAGCAACAACTAGCCCTGCCAAAACATACATTGAATATGAGCCGCATTATGAGAAAACCAACAACCTGTATATGCGAAAACAAAGACGCAGATCAGCTTCGCAGTAACCACGAAGCTGATCAGCACCTTTGTTTTCGCTACACGTATAGCACAATCCATCTTCTTCTAAAATCCGAAATTTCAAGCTTCTAACCTTCTTTTGTGTCTGTACAGCCCGGTTTGTGTCCGACCTGGTCAGAACCCAAATTGTTGGTTTTACCATGAGGCAGCTCATATGTTTGATGTTATTTACCGATTGCACTCAGACAAGTTGTCAACAAACTGCTGCTAGACAAGTCATACTTAGTGATGATCTGATCCGCACAATGCTTAGGTGATACTTAAAAGCCTTGTCACACATGAGCGAAAATCTCTCAACATAGACTTGTATTTAATTGCAAAAAATAGTTTTTGCTTATTTGATTTATTGCTTTACGTCCCAGTCAACAGCTACGGTCATGTCGGAACGTTAGCTGTTGAAAGGGACGTAAAGCAATAACTCAGACAAACAAGAATTCCTTCTCACAATAAAACACAAGTCTATGTTGAGGGATTTTCGCTTAGGTGTGACAAGCCCTTAAACAATTCTAACATAGTTAAAGCTTGCACATGTACGTAGTCATGCCAGGGTAGAAATCTGAAGACAGACTTTGCTCAAAACTATCCATTTCCAACTCTTTGACGTATTAAGAATCAGATCCTGAACCCTCCCTTATGCAATGGGATAACACTTGCATAATTTTTCTTCAGCAACTTTTACGATTGTAAATGACCTTATATGGACTGTCCAAGATATTACAACCTCTTTACAAAAGTGGCAGATGTCCCAATCAAACCTGAACCAGGATGTATTGCCATATAAACCAGTCTGCAGGGAGACCTCATTATTTTCATTAAAACCAGACTACAAGAAACACCTAATTATCTACATAGACTGTCCACGATATCACAACCTCTTTATGATAGTGTCCAATGTCCCGATCAAAACTGAACCAGGCTGTATTGCCATATAAACCAGTCTGCAGGGAGACCTCATTATTTTCATTAAAACCAGACTACAAGAAACACCTAATTATCTACATAGACTGTCCACGATATCACAACCTCTTTATGAAAGTGTCCAATGTCCCGATCAAAACTGAACCAGGCTGTATTGCCATATAAACCAGTCTGCAGGGAGACCTCATTATTTTCATTAAAACCAGACTACAAGAAACACCTAATTATCTACATAGACTGTCCACGATATCATAACCTCTTTATGAAAGTGTCCAATGTCCCGATCAAAACTGAACCAGGCTGTATTGCCATATAAACCAGTCTGCAGGGAGACCTCATTATTTTCATTAAAACCAGACTACAAGAAACACCTAATTATCTACATAGACTGTCCACGATATCACAACCTCTTTATGAAAGTGTCCAATGTCCCGATCAAAACTGAACCAGGCTGTATTGCCATATAAACCAGTCTGCAGGGAGACCTCATTATTTTCATTAAAACCAGACTACTTTAAATTATCTACATAGACTGTCCACGATTTACAAAAACGACCAAAGTCATGATCAAAAGCGAAAACCGTCGAACCAGGCTGTATTGCCATTTAAACCAGTCTGCAGGGAGACTGCATTATTTTCATTAAAACCAGTCTGCAGGTACACCTAACTATCTCCCTTTAACAAGCACCTGTATTTGCCATCAACAGGGAGTATTCCTTACAACATGCTGAAATCTACCTGTAAACACTGATCATTGGAGAAGCATAATTGAGCCGTGACGCAAGAAAACTGGGCTTTTGAGTCTCGGACCAGGACTGACATAAACTGGCCTGTACAGTCACAGAAAAAGCTAGAAGCTTGAACTTATGAATTTAAGAAGAAGAGGGATTAAACTGTCTGAAGCGAAAAACAAAGGCACTGATCCCAGCGATGATCAGCTTCACATACGCACAAATCTGGTTTCCTCATGACGCGGCATAATTAATGTGCAACCACAGACATTTATAACAACAGCAAATACAACAAATATGCTGTCTATATGGGGATGCATTGGGGCCAATTTACATGGATCCAGCCGAAACAGATCAAAACAGGAGAATTGATCCCGAGGCTGTAAAACCTTTTTTCATGCTCAACACAGCTGAGCATGAAATTTTAAATGCTAATACAGTCAAACCTCTATAAAAGCGCCACCTTTGGGAGTGAGCTAAGCTGGCTGTTATACACAGGTGGCTGTCTTATCAAGGTTCAGTCAGAGCAGTTGTCATGTAGAAAATATTCTTACTGGCACAAGAAAAATCCTTTCTAAGGAAGGACTACCTGTATGTGTTTCATAAGTTGACATCATTTCATGCTTCGTTACACAATAATATATACAAAGCCTCATGGGTATTAACTTAATTGATTTTTTCTGCTAACTAACTGTTTTAAATACAATAATGAATAATAATTGTCCAATCAACAGCTTGTAAATGGGAAATTTGACTTTAGGCAAGTATGGTGTGGCTGTCTTATAGAGAGTTGTAAGCATTTTGGGATTGATTTTACTGGCTGCTGGCTGTCTTGTGGAGGTGGCTGTCTTATGCAGAGATAAAATATAGTGAAAATGATTGGGAATGTTTCAGTCTGGCTCTCTTATGCAGGTGGAGCTCTTATAAAGGTGGCTGATTCAGCAGGTTCAACTGTAATTACTCAAATAACCAAAACTGTTTGAAATTTCAGGTTCAGATTGCCAAAGCCTGTAATTTATCCTGCTAATAAATGTTAAAATGCCAACAAGTGTTGGCATTTTAACATTTATGAGCAGGATTAATTTTAGTCTCAGTTGAGCTGAGCTTGAGCTGAGCTTGAAAACCTTGGGGCCTGATAAATGAAATGCCTTAAAGCCAAGTACTGGCATCTATCATAAAATTATGATTATCTTTAATAAATAATGCTTTCATGTATCATTTTATGAACTTTCATAGTTCATGAACCAATCATGGGCATGAAAATGTCACATTTTAATACACAAAATAAACTACTTCATGAAATGATGAACTTCATGAAATAATGTACTTCATGAAATGATGAACTTCATGAAATGATGTACTTCATGAAATGATGATGAACTTCATGAAATGATGATGAACTTCATGAAATGATGGACTTCATGAAATGATGATGAACTTCATAAAATGATGAACTTCATGAAATGATGAACTTCATGAAATAATGAACTTCAGATTAACAAGGTTCAGGAACAATTTATAGAATAAACCTGTTATGCATGACTTTGCACTGACTAGATGCTCGACATGAAGTTTGGCTTTGATTTGCCCAGCGGTATCAGAGAAGATATTTGAACATTGTGGATGACAACTACAATGATGACGGACAACGGAGCATGGATATACTTGTGAGCTGAAGCTTAAAACTAAACACTCTCATGTATGCATATGAGAGACCATTTGATCTTCATTGAGAGAATGTTTTCCGTGCCAATGTACCATGGCATTATATGTGAAGAAACAAATTTTTCTGAAGTCTTTCTTACTTCAGAAAATGCAGCATTTTGCGTCATGACTTGCATAGACATTAACAGACAAAAAAAGTCAACCCATCAGTCACTCATTTCTCCCTAGCCTGGCTTTGTTCCATAGAATGTATTTTTACGGCCTGTCAACGGCTAATCATAATTACATCCTTTAGTGTCTGAGTTAGTCACAAATTGCCCTGAATGATGAGGATTGATTAAAGTGATGGCAAGACTTGCATAGCATTGTGGGACTTTGCATTCTGGGTTTTTCATTTCACAAAATCAACTTTTCTGTTCAAAAGAATGTTCAGAAATACTATTTAGTCCAAACAGCCCAAAGGACAAGCACTGCTCACCTGAGAACCAATACGAATACTTCAGAGTTTTGTCCCAAACTGTCCACTACCCAAGTTATGTCAATGGTGAAAATTTCAAATGGCCCAAAGGACAACAATTGGTCATCTGAGAATCTCTAGAGTTTTTACCTAAACCGTCCACTACCCAAGTTATGCCAATGTTGAACATTTCAATACAGCTTGTTGATCTTAAAAGTGTTCAGTTTGAAAGGGGCACAATACACACATAGCAGAGCAGAAATGCTCATCAAATGCCCCACCTCATTTTTGGGAGAGCTAACGAAGGCAATGTGGCATTATGAGTGAGGAAAACAAGTTTTTCTTACTTCAGAAAATGCAGCATTGTGCATCATGACTTGCATACACTAACAGACACAAAAAGTAAACTCTGTCTCTGTTGGCCATCAGTCACTCAGTTTTCCCTATCCTGGCTTTGTTCCATAGAATGTAATTTTACGGCCTGTCAACGGCTTATCATAATTACATCCTTTAGTGTCTGAGTTAGTCAGAAATTGCCCTGAATGATGAGGATTGATTAAACTTGCATAGCAACATGGAATGCATTGCAGTCTGGATTATTTTGTACATTCATTTCACAAAATCAACTTTTCGGTTCATTAGAATGTTCAGAAATACTATATAGAAGAAGGTACCCAAAGGACAGCCATTGCTCACCTGAGAACCAACACGAACACTCCAGAGTTATGACCCAAACTGTCCACTAACCAAGTTATGCCAATGTTGAAAATTTCAATGCAGCTTGTTATCTTAAAAAGGTTCAGTTTGAAAGGAACACATACAAACATATATCAGAGCAGACATGCCCATCAAATGCCAACCTTATGTTTGAGTGAGCTATCGACTATTGAGCAAAGGTGATGTGGGATTATCAGCAAGGAAAACAAGTTTTTCTTATTTCTGAAAATGCAGCATTGTGCATCAAGACTTGCATAGACTTTAACAGACACAAAAAGTCAACTCTGTCTATGTTTGCCATCAGTCACTCTGGCTTTGTTCCATAGAATGTAATTTTACGGCCTGTCAACGGTTAATCATAATTACATCCTTTAGTGTCTGAGTTAGTCACAAATTGCCCTGAATGATGAGGATTGATTAAAGTGATGAAAAGACTTGCATAGCAATATGGAACGCATTGCATTCTGGGTAGGCTGAGAATCTTGAAATCATTTGTCGTCTGCTTTACCCATTACTGTGGAATGAACTTGTCCGTCATTATCACTTGGTTGAGTCCACTTTCAATTTTAGGGACATCAGGAGTGATCCTAAATTTTTTATTTTGATTTCTGATGAAATTCCTCTGAGCAAACAGAATAGCTCCAGATGGGACGCCACTTTCTGTGGCTCAAATCTGGGGCTATACTGTTTGACTATGTCCCGTAAATAAAACACGAGGCTAATAATATGCCTAAAAGAAATTTCGGGGGGATACAATCTTCAAGAGTCAGTCAGTATAAATCCTGAACAAACCTAACAAAATGCATTCTGCTGGGCCAATTGATCACAGTCAAAACTCTGACAATTTATGATCTTTGCTTCAATCAAGTGTGCATTAAGTATTGGTAATCTGCCTCTGGGTCCAGGGAGGCTTGCCCAGAAGCTCTGAGACTAGGACAAGTGCCCGTCCTAACATGACCATAACTTATGACTGTGGAAGGAAAGTATTAAATCAAACCAACAAATAGAAGATTACACATTAGCTTTTGCCAAATATGGATGTGGCGGCCATCTTAATCATGTGACTTGGACTATATAAGACACAGCTACCTGTATCAGAAAACAGTTGTCTGTTACCACTTTTGTATAAAAAAAAAAATCACTGCAAAAAAAAATACAAAATTAAAGCAAAAATAATTGACAACCAAACCCCACTGCATTTCGGTTCACATGACAGTTTCACCATATAATCACCTGTCCTGGTCAAACTGACCCCTTCTGACCAATCACTGTCATGTCTGCTCAGATACAGCCATGGGTAATCAATTATAGTGTCATCCCGAACAACAAGGGGCAAGGCCCAAAACATTCAGGCACATTCAAAATGAATTTTTCAAATCTAATCAATGTTTCAAATTTATGGGTTGAAGACAGACATGAAGACAGTGATCAATCAATTCATTAATTGAAAACAGAAATCATTAGTTCAACCTTAAAAGCTGTGCAGGAGCAATGAATTTTTGACTTAACGAGCTTTGTGTGTCATGAGACCTGTTTTCAGTATTTGACAAAGATTAACTTTAGACCATCTTTTTAAATGTGTTAAAGGGATCCATCAAGAAAATTTGGACACTTTTTGTCTGTAACTTAAAGGTCCCTTGGACTTCACAAATTAGGTACAGCCCAGTTTCCAGCCTCATCACAGTATGTCACAGTCAGCAGTTTGTCCTGGAATGGGACAGTTTATAGTCTCATCTGGAGAAGCCCTGGATCCAACTCTGTTTTATAACATTACGAAAACATGCCCATGCAATATACATAGAATTTTTGAGCTTTAAAAATTGAAAATTTTTAGCTGAAAAATTTTGATATTTTTCTTATTTTTGCTCAAAACATAGATTGTGGGTACACGTTAGAACCGCCTCACCGAGGCGGTTCTAACGAGTACCCACAATCCGAGGCGGTTCTAACGTGTACCCACAATCTATGTTTTGGAGCAAAAATAAGAAAAATAGGTATACCCCTGCATACCCCAGTTTTTCTACATAAAAGAGGGGTTTAAGGGGGTATACATTGCACGGACATGTTTTCCTGATGAAGAAAGTAGCTTAACCACACCACACCACAAAGGCTTCTTAAATTTTGGTTTGTAGACTTTGTGTTTCATGCCCCACTCAACTTGTCTAAGAGAAGCAATGTGGGAATCGGATTTTTGCCTATGCGAAAACAAAGGCACAGATCAGCTTCGCAGTAACTGCGAAGCTGATCAGCGCCTTTGTTTTCGCTACACGGATAGTACAATTTCTCTTCTTCTTAAATCCGAAATTTCAAGCTTCTAGCCTGTTTCTGTGACTGTACAGGCTGGTTTATGTCGGAGTTGGTCGGAACTCCCGAAGACCGGTTTTGTCGCGTCGCGGCTTATTTGATAACCTGACTTTTTTGTAACATTTTCAACCGGATAACACGTCACAAAAGCAAAGTGGGACTCACTAGGCTCTATGGTTTTAATGCTTCTTGACTTCAATTGGTTGCAGAAGGCACACTTTCCACTATGGTTCAGGGTTGAACCTAATGCCTTCTCATTTTGGAAACTGCAATATCATACAGAACCAAGATTAATAATAAAATTATGGCATTTCATTTGATAACCTGGCTTTTTTGTAATATTTTCAACCGGATAACATGTGAAATAAAGCATATTTCTCACCATGCAAAATAACACCATATATATGAGCCATCCCATGGGAAAACCAACAATCTGCATAGGCGAAAACAAAGGCGCAGATCAGCTTCGCGGTAACCGCGAAGCTGATCAGCGCCTTTGTTCTCGCTACTCGGATAGTACAATTCCTCCTCTACTTAACGCCAAAATTTCAAGCTTCTAGCCCTTTTCTTTGCTTGTACAGGCCGGTTTATGTCGGACCTGGTCGAAAACCACATTGTTGGTTTTCCCACAAGGTGGCTCATATATATTCTAAAGAAGTATGATTGTATTACAAAATATATACGTTCTTTCAAAAGCAAATATTAATGGTCTCTCTTAATAGCTTTGTGTTTTTCAAATGGCTGTTGAATAGACAGAAACTTCTTACAGCTCCAATTCATCACTTCAAAATACATGAAAAACCAACTCCCCTATTAAGAAAGTTGACCCATGAAAAATGCATTTATACTTCGGCAATAAATAAAATTTTAAATGGGCATAGAAAAGGCTGTCCTCATATTTTCCTTCATATACAGAGTAATTCAACCCAAGATTTAAAGAACCCATTGCTTCTTGGTCATTTACATTACTTGGGTTAGGAACATCAGGAAAACATGTCCGTGCAATGAATACCCCCTTAAACCCCACTTTTATATAGCAAAACTGGGGTATGCAGGGGTATATCTATTTTTCTTATTTTTGCTCCAAAACATAACGTGTACCCACAAATCTATGTTTTATGCAAAAATAAGAAAAATATCAAAATTTTTCGGCTGAAAATTTTCAAAAAATATCTGTTTATTGCATGGGCAAAGTTTCATAATAATGGGAAAGACCAGGAGCTTATAACACTCACCTGAATTATACGCTCCTGGAAAGACACAATGGAGAAAAAGTAGCTTTGATTGAATTTGTTTTGTGGTTTAACATGCTAGTCGACAATTCTCAATGGAGAAGATGGAGCAACTGCTTCCTGTGTACAGGTCGACCTCATTACAACGCTGTCTTTGGGGCCCATAGACACAGAACGTGTTATGAGTGAAACCCATAGACACAGAACGTGTTATGAGTGAAACCCATAGACACAGAACGTGTTATGAGTGAAACCCATAGACACAGAACGTGTTATGAGTGAAACCCATAGACACAGAACGTGTTATGAGTGAAACCGTGTTATAGTGAGGTTATTAAACTATAGACATGAAGCAGAATAATCAGTTTTGGAGCCAAGATATGGCGGTGTTATATTGAAAACTGCATTATAATGAGGTGTGTGTTATATAATGAGGTTGATCTGTATTTATCAGTACTGTGGGGAGTACCAGTACTTTGGGGAATTGATATGTCAAGGGCACAGCCCCACTCCAATGAGGTTCAAACAGCCAACCTCTAAATCCGGAGTTTGACGCACTAACTACAAAGCTAATGTGCTGAAAAAGAAATAGTAGATCATGAAATGTAGGTCACCGTGACTCAAGATAGAACTCTGAGCAATAGTCACTTGGCAAAGGGAAATAACTAAGAAAAAAAATACAAACCAGAGTTAAAGTTGTCTTGCATTACATCATGCATCCGTGTGCTTTATAAATGAATGAAGTAGCATCAAATCAAATTATCATGAATGGTTGTGAGATGTAAAATGGCCCCAAAACAGCAAAGAAAATGATTAAAGGGAAATAACTAGAAATATATATTAGCCAGAGTTTTTGTTTTTTTTATTCAGTTTTACGTCTCTTTCAAGATTATGATGGGCCAATCAGTAGGTGGGCGAAAACGGGAGAACCCCGAGAAAAACCACCTGGCACACCCGCAAGCAGAACTTAGCTTGTCTCTCATGCGGCCAGAGCGGGGCTCAAACCCACACCAGACACAACATTTTAAAGTTTTCATATCTTATTAAGACCGAATGTGAAATCCGATGCACGACATTTCGTCAAAAATGTGTTTTGTCGAAAATGTTGTAAATGTAAAAATCATCGCAAAATTTTGAGATTTATTGCGTAGAAGACTAGCCTATAGGTCCACATTTTGAGCTACCAACCACTAGGGTTAGTGTAAAGGTCTGGGCATGGGGACCGTTTCGACAAATGTAATTTTCGTCAAAAAGGCGTGGAGGCTGTGAAATCATAGTGGCAGTCCGGAGTACTCAAGTACGGAACCCTTTGTATTGCAAAGATGAATAAAACAAGTTGTTTACAAAAGAAGAAGTTAAAGTAACACCATTATGAGTTGAACTTGTTCATACTTAATACCAACATTTCTTATTCCTGCATGTGTTTTGTTCAGATGAACAGTTAATCAGATATTTAAAGCTATTTTATGAGAAATTGATAAGTTTAATGACACAACCTGCTGTCTGAGGTATCTGTTGCCACACAAATAGGATTCCTAAACATCACGAAAACATGCCCATATGATATACAGTAATTTTTTCAGCTCAAAAATCGATAATTTTCACTGGAAAATTTTTGATATTTTTCTTATTTTTGCTCAAAACATAGATTGTGGGTACACGTTAGAACCGCCTCGCCGTGGCGGTTCCTCGCCGTGGCGGTTCTAACGAGTACCCACAATCTATGTTTTGGAGCAAAAATAAGAAAAATAGGTATACCCCTGCATACCCCAGTTTTCCTATATAAAAGCGGGGTTCAAGGGGGTATACATGTCACGGACATGTTTTCCTGATGTAATAAGCTTTCATACAAGAAACACACTTCTGTGACTGTACTCGCCGCTTTGTGTTTACCTGTAGTCCCGAGGTTATAAAACTTTTTTCATGCTCAACTCAGCTGAGACTAAAATTTATCCTGCTCATAAATGTTAAAATGCCAACAATTGATGGCATTTTAACATGTATTAGCAGGATTAATTACTGGCTTTGATGATCCAATGAATTTGGGCTATTTCAGTATTTATGAGTGACTGAAAAGTTTTACAACCTTCAGGCCAGGGTGGAAATCCTTATGACAGATTTTCTTGTGATGCGGCTCAAATTTTGCGCACTGAAACTTGGGGGCGGCCCACATGGCCGAGCGGTTAAGAGTGCTGTCTCTTAATCAATCGATCATCTCACCGCTGTGTCTTGTGTAGGTTCGAGCCCCGCACTGGCCACATGTGAAATAAGCCAAGTTCTGCTTGCAGGTGTGCCTTTGGGGGGGGGGGGTTCTCAGGGTACTCCCGTTTTCGCCCCACCTACTGATTGGCCCGTCTCATATGAGCTGAAACAATCTTGAAAGGGTCATTAAACTGAACTAACAAAAAAAAAAAGAAACTTGGATTGTGAATGAAAGATTTGACTTACACTGATGACTTTTCCTAGGCAGGCTCAGTCACGATCAGTCAGAAGATTAAGAAGGGGTTGAGGGGGAGGGAGTTTTACAGTCTGTGAAAAAAAAGCTTCAATTTTTCACAATGAGCAAAGATAGTCTAAACAAAATCAGTGACATTCAAAAATGATGGTATTTAGTTTGTTTGATTTATGTAATATGACAATAAATGAGCCATGTCATCAGAAAACCAACAATTTGCATATGCGAAAACAAAGGCGCAGACTAGCTTTACCGCAAAGCTGATCAGGGCCTTTGTTTTCACTACTCTGAAAGTAAAATTCCTCTTCTTCCTAAATCCGAAATTTCAAGCTTCTAGCCATCTCCTGTAGCTGTATAGGCTGGTTCATGTCAGACCTGGTCAGAAATCTGGAAGACAGGTTTTCTCACATCATGGCTTATATGGTAATATTTATGGTCCAGAAAATAAATTATGCCAAAACAATGTATGCTATGTGAATTTATGACACTTTCAAAACAGATAGGAAAGAAATAGCATATCTTTCAGAAGAGAAACTAATTCTAAAATATATAGATTATTTTTATAATGCATAAATATATAGATTATTTTTATAATGCATAAAGAAAGAAGCACTCTGACCTGTCTGATATTTTAATACAAACAAAAGATCTGTTTTAAGTCAAGTAAAATTGAAATTACATCAGGATAACATGTGGGTGCAATAAAAAGCTTAAACAAGGGTATACATTTTTCTTATTATTGTTTCAAAACATTATTGTGGGTACTGTTAGAACCACCTTGCATACATGTGATACCTCCCTCCTCATCAGGGAGACTCCAGGAAATGATCCGTAAAAATTGGGAAAATTCTTCAAAAATGTACCACTTTTTTACAAAAATTAAAAATCTCCCTGAAATGAATCAGGAATTTTCCTATATATTCTATACATTTTTCAAAAATCTCCCTGAAATGGAAGAAAAATCTCCCTGATTCCTCTTTCAAACCCATCACATGTATGGCCTTGGTGAGGCGGTTCTAACGTGTACCCACAATATATGTTTAGAGTATAAAGTAAGAAAAACATAAAAACAAAAAATCAACTATAAAACTCATTTTTACCGCCAAAAAAAAATGTTCATTACATAAGCATGTTTTCATAATGTGCTTGCTAGAAAACAGATGTGAGATCAGTTGTCAAATCTATGTATAACATGTGAAAAGATTAAGCAGACATACACAATAAGTAATATGTTTCATACAGATGCCTATTAAGTTAATTGGAAAATATCAAAAAATAAATTGCTAAGACATAACATATATTGCTCAGTCAGTGTCTTTATTCGCAGGTAATCTAATTTAAAACATTAGCGACTGGCATCTTGGGAACAGCGTAGTAGACGAAGAACAAATGCAGCAGAACAAAAACTTTATTCATCATGAAAACATGTCCGTGAAATACATACCCCCTTAAACCCCACTTGTAGAAAAACTGGGGTTTGCAGGGGTATACCTCATTTTCTTATTTTTGATCCAAAACATATATTGTGGGTACTCGTTAGAACCGCCTCGCCGAGGCGGTTCTAGCGTGTATCCACAATGTATGTTTTGAACTAAAATATCAATAATATCCAAATTTTTCTACTGAAAATTATAAATTTTTACAACTTAAGAAAAATTAGTCTATAAGGCCAAAAAAAAAAATACAATTGTTTCTCAGGCACTTTTTGGAAAAAACAGATGAGGCAGGCAGGTTTTTTTTTTTTTTTTTTTTTTACCAAAAAACAGATGAGGCCACTTTTTTTTTTTGGCAACCGGGAAAACATGCGTGAAAAAAATTGATATTTTTCTAATTTTGCTCAAAAAAATAGATTGTTGGTATGCACTAGAGCTGCATCACCCATAATCTGTCTTAAAGCAAAAACACAAAAATATATGTATACCACTGTACAACCTGTGGGTTGTATTTTCTATTATGATGTTCATGTCGAAATACCAGACTCTCATCTGGCATAATGGTTACAGCGTTGGCTTTGGAAGTAGGAGTTTGTGCGTTCAATACCAGCTGGGTCATACCAAAGACTTTAAAAATGGTATCAGTGGCTACCTTACTTGGTGCTCAGCATTTGACTGGCTTCTCTTCTCTAAAAACAACAACCTCAGTGATAGGAATACAGTAAATATGTCAAGGTGATGGTTGGTAGCAGACAGTGTAGTTCTATCATTGGGGTCTGGTCACTTTGTTGGTGGTAATACCCTTTCTCGGGGTTAAAACGAGGTGCATCGATTAATCGACGGGGGAACATTACGATACAAGGCAAGACAATACTAATTTGCGATCGGGCGAACGCTCAATTTCAAATCAATCTCAACTTCTACGCAGAATAAGCCAGAAATATTGCTATTGCTAATTTGAATACAACATACAAAACATCATAATTTACTTACTTTTGACTGACAATTCCATTAAACAAGTAAAAATTATGAGTTTCGTGAGCTCTCCATTCACGTAGGTGGAAAGTGAAAGTAAGTCCGAAAACGAGGTTAAACTTATCAAAACTTGTTTTTGTTTTTTGAGCGAAACGAAATTGTTTCGTAGACGTTTCGAACTTTGCTGGATACATCTTTTAGGCGGTTTCGACCTTATATCATTTATTCGATGACTTTTACAGCTAATAACAATTCAGGTCCATGAGAACACCACCAACAATGGAGTATTACAGAATTGTTGTCCTGATGACAGATCCCCAATTCACCTTTCAGCGATTGCCACCCACTCTATTAGTGTACCACCATACCCTACTAGGGTTTCCCCTATCGTTATCTCCTAGGGTACTCCTACTAGTGAACCATCATGCCCTACTAGGGTTCCTCCATACCCTACCCTCTCAGGGTACACGCATCCCACCCTACTAGTGTACACTTCAGACCCGTTATAATGCGCTGGTCGGGGTCCACAAGTCGCATGCGCGTTATAGGTGAAGCGCGTAATGCAAATCTACTGAGTCGGACCAGGCTGATCAAAGTTCATGTAGTTTTTGTGGGTGGGGAAAAGCGCCTATACGGCGTGTTAATTTGCTTAATCGAGCAAATTGGCGGTTTATCCCGGAGTCCTTGTAAAATGGAATAAACAAAAGTGAAATTTTGCTTGTTTCAATATTTTAATCAATTAAAAACGATCTACAACGATTTAATGTGAAAAAAGCGTCCATAACACCACGCTAATGTTGCTGTTCCGCCTTTGACTTATTGGCGCACCCGGATATTTAACGCGGACAAGTGTCATTGCCGATTCCTTATTTACAATTATTTTAATTCGCCGTTCTTAATCGAGAAAGCACAAATGCATTTTCTGATCGGATAGAATTATACAAGATATAGGTGTCCCAATGCTTAAAAAAATCTATGGTTTGTGTCGCCGTCGAAAGTGAGCAACGTTGCGTAACAGTTGTCACAAATAGCCTACAGCAGCCTGTGTTTACCGTCTCGTTATGGTCTATCGATAATCCCCTAGTGCTTTTGGCTTATTTTCACAACTTTTATGGCTAATCTTAAGAAAACAATGTGTCATCCACGCTTCGCGAGCGGTGGATTGTGTCCGTCTAAAAATTACTGAAATGGCAATTATCACTCGTGAATATACACGCAGCCGACACGCTTCGTAAACACATTATGCTTTCTATTAGAAAACCTGTTCTGTCAGTTTTAAATATGCAAAAGATAATTAACATTAATTGTTCTCAATGTACAATAAAGAGAAACTGTAAGAAAATCGCTCCTTGGCAAACGCCTGACAACGGCTTTAATTTTTTTTTACCATAAAGAGAAACTGTAAGAAAATTGAACATTGGCGAATTCCCTGCAAACGATCTTTTTAACAGTGAATTCATCCGCACATAAACGCCTTAACTGCAATACAATACAGGAATATATTAGGGTAAAACGGCGCCTTGTACTACCCTAACTTACCAGGGTTCCACACTACCTTAGCTCCTAGGATACACTCACCCTATTAGTGAACCATCCTCCTGTACAAGGATTCCTCCCTACCCTACCCTCTAAGGGTACGCCCATTCCAACATACTAGTGTTGTTTTTTTTCTTCAAACGAACTGGACCGAAACAACCTTGGGAAGAAACGGCTTGAATCCGAAAGTAAAAATGTTTCCGTCCAAAAAAAAAATGTTTTGTATTAACCCAAAATCATGAAGACGCTTTCCATGCCTCTTTGCAAGCGCTTGGCTTTATCTCCTGATCGCCAGAGACAAAAACAAAGATTTGTAACAGATGCGCTATTTTATTTATTTTTTTTTTTTTGAGACGATAAAAAGGGGTAATGCGGGGGGTTTCAGACAGATGCGGCGGTGCCTGAGAAACATTTTTATTTTTTTTTTTGGCCTTACATGGCCATGTTTTTGTAATGTAACCGAAAATTTGTGAAAAAAAAAAAAATAAAATAAATAAATGAATAAAAAAAAAAAAAAAAAAAAAAAAAAAATCCTTTGTCTTGCATACAGCATAGGCATGTTTAATTCTCAGAATATGGAAGGTGCAAACATGTGTTTTAATACTCAAGTCACAAACAAACATATCTTCAGAAGAAAAGATAAGTTAGATTTCTATGACAATTGGAAGTTAACTTTTGTGAGTTAGCCATTTTGAGCAATGATGTGGGTACTAATTTTAATCCTCTTGTCAAGGCAATTCCATTTATTCCATTAAATAATAATAATATAGATTTTCATGGAAATTTAAGCCATGTTTGTCAATCATTTCCATGGAAATGCAACTTGCAAATTTTCACATTAAACTTCTCATTTTTCATCAAGATAAAAAAATATGTTTTGAACACAGAACTGAAAAGGATACCAGACACCAGAAATGAGAGATAACCAATATATAAGTGAAGGATAATTGTTACCATTTCTCAATAAAGCAATGTGTTGTGGGTACTCATTAGAATCTGTTTTCAGAGATGATTTTCATGTTTACCCAAACCATTCATTTTTATGAAGAAATATTCAAAATAATACCCCCATTAACATTTAGCTACATTACGTAGAAAACCAAGTTTGCAAATGCGAAAACAAAACCGCAGATCAGCTTCGCAGTGCGAAACTGATCTACGCCTTTGTTTTCGAAGCATGGATAGTTCAATTCCTCCTCTACTTATACCCAAAATTTCTAGATTATATCTTTCTTCTGTGACTGCACAGACCGGGATGAGTCCGGCATGTGTTGGTTTTCTCACGTCGTGGCTCAAATATCATTCAAGACCAGAACCAGACCATGAAGCAAAGCTGTGATATGAAAAAGAGCCATCACATGAGAAAACCAACAATTTGCATAGGCCAAAACAAAGCCGCAGATCAGCTGCACAGCTGATCAGCATCTTTGTTTTCGCTGCACGGATAGTACAATCCTTCTTCCTTCTCCTTAAATCTGAAATTTCAAGCTTCTAGCCTGCTTCTGTGACTGCATAGTCTGGTTTGTGTCAGACCTTGTCGGACCCCTAATTGCTGGTTTTCTCACGCATAGGCTCGAAAAATGAGTGCGAAATTCATCAAAAAGATTGGATGTTAAGTCAGATGTGTTTTCATAGATGCTAATGTGTTTTGCCAAAATTGAAAGAAATTCCAGACAGCTTAAGCACAAATCAGCCCAACACTCAATGCATTTCAAATAGGCCTTAATGTAACCGAATGTCCTTAGAAATATATTACAGAGTTAGCTAAATCATTTTTAACTACTTGTTTTTTCTTATCTAAACAAAACAGTAACAACAAAAACTGGAGGCTTGTGGTATTTATAATGAAATGTATTGTGGGTAATCATAAAGCAGCATGGGTTGACAAGGAAATGCAATATTAGAGGCAAAATGGGTTTTTTGACATCATAAAATTTTTTGTCAACATCATGATGTGAGAAAATCAGTCTTCGGGTTTTCTAAGCAGGTCCGACGCAAATTGATGAAAGGCTAGTAACTCAAAGCTACTGATGAAAGGCAAGTAACTCAAAGCTACTGGTGAAAGACAAGTAACTCAAATCTACTGGTGAAAGGCAGGTAACTCAAAGCTACAGATGAAAGGAAACTGAAAGATACTGACGAAAGGCACTTAACTCAAAGCTACTTGTGAAAGGCAAGTAACCCAAAGCTACTTGTGAAAGGCATTAGTAACTCAAAGCAACTCATGAAAGGCAAATAACTCAAAAGCTACTGATGAACGGCAAGTAACTCAAAGCTACTGGTGAAAGGCAAGTAACTCCAAGCTACTAATGAAAGGCAAGTAACGCAAAAATACTGGTGAAAGGCATTAGTAACTCAAAGCTACTTGTGTAAGGCAAGTAATTCAAAGCTACTGATGAAAGCCATGTAACTCAAAGCTACTGGTGAAAGGCAAGTAATGCAAAGCTACTGGTGAAATGCAAGTTAACTCATAGATACTTCTCAAAGGCAAGTAACTCAAAGCTACCTGTGAAAGGCAAGTAACTCAAAGCTATTGGTGAAAGGCAAGTAACTCAAAGCTAGCAACTCAAAGCCACTGGTGAAACTCCAAGCTACCGGTGAAAGACAAGTAATTTAAAGCTAATGATGAAAGGCAAGTAAATCAAAGCTACTAGTGAAAGGCAACTAACTCAGCTATTGGTGAAAGGCGAGTAACTTAAAGCTAATGATGAAAGGCAAGTAACAAAGCTACTGGTGAAAGGTAACTTGAAGCTACTAGTGAAAGGCAAGTAACACAAAGCTACTGATGAAAGGCAAGTAATGCAAATAGGTGGGACGCTGAGTAGGGAAATTTACAAATTTAATACCTTCATTTTCCGGAAGGGTAAATTTGGTATCAAATGAAAGGTTCTTATATGTACTTTCTTAATCCGGGTGTTGTGTGGTTGTAAACCGGGGCCTTCTAGTCGAAAACAAGGGAAATAACTCAGTACCTATTAAAACCAGAGGACCAATGGTCCTGTAAACGCTCACCTGAGATCTGTTGTACGTATATACCAATAAACATGTTTGCATATTATGGAAAAAAGCCCCAGTAAAGGGGCAGATGATTCCCTGGTGTCCATTATTTTTCTTCATAATAATCAATATCCTGTCCATTTGCCAATTTCCTGCAAGTCTTTCCCTTCAACCGACAAATAACAGTTATCCCCATTCAAAGGCATAGGCAACCTATGTTGACCTTGTTGTAAAATAGGTCAAGGTCATCACAGGGTCATGATTTATATATACATTGTAGTACTTAAGCCATTGATGTTTCATGCCAAGTTTTGTTGAAATCGGTCCACCGGTTCCAGAGAAGAAGATTTTGGAAGGGTTTTTACCATATATGGGCATGGCGGCCATCTTGGTCATGTGACCTGGATCATTTATATACAAATTGGTTCCCTCATTCTATAAATGCTTCACATAAAATTTGGCTTTGATTGGCCAAGTGGTTTCAGAGAAGAAGATGTTTGAATATTTTGGTAATATACATGTATATTGCCCCGGGGTGGGGGCATATGAGCCCCTTGGGTCCATTTTTTTTTCAGAATCATTAATATTCAGTCAAACTACCCATTCCTGCAAGATTTTCACCTCAAATTACTTTTTAAAAGTTTTCCCCATTCAAATGCATAGGCGACCTATGTTGACCTTGCCATAAAAAAGGTCAAGGTCATCACAGGGTCATGATTTATATACACATTGTAGTACTTGAGCCATCAATGCTCCATGCCAAGTTTCTTTGAAATCAGTGTACCGGTTCCGGAGAAGAAGATTTTGGAAGGGTTTTTACCATATATGAGCATGGCGGCCATCTTGGTTATGTGACCTTGATTATTTATATACACATTGGTTACCCCTTCCTATTGATGCTTCACATAAAATTTGGCTTTAATTGGCCAAGCGGTTTCAGAGGAGATGATGTTTGAATATAATGATAATATACATGTATATTGCCCCCGGGTGGGGGCATATGAGCCCCTGGGGTGCAAATTTTTTCAGAATCATTAATATTCAGTCCTACTGCCCATTTCCTGCAAGACTTTTACTTAAAATGACATTTTAAAAGTTTTCCCCATTCAAATGCATTGACGACCTATGTTGACCTTGCTGTAAAATAGGTCAAGGTCATCACAGGGCCATGATTTATATACACATTGAAGTGCTTGAGCCATCGATGCTTCATGCCAAGTTTCCTTGAAATCGGTCCACCGGTTCTGGAGAAGAAGATTTTTGAAGGGTTTTTACCATATATGGGCATGGCAGCCATCTTGGTCATGTGACCTGGATTTCTTATATACACATTGGTTACCCCTCCCTATTGATGCTTAACATAAAATTTGGCTTTAATTGGCCAAGCGGTTTCAGAGGAGATGATGTTTGAATATTATGATAATATACATGTATATTGCCCCGGGGTGGGGGCACATGAGCCCCTGGGGTCCATTTTTTTTCAGAATCATTAATATTCAGTCCTACTGCCCATTTCCTGCAAGACTTTTACTTAAAATGACATTTTAAAAGTTTTCCCCATTCAAATGCATTGACGACCTATGTTGACCTTGCTGTAAAATAGGTCAAGGTCATCACAGGGCCATGATTTATATACACATTGAAGTGCTTGAGCCATTGATGCTTCATGCCAAGTTTCGTTGAAATCGGTCCACCGGTTCTGGAGAAGAAGATTTTTGAAGGGTTTTTACCATATATGGGCATGGCGGCCATCTTGGTCATGTGACCTGGATTTCTTATATACACATTGGTTCCCCCTTCCTATAGATGCTTCATATAAAATTTGGCTTTGATTGGCCAAGTGGTTTCAGAGGAGAAGATCTTTGAAATTGTGGACGGACGACGGACGACGGACGGACGGACGCCGGATCATGGCCATCCTATAAGCTCACCTTGTGAGCCTAACGGCTCAGGTGAGCTAACAACTAAAATGTATTTTATGAAAACAAAACATGATATTGTAATTAATTCGCAAAACTACTTGATAAGCAAAAGAAACACACATATAAAACTTATCATTTTCTTAAGGGGAATTCTTGGCGATTCCAAAATAATTCTTGTTTCAAAATAAAACACTTAAACTACTCCAATTACTTTCCCTTGAAATGGTTACAGCTTTTTAAACTGTTTTAAGTAAGTTTCTTTGCGATCTCGTTAGAAAGAAGAAACTTTTTTCCTTCGGCTTTGCTCTGCAGAAGGGTAAAATGACTTGGGACTAAATTAAATTATGTATACTGTTATAGTTCAGATATTTTTGGCCCAAAAATTATGTATAATGGGTTAAAAGGGAGATAAGTCTGTACCCTTCCGTATATATTCTAAGAGGCAAAAGTTTAGTCAGTAACTTGTACACACCCGATTACTATCATACCCTGCTGCCTGCCTTACATGTTCCCCATTTTTAAATTTGCAAAGGCAGCTTCTTTCTTATTTTGAAATGAAACTCCATCAGTTGTCCATTTCGACATAGTTATTGGCCTTTTTCGTTATACATCAGTTTTGTAATCATCCAATGAATGTTAAAAGCGACACTTTCATTAATAGCGCTTTCTGATAGAGGTTGTTGATAGTGACAAAAATCTGTTAAAATCTGTTCAAAATTCAACCAAAGTCCCGAGGAATAACATCTCATATATTCGTTATTTTAGGATTACCTCCCTTTCAATTAAAATAAGAACAAAAATCGGTGTATGCACTCTGGCAAGACCACATGCGATATTTAAATCGTTTTTGTTTGAAATGTTAGGTTTTATTCACAGCTTTACTAGTAATTTCAATTCCAAACTGTAAAGCGGTTTTGAATCTATAGCGATTTAAACAGTCCCAACGGGGTTTTATATGTACTCTCACTGACAAAACCTTTGCTTGTGAGCATAATTGAAGGAGTACATGAGCTTGAAACCAAGATAATGGTCAAAATCATGAAACATGAAAACAAAACCAAGACTAGTTTTTCCTTTAGATGTTTCATACATGTATTGATGTGTAAACCAGTATATGAATATGATGCGCTGTGTTGTTAAGATGTTTTACAAAGGGGCACACATAAGGGAGAAAACTCAAATTTTAAAAAATAAAGCCTCAACACATCACGGCCTCTGTACTATTCGGCAAAAAGCTACGCTCAGACATTTGGCATCATTTTGTTAGCAGGTTTTGTCCTTTTAATTCACAAGTTTGATATCTATATATGTTTCACTTCAATATGAGAGCAACCTCTGATCGTTAGCTTGAGGACTGAAAATCATCAGTATTCATGGTTACCTAGCACAGAAGTATTAGGGTTTGAAATCATTAATTTGCAAGAAGAAAACTCATATTATTTTGCGTATTAGATAGTATAATTGGTCTTGTATATAGTCAATTTATGATTTTACGTGATTGATATGAATTTAAAATCCAATAACCATATAAAACAATAAACAAGCTAATAAATGATGGAATTACCCCACCCACCAATGCACATTATACTAAATTCATATTTGTGAATATCTATCATGCAAGTAATTTAATTCAAAGTACATGTATCTCACCACTAAGTATTATTTCAACACCATTTAGGACTGATGAATATTAATTTTGCAAACTATTGAAGTATTCATGTAAACCGGAGAAATTTGGATACGAAAAAATTGAATCAAGGATAGGGATACACAGGGTGCCTCATAAAAATATAGCATGTATTTTTAATAATACATATACAAGTAAGATATTTAACACAGTAGTAGTTAAACTGTTCGTTACACTATTATATTTCCCAGTTGCCAAATATGGATTTGGTCTGTGGCCTGGAAATGTGTGCCGCATAAAATGCTTTTATGGATTTCACTTCTTAATACCTTTCAGATGAAGAATCCGAGTGATGCCACCTTGGCATCATTGAGCATTTTGAAATATTCAAAATGGCTGACAAATGGCGGAAAATATTGCAAAAATCAACATAATACATGTATAGGAAGCAAAAAGCTCACTTCTCTTGTTGTCCTTACTGACCTTACTGTCTTCTTCTGGTTTATCAGTTCAAAAAACTGTATCATGAATTGGCGTCCAAGCTGGTTGATATAAACAAGAAAGCAGCATCAGAGAGTTGCATAATCACAATGGTTTGTGTTTTAAATGCTCATTGTATGTCTTATTAATGTAAACACCATAATTTAGTTTTGTTTATGTTTCGACGCTCCAATCATAACAAAAAGGCAAGATGGTGACCAAGATGGCCTCCGAAATAATAATATAGAGAACTTAATCTCTGATAAATACTGCATTCATGTGCTGCGTATAACTGTCTGACTTGTTTTTTACTTGGTCACTTTATTTTGTTAACAGTTGAAGTTAGAGTTTAGTTCTGACCCAACATCATTACACTGATGCAAGATGGTGGTCAACATTGCCACCTTAATCTTAATATAAGGGAAACTGTCCTCTGATTCAAAAAGCTCATCTAAATGTTTATTTGTTAAGTTTTAAGTTAACAGAATAAACAGAGGGATGCAAATCAACATCATATAATGAAAGATAGAATAGGCATTTTATTCTAAAACCGAGATTAGGTATTTTCATCTAAGTCATTACCATTGTAATAATTAGCAAAGTCATCAGTAATATTATTCAACTATTGAAAAAATGTTTCTTCAATGGCCTTTGCAAAACCAAAACACTGTACAGATTAATTTATGATGCGCCTATATTTTGATGATGAGTATGGTTGTTCAGAAGCATACCCACAGCAAACCAGTTTACTTGAAGTATGCTATCTGTTGCTGGAGCCACACTGTCGGCTGTTGTAATTGGCGCAAGCACTCAGGACCCTTCAACATTATTTCGACCACCTGACTTAAGTTGGATATAAGACCACTCACTCTTGACCAAGCGTGAATTGTCAAATGGATGTTTGGACATGTGCTGGTTTCACAATGTTTTGGTAAACGACTGTGTATAGGTGATTATATGCATTAAGCTTGGGAGTGTGTATTAGCCTTTGTTTACCAGTTTTACATTAAACCATATATCTTTAGTTACAGAAATAGTTCAACGTTGCTGCCATAACATCCTCCAAATGCAATAATTCCCCTGATATTATCTGGTAAAGGCTTACTCAGTTCAATCTTTTCAGGTATGAAACCCTTTGACATTGATTTCAGACTAAACTGCAAGAAAGAAGGAGACTACGGTCTGGTGTTTTACCACTTAACCCAATATTTACGGTCCTTCAAATGTCCCTTTTATATGGCCCAGCCTCTTACGCATTAAAGGTTTTCTCTGCTCTTAAAGGGTCTTGATTTTACGTTTTATTGTTTTTCGGCTTACATTGATTGTAGAAATTTAATCTTGAGTAATACAAAGACGTTCGTGTATGACGATTACACATTTTCCTCAATGGTTCGCAACTATCTCACTTCTTGCTACTGTTACACTATGTCTCACCTAAACAGAGTTAGCTTGAGGTACAAACATGATCAGCGAGTGTGCTTTTGATCAGTCTGTGGTATCACAGCCCTTCTTCAATGTACATGTAAGATGGTCACAGGTGTATGCACGATTATGAAATACAAAAATCATTGTATCTTTTCAACAGTGGTTATGTCATCTGCTGAGAAATTCGGATAGTGTTGACAGATGCGTGCTTTTGTGAGACCTCTTGTCTTGCTGGAGAAATTTTTGTAATGCTTTTAATGCTACAGTCAAAGTAACAATGGGTCATCCACAGAATAGCAAAACCCATCGGTGATGACTGTATCAGACCAGCGCAGTGTATGTGGATTTCTCAACTAGTACATTTTGCTTCCAAACATATTGTATGTTCATTATCCTCTTGTCCCCACTGTCCTCCAGTATTGAAGAATGCTGGGAGCTAACTCCTGAGGGTATGAGGATATATATACCATGGCAAGGTCAATCTACCCAGAAAAGTCTTAAATAAATGATCTTTGGTTCAAATGCGTCTGTGGCTTTCACTTAAATGAGTTTTGCTTACCGCCATACAGTCCTCTTTTCTTCTTTCTTATATTTAAACAGTACATGTTACGAGTTTCATTTAGAAGTATAGATTATTTTGCTCCCCCCCCCCCCTTTATTCTGCTAAATCAATTTGTAACACTTACATTAAAATGTTTTGATCAGAGAAGTTCTCCGTCGTATTATAATTTCGTAAGACACATATGCCCCAGTATTACTTTGCGGTGTCAAAATAAAACATGAACATTAAATTGCGATGTTAACAACATAAAATGATCATTTCAAATACAAGTCATTCAGTATTTGCAGCTCTGAAATGCTGCTGTAGCCAGAGAACATTAAAGTAATGGTGTAGGCTGCCCGGTGGTCATATTGGTCATCATCTTGTTTTATTGTTAAAATGTTGGGTCAAATATGATACAAAAACACTTCATTTGTCAACATAATTTGAACATTTGAATTACAAAACATTGAGCAAATGCAACACTGGAATGCTGATTCAATTAGAAATTATGTACTCATAGATTATGATTATGGCGGCCTTCTTGGTCACCATCTTGGCTCATTTTTATAATGTGGGAATCAACAATAAATCATGCTGCTCGCAATATTATATGAGCATTTCTAACGCATTACATTTGGTATATGCAGCACAGGAATGGTGTTTTAATCACAGAACACAATCTTTTAAATTATAATTATGGCAGCCATTTTGGTCGCCATCTTTTTTCGTTGTTATGTGGGGTCATAATTGAAAACCAAATACTCGAGTATTATGTGTACAACAAAAATGGACTTTCAAGCACAACACACTGTTTTATGCACTACTTGAATGCCGTTTTATTATGAAAATATTTCTTTTAGTACTATTGTGGCAGCCATCTTGTCCACCATCTTGCCATCTTGTCCGACATCTTGCCTCATAATAATAACATTGGTGTCAAAACTTAGAATTATCTCTTTAATATTGTTTACAGCATAAAATGAGCATTTAAAACGCAGAGAAATGAGTATATTAAACACGGGGTGTTGTTTTCTTGTTTATGGCGACCATCTTGGGCGCCATCTTGATTTTTCCAAAACGCTCAATGATGCCAGGGTAGCATCATGCAGTTTCTGAACTAGTATGGCCTAGTAACCGGAAACCAAAATAAAATTTCATGCGGCACCATCTTCCAGGTTATGCTGATGGATACTGGACTGTTAATCTGACACCCGTTTTGCTAGGCGGTTCTACAACAGGAAGTGACGCCATAACAAATCTGCCATGTCACTTCCTGTCATGCAAAGCAGTTAACAAAATACTATTTCAAACCATGCACAAGCCTGAAACGGGAATTACATTCATGATGTTTAATTCATGACTTTAAATCTGCATTTCGGAAACGGTTCCAGATGTAATAATCTTCGTTTTTGAACAATGTGTGCATGTATTTATCTAAAAATAGGTACTGAATTATCTCCCTTTATTTGCCTTTTTGGACTTATTGTGTTTTCTTGAAGCATCATTATTTCTGAAGTGCGAACATTGAATATTTATTATATGCCTTTGTTAGACTTCCGAAGCCTATATCTGATGAAAATTACATTTGTGTTCTAGGAATCGGCCATTTAAAAGCAAATGTTCTCAGATTTGACTTATAATAATGAAAAGGGAAGTAATTGTATCTATATTTAAAATCTTGAATTAAGTTTACTTTTAGCTCTTTTGCTAGGGTTTGAAAAAATAAGAAAACATAAGTTCAAAAAATACTATGCACTTTTTGGTCTACTTTTAGGACATCTTTGATATAGATCTTCATTACGAACTCCAAACGTTTTGCGAATATACAATATGGGTACTAAGTTGTCTCCCTTGGATTTCACCCATATGCCCCGGTCTAGATCCCCACAACACCCGGATTATGAAAGAACATGTAATAAACATTAAACTGATACCACATATGACCCTCCGGAAAGTGAAGGTAATAATCATGAAAACTAAGCGCGAAATTTCAGCGTCCAGCCTAAAAGCTACTGATGAAAGGCAGGTAACTCAAAGCTACTGGTGAAAGGCAAGTAACTCAAAGCTACTGGTGAAAGGCAAGTAACTCAAAGCTACTGATGAAAGGCAAGTAACTCAAAGCTACTAATGAAAGGCAAGTAAGTAAAAGCTACAGATGAAAGGCAAGTAACTCAAAGCTACTGATGAAAGGCAGGTAACTCAAAGCTACTGGTGAAAGGCATGTAACTCAAAGCTACTGGTGAGAGGCAAGTAACTCAAAGCTACTGATGAAAGGCAAGTAACTCAAAGCTACTGATGAAAGGCAAGTAACTCAAAGCTACTGATGAAAGGCAAGTAACTCAAAGCTACTAATGAAAGGCAAGTAAGTAAAAGCTACAGATGAAAGGCAAGTAACTCAAAGCTACATGTACATGTGAAAGGCAAGAAACTCAAAGCTACACAAGACAGAATTGTTATCCCTCAATTTGAAATGTTGGCTCATTGTGTTGAACGAATGTAGAATCTTAAACAATTTTCAAGTTTTAGTTGACATGAAATTGCATGGAAAACATTCAGTGATGTAACTTGAAAAACAAACAAGCAAGAGTTCTGTTTCTTGTGCACAACATATCCTCTCTTTGTGCTTTACCAATGCATGATGTTTCATTAAAATATCTTTGAGTTTTCAAGTTTATAATAGAGTGTACATGAAATTGGCATGGAAAATACATGTAACCAAAGGAAAATATCTCCAAAAGTAGGCAAGCGGGAAAAAATCAATTATGGTTCTTGAGCATCACACATCCTTTTATTGTGCTTCACAGGTATATGGAGAAAAATTGAAACATCTCTGATGTTTTTCATGTTTAAAGAACTGAAACGAAATAGCATGGGCTGCAACATACTCTTGTTCGTGGCTTTCCTGTTTCTAGAACATTGCATACAGATTTTCATGAGGTGCTGCGGCTCATTACAAAGCATGACTATGCAATATACAGAGAATTGAAGAGAATGATGTAAAAATTGAAAATTTTCAGTTAATTTTTTATTTTTCATTTTTTGCTGAAAAACATAAATTGTTGGTTCTCATTAGAACCGCCTCGTTTTGAATAAAAAAGAAGAAAAAAATCT
Source organism: Rugalucina vietnamica (assembly GCA_964017185.1). Taxonomy (NCBI): domain Eukaryota; kingdom Metazoa; phylum Mollusca; class Bivalvia; order Lucinida; family Lucinidae; genus Rugalucina; species Rugalucina vietnamica. Next base: position 9,593,506 of record OZ024880.1, read on the forward strand.
AGGTATACCCCTTTACACCTCATGAGTAGGGGTATACGTTACACAAGCCTGTTATCCTGATGTCTTTTTATCTCATTACGAAAACACGCCCATGCAATATACAGAAAAAAATTTTGTTGTGAAAATGAAAAAAATGAAAATTTTCACTGGAAAATGTTTGATATTTTTCTTATTTTTGCTCAATACATAGACTGTGGGTACATGTTAGAACCGCCTCGGCGAGGCGGTTCTAACGAGTACCCACAATCTATGTTTTGGAGCAAAAATAAGAAAAATAGGTATACCCCTGCAAACCCCAGTTTTGCTATATAAAAGTGGGGTTAAAGGGGGTATACACTTCACAGACATGTTTTCCTGATGTCTACAAGTAATATTCATTTGGCTACATCTATTTTTCTAAATGGCCATTAGTATAATGATGCTGATACACATCAACCCATAAATTAAATGTATTTTTGATATAGACAATTTCTTTTTCCATTCAAAATGCAAAAACTGTGGAAATCTAATGTGTTTTTGCCTGATAGTGGGTGAATTATGTTAAAATGGAAGCAATTTCTATCAAACTAATTTTTCTTTATCTCGTTTTTTTTGTTAAAGAAATTAACGCAAAATAAAATATTATGACGCCAATTTTATGGAATAATTTGCAATCTGAAACAATTTAACACATTAATTTGATATGTTGCTTCAATTTTGCATTAGACTGTTAACAATCTCTGTCTGGACTGTTTATTACTGTAAATTCAATAAAGTCCACAAGAATTTAATTTTTCGCTATTGATACAAGTTTGTACTTGCATGGTTTGAACATAGCAAACTTTGGAGGAAAATGGTCATGTTTTAACCGACTGACTGTTTCCAACAATGCAAAGGTTTTTAAGCAGATGTTCTGCGATGTCACATCTAGAGATAAACTGTTTGCTTATGTCCCTTTTATAAGACACCAGGCTTATATCTTTTGAGCAAATGAAAAACAGATGTTCTGTGGTGTCACATCTGGGGCTATACTGTTTGACTATGTCCCCTTTATAGGACGCAAGGCTTATACGATTTAACTATGTTTTGAACAAAACTAGAAAAAGTGCCTTGAGAGGCACGTATACCCCCGGCTGGTAGCCACCAAGCCCCCTTCCCTACCCCGGTTGGTAGCCAGCCCCCTTCTCTACCCCCTACCTAAACAACCCGGCACATGCTCACCCCTGACATTGAACCTCACATTACCAATAAAAGACAGTACCCTTATCAAGTACATTTTAGAAATAAGCAGCGTAAAGTACTTTGCATACAAACTTGGGGAAGTGTAGTTTTAGAATGACATATCTATTTTAGAGCGGTATACAGAGCTGACGTGTATACCCAATCTAGGACATAAGCACGGACATTGTGGGTCAGGTCCTCAGTCCTAGATTGAAATGAAAGTAGAATGTCATTCTTAAAAAAAAAAAAAAAAAAAAAAAAAAAGTCCTAGATCTTGACCTCAGGTCCCACCCCCACCCCCACCCCCATGCATGGACCCTTGGGTCTAGCCCTTATGTGGTACCTATGTTGTGTTGTAAGCATGAACATTTTCTGACACATGGTTGTCAAGATATAGACATACAGAATATTAATCTTGGTAACTATTCTATCTTATAAATGTGTCCTAGATTTTGACCTCCAGCCCCACCCCTGGAGTTTGGTGCCATGGAATTTAATTCAACCCTAAAGGGTATCTATGATCCAAACAGGAATACATTCCTATAAGTATTTGTTAAGATATGAACTTAGAGATGAAAAAACACTATGTAAATAGCACATTTTCAAGGTGACCTAGATTTTGACCTCTAGCCCCACCCCCGGGCATGGACCCAGGGTCCGAACACACAGAAACAAAGCAAACCATATATGGTACCTATGGTTAAAATATGAATGGTTTCTGATCATTGGTTCATGAGATATACACCACCAGAGAAACTTAAACCAAAACTTTGATCCAAATTAAAGGTGACCTAGATTTTGACCTCTAGCCCCACCCCCGGGCATGGACCCAGGGTCCGAACACACAGAAACAAAGCAAACCCTATAGGGTACCTATGGTTAAAATATGAATGGTTTTTGATCATTGGTTCATGAGATATACACCACCAGAGAAACTTTAACAAAAACTTTGACATAAATTCCACGAACGTTCCGGAATAACGAACGAACTAACGAACGAACGAACAAACGAACATACGAACGGACGAACGGAAAAGCGAAAACTATATACCCGTCGGCATAAATGCCGGGGGTATAATTATGAAAATCGTCGTAAATTTCAATGTCATTTTTCTATATTTCATCCTTGAACATCAACAACAGATTCCGCATCTGTGTGTTTGGGTAAAGTGTACGCCAGTACATTCCTATTAGCATATAAAATCTCATCAGGGATGTTAATGGCCATTAGCATAATCAACTCAAAGAAATATTAAGAATAAAGCTATAATATATCAGAGAAGCTGCCAAGCAAGAAAAGCAGTCTTCGGGGTTTCCGACCAGGTTCGACACAAACTGGCCTGTACAGCCACAGAAGATGGCTAGAAGCTTGAAATTTCGGATTTAAGAAGAAGAGGGAGTGTACTATCCAAGCAGTGAAAACAAAGGCATTGATCAGCTTCGCGGTTACGGCGAAGCTGATCTGTGTCTTTGTTGTCGCCTATGCAAACTGTTGGTTGTCTAATGAGGAGGCTCATATATCAGATAGTTTCTACATCTGTATCATAACTAAAGTAATTTCTCATAGATTCTCATGCCAAGACATTTGAGCTGTCATGTGAGAAAGCCAACGATCTGGGTTTCCCACCAGGTCGGACACGAACCAGGCTGTACAGTCACAGGAGCAGGCTAGAGGCTTGAAATTTTGAATTTAATTAGAAGAGAAGTTGTACTATCCGAGTTGCGAAAACAAAGGCACTACTCAGCTGTGCAGTTACTGCACAGCATATAACTGCACAGCATATCTGGGCCTTTGATTTTGCATATGCAGATTGATGGTTTTTTGATGCAGCGGCTTATTTACAACAGCAAAATTTACAAAAATTCAAGATTTAAGCTAGTATCTCACTGGCATGCAACAACAGTTACTGGAGACTTGTTCACGCCCAGTTAAGGCCACTTTCACAAAAAAAAATAAATGATACATTATTGGAATTTCACATTGCAGTCTCACTGCATGAACATTTATGCCACTATTTTGCAAATTTCGTTCTTATTTAGCATAAACGTGTATGTCTCATGACTGTCGTATTGCAAGACAACTGTACGACAGTTGTATGTTGCTTAGTTTCATTTCCATGAGAAAACCATCAATGTGGTTTCCGAACAGTTCCAATCTGCGCCTTTGTTTTCGCGTATCCAAAATGTTTGGTTTTCTCTATTATGAATAGATGTTACTGATTGCATAGTTGAATGTGCCAGTATAAGACAAAGAATTGTTTGGACACAATTACAGTCAGTACATGTAATATCATCTAGATATTTTTGGTCTGCATTCACTGCTCTTAAAGGATCTCAATTTTATTTTTTTCTGGGGAAATGTTCACATTTACTTTCATATTACTTCACATGCAATGCAAGCACACATCTTTTAGCATAGATAACTCATTAAGCTAGCTGCTACCCTTTCAAAATTCATTTGATCCTAATAAAAAGAAAACCTACTTAAGCAAATTAGGCAAATATGGTAACAAAAAGCACTTCAATTAGGATACAACAGTGCTTTCTGGTTTGCATTATCACTATTTCCAGCCTCTAGCCATCGTCTGTGCTTGTATAGCTCAGTTTGTGTCAGACCCGTTTGGAAACCACATAGTTGGTTTTCTCATGACGCGGCTCATTTTCTAACCAACTTCACAACAGACCCTGAATTTATTTCTCATTATCAGTCAAAAAACCAGTAAATGAGTTTTAAATGAGCTGCTATCATTCTTACATAATGTTCCAAAACATTGCAATGTGCCATGGACAGAAAAAACAACAACAACAACAGCATACTGCTAAAACATTTAACATCCCATGATAGGAGAAAGGACTCTTAAAATTTGTAACTCAATTTATCATCAGGAAAACATGTCCGTGTAATGTATACCCCCTTGAACCCCACTGTCATATAGCAAAACTGGGGTATGCAGTGGTATACCTATTTTTCTTATTTTTGCTCCAAAACATAGATTGTGGGTACTCATTAGAACCGCCCCGTCGAGGCGGTTCTAACGTGTACCCACAATCTATGTTTTTGAGCAAAATTAAGAAACCAGAGGACCAATGGTCCTGTAAACGCTCACCTGAGTCTGCTGCATATACCAATAAACATGTTTGAATATTATGGTATTTAACCCCAGTGCAGGGGCAGATGAAGCCCTTGGGCCGTTTTCTTTTTTTTTTCAGAATAATCAATATTCTGTCCATTTACCAATTTCTTGCTGGCTTTTCCCTTCAAATGACATTTTAACAGTTTTTCCCATTCAAATGCATGGGCAACCCATGTTGACCTTGCCATAAACTTGGTGAAGGTCATCTCAGGGTCATGATTTATATATACATTGTAGTACTATAGCCATGGATGCTTCACGCCAAGTTTCACTGAAATCAATCTATTGGTTTCAGAGAAGATATTTGAAGGGTTTTTACCATATATGGGCATGGTGGCCATCTTGGTCATGTGACCTAGATTATTAATATATACATTGGTTCCCCCATCCTATAGATGCTTCACATAAAATTTGGCTTCAACTGACCAAGTGGTTTTACAGGAGAAGATGTTTGAATATTATGGTAATATTTATGTATATTGCCCCGTGGTGTGGGCATATGAGCCCTTGGGTCAATTTTTTTTTTCAGAATCATTAATATTTAGTCCTACTACCCATTTCCTGCAAGATTTTCACCTCAAATGACTTTTTAAAAGTTTTCCCCATTCCAATGCATTGGCGACCTATGTTGACCTTGTCGTAAAATAGGTCAAGGTGACCACAGGGTCATGATTTATATACACATTGTAGTACTTCAGCCTTTGGTGCTTCATGCCAAGTTTCTTTGAAATCGAACCATCAGATTCGGAGAAGAAGATTTTTGAAGGGTTTTTACCATATATGGGCATGGCAGCCATCTTGGTCATGTGAACAAGATAATTTATACATACATTAATTGCCCCATTCCATAGATGCTTCACATAAAATTTGGCTTTGATTCGCCAAGCGGTTTCAGAGGAGAAGATGTTTGAATATTATGGTAATATACATATTGCCCCGGGTGGGGGCAGATGAGCCCCTGGGGTCCATTTTTTTTTTCAGAATCATTAATATTCAGTCCTACTGCCCATTTCCTGCAAGACTTTCACTTTAAATGACATTTTAAAAGTTTTCCCTATTCAAATGCATTGGCGACCTATGTTGACCTTGCCGTAAAAAAAGGTCAAGGTCATCACAGGGTGATGATTCATATATACATTGTAGTACTTTAGCCATCGATGCTTCATGCCAAGTTTCTTTGAAATCGATCCACCGGTTCTGGAGAAGAAGATTTTTGAAGGGTTTTTACCATATATGGGCATTGCGGCCATCTTGGTCATGTGACCTGGATTATTTATATATACATTGATTACCCCTTCCTATTGATGCTTCACATAAAATTTGGCTTTGATTGGCCTACCGGTTTCATAGGAGATGATGTTTGAATATTATGGTAATATACATGTATATTGCCCCGGGGTGGGGGCATATGAGCCCCTGGGGTCCAATTTTTTTCAGAATCATTAATATTCAGTCCTACTGCCCATTTCCTGCAAGACTTTCAATTTAAATGACATTTTAAAAGTTTTCCCCATTCAAATGCATTGGCGACCTATGTTGACCTTGCCGTAAAATAGGTCAAGGTCATCACAGGGTCATGATTTATATATACATTGTAGTGCTTGAGCCATCAATGCTTCATGCCAAGTTTCGTTGAAATCAGTCCACCGGTTCTGGAGAAGAAGATTTTCGAAGGGTTTTTACCATATATGGGCATGGCGGCCATCTTGGTCATGTGACCTGGATTTCTTATATACACATTGGTTCCCCCTTCCTATAGATGCTTCATATAAAATTTGGCTTTGGTTGGCCAAGCGGTTTCAGAGAAGAAGATCTTTGAAATTGTGGACGGACGGACAGACGACGGACGGACGGATGCCGGATCATGGCCATCCTATAAGCTCACCTTGTGAGCCTAACGGCTCAGGTGAGCTAAAAAAGGTATACCCCTGCATACCCCAGTTTTTCTATATAAAAGTGGGGTTCAAGGGGGTATGCATTTCACGGACATGTTTTCCTGATGTTTGCGACTACATGTACTAAATTTTGCAACTTTGTCTCCTATCACATTTTTTGCAACAATTTATTTTGTTCCTACTGCTGAGCTGGCCTATGTATACAGGAATAATGCAGGTGTACATAATAAATATTAAAAATCAGTTATTTGTTTTATGCAATTTGTCTTTCTCATGAAAATTGCGAAAATAAATTGATTGTGAATATAGACTGATTGCGAAAGTAAGTTGGTTTACAGTAACTATGATTGATCATGAACAGCCCTTTAATACCAATATAGATAATATCTAGAATTTGTTTTCTATGTGAAAACTGATGTCTCCCCACTTTCTATGTGCATGTCCAAAATATGCAAGCAAGAGTTATAGTTCTTGTGCATCACATATCCTGTCATTCTGTTTTATAAGTGTACCAAGTTTCATTGAAATATCTCCTACGGTTTTCAAATTATAGAGCGGGCACGAAATTATATGGAAAATAATCAAAGGGAAATAACTCCAAAGATATGACAGCAAGAGTAATGATTCTTGTGCATGACACATCGTCTCATCATGCTTTATAAGTGTACCATGTTTCATTGAAAAATCTCTAATGGTTTTTGAGTTATAGAGCAGACACAAAATTGTATGAAAAATAATCAAAGGGAAATAACACCAAAGATATGCAAGCAAGAGTTATGGTTCTTTAGCATGACACATCATCTCATTGTGCTTTATAAGTGTACCAAGTTTCATTGAAAGATTTCTTAAGGTTTTCAAGTTATAGAGCGGACATGAAATTGTATGGAAAAATAATCAAACGGAAATAACTCCAAAGATATGAAAGCAAGAGTTATAATTCTTGTGCATGACACATCGTCTCATCGTGCTTTGTAAGTGTACCAAGTTTCACTAAAATTTCTCTTACGGTTTTCAAGTTATAGAGTGGACACAAAATTGTATGGAAAATAATCAAAGGGAAATTACTCCAAAGATATGCAAGCAAGAGTTATGGTTCTTTAGCACAACACATCATCTCATCGTGCTTTATAAGTGTACCAAGTTTCATTGAAATATCTCTTACGGTTTTCGAGTTATAGAGCGGACACGAAATTGTATGGAAAATAATCAAAGGGAAATAACTCATAAAATACTCAAGCCAGAGTTATGGTTCTTGTGCCTGACACATCATCTGATCATGCTTAAAAAGTGTACCAAGTTTTATTGAAAAATCTTAAACAGTTTTCAAGTTATAGAGCGGACACGACATTGTATCAAAAATAATCAAAGGGAAATAACTCCAAAAATACTCAAACTAGAGTTATGGTTCTTGTGCATGACACATCGTCTCTTCGTGATTTACAAGTGTACCAAGTTTCATTGAAAAATCTTTAACGGTTTTCAAGTTATAGAGGGGACACGATTTGTGACGGACAGACGGACGGACAGATGGACAGACAGACACACGGGGAAAAACAATATGTCTCCCGACCCTGAAGGGGGGAGACATAATTATGGGAACAGGTCAACATCAACCAAGGGTCATTATTGCTATAAACTAAATAGATTTTGTATGATAATCCTAATGAAAGTCTATGGAAGCTATCTGAATATAGACACCAGTTTTGATACAAAACCCAACCATAGTCAATGATGGTTCACATGAAATTTGAACAAAATTGGCCCACCGACTCCAGAAACATTTTTTCTTTGAAATTGTGAAAGGACGATGATGGACGGACAGACAATGGCTATACTTTAATCCCACCTAATGAGCTTAAGGGTAAACATTACTATTGTTTATGAGCATAGTGTTTGCGCACGTCGGTGTTTAGTATGTGCATGTTACGCGTAGTTTTAACGTCGTTTTGTTGTTTTTTTTTTGGTTTCTCAATGACCTTGCAAGCTGTAGAATCTTATTCTGATTGTTTCTGCATTTATTAAGTCCTAAAGCAGGTATACATATTGTTCATTTCTATTTTAAAAGAATTTCTGTGGCAATTGATATACGCAAATTCGTGTATAAGGTTAATCATATGTGAAAACGTTTACTGCGCTGTTGATGACGTCGCATAAATATACGTGACTTCAGTACAACGTTTGGCGTTAAAACAAAAAAGGCGGGAATATTCAACGTTTTTTTTCTCAATATCTTCCAACGCAATCCGGTGACCCCCACTTTTTATTTGAATTTTTAAATGGTTACCACGTTTCATATTCTGTTGGTGTAATTTAATCAAAATCATATGCGTAGTTAAAAGAGATATCGCAAAAATACATACTTTTTCCAGGTTTGAAAAAATAGCGGGAAAGTTAATTTTGCATGTAACCTCCTCAGTCTAAGAGCAAATAGTATTAAAAAGTAAGAAAATAACACTCATTGTGCGTTTAATTTGTTTTTGCAGTAAAAACATATATATTAAAACCTATGTCCGTTATGAGTGCGGTTTTCTGAAATGCATGAGAAACATCCAAGAAGTTCTGATACCATGGAAACAATGCTGGTGACTCCCCACTTTTATTTCGATTTTCATCCAAGGATACAATTATCTTGAAGCATAGGAAGTTTCATGAAAATCATATGCGGGAATGTTTCCCTTTAAGCTCAGGTGAGCTAAAATGACCATATCTACAAACCTGCATGCTGATGTTCATAAAAATTACAACATGGGTGTCTTCCTGACCACTTTCTTTTCGAACAGAAGACAATCTTTGCCAGCCTTGTGAGCCTGATGGCTCCGGTGAGCCAAATATATTACATGTTTAATTGAAAATTGTTTCTTACTACAAGTTGTTAAAAAGTTGCAGTAATAATTGAGCCGCCTCCTGGGAAAACCAATAATGTGGTTTCCGAACAGGTTCAACACAAACTGTCCTGTGCAGCCACAGAAAAAGGCTAGAAGCTTGAAAGAAGAGGAATTGTACTATCTATTTAGCAAAAACAGAAATGCTGATCACCTTCGCACTGAGCGCAAAGCTGACCTGCGCTTTTGTCGCATATGCAGATTGATGGTTTTCTGTTGAGGTGGCTCATATTGTGATACAAGAACAGACGAGTACCTTTTTATGGAGAACTGTCTTCTCTGTAGGCAACTGTTTGGTTGACTCTCACAATATCCCCCATTCTATCTAGTGTTGCTTGGAATTGTCTACAGAAATAAACAAAAACAGTTCAAATAAAGTTGTCGTTTTTTTCTATTATCATTTTAAGCAGTCACATAAAACCAGTCTTTTTCATGCCATAGTCACATAAGTCATGCCAATTAAAGAGTTACTGAAAAAAAAAGATGCATACCAGCAGCATTAAATTTCGATCAGTCTTCACTTCTTTTCTTTCCCATTCAAGTTTATTTCACTCCTGTTGAGACATGCCAGTCACTAAGTTGGGTAAAAACCTGGAACACCCATAAGCAAAACTAAAATGGCTTGTCCCACACATAAGATTTGTGTGTGTGTGTGGGGGGGGGGGGGGGTAGGGTCATATACACAAGAACTAGTGTCTTCTTGCTGCTAATAAATGTTAAAATGCCAGCAATAGTTGGCATTTAACATCTATGAGCAGGATAAATTTTATACTCAGAAGAGGGAAGCATGAACTTTTTTGTAAATCAGGGAATAAATGAATTATAATATATCATTCTTTCCTGACACCAAGTAAAATGCTTTACATGGTCATATTTAACTTTTCAAGTGTTCATTGCAAGTAATTTGGAGATGCATAGGGTGCAGGTTGTTAAAAATGCAACTTATTATAGGGTTTGTCCAAATATGCATATAGAGTCAACACAATTTTTTTTTTCCTAAAATACTAAATGAGCCATGTCATGAGAAAACAGACAATCTGCACATGGGAAAACAAAGATGCTGATAAGCTTCGCAGTAACTGTGAAGCTGATCAGCGCCTTCTTTTTCGCTACACAGATAGTACAATTTCTCTACTTTTTAAATAAAAAATTTCAAGCTTTTAGCCATCTTCTGTGACGGTACAGACCAGTTTGTGTCAGACCTGTTCAAAAACCACATAGTTGGTTTTCCCATGATGCAGCTCAAATTATATCAAGGCAACTTAAGACTGTAATGTTAGAACTAATTCACACAGTAACCCCGAACTTTGAATAAAAAATGCATTAGATACCAAATATACATTTATATCACATTAAAATATTTTGCAACAAAAAAGCAGATTCAAAACACATTTACAAGGCTATCTGCAAATACGAAAACATATTAGAAACCATTAAATAAACATATCTGCAATATATATATACTGGCTCCTGAAAAATATCTTTAACCTGATAAATAGGAGTGATAGAAAAATAGATAGATGTTATCATAGGGCTTTAACAACTCTGAATGCATTTCAAGTGATTAAAATTTCCTTCATTTAGTAAATTATCTCTAATGAATTTTGCAAAAGTCATCTATACTGATCAAAATAAGTTTATTCCTACTATAATGTTTTGAAAATTGTGTAAGGTATTAAGTTATTGGAGCAGATTCTCTTTCTCGGAAAGTTAATTTCATCCCTCTAGATGATTGTTACACAAACATAATGGCAAAAGATAGGCAGAGAGGAGACCTATCGACCCTCATTCCAAGTAGGGGTCACTATGAAAATTCACACATGAAGCTGCTGAAAAAGCAAGACTTTTCAGCTAGCATCGATCGGAATTTACGCGGACAAAATTTCATCTCTATATTAAGCACAAATAAGCACATGTCAAAGTTTCATTTCCGCTTGGAATTTGGTGTGTATTAATGCGTGTACGCATTACAAGTGACGTCAAATGGTAGTGACAGAAAAGGTGATCAGTTCGCTTTAAAACAGAGGTTGGAAATCATTTGGGTTTAGGTCACCGATAAAAACATTTTTTTATTCTCATTGATCATTTGTACCATTAAAAGCTGTCTAAATATTGGATTAAGCTGGCGATCAAAGACTAATTTCCGCATTACGTGACTGAAACGTCAAAGCTGACGTTAAAAGTAAAGTCGTCCGTGTTCTTTACTGAGAACGTCATTTTGTGATTTAAACAACTCTTTAACAATCTTTATCATATGACGTCGCTGTTTTCCAGTGGATAACGTCATGTCATAAAAATCGTATGACCACACGTGTAATAACACTTTTGCGGGAATACGTAACGTCATTGGCGACGTCCGTAACAACAATGTAAATTTTCATTGAAAATATGTCCACTTCGAAGGCGATGAAATCCTATTTTAAAAGTCATATGATAAAACGAATCTTACACTCGTGGTCATTTCATATGAAATTTATTAAACTCGCCGAAGGCTCGTTTAATAAATTTCATATGAAATGACCACTCGTGTAAGATCCTCTATTTATTTTTTATCTTTTGAAAAGCAGTGATTGGGATTTGATTCATTTCAACGTAAACGAACGTCAGTCGCGCAAAATTATGCACGGTTTTCTTATTCAGTAGACTATCGAGAAATGTACAGACAAATGTTTTGTCATAATCAGAAGCTCTAGATACAGAGAACAATCAATCAGAAAGAAATTTTCTAAATTGAGAAGTTTTGAACGTTTTTGGGCACATTGAAAAATAAGGCAAATTAACGTCAGAATAACGTAGTCTCTCACGCGTGTCTGAAGAAACCAAATTGCAAACCTTTGAGCGGATTCCTGCTTCCTTGACACCAAACAAATGTTTTAAAGCAAGTTTTGTCGAATGTGACAACACATAAAAATGTGGGCACTTGAGTGGTATAAATATGGATAAAATGACGTAAAATGACGTCAAGACAATTTTAAGTCAACTTTTGCCGTGAACCTTTTCTTGAATGTGTTTCTCAATAAGTACATACTACAAATTAAGTAATATCCCACACGTCTAAAAATAATCGACAACTATAAAGTAGGAATAAACTTATTTTGGTCAGTATATGTTTCAGATGGAATCCTGTGGAATTTGACCATATTGCCAACTGAAACACTTTTCCTCTCCAGGCTTTGTTGCACACTTTTTTTTTTTTACTTTTCTTTATTCTTATATCTTTATTTATTTGCTTTTATTTATTTATTCATTTTTTTTTTTATTTTTCTTTTTTCATTTTATTTTTTTTGTGAATTAAAATACATCTTAATTTCAAAACTGCAACACACTACACATACAACCATCAACTGTACATGTCTTTTTGCTTGGCGCGACAGCGTCAAGCAATTGAAACGGAATGAGGATTTCTCCTCAATCTCTGGGGGTTTTCCTTCAATCTGTGGGATTTCCCTTTGACATCCAGGGGCCTGGTTCCAGTCGCAATGTTTTGCAACACTTCTTGCATAATAAAGCAATTGAAGACGGAAACCAGACCTGCTCTCCGCCGTTTTTATTAGGACTTGTGGGAAGAATGACGTACTTGGATCTCACGTTAAACATTTAGTTTGCGTTCTGGACGGATAATGCTAAAACCCGGAACTTTGTCCTAGGTCCGACCAAGTACGAAAGCTTGAAATCCACCGTAGCGAGGAAGTGTTCATGACCGATGCGATCCATCGAGTTACCGAAAAATTCCACAAACCTACGAAAAACCACAGCACAAGGACAAATAATGGTATATACAGACTAGCCAAGCGTTCCTTTTAACAAGGAAAATTTATAAATATTGTCAAAGTGAACAATGCAGACCAGTCTAATGAGTCTGTATTGCTTTTTGGGGGGTGGGGGAGGGGGCATATCTGTATGCTGTAAGCCAATTTATTTTTATGAGAAAGAAATTATGCCTGAAAATAAATCTTCGCAAAATGCTCATTTTGACATACTATACATTATTCAAATCTTGAACAGGACCGTTCTTTACTAAAATAAATTGCAAGGAAAATATGTACTGAGAAAAATCATGAAATTTTTAAGCCACAAAAATAAGTCTGGTCTACAGCTATACCTATTTCTATAGAAAATATCTTGAAAATTTGTAGAGAGTATCAAATAAAATTTTATTGACATCAACAATGAAGTTAAAGCCATAACATCATGTGAGCCTGGTCATGAGAAAACCAGATTTTTGCCTATACGAAAACTAAGGCGCATATCAGCTGTGCAGTAACTGCACAGCTGATCAGCGCCTTTGTTTTCGCTACATGGATAGTACAATTTCTATTCTTCCTAAATCCAAAATTTCCAGCTTCTAGCCTCCTTCTGTGCTTGTACAGCCTGGTTTGTGTCAGACCTGGTCGGAAACCCCGAAGACCGGTCTTCTCGCGTCGCAGCTCAGGTAATGAAGATGGAGATACCTTTACATCACGAAAACATGTCTGTGAAATGTATACCCCCTTGAACCACTTTTATATAGCAAAAGCTCGGCGAGGCAGTTCTAATGTGTACCCACAATCTATGTTTTAAGCAAAAATAAGAAAAATATAAAAAAAAATGTCTATTGAAATTTTAGATTTTTTACAGCTGAAAAAATCTCTGTATATTGCATAGGCAAGTTTTCATAATGCAAATGAAAGCATAAGATGCAGATTTTTGTCATTAATAGCTTGTTTAGTAGTCTAGGTTACACATACAAACAGTTAACTTTTATTTTATTGGCCTTTTATGATCTACAGGATGTGTGCAAATGTATAGCACTTAAAATATTTAGAAATCTAAACAGTAACTATATTCACTGAGCCCATTTATAAGCAAACCAGTGTTTTGTTTGTCGCAGATCAGCTTCACAGATAGTACAATTCCTCTTCCTTTCAGCCTTCTTCTGTGATTGTACAAGTGGCAGGCCCGTTTGTGTAGGACCTGGTCGGAATCCTTGAAGACAGATTTTCTCGTGACGCAGCTTCTCTATACCTGTCCATATTTCTTTAGCAAAGTTCTTCAACTACCATCTGTAAAAGAAAATGAAACATGGCCCCAAGGTTATAAAACTTTTTTTCATGCTCAGCTCAGCTGAGACTACTTATCCTGCTTATAAACGTTAAAATGCCAACAATCGTTGGCATTTTAACATTTATCAGCAGGACATTACAGGTTTGTACGATTTTCAATTTATTTTGGCTAATTTCGGCATTTTTGAGCAGTTTAAATTTATGCTCAGCTGAGTTGAGCATAAAAAAAAAAGTTTTAAAACCTCGGGGTTGCAAAATTGACCAGGTACAAAACAAAACAGGCTGGTCTGCAAAGCTAAAGAAGCTACATAGATATTTGAAATCATCTATAAGGGCGACAGAGGAAAATTTGACTAGCATTGATGTCCCGAGATTTAGTATGACTTGCCTGCTAACATAGGTCATACTGTGGGTTAATGCTCTTTTGTCTTTTCATACACTTTTGAAAAGGTTAATCTAGCAGTAGGCCATGAAAATAAGCAATTTTACCGAACTTAGCTTTCCTTGAGATCATGAGTTGGTGGAAGCTTTTTTTTTCTTTTCCTATTTTCTTACACCCTTTCTTCTGTATTCAGATTATTAGTATTATACATTATGTTGAAAAAACACATCAGTTTACCATAAAATCGACATCCTACTGATGCTTCAACAAAATCTCATTTCTACTCACATTCAAGGTAAAGATCATAGGGAAAGAAAAGACATTATACTTGATGAAGTATACTCGAAAAATTCATTTTGGTCCTGATGAATTATAAACCAACTGATACAAAAGACTTCAAAAACGCATAAACAAGGAAACGGCAAACCCAACCAAACCATCGTAAGGATTTTCATCAGGAAAACATGTCTGTGCAATATATACCCCCTTATACCCCACCGTTATATAGTAAATCTGGGGTTTGCAGGGGTCTACCTATTTTCCTTATTTTTGCTCCAAAACATAGATTGTGGGTACTCGTTAGAACCGCCTCACCGAGGCGGTTCTAACTTGTACCCACAATCTATGTTTTGAGCAAAAATAAGAAAAATATTAAAACAATTTCAGCTGAAAATTTTCAATTTTTAAAGCTAAAGAATACCGTCTCTGTTTATTGCATGGGCAAGTTTTTGTAATGAAAGGTTCTAGGTTTAAATAATGCAGGGTAGTTCATTAGTTATCATACATGTACATTAATAACTACAAACCGGTTATACAACTTCTTTTTCATTCTCAGCACAACTTTGCATGAAATTCATCCTGCTCAAAAATGTTAAAATTACTACAAATGTAGACATTTATGAACAGGATAAATGAGTTTTGTTTTTAAAACTTGAAAATTCAAGCAAGTCTGGCTATTTTGACATTTAAGCCACCTCATGGGAAAACCAACAATCTGCATAGGCAAAAACAAAGGCGCATATCAGCTTCGCGGTAACCGCGAAGCTGATCAGCGCCTTTGTTTTCGCTACTAGGATAGTACAATTCCTCTTCTACTTAAATCCGAAATTTCAAGCTTCTAGCTCTTTTCTGTGCTTGTACAGGCTGGTTTGTGTCGGATCTGTTCGGAAACCACATTGTTGGTTTTCCCACGAGGCGGATCATTTATGAGCAATTAAAGTTTCAAACTCAGCTAAGCTGAGCATGAAAAATGTTTTACAGCCTAGAGACAAAGTTTCAAGCTCAGCTATGTTGAGCATGAAAAATAAATGTTTTATAACCTAGAGGACAAAGCTTCAAGCTCAGCTAAGTTGAACATGAAAATGTTTTGTAACCTAGAGGACAAAGTTTCAAGGCTTGAAGCTCAGCTAAGTTGAGCATGAAAAATGTTTTATAACCTAAAGGACAAAGTTTCAAGCTCAGCTAAGTTGAGCATGAATAATGTTTTATAACCTAGAGAACAAAGTTTCAATGTCAGCTAAGTTGAGCACAAAAAATATTTTATAACCTAGATGACAAAGTTTCAAGCTCAGCTCAGTTGAGCATAAAAATATTTTATGATGAGTTTTATGCTATTCAACAACTTCAGTCTTTTATCCATTTTCCATATTTTTTCATCAAGAAAACCCATAAAAATCAACATTAAGATGGTATCATGCTATGAAAAATCATTAAAAAACCCATAAGCAGCTATTCACACATAGGCACAGAATCGAGAAAACTTAGATGCAGATCTGCTTCAGCAACTGCAGAGGCTATGGATTTCTTTTTTCCTGCTCAGACAGAATAAATACTTTTGTTTCAAAATCAGAAATTTCATGGCTGCTCAGGCTACTTCCAGTCACACCTGGTCAGAAAAAAACTGAAGGATGTTTTTCTGAGGATGAGATTCACATAACACTTACCCTTTACATATGCTTGTAAGATCACCAGATAATGTGATATGTTTTCTTAATGTAGCTGCTAATGAGTTCATCTACACCTGTACAGAAACAGAATATGCAAAACCATCTTTTAATCATCAGAGGCTTCTGAAGACACTAAAATGGGCAGTTATAAAGAAGCTATCTGAGCCAAGACACAAGAAAAACGGTCTTCGGGTTTCCGCCCAGGTCAGACCCAAACCCTTCTGTACAATGTCGGAAAAGGGCTAGAAGCTTAAAATTTTGGATGTAAGAAGAAGAGGGAATGTACTATCCGAGAAGCGAAACCAAAGGCGTGATCAGCTGTGCAGTAACTGCACAGCTGATCTGTGCCTTTGCTTTCGCACAGGCATAAATCCAGTTTTCTCATGACATGGCTCATTCACATACTGATATCAAATCTGAATTTTATCATCATTTGAACATGTCTCCTAGAACAAATGTTAAAGTGACACGTTTTTCATGATTTAGGTTCTGTAAATATTTTCTGAAATTTATATGAGTGATGCATGTAGAACTGCAATAAGTTATCATCGCTTGCTACACCATTGAATGGCCGAGGAGAGAAAATTCAGTCCAAGGGGAGAAATTCATTATTGTCTTTCATTTCAATTTCTATCTGAGTTACCTTTCCAACAAGATAAATTATAATATAGGGTTATTGCACTGATATCGGTGAATATTGTCCCGAGTTGGGATATCGAAGGACGCAAGCTTGCGAGCGTCCGTAGATATCCCAACAAGGGACAATATTCACCGATATCAGTGCAATAACCCTTTTATTATATAGCTATAAATATCTGCTTCTTATATTTGATGTTTTGTTGAGAGTTAGCCTTACAAAATTGAAATATCTACACGAAGGCCGCAAATATATCCATAAGTGATATCATTTTTGCACTAGTGCAATATCAGATGATATCATTTTTGCACTGTTACTTTTCGGAAGCACATTCTGCAATTGAATCAATACCGCTGACATTCTGTTTTCTTTTTTCGGCTTAAATTGCTTAAACCTGAATGTGAAAAACTACAGCTGACATTTCGGCTTGGTATGACGTCATTTTCCACGCGACGTCAGATGAAGATGACGTCATTAGAGTTGACGTCCCAATTTTACAATCTTGCACATTGACCCTCAAGTCAAGTATTTGGCAATATTTCATTAAAAGAATGTTTTCGCTTTTAACAAAGTGTGCAATATCAAGTAAGTGTGCAGATATCGTCTGATATCTGCACACTTGTTACTCGGCTTTTATCCCTATGTTTTAATCGTTTGATATTTATAGCTATATAATAATATATCTAATCTCATGTTTGAATAAAAAGATGTACACATCAGGAAAACATGTCCGTGTGTTGAATACCACCTTAAACCCCACTTTCATGTAGTAAAACTGGGGTATTCAGGGGTATTGCTATTTTTCTTATTTTTGCTTCAAAATAAAGATTGTGGGTATTCGTTAGAACCGCCTTGGCGAGGCGGTTCTAACATGTACCCAAAATCTATGTTTTAAGCAAAAATAAGAAAAATATATTAAAAAATTCTACTGAAAATTTTCAGTTTTAACAACTTAAGAGAATCTGTATATTACATGGGCGGGTTTTCGTAACCAACCTTGTTCATTTCTAGTGATGGCTTGTTTCTGCAACCACCCACAATGACAACTTGGTCTTGAGCAGAATAATGAGCTCATCTGCTTCAAAAAAAAAACAAACAAAAAAAAAAAACAATCTGATATCTGCACACTTGTTACTCGGCTTTTATCCCTATGTTTTAATCGTTTGATATTTATAGCTATATAATAATATATCTAATCTCATGTTTGAATAAAAAGATGTACACATCAGGAAAACATGTCCGTGTGTTGAATACCACCTTAAACCCCACTTTCATGTAGTAAAACTGGGGTATTCAGGGGTATTGCTATTTTTCTTATTTTTGCTTCAAAATAAAGATTGTGGGTATTCGTTAGAACCGCCTTGGCGAGGCGGTTCTAACATGTACCCAAAATCTATGTTTTAAGCAAAAATAAGAAAAATATATTAAAAAATTCTACTGAAAATTTTCAGTTTTAACAACTTAAGAGAATCTGTATATTACATGGGCGGGTTTTCGTAACCAACCTTGTTCATTTCTAGTGATGGCTTGTTTCTGCAACCACCCACAATGACAACTTGGTCTTGAGCAGAATAATGAGCTCATCTGCTTCAAAAAAAAAACAAACAAAAAAAAAACAATTACAACTTACAGATGAAGGATTACCTCAAAATAAGAATACATGTATACCAGGAAACGATGCAATTAAAGTCCCAACATAAACACCAGGTGGGAAAGAAAATACATAAAACATAACAAAACATTTTTTGACAAACTGTAAGAGCAAAATGACTAGCTCTCTCACAGCAAGTTAGCCATCCAGCTAAGTTTCAACTGAAACCAAAGGCAATGAGCACAACAGAGAGGCAGGCACAATAAATAGTTGAATCATGAAGATAAACCACGTTTCCTGGGATGCCAGGATTATTACATAACCATTTTAGGTGTGTGTGTGTGTGTGGGGGGGGGGGGGGGGGGCAGCAATGGAATGTCTCAAATCATATTTTCTTTTAAAAAATGAAAAAAATGTAGCAAATTTAAATGTTGTTCTGTTTGTGCTGCAAATAATCCTCATGAGAGAATGTTTACCCACCCCTTTTTCATTAAACTATGCATCTGGAATTCTAATTAGGTATGTTCAATTATGTTACCCACTCTGTTTCAATCAATTGGGTAAAATGGAAATGATCTTTAAAAAAATATTGTTGTTTATTTGTTTGGGCTTAACATCGCTTTCAACACTATCTGTCATATCACGACGGTGTCTGGTTGTGACAGGGAGCTCAATGCTCACTTTTATAGTGCTGCCTCACTGTGGTATAAAAAGATCCCAGACACTTTTACCTGATACCACCTTCAGTCACATTATACTGACACCGGAGCGACCAGTCCTAGCCCTACCCCGAAAATCCGAGTGCCAAGCGGGGAGCAACTAGTACCATTGTTAACGACTTTGGTATGTCGCGGCCTGGGGATCGAACCCGGTACGTCCCGAACTCGGAACGGACACTCTACCTACTGAGCTAGCGAGGCCGTTAAAAATAAAAAAATATTGGAGTATCAAGTGTTTAATTTCTTTTAACCCTTACCGCGCGTCAAAATATTTTACCGATTGGGTGCTCACCGCTGACAAAGTCGGAGCCATTTTGTGATTTTCTACTGTTAGTGTTTAACCCCATATAACTTCTTTCACAAACAAGCTACATTGAAAAACCAAATAAGAGATCGAAAGGCCATTGAATTATCTATCAAATAAACCAAAAATTATAAATGGATGTCTGTGAATAATACTTGTAGCGATGACACAACAAGTCAACTTCGCCGAAAAAAATCAAAATTTCCATTTCAAATCTGTTACGAAAGCTAATTTCGTATGAAAAAAGATGATGACGGGAGATATTTCCAATTCAATTTACCTTATTCATATCCTCTGACATCCAAAACACAAGAAATCCTTGTCAAAGTCATTATTTTGAAGTAATATTCAACTTTTTATCACCCCCGTATCGGCAATATTTCCTGTGTCCGCCATTGCAAATTCATGAATGAAATCCAAAACGAAAGTAATATTTTATTGATTTCGTTCCGCATAACAAAAAATTCCATTATATGTTCCGTATAAACCTTACATATGCTCAGTACAGGGCCTATTGAGGAAGTCTGTATTATAAAATGGGTCCTCCCATTGTATTCCACGGTCAGACTCGATCGAAAACGAAAGTAGGGAGAAAAACGACTTCAGTTGTTTGCCGCGTTGACAGACCTTACATTCGGGTACGACTTTAGTCGTTCGCCCCGCGGCAAGGGTTAAAGCTTATTTTTAAGATATGTATGCCTGCATCAATGTTCAGTGATGTTGTAGTGTACCGAACTAAAGGGGCAAAAAGAAGCCACAAGTAAGAGAGTTTAAAGTTTCTACCTCAAAACAAAATCACCGCTCATTCATTGTCAATGGAGTTTTTGCTGATTTGCATGAGCTAAAATCGTGTATTCTTTTGGGACTGTAAGGCTAAGGTAGACTAGTGATATCATTTCAAGGGGTTTTTTTTGCTAAATTTGATTACTTGTAAAATAAATTCTGCTTTATCTTTTCATTCTATAACACCCCCTTCGAATGTATTTCTACCATCATTTTAACGATGTATGCTACCTTTTTAATTGGTCTTGTCTAAAGGTATACTGTAAACATCAGTGAACATTAAAAGATTTTATCGTGCAATGCCACTTTGAGATAATGTGATTCCCGCCAAACGTCAAACTCCTATTGAAGAGTTTCAGACTTTGTAAAATTCTGGTCGCTTCGTTCCATAATGAAGCCAACGATCGTTTTTTACTTCGTCTATTCTTTTTTTTTTTTTTTTTTTTTTTTTTTTTTTTTTTTTTAGATTCTGGGTCGATCAATTTCTGATCATCACCTCAGGTGCAGAATCAGAATCAGAATAATTTACTGGTGAAACGTCAAACTGACAATACCACACCAGGGGGATGGGGCTTGACCGCAGCTCTCACAAGAGAAGTAAACTTAGACACACAATCATCTGACAATTCAGCAGAGGAGATAAAAGAATCAGGGAGTTCATTCCAATCTCTAATAGTCTGGGGGAAAAAAACTGTGTAACTAGGCATTTGTACTTGCTGAAGGTATCTGAAATGCCAAGGAATGTTGATTCCTACAACGCCTATTTTGGGGATAAGGTCATCCGTGAGTATTTTTGCTCTCCCTTTTAGACATTTGTAAAGCAATATAATTCTATTATCCATCCTTCTTTTCTGCAGGGATTCCCATTTTAGTTTCTTGAGGATGTCAGTCATACTACAATTTTCATATGTATAGTTCCTAGTTACAAACCTACAGTAGCTGCACGCTTTTGCACTTTCTCCAAATCATCTATCAGACCTTCATAATGAGGGTCCCAAACTAAGCTACCATATTCAACTGAGAATAGGTCTCACCAGACCTTTATAGGCAGCTTCTCGCACATCTTGGGGGGGGGGGGGCAAGAAAACAGCTTTCGTCTAAAAAAAAAACAAGGGTCATATTCACCATTTTTGCATTATCAGCTGGTTTCCTGCTGACAAAAAATCAATATTGGAAAAACAGGTAACCAGAACCCCCCTGAGGGGGGTTCTTGTTACCTGCATTTCCAATATTGATTTTTATAAGCTAGGAACCATCCGATAATGCAAAAATGGTGAATTGGCTTTGGAGCTCAAATGGCTGATGTGAGTATTCCATTTTAAATCCTTATTTATTGTTACACCAAGATATTTGATTTGATATTTGTAAGATGCCTGAATTTTACTAGTACGTTTATTCGTCAGCTGCATCATGTTGCACTTGACGGGTTGGAATCTCATCGTGACCCCATTCCCGGGCCCAACTACCGAATCGATCAATATCCTTCTGAAACTTTCACTGTATCTTAATTTCACGATAATAAACACAATCATCAGCAAAGAGTCTGATTTCCGATTCAATAT